>OX337248.1:5256147-6647147 GCA_946965025.1 Blera fallax | reverse complement strand
GTTGGTAAACTGTTTTTTTTTTTGGCTGCGATACTTGCGTCAAAGAACATGTCGCCTGACGCAATTCGCCTTACTTTTGATCAATCCAATTGGAAGGACAACAAAGTTTTGACACACACCATGTCTCAGTACCAGCCAAGAACATTGACCTAAATCCAGTCCCCAGCAGCTTACTCGAAACTGGTTGCAACATAAATTAAAAAAAAAAAAAAACAAGCCACTCACACAGCCCACCGCTCACAAGTAGGCGTTCGCGTATCGCTTCTCTCGATTCATTATGATTGACAATCGTTCCGCTGGAACGATAAACGATACACGTACAAATTGCCCGACCCGGAAGCAATTAATCACAAGAATGGATGGCATCTTTCAGATACATTGGGGGTTCACCGCTGAGTGGGATGTGGTTCTTTGGTTGTCGGACGAAAGTTCAATTTCTGAATTCTAAAAATAGATGGCTCTGGCTCTGCAATGAACCTTAGACTGGTCGTCTGTAATGGGAGTGCAATCAACCTCCCTTAATCGCCGCGCCTTGAGACTGGTGAGGGGTGAGCGGCGCGTCCTGAGAACTCTCGTTATATGGCAGTGCACGATGATCGTCATCGGTGCGCGTAAAAATGCGATCGCTCTCAGATGGCAAATGAAGTGGAAATGTGAATGCAAGTGTCTACACCGTAAATGTTTTTAATTACTTTGCACTTTTACGACTGGCAATGCATACGTCCGAGGCGATTATTCAAAACGGAACGAGCGTACGTGTCAGATATTGAGTTACGTGATTAAGCTCATACTTGGATTGGTGTTGTTTTTTTTTGTGTTTTTCTTTGAATTGTTAATGAGAAGATACGCACACCGGAATGAGGGACAGTGGGACCGGGAGGGGGCAGTCGTAAAGTTGTTAAACAGAACTTCACCACTCTTGTGGATGGTATCTGGCTGGAGTGTCTTTTTTTTTAGGGGAAAGTCCCAGGCATCGTAAAAGATTTGCGGTTAGCCAACAGTTGTTCCTCCTGAGAGTGGTCATCGAGTGTGCTTTGACCTTTTCTGCTATAAGTGCGTAGTATCTGGCACTTACTCATCATGATTCACGATCAGTTGACTGGCACGAGTATGGGCCAACCAGGACACCATTTCTTTTTCTTTTTTTCCTCTTGAACAACCCTTGCCCGCATGGCATCGACACAGCGACCTAAGAAGGTCTATTGTGTCGAGGGGTTGGAGTTAATCCAAAAGACGTAAGTAAGTCCTTGGTAGTATGGATCTTTTCAGTTCTCCTTGTGGAGAGTACGTTTCCTTAGCCAGTGCAGTGCCGGGCATTCGCAGAGAATGTGTTCGGATGTTTCATCTTCCTCGAGGCAGAATCCACAATCCGTAACCTGGCACAGATTTATCTTGCTCAGGTGGTATCTCAGGCCAGTTAGGAAGCTTGTTAAGGATTTCCTTATAGGAGTGAGGCTTAATTAGACGCTTGGATTGTCTTAGACCAGGGACACTTTCCCAGGCAGCCCTAAGGCAGCAGCCCAATTGACTCTGCAGTACGGTTCTGGTCCTATGAACGCGGATTCTGATCCAGCTCTAGCTAGCTCATCCGCCGATTCGTTGCCTTGGTGACCGGGTACCCATCCAAGTTGAGCCTTATTTTGTCTGTAAGGCGGTTGAGCCTCACTAAACCACTTTGCTGAATCTGCAGCTCGCCCAGACGCTTCCCAATGGAGGAGCATCCCGATTTCTCGGATGTCACGCAGAGGTACAGTCTACGTGTGAGGAAGGGGCCCACTTGGCCAGATCTTGCTTCATTTCGTAGCTCGATGGATGTTTTCCTTAAGTGCTTTAACTGCTTGTGGATCGTTGAAGTAACAACGGCCCCAAAAGCTTCAAATCGCAGTTGGGCCGAGGGAAAGGACCTCTGTGAAACGGCTGATGACATGGTTAACGAATTTGTATGGGTATTGCAGCAGGCCGTCCCGCTTGAACCAAGGCTCGTACAAACCGAGGCGGCCACAAAAAATTAGTTATCATGCTTCTGTAACGCATTCAGCTCATCGTGTAGTTGTTGCCAAATTCATTTCCAAAGGAGTTAGGGACTAATGACGACACCATTTTAAAACCCACATTAAACAGTCACTCTCTGAGGGTGTTATGGCTTCTCTACGACTGCGTGTTGATTGTCGGTGCCACCAATCCTGCAAGTTTGCTTTTTGACATAGTTTCCGAATGGAAGTCCGAAAGGACTATTTTGAGCAAATAATTCGAAGCCTTTATGCAGTATTCTGCTTAGAAAAGTACACGTAGTGGATGCATTGCCTCTTCTTGGGTTCTCCGGCAATTTTGGCGGTCACTAGCTGATGTTCCATGAAACAATTATCTTCGTTTAAAATGGTCTTCTGGTTTGCGCGATATTTATTCTACGACTCTTGTCTGACGCATTGACAGCGGGATTGCGGCTCCTGTGCAATTTTAAAGTCGACTTTCCTTGATGTCAGACAATGAATTGTATTTCGTGGCGACAGGTCCACTGGTGATTGGATGGATGTCATATGTCGCCGATAAATGGAACCAATCTCTGCACCACTCTGGTTAAAACAGGACTATTGCGCTTGATACCGAGTATGTGAAGCATTTGACAGTGTTGGCATCAAGCTCAGTTGGGACCGACGATACTCTGCTTCTATGGATTAGGAATTACCTTTTCGGCCGTTCAATCCAAGTTATTTTCGGACCGCTTCAAGTCTGCATCTAACTAAAAAAATTTCTGGTGTCCCCCAAGGTTCCGCTTTGTCTCCCACTCTCTTTCTCATTTTTTCATATCATTTCTGAATGAATGCACCTTCTAATGGCATCCATTCCTTTGCTGATGACAGTGCGCTCAGTTTATAATATTCGTTCCTAAGCTCATGATGCTCTTCATGGCCATAGATGAGGTTGTACGGCAACGTATGTTAGATTTGAGCTTAACAGTATACGTAAATGGATCTTAACCAAGAGAGTGAAACTTATAGCTTTCAGAACTGAATGCTCTCTTTTGTCATGGAAGCGAGACCCTAAGCATCAGCCAGTATCCATGAATGGCACATGCATCGATGAAACCAAAAAAATTGGGTGTCAACGGAAAACTTGGTTGGGATGACCGTACACTCGAAATCGCGAAGAATACCGCGAAATGTTCAGGTTCCCCAAAGCGATGTAAAAGCCGAGCAAATATTGGGCACCTTCGAGCGAAAAATACTTCGTCGTAGTCCCATCTGCGAGGAGGGAAGATACAACCGCGAACTCTAAGAGCTGTACCAGGATGTGGATGCAGTCCAAAAAGCCAATATGCGTCGACTACATTAGCTCGGCCACATCGAGCGAATGGACAACAACGCTCCAGCGAAGAAAACCTTCGAATCACAGCCCCCAGGTTCGCGACGGCGAAGAAGACCGAACCTCCGGTACAGAGACCAAGTTGTCGCGGATGCCAGAGAACTTGGTTTTCACAACTGCATTCGGTTTCAATAAGGCGTACATTCGCTCTTAGGTAGAGCGCCTTTCGTCAGGTGTCGCAAAAACCACGTAGCACTTCCTAGATATCGTACGAAATCGGGTGAAAAAGCTTGCAGGAGACATGAATATCGTGAATTTTTTTGCTTGAACACCGCCGTACTGCCTTCGGCCTTATCTCTGTTTTATCGATGTTGTCACCGAAAGGGCTTAGACGCAGCAGCTAGTTCCATTCTTCCACTTTTTCATTTTGATCGCGATACTCGCTGTGCCTCATCAGTTTGCCCCTAAGGCTGTCTTTGGACGTATTAGCCAAGCACTCTTCGAATTCGATTGGAAGACTGAACTTCTTAACTTTTGTCTGCGTCTCACTGAGATCTGGGATTTCTGGAAAGAAGATCTCCGATGAGATTGCTTTACCATGCTCGGAGGATATATGTGCTGGACCTGAACCTATGTACGTTTGGTCTTATTGCGTCCTCGCCAGATTGGATCTCCATTGACGATTGGATTCCTCCTGAACACAATTTTGTGTGTGACAAGGCTCTCGAGGATGCCTGCAGGCTTCCGGAGGCTGGCCCTCAGCGAACTGATGGGAAGCAAATTACTGGCGTTTTAAGGTAGATTTAGATTGGTTATAGGGGCGTGTAAGCGCATTGCGACCTTCGTAGATCTACTGTGCCAGGTAGACACTACCTAGGTGACACTACCCTTTGCGGCGCTTATGAAAAGATCAACGTTACCTCAGAACATATCCTCTGCGATTGTCCTCCGTTGGCACGTATCAAATGGCAGAGAAGTGCCTTACTCACCACCCAGTAAAATGGGCAAAACAAATTTTTGCTCCTTGGCGGCACCATGCACCAGTTGCGTTTCAAAAAAAAAGGGGAAAAAAGGAATAGATGCTGGAGGGGTTTACATTTTGTATTTACAACGCGAATGAGTGCCTTCCCAGCGAGAATACTCTTCCGGCTTACATTCCCTGTTCGCCCCCACTGTGCATCACCCAAAACACTCGCACTGTTTTCCATGTGCACCACATCAGTGTCGGATCTAGATACTCTACACATGAATGAACCACCGTCTCTGGAGGTGGGTTTTTTTTATTAACGAAACCTCCAGTCTCTTGCTGTTTTTTCTCCTTGCCGCCGCACCTATAAAAATGATTTTTTTTTTTAAAAAACATATTTTATAGCAGAACTGCATTTTTTTGTATTAATATCCCGGAGCGGCACGTTACTCTCGTTGCCCGTTGCTCTGCTTTGGCATTGATTTGCAACAAAATCACTGAAAACATGGGATAAAAAAAATACGAGTCTACGACGGAAAATTCACTACTGAAATACATGCGAGGGTATATGTGTAAAAATGTATGCACAGGGTGGTCCAGGAGTTTTGCTGGATTAATGTTTTTGAATGTCCTCCACGGTTGTTAACGCATGTGCGACATCTTAATCTTTTTGGACGCAAACTATGGATTCCAAGCGTAATCCGTAAAAAAAGTATGGGATCGAAACATGGCACGGCACAGACGAACATTTTCTGTAGCGCCACCCTGTACATTAATCGTGCTACTAAATCTTGCCAGCGACCTTCGTTCTTTGTCGGTTGCCGATCGGCTGGATCGTTGGTGGTACTCGTAGTTCGCTTGCAGCTTCAGTCTACTTTTTGATAAAAAAAAATGCGATCTGCAGCGATCTGACGGTATACGCATGAATGATGGCCATTAATTCGTGTAAGTTTTCGTAATTGCGTTTGCAGCTTTAATTTATGAACCGCGTACTCTTGCGCTTCGGGTTTCCTTTGTTTTTTTCTTACAAGTGAAATGGAGCGGAATGATTGTGGCTTAGTGAGGACTGCCAGCGAGTTTTTCTGATGAATTGTTTATTTGGTGGCGGAAATTTGCTGACCCGTGAGTCTTTGGCTCCGAGAAACGTTTATTTAGTTAAATGACTGATGAGCAGTCAGAAATTGTGGAACAAATTAAAAATAAGCAAGCAGATACGATCTCATTTCCAGTTCTCCTTAAACGGCGTCTTAAGATGACGTAACTTCATGGTTAGTAGATACTTTGTTCACCGCGACTTTGTGCTGCACCTGACGGCATCAATGCGTGATGTAGAATGTTAACAGTCTATCGCCTGAACATCCGGTCAGGTTTTTCCTTCAAACCGCATTTTTGTTGGCTTCAGAACTAATTTACGTTAATGGACGATAAATGTACTCGTTCGTGGTGAACAATTGAATTTTCTCGTAAAACTATTTGAAATGTTCTTACCCAGGGAAAGCACCTGGAAATAATGGGCAACTTGACGTTTAAATTGCTCGGTTAGGTCTCTGTATGTGCACCCTAAGGAAAGGTTACGTTTTATGATGGTGTGGTTGTCGCCTTTGCTGAAACCACAATTTGACTGGCGAGGTCGATTCTGTTTTGTATCGCATAGAATTAGCAGACATGAGTACATAAGTACATAACGAGTTTTATGGTCTAGGCTGTGGTATCGAGGGCTACATCTTCGTGAATAATGTAAAGCAAGGTCATCCCGACTATGATGGGGAGATGTCTGATCCTTAAGGTCGGTCGATAGGGGCATTCCTCAGCCGGAAGTATAATCATCTCTGCTCGAATCTAGAAAACTATTTGGGAGAAGTTGCACGCCAGGCTTTTTGTCACAGAAATATGCGCCGGCATTAATCTGAACTCAGGCATTAAAGGTGCCACCATCCATACACTCACGGATAGTCAAGCGCGCACAAAGGTCTGAGCTCCCATTGTATGACGTCCCAAAACAGTCTTAAGATATTTTCATAATCTGGGAAGATTGACCCTACGCCGAGCCTACGCTACAGCAGATCTGTTCGTCAAGAAAGGGTCCTCTGATTTGTTCATTGGACCCGAATCCTTTCGTGGAATTTCTTCCTTCTTCCTTTCAAATATGCGCTGCATTCAAAGACTCAGATAGGTTAAAAGAGCCATCCGAACCTTCCTGACAAAGCACGAGACGTCCTCAAATTTAGCAGACACGACATAGGGAGCCTTGTGAGCTTCCTTCACTGCCAGCTCAACAACAAAATGAGCGTCACTGAGGATACCATCTGCCGCCTTTGTCCAGAAGATTGTGTGGTTCTGTGTCATGTTAGGAGAAGCACTTTCCACAGACAGATTATCTCTCAAAAAGGTCGGAGGAACTTCCCCCGCAGCAGTAATTCTGGCGTCCATTAGGGTAGTTGAATTTCTTCTGGTATAAAGGTGGCGCATGACGCTTGGCTTAGCCAAAAGCAGGAGCACTGCTTTAGCCTCTGAGAGGGAATGAAGTACTCGACACTCTATTCAGAAAGGGATGACCTGCTACAGACTCTGAACGACAAGGCGATAGGCATCTCTGCTGATGGCATCTTTTAGCGAACTCGTTAAGAGAACGACCAAAGTTAGTCTCGGGGCGAAGTTAGTGGTATTCGCTCGCAATAAGGGACAAAATATCTTCTCTTACTCTACGCCTTGTAAGCAACTTGTTGCACTTCGCTGACCAGTCCAGAGTAGAGCTGGCCTGCAGCCAAAAAATCCCTCCAGCAAGGTAGGTTGTTTGCCATCTGGATTCAGTTGGTTGAGATCTCTTTTCACTTGTATTCCGAAGCCCGACTCTTCCCTCCATGGTGGGTGGTTTCGAAGACTTATCCGTCTGGAATAGTGATGTCCATCCGCTCTTAATGTTCCAGCTCTCCTAGGCTCAGGTCATAGAGTTCGTTGTTATATCTCCTCCTCTACTTATCGCCAGACAAGACCAAAGATCACTCGAAGAATTGTTCTATTAAAAACAAGTAAGGGTAGCTTCAAGCGCATTTGACAAAGTCCACGTCTCCCCAACATGCAGCGGGACTGTGATGATTAGTCTTTTGTACAGGTTTTCCTTAGTTGTTTGTCTCCTTAGCCCATGTAAATGGTGTTTCCTCATCTCAGCCATTGACCTAAAAAGCTGGACTCTTCTGAATTCTGGTCACCCAGGAATACGGATTCAATTGTCCCACGTTATGTCGTAGAATCGACCCTTTTAACCAGCTTTGTGATAGAGAACAGATTAGAATGGATGGCTCTAAGCCCTCCCAAAACTGCCAAAAGGCTTCTGGATCACTGTGGCATATGTCAGGGGGAAATAATGGAAATGCAATGAACAGTAGCCTAACTTTCGCTATGGTAATTTACAGGGCTGAAGTTTTTGTCTAAGTTTTCTAAAATTAGAAGAGAACAGGCCCAAAGATTGATCCTTGAGGTTGTCCACTGTAAAATATGAAAATTATCTCATACTTGCAACTCGTTGTTTGAGTTATAGTTCTAGACGATGAGCCCCATCTATTCTAGTTTTTGCAAAGGTTTTGGAAACTTTGGATTGATTCCATCGAGACCTTTGGCGTTAGTTTGTTCGCTTCCTTTGTTGGTTCTTTGATTACGTTGAGTAGTGAAGGGTACGATATGGGAGCTGCTTCACTTAATCGCAGTCTGCATCGTCAGGAATGTTAGGACGCTGTTTCTCACTTCAAACATTGTGAACACATGGTTCCACATACGTTTACGAGAAGATATTTGGTCGAATTTGCTTTTGTGTGGCTGTGAGCCTTTTTGCGGCCTTAAATTTCTACATATACAGCGGATATCACTCATTTCTCTCATCTGCTCCTGGCAATGCCTCGGCATTCACAGAGACTTGCCCCTGCATGTGATAAACTTAACCTCATTGGGTGCTTACTCAGGAGGCAGTGACCAGAGAGAGTATTTTCATCGCTGTTCTTATCCATGTTCAGCTTAGGTTTGTCCTTTCTCCACATTTTTTCCGATCCAACACTGGCTGTTCCGTTCGTAGATTTGGCAGTTGATTGTCACCCATGTTGGTTACTTCAAAAGAATTACGATGAAGACGACTCTCTCTAGGTGATTCATGGAACCACGACAGTGCAGTACGACGCATTACAAGTTATTCATAAGAAACACCAGTCATCTGAGATTATGTACTTTTTCTGGTTTCCACAAATTAGGCAGAACAATAGCTAAGGGCGCCTTAGATGTGTCGTGCGTCACAAAGAAGAGAAATTCTTTGAATTCCACACTTGACATTCCGCAGCGAACATTCATTTTCGCTGACTAATCCGCCATCAGCCGTTATTCTGATGCACTTTCGTACACCAAACTGGTATAAATTTACATACAAGACTAGGACCCTTAGTGTGTCCTGCGACTGATAAGAGATCATTGCAAAGGTAATGATGACCTAGTGTAGCTCTCCTAATGTTAGCAAGTGCAGAAGTGAAGGACTGTTTTTCTTCTTCCTCGTCTCTGCAACTCTTGCAGATGGCCAATCTTTGAGCCTGCCTAAGAAGTTAGATCTTCTTTGATGTAGTTTTGGCCATAGTTGCCTAGCGATGAGGCATTGGCCAAGTTGGCTCCATCTATCGGCGTGGAAGTATGACATCGGTGCATCAATGTTGGCTATAATTGTGCTTTTAGTACCGAAAGAGCCTCGTCTAGCCAATTCGTCAGCAACGCTGTTCCCCGGAGACATCACAGTGACCTGGTACCCAGCAAAGAGTGAAGTTGTACTGTCCACCTATCTCTAGATGTTACGATGCTGAATATGAAGGATTCGATAGCTGTTTGACTGCCGATATATATAACTTTCCGCGATGTAGGACTTACCGTCAGGCAGGCAGCGGCTTGACTTCGGTCTAAAAGACGCTGGAATGGTTCGGAAGATTGAGGGAGAGGTGGATGCCGAAAGACTCCGGCGCCGACTCCGTCCTGGGTTTTGGATCCATCCGTAAAGATTGACAGCGAACCGTTTTAATGGACATTGCGTTGCGTCCACTCTGATCTGTCGTCCTGTTTCGAGTGTTGGAAGCCTAAGTTGAAGTCAGTTTCAGTAGGCCAGCGGTCGGTAATCTTGGGGACGATGCATCATACGTGTGCATGTTTGCTTTTTCCATAGTCTAGACTTTCTCCGTCGACGAGAAGAGCTGATAGCTATCGGGAGAAGGTGAACCATGGTTTGCAGCGCCGCTCTTGGAGAGGTTCTCAGTGCATCCTTGATGCTGAGAGATGCCATTCGTTAAGGTTTTTCCATTTGCTTCCGGTTGGAACTCCTCTCCAAGGCAACCATTGCTTTTTTGACACGTTTGTTGACGATTTATCTCCAGTGGAACTCCCGGTAAAACTTTAATCCCAAGTAGCTAGGGCTGTTTGAGAGGCTAAGAGTGGCACCTCCCTTCGATTACAACTGAGACTGCAGCTATTCGTCCACGTGACTATCTTATTTAAGACCAATTGCATGACATCGGCAAATGTCTGCTGGTACTTGCCTGATATAGAGATAGCTACGAGTATGTATATCGTCCGCGTAAGGAACATCCTTGCTTCCACTGTTCTTTACTTCCAAGAGAAGTTTTTCGAGAACAAGATTCAAGAACGGGGGAGCCCCGTCGTGCTTGTTTTTTGATAGAGCTGCCCCCCAAAAAAGCTATTACAGTGCACTCTCTCATTACGGACACCCCTCATAAGCGGACACATTTTTCGGAACCGTCGGTGTCTGCTTATAAGGGAGTACACTGTATAACTCTGCTTCTGAGCATGTGTTCTATAATACCGTAGACAGATTCGCATATGTCAACCCTGCCCAGGGTATTGGTAGTGGAATTGGTTGTTGAAAGCCCCAAGGAACGCTACCAGAGTGAACCCCTTAACAGAGAGGGATTTTTTCGATAGGGTGTGTTATTGAATGAAGGGTTGTATCAACAGTTAGGCGTTTTGCGACTTAGATACCAAGCCACTATCTACTGAATCCCTAATGTAGAGATCGACGATTCTCTCAAGAGCTATGAGCATAAAAGATGTCAGACCAATCGGCCTGAAATTCTTGTGGAATGTGTGTGAAAATTTGCCTTCACTTCGGACCAGGCACTGAGTATACCTAGTTCCTAGTACCAGGCAGGCTTTCAGAATAAAAGATAGGTCCTATCGTATAATTCCGAATACTTTCTGGAGTTGAGTCGGGAAAGATGCCGTCCGGTCTCAGGCAGTCGAATGGTTCGAACCTGTTGACCACCGACTTTTATTTCCGATCGTTGATTAGGTTAGGAGAGAACTGTGGGCGGACAGCATCTCCCGTGGTAGGTCTCAGATCGGGGATAGGCATACAGTGTGTCCATTAATAGATTCAGCGACTCCCTTTCGGAATCCGCCTAAGGTCTATCGGGACTGTTTAGGACACTTAGTACAGTGGGTGATTTTGAGAGGACTTTACGAAGGACTGACTGCAGGAGTTCCATCGAAAGCCTTTCGTTCCAGTTGTTAACTTCTCACTTTGTTAACGTTGCCCAGGCATCGTATGTCTATTAAACGACCTTCTCTCTATCAACGAGTCGTATAAACCTTTAAACTCTAAGGGAAACACTGAAGGGTCTTACTATCTAAACCCGAAACGATTTTATGAATCCGAAGCGCTATTCCGATTGTGACACTTTTCGCAGCGCACTATTCCCCCGAAAACACTGCCAGCACTCACACTTGTTCCCACGAAAATTATTTTCACTTAAACTGAAGTGTTTTCCATACAAAAGTCGTTCGAGTGTATGACGTTAAATTTAAAGAAATCCAAGTCCAAACCACAGTCAAGTGTATATACCGTCGCCCAGTGGTCATAAAGGCAAACTTCACGGAGAACACAGACCAGTAGTACACCAGTACTGCTGCGTCATAGACCGGAAAATGTCAATCAACCATAATTTAAAAAAAAAACCTCAAAATTCATTCATTCATCGAGTTTGTAATGCAAAAACAAAAAAACCTAATTAATCACTGCATTCCACTGCCCTTCGCCGTCGCTCGTCACATTTTCCATAAACATGCCTCAAAATAAGTGTTAACGATAATAAGCTCATAAAACAAAAAAAAATATTTTTTTTTTCTCTAAAAACTTCCAGTCGCCGAGCTCGAAACTCCACGTCCCCAACACTCCCTTACCCGAACAATGAACAATGATCGAGAGCAAAATTCCCCCCGAGAATTCCACAACCGTAGAATCAACATCAATTACAACAGCAACACCCACAGCGACATCAAGTCAAAAAAACGAAGACGATGCCAGGCAGTCGCTCAAAAAACTCGCCGCATGTCATAGGTAAGTGCAAATGACGGTATTTTTTGTTGTTGTTTTTTTGTTCGGCCCGCCTGTGTCATTGTATTAATCACAGCACACATCTGTTATAAAACTATTAACGTCAATTGAAGTGTCATGCAACATTTCATTCGACAAAATTAAAACACAGAGAGGCCTCACACAACGAAAACAATATTTTTTTTTATTGCCTCAGCTAATGTTTATCTTTATTTCCCTTTCTCTGTAGGCAGTTTTATCGACGTTTATCGCACGTAACCGTCACAAACACCAGTACAGCCGACGTCAATGACAGTAATATAACAATTATGGCAGCCACTTGCAGTGATAAGAAAAGCTTCTCCGCCGCAGCTCAAGAGAGCACCGAGAGTAGTTTAGCTGTCAAAACATTAAGCAATAGCGACGATCAGCTGAATGACCCACCACCATCAACCTCATCATCATCATTCTCTTCATCATCATCATCTTCATCATCATCGTCGTCGTCGTCGTCGTTGTCGTTGTCGTTGTCGTCGTCAGTTGCTGAATTAAATGACAGCGGGGGGAGAGCCATTGATGATGTTGAAACTACTCCAACGAGTAACGATGTAATGCGTGTACTTAATTCGCCCGCTGACGTCAGTAGCCGGCTGCTGACAGAATCACCGTCGCCAATGATAGTCGGGGTGTCAATGGGAACGGAATCGTATGAAGGTCGTGAGGGTGAGGCAACAATCCGTCGCCGTTGTCGGGGTTCAAAACCACCACCGGTGGTGGTGACAGCGGCTAATCTAATCGGAAAAACGATAGACGTAAGCAGCACCGATGGTGGTTCTGATTTTCCAACCAACACCACGACAAATGTCACTTTTGGCAGCGGCGTAGACAGTATTTGCAGTGGCGGCAGTCTCACTGACGTTAACAATGATAAGCGAAACAAAAAAACCACCACCATCACCACCACCACTACTACTACAACCACTGGCAGTACGACAACAACGACGACAATACAGTCTGAGTCGTCGGTACATTCGCCGCCACCGCCACCGCCAGTGAACAATCAAAATAAATGGACGGGTAGCGAAGAGCCGAATGTTAGTTGCCATTCAACTTGTGAAACGTCCACATCGTCGTTGTCGTCGCTTACTGTTCTATCGCCTCAGTCACGATCGTGTTCGGTTTATTCAACATCATCATCATCATCATCAGCTACAGCAGTTAGACGATCTTTAGTTGAGGAACGCAAACGCGATCTATTCGAACGCTCGCAACAGGATACCAGAGCTAGAAGTAGATCGAGATCACCAATCGCCGAGGATCTTCAACGGAATTCGGCGAATTTTCCCTCTGTCGATCGTTTGGTAAAAATGTACACAAAACTCCTGCAGGATAACAAGCAACCGGCTACAGTCAAGGATACCAGCAATACGCTATCAGAAGATCTCGAAAAGAAAATGTCGTTAAAGGAGGAGGATCAGCTAAAGCCTTCGATCGATCCACACCGAAATAGTCCACTCTCTGATGAAGGATGTACACTGGGACAGTCGCCATACTCGTCGGACTGCGATGAGGATCATGACGATGATACAGAATCAGTGAAGCCTGCCAAGAAGAAGAAGGAAAAAGTCGCAAGATCAGCCAGCAGTGATTCGGCGCTGGGATTGGACGAAGAGCCCATGGAACCACCAGCAAATCTCAACCAAGGTCGTCGTATGACCCTCACCGTCACAGATCTACCATTGAGGCCTGCCCTCTTGCCGCTAGCTGAACCCAACAACCTGCCAGACTCCCCGACAGCAGAAGTGCAAATCTCCCTCAATGCCCTGCTCACACAAACTGCCATCCCCAGCAAGGTGCTAATCGAAGAGCGTGTGGTGGAGATTCCCGAGGATCGCTTCGGATCGTTGTCCAGTTCCCGGCGGGAATCCGCTCAAAGCTGCATGAGTGACTATCAAAACAGTGAATGTGGTGGAGTGCGGTTCGTGCGAACGCCATCTGTTGTCGTCTCCGACTACTCAGACGATCTGATGTGTGGCATCACCCTCGAGGAAATCGAGTACTTCCGGGCCCAGAGACTGCGGCGGCGATCGTCCATCGATACCTCCGGCACTGAAAAGGATGATGCTGCCTCCGACGTCAGTGCGTCGTCCTCGTGCAGCAATCTATACTACTGCGGCTCAACAATCAGTGCACTAGATGGCGCTGAGTGCTATGTCAACGGAATTCGCATGCCCATCGATCGTAAGATCTCCGATTGTTCAACATGTGAGGGTAGTGGGGACGAGGACACTCAGTCGTTTGTCATTCCGGAACAACCGGAGGATCTCAAGGACTACATCAGCTACTGTACGGATCAGATGGTCGCCCAGAAACAACAACAGGCCTCCAGGAAACCGAAAAAGGTAGGCGGTACCACACACAACACCGATACCTGCAACACCAACAGCAACTCTAGTGAACCCTAGATTTAACCTAAAAAACTTTCCAAATTTTTCAATAAATCTCCAAAAAAAAACAAGAAAAAAAAAGTAACGGTCCAACCAAGTCGGGCCCCGCATAAATATTTTAAGTCTTCTGTCTAAGTATTATCCTCTAAGTATTAACAAAAATATTTGTAAGCTCTTTTTTTATTCATTTAAGCACAGAAAAAACCGTTTTTTTGGTCAACAAAAAAAGCAGTTGAACGGGACCTATTTCTCGCTCAATATTTGATATTTAAAGTTAATTCGCCTGCAAAATATTTAAATAAACAGAGAAAAAAAAATTCGAAGTTAAAAGAATAAACTTTGGTTTCTGACTCATTTTAGACGCGCCTGGCTGAGTGGCTGAATGGCTGATTGGGGGGGTTATTCATCGTTGCATCGTTGCAGTTTTTTTTGGATAGAAAACAGTCTGCGCTTCGCATGAGTCATGAATCATGTGCGTAGACGTGTACGTCATGGTTTCGATTTCGAAAGAGTTAATTGGCTCTCGTGAGGGTTGCTTTGTTCCGCTTTTGCCAATGGGGTGGTGGTGGTTAATTTATTTGTTTTCTTTTGCTCTGGTGAAATTCCATCATTTGACGCACGCTGTGTCGATGTCAGTTTGACGTTTAATTGCGGCGTCTGTGAGTGAGGGCTGAGGCTTGTTTTGGGTCGATAATCTTCTAAATCTGATTTTGGAAGTATTTTTGGATCATTGGACCTGGGTTGTACGTCAGTGACGGCCTTGTCGGTTAATGGTTGGACGCGCACATTGGTGGGTGCTGACGAACTAAAATGAGCCATAACCGTCATTAGTCATGAGCGTCATTGGGCTTAGTTGGGGGTAATCGCTAAATGTGCACATGCTGGGAGATTACGTGGAGGTCATTGCTTGTGGCCGGGGGTTTCCGAATGCCCAGTTAAGTCCACGAAACTGGAAATATCAGCTTTTAAGTTGAAAATAGCTTCCTTACCTATGTACATTTGGGTAAGGTTCGGCTAGGTATGTGGATACTCAGCTCACTGTAGGCCCAGTGAGAAGTGCTGTCTCTTGCTCATTGGTTAACGTTGTTCTGTGTATCTGTGGTTCAACTTCTTGGTTTTAATGAACCTGGAACCCTTCCCTTCACTGGACATTCCTTCTAGGTCCTGAAAGAAGTGTCGCCCGAAAAATTTGCATCGAAAATGGATGAGACCTGGACTGAGGCAGAGAAATTGGGTTGTGTCCTCGTTGAATTCCTCAGCTGCACATCCTCGACAGAGATCTTATAACTGTTAGTGGTTCGAGCTGCAAATTGGTTTACTAACTTACTTAGATGGCGCTACAGTCAGTAGTGGCCCTGTGCCTCAACCAAAAAGGCTCTCCAGTTTCAATTGCCTCCACTTGCCCACTCCAGTTGCTTCGACTTAAGCGAGATGGTCCTTTGCTGCGTTGTCTCTCCAGGTGGGATGCAAAAACCATTCGTTCTACACACTCTAGCTATCTTAAGCGAGCGATGCGCAGTTATTTTTTGAGCAAGTCAGTGTCGCAGTACAGCTCGTAAACTTCGTCGTTGAATCTTGTCCTCCAAAGATCGTCAACAATTTTTCTCTCGAATCATTCGAGGATATCCGTTTTCGAAAGAGTACGAGTACATGCTTCAACTGATTGTAGAATCTCCTTATCCCTTTGTCAATTGGTTCGGTGCAGAACCAGGATTGCAGAGCAGCGCTCTCACAAGGCTAGATCACTGTAAGTTCTGTTACAAGCGAATCGGACACACTTTTGAAATGCGTTGCTGTCTCCAGTTTTTCTGAAGCTCCAAAGCCCACCAGTACCTCTCCTCTCGCTCTAATTTGTCTTGTCCTTATCCCTGTTGGATGCTTTGCATTCGATTGTCCACTCAGCTTTGGGCTGGAACTTCTCTCCAAGCAATATCTGCAGCGAAACTGAATCTGCGAGTGTGTTTAGGAACAATATTATGTCGAAGTAGAGCCATCCAGTGTCGTTCTATCGTACTTTCGAAGCCGAGAAGGCACAGCACTCGGGGCTTGTGGTATTTTCTGATCACTCTTTGGCCCCTCCTTTTTGGAAGCACCAAGGGTTTCCTCACTGGCTCTACATCTCGGAGTGATTGTTTGGTGGGCAGCCCTAGATAAAGCCATGAACCTCTGTAGCACTCGACATTCTGTTTCAATTGCTACTCCTGGACATTTTCGGTCTACAAATAAGCCTAGTGCAGTCGTTCGCCTTGATGGGATCTCACAGTGGTCTAGAAAAGTTTTTGGCCACCCCTCCAATCTACAGCGTTTCCCATCGAAACTTTGAAACAGACTTCATTTCCAGAAGGAGAGTCGAGTCATGTCTACACCGACGCACGGCTCAAAAACCAACGACGGGGTTGGTGGAGGCTCAATCTTAATCTCTCCTTCCGTCTTTCAAGTCATTGTAGCGAGTTCCAAGCGGAATTAATTATTAAGGAAGTCTTATCGTGGTTAAGGAAAAGCGTGAAAATATCTGCATCTCTTCGGATGTGGATGCAGATTTTGACGAAAGAATTGGGGGCTTTTTGAAGCCTCAGAGAAATTCTTTGGAAACCTCCCTCTCCGCTTGTTTCTGGCCACCGTCGTCCCATTCGGTTTTCAGCTCAGAGTTTCTGCTCCATACGACCCAGGGTACCCACGGTGACTCCCCGCATTTTCTTTGTTTTTATTTTTGTGGATCATATCCCACGAGTAACGCGAAAAAGGATCGTTCGCTACACCAGAGTTGGGCATCAGAGACGCTCTCTTAGAATACAGTCGGTATACCCCTTGGCTGCAATTCACCTAATATGCACGGGTCGCTTTACACCCTTGACTAGGGGAGTCAGTTCGTAACTCCTAACCCTTTCAGGCAGAGTCAGCAGAGTTATTGAAACTTAAGCCCTCGCACCAACGTCAAGGTGACTGCCATTCGCGGGAATAAGGTCCTTGAAATCCGTCTCCCTTCATTCAGTAAGTGCCTTAAATTGCCGATCGTCCTCCATAGGGATGGCGAAGCGGGTCACTATTCACCTCTAGGTGCCCCGAACTGTAGCACCACCTAAGTGAGTAAGTAGGTGCCAGGGAAGAGGTATATTCCTGCGAATTGTAAGGCTAACGGGCTTGCCATATACCCATCCTTCCAGATGGATACTTTGAGAACAAATTTTAGGTTGACAAGTGGTATATGACCACAGCTGGTTGTACAACGCTCTGAGAAGCCGATTTCTCTCACATTGGCGCTGCAAGAGATGCCATCCTTGGAACCACAAGCTGTAACTGATTCAAGAAGTAGGCACAATGGACCTACACGTCTATAGCTGGCAGCCACTTTAACCTCCAGATTTTGAACAAAGCCTCAAAGCGAAGGGTTAGCTCAACTAACACCCCCAACACCCGCTACACCCCTGGCCACTGGCACCTCATCGTTTCCCATGATTCATAGCTTCTCTCGCTTCTACCTTCACTCCGATTGTACTTCGGTCTAATTTTACTGCCTGCCCTAAAATGTATGCAGATTCCTAACCACCTTAACTAGGTACTAGGAAACTCGTTCCGTTTATTGAAAACGTGTAAACAGAATTAACCGCATCGTTGTGAAAGAATGACGTCTTTCATTCCGAAGCCATTTTGTACAGTCATGGCGCCAAATTCCAATTAAAAAAAAGATTCACGCCTGCTCGCACTGATTTTCCAAACTCCGTGTAAAACTCCACGTCCACCAAATCCCCTCCAACATTCACAGAACCATTCGGCAAAGTTCAATCCTTCCATTTACGCCTAGAACGTAAACATTCGTCCGAATCCGTCCAATCAATTTGCATACACTCCACTATTTTCGGAGCAGAACTCAAAACTCGGTTCGAGTAAACAACATCTTCCGATGCACGCTTGTTGTGTTACTGTTCTCCGACGCATTTTTTTTGGACTTCCATGACCAAACCCAACACCATAAATGTGGCGACGTTCGATACGTTTCTGCACGTTTCGAACATTGCGCCTAATTGAGGTTTACGTGCCCAAGCAGAGCCATCGCACATTTACAGCACGTGCGTCATGTTTTTGAGTAATCAAATGGAAAATAAAAATTTAAATTTAAATAAAAAAAAAAAAAAAAAAAAAAAAAACATTCCATTGCCTGCCTGCCTTATGTAAGGAATTGCACGCCGGCCGTCCGAACGTACGCAGAGCGTTTATGGCGAAGGGGAGGACTGTTTTGTTTTTCTCTCGATTGTCATAAATTACCGTGATATCACTCGATCAGAATTAGAAGTTGTGTCAATCACAATAAACGTTGAGTTGACATATTGGTGGAAGTGATATTGCGAAAGGGGTGAGATTTATGTCCACACTTGTTGTTGTTTTGGGGCGGATTTTAGGGTGTGTTCGGTTGACATATCGTTGAAGGAATGATTTACAATCCACAGGAAACTGCGATGGGTTTTGATGTCGAATGACTTTCGGAGATCCTTGGGATACACTGCCGGAGAAAATTATAAGATACCCCCCCACAAATTCTTTAAGAAAAGAACAGAATCTGTGCGCAGCACTTGCCAAATCCGATTGAATCATTAGGAAGCAGGGGGAGGACCGCCTAAAAACTTTGATTTACGTGTTTTTGGGGGGAGTAACCGAAAATTGGATGGAACAAAAATGTATTTATTTACCCATATAACACTGGCGCTGCGACCTAAAAGATCTATTTCCATCAAGAAGGGTGGCATTCGTACCACTTCCTTATGAAGTTTAGTACCTACAGGGTCCCTGGTTCAATGTAGCTCCCTCTAGCCCATCAATCCTTTTGTTGAAGGCATTGCACGCTACACGATTGTGCTTCTGTGGGACTTGTGACCCTTCCCGAAGATGCGCTGACTTCAATGTTTCCACACTTTGATTTTTTTCCTCCAAGGTGGACCATATGAAGGACGCCAAATGATCTGATCTTGCTTTTAAGCGATTGGATATCAGGTTCTGATTCAGATCGTGCCTAGGCCAGATCTGCCTGAATATTTGATGCCTCGTGCCGTCCTCCCATCTGCGAATCCTCTTGCTGAAACAAGACGCATACCCACAACCTGCCTATTTGGCATAATGTTTACGTTAGTGCCAAGTCTATCAACTTCGTCACCCTATAATATTTTTGTATATACTACCAGCCACCCAATTTACGGATCCGTCTATGTAGAAGTGAATCGAACTTATTTCTATACTGGCAACGCTTTTTTCACTCATTTTGGTCAGAATAGTTGCACAGAAATTTTTATCAAACCTAAGCTTCTAGTATCGAAGAGTGGCGAACTTTGGAAACTAGTTCACTGGGAAGATTACGCTAGTAAGCATTTAAAACGAATATCTGTGGCAACAGACCGTATGTGGTCCAGAGGCTAGTTTCTCGCAATCGAATGGTGGTGTGCGAGTTATATTTTTTCAAGCAAATGAAAATTATTTAAAATTATCTGAAAGCCAAATTGATTGATCTGCTCATGGCAGAGTTAGAGCCGCGGCAAATCTCTGGTGTTTTCTGGTATTCGAACTTCCAATCACACGCCCAGTAGCCCAACGAACTAACCTTTAGCCAAGGCGTCCACAGCATTCTGTTTGTCGAAAATACTCAGGGCAAAGGGTGGAGCATTATGTCAAGTGCTGCGGAGGGGGTTGTTTTAAACGTACATTTGCTGGCAGATCTCTGCACTTTTCGTAAAAGGTTGAGGCTTACAGTTTTATTTAGAACCGGTCACCAAATGATCACGCCATACAATAGTGTGGGGGCTGGATTACTGACACGTACAGCCAAAGTGCGATATCTTAGCTTCGACTTGAAGCCTTTTTGCAGGAGTTGAGAGCTACACCTCTAGCCTTGAAAATTGCTTCTAAGCTATTTTTATCGAGAAAATATTCTTTTGTACTTGCTCCTGGGTTAGACTTTGCTGCGCTTTCTCTTCAAAAGTGCCACGAATAGAAAGCTTGTTCTTTATCAACAACTCATGCAGAGACCCTGTTCAAGGCTATACATTGTAGTCCATTAGTCCATTAGTCCATTATTCTCTGGCATTTTGAAAATTTTTTTCCGATAAAGTATCTCAGTAGATTTTCGACGTCTTCTCAATGTAAAGCACCCCATACCTGAGCTGAATAACACAACCGCTTCATAGCCTTGTACTTCATGCTTAACGAAATGGTTTTTCTGGGAAGTATGCCTTTCCAGAGCCTTGCCTTGTTGCAATCCAAGAACATTGAGCTCTTCCCGGCAGCACTTCACAAGCTTCGACTTTATTTCTACAGCTGATATGGCTTTCATCACTGGCTGGTTGTCAATGACAAAGAGGATTGTGACACTACCCTACGTGCACCTACGACGATTGCATGCTTGATACTTCTCCGCTTACACATTCTTCCCTACTACGGTATTGACTTGAGATGGGCCTTTCGAAGCCTAGATACGGTATCATGTAGTCGATGGTAGCTATATTACTTAAATGTTTCTGTAGGATCATTGTATTCGGTCCTTGACTATCCGAATGGCTAGAGACCCTAGTCACCAGCGAGCGGTAAGATTGAAACACAGTACAGGAACCCTTCAGTGGATATTCCAATGGGTCTACAAGGACCTACATACATAAGTGGGATCAATTGAGTCTTTTCTGCCCTCTTCAACCCATCAACCTAATCTAACCTACCCGAATGGCTGAGTGCACTTATAGCCGCCGACTTATATAAGAAGGTCCAGCGGAAGTATGTTGAGGATAACCCCAAGTCCTGCTGTTGGTGCTGTCTTCATGACTGGTAGCGATGGCTCTTAGGTTGGAGGTTTTTCTGGTGGGCTACCAACATACTTGGGTTCCATAGGTGACTGTAGGTCTTACGATAGTTATGTAAGGTCTTAAGGCCTATTTTATCAGATATTGTGCGGCACGAGGAGAAGGCTACCATGACTTTCTTATTTGGCGCTGTCAGAGAGATTCTGACGGGGCTAACTTCTGTGAAATGACACTCGTACTTGGCATGCAGTCACGCCACCCATTTCAGAAACTGAAATGGGTGGCATTCTGCCTCCAAAAATTAGAAAAAAAAAAAATCTCTAAACACAGTGACAACTTTTCGCGGAAAAATGTATCTCCACGAATGTCCCTATTTACCTTTCGTGCTCGCAGAGTTAACTAAATCCACACCGTTCCACACGTTCCAACCTTGACTCCACATGACACAGGAAATTCCTTCGTACGGAATCAGCTCAACTTCAACGGAAAATTACTTAATTTTATTTCATAAAGACGTCACCTGCACATGAACTGACACTAAGCACACAGCCGGGTTTTTTTTTTTTCCTTACACGCACTATTAAAACCAAAAAAAAAAAAAAAAAAACTCAAGATATCACACTTCAGATTATGATGCTTTAATCTGAAGGAAAATTAATTGCAATTTGTTTAAAACAGAAAAAAATCGAATTTTTTATCTCTCTGTGTACTAAAAAACGACCTGAAACCGTAGATAAAAAATTCAATTTCAGATAAAAGCTGCGAGTTTTATCTCTCTGGCATTCATTTTGCGCTTACGTTCGTGGGGTGTCCCGTTTCTTTTTTTCCCTTTTGCTTCCCCTCATGTCTCTGTGGCACAAATTTTAATTTACTTTTGAAAAAAAAAAAAACGCTCAGAAATTGATAAAATTTAAGTGAAAATCGAAATTGTGGTCTTGACTGATTGATGGGGCGTATGAGTAACATTTTTGGTTATCGTGTCAAATTTTTGTTGTTTTCTTTTTGGACTGATATCGAAAATGTTTTATTGATTTATTGTGTTGTTTGGGGCGAATACGTAACCTCTTTTTTTCTGTAGGTCTGGTTAGGGTAGGTTCTAACTGCGTAAAACCAGTAATTGAAGGCAGTCGGCTGTAGTGTGGTCTGTGGTGTATCATAGTTGTAGGAAATCTTTTTCGACGGATAAGCTGGATGTCGGAATTGGTATTAGGTAAATGGGTGCCCTTGTTGACGGCTCACTTAGACCACTAAGAGTCTAAATATCAATCTTCGACCGCTAAGTCAAACCACCCAGATAAATCTGTGAATCTCAGGAGTTCTCTCAGGTCAATGTTACCTACCTCGTCCAGTTCTGAAAAGAAGTAACTGACGAGAGCACGTCTTCTTTAAGTGGCCAGAGACTGGTCATAAAGGAGGTGACGAACGGATTCTATTTCTTCTTCGTCTTCGTTGTGTGGTAATCCTATCACACAGTGTCCTGTCACGACGCCAACAGCTATTCGGATATCCCTTCGACTTAGGTCCATAAGATTGTAGACTGGCCATAATGATTTGGCTCTTGCGCATGTGTCCAATCGGTACCAGTGTTTATTGGCCTCCTCAATGGCCTCGATTTCTATCTCCCTTTGCAGTGATTTTTAGATTTTGGATTAAATTAGATTTATTCCATTTCATTGAACCCGTTTAATAGTTCCTGGATTTCTTCCGTTGACAAGATGACTTTCTTGAAACAGGACCTCCTAATATCCCGGATAATCGGACAAACCCCTATAAAATGCGTGACATGTTAAACAATGAACATAAAACCGGGAGGTCTTCTCCATGTGGTACGATGTTTAATGGTAGTAGCTCTCCCCTTGCGCGAAAAATTGTACGGATGAATCCTATTTTATGCGAATCTTGCAAGTAGTTCAGCGAGCCAACGTTGAACTGTAGTGTCTTGTAGATCTCCCTATGGGGGTTGACTCACTCGCTTGCTTAATATATTTTTGTCGAGTACATGAATCTAAATGCGACAGAAAGACATACAGGAATCCCCGGATAAGTACCCCTCGCTTAAGTACCTTTCCCGCTTAGTTGCCTCTTTTAATTTTAACTTTTATTGATATTTACCTGAAAATAATTCTTTTAGGTACATACATACATGTATGGCCAAACTTTGCTTGATATACAGGGTGTCCCAGTTAAGAGGTATAATCCTATAACTGGAGATTCCTGAAGTTCTGGCAAATAAAAAATCGGGTCTATTTTCACCGCAGTTCGAGTTATAGCCCGTCAAAGTGGGACACCTCCGAGTTGGACGTACAATCACTTTAAATTGTATAACTTCTGAATTATTCCAGGTACAAAAACAGTTTTATACATTTTGAAGAGACAATTTAGTGGCAAATACAACGGTGAAAACTTTTTGTAATTTCATGCAGCCACAAAAAAGTAATGGCTCCTTAAAATCAAAATTATGAAAATTTCCTACTCAAATTTTTTACTTAAAATGCATTTTTTCGAAACTTTTACTAAGCAAACAACTTTTTTTTTATGAAACTTTTATCTTTGACAAATTTTCCTAAAATTATGTTAAATAACTTTTTCACCTACGAGTAACGGAAATTGTAGTAAAATCCATTTTTATCCGACAAAAATGGCCAAAAAATTAAGAAAAAAATCCATGGTTGTTAGATCAAATGTTTGATTAAGCAACGGAGTTACCCTGCTGCTTCTGTGGCAAGGTGCTTAAGGTGCTTTTTCTTAATTTTTTTTGACCATTTTTGTCGGATAAAAATGGATTTTACTACAACTTTCGTTACTCGTAGGCGCAGATTACTGTCTCTTTTGTTTCAAGAGCTCCTTGAAAAATTTCCGTCAGGTGATAGAGAGCGGTCTCTGTAGATCTGCCCGTTCTGTATGCATGCTGACGATGATGAAGTTGCGCCAAGCGCTAAGAACATCCTCTCTTAAGTGATTATCCACAGCTTTGTCCATTGTTTTGAGAAGGAACGATGTTAGGCTGATCGGTCTGTATGACTTCGGCTGTGCTGGGTCTTTCTTCCCCATTTTTGGTATGAACACAACTTTCGCCCGCCTCCACTGGTTTGGTATATAACCCAGTGCGAGACTACTTTTCATTATTCTGACGAGGTGTGGTAGTAGTTCCTCTTGCCCCCTTTGCAGTAAGGCTGGTGTGATCCCATCCACACCTGGTGACTTGAAAGGCTGAAAGCAGCTAATTGCCCATTCAATTCTCCCTCTGGAACAGATATTTCCTGCAATCTTCCAATCTTCTTGCCGAGGTCTGGTTATGTTGGTCATGGTCCCTTCACAAGTATTCAGTGAAACTGCCATCTGGTTGTCTTTGCTAGGGCTTTGTGTAATCTTGCCGAAGCAGGAGTGTTTATTATTGTTTAGCAGAGTTTCTTGAAACTTTCTCTTTTCGCCTTTCTCAGCTCTTTGTTGTACTCTGTAAGTGCCATCCTGTAGCTTTGCCAATCCCCATTACATTTTGCTCTGTTGAACAGTTTACGAGTATCAGAGCGTAATTTTGACAAGTTGCTGCTCCACCACGGCACATCTCTCCCTCTCTTTATGTTTCTTCTGGCACAGCTTGATTCAAACGCATTTGTAATTGCGGTACTAATGCCCTCTACCGCGTTTTCTAACTCTAGATAGTGTGCCGTAGCCCTCCTATGGTCAATATTCTCCAGGTTACTATCTAGCGTTTCTTTGTAGACTGTTTTCCAGTCTGTTTTCCTAGGGTTTCTTACTGGGTTTCTCATGATACATGCACTATGTATCTAAGTCATAAACAATGCTTCTATGGTCAGATAGTGACGGCTCATCTGATACTTTCCAGTTTCTGACTAACCTACTAATGCTTGGACTACCTAGCGTAAGGTCAAGGACTTCCTCTCTGTCCTAGTTGTATGTAGCAATACGCTTTTCAATGTGATTTTTTTGTTTTTTTTTTCAAATGAATAAATATTTATGTTCTTAATTAATCCTGTTTTCTTCATAAAAAAGAAATAAGTGCTTCTGGGCACTTAAGTGGGTTTTTTATAAGTGCCTAACCCGCTTAGTACCTCGCAGGTTTGGATATTTATGGAGAGGCACTTATCCGGGGATTCCTGTATAGTCTATCCATCCAACTATCTTATGCATTCCAGTCTAATTCCAAATTGTCTTCATAAGTTTCCGCCAAATTTAGTATCTCTTTATACCACAGACTTCTCGTACTTATTGCATACTTGGTAACGATGCTAGGTAATCGTTCTTCTCCCATCCTGAATGTGATGAGAATATAATCAGTGCTCAATTTGAGAACAATGGGGCAGGTCCTGCTTCTATCATGAGCATCTACATAGTTAGGTGCAGCTGTAGACAGTCGAAATGACCTTCGTAGATAACATCCCTGGAGCTTTTCTACTGTATCATAGGTTAGGTTAGGTTAGGTTGAAGTGGCTGCCAGCTAGGAGTCGTCATCACACTTAGACCAATGGTAGGTGTAATGTGTTAGACCAATGTGATACCACGCGGATCATGGGAGAGAGTTTCTCTCTACCTACTCGTTAAAACTAATTAGAGCTTCGCATGAAGCGTAGGAGGCTCTTGATGTCAATATTCATCAGGTCGCCTATATCGTTATAATAGGGAGCTCCTAAGTGGAGTCTCCTTCTACGGGAGAGATCTGGGCAGAAACAAAGAAGGCGAGGAATAGTTTTTCCTACAAAAGTCGTTCAAAAAGAGGCCTTGCCTTGCAGCATGCTAGATAGCATAGCCTTTTAGACTATTGAGAGAGATCAAATTCTTAGAGCGTTTTAGCTTCAGCTTTGGCCAAATCTGTTTTGTCGCTAGACATGTTGATCCACTTGTCCACCTAAGATTTGCAGTCTCGACAGCATCCAGCTTAAGTTTAAGTTTGCCAGTAGCGATTGGAATACCTAAGGTGCCATTGTCCGGCAAGATGTCTAGGGCTACTAAAGAGTTTATAAAGGTCGATTCCAGGGATTTGATTGCTGCCTGGCTATCAGAAAAGATGCGGATATCTCTAGCAGATATCACGTTTTTCTTAACCCAAGATTGGGCTTCTTTGATCGCCATTATTTCCGCCTGGAACACGCTACAGTGATTAGGTAGACGGACGGAGAGCTTAAGGTTAAGCTTATCGGAGAAAACACCTGCACCGACTCCGTCTTTGGTTTATCGTACCACATATCATACCACATATGACCCCACGCTTGTGCTCCGTAAAATAGAATTGACTTTGAAAATGCTTCGAATACTTGGTATTTTACACTGTGAGGATATATCTACTGCGGTTTCGGAAACAGTTTCTCCAGGTTGAACTAATTGCAATTTCAGATTGCGCAGAAGGTTTTTAGTCAAATGTGGTTCCATACTCAAATTACTGGAGATTATAGCTCCAAGATATTTGTATTGCTTGACGATTTCAATAGCCTCGCCGTTAAATGTCCACCTTTCCGCCTTACCTGTCTACCCCCCACCTCTTCTGAAAATCATCACTTTTGATTTGCTCAAATTTATTTGTTCTCTCAGACTAAGAGCTACTTTTGCCGCAGAGCCTTTGATGAACATGTCCAGGGGCAGGAGGTGTAAAATCATATCCAGCCCTGCTTGCGGTGCGCTTTTCACAACTCTCGCGGTACAGAGTGATGCAAGCCTTTGTACTTTGTAGAGTTGCTTCATGATGTAGCTCTTTGTTCCTGTTGCTGTCCACCAGACTAGGAATCCGTAGACGATGATAGGTCTAATGATTGCTTTGTACATCCAGCGTATGATGAGCGTTCAATTCTTTCTTTGTTCTTTCTTCAACATTCCTTTTCCAAGATATCTTAAGGTCAACCCATAGCCAGTCTTGGAATTCGAAATGCGTCCTACGTAGTTCTGTTAGCTCATCAACGTCGCCTAGATTGTGCCGATTGCGCTGTCGCCTGATGTGTCAGACTATGCTTGACACATAGAGTAAACAAAAAACACAATTTCATCATAAATTTCCGAGCAACTTGAGGTTGTAGACTGTCGATGTCGATGGTAACTCAATCAAGATAGCAACTCGTGAAAAATACCCCAGATATCCGCATACGACAGGTTGAACATACCAGCCCTTCCTCTTGTTTCTGTGGAATCAAGGCTGAAACCCTTAGCATTTTGGTTCGGAAAGTGTAGCTTTATCGGTTGGTAGGCGGATATCAATGCCCCCCCTTGCTCAGGCCATTAATCTCTCTCAATTAGCTTACCCCCTGTCGAGTGCATTTGCATCTGTGAGCACTGCAAACAGGAATAAAAATAAACTGCAATCGCGAGATAAGCAAACCGCTCCACCTTGCCTGCCAGTTCAGCTGGTAATTCCCAGAACACAATCACCATGTAGTAGTCCCATGTACATGTGTACACATTCCCACATATCTTTCTGGGTTAAACGCGGTGATAGTGCCGGCCTGGACTGTAGTATCTCGATCATAATGCCTCGCATAACGTTTGTGTACTTTTCGTTTATTTTTTTGCTTGTTCTACGGATTGTTTCGATTGTTTTTGTTGAGTTTTATCTCAAAAGACAGTTGATTGACGTCAAAGTCTCCATAGACACTGTATAATAAAAAAAAAAAAAAAATTATACGACCGTGTACCCAGAGAGTGTTACTGTCTGCTTGCATTCCCATTCGCTTTGTATCCGTATACGAGTATTTGGTATCTACAAACGGTTTTCAGAATAAATCTAATATTTATCTAAGAGATAAAGATACAAAGGACTGTGTGTAGGCAGTAGGCACTGTGGAATTTTTATTTCTATTGTCAATGTACAAGGAAATGGCGGTGTGAATGTTGTCTGACTTCTGAGAAGGACTTGCGCTTGATCATGACTTTGCGGCTTGGGAATTTAGAGCTGTTACTTGTCCCTGCTACCACCCAACTTTCCTTCATGATTTCATACGATCCGATGACATTTGCTGGAACACATCGCCCGATGCGCTTCAAGAGGCTTTTCATCGAGAGTCGTTAGATCTTCTATCGCGCATTACTTACTGGAATTACTCACGTAAAAAAAAAAGAAAAAAAAATTTTAAATTTTAAAACAGCTTACGTTGGTTGTATCGCGATAACAGTAACAGCACGTACTGCGTTGATTTTGCATTTGGAGCAGGCGAACGGGTGTGACTTCCAATCTTGATTGAAATATGCACCCACAGGCGTCAATGGATGAAGTAACAAACATTCCCATCAAGTCATAGGGTGATAAGGCCCAGCTAATTAAAAATTCCAGATTGTATCAGAATTTGTTTGGTTATCTTTTGAGTTTTCTGTCGGCAAATTAATTTCGTTTGGAATTCGATATGAGTTGGTCTTCCTTCAAGAGCTAGGCGAAGATTTTACTACCTTTGTGGCGTCAGCCTGACACTGGCAGAAAACGCCAAATGTTTGGGCAGCATCATTGGTTCAGATGGAATCCCAACATCCTGGCACTCGGCAAGAAAGCCACTATGTAGATGGGGACTACAGTCACTGGGTACATGTATCTGTCATCAGGAGAAGGCCGGGCCAACTGCGACGGTCGGCTTGCCTTTACACCAGTGGAGCTCTAAGAACCACCCCAACAGCTGCTCTAGAAATGCTGTTCTAGTTGCCAATCCTAGGTATCTACAGTCACTGACATGAGCCATATCCCAGTGGTCCAGTGTATGTACTGGACGCTCCTCATTGTTTCATTTTTATGATGCATCATCGGCATGGCAGCCCCACCTGGCTTCATGGATGAAGAAGAGGACGATGCATCTTCTTTGCACATTCAAAGCTCTCTCCACTCGTAGGAAACTGCATTTAGAAGCCTTTTTGGACCTCGACGAACTGGCTAATATAAGCTTTCGTAGCCTCCAGCGCTTTATCACTACATAGCTCTTCCTGGTGCAGAGGGTAGCTCTTTGGAGATGCTGATCATGTGCTCACACAGTGGACCTTGCTGGTCTACATGAGGTTGTATCTAGTGCGGCTTGCCACTTTAATCTTTGAATGTCCTCGGCTAGTAGTTGCAAAGGCTTTTAAAAGATTGTCCCTCTGGCGTTGGCTTGTGAGTTTGGCACAACTAGTTCCAGCTGGACACTAAAGAAGTCACATGACAGCGCATCACCTTATTTTAATCGCTTTTGACGTCAAAGGTCTCGGTGAGGTTGCCATTGACTTTGATGGAGCATGGAGCGAGTCTCCGCATAGACTGATGAGTTTGGCAGGGATGCCAAAGCTAGACATGGGTCTGTATAGCTCGTTTCTATTAATGCTCCGGGACGAACGCTGCTCTGTTACCTCTAGTGCGGGCATCTAGGCGTAGATCTGAGGATTCTCTACCATACATTATCATTGTTCCAGCCGGGAACAGTATGTATCTTAGACAGGATCTTCCAGACTCTACTGGCTTCATTTGTTCTTCCAATGTTTTGAGCAGAAGAGCTGCCGATGTATTCAAGACAGCGTTTGGTATAGTGCGGGGGTCTTCTCCAGTGCGCCGGACATTTGTACAGCAACACGATTGCTGGACCACTGTGGTGTTTTTCAAGCAGAAATCACAGCAGTCCGAGAAGCCGCAGCATTGACTTCGTCTAATACAGTAGATTGCAACCAATAATTCGATCCAAGTTGGTTGAGCAATGCCGCGGATCTAATATCAAGATCGGTATTAGATGAGACGTATCCCCGTGCTGGGTTCCAGGCGAGAGGGACGTTCCGGGCAATCGGAAGGCGGACAGGCTACTCTCCTTATGCAGATCGTAACCTCCCTCATCTGGATTGTAAGAAAACAAGGAGACTTATATATCTCCGTTGGTAGGACAAATTTAAGAAAAAATAGTAAGAGCCCTCACGGGACACTGTCTCATTGGCAGACATGCCAGAAGGCTATGTGCTGACTTTTTTCTCAAGCCTTCTGATGATAAGTTCCTCACTTCTTTTTTTTTTGTGGGCCACTAAGGTCTGTGGCTTGTTCGTATGGACTCGTAACTTCAAAGAAGTCTAAATCGGGCGATCTTGCGGCCCAGTGCAAATAATCTCGCCAAAATCAGAAATTAAGCGCTAGCTGGGGAATGTCCACTGTCGCTCGGGCTGTGTGAGTGGTTGCTTCGTCCGGCTGAAACCACACGCTTTCCAAACTCGGTTTGTTAATTTGCGTCTGAAAAAGGCATGTACCGCTCACCAGTCACAGAAACCGCCGTAGGTATGGCGACGCCGCCTTTCACAAAATAGAGGCCTACTTCCGGGAGCGCTGCACAAAACAGGGACTTTGAGAGGATGCAGTAGCTCTTCGTGCATTACACCCGCATAATCGGTGCCCCAGAAACGATAATTTTGCCGTCTAGGTGGCGGTGCATCTCGTTTCCATGGAATCCTCATCACAGTCGAGGCTTAGAAGGGGTTTGGTTGTAATTTACTGCCGATTGGCGGTCTGTAGGCAATAGCGGATGCACTGTTTGTACTTTATACGGCTACATCTTCTATTCATTCACATAACTTCACCAAACTTCCCTTTGGTCGCTTTATTGACGCCCGTTGGCTGTACCATGTTTCAATGTCATCTTGCATGGCTCCTCCGGGGTCGGCCACGTCTCCTATTGAACCGTGTTGAGCCAGTCTTCTCAAAGCGAGTGGCTAAAGGCAGCAGTGTTCACCTAGTTAGTGTCACACGACCAGATAATCGACGACTAGAACTATGCGTTCTTGAAGAGCACAGCAATCCAAGGTTGGTCTACGTGTATTCTGCTTCACAAGTGTCAAAGTCGCGATGCCATAAGATGCTATTGGCGAAAATGAGAGCATCTTCCGAAAGAGTACTAGCCTGAGTACGCCTTGTACTAGCCAAACAGGGATTCAGGGAACTCAGGGATTCTGAAAACATCTTTTACTATTGCGTCAGAAAGTCTGACTCCATCAAGGCCGGTCCCAGGCCCGGAAAAAGGAGATGGATTTGACCCAACGGATTTATCCTATCCTCAGTAATATTGAATGACATCCCTACGACTACTGCCTGGATGTATAGCTGAGCTCCCATTTGGTTGAGTGCTGGACCAATGTTCTTCCTCGTCCCTGGAGCTTCTGCAATATCCGCTGTGCTGTACAGCGAGACGTTCCGCATGAATACCAGGGACACAGTGCCCAGTACCTATACTGGCGATGACCTGTGTTTTATGATGACTAAGTTTCACCAGAAAAATTTATCTCTTCTGGCTTAAAGCCGTCGCTTATGTGGTTAGATGCTCGACTGGTGCCTTCGTCTTCTGTTTTCTTTCTCAAATGCCCTGTCAAGGGAGAGCCTGCAGTGCATGCATCCCCGACCCCTTTCTTTAAGGGTCATCAGCCCTTTCGTTTCCTCCGATATCCACACGCCCTCATTGGCTCTAGATAACGTTTCATGGAGCGTCAAAGTTTTAGTTTTCCGCTCTCCTTTTATATTTATCTTTAGTGCCACTCAGATGTTGTAACACTTACGTCGTAGTGTACAAGCTTTGACGTCAATGACGAGTTTAATCAGTTCATTCTGCAATCTTACTGTAGTTTCAAGCCCTGAAACCACGCAGACAAAGTCCATTCGAACAAGTTCCACAAGCCCTTAATCCTCATCGATCTTTCTGATTCCATTTTACAGCCGACATAGGACACTTCTTACTATCAACTGTCACATGTCCTACGTCACAACTTTCGTTTCAAGGGGATTATTTACCCCAAGACTTAGGCACTCCACCTCCAAGACCTTATCTCTCTCTCTCTCCGGTTCGAGATTAGAACCCGAGAATATAGTTCACGCTGCACATGTGACCGCAAAATTCTATTTCAAGCCCCTGAAGTAAAAGAGTAAACATTTCCAGATTTCCACACTTCCAACGCCTCGCCAGTCCACAGAAATAAATCTCCGAAGCAACGTCGCCTCTCGAATGTTGTCAGGAACCTCCTCCTCCCTTAGATCACTTTCTTTTCGTGATAACAGCCAACAGACTCGACTCCAAGTAAAGTCCATTGAATAAGAATAGAACATTCTTTATTATTAGTCGCATAGCGTGCTGCTCCCCTAATTTACAGCGCCGGTGAGGCCGGTGAGGGGGTTGGTTCTGTTTAAATTTAAAAATAAACAAAGTACCCTCGGCTTGACGTCAACCCCTTATCACGTTGAACTGTCATCACAAAAATCCCGAGCAATCCCGAGCGCACTGTTTTTGTGAATCGAATAAATAAACTTACAAACGTTGTAGTAGTACTTAGCGAAAAAAAGCGAAAAAAAACATGAATTAGCCCTCGCGGGGGCAGACGGACGGAGTATTAGGCAATAAAGACGAGATTATGTGCTGGAATTTGTTGTGTGGGGTTGCAAGTGGGTTGGGGGTTGCTGGAGTCCGTAGCGAATTGATGGTAATAAATTATTTTTTTTTCTTTTTACAGGTAAGCCACGCAGATATACCAGATAAATTTGAGCAAACACAGGTATTTATGAAGTTTTATTCCAAACTGTTAACCGTCTTTTGGGGGATGTCGTACGCAGTTAGAACGCTGTGTAGACCTTGTCATAAACTCAATGGCGCGGCACGAAAGCTAACAGAAGGTACACACTGTCAGCAGAGAATTAGGCTTATCTTCCAGTTTGTTATGAGCCATGAAACATGTTTGCAAGACGATCCTAGAGGGACCTTGGCGTTGGCTTAGGCGATTTCGTTGATGAAGAAGGCAAAGGGGGATCCAATTTCAGCTGCCGAACTTGTAGTTCAGTCCATTGAATGGGCGCCTCAAGACCTTCTGCAGCAGTTGATCCTTTCGAGGGAATTTTCAATGACTTTTTCCTACATTTCAGGCAGCATCTAGGCTCCGACTTTTATTTGGACACGACGTTTAGCGTAACTCCACAAAAGGACATCCAAGGAGCGTTAAAGGTCGATTTTGGCGGGCTGTTCACATCACTAGAACGTGAAGTAGTGGGACCTTTGGAACACTTCACGGATAACATCCAACGTTGCACCCGATTTGTGGCAAGTTACGCCGTCTTGTTAGGTTTTTTTTTTTTTTTTTTATAATTGGCGCGCACCAAAGGGGGTGTGAATACCCTTATGCTGAATATTCAGGGCACGGGCGTTTGGAAAGAGGGGAAAGAGGAACAGAGGAGATACCGGTGTACGTTGGCTTTAAATGTTTGGATGTCGTATCGATGAGGAAATACAGAGCCTGGAAGATAATTCCACATACGTGTCGTTCGGCTTATGAACGAATCCCTGTATTTGACAGTACGTCCGAAGTTGGGCTCGAGGTGAACTGATGTGCATTCGAAGCGAGACGCGTATTGCGGGTGAAATTTTGAAGGGGAGGAATGCAAGTGGCTATTTCGTTGGAACATTTCTTGTGGAATAAGCGATAAAATAGGGAAAGACAAGAGACATTTCTGCGATGTTCTAGTGAGACTATGGAGCTCACAATGTCTCTATAAACTATAAGTTTTAACGCGCGATTCTGGACCCTATCTAGAATGTGCGAAACGGTCTTGGGTGCACCAGACCAGATGTGGGCGTTGTATTCCATTTTTGGGCGGATGAATACCTTATGTATTGAGGCCAGATCAGACGGGGTGAAAAATTTCTTGCACCGCTTAAGGAATCCTAGACATTTTGCAGCATTTTTGGCGACCTCGAATATGTGATCGTTCCAACGAAGATGGTTGTTTATACACATACCGAGAATGGCAAGTCTTTCGGTTTCGGCGATGCAAGTACCATTCATGGATAATGGTTGGGGGTCTTGGTTTCGTTTGAGAGACAGAAGACAGCATTGAGTTTTGGATGCATTAAATTCCACTCTGTTAGTTGAGCCCCATTTGATTATGCTGTCAAGGTCGGAATTTAATGAGTTTAACATACGTTGCCGTTCCTCTTCTACGGCCGAAGAGCAGGGACGTGAGTTGGGGAACGAATATGAAAAACTGAGGGTACTGTCATCAGCGAAGGAATGGATTGGATTAGAGGTTGCAGACAAGAGATCATTTATGAAAATGAGAAAGAGAGTCGGAGACAAAACTGAGCCCTGGGGGACACCAGCATTTGTAGGGTGGATATCAGACTTGAAGCCGTCCAACACAACTTGTATGGAACGCCTCGAAAGGTAATTTCTAATCCATTGAAGAAGAGACTCATCGATACCATATGCACGCATTTTCGACAAAAGAGCCTGATGCCGAACTATGTCAAATGCCTTTGAAATATCAAGTGCAACCATCTTTGATTCACCGAAGTGATGGAGAGATTGGTTCCACTTCTCGGTGAGATATGCCATCAAATCACCAGTGGACCTGTTGCTACGAAAACCATACTGCCGGTCATTGGAAAGAAGGGACGTAAGCGCAATGGGTCGGTAATTGGTCGGAGAGGAAGATTCGCCTTTTTTAGGGACAGGCTGGACAAATGCTGTTTTCCATCTTCTCGGAAAGAGTCCAGAAGAGTAGGACAGACAGAAAAGCTTACGCAGAGGTTTTGCCAGCGAAGAAGAGCACCTCTTCAGAACTATTGGGGGGATACCATCTGGACCATCGGATTTGTGTATGTTGAGACCTTTGAGAACTCCTGCAACTGTGCGAGTGCGAAAATGGACTTGTCCCATAGAAAATTCGACGCTCTCGAGCACAGGGACAGACAAAGCTCTATCTTGAAGAGTGGAGTTGGCTGCAAATTGTCCAGTGAGCAGATTGGCCTTGTCTAAGGAGCTGACAGCTGGAATGTCATTGTAAATGAGCGTTGGGATGGCAGATGAGGCAGAGTTTCTAATGTTTTTGACGAATGACCAAACATTTTTACCACCTTTGGGAAACTGTAGTATTTTTGCCTCAGTTTTTGGTCATGTAGAAATTTAACACGTCGGATAAGTTAGGTTAGGTGCCTTGTGGTTTGCTTTGGGGATGGAGAGTCGGATGGGATTCACTGTTCCAAGAGCCGTCCTATATTTCTAACGAACTCTAGGATTCTTCCGAAACTGTAACGTCTAAGATAACTCAGCCCGGGTAGGATGTGTCTTCCCAGGTATTTGTATCTTAGCGCCCCTGTTGCTGGGCATTCGCAGAGGAAGTGCTCGAGGCTTTCTTCCTCTTCTCGCATTCCGGGCAAGTGCTAAATGACACTAGTCCCAGTCTGTAGGCGTGTTTGTTCAGGTTGATGTGGCCGGTGTGCAGTCCTACCATCTGTCTTAGTTGTCCTCTGCCTAGATCGAGCACCCTCTTTGCCTGATGGCAAAGGGGCGCTCAATCCTGGCTTTGGCTGCTTTGCAGGTTTGCAGTCCTTTCCACATGTTGTCGTGGTGTTTTGCGAACGTGCTGCTATCTGTGGTTGTAACAGTGGGTGTGTCTGTGTTACCCTTCCCTTTCCCTGGTATGTCACATTGGCCAGGTACCTAAACCAGGTTGACCTGAGAGCAGGTTGCCAGGATGTTGAGTTTATCCTTGCATTCCTCACCAATTTTGAGTGGGTCCTTGGGTTTGCTAGTGCCATAAGGGCTGCTTGACTCTCCGGGCAGATGCTAACGTTATTGCCTTGGGTTCCAGTACTAAGTAATAGGTCCGCGAAAATCTCTCAGGAATCGTTCCAGATGGACTGCGTGATTTAGAGGTGGCGTATAAGAGTATAACCCCGCCCCCGATTCTCCGTCGATATGTGATCCATCCATGTACACCTCTATTCCGTCCTTGTTTGGAATAAATGGCATCATCATATGCCATTCGGAGAGGACGGCGTGCCTACCAATCCTTAGAGTGACTGTTCCTATAGCTTTTCTTTTGCAATCGATCTCTTTCTTGTAGAAATTTTCACAGTATCATAGGTCCTCAGAGGTGTCCTGCTTGGGTCATCTGTTAGATTGACACACAGTGCCCATTGTATGGAACAACAAACACAACAAGGAAATCCCAAACATCGAAGGAAGACGTTTTGAAAATCGTTAAAATTAAAAAAAGACCGTTATTTCCTTAAAAAGGATGTTCCCGCCCGGGTTCGAACCGGGGACCTTGTGCGTGTGAAGCACACGTGATGACCACTACACTACGGAAACTTGTTGGGAGTTGCATCCGACAGTGTATCCTTTAAGCTGAAAATACTTCGAGGGTAGAACTGCTTTTTAGTTTGTGAGCAACTCCCTTAAGGAATATACTACGTCTTCTTAACGTACAAAGCATTGCTTTAAATGCGGCCATTCACTGCTATATGCGACCATTCCTGCCACAGCTGCAGGATACAAACGCAATATACTGCCCTCTGGAACGACTATCTGACGATGGAATGAAAATAAGAAGGAGGGGTGCAACTTTTTGTGGATACCCGGTACCCTTTCTACGAGTTATGCCCGACTCTATTCTCCTGCATGTTTACGTGACTAAAACATTCCCTCCCCCCCGCTCCAAACCCTGTTTAGTTATCCCTCTACCGACGGGTTTTGACATGTCTTCTCCACCTTCTGATCCAGGGTTTTGTTCCTCTTGGGTTGGCAGTGTTTGATTTTCCCGCCGTACTTGTAGCATGATGCATGCTGTGTGCCATGCTTACATCGTTGATAGCATGGGCGATATCGGCCTCCTTGGGGTTACTGACTTAGCCAGTGTATTGCGTTAACAGCCCAATTGGCTTGACGCTTGTGTAGGTTATGTGCTCTCTAAGGCTGAGCCTCGACACGATAGGCATTCAACTTTTCTGCGGCTGCGTTTGAGGACATCCTCCGTTTTATGATCCACTGATTCTAGACCTGATGAGCAAAGCCATTCTTCACGTCTTTGATGGTGTTGCTGCCATACCACCACCGCTATGACCTCTGGGAGTTGGGATTCTTAGCTTAAGAACGTCGTGCACTAACACGGTATCTAGCACGGAGCCTTGAGGAACGTCGCTTGTAATATTGTACCACTTTGGTTCATCGCTTGTTCCCTAAAACAGCATCCTGTTTTAAAAAAAAGAGATCAACCAGTATTTTCAATACGTATTCCGGTATCCTTTTGGCAGTGAGTGCTCGCATGATAAATGTACAGTTTACTGGATGGAAGGCAGTTTCGATGTCCACCTACCTTCACATCCATCGTGTTGTCTCTATGACTGTCCTCACTGTGCTATGACTTTCGTCGGTGTGGTTACCAATTCCTCTTCGAGCGAGCTTTTCCGAAACCATATTGATGTTCGGCGACCCCACCCGCATCCTCGATTGCTGTTTGAATACTATCGCCTATAATGCACTCCAGAATTCTTTCCATGGTGTCCAGCATGTAAAAGGGGATCTTGAGGTGCTTTCTTTTCTTTTGGAAGCAGAACCAGACCTGCACTGGCCTGATTTCTGCTTTAATGCCCGACATTAGGAATGCCATCAGGACCAGGCGTCTTGTGGTCTCTCCAGTGTGCAAGAAAACACTTGTAGGACTACTTCTGAGGTGACGGGTAGGATTGGTTGCTTCTACTCCCGGTTGGAGTGGGAATAAGGCTGTTCTGCAGGAACATTGTGGACCTAGGAGAGGGTACGTGGACGTCTTATAGTCTCTTCGTAACAAGTTGGAACGCCCTCCCCCACTGTTGGTAGTCAGCTTCGTTACAAAGTTCTGTAAACCAAATCTGCTAGCTTGGATGGCGTTCTTAAGAGTCCTTCGTGAAACTTTAAACACTTGCTGGTGCTTTTCATGATTATTTCGCCCTCTGGAGGTCTGGTCTTTTCGTCTTGCACGATGGCACTCTGCGCGTAGTTTCGCAATTTCTTCGCTCCAGTACCAGCCGATGAGTACTTGTTTTCGCTGCATTTCTGTAGCACGTTCCCTTATGGTACCTGCTACTTCTCTTTGGCGGTGGCTGTCCCAGTTGATGCCTTTTCTTCTAGGAGAAGCTTTAAAAAATCACTCTATGGGGTTATCCTTTAAGATTCCTGTCAGTGTAAACGAGTAGCAACCAATCTCTAACCTGACACGCGATAGCTTGGGAGCACCTTGCGATATCATATCCGACAGCAAAATATTTTTTTTTTTTATTTGCCAAGACGTGTGTTCTACTCGTATTGACATAACGACCTGCCTCCATACATTTCTCGATTCCTCTAGCTGTTGCGTACATATTTCCCCCTGTAAACACCATTCCCCTGGGCCTGCATTTGCCACTATGTCTCCGTATCTAAGACTGTCGCTGATACCATTGAAGTATTCGCTGATAACAGCGTTGTTGTCGTTGTCAACACGCCAATGAATGCCACGTAACAGCAAAAGATACCAAATTTCGTAAACACAATATCAGTCCGCCGGTACACTAACTTTGACGCGTATTCCTCCCTCAGACGTACGAAGTACAGTACATCCCGTTGATGTTCGAAAATATAAGTTGACCATCCAAATACCCACCTAGACCCCCTTAAACCGTAATCAGCACTCAAAACCTACGAAAATATCTATCTTCGACCGATTTATCAATCCGCGATAAGATGCGGTCTATGAGACTCGCCCGAATGGGCTGGCTTTTAGACCGAACCCCGATAGGCTTTATTTTATGGCATCAAATGAGCGAGCACTTGTTCCAGCCGTCAGGTGTACGTGATGGATCTGACGGTGGTATGGCCCTAAGCCATGAGCGATTAAGGCCTGTAGGAACCGTAGTTTGGCGCCACATAAGCACTTGAGGTAATTAGCCATTGTAAATGGGCCATCGAGGCAAGGAAACGATTCAGTTAACAGGTTTACGTGTTAATTGCTTAAAATGCTGCTGATTCACTTATCGATGACTTGTTGGCTTTGGAAGTGCGTAAGCCAGAGACGAAAATCGATTTGTCAATGTTTATCGATTTTTTTTGGGCTTGTTTACACGGAGAGCTTTTCTAGCCCAGATGCTAAGTGATAAACAATCGAGAGACGTGTGGAATTTTTTTTTTTAATTTTGTACCCAAACGGAAAGGCGAACGCGCCTAATAGCTTCCTCATTACGCGTCCGTCTAATTGACTTGCGATCATTTGTAATTCAATTACCACGACCAAGGGTCGTCCCAGAGAGCACCCCCTCACTCAAACGAAATCAAATCAATTACAATCCACAAGCAACAGCGACCGCCGACGATGTACATTGCATTCGCAATCGAAGCTAGCTACAGCATCACACACCCAATTGACGTCTAAGATGCAAAAAGCAAACTAAAACGCACGCCGATACTCTATGTATAGTTCGAGCTGTGGACAAGCCTTAATTGAATTAGGCACGTGATCGGTGCGATCAATTAGATCGACGATCGACGATCGATCGGTCGATTATGGGGCATCAGAGGCACAGGACAACGATTTGATTGATACTCTCGCGGTGACACTTGTTGGCCAGGTGACTTGGGCCCGATCGGCGATCGAATCTTTTAATTGACTTGCAGCGAGATACTCGCACAGAGTCCTTCCAGTACGTCCGTCCGTCTTCCAAAACCGGTGGCTTGACATTTCGATATCCAATGGCAGAAAGTAGTGGCACTTGTCTCAGTGGGGACTTGCTGTTCTATTTATCCGTACGACGGGCCACTTGACTATGCACTCGAGTGCCGTGTTGTGTCAACTAATTGCTTTGTAATGTTAATTGAATGTCTTGTGGTGATGTTTACGAGATCGTGATATGTATCGCGGGAGGGTACACGCTCTAATGGGCTCTGTTCATTTCGAAAACCTGTTACAGTTACGACAAACAACCCATTCACTCGATTAACAAATTTATGAGTTTCTTTCTCGCTCTCTTTGTGCTTCTTTATTTTTTGTTTCGTGCTTCGTTTCGAGTTCTGAATTTTCATGGCTTCCATTGACGTCAGAGTAATTGCAAAATCATGATTCATTATATTTTGGAGAGCAGTTGACCGTAAAAAGACTGAACAATTATGTCAAATGTGGTTACAGGCATGAGCTAAAGTTGAATGAAGGTTATCGGCGGCGGACGCGACGCACGGTGGAGCCCGTTCAACTTTTTGTTGACTGTTTGGGAAGCCAACACTGTGGAGGGGAAACAAATTTGTGTCGAATGAATGGGTGGTGTAGACTTTTTGGGTTTTTTTTGGTCTTCGATGTGGATGCAGAGGTTGATGATTTTTCCTTAGAAGTTAGTTGAAAGATAGATTAAGAGGCGGGTTTTCTTTGTGGCAATCGCTGCAGTCGTTGTTGATTCTTAAGGAAGGGACATCATTAAGGAGAGGAAACACGTTATGAATGGCTTGGCGCTGTGGATTAAATCCAGAAATTCAAGCCAGTGTTGACGATCCCGATTGCGTCGTTGCCTTGGAGCAGCTCTTCTGATAACTATGCGATCGCAATATCGTCCGCAAAGTATACGATCCTAGCTTCTTTTCTTGCGGGCAGATCCCGTCATATAGAACACTCGACAGAAGTGGACCCAACACCGAAGCTTGTGGCACCCCTCACGTGACAGTATATCCCTTCGGACCATCGTCTGTGTCATGTATCAGGATCCTTTTTGCTTTTGGTTTCTTAGATGTGCGTCACAGTCTGCATTGTGACGATTTTTCCTTAGAAGCTAGTTGTAAGCGGTTTTGATGAAAGATAGATCCAAAGGCGGAGTTTTTTGTGGTAATCGCACAGATTCAAGCCCACTTCTATTGCGTCGTTGCTTTCGAGCACTTCTTCCAGTAGCTAGGCGACCTCGACTATCAGAATATCTTCCGCGAAGCATACGATCGCAGCTTAATCTCGTATAGGCAGGCTGAGTATCCCGTCATATATAGCACTAAATAGAAGTGGACCCAACACCGCACCCTGTGTCACCTCTCCTAGGTTAGGTCTAGGCGAGTTATTTGGGTAGGCACGATTGAAGGGCTTCACCACGCCACACTTAGGTCAATACAGACCCATGGTGATACCCATAGGGGAGAAATTATACCTGTGATGGTGTACCACTTGAGACCATCGTCGGTGTCATACATATAACAGAATCCGTCGTGATGTATGTACGTGGGTACGCGGAGTTGAATGTGTTTGTTCATCGTTTAGCACCACCCGTCCATCTTCAGCCTTCTATTGCTTTCTTATTTTCAGTCGAAGTACAGTGGTCCCTCTGGGAGTACATGCTGCTGTGCAGTGATGGACAGCCTCCTACAAATACAACACAATGGTTTTCATTTTTGTGCCAACGACCCCTCTGATTGTATCTATCGTCTTCGGAAACCGTACTGATGCCCTACTTATCCTCCTGTGTTTTCAATGGTTGCTTCCAACTTGGTTGGTGATGATACGTTCCAGAATGTTTCCCACTATACAGAGTGGACGCAACCACGATGGATCTCCAGGAGAAATTTCTGTCTTCCATCGTTCTGAGAATACTCCTGCGCTCCGGCATGAGCTGTCGATATTCGCAAAGATTTTCGGTCGAGTTCGGCTAAGTTAGGTGTGCCATCTAACCCCGGTGCTTTTTTGTCTCTAAATCTGTTAATGGGTGCGACTATCTTTCCTACTGTAACTGCAGGAATTGAGTGTGCTTTTTCTGCTATTCCTCTATGGGGATTCCTGTTGTCACTGACAATACTTTCCAGCAGCCTTGGGCAGGTCGATGAAAGCTCTTAAGATTCTTCATAACCACTCAGTACTCCAACCGCCCATTGTTTTTGGTTAACTTTGTTGCACAATTCATTTAAACTCTTACGTCTGCTGACCGGTATTGCTGTTGGAGTTCTGTGAAGTAGCGCTGGTACAATCTTCTCTCGCGATGATACTCAAAACTCAGCTGGAGATTGCCTCATATCACCAGTAAACAGATGCAAATCCACGGGAATTTCTTCTGCTGAACCTGAGAGGGTTTGTGTAGATCTTTCTTTTTATTTGGTTGTGCCTATGGATGTGATAATCTTCTAAAGATGTTAGTAGCCCGGGCTACCAGCAGGCACAATTCGCATACCTGAATACTCAATGCCAGGAATGTGTCTATGTACTAGTCCACATCCAGGACACTTCTACTCTTTCGGCGGCTGTTTAGCAATTCATGCTGTGCTTCTTGTGTTGCTGACTATTTGAAGCCCTTTTTGCACATTGTTACGAGTGTGAACATTTCCAAGCAATTCTCCTCTGATCCCAACATATGGTGCATACGGAACGTGTCCAAATCGGAGTTCATTTCTCCATTCTGCGGTAGTATTCCAGTGGAATAGTACGTGTTCTGTGTCTTCCTCTTAATCGAGACAATCTGGGGAGCTATCGCGTCCAAATTTGTAGAAATATTTGCGATAGCCACCGTGACTCGATAGGAACTGCGTGAGGTGATAGTTGCAGTCCCCATACCTCGATGGTGGGTATCTACTTGTAGGTCCCTCTGCCTTCTATAGTTTTAACCCACCTGGTTCGCCTCATAGCTAATAATGTTGCCTTCTCCTCCTCCTTTATTCTCTTAACAATACCTTCGGCTTAATGACTCGAGATTCTCATTTCATGGATCCTTACTATCTCATTCGCGAGAGGTCATTCTGGCTGCTTCGTCCGATATTGTTCGGAAACCACAGATTGTTCCTATTGCGCAGAGCCTGTATGTTGCCGAAAGTTTTTTACGACAGTAACACCGCCGCCAAAACCAGGGCAGCATATAGGAGAACCGACTCTGGTATTTTACTGTGTCCTTAAAGTCTAACAGAGGAGACATAGTCTCTTGTGAAAGAGACAAGGTAGCTTTTCCTTTTGAAATATAAGATGTGTTTTACTTTTCTTCTCGAGTCTAAGGGCTTGAATTTGGAGATCTGGAGGCTGAAGGACTGTTGTCCAAGCGCTTTGTTAAATCGAGACCCCATTTGCATCACCATATCTAGGTACCATCGGTTTCCGAGGCTTACACTTGGCTGAATCTCCATAAATGTCTCTTTCGTGGAAATGATGTTGGCTCCAACCTAGATAAACTCCTAAGCTACCTCAAAGCGCCGTCCAAAAGAATATAAAATTCCTCCTTCATACAAATATTTGCCTGATTATGTAGTAAGTACGCAGCTTTAATGCGGATCACAGCTAGGCGATGGATTGCCGGTTTGAAGTCAGTGGTTCTAGCTGCATGACAGCTCTCCGCATCCTGCCATAAATGCAACATTTTGTTGTAGCTGTAATAAATGTTGCAATCGTTTGGTTTTTTGGTACCTAATCCTAACGTCGTATCTCCTGAATCATAGTAATGTGTGCCTCACCCAGAGTGCACATGACACGCATGTTTCAGGTGCATATTCGTAATTTGAAGTCCTTCGACGTTCTGGGTCGTGTTACTATTTGATGCCTTCTGCCTGGTTGGTTCGGTATCAGATAGCTATTTCATAGGCACTGTGTGGAGGTGATCATGCGACATTGTGCCATACTGGCAAGGAGTTCATATCTTGGGTGCTCTGCGCCATTCACTGCCAAGTTGGAAAACCAGAGGCCATTCCTTGGACCGGGAGATTTTATTGCGTATTCGTAGAGGCAGTCTATTTTGAAAGAGCGGCACCACTCTCAGACTATATTTGGAAATCTTGGTTAGGGGTATACGTAGGGTTTAGCGTGACCTATTTCTATGTTAAGAACAAGCTGAGTGTGCTGTTTGTTATGAAGAAATGCTGAAGTTTTTCAGTCTGCATACTTCACATTGAAGGCATTTCCATCTAATGCGTGCGGAATCTAGCCCACTATAATGAGCAGTGAGAGATCACCACCCTGAGGTATCCCCTGCTGGCTTTTTTTTTGCTGCTTATGCCTTTCAAAGTTGGGGTTGAGCATTAGTTAAATCCAACCGCAACGACCTGTACAGAGTTGAGGTTTGTACTTGATGCTGGGATACATTAAATTTTCCTCCAGACAGATGACAGACTTCGGGAATCGGTTTGTGTCCATGATAAAGAAAAGTATTTGATACAAAAAGTGTCCCTATCCAATTCATACGCGCAAATTTGACTCACACAGCACTCATGTCAAGCGTTTCCATCATAAGGCCACGTCAGTCCCCGAAATATAAAACAAAATCACCTCTTCACAGCCATGCAGTCATAATGATTTCACCTCCACCTCCACCGGTATTTCATTCCAATTCCACTTATCTGAGTTGATTTATGACAGCTCTGTCGCTTGTTATACCCACCGCTAAACCAAACTCTCATTACGTTGCACTAAAGTCACCCCAACGGTCTATGGCACCCTCGCAATTGCTGCCACCAGTCGCTGCTGCCGATTCTCTCAACTAATTTACCATTTGACGTCATACGGTGGGTGTCAGACCAATAAATCAACCTGTCACAACCGATAAAGCCTTCAATCACCATCAGACCCTCAAACTATCGTGATAAACTGCGTTGAAATTTCTTAACTGCACCGTTTCGATCGGAAACATTATCCTCTGACGTCATTTCGATTGACGCACACTATCGGGCAAAGTCTGATTTGTCAATTAGCGGTTTAAACTAACCGTAGCCCCGTACACCGGTGTGAACCATCACTCGCCAATGAAATGATTTTTGCACCAATTCTCACGGCTCGCCTTGACGTAGGTGGTGGACAACTTTCCATTTGGACACTTGTCGAGGCAGCCTTCTGGCCGCATACATCCCTATCTGACGCTGCAGCCAGATTTAACTGCTTGTTTACCTCTGGCTATTTTGGTTTATTGATAATCTAATCTGTGTTAATTCGTTAATCAAGGCTACCTTCCTTCCACAACCAGCTAAGCGAGAACTTGTTCACGAAAATAGATTTACGAGCGAAATATTTGAATTTTGTATTGTCATCCCTCGTTTGGGGTGACAAATAACCCCGCGGAAATTAATGGGATTATAAATTTTGACAGGCGTAGCTGTTTCGACTTTAGTGCCGTAAAAGTCCGTAGTGAGATGGGACACCTTTAACCTCCCTTTAAGCAGTTTAATGTCCTTAAAAAAATGCCAGAACTGTGAGACGATTTAGTAGCGGAACCAATTACTGTTGAACGGCAGGGCAAGCCGGGACTTAAACTGTCACTTAACACCGAGTTTAACTGTTAAGTCAAGAACCTATGCAGTCGTAGAGGGGAAGTAGTCCACAACAGTAAGGGGCCTGATGGAGCCACTTCCATACAAGCACGTCAGTCAGACCTATTGCGCTGGGAGCCTGTTGGACTAGGAGAGTCCCGACCTTCGTAGAAAAGTTAGGGATGTCCCCAGTCGAATGGTCAGGTGCTAGGATATCCTAGACGGAAAAGCTGGTGTAGCAGAGAGCCACGCACTCGCACAGTATATCAGACCACAGTTATGGGTCCCTCTTCGTCTCTCTTCCACGATCCATCTAGCCTGAGAGACTCTCCGGATTTCTCCAGAGTTCTTCTCTGTCTTTGATTCCTTGTGTCAGCGCTAGCATCTGTTTAACCAAAATCTGGTTCATCTACTGGGTTTCTACCCAGTGTCGTTCCAAGATCTCTCTTCTTCTGCTAGCTAAAGCCGGACAATGACGGAGTATATGTGCCGCCGCCTCGATTTCCTCCAGGCATAGTTCACAGGTATCCTCCTCCAGAAGACCCATCCTCTTTAGGTGATACCCGAAATTTCCATGACCTGCAGATAACGCTACCACCTATTTCAGTGTCCTTCGCTCCAAGCTTAGAACTTCGCTATGAGTGTAGCCAGTCGGCCTTGTAATAGCCTTTTTAGCCAGCCTACAACCTTCTACGGTTAACCACCCTCTCTGGTGCTCCACCATTCCTCTGCCAATTGCAGCAAATGGTTCTGGACCAGAGAACTCCGAGATTGACCCTTGCTTTGCTAGGAGTCCTCGGTCTCTACGTGTCCTCTCACCCAGAGCAGCGTCACTTCATTTCGAGATGAGCGCTCATTGAGTTTATGAACACTGAGGACTCCAACTCGTACTCGTAAAGCCAAGCCAGTCGAAAACATTATAGTTGGACCACATCTGCCTTGGTGATGGCCTCTGATAGAAAGTGCGAGAGGATTCCTCATCTGATTGCTCCCAACGGGATGTGGACGCACTTCGCTAGGGACCTGTCGAGAGCTGCACCGCGCTTCGCCAGCTCATCAGTCCGTTCATTTCCCTCTATGTTACTGTGCCTCGACACCCAGAGGGACTGATAATGAAGCGATGCCCTAGCGAAGGGAGTTCCTCTTTGGACTGTTCCACCAGCTTAGAAGATGTAGTAATCAATGAAGAACTAGACTGGAATGATGTTTGTTTCTAAATTTCCTTAATTTCGCGATTTGAAGACTTCAATTGGCCGCCTAAATCGTGAGATTAAACGCCGCTAGACTTCTTTATTTGAGAATGGTTTAAGGATAAGGTCTACGCCAACGACTCACAAACGATTCAAGTGCTCAAGGGTAAAACCAGAGCTGTAATTCCCGAAACCGGGCCGCAATCGAGCCGCAATTGGGCGGAAATATCATGCAAAATTCCCTCAAAAGGATGACCTCTCCTAGAGAAGCCGAGGAGGACATTCATCTGCTATCGTGTTCCACGTGTAATGGTAGCATCAGTACTTTAAAATTGGATAAAACTATCCACACTTAAATGAAAGTTCAGTGGAAGACCCTTTAGTTCCATTTTTCCCATCTGTCTAGCTGCTGCACAGATAAATTTTTCCGAAGATTTGCAGTCTGCGAGTGGCATTGGTGGTCACTGTTCCACTACACACAGATTGACGTACTGATTCCACGTCACGACGGAAAGTCTCTGCTTCAGTCTTAGTTGTTCTAAATTCGTCGCTTTTCCCGATTTTTGATAGCATTCCTAATGCGGGCTTTGCGTTCCCATTTTTGCTATCCATATCCAGCTGAGCTCCACTGTTAGCGGAGACCAGTTGAGTTCCTCTGTTAGCCAAGACCAGTTGAGTTCCACTGTTAGCCGAGACCAGTTGAGTTCCACTGTTAGCCGAGACCAGTTGAGTTCCACTGTTAGCCGAGACCATGAGTCCTAGGTGTGGAAAGTTATCAACAGTGACCCATCGGAATGTAGCCTTTGTTTCTGTTATACCTCTCGCCAGTTCCACTATATCTATTCTGACGAGTATTCCAACTCCGTTATATCCTGTCTCAAAGCAGGCAAACTTTGGCTGAAGGATTACAAGATTGCCAACCCTTCCATGCCGTTGGCTTTCGTTCTGAACAACAGAGATGGTTGGGTTAGGTTGTTGAGTTGATGAGGGGAGTGAAACTCGATACATTGTGATGCCCAATGTGGGGGTGCTGGTTCCTTCCTCAATCCTTACTGCTCGTTGTTTATGGTCTCAAGCCATCGCGACGCCCTCAGAAACCTGGAAAGATTAATTCGTGAGACATCAGATGGTTCTTGTAAGTCATGGAAGTAATGTCTTCCTGGTGTGCTATTTCTCAAGTGAGATGGTGAGGTATATCCTCTTGATCCTCTTCGTCGCCGCATCGTTGAGTTTAAGTTTCATCGTGTGGTTTCTTAGAAGGTTATGGCGAGGCGCACATACCAACATTGACAGCGACTTTCTGTAGTTGCTCGCTGGTCCTGGTTTTGTCGTATCTTGGCCAAAGCTTTCGACAGGTGGTTGAGCGAGTTCCACCTACTGTTAGCTGTCATTAAGTTTTTGCCTTCAACGCGCTTCCTAAGGTTGCAGAGTGGGAACTTAATCCATTGAAGCGCTCAATTGTTGTCGATTGCAGACGTTTTTCTTGCAAGTTCGTCGGCTTTAATGGCCGCCTGACTGTCGATGAAAATGGTGATATCATCTCGTGGTATCTTACCCTACTGGCCGTCTCTTTCACGGCCAAGACCTCTGCTTGTAAGGCACTGCTATGGGGAGGAACTCTGATTGAACTGTGTTTGTCCAGTTCCTCGGAGAATATACCAGCACCCGTTCTGTGTAAATGGACAACAGAGATACTTTTGTCGATTTTTTTTACTCAAATCCAGTGCGGAGATACATTTCTTTAGGAACATCTCAAGAATGCATGAATTTCGAGACACCCTCACTGAAGTATGCAATAGAAAATACTGGAAAAAAATTTATAAATATCTCAAACTGTTGCATACTCTCAGGTGTCACATTAGTATTCCTTCACAGTAAAGGCCTCAAATAGGCATCTCCCATGTCATGATGAAATGCTGCACTTTGCATGGGAATCCATTCGAATTATTTTCCCATTAAACTTCTCGAAATCTCATTGCTCGCATATCTAACGCACGTAGGCGTAAGTCTTGCGCATTTCAATGGTTTATCTGCGGCAACCAAATGAGGTTTTCAAATTGATTTTCCTCCGTTAAGCCGAACTCGTTTGATTTATTGCACTCCAAAGTGGAACTTATCGCGCGGACCAGTGACTCTGGACTACGATGAGGAATTGCACATTCGATGTCGGACAGCTATCGCTGCAATTGGGTACCGCATCACACGGATCCACAGTGAGTGAAAGATACAAAAAAAAAAAAGAGAATAAAACAGGAAATCTCTAGGATGGCAAGTCGACGTCTTTAATTAGATTAAACAGATACCAAGCGACCACCGTCAACAAATTAAATCGCAGAAATTAATTAAAACGTTGGTGATGCTAAAAAATCAACGGCTCAGCGAGCTCACATGCTCGCATCATTAGTCAGCTGCGGGGCCCACTCGCCACAAGAAACAATTAATTTCCATCGGACGGTCAGTCCCGCTTAGGGATGCACATCATGTGTACTCTGTTTGCAATAAACTGCGGACTAATGTCCGCTTTTAAGACTTTGGTATGGTGCGCACGCGCACAGATACAAACTAGACACAGGGACACAAAAAAGTATCTGAATTCCAAGTGCTCAGCCACAGTCAGATGCTGGCGGTAATTTTTCTTTAGAAATAGAAAATTCCCAAAGGAATCGCGCAAATCTCGATCTACTGATAGACGATGCCAAACCCATCTTTGCGGAGGAAAAACACGCAACGTTGCACTTGTGTAGATAGTTTAACTCCTCGCAATGGACACGGATGATGCGTCCTGTGCGTAGAAATGCGTAAGGTTTTCTTATGAATATGTATCCCGGGCGCAGTTCTACTCGGCAGAGATTGTAATTGATTAAGACATCGATTCCGAGTCCCAGTAGTTGGGCTTGGCTTTCTGAAAACTGGCCCAACTGGAACCGCTTTGAATACAATAAAAAGGTCGAAGTGGAGTGGATACTGCTTCTAGTGCTGGATGCCAAATGTGAGATGTTGATTGACTTTTGAAGGAGAACCCAATGGACAGACAGACAGACACGATATGCGTAGGCTTTTTTTGCTTGTTGACATGCCACTGGACGCTATGGAGCATCGAGGATGATGTGTGATCGTTAAAGGAAACGTGCTACAGTTGCATGTATTTTCCCCGGAGAGTTGAATGATTGTGTTGGGGATTGCACGTCGCGGTTCTCATGTGGTGGATGCGTGCTTGTGGGTAGTTACTTGTGGAATTTATTGGTAATGAGGGGATACCTTAGACTTAGGGAGCCCGTTTCTGTATGATTTCCTTCCTTTTTGTCAAAACAGCCATTCGATATGGAAATGCTATGCATCGGTTGACTTAAGGGATTAAAAGATACTTTTAAAAGAATGTGCGGTGCTCCATACTTGGTAGCATTTTTTAATTCAGCTCCATTGGTAGTCCTCTGCTATTGGTCTCGTTTTTCCCATCTTATACGAGAAGAGACTACATTTGTCCTTATTTACGTTTGTTATAGAGGTTTCCTTTCAAAGGATATATTAGGATTATAAGGACAGGTTAGATTCCTCCATTGGAGAGGGAAAATACTTCACTTATGTCGACGGAGGTTTATACGTTCGATTTAAGGTCCTCCAAGTGGAATATATGTCTCCTCCGGTTCTATGTCAGCATTATTTAAACGTAATTTCCTTTAAAAACTTGGCATCGGGTTCATGTTATCGGTTTTTGTGGGTCCTTTTGCGACCTTCCATCGGGTGGTATTGTGTGGTTCGATGTGCATAGTCGGCCTTCCCTCAGCCTTAGAGCGGTTTTGGCCGCCAGACTGCTTCCACTGCCGCTGTTGGTGTTGTTCTTATTGATCACATGATAACGGTGCTGCTCTTCTGATTTTAATGGGGTTTGAAAGCTGGTATTGCTTCTGAAATACCTTCCACCATACCAGCAAATGGCCCTTACAACCGCTGTCTATAGCCAGTACACCATGGTTGGCGTGAAGCCCCTTCTTCTTTCTTCGAATCGTGCATCTCCTTTTTTTTTTATTTCGGCTTAAGTGAGAGCCAGTTGCAGAGACTGGCACTCAGCTGAGCTCGTGGAAGGCTGTTCAGGATAGCATTAGCGCTTACGTTGTTGAACGCGCCTTCAATGCCTAGGAAAGCTTCAAGAGGGAGAGCCGGTTGCTATGAGTCGTCAGACATTGATTGTTAGACATTAACTGCAAGACGTTAGTCGAGAACCTCGAGCTGCTAGTCAGTGATCGTCGGCGGGAGTCAGACCTGAGACCTGAGTAGAGGCCTGAGTAGCGTCATCGCTAATGGATGATGGATTTGCAGTAGCAAGCGCATATAAGGTTCAGAGTACTTCTAGTTCAACCTTGCTGGAACCATAGGCGCCTGCATTGATCCCGTTTCGAGAGTGCTTCTGCGAAAACACTAAACCCACTTCCCTCCCTTGTTTGCGAGAATTGAAGCCCAATCCTTAGCCCAAGGAAGTTGTGGAATTTGGCGCTACAGTTAGGCGTGAACCTGGGCCTCAACCAACAAGCCTCAGCCTTTCGAGTTAGCCTTTAGTTCCTTAGCTAATTGTTTCCAAGTTGGTTGAGTTTCCCTTCTATTTGTGCGCGCCACCTTAGGCGAGGTGGTCCTCTGCTCCGTTGTCCCTCCGGGTTAGATTCGAAGACCATTCGCTCTACATGTCGTAGCCATCTCAAGCTACTGATGTGCAGTCGCTGTACAGCTCTTATATTTTATCGTTGAATCTTCTTCTTCAAAGCCCGCCAACACGAATGAGACTGCATATCTTGCGAAGAAACGACCGAGGATATTTACATTCGCTTTCGACAGAGTCCATGATTCAGCGCCATAAAGCAGGGCTCGGATGATCAAGGTCTTGTATAGAGTCTCCTTAGTTGTCCCTTACTACCTCAAAGTTATAGCTGTCGACTGCGACTGTGTGTCCCTTCTTGTTGACTAGCGAACGCACCAGTGGCTCACCTCTGTTTTCTGTCAATATCGTCAGAGTACGCTAGTAGTTGCACAGGCTTTTGACAGATTGTGCCTCTGGTGGTGGCTTGTGAGTTTCGTTCAAGAAGTCACATGACAGCGCATCACCTTGTCCTAATCCTTTTTTGACAGCGAAGGTCAGTATCGACCTTGATGGAACAGCGAGCGTTCTCCGCCGTCATCCTGGATAGACTGACGAGTTTGGCAGGGATTCCAAGACTATAAATGGTTCAGTATAGCTCGTCTTTATAAATTCTGTCGGCCTTAAAATCGATAAAAAGATGGTGGGTATCGATTGGGACTTCTTTGGTTTTCTCCAGGATCTGCCGAAGGTCGAAAATTTGATGGACTGTGGACTTTCCTGGCCTGAAACCACACTGATGCAGATAAGGTCTTGAGTTGAGGGCGTTTCCTTTCTTGTGCATCGGGCTAACAATGCTGAGATTCCATTCATCAGGCATACACTCGTCTGAACAAATCTTGGAAATGAGTTGGTGTATGCTCTCTACCAAGTCATCTCCACCTGCTTTGAACAGCTGGGCTGGTAGACCTTCTGTTCCAGCAGCCTTGTCGGATTCAAGCTATCCTAGCTTCGTTTTGGTCAGGTGGACAGAAGTTTCGGCTATCATCGTCTATGTTGAATGCGACATTCTGCCTGACAGCGGTATGTTGCTCTTCGTCGCCGTTATACAGTCTGCAGAAGAAGTTCTCCGCACCAACTGTGACTCTACTGCAAGGTTTCCTTCTTCATTCCTACAGGTTTCTGTATGGGTCTTGTTGGCTTGACACGTTCTTTTTAACTTTTTGAAAGGCTTCCATAAATTGTTCCCGATCTCTCAATATCTTCGATCGCGCGCTTCTCGTGCTCTTCTACCTTCTTCTGGAGAAGCCAATGTTCTTTCCGCCTCTTGCTTGTAGAGCTCACAAGCAGCCATCGTCCTCCAGGCTCTTGTCGTGTACTTGTCGGCATTCTCCGCCAAACCGAGGTTTCTTGGTAGTGGTCGGCTCAAACCCAGCACATTAGTTGCGACGTTTCTGGTGGCAAGTTGGCAGCGTTTCCGCTGGTCTTTGGTACTTGATGCTGGCGGCATAGGAGTCGTGGAGAGATTTCGGCGAAAATTTTGGCGGTCTCTTGCGATTGCCGCTTTACGACGTTAAATTTCCCCTCCGTTCTTCTGTGTTGTGGCGCTTGGGATGTCCGCATTCATATCTGCAACAAGGTAGTGGTCCGAGTCGATGTTGGCGGCTCGGTTCGGTTCGTACTGGAGGCATGCATTCGTCGATCGCAATTTAATCATTTTGGTTAACTTTTTGCTGATCTGGAGGCCACCTGCTATAGTGACGTCTCGCCCAGCAGCAAAGTCAATAAGCCTTAGTCCGTAGCCAGACGTGGTGTCGTGTAGGCAATGCTGTCCTCCTCTCCTATCTTGCCTATCGCACGAAATAGCTGAAGTAGCTCTTGTCGTGGAGCTTGATTGAATATTTGATTAAAAACCTCAAAAATCCTAGTGTGTTCCCCAAAGCAATTTAATCTCCTCCCCATGACTTCCACTCCATCATCGTAGCCTATCAATTCGAAGGCTTTTTCGCCTGATTTTTCTGACATACTCCATAAAAGTGTCTGGGATTTTTCCTTTTTTCCTATTAACCTCTCTCTCACAGCCAATAAACCATTACTCAGCATCAAATTCTCGATTCCGCGTACCTTAAACCAGTTCCCAGATCTCGCACACAGATCAATCGGAAACCAAAAGCCCTCGCGATCCTCAGGTCCCGATGAATCAATCTCTGCCAGTAAATCACAGCACTGCTCTGCCCGTGGAATCAATATAATAAATCGGATGAATTATTGGGAAGCGAGAGATCGCGTCCCGTTTGTTTATATCATCATTTGATCTCTAAGAGGATCGTTTTGCGCGGCTCCCCACCACCACCCACAAACCGCATCACGCATGAAACGCACGAAATTTTCCCATTTGTGCCTGGCATTCGCCCGTAACTATCTCAAGTCAGCATAAACCTCCCATTTGCGCCCACCTTTTCAGCTCATTCGAATCCGCAATGGCTTTGTATCCAGCTGAGTCGAAGATCAAATCGACGCATAAAAAAAGCACACGACTGTATCTACAGAAGTATCTATTTGCGAAATTCACCCTGCTACGGAGGAAAACTCACCACAGCTCACACCTGAGCGAGAATCCGACTCACAGGAGAAGATCGTTCGTTATTTGCGCGTGCAAATAGTAAATATCAACAGATCTACGGAGTCAGTTTAACACGTCGGTTTGCAGCGTTAGCAACGTGACTAAGCCCAGAACTTGAATAGTTCCAGCCTGTCTGGGAGGTTTTTATTGTAAAAAAAAAAAAAATTTTCAAAATTTTTTGGTGAAGCCTAAGCCTAGGTTCGATACAAGTCCGCGTGCGTCTTCCGCCTTTGGTGTGAATTTTATGTTCAAACAAAGAAGTTCCATTGGTTCTTCTCGTTATTCTCGTTGCGTGTTTTGCGTCGTTTTTTTTTCGGTACGAGTATCTGTATCTTTCTGTCTGAGGAGAAGCGAAATTGTGTGTAGTATTTCTTGGGGCCGGAGATGTGTTGAGATTTGTGAAAGTGCATTAAAGGAAAAGCGTACTTGATTTAGTGTAGCTTTGGTGTTTGGTTTTATTTTCTTTGATTTGCGGAAAATATGTGCGGAAATGTTTGAGGAGATACATAGCTGCTAAGAGAGCTAAGAGAGCGTTTTATAGTAAGTAGACAGCTCTTTCTTGAAACTGGTCTTAATTTCGTTTCGGTTGTGTGCGAATTTATCTATTCAGCAAGGGATCTTAACTAAGCATTTTCGAATTCTGTAGGTGTGCGGTCGAATTGGAAGGACTCTCAGTTGTGCGTCCGCCTTCGTCCTGTTTATCACCAGAAAATTGGTTTTCATTTGGTTTTTTATTTACCACTACTAGTGGTAGTTCGGTCAACTAGTAGGAGTTTCCTTGAAAGAAATAAAAAAAGTCTGTCCCGTCTTCAAACTTGAATCGATAATCTCTGACTCTAGACTTACCAACTAGCAACAGATAATTCCTTTATCGGCTCCCAACCCGTGGAGGGTTCCATCCTCTTCGATTCAGGTCACGTTGCTTCCAGTTTTTGACACCAAGCGCTCGGTCTTCCTTGTCGTCTCGAACCTGGGGCTGAAAGTCGAAATCCTCTTAGCTGGAGCATTGATTTCCATGCGCTCGTTGCAGTCAACGTGTTTTGTCCTTTCGGACTACACCCACGACTTAGGTTAGGTTACATTGGGGTGGATGTGTGCGTTGACGGTTGCCCATTGGTCCATTACGATTCATTTTCAAAAGGGGGTACTGCGTCTAACACTGTTACTACTTGACTGGTACCTGCTCTATTCACCATGTGCTCCTTTTAAATCACCTTAAGTCCATCAACAAAGCTTGTGCGACCTCGCCTAGTTTTCCAAAGACTCTATTTCCCATGTGAAGGCAACTGTTGTGGAGATTTAGGCAGTCGCACAGTAAACGTTTGATGGTTTCTGTCACTTCCTCATCTTGACAGCTCCTGCAGTAGTCCAGTGAGTTTATGCCTAGCTTATGGGCCAAACTGCCGATTGTACAGTGTCCTGTCAGTGCCTCTATTAAGATGCTGATTTCGTTTTTCCCCAGAGCTAATAAGCTTATGGTACTTCCCTGACTCACTTGTGGGATATGCTGCGGAGTATACCCAAACACCTTTCGATAGCCAAGATCTATCTTCCCTTTCACTACGCCAATAAGGATGCCAATAAGGATGTTCTCCTCTACTCGTCCTCCTCGCATATGGGACTGGATATTCGATGAATGATTTTTCTCTTGAAAGTATTCCAAATCTGGTCTGCCCTCGTCCAGCACTCGGCACCCTAGATGAGAACTGGCGAGATCAATGTTTTGTAGAGCATCCATCCTGATGCTGAGAGCGACCGATAATGTCGATGTGGCCCACGTATCCCAGCAACTGGACTGATTTGCTGAAGATAGTGCATTCTGCGTTGACGCCTACCCTGCGTCTCTTCGCGACTCTTAGATATCCTTGCTCTGGGAGACTGCGTATACCCTCTTATTCTTCCCCTCTGCCTGATTGTTGACGTCGCTTAGGCGCTCTCTGTAGTCTCTGGCTTCTCTATGCCTGCTAAGGCACCCAACATTTAATTTCTTTTTCTAGGCGGTTCGCAGCTTTCGAGCTCTGAATTTTCCTGCTGCAAGAGAATGTTCAGAATCGACGTTGGCTCCTCTGAATGTGTGTACATCCAGGATGTTAGATGCGTATCGCGCATCGATTACCATTTGTTGTCGTAGGTACAGCTTGTATAAGTCTCGCTTTAAGTGTTCCAGTCAAGGTGCTTTTAGACGCGCATTAAAGTACAAAAACCCAAATGTTCTCCGAGGGAGGCCCTTAATGTATTTTGAGATAAAACTTGGAGGTATCCGATGGAACCTTGACAGTCATCTAGAAGAACTAAACCTCGTTGATGACGTATTACTGGTATTTCCCAGGAATACAGGTATGCAAAACACTCATTTTCAACATCCTCAACGTGAATGACTTTATCCATTTGGAAAATATAATTTCCATCGATGGCGAAGCAAGGAGGACGTGCTAGCGAGGATTGGGAAAGTCTCCTGATTTTCGTTGTCGCTCCAGTCTTCGTTGTTCCCTCATCATGGTTGCCACCGTGTAGCTAACTGCGTGCCAAGCGTGTTCCGTGCTACGAGCCGATACCGCTCTTCATAGTACCGCGGATAATAGAATATGACGTGCTCGGCATCCTCTTCGCGTCCAAACCGGTGCAGATAGGCTCTGAAGCATTCGTGGCCAATGAGCACATGGATCGGGTGGATAATTTTCGAGGTTGGAATACTGCCAGATTGACAAACGCCAGCCTTTTCTTCAAATAGGCTGAGTTGATAGTAGACTCTCTACTTTAGGACCTGTTGCCTCTAAAACAACAAGGACAGCGTGCCACGCTTCCATAATTTGTAACGAAAATAGTTAGGTTAGCTAGGTTATCGTGACAGGCTGTACTAGGTACACAACCTCACTTAGATCAGTGAGGTCCATTGTGTTACCACAGAGCCAATTACCCACTGAACCAGGAGGAGCTTGTGATTAAGCGCTGGAGCCGAGGTTGTTGGAAAAGTAGGTTTCTAAATGTAATTTCCTAGGAGCAGAGATAGCTTCGCATGAGCAAAGATGTAGTATGGGTTTTTCCTCCCTTCTATCCATGCAGCTTCTGCAGAAGTTGTTTGCGAAAGGGGCAGGCTGATGCAATGCTATACTAGCTTCCAGATACTCCTCTGTGTAGGTCCAAGTCTATCTCAAAATCCTGAGACACGGTCATCCAGTCTTGATACCAACTACATCTTCTGGATATTATCCTTAGGGGCTTCATTCTTACGCAGCCTTTCCTCCGGCATTTTCAGACCTTTCGAGGGGTACTAATTGAGTAAACCTCAAACCATTTGTATGGCTTGACAAATTCAATATCTTCACCACTATATCGTCCGCGAATAGAAGGGTCTTAATGTGCGTCCCACCAAACTCAATGCCTCCAGCCAAGTAGTCGACAATGTCATCAATAAATAGCGCAAAAAGACAGCGGCTCAATGCACAACCTTGCCTCACACCAGCTTGAAACCATTTGATCCATCTTAATCGTTCCACTCTTCCACTTAGGTGTCCCCGTATACGTCTTGTAGAAATCTTCTACATTGAAGTGTCATCCCTATATTGTACAACATAGAGAACAATGCGTCAATCAACAAAGAAGACATGCTACTTCGAGCCTTGATGCAAACAATGCTGTACTTCTTAATACGAAAATATGGTCTTCGGCGGAATATTCTGACCTGAACCCAGCTAGCGATTGCTTCATAATATGCTCAGTACTAGCCCACCTAACAAGTCGTTACATTCACCTATTTACCCCTCAAAAAGAGTACAGGCCCTAAAATGCAGCCTTGCAGCACCATACAATATCCCATCGAAGGCAGATAAAGTGCACAAATATGGTAGCCTAAAGCGACATGGTAGTTCGGCGGACATAACAATGCTGAGGTGAAGCCGTCCCACCGCAGACGTTAATGTATACATTTCCAAACCGTAAAGATCGTCCATTAAGCCATATGAGCCGCGCATCATATTAAGTTGTAGTCATATATTTCAACGTCATTACGTTTGATGTTCAAACAAAACGTTAAAATATTGGTTACATGTATCCGTCGATTTATGACGACAGAGGAACAAGACACAAAAAAAAAAATCCGCAGCAGAGGGGCAAAAAAAACTAAGAAAACTAAAATAACGAGAAACCACAAAAAACTAGATACATCCAACAGCGGTACACGCCATAACTCGTAAATCCATATCAGCAATTCACCTTGTCATCGAAAAGTCATCTCAGTCAGATAGACAGACAGACAGACACACTGTGTTCCATCCTTAATGCCATAACTGGACGATGTAGTCTCTATCTATCTACTGTTGCGCTCACCAACAAACGACAAGCAAACATCCCCAGACGATGGATACCAAAACCAAGACGCGTTGCTGACTGCTGGATGGGTTAAGTAGTTGATCGTCAGGGTTAAGTTTTTCTTCGCGCATCCATCCCATTTCGAGGAGGCCTGGTTTGTTGTGAGTGAGTGCTGCACTGTGCTCCCCACCGAGGAGAAAAGAAAGATTTGTTAGGCAGCAGAGTGGGATGTTTGCTCGAGACGGATGCTGGCTGGCTAGATGGCATCGATGTGTGTATATATTGCCCTTATCAATTATTTATGTCAGAATGCTATGCTATGTCACATAAATTAATGTGAGCAACTTATTCTTCTTGTGGTGGATAAGGATAGAAAGCAGTTGACACTTAAGGTGGGGGGAAGGTTGCTGGTCGATGCTTTAGAAAGGTTCTGTGTCGTCTGATGTAGTCATCAAAATGAGTTAGGAAGTACGGAATGGATCGATGGATGGGTCAGATGTTCCTATTAGAAGAGCAGTGCAATTGGCTAAAAATGTGTCCAAACAAATACAGTCAGTGTCCCTTATTCCCAATTAAATTAAAAAAGCGATTGCTCTCGAAATACGTATCTAAAAGAATCTAGAACCCAGATAACCAATAGCTCACGCGATTATTTTTGAATCCAGATTAATTGGATTACGTCAGGATTTCTTGGACTACCTGAGGACTCCTTGGACTACCTCAGGACTCCTTGGATTTTCTCTGATATTCCTTTCTAAATTTTATAATAATCTTATGGACGCCGTGTCTTAGTGGTTCCTGCGTTGGACTACTGAGCGTGATGTTCGAACTCCGAGAGTTTCTTCACGGTTCCATCTCCCTCGAATGTCTGACAAACCTCCGAGGGTAATAATTGCCGTGTAATAGTTGTGGAGTAACACGCGCAGCACGAATGGTAGCGAGAAGCTAGGCCCTGGTCTCTCGCGCTGAATATTTGCATTTTGTACTTAGACTGTCGTTTGCATTCGTACCTACCTCCTCTCCTCATAAAGACACGGAAGCACTCTGCTGCGATAACCATGCGCAGAACACATGATGTCAGCTCTGAGCTATAAAAATCTAAATTGACTGCTTTACTTGGAAGTACTGCCATCAGGATCAGGAACAGTATCTCATTTGTTGCTTCATAATTTTTAAGAGGCCATTAAAACCTTCCACCGAATCACAGTTAATTATTGATAACCAATTTAAATGCTCAATAAAATCTTCAAAAGCAATAAAAACAAAACCACTGCTTCTTAGCCATAAATAAACGCATAAAAAAAAATGTTTATTGGCATCTTAAGCTATACAGGTATGCTACCATGTTACAGGAGTCAAAAAACAATCTCATATCCACGTGGAATTCAGTAAAGAATTCAGATTGCAAATTGCAGGTATAAATCCAAAAGAGTAAACACCTAATTAAAGCGTTTAAGGTGTCACAAACAGCAGAGCGCTGATGATTATCAACCTGAACTGGCTTAAATGGCGACTGGATACAATTATAACGAGAAATAACTCGTAAATGGATATCACAAAGCTGCTTGCAAGGTGACAAACAGATTAGTCTGCTGGTTGATTGATCTGTACCAATGGTCATACCGGTAAAGATAAACATTCACCTCAGCTGCTGGCTACGGATACTCGTATGTATCTAATTGTGAAATCTAAATATAAACAATCCAAGCACACCCACCTTAGAATTTGCCACTTTGTGAGCAACAAAGAGAACAAAAAATTCCAATTTCAACACAACAGGCGTTGTACCTATCATATCCAATCGATATACGATCGGAAACTCGATGTGTACGCGTATATACGCCCTCTCTATCCCTGGCGTTTGTTAGAAGTGCGGCATTTGGTAGAAAATCCCAGATGACAATCAGAAGGTCTGACTCTCCACCATGGTGGTCAAATCTCTGTTGCGGCCAATCCGTTGTAATGGTACCCACGACTTGGTGTCTATTAAAACTACATCGCCAAATATTTTTCAATGATTGTTGCCTTATTGAAGAGGGCACACCCTTCGATTACTTGCGCAGCAGACCTTTTGTGGTACAGGGCCATTCTCTGCTCAGATTCTGCCTGGAGACAGTCTTGAACTCAATGGAACTCGACTCTAAATCTACGCGTGTCTTGTGTTTACTCCAGTGTTGATTATACCAAAAGCTAGCCCACCTAAGATACTTTTATAGCGATGGCTGATTTAGACTGATTTAAGCATCAGGAGGAGGTAAGTTCAGTGGTGCATGTTGAGTGGAATCAGGTTCTTTAATGCAAAAGGCAGTCACGTACTCCTACACATTTACGCGAAAGCCTCTTCCACCAAACAATTGACGGGTATAATTACTGGTTTGTCTTATCCGTGTATGATAAGCCCCAAGCTCCCCTTCATACCGAGAAAACTGGGAGCGCGTCTTAAATGTTTTTAACGTGACGTGTTTGAGAATTATTATGAGAGTAATGCTGGATATTTCGTTTCATTGGAGGTACAGGTGGTGACACCGTTGAGGACTGGCTAAGAGAAGTCTGAGCTTACTTACTTAAGGTGGTTCATAGGCTCTGCATGACCCAGTCACTGCAGTCGTTGGACCTTCAATCTCCTGGCGGAATCGATGTCGCTGTACAGCCAGGACAATTCGTCGTTGTACGTCCTCCTTCACTCTCAAAGGCAACAGTCTCAGTCTTTAGAGAATTGGTGGAATTATTCGTCCATCATTTCTAGAGCCACAGAAAGTACGCACAAGCATAAACTGCAGGCATATACGTGTTCGTCTGTCCATTAAAACTCTGCAAAGGATTATCTCTAAGGAACCCCCAAAGAGCGTCTGATCCTCAGCAGTCTTTCAATGTCTTTGGCTGCATGGACACCATGCCCTGTTGGTCGATACTTGATGAACGAATCAGGCAATAATTTCTGATCTGTAGTAATTCCGTTTGTATTTATAAGATACATGCATGAATTCGCCGTATCCTAGCTGACTTTCAGTCTTAATTGTTGACAGCTGTGACGAGGTGGTCACTTAGACTTACCATTTCCACAAGATGTCTATGTGTAGACGCGTTATTGGCGCGGCAAATCCCATCGAATGTCGACTTAAAATTGATCCGTTGACATACATCCCGCTGTCAGGATTATTTACGCTCTTTTCATAGAGGATTAGCAGCTTACGTAGTTAGTGGCACACAAATTTAACCCCTTAAGCTGTTCCTAGTCGATTCCCTCTAATTTGTCCCCAAAGTCTGGAAACTGCTACAAAGTTACCACCTCCTTGGTCACGAATTTATGTTAATACAATCGTTAGACCACAAACATCCCACTGTGTAATGGCAGAGGAATTCCTTCCATGCCCAGCAGCAGCAGCGTTCTCGCATATATTACACCGCAACAGCAGCAAATCTCTTGTCAGGCATCTACAATCTATCTTTACACATCCCAAAGATGGTATCTATGTATGTACATGCATATTTCTGTATCTGCATTCCACCGCCACCTACTGTGTTACCTAACATGGTGGGGCACCACCATCACTGTCGCGCCTGCAACACTCTCCACCTCCAGCGTGGAGACAAATAAAATTGCAATTTTATTAGAATGTATCTGCGGCTAATTGCAGCGGCTCCGTTGACCAATCCACTTGGTGTTTAAATTTATTTTAATCATCGGGTACATCCTCTCCTCCACACACGACGAGCACGGATAGTGCACCAGACTACGACCAACAACCGCGCCATTCCCATCGATAACCAATTAATCTCCGACCATAGGCGCGAGATAAGGTTACAGGCACTCTCTCACGAGGAGCAACGACAAGTGCTCGTCCTTTCCTTGTAATGGTATTTATAATTATTATTTGAAATTTTATAGTTCTGCATAAACAAGACGACGACCATTGGACACACGCCAGCGGCGTGTCGGATTTGCCACTTAACATGGCCGTGGGTATGGTGGGGGTATGTTGCGCTTTATGAACGGGCGGTGTTGGCCGTGTACTTGCCTTCGGATTTGGATTTGGTTTTGGATAGTTTACTGAGTTCAGTTGTTTTCTGTGTAATTTGTTGGCGTAATTTGCGGGGAATTGATGTAATTTTTCCCCCGGAATGGTACAGGAATTCATAAATAATCAGGAGGATACCTATCCTGTGCGTCGTGTTGCGGGTAGGTCTGTTTAATTAGGTCCACATAAAGGAGATTTATGAGTGGCGATAGGGAAGTGCAATACGGGGTGTGTTTAGGACTTTTAATGGATGTGTGAAGCGGAACGAGTATTAAACTGAGATGGGCCGAGATTTTGGTGCAATGTTGTAGGTCTGAGCGTAGGTAGTCATCGGCAATTGTCTGAGAAGAATGTCATTCCACTCATGTCTTCTGGGAATCCTGACATAGGATCTCTGATTGCACTGAGAGAGAGGTATGGTGTAGTCTGTTTCCGTCCGGAGTTTCGGGATACACCATACACTTCAGAGAAGGTCGGTGGCACGCTCGCTATTGATTAGACGGTGGTGGTCCCCGCCTATTCTCTTGAACATCACTTAAAGAACTAGGCTTCAGCTAGGCCGCTAACTAGAGTCAAATAAGTTGATCTAACCCTACTTACTTGACGTCTTGGGCTTCTGACCCCAGCGTGAGACACCGCGGCGTTCCATTCCCTTCGTTCCCATGCATGCTGCTGTCAGTTCGTCAGATCAAGCATACTGGCATTCGCGATGGCTTGATCTCTCTAACGCAGGTTCGATCTTCCTTGTCGTCTCGAAGCTGAGGGTTGGGATTCGAAAACTCTTTTGCAACTCGTCGTCCATTCACACGATGTGGTTGAGCTAATGAAGTCGACGTGTTTTGTCCTTCTGGACTCCTTCCACATCTTGGTAGAGCTCATAAAGTGCGCCGTCAAATCTTCTCCTCCATTCGTTCTCCTCGTTTATGCGACCGAAAATTCGACGAATTATTTTAAGGAGCGCAAGATTGGTTTCCTGCTTATCGTCCAGGACTGGGTGCCCGATAGTAGGACTGGCAGGATAAAAGTTCTGTAGAGCATCAATTTCGTCGTTCGTGTTAGGAGTTTTGAACCGAGTTCTTGGCCAGTTCTCCGCTAAGGTGTCGTTCGCAGAGTTAACATCTATCCGAGTTTGGTGCACTCCTTAACTACATACCTCGAACGACCACAGCTCCTGTAATGCTATCATTACATTCATCTCTGCTAGGAACCCTGATTATCCGATTCCACAGAGAGGGAGAGAGAGGTATGATGTAGTACCGATTTAGAATATACGCATGTCTTAGAGCCTCCTTGTCCAGAGTCAGTTTTAGTGGCCGAGTTTTCACAGTATGCATACATATGTCCAGTGGAAGAGATACAATATCTTTTGCAGAGCTGCTGTAGGATCTTTGAGACACTATCCGGCAGGTCAACATCGGTCCAAATTTTCAGATAAATTTGAAAATTTGAAAAGACTGGCGGATTTTGAGTAAAAACCCGCCCTTGATGCCATTATCTTCGACAAGTCTGTCTAGTTCTGGGATATGCGGACAATATAGGTATCAATGGGTCCAACGATGGTAGATTTTCTTCTTGCTTCAACATCGCTTAGTCCACAACGTGTCAGGAGAAAAGAAAGAGAAGGCGGTTATATCCTTCCAAAAAAATAAAAAATACACGAAGAGTTACTGTTTGTATGCAGGAGAGTGTGCTGCAGGTAGGTCGCGAACTAGATTCGACTAAGCTTAGACTTCACCCGAGCTATGACTATTCACTTCACTTAATGGGCTCACGACCAGTGAAGATTATCAGGGATTCGAAGTCTCTCTTGGCTGCAGCGCCGTAGAGTTGAATCAAGCACGTGTGACTTGTTTAAAGTTCTGTATTCAAGCGACTTATCTTGGCTAGATGTGTGCCCGAACGCAACCCGAGGAGCTTTCTGCATCGCCTCGTACTAAGAGTCCATTCGCACGATGTGTCATGTTTTTTCCTTTCGGAGTACACCCACTTCTTAGGTTAGGTTGGGATGGATGTCCACGCCGATGGGTGCTTTCACGAGGGCCTATCAGTCCACTATGATTCCTTTAGAAATGCGGTACCGCGCCTAACACTTTTCCTAGTTCAATGGATCCTACTCTAACCAGCGTGCGTTCCTTATGAAACGCTTTAACGAAGCGTTGTGCAAGCTCGCCCACTTCTCCAAAGGTTCTGTTTCCCATATGGAGGAGCCACAGTTTTGGAGATTAGGACAATTGCAGTTTCTTTCTCATCTTGACAGCTCCTGCAGTAGTTCCTAGCCTGTTGGCAATAGTGCCCACAATGTCCTGCCAGTACCTCTGAGTTTGATGAACTCCTTAAATACTCCAATTTGTAGCTGCCAACGGTGGCATCTTGCCCTACGCGGTGGTCAGGTGTTGGTTTGTTTATCGACAGCAAATATTTGGTTTTGTCCTCGTTGACCTGCAGAACAATATCTCTAGCCTCTTCCACGTCTTCTTCGTCCCTGCAGCTGGTACAGTAGTCATTGTAGTCTAGATCTAGCCAGGCTGCATGGTTTCCTATTCCGCAGCGTCCGGTCAGGGCGTCAATAGCAATGTGATTGTCCTTGCGGTCCGGCTTTAGTAGATTGACAGAAGTCTTCTTGTCACAGACTGGGCACAACGATCTACATAACTGTAGCGTATGCATCTTATCGACATCAGCGTTTATCAGCTTTCTCAAGAGACTATGTCCATTTCTCTGTGTAGTGTACTAAGTGGTATACTAGCCTCCTCTAGAGGCGTGATGTTGATTGTAACGCCTGCCTTTATGGCGATTTGTATCCCGAACCTCACAGTAAACGTCAGGTCCTGTAACGCTATCCATCTTGGATCTGTCTGTGTAGATAGTAGATTTGTCCTCGGTACAGACTATTCCCTCATTCCACTCATGTCTTCTGGGAGTCCTGACATAGGATCTCCGATTGCACTGAGGGAGAGGTATGGTGTACACCACCGATTTAGAATACGGCCTGTCCTTGCAGCTCTTAGTCGGACTGATATGTATGTATGTCCAGTGGAAAAGGACACGATATCGTTTCCAGAGCTGCTGTAGGCGATGATCTCGTTGATCCCGTTACTCCTAAACAGCCCGTTGTTTGGATTCTTAAGACGTTACCCGACAGCAGACCAAATTTCCAGCCGAAGACTCTTAGAAAAAACTGACGGAGCCACTATCTTCGGCAAGTCTGTCTTCTGAGATACGAAAACAGGTGCTCTTAACAGATGGCCTGATAGCTGACAGGCATCCAGGTGATTCATTCATGGATTAGTGCTCCGCATTCCTTAAGAAGCTGTCCTGGGATTTCCTCAACATCTCCGCTAAATCTGCAGTCTCTGCGTTGCTCCATACCCAGTTTCCTGACTATTTACAGTGTTCTCCACCTTCGTTAGCTCTTCCTATATCGTATACGGTCTCAGCCCGTAGGATGCCCTGTCTTAGCTGAGGGAGTTTCTCTCAAAAGTTGGTTCTTTTACAGTCTTCCACCTCCTTTACCTCTCCCCGCAGCATGGTTCCGGACCGGCAAAGAGACCTCTGAGCCTATCCTCGCTAGATCCTTAGTTGCTTCAATTCCCTCTACTCCCACAACGTCTGGTAGCCAGTGAAGTGTGACTTACTCAGTTGGTTTATCTTGGCAAGCCACTCCCACACCAGTGTACACCAGATTGTAGGAGAGCTTAAGGCCATGCTATCGAGGTAACATCGGGCGCATCTTCCGTTCGCGTAGATCTCTGTTTGTAAAGTACAGAGGAATGGTTCTGCGCCCGCTCAAGTTCCGGGGAATCCGTCCGTTTTACTTCATTTTACAGACCAAGGGATCTGCGAGCTTGATTGGATTTTTCTAGAGAGCAATTAGCAATGCTCACGTTGCCGACGAACTATCCTCTTAACTATCATACCACCAAACCTGGGTGGACAAACTAATAAAGTCCCACGAAGTCCCTCTCTCGTTAATGGACAAACCACTTAAAAGCGCCGTTTGTGATTGGATTTCCACCCGATAATACTCCGTTATGAGCCTGGACAACACTCCAGGATTGTTTATTGTGTGTCACTCTTCTAACTCCTCCTCCTTTTCCCTATACTCGATGTCTGCATGCATATGTAGAGCCTTTCAAGCTCTGTGACATCCAATTAATGCATTGAACGGCTAAAAATTCCAATCGGTTCCTAATAAACATCTCAAGCTGTCCTCCTCTTCCATTCCTATTTGCCTCACTCTCGCCCTGATGTCGTAATAAATTCTCGTCAATTAGCCATTAGTGCGTTACTCCTGTGGCACTATCATAATTTAATGGTCATTTGCGCTAAAAGCTAACGCCTCTCTCTAGATGCACCCGCCCACTTGGCAGTCACACGGAGATGATCCCTTGGAGGGGGGAAGCCTACGGAAAACAAACAACCTCCGGCTAATCGCTGCGGTCACGTAAGGAGGACTTTGTTTTTCGTGAGCACGTCCTTTGGCAGGAGTGGAATGGAATAATTATCCAAACATTGAAGGCTCGCGGTTGGTTTTTTCGTGTTTATAACGTGTGAGGGTACATTGTCGCCGTTTATCTATGTTATGGCGGAAAGAAATTCCAGAGAAGATACACACTCAGAAGACATCCAACATTTCTGGATGATTAACGACTCGGTGGCGCAGCGAGCTACCAGAAGCTGCGAGTATATCTTGTCGACCAGCACCATATTTCTGGGAAGACGGCTACTGGTAGGTTGGGAGGGGAATCTTGGCAGAAGAGCCTTATTGCCATTTTGTGCACCTGCGCACACAGAAGAGCAGCTACTGCCAGTGCCACTCGAAGCCAGCATCTGCAATGCGTGATTCGGTCCATGGACAACTGCATGGCGTGGAACAAAGATAGCGCGAGGGAAGAGTAGAGTTATGGGCTGTCGATACGCTACTACATAATTTAGGTGAAATTATGTTGCAATAAAAACTCTCTGCTGCTCTGGCACGTATGGCGCACGGGGCGGAGACGGAGGACGCGACGTGGTGCGGTATCCAACGGTGATATTGTGTTGTATCTACGGGTGGCTATAAATCAGTTCAGCTATTCCACGTTTATCTCTTATGATCTATTGATCTTGGAGTGTATATGTGCTTGCTGCGCGCCAAATGAATCTCTATTCGCTTGGAGCAAATTTAGAAATTGCTTTTCTACTCGAGAGATCTGTTACTGTCAGCTGGAAGATGGATATCTATTGGGTGATTGGAGTTGTCTTTGGGATTTCGTAGGAGTTTGATTGATTTGCTTTTAAGCGGATAACATTTTATTTCTCGTCATAACTGCGGGTCAATTGTCTTAGCCGTGAAATGGCCAACAAGGCTAAGGGGAATGATGAAAGACATCACGCTGAACATAGCCTGCAGGGCGTGATTACGATAAGTCCACGTTAAAGGCTTCAGTTTCTGGTAATTAACCTTGCAATCTTGTCCGCCGTTGGAGGAGTGGTATGACTGTATGTTTGAAGAACAGCTACTGCGGACATCATTCGATGGTTTTTCTAGTCCCTTGGCCTATTTCAGGCCTCAATATACAAGCAACTCCAATTAGCCCGGTCCTTAGTCAAAAAAAGTTCCCTTCTGCTTTTGCGTATTACCTTGTCTCTCCGTTTTCTATTCGAACGCTCAGCGGGCCGCATCATTGATACTCACTCCTTCTACATGTCCTAGCCATGTTAGGCGATTGATGCTCAGGTCGACGTTGAATCTTCTCCTCCCAAAGCCGGTCAACAATAGAGCCAAGAATTTTTCTCGAAACGTCTGAGAACTGAGGATATCTTCATCAGCTTTCGATAGAATCTATGCCTCAGCACCATTAAGTAGGTCTGGGATGATAAGGGTCTTGTACAGAATCTTGTGTCGATCGTATTCATTGTTGGAGTCCGAAGCTTAGCTCCTGCAATCGCAGCTTTCAATTCACTGTTTTGCTTCTCCGATAAACATCCAGTCGGCGGATGTGCAGCCTGACTCCGAGTGCCTTAGTACAAGCCTTTCGTAACGCGCTTGTTAGCCCGACTCGCCATTCCTTTTCTTTTGATGACGCTTACAGTCCGGAGTGGACCATACTTTCAACCAACATGCCCCTCCAGCCAGCTCGGTCCCTAGCTAGCTGCATTCATCTTCACACACCGATTTGGTTGAGGTCAGTCTGCAATTGTGCACGCTAGCTAAGGTAGGTTCTTCCTTTGCTGTGTTGTTCCTCGCCCTGCATTGGCGCGCTGATGTCTATGCGCTCTACGTGTCGTAGCCATCTCAGCCGCTTCACTCGAAACTTGTTGACCAGGTCGACGTCGCTATATGACCCGTAGAGTTCGTCGTTGAATCTGCTCCTCCACACTCCATTGGTGGAAACTGGGCCAAATATCAGGTGAATGACCTTCTTTTGAAAGCAACTGAAGGAGCTTTTGTCAGAGTCGATGCCGGCATGATCAGGGCATAAAGTCTTCTTGGTCATTTGAAAAACTTTACCTCTGATGTTGGCGTTTGAGTTATGCGAACGGCTATTCCTCGCTTTTCTCAGCGGCTTCGTTCCCTGGTATATTTCACTGACCAGGAGCCCAAAGTAGGTTGACCTGGTAGGAGAAGGTTGCCAAAATATTAAGATTTTCCTTGCATTCCTTCACCAATTTCAAGTTGATTCTTGAGTTTTTCAGTGCCTCTATGGCTGCTTGACTGTCTCATCAGATGTTTATACGTGCTGCTTGATGCTCAGAGGAGAAGGAGGAGAACTTGTACGCTATCACAGGCGACTTAAAAATCCATAAAAAAATGGTGGATGTCGATCTGAAAATCCTGGGTTTTCTTGAAGATCTGCCGGGCGATGGTTGACTTTCCTGACCCAAAAGCATACTGACAAGGGGCAATCAGGTTACTGACAAAGGCAGCATCTTATAGGCGCTGTTTAGGAGACTAATTCTTTTATAGCTGGCGCAGTTCAGAGTTCTTCTTTGTTATGGATAAGGCCCACAATGCATCGTTCCATGTTTTGAGCACGCTTTCACCTTACCAAATTTAACAGCAAAGTTGGCCAGTTGATAAGTCATCTATCGCTGGCAGGCCATCCGTCCCTGCAGTCTTGGTGTACTTAAGTTTCGATATCGTTTTTTTCATTACATATGTATGTGTTGGTCAAGTGAAGGTGGCCACGGAGTAGTATGTAGTGTTTTCGCTTCTGACCTGGCCGGTGTAAGTTCAAACCCCACTAGGGAAACAGCAATCACAGCCACCAAGCACAACAGAGAAACGAATAAAATCTTTAGTTTCTCCTGCTACTACACCAAAAAGTAGTTGCTGCCTGGTACATGATACAGTGGACCATAAAGAGTTCAAGTGCTCTTGGGATTTGTTTGCTCTTTTTTTTTTGGTCAGATGAATGGAGGTTTTAGTCCTCATCGTCCAAGTTTGGTCATTTTGACAGCCGAGTGTTGGCTTCATTTAACAGTCTTTCTAAATCCTCAGTGCCGATTGTAAATCTACTACCATATTCCCATGATTCCCTCTGCAGGCTTCTGTTTGGTCTCTCTAGCCTCTGGTAAAATGTCCAAACTTCGCCTCTACAATAACATCTCTCAATTGATTCGACCACCCGCCCCTCAAGCCCATTCTTTTTTTCCTGGAAGGAGTCGGTGTCCCTCTCCTCTTTTTTGCCCATGGAGCTCGAGGGCAGCTCTGGTCTTTTTCTGCAGCATCATCAGCCTCATTCTTGACTGCACGTGCCTGCCAGCACTCTGCATCAAACCAGGAGTTTCGTTGTGGTCGCCATGTAAAACACGTTAGTGGCGGAATGTCTGATGGCTTGCTCCAAAAAATAGTGGACGCAGTTGATGTACCCGAGTGTAAAAGCTTAAAAAGCCACATTGGCATACGTGAACCCTTTTTAATGCTAAATTGTGACAGTTGTCGAACGCTTGAGTGTAATGGTGTCAAGAAACGTCAGTTGAGGGGCAGCTTTCAGTGACGTCTATGACAACAGAGTTGAAGGAGATTCTCTGCTGTTAACTGCACAACTGGCTACACTCACAAGCCTTATCGCCTCTTTGTCGCACTCTCTGCTCTCTCATAGTCTCTGACTAACCGTTGTCCCTGTCTTGTCAGAAGCTTGACACTCTGCTGTGCGGTTTTATGCTCTTTTTTCTTTATTCAGTTAGTAGCTAGTCGCCTAGTCGTCCCGGTGCCACACCAGCTCCTCTCTTTATTCTCCTGCGTACCAGACACCTAGAGTTCAGTTGGTTTATAGACAGTTTGTCATCATTATCGTCGAGTCGACTTTTGCTGTTGTCGAAATGTGCCCTTAAAGAGGTTTTTTTTCCATTTTTTAACGGGAGTAGTTTGACAGTAAAAAAATTCTCCATTCCTCCATGGCTTCCTAATGAATTTCTTGTCTTTCTTCTCGTTCCAGGTATGTAAACAAACAATTCCACGAAGAACTTCACACTCAGTTGTAACAGCCAACATCGAGATACGAAAAGTATCTGCGCGGTAGATCGCCCATAAAAAACAAATTTCGATACGTACGCGCTTCCGAATGCCATGAATATTTAATCGACTCATTCATCGCAATTACGTGCCCGACTGACTATCAAAACAATCCGCGCATTAACGAGAAGCAATCTTACAACAACAACAACAACAACAACAAGAAGAACGCTACCAAGAAGGAGTTACAACCACCTAAACATGGCTCTGTTCCCGTCATCATCACGCCCCCGAACGCTAATGGAACAATTGTTGGCGCGTAAAATCGACGCTGCCGCCGCCGCACAAACTGGGCCCGGAGGTAGCAGGCTGTGCCGCACCGATTCGCTCGACTCGACGAGCAGCATTGGATCCCTGGGTTCGCTGGTGCTCGGCGACGACGTCTGTCGCTGTGATGATTGTCTGCTGGGCATCGTCGATTTGTATGTCATCAGTGCGGAGGCTGCAAAAAAGAAGGTAGGCCTAGAGACGTAGATGTAGATGCGCGTGTTGTTTGCTTTTGTCCACTTTGTAACAATTACGAGTACCAAACCAGCCAGCTTCCCACGGGAAAAGCGCGCGCGCGATCATTAATCCTCTCTGTGATTGGCTCACGAAGCTGGACGGACCAACTAGCAAATGCAAACCGACTTGGCCAGGTACATGAATCCATAAATCAATCGGCTCACACTGGTGTCCATGGAGGGACGACGACTAACTGCTGCGGTTTTGGCCATAAATCAATAGCGCCGCAGGCGACTGGCCAAAAAGATTCAGCGCGCTGCAGTAATGAGTCTTGAACGGGTCTATTATTTCTCTTCTGCCCAAAACGGGGGCGGGTTAATGGTAGGCCACTGGATGCAATTTGCATCTGGGAAACTGGCCAACTGAGTGCTAATTGGTTCATAAATTTCGATCTGGTTTGCTATGGCTTGGACTGTCGTCCATGTGGCATGTGGAGGAGCGCCAAGTTCCTCGATCTGTCATCCCTAATGGCGCAGCGACAACGCGCTGCTGGCTTGTCAAAGGTGCGTGTTATGGATCTGCATCTGTTGGGGAGAATCAAATTTCAGAGGTGCACGTCTGAGGTAGATAAGCGCCCACGGGCACTTGGTAACCTCGATGGTCGTGGAGGGGTGTTAACCGAGGTATGCGCATGCGTGTAGACATCTCGGTTTGGAGAATTTTTTTTTTTTTTTGTGTTTTTTCTCCGGTTTAATTGGGGAAGTAAATTGGCTAACTAATCGGACTGGAAGGCCGGGTGGGGGAAATGTGAGAATTCCAATTAATTAATTGGCTGCCGGAAGGTAAGCCGTAGAATGTGGCGATAGAATTATACGAGAGTGGAGAGGGCCGACGTCTGCACATGGTAATGGGATATGGCGATGTAATCGGGAAGCCGTCTGCGATATGTTTCGCTTGATGAAGTCGGGATGGAATTCGAGTAGAGTTTGGGATGATGGTGGCGGATTTCGAGAGATGGCGGTCTGTAAGACTTCATCGATCATTAGGCAATGGTGGAGGGTGAGTTTTCATCATCTGTGCAGGCCAGGCATACCAGAGGAGGATCTTTGGGTTTTCTTTAATTATTCGCAGAACCCGTTGAGGTTTTTCAAGAGACGCCGGAGGGGGCTTAGCAGTAATATTTTTGATGAATGTTAGGCAGAGGTTCATTCGATCACTGTCAAGTTTCGTTGATGGTGGGAAAGGGAGATGATTCAATTTAGCATCTGCAAGACACTAACTGACAGATGATGCCTAGGTACGGTGTCAGTAGCAGTATTTTGAGAAATGGTCTCCAACAACGTTTTGATGGGTCTGATGGGTCTTATCGCCATGGTATTGCTCTCGGGGCGGAAAATTTGGACTGATTTTGAGCTCGTACCTCGTAGCACTGTCTTCCTTAAAAGTTTACTGCGATGAGTTCAAAACTATATGCGGTCTGCACTGCTTAAGCTCACAATTTGTTTTAGAATTCACTACGGATGTGCTTAAAATCCGACATGGTAGTGTGCCAGGCTTGTGCCGGGGGTCATGCCAGTCTCGATCTGTACTTTGTTGACTTTATTAAGCTCACAGGCTTTGGTCTTTATATACCACGCACTTTGCCTGGCTTTAAGGGCTATAAGCGCAATCAAAGTTACTCGACTTTAGAACCTATTCTAGAGTTAGTTCTCCTGAGAGGCTTTTAAAGAAAAAAACCTTTGATGAGGAGGCTTATCTATGCTTAGTCTTGGTTCTAAAAGCTTTTGACTATGCCATGAAACTCTTGACTTTAGTAGACTATAGCTAGTCTCTTCTGCAGTGCACAGAGATGCTAAGTACTAGTCTCAGCAGGCATTAGATCGCCATTTAGTTCCATGACCCAGGTAGCAGTAAAAATGGTTTTTGCAATTGAAGAGTAGCCATCAAGGGTTGGGCCCTTATTGATTAGAGGAGCATCTGGAAAGTTTGAAGACAGTTCACTAAGTTCAAGTTTTCCAGCGTTTCTCTGCACCTAGGTAGCAGATGCATCAAACAGGGAGTTGATATGGGCACGCGGATCATGTGGTTAGTTTTCTGTGAAGTGAGGGTGTCCTCTAAAGCTCTGCTTCGGAGTGAGCCTATTAGGGGCTACCCACTCTTGTATTGCCTCGCGTTGCTTAGTCTCAGAGTGTGTTAACTTATCTTCAGGGATAAGGATATCGGCTTCAGATTTGCAGGAGAGCTCCGTCCTTTTGTCATTTAGGTGACTTAAATCTGTTGAAGTGAGTGTTTTTCCTTTTTTTTTGGTTATGATCCTTATCGTAAGGAAAGGGACTCAGGGACACTGACTCAGTATTTTCTTCCCTTCTGAAGAAGACTGTAAAACCCCATTAGCATCCACGATCTAGCACCGGTAAAGCATTGTGAAGCAAGTCTCCGATCAGAACAGCTTTCCCATGCCAAATTCCTCGCCTAAACAGGAGTTACTCTTCACTCTGAACACCCTTCCATTCGAAGTTTCAAAAAAGCAAGTGTAGCGGGCCTATCTGGGAGCATGTTTTGTAGATGTTCCTTCATAACACCTCGCTCCTACACTCACGGACTGTTGTTGGTGTAGCTCTGTTGACGTTCGTTTAAGTGTCCTCCAGTTTTGCAGCAATGTTCGCTATCCTGTGGAGAGTGCTATGTGCATTCTGGACTTTTTAAACCATGTGGTAGCTCATCCTTACCTTGGAACGTACGTCAGTCCACAGGCGTGTTGTTAAAGTCTGCGGGAAATTACTTACTTCCTTCCTCATCTGAAACTAGCAGAAAACTGTCCTATTTCGTCACCAAGTGTAAACGTAAATTTTGACCACGTTTCACCTCTCTGGTGGCTCTTTACGAGTACACGGTTCCGCTGTTGAAATTGCTTATAACTTCGGCTTGCTCAGCCACGACTAAGCTACCTGCGATCGCTTGCTTAGTCTGTCCTTCGAAGAATCTCGTTTGCTTGCTTTTTTTTGCTTCGATTTACAGAAGGAACCGCCACGTTCAAGATTTTGGACAATGTCAGCCCAAATCGCCAGAAATTGTCTGATGGTTTTTTGTTAAAATAGAAAGATTGTTGGCTACAGCTAGGGTCGTGAAGGCTCTGAGACTCTTGTGCCAAATAGCCAGCTTTCAGAAGATGTGCACACATTGCTCCTCTAACTGTCTAATTAGCTCTGAAACAGAGTACTCGTAAACGAAATTTAAAGTCCTAAATAGTTCTCCGAATAACCCGTTCCCCCAAAGCCTTTCCTATCTTTTTTCTTAGGAGATGAGTTTTAAAGAGCCTTGAACCGTCATCATGTTTCAACTGAGACTGTGGTTAGAGCCATGATTGACAGTATCAACCCCAGAATACACTTTAGATCGATTCGTACACCATTCAGGACAATGAAACGCCATTAGCCCAAGTAGCTGTTTATGGATCTCAATGCGCCTCCCCTAGCTCTAGAAAATGAGAGGAATACGCCATGTGCTAGACGACAAGATGGTACAGTCCATTACCTCGCAACTTTTGAGGACTGAATGCACTGAGTAGTGAGCTAAATTCGTGGAGTCACATCAAGTGACAGGGACCTCTCCAGTGTGATTCTCCAGATTCCGAGGCGATTAAAGACGGTATGTGGGTTGGCGAGGAGAGAGATTACTCCCCGCCACACTCAGGTCAATGCTGAACCATTGTGATGCCCTTTGGGGGAAAGGACGTCCCTTGCCCATTAAAACCCGATACCGATGCTAATTTGCTCCGATAATTATTGATGCGAGTCTTTGCATACAAATCATCCTGAGGACTTGATAAATTTCATTATCTTGTCTGATGGCGTGCTGGCGAGTTCATCTAGGTCTTGGAAGAAGTAGCTCCCTAGGAATCTGTTCCTGCTGTGTTGGAGGCCAGGGCAGTGACATAGGAAGTGAGTTTTGTCCTCAAAAGCACCCTCGTCACCGCAATCTCTGCAGAGTTCTTCTTCCGTCAGACGTAGTTTTTTCAAATGATACCGTAGAGAGTTATGCCCCGTGATAACTCCAACGAGGATGGAAAGGGATTTCCTGACTTCCCGTAGTCTCTCGGTTCTGCCTTTATCGAAGGACGGCCATAGTTTCCTCGTGGTTACACAGGAATCCAAGGAGGTCCATCTGGTGTTCGCCTCCTGTATGGCGATTTTCCGTACTTCAAGCTTAAGTGCGCAAAGCGGGATGTTCACGAGTGGTTCTGTTTGTCTTGAAACGGCTGCAGAACCCTCTCTTGCTAGTTCGTCAGCTTTCTCGTTACCTGGTATACCCTCATGTCCAGGGAGCGATACCTTGTGCTGTGTTCCAAGAACCTGAAGCTCTTCTTTTCTGTGGCAGTTATTGCTTTTATAGCTGACTGGCTGTCAATAAAGAAGGTGATACCCTCTTGTGGTATTGCCCGTACTGCAGACTCACGGGCGGCTGTTGTCACTGCCAGGACCTCCGCTTGGAAAACGCACCGTGGTCTGGGAGGCGTATTGATTTCGATATTCCTAGCGATTCGGAGAAGATGCCTGACCCTACGCCAGTGTCCATTTTAGATCCGTCTGTATATATGGCAATGGATTGCGCATTTGGTATCAGACCTCTAGGCTAAGCATGGCGTGATGTAGTCCGTAATGGGCACATAGCCAATATACTTCTGAAGGATGGTCGTATGCCCTATTGCATTCGACCTCCATGTTCCTGACTGGCTGATTCTGATGGCGCTTATGGCTGCAGATGTTTTGATGAAGATATCTAGCGGAAGCAGGTTGAGAATAGCCTCAAGTCCAGCGGATGGAGTTGTCCTCATCGCACTGGTGGTCCCGATGCACGCTAGTCTTTGAATCTTCGTGACGGCCATTAGGTTAGTGGCCTTATTTACCGCCGGCCACCATACAAGACTGCCGTATGTCAGTATCGGTCTTATTATAGCCTTATACACCCCAGGTTTTCCCAAAGATTCTGCTGCATGAGCATAAGGATATAGTTGCTTTTTTAATCCTTTCATTAATGTTCATGCTCCAGTTTAGTTTCTTGTCTAATACAAGCCCTAGGTACTTTGCGCTGTCGGAGATCTTAAGCGGGGTGCCTCCGACAGATGGCGTACTAAACTGTGGTAACTTTCTATTATGAATAATACGAGCTCAGTCTTCTGGGGGTTTACCGTGAGCTCGCAATTCCTGGTCCAGGTGTCAAGGGATTTGATGGCCCCTTCGACTTGTTCGCTGACTGTTGGGAGGAATTTGTCTGTTTGCCAGTATCACAACGTCGTCAGCTCATAAAGTTCGCGGTTAAATCTTCTCCCCCATTCATCCTCCTCGCATATGGAACGAAATATTCGACGGAGTGTTTTTTTAATTTTTTACAAATAGAAGGGATCTGCAGTTTGGAGCTTTTTTTTTTAATCCTGCTCATCGCAGTTTCAGACGTTTGTCAGACATTCGCGAGAGGTGCGACCGTGAAAAAATGTTGTGAGGGATTCGAAGCTGGAACATCCCGCCAGTAGTCCAACGCACTACTCTAGAGTAATGTGTAGCCAAGGACTTAAGGTATCCAATTCCACTGGTAGGATACCATCGAAACCAGGCGATTTGTACGGGGGGAAACTGCAGTGTCCACTCTATTTTCTTGGGGGTGACAACTTCCCCCTGGCACTGTAAATTGGACTCTCTTAACCACAGCGCCCAAAGTCTTGTATAGTTGTTCCATCTCTGGCGAGATTGTCATGAAAATGTTGGCTTGCCTGTTACCTTCGGTTTTCGTCCACCCAGCATCCACAGAATGTCTTGGCACCATGACAACCAGCCTGTCTCCCATTTCATTGCCTATATAGCTGCTTTGCTCAGGAATCCAAATGCACGCTGTTCGTAAGCGATTGACAAACACACGGATACCGTACTAAAAGACAAACTTTTCCGTCCACAAATTTGAATTAAAACCACATCATGGCAACTCCAAAAAAGTTTTACAACAAGTTCGCCTTCAAGAGAGCTTCCACAAAAAGCTCACGAGTTATTTATTTCAAAACCATCTTAGCTTCGAATCTAAGCTTATCTATCCACCAACAGAGGGTGGCGATGTCGTTAGAAAGTTTTGTGTTCATATTTCGCAAGGCCGTTGCAGTTTGCGCAGCAGTAAAACTATTTCACAAACGAAAAAACTCATGTAACAGCGATCAATGAATTTTAATTACCTTTTAATTATTTCCCCACACAGCAGTTGAATATTATTAAACAAATTAATCGGCGGAGTGTCCCCTCCACCCACCCAATAAAACGTTAATTGTGGTGCGGTGGCTCTCTATTGCGTTGCATGATGTTATTGTGGCCGCAGCAATTAATTAATTTATTTGTCGACTGTGGAAGACGGTTCTTTTGTTAATTTTCATCGCGAATTAGATGCTTTTTAAGTGGGAATCGTTGTTGTTTTCTGTTTTCTTTTAAAGACGACGCGACGGCTGCACGAGGAGAGAGGGGGATCTTTCATCGAAAAAAATAAATAGATCGCCGTCATGGTTGACGGTCAACAATGAGTGTGACCTTGAGTGATTCTTAGGTTCTTGCGGGCAGAACGTGACCAATTCCACTTCAACTCATTTTTTTTTTTTTTGTGGTGATGAGCACATCTCCATGAGGCAATAAAGAGCCGATGTTTCGTTATTTTTGGTCGACTGAAGGAGTGGAATGACCAAATAATAAAATTCTATGACGTTATTGGCAAAATTGAAAGTCACATATGTACATTTTCGTGAGGCGATAAATTGACGTAAATTAGTTTTGTTTGCTTAAACTTTATTCAAATAAAAGGAGAGGGGTATTGGGGGAGGTGTAGTGACTCAAAGCTGCTTTGAATTGGTTTTAAGAAGGAATACAAGTTTGCACAGGGTCTCCCTCCTGAGTCACACGAATGAAGCAAATCGTTTAAAAGGTGTTCTTTTTGACAGATAGAGCTTCCAATGGGGATTACTTTCAAACTGTGCTGTCATTTTTGACAGTTCTTTGGCATTAATGTTCAGATGACTAAACAATTCAATATCTCCACCTCATTTGGATGTCGATCCAAAGAGACATTCAAGGGAAGTGCATGGCCCATGAGCTCGGCAAGCAGGGTACAACCCAATTGATTTTGCCGGAAAGGCGAATCTAGGCATGCCTATCGCCTCAGTTAAACTGTTATCCAAGCTCAACACTATTAACTTAACCAGTCGCAGATGTGCAGATGTCACAAAGTGTCTCTCCAATAGACAGATTTGGCCTAACCTGAATCAGAACCGCTCCAACTGTCTCATTAGACAGAAAAGGGTGCTCATTTCAAACAAAGTAAGTGTCGTTGCAGAGCACTGCATTATCAGTAGGCACGCCACCAGGCTAGTGCTCCTCGACTTCCATAGAAGCTGATGAAGAAGAGGAAGAAACCATACTACATCTTCTTTGCACATGCGAGGCTCTCTCTGCTCGTCGAAAACTTTTTCAATATTAATAGCCTCCAGTGGGTTATCACTGCTCTTCCTGGTTCAATGGCTAGCTCTCTGGAGATGTTGATCCTGTGGTAACACAATAGACCTAAGTGAGGTTGCGTCTAGTGCAGCCAGTCACTGTAAACTCTCTTAAGCTAACCTAACGCTTCCGTATCATTCAAACTTGTTTGGAAAATCGGTCTTCAAATCGCATTTTTTTCCTGGCTTCATAATCACCCAATTAAGCCTGGTATTCGTGGTGTTGCGAATAAATTTCGTACCGCATACACTACACATGACTTAAAGTCAGAAACGTGAGTGTGCCAGCAGTCAGTGTGAGCGAAAAATCCGGACCTAATCCGGATCACAGTTTGTCGTTCCACTATGTGAAAAATTTTCGAAAGTTCTCGGCCCATAACCGTATAAGATCCTAAGGCCACGCGATCATGGTTTGTGTCGGGAGTTCGCGGATCAGCATCTTGAAGTCGAGCCTTATTTCTATCGACTGATCCTGTTCAGGGACGAGGAGCACTTTTGGCTCAATGGGTTTGTGAACAAGCAGAATTGCAGTTTCTGGAGTGAGAGACTCATGAGACTCCTGAGACTCACCCACACCCATAAAAGTTCACTGTTTGGTGTGGTTTCCACGCTGGTGGCATCATATGTCCTTATTTTTTTAAAATTGACGCCGGAGCTCATGTAGAGTGAATGACCAACGTTACCGGATATGGACGACATTGATCCGGACGATATGCGGTGTGCTACGTGCCGTACTGTGACTTACTGAGGACTCCATTCAACTATAGGATTTAATCGCGAAATAGACCACCGAGGTCGTGCGATTTGACGCCACTCGGTTACTTCCTTGGGGGATGTAGGGTCTATTGAGTGTGTTGATAAACTGCAAAATGTTCCGGCCTTGCAAGCCACGCTTATAAGTCTGAGGTCATAATCCACAGCATCTTTGCCTTCTCATATATCCCGAGCACTCCGAGCTTCCTTTCATAGGTCAAGTGGTTAGGGTTAGGGTCCGAGCTTTGCGTTTTCAGTAGGGTATTTCATAACACCAACCTCAGATATTCGCTTTCATACATATAACCGCTCTGTTTAGTAGGATTGGGAGTTTTCTTTGAGGAGGAGTCAGCTCATCAGTCTTCCCATTCCTCGCTATTCTTAGGGATCCTCTGCTAACGCTTACACCTTAAGCCTTCCTCGAGAGCACTTCACAGACTTCAATTTGATTGCTATTACAGATGACGCACAGTAGCAGAATACACGTAGACAAACCATGGATTGATGTACTTTCCAAGAACGCGGAATAATTTTCGTTCAACGTAAATTTTGGTCGTCAATTCCCTGGTCGTGTGGCGCCAAGCGGCGTCCAGCCGCTCGCCTTGAGAAGACTGGATCAACACGCGCAAGTAGCAGACGTGGGTGGCCCGGAGCTGTGGCTGAAGATGGCCAAGAGAACCGTCAAACGTGAACCTGACGACTGAGCCGATTGAGCACGCTTTTGACAAATAATCGGTCGTGGATTTCTTGGCTATGTGGCACCAACCGGGTAAACACTGCCTTTAGCCGATCGTGTCAAGAAAACTGGCTTTGCACGGTACAGCTGCTGTAGCTGCAGATGTCCAAGAGAACCCTACAGTAGTAGAAGGTAGGCTACCCCCGGAGATGCATGCAGATGTCCAAGAGAACCCTTCGATACCAACCAAATGACGAGAATTTTGGTGAAAGACTCCAAGATTTACCCGTACAAAGTGCAACACTTTATCAGCTATTGCCTGTAGCCCGCCAATCGCGTACAAATTACAGCCAAGCCCTCCTAAACCTCGACCACGATTAGTATGATTTCCCATTGAAAATCGTCATGAGCGAGGAGACGCATCTCCACCTACGTAGATACGCAGATACGCGAAAAAGCGAGCCATTACATCTTCTCATAGTCACTGCGTGGTCCGGCGTTTACAGAGGAAAGAGGCTGTCACAGGGTGCCATCAGCAACACTGTTACTGTGACTACTGAGTGCTACAGAACCATGGTCAACGCGTGCAGGATGGTGCACGTGCGAAAGCAAGCGTTTCCCGGCCACGTAATCTCTCGTTTTGGCGATTTGAACTGGCCCACAAGGGAGAGGGGGCCACCTGTCTCGCGAATCTATACGACCAAGCCACAGGCCTAAGCGGCCCTAAACTAGAACATTGAAACGTTTTCTTCTTCTGGAGAATTTATTGCCAGAAGTTTACCGAAAAGTCATGGAAAATGCTGTGGTATGAACCCGAATACGAATCCACTCTGGAGGCGGCCACCTGAGTCGCCTTCGCGGCTTCGCGGACCAAAATTTAGTGCGATTTTTTAACCTTAAGTTCCATCCGGCTTTCGCAACCCAGTCGTGCACTTAATTTTCACTCACGAGTATTAGCCAGTCAAGATCTAAAGATCTTTCGCTCAACCCGCAGTCTGTCGCTGGTTTGTGTGCTCAAATCGCGTTGTGTAGATATTGTATCTTTTTGATTACAACGTCGTCGTACCTCTTCATGACGTGACTACGTTCTGTACTGATGGTGCAACAAATTCCTTCCCACACTTCAGATGAATCCCTACCGTTAATAAGCACAAACTACCGAATAAAAACAGCTTTCAACAGAGTGAAGCCTGATCTTGCATTACTACGTGACTTGGGTCGTGGATGCGCTGTTTACTTAGCACCAGACACCACATAACCGAATTATTATCGCTGTGAACTGAATTTACTTAATTCTACGGAAATATTTACACATAGGGTCCGTGCCGCGGTGCGGTGCGTCGTGATAGCTTGTAGTAATCACTGTCCTTGTTTGCACTGATAACTTCGTCTGCTGCTACTAACTAAACTTGGACTTGGGACCTTCTAAGTGACATAAAAAAAATGTGTGGCGTTCTAGTAATGAAACATCACGGAATCATCTCTAGTAGTGTAAAGGTTATCCTGTAGCGCAACGTAGTCCCAGTGACCAATGCTTGCTTCGAAAGAGTCGTTGGAATCATGCGCGTCACCTTCTGTGGTGAAAGGCATTGCTGGCACTTGGAAGGGGGGTTGAGTGCTGGTTGGTTTTTGGGGGTGAAAGCGCACTGCTACCTTGTAGATCTATTGTGCTCTTAGAGCACACTTACACCACCTCCTCCAGTCCGATTTCCTTGATGAACCTGAGCATCTGAACTGGATCCAATGATGGTGGATCGTTTTCTGATTGTTGATATGCATCCCAGTGTTACTGTCTTTTGTGGATTAATGCCGAACATACACAGAATCTGCAATCCCGCGTTTCTGTATCCAGTTTCCTGAGGAAATGAGGTGTGAGACTCCTTATCAGCGCAGCATCTGCATACATTGTCGACGTCGAGTTTGAGTTCCATTGTTGGTTTCTTCTTCCACCAGCTGCTGGCAGTCATGAGGATCTTATGCTCCTTTGGCTCCTTGAGGTTGCGCAATGGAGGCTAAATCGAGTGTGGTCAGTTGCCGATCCCTTTATTGCGAACACCTCCGCTATCTGAAGGTTCAGTTCTTCCTGACAGCGATTAGCAAAGGCCACCTGGTTGGCAATAAAAATTGTGATGTCGTCTCGTGGTATTGCCATCATTGATGCTATATTGGCTGCCAGGACCTCTCCTCAGTGCTGGGGCTATGCCGGCACCTATACACCTATATGCCTATACACTTTGACCCATGGAAGGGTTTCTCAAAGTCCAGGTATGGTGACGTGCGTCATTGCCTTAGGATTGGTTGATTTATCCGCAGCTTGCCAGCAGACTACGTTGCCACATGTGATTGTAGGTCCCACGATTGCCGTATAGCCTAGGATTTGGTCCCCAACTTCTGCCGAAGATTGGATGTCGTTGTATTGAGCGATCCCTGCCTGCCTTTTCTATATTTTCCCGAGGATGAGGGCTAAAGATATTTGTCTCAGGTCGTCGAGTAAGGATTTACCTAGAGTTCGTTGTCTGGTTCTCGCTAGGGACGAAGAAAGTAAAGGAGATATTCGTACGTGTCTGCAGCTACGACGGTAGGCGTTGTGGGGCATGCCAGTGGTCAGTGGTCTGCACTTATGGCTACAATTGTGGCAATATCTGGCCTCAATATGCTTAGTTGCTCATTTGATTTGGGTTTGTTTTAGCTAGACCATGTCTGTCTTGACATGGTCCATCCGAGGTTGACCAGATTTAGGAGGTGATTTTGAACATTGACTCTTCCTGCCAGAGAGCCGCTAAGGACTGACTGACTAAAATGTATTCGTGAACAGATGGCTGCCAGTGCGGCATCCGTCTTAAAGCCTCCTCGAAGTGGTTTAGCTACAACTAAGTCATGAAGATATCGACTATACCCCGTCGAGACTGTAACTTCCGAACGAGCATTCCTGCCCGCACGGAATGGGACAACCTTGGCGGGAATTCATTTCTGCACAGATGGCTGTAAGACCGAAAGCGGGGTACGTTGCGGTGTCTTCTCTGAAAAGCTTAATCCGAGCATATTTTTCTGCCTCCCAGTTGGAATATCTGTCAAGGATATTAGCATCCCCACTGATATTCAGGCGGCAATCAAGTCCCTAGAATCGTGCTCTTTCACTTCAATGACCGCCTTACACTGCCGTTCATCTCTCGAAGAGATAGCGGAGCAGGTTAACATCCACTTCTACTGGGTGCCTAGCCATAGACACATTCCGGGAAACAGCAAAGCTGACGAGTTCGCCGACAGAAAGGGTACGACTCCTAGAATTCTGCTTAAATGCCAAAACCTGGGTATGGCCGTCGCAACATGTTAAAATCTACTTGAGCTGGATGCTTTTAGGAGCAACCACAGATGGGAAAACGGCTTAACGTGTCATATATTTGGACAGATCTCTCCTAAGCTAGATCAGAAACGTGGTAATCACAGATCAGCTACGTAATCGGTGTAGAGGCTAAAAGGATGGGTCTCTTTTCAAATGACTTCTGCAGGAGCTGCAGAGGGCATCACCTATCCGACCCTGTCCCAAAGCAAACTGCTCCATTTAGAGGCACTTTTCTTCAATGGGCACAGCGTCTACAGACGTCACAAGCTTTCTCCGCTTCATTTACAGCTCCGGCTGGTTTGATTAGTCCCTGGGTAGACAAGAGGAATAGATCCATGGTATCACAACTTTCCTCTTCTGGTCTAAGTGTGCCTGTATCCTGGTATAGGCACTCACCCTAATCTAACCTACTGTGTCCTGGGACAAAGATGACGTTGATGAACGCCTAGAATGTTAAGTTCTTTCTGGCATTGGTCTACCAGTTTTGATGATGTGGTAGCTGGCCTTGATGAGCTGCTGATATCGTTTGCGCATGTATCTCCTATAGATCCTTCCAATGATGGAGGTGACGGTGACTTCTTTACCCCAGTCGTGCTAAATCAGACTGCATTCAGTCCCAAAGTCCAAGTCTCTACCGAAAGATACATGGATCGTGAAGCACGTGCAGAGAAGCACACTCATTTGCCGTCAGCGTAAAAAACACGTCGCACTTCCCAATCGGCCTCTACGGGCCGGGGAGCCACGTGATTTGTATTCAGTTTCCAATCCAAAGACAACGGTCAAAGGCTCTCAACATTGAGACAGTGGAATAGATTAGTCGACGCTGTAAATAGCTCCAATTATAAAATTAATCACGTCAATCTCAAAATTCGAAGGCCAGCAGCCATTATTGGAGCCATCTGTCCAAAAATCTACTCAACGCGTGCCGTTGTCGAACCAGTTCTGTTACCCTCAACTTGTGCGCCTATTTTTAGACCCAATACCCTACATAGGGTGCCAAACAAGTTCATATTCCACTCGCGTTAAAAACACAAATCGACTCTGCAGTACCCTTCATGCCACAAGCAAAGTGATAACAAGCCCAATGACGTCACTGAACACAAACAAAAACCCGCAACGGAGGAAAAAAAAAACACCACAATCCCAACAAATAGAACAATTAAATTAAACAGCGGCCTAGAAATTAGATTCCCCGCAATACAGTCGGCCCCAGCCTCCCCGCGAAACACACACTTTTGGTCGAGATAGATAGAGATACAGATTGAAGCCAGCGCAAGGGGCAAAGGGGTACCCGTACACAAAGAGAGATAGGAAACTCAAGACAATGGCAAAGGTCGTCCCGCAGTTATGAGCACTTAAAGACATGCTTTGACGTCACACAACTACAACAACAGTCGGTTTATATAGAAAAAAAAAACCTGCAATTATAGCGATAAAGAGATACAGATACATTTGTGTGGAGTAGAAAAATGAGAACACGATTGTGAAACGATGTCTGAAATTCCAATCAGTGAGCTAGGTATGTACTCGAACGGGTACACTGTACTTGGGACTCATTCATCAGCTACGAGTTGAATAGATTTCGAATCTGATTACGTGAGAGGTGTGATAAACGAGATCAGTACTCGTACTGTGGTTAACAACCGCAAGATGCCGCTTTTATATAAAATTAGCTACAAAAATCGGGGGTGCTGCAGTTCCTATGGTACCTGTCCAAGGGATGAGGTTTCATGTGCTCATTCCAGGAGCACCAAGTCGTCTATGCGTCCACATACTGCAGACGGTAGTTCAAGGCTGTCCACCGCCTCCTTATCAGTCAACGTGAAATTTGTTTACTGCACGTACATACTCGTACATGAGTAGTTTCAGATTTGAAGCTGATAGAAGCTATCTTAGGAATACAACTGCGAAACGGCCTATCGGTGCGGTATTTTTGGATTGGTGTAGACACAACAACATCTAGTATCAGTTGCTAACGACTCTTACTAAATGAAAATGTCATTCTGCGTTGTGGTGAAATTTATTTGAAGATTACCTCTTGCGGAGCACGGTATTCGAACGTGTAATGGACCAACAAAGTTGGGATTGTACGCACTTTCTGAACGAGCAGGTGGATGCTTCGAATAGGTTCGTTGGCTAGGTTGAGTAGGGTTCTACATAAAACACCAGGCACCATAACACTAGCCATCTCACCATTTTGGGTGACAGACTCAGCCACTTCTAACCTATCAAAGAAGTAGCTTCCAAGGTGTTTCGAGAGATGTTTTATACCCTCTGGGACGTGTAGCAGTAGCTGCATATCTACATCTGTATTTTCGACAAACTTAGTCTCATTGGGTGCTTTCTCAGAAGGCAGTGACCAGAGAGTATCCCTATCGCTGTTCTTGTCCGCGATCTGCTTTAGTGTTATAGGTTCCCCAGACCGTTTCCACAAGGCCTTAGACACCCAATGCCCGTCTAAGTGGGTCCGTCTTAGGTCAGCTAAGTGGAAGATTACTCTCTGAGGCCCCTTCTATGTGTGCCTAGAAGTGAAGCTGGTACAACATGAGTGGGTATGACAAGCTACGTTTATCATCAGCGCTGGTATGCTGTGAGGAAAGTGCTTCTTAGAGCCTTTCGGTCTATTGTGACTCCCTGTAGATTGTGGCAGCGTCTCTAATTTGGTTGCCTCTCGGTTGATCTTAAATCACACCAACCTATGACGAAGCATATCACGTTCTGGAGTGGAACTTGCGCCGTGATCGTCCAGCTGTTCACAAGGTCTGTTTCCCATGTGGCGGAAGTGAAGAATTTCGAGATTGGGACACAGCAAGTGCTTCGATTTCTTCTGAGTCGCGATAGCTCCTCCAGTAGCCAGGTGGGACCCAGTCTGGCGGCCAGTGGTACACTTACCATGATACTGTTTTTTTGTGTCCATGCGATGCACACAGCGCCGACCCGTTTCTTGTAAGCTCATAAGCCTTTCCGTTTCCCTAGATATCCGTGTACCCTGGTACCCAGCAGAGGGTAACCGCATGGGCTCTAATACTTACAATCCGATTCCAACCAACAAGCGACTCCAGCCAACTCGATCTTTAGCTACATAACTGCCTTCAGCTTCGCACGCTAAGTTGGTTGACGTCCACTTCCACTAGAGTGCCTTCCCCTACTGTGCTCTCCCTTGAGCGTGAATTCGAAGATTTTCTGGGCCATGTCGTCCATGCGCTCTACATGCTCCAGTCACCTCAGTCGGTGAACCCTCTGTTCGTCGTTTGAGTTCCTCCTCCACTCACCTCTGCAGAAGGGACTGAAAATCGATAAAAAAAAATGTTCCTCTCGAAACAACCAAGAGCAACCTCTTCACTTTCGACAAAGTTCATGCTTCTGCACCATAAAGCAGGATGTGGATGATTAAGGTCGTATAAAGGGTCACTCTTGCCTTCTTAGCCCAAGAAGCAGCGGTAGGCAAGAGTTGTTCTTCTTTCGTCACAGCGCTGGCAACGTTGGTTTAGATAACTCGTTCCAAAACGATTTCCAGAGCCTCACGAGGCTCGATCTAATTAAAGCGGTGTCCAGAGCCTTAACGGTTGCTCTCCCGTATAATTTCCGCATGCTCTATAATGGTCGTCATTTCGACTTGAAAGACACTGCAGTCCTCTTTTATTGGATGGAGTGCTCAATTTTTAGAGCTTAACAATAAAGTCCAGCTCCCGTGCTAACGTCCATTCTAGAACCGTCGTCGGTGTGAAAGGCCAGTTCCTTTTTTTCTGTCACTAATTCTCGAGTCTCCTTTCAAATGCTAGCGATGAGTACACGTGGCCAGTTTCCAGCAAGGAGGCATGGCGGTTAGATGACCATAGTCGGCCTTCCCTCAGTCTTAAATCGGTTTTGGTCGCCAGACTGCTGCAGTATAGATAAAGCGGAGTGAGCGAAAGCGGATTTCCATGCATGGCCTTGGGAGTTCGATGACCATAACCGGCCATCCTTCAGCCTTACAGCGACTTTGGGGTCCAGACTGCTTCAGTACAGATCAGAGACAGTACACCACACCTGCCCTCAAGCCCCACTTACATGTGTGTTCAGTAAGCCTTTTTGCAAAAGTAGAAAGCTGCACTTGCTTTCCTGATGCGTTCATTGATATTGAGTCTGGGATCCTAGACATGTAACGTTAGTCATTCTCACTTGGCTGCGATATTTAGCTTCTCCGACACCTCCAATGGAATTTGCTTAGACCGAATACTATCATTAGTTTCGCGTCTCATTCGTTGCCCAAGTACAAGTCCGTTTATTTACTTTGTCAAAATTGCGAACTGCGCCTCCTCTTGCTCCATGAATACAAGTCCATCACTGCGTAACTCCATAACGAGAACAAGGTCCAAAGACTCATCATCATCAGCTGCTGCCCCCAAAGTGTTTGCCAATCACTTCTCTATGCTGCCCGCCCATAATTAGCATATTAAAAGGAAAACTTACGGACTCCCATGCCAAACGGCGATATCATCTCCATGCCGTACCCAAACTATGACGTGAACTGACCTCCACGATTGCACCCACATAAATTCGCCGCGATCCCCCGCGCGTAAATTCCCATCGGATGCCATCAGCTGGCAGATCAAAGCAAGCCTTCGCTATCGCTATCGCTGTGATTTGATCAACTCCAACTCTCCCAATCGACACTCTCTTGCTAGTGGTGTTTGTTTGTGTATTTGTTTGACTCTCTTTGCTGCCCTGCGCCTTATGTACAAACCCACCAAATCGCCCTGAAAACCGATCCGCCACACACACACACATGGCAACCGCGAGAGAGTCAAATTAAATTTCACGATCTCTAGCGGGGGGGATACACATTACACACAGAACGTACACAATGTGTGGTTTAGATACCTACGCCTGTGTGTGTGTACAGCGGTCTTTTTTTTTTTTTTCGTTTTCGTCTCGCAAACGCCGCAAAACTCACGCTTTCCTGTAGTCAAAGTTATGAAGTGATCGCGATCGGCTGTCGGTAGCGTTCGATTCTCGCGTAAGTCTTAATTTTTCGACTTGTCAAACCCCAACCAGCAGTGGAGACGACGTACTTTTCTCCTTCCAAAGTGAATTTATCCAAAAGATACAAAAAATAATCAAAATGTAAGCGATTTGTGGTGAAGTATCTCTAAGTTTTGTGATAAAAAAAAAAGAAAAAAACTGATCATGCTAATCGTGAAGATACACGTGAGCTCGTCGCGATCAACGTGCAGTGGCGGTGTCTGTAGTGCATCCCCTCAGCTTATCAGTCAGCCATGACAAGGAGTAAATGTATCTCGGAATGTATCTACGGGTGGTTTTGTCAATAGAAATGCAATTTCCGGCTGACTAAGATCATTCTTACGTCGACGACGTCGTTGCAAAGGTGGAAGTTTATTATAAATTTGTGGCTTTAGCTTGGCCTGTCTTAACAATGAACCCACACGCACACACTCTCGTCAAGTTGTCGCGTCAAACGTCACTGGTTAGTTAGGTAAAAACGGGAAAACTTTTATTTTTCTGGTGAAAAAAACGAGTGAATGTGTGGGTTGCTCTTGGTTTGTAGAATAATTAACATCGGCGAGGAGGTGGTCTAAACTGCTGTTTGTGTCATTGTTGGTTTCTTTTTTTTTTTCTGAGATTTGTATGATGGAATGCTTAGAAATGTTTAGCTGTAGAGGAGAAGAGGACGAATTAATGGGCTTAGCAGGGAACATTCATTCCATCCCCAACGACTGTCAAGGCCGATGAGTAAGTTTCGCCCAAGTCTACGATCAGTAAGCGCTTCCATTTCAAGTTTTGAGAAAGTACCAATAAATGTTGCGTATTTACAAGCAAATCGAGCGAATTCGTGAACTGCAGATATGCACATACATACCTACTGCCAAACGCGTCTCTTTTTTCAAATTAACGCGATGTGCACGATCACTTTTTGTGAAGTTGACATCTGATCGAGAAAATTTTGCACGACTGCTTCTTCGATCTCCCCAAAGATTTTACTTCAAAACCCGTACTCTTAACCACTGGAGCTTCGATTTCAACTGCAAAAATATTTGTTCTGAAAATAATATCACATGTTGGCAGCTTACGATCTCTTAAATGACACGATCACTCAAAGTCATAGAAGAACATTTTGCAAACCTTGGATTGGTTTTGTAAATTTGTCCACGACAGGATTTTCAATGCTGGAATAGATCATCGATCGTTGAAAAGTATTTCCCAGGTGATCCTCAAACCGATCTTACGAGTGGAGAGTAATGGTCTACACCGCTATTGAATATGAGAGCAGTGCAGAACCTCTAGGAGTAAGGATAGTAGCTTAAAAGATCATCTTCGAAGTAGATCTTTGAAATCTATTTTCTTACATGATCGAGAAGGTGTGAGCGATCGTTAGAATTCAGTTGGCTTATATCCAACCCTTCACTTATCCATGATTTGCGTTTGTATGTATTTTTCAAGGCAGTACTTATGTTCTGGTTTTGTGGGTGGAATCAAACTTCAATTTCGAACCTGATTTCCACAAAGCAATTTCTATACTCCACGATCGCTCGAAGGTCAACACTCCAAAGCCTTCAATTGCTATTCAATAAGATATTTTAAAACTGATCCATTCACCACCTTTTTCGAAACGTTCGATACCATTTCTCTCCAAGATCATGAGTGATCTTCCTCTTTGGGTCTTAAATCTGAAGATTGATCTAAAAACTTACGCAATCACTGATCTATTTATCGCCGGAGTAGATCATCGCAAAAATATTTATCAGAGATCATGAGTGATCTGGCTTTCCCATTTCCCAAGCTTAATCGAAGGACCCGAACGATCAGTGATCTATTCACCACGGAAGTAGATCATTGGAAAAATGTCTCTCCAAAGCCTCTGATACATTTTCCTTCCTCTTTGATTTTCGAGGATTAATCTAAGGACCCACACGATCACTGATCTATTTACCACTGTACCCATGTGATCGATCTTTCAAAGGACTTTACTTCGAAGTCTTTGATACCAGAGCTCATAAGTGATCCATACTTAATCTGATTTCAGGCGATTGACCTAAGGACTCACGCACGATCACTGATCTATTCACCGCTGGACCATGTGGATCGTTGAAACGATAATTGTTTTTAGAAATCACCGTCTTGAAATCGATCAAAGTCACACGATCACTGTCCATGATCATATTTTGTGAATTGTTTCTTCCTTGGGGCACATAGAGTCGATGATCAATTCTACTTGACAGTTTAATCAGATATGTGATCCACCACCCAACAAGACCCACTTTTCCTTTACGATCTCACATGATTGAGATTTTTTGATTCTGTAAACTTCAAGTGACTCACTTGGTAGCAGGTTTCCATTTAGAAAGATAGTAGTCTTCAGTTCGTGGAATTTTATTGCGATCAGTTTGCTTCGGGTACATTTCTAAGGGATGTTGATCGTTGAAGGTCATTTGATGATGCGTAGGACTGAGACTGAGTGGAGGCTGTCATTTCCTGTGTTTCGCTTGTCATGAGTTACATTAGTAAGCACTTGATGGGCTACCAGTTGGTTTATCCCCTTGAATCTGCTCTTTTTTTTTTCTCCCAAAAGGATGCGAGTGACAAAAACTAGTTGAATGAGGACTTATCACATTTATCACGGCTCTTTCATTACCTCTGCCAGAGTCACCATAGCACTACCTACGGTGTGTTTGAAACTTCATTTATTGTTTAGTAGTACAAGCTCTATCACCTAATGTTGGTGGTATCTGTATATTCGGGTCATTGTGCGAGATGAAAGTACGAGAAGCAGTTGCTATTCTTAATTCGGCATTCTTATCATTTTCGAATATGTCTGCTGCGTATATCTGTGTTTACTTCATGTGGTGTAGTAAACAAACGCAAGGTGATAGTGGGGAAGAGTTGGTCATAGAGAAATAGTCCATTGAATTTCTAGATGATCGCTCAGATCACGCTTTATCAAGTGAATCATCTTCAGTACTCGAAAGTGATCTTTGAATTGAAAGGAAGCATCAGTAGTTCCATAATAGATCAAAATGATTCTCCACCATAAGAAGACATTATTTTTTTCTGAGGTGATCCTCGAAACGATCTTCGCAAGTTGATCTTACGAGATTCAACTTAGTTGGTTTGAAACTAGCAGCTGATCCTCAAAAGAACGTGATCACTACTGCTTGTCAATTGATCCTCAAGTTCTCAAAAATAGTCCTTGAATTAAAAGGACTAAGAAGAATTCTCCACCATTACAAGTGGTTCTTTTTAAATTACTAACGTATTACTGCACCACGAACCGATCTTCACATGTAGTCAGTATCCAGTTGCAATTGAAATTGTCAGATCAGTAATGATTCTCTACTTTGCAACAGAAAAATGATAGTTCTTCATGGAATTTTCTTTACTGATCCTCACTTGGTTCACCAAAGATCGGCGCAATGCATCTCATTATAGAAATATTTTCATATCTAGTGCATGCATTTGATCAGTGAGGAAGATCACTTGGCGACATATCAGTGATTAACATTGTGATCTTCCTCAGTGATCTCTACAACTGTGAGTCACGCAATTGATCGGAGTAATTCCCTGGAGCTCCTTGATTGATCCTCATTTGAGATCGTGTTAGTAGATCCTCAAAAGATCTTATCAGCTGATCTCTACTGATTCATCGAAATCCTAGTTCTAATAAAATCTCTCTCCCACGATCGACTGATGATCCTCTAGTCTGCACAACCGAGCTTGTGTAATGGCTTGCATTTGTTTGTTCACGGTCTCACAACGATCCTCGAAAGTGGTCAATGCAAGTGATGGATACAATTCATATGTTTCATCTGTGCCTATTCTCTTAAATTCTCGAAGTAAGTTTTTCCAATGGATGCTCACAGACACTACGATCCCACGAAAATCACTTGGTCTGGAGATCGGCCATGCCACGATCATTTATCTAAATAGCGAGTGCAGATGGCCTTCAAAGTAAAAGATCCACTCAGTCGCTTTCCGCCACTGATCCTTGAAATAGTTTCCTACTTGATCATCAACTGTGACTTTCTAATAGGATCCTCCAGCTATTTTCTCAATTTATGATCAGTTGTTCTAGAGATCGGTAATGCCACGATCACTTTCCTGAATATCGAAGGCGTGTTGCTTTCGGATTACAACCAAACCCGAAGGGGCACCCAAACAGTTTTTTTTTTCGGCATTGATCCTTGAAGGTATTTTCTAATTGATCGTCAACTCTGATCCTTCCATAAGGACCTCCAACTGGACTGTTTATGAACCTATTCACTGTCTTCTCCCAACACTAGTCACCTATCGTTGATGTCAGCAGTCAGTTACTTCAGTCTGCAAGTATCTCAAATATTCCATTTTTAAATTTATATCCATAACACGACACCATAATTAATTACTAAAACAACTAAAACCGCTCATTAAACACGAAAAACACATCGCAACACATTTCCCCGTAATTGAGTCCGATCGCTTTGGGTAAAACTTGTCATCGAGCTGGTTGGCTTGCATCGCAGTATCCGCACTTATGACGTAAACAAAAAACAAGAGAATAATGTCCAAGTTAACTAAAACACTTAACTGGTTAATAATTAAAAATTAAATCATACTGATGTCTGCATTTAGCCAAGGTATCACAATTACCGAGTACACACACGAGCTGATCAATCAGTCGATATCTGTGAAAGTCGTCAGCTTTACCAGTAAAAACACGAAATTGTTTCCATTAGATACAACACAATACCATGGCAGAGAGTGTCAATCGCAATCCTGATGACGGCAGTAATAATTCAGAGGAATTCGCGGTTTCCAAACCGCAATCGATACGAGCTGTTAACATGAGGAGGCTAGCAGGTAAACGGGCCTGACAGTGGCTTTGAGGTACGGGGTGTTTGTAATCAATTGACGCGCACATACTCATGGAAGGAAAATTCCTAAAACGTCGTCTCTTAGGTCAAAACGGCTTGAGTGACATTCGAAACCTTTTTGAATTAGAGGGCACGCATAGGAACGTAGCTCCAGTCTTTCAGGTGGGTTAGGTTAGGTTAGAGAGAGTGGTTTGCTATACCAAGGTACAGACACGCATTGGAACTGAAGGGGCCCATCGTACCACCACTGGATCTAGCACAAAATTAGCTACACAAGGACTACCTAATAAAATCAACTGAAGCTCTTTATAAAGCCGATGATACTTCTGACGTCCTTGTTCGCCAAATCGCCAAAGTTATCGAGAAGAATAGTTCCAAGGTGCAGTAATCTTCTTTTGGATAAGGTTGGACAGGTACATCATCCCTGCAGCTTCTGCAGAAAGCGTTTTACAAGAGATTTGACCTATTGAACACCGATATCTGATCGCTTCAGCAAGATCAAACTATTTGAGTGTTTCTGATCCAGCCTAGGGCAGATCGGTCTGGATATTTGACGCACGTCGTGCCGTCCTCCCTTCTGCGATTTGTTTCGCCGTAGCGAGAGGAATACCCCAAAACCCCTTCCACGTCTGGTGAGCTCGTTGCAATTACCTGGAATGTTTCTGTGGCCTAGCACCCAGCATAGGTGAATGTTAAACTCCTCCGCCATATCCATTAAGGGACGATCGGCGATCTCTGAGAGAATGACTCGAAATGCTTAAATCCCTGCCAGATATCACATTACATTACAGCCAGAGCAGGCCTCCCTTATCCGCTAAATTTCCGTCTCAAAAACGCTGCAGTGATCTGGGAGGCGGAGGGAGATGCTCAGGTTTGAGTGGCTAGCTTGGTGGTTAGACTAGTGGGAGGAAGCTTTCAGACGAGGAGTCTCACTTTCAAATGTGAAAGTAGATCTAGGATCGAGAAGTTGCAAGCTTGAAGGTTAGACCATTGAGTGTAGACTTTTACTCGAGCGGTCCCACTAGCAGCCATCTGTTTGCCGGAAATATCTGGGGGCAAAAGGTGGAGCACTATGTCAAGTGCTGCGGAGGGGGTTTGTTCTCAGCGTAATTGGGGCAAAACTTCTTGTAAATTACTCTTGCTACGGCTTTCGATAAAAGACGCACCTCACGTCATGGGGTATTTAAAAAGTCCCATCGAGTAATGGCAATTCCATTCCTGAGTTCATCAAAAAAAAACTTCAAAAAATTCTGATTCATTCTACCACGCACCTACCCCGGACAAAGTCCCCGTTTCCCACTTCAAACAAATTTTTTTCTGTCATTTCTATTTACTTGACATGTTCCATTGAATTTGCAATTCAAAACGTTGCCCCTTTGACGTCAGGCAGAAATATTCGTTGAACCCCTTATAATGATGTAATCCGCAGCTTGTGCTTGGTTTCATGGAATGTTTGTACTAGCATAGCACGTGTTATCAGAAAAAATACTTTCGTGCAATGTCAAGTGTTATCGGGTGAACTGATAGTTGTTTTGGGCTCAAAGTTCCGATTGGAACGTTCTGTAGAATGTTGTCACGATGAGGTGTTACTTTGTTGTTAACAGTTGAATCTACGAGTATCTAGAAAAGTAAAGTGATCTCTGCCGCGAATTTGATCTTCAAAATAGTTAATACTTTGATCTGGCTTTGACAGATCAGTGGTGATACATTTACCCAGTAACTGATCTTCCAATAGAGCCTCATCTCATCTGTTTTCTGAACGAACCGCAAAAGTGATGTCTTTGTAAGTTAAGCCCAATGACTCTTACATTAGTGATCCTCGCAACGTGGTTTTGTCTCCACTGATCTTCAGTATCATTCCTTGGAATCTACAGTTTGTACCCGCTTGCTGAATGATCACCAAACAAATTTGATTTTCCATTTTTGTTTGTTATGAAATCAATTTATTAACTGATCGTTGAAGCGATCTTGGCAAGGGATTCTAACCACTGATCGTAAAAGTTCGCTTAGAACACTAATCGCAATGGGTCTGCATTGACATGAGAATGACATTGTAGATCACTTCCACCTCGTCTACTTAGATCAGATCCGACTCACAACTGATCTTTAGAAGTGATCGTGTAACTTACTTTCGGGCCAGAACTAAAAGTAAGTTCTAAAAGTAAGTTTTTGGAGGTCACTTCTGAGGATCCCTTGTGGATGGCCCTTCTAGGTTCGCTTGTTTTCTTAAGTGATCCTCAAACCGAAGATCGGAATTGATTCTTACAACTGATCCTCACAAAGATAAGCCATAAGATCGGGAAGAAGAGCGAAATAATCTTAGACTTGGGCTCTAATAGCTCAGTTGAAAGCTGATTTTTTTGTAATTGATTCTCACGACATACATATTTTCCTAACTGATCCTTAAAATGAAACCCAACTAGTGATCTTCGAAGCTGTGAGTTGTGCTGTTTTTTCCTACGTGATTCTATCAAATTTCTTATTTCCTGAACTGATCCTCGAAGTGATTGTAAGAGCACTGCGATCTACTGTGCTCCCCCAACTTGAAACTGTAGTCGATGAGATACTCGACTTAGAGCTCCTCCCAAAGTTTAGTCTGCAGTCTTCCTCCTTCCCCAGCTCTTCCCTTATCTTTCCAGCCCGCAGAATGGTTCCGGAGTGTTAAAAGCGCTCTCAGAGACTTTTCTTGCTGCTTCGTCAGCTGCTTCATTTTCCTCTACTAACACCTGACTGGGTACCAGGGTGCCTCTTGGCTCCCACACCAGTGTAGACCTCATTTCATGAGAGTTGAACGCCTTGATAGTACCCTGGCTATCGGACAGTATCGCGATGTCTTGTCCGCAATAGTTGGGCGCATCTTTCGATCGTGCGGACCTCTTCTTGGAAAATACTGGGATATGTTCCCATGGCTTTCGATAACTTGGTTCTGGGATCTTATATACTTGCTCTAGTTTCTGTGGATGTTTTGCATCCGTCCGTGTACCACTTTATGGTATTTTTGCTTGAAATGGTGCATCCCGACTTAACTGCTTCATTCTCTTCTGCTGCTCAGCTTGCAGTTGAATTTTCTCTAGAACCAGTATCTCTTGACCACATCATCCCTGGGCCAGTCCAAAAGTGGGACTGATTTGGGAAGTACTTCTCCCGGTCTGTGTGCGATGCACTTTCCTTTCTCGATGCCTACTTTGATCGAATGTAGATGGCTGAGTCTCCAATATCCCCTCCAATGCTGTTACGGGACAGATTCTCAGTAGTGCAGTGTTAGCCTCTGAACTTTTCTAAAGACTTTCCTCGTTTCCTGGTTCTTCTGAACCAAACTACTGCTTCGTACGATATAATCCAAATGATACTCATCCACAAGTGATCCTCAGAAGTGATATCCAACTTTCTGAGTCTCTGATCTGCCCGTATCTCGCGGCTTTGTCTTCCTTCCTTAAACCTAAAACTGGTCCACTCTAAAACCTCTTGCTCCATGATGTCACTACGGTCCAGTCGACTATAGAGAAACCAATTACAACTCGTACTTCATCCAGTGTTACGCTTTTACAACAAATTTTCCCTCGTATACTGCCGTCATTTGTCGAACCATTTATGGCCGCAAAGGCTAAAGCCTATGCCACCTGTAGATGGTGTGAAAAATCACCGTCTGCCTTAATATTCCCTCCGAAACTCTAGAGGTGCACATGCGCTGCACCACCAATTGCCTCACATTGCAATTGAACGCACCGTCATCTACCAATTTCGGTGTCGCCACAGATTATCCTGACCAACGACGATGAAATTCGTGTTGCAAGTCAAAACGAATCCGACGCGCCAAGTGGCAAAAGAACGCGTGTGTGCCCCATCGCTGACACAACCACACGACAATATTTGCACCAAAGGTGGTCGTGGTCTATGGTCCGACAATACCGCGTTCATCTGATGATGATGACGATTGGGCCGTCTGTCCATATTTAGCCCGGAGCTTGTTACCATTTTTGTCACCCGTTTGACAGCGTGCAGCAAAGAAAAGATACAAATATTTTGATAATTCCTTTGGTGCAGATGGATTTATGTCATGCCGATGGGCTAACGAACCCGCTAGAGCGTCGCGTCGCGTCTGTCCGATCCGAATTTTGCACCTAATTCCTTTGCCGCAGTCCCAAAATGGTTTGATGACATTTTGGTGTGGTATTGCGTTTGCAACGAAATTTATTGTACGCGCTGTACACTCTGTGCTCATGTACTGGTGTCGTTTGACATTTTGTCGAACATGGCACTTTGATTTATGAGCGCGGTACGTACGATCCGGACGAATGCATCTGACAGGTTGTAATTTCGTTTTACAAATTATTTGTCGTGCGTTTTTGGGATATTTGCTTGCAAGTGCTCCGGCGAGAGATAGGTAATTGAATTCGTGGTGACTGCGGAATTTGTTAATAACAATCGCAGTGGTGTGGTATTTTTATGGCGAATTTCTGATGTCAATTTAATGTTTCGTGCGGTTGATTAGAGGGTATGAGAGGTATTTTGAGTGGGGAATGCTGTTAGCTTTGTTCAGGAAGCCACCCGTTTGTTGTTTTGCTTTTGTACGATTTATTTTGCTGCCTGTAAATTGTTCTAAAGTCGGTAGCAATACTTGCTTTTGGCACCACGTTTCTTAGGTGTTTCTCCTTCTCTATAAAATACCCCAACATACCTTCAAAAAGTTCTAAATAAGCCGCCATTAGTAGGCCCTATCTGCGCTGTTTGCGAATAGATTTGTCTTCTTCTAAAGCAGCCCTGCCAACACAGCACCTCGGTTAAGTACCTTATTCGCACCTACGCTATAGACAAGGCTTATTACAGATGGAATCTTCTGAATCCCTGCAACACATTCCTACTGACTTCTGAAGCATATGAAGGGAACCGTTGCCTGCAATGACTAATACTGCAGTAGAAACTGTAGAGATCAGATCGAGGAAGTCACTAGAAACAGCTTTCCTCACGTGTGCCCTGGTCCTGTCAGCACCTGAAAGGCTACACATGCCTCTTCAACGATTTTGACCTGTAGGAATAAAACAAACACAACAACATGAAGGAGATTTCATTAGCAAGCGGTGTGTCCACACTGGTAACACAATTGACCTAAGGACGCAATTCCATGCTACGAAACCTTTGCCAAGTAGAGTTTTTGTTTTAACAGAAAGCTAGCCTGAGTAAGGCTGATGCCATGAGCCTCTTTCCATCGAGATCCATTTACACTTTGCTACAACTTCTCCCCAGTGGCCAAGGTTTCATTGAGGATCCAAACATTCCGAGACAAACATCAGCTTTGAGTTCGTTTGGCGTCCGTTTTGTTTCTTTCTTTCAAGGCTCTGGCCTAAGCTAGTGTTACTGCATTTTAAGTTACTCATTCGTTGTAAGTTATATCGCCAGTTTTAGACTTCATGAGGACGACTCATTAATTACGGACCACATTTAAGTGCCAGCGCGTATGGCAATGTTGCACATATACGTGCACCTAAAATTCGCCAATTCAGTAAAAATTTGCTTGGAATCTATGAAATTTTTCACTCACCCTGTAAGCGTTGGTAGTAGCTCTTAATTCTGTTTGCATACTACTCTGCTGATCAAGCCCCAAAGACCATAAAAGACCTTGAAATCGAATAGTTGATCGGTTCAACATCAAATGATACCAAATACGTGGCATACCACAAGGCAGGCATCTCATACCCCTGCTTTTTTGGTCCTTAAATTCAGTCCCTTTCATTATTTCTGCTGTCCTTTTATGATAATTTTAAGTTGGGAAACAGAACAGTACAGCTAGAGATGATTACCTTAAGGTATTATAAGGATTGTATCTATGGCATCGTTATCGAACCATGTATCTACACAAGCAAAGTTGTACTAATAGGTGTTCCACTCTGCAAAGTATCAACCAGACATCCGGGCTCCTCTTAATTACGTGCTCGGAATTGATCAACGCAGCTTCAGATTAGTACAACAAATGTTGTCTCCAATTGGTCATGGTACATGCTCCAACTGCCATGACCATTTTATAAGGACACCATTAGTAGATGCGACAACACACATTCCTTCCATCGACTTGTATCAGATCCTTAAGTGCGATTAAATTCCACAACTCCGCAACCGTATCATGCGGCTTAATCATCACAATTTATTCCTGTCGTTGTCCTAATGCCACCCAGCACTAGCCAGCTATCATCCAAATCTATCCTCCAGTTGGATGGTAAATTGTCCATCAAACTCTCGACTGCATGTGTCCCGTGATTGAAATCTTTGCACTGCGAACGCATTTAGCAATGACGACATCGGAAAACAAACAAAAATCTCTTTAACGACGCAATAGCTCGCGAATCTTCGATAAAACCTGACGGCTATAACCGCTCGAAAGATAAAAAAATTTGAAATTAATTTTTTATGGAAATCTCAGATACTAATCGAAGAAATGTGCTCCGCAGCTTAATGGCCGGCTATTTATGGCGTCAGTACAACATTTGCCATTTCCTCGGCTCGGAATACAAACGATAGGTTTGCTGTTGTTTTATAAATTCTACGTGCAGCGGAGAGAATTTGGTGTTGTTGTAGTGGAGAGGACCACCCGGAGACTTGTGATGCTATCTTGTGCTCATGGTCATGGTGACATTCCGCTGGTTTTGGCCATTATCACCCGTACGCTAATCACCATTCAAATGATAAATCAAAGCCAATCGATGCGGGCCCGATTGACGTACATGGCTGGTATAAAAGTTTAGAATTCCAAATTTGTTTTCTATTTGGTGAATAACCGTTTTATGGTTACGAATTTTATGGCAATTCAAATGGCGCTATGCTATAATTAAACCTACACAACATTGTTGACGTAGGTTGAGGTAAATGGCCATGATTGTCGGAAATTGGGTGATGTTTACAAGGTTAGCTGGCTTTGGATAGTCTTTGTGGTATTGCAGGACAGTTGACGGGGTCATTAGGTCTACGAGAACTGGACAACTAACTTACTTCTCACGTATGTAGGTCATCTGAACACTCGTGTGGTTCTGGAACGCGCTTGATCGCTCTCCTAGTCATCTCCAAAGATCTTGACTGATTCGATAAGTGGATTCCATTGCATGACCAATCTTCTGCCACTTCATCTTCTGTATTTTGACGTTAGTTCTTGGCACGTTATCGCGTGTAGTTGCTGGTTTGAGATACGATTCGGCCAGAAGACCCTTAAGATGTTGCGAAGGCATCCATTTGTGAAAGCTTGCAGGTTCCTTTCGACGGTGTTGGTCACTTTCTATGTACTCAGCTTGGTTTTTTGTGCCGATAACATTGCTTCTCCAAATTTTTGACAGCATGCCGAACGCAGTCTGTGCTTTGCGAATTCTGCAGCCACATCCAGTTCGGTACCACCGTCCTCTGAGACCATACTTCCTAGATATAGAAAGCTACTTACTTTCAGACTTGCTGTCTGGCAATGTTCTGTTGAGGGGCCTTTGTCTTTGCCTTTTTTTTAGCCCTACTCTATTCGCCTTTGACTCTAAATAATGGGTCATCTTATGAAGGTCCATTATCCTGTATAAGAGCAGGCAAAATGTCGTCAGCGTCCATCTCGGCTCCGTATTTCCTCCAAACAGAACTGCCCGGATCACATCACTGATTACTACAATGAATAATAGTGGCCAAAGAATGCAACCTTGTCGTACACCACTATTTTTTCTGTTGTCTAAGACATGCTGCTGCGATTCACGGCTGGGCACTCCCATAGAATGTGAATTGACGTCTCTCTATCTTCCAAGCACAGGCGGCAGAGATTTGGGGCAATTTTTTCTATTTTTGTGGAGATGGAGAAAGTCCTTTAAAATGTTGGCATCTCGGTTGCGTCTGGTGAAATCAATCAATTTCTTGGCTTGACGAAGGCCATGTGTTGGATTCCATTTTGATAGATATTCTAGTCTTTCCCAAGAGTCTAATTCAATTTCAGGTGGATAATGGGTAAGCCACAGAAATGTAATGGACCTTGCTACCTTATCCGCACGTTCATTACCATCAATACACTTGTGACCAGCAACCCAAATAATTTTGACACAGTTGTGAGTAGCTAAATGCTTTAAGGTAATACGGTTGCACCTAATAGGTCCATCAGCCACGGTCCATGGTTTTCCATTTCGCTATAGGTTAAATTGGGACGGGGTGTGCTCTTGTAGAGTGGGTCATCATCTGGTCTGTTATGCTAGCAGCTAACCTCTCGAATATTCCACGTGCATATTTCCAAATATTTAACTGCTTGCTTATAGTCTGACTGCCGACTCGAATAGCCTTATATTCAAGAGCTTTTCAACTTTTCAACTTAGCCAGGCTCTAACTTGCTTCGTTTATTTTTGATTCTACTTCGTGGGTGTGTTTACCCGATTATTGTTTTATTCCTTCCTTGGTCGCAGGACTCCGTTGTAAAGATGTTGAATAAGAGGGGGCGTAGTACCGTTCCCTGTGGGACTCTTGCAATGACGTTGTAGTGCTTTAGCCCCCTTGTTAGTTTGGTTTAGTTTAGTTAGTTTAACTTCCTGTCGGTTAAGTAAGGTAGTATGGATATCCATTCTGGCCAGCGACCAATTTGCCGGGTTGAAGGTGTTCTTCACAGTATTTCTTTGTCCCTCCAGCTGCTTGACTACTGCTTTCATGGCACCAGAGTGTCAGGATCCACCAGTAAAGCATCTTTTTCTGGTAGTTGTTAGGCATTTCTTTCATTTGTAGATCGGTGCTCCACATTTCCTAAGAACGTGCCCTGGGTAGAAACATGTCTTCTCTCACTCCTCGTTGGTCAGCATAGATGGATATTTTACCCTCAAACAGATTACTCATTTCCACCTTTGACCGATCAACAAACAGCCAATCACTCAGTCATCAGGTGAATGCTTTCCATCGCTTTCTATTCCCACCCAATCCACCAATCCAAGCACCACGCATGATCTCAAAACACATCTAACATCTAAACATTCCAATTAATCATTCTTGGAATAATATTTTCGAAAAAAAAGGAAAATATTCAAAAATTCCCGCTGTTTTTGTTTACTTGACACCGAAAACGAGGTCCAAATAAGAAATATGCCTCGCGTTCCTCTGACCTTTCTGCTGATAGTGCCTGGACCAGCGTCACTCCACTCGTGGCTCTCACTTATCACTCGGAGTGCATCTATTTTTAGCATGATCAGTTTTACAAGACGAGATATTTTTGTATCTTTTCGTGTTTTTGTAACGAATCCGTGTGTTCTCTTGCAGAAATATAAACAATTAATCGCCTTCGCCTCCCACCACCCATATGGCAACGGTTTATGCTAAAAGTCTTTCAATCAAAAAAGGAGATCCATAGTTTAAATCGAAGCCGTCATCACCCACACCCACTACCAACCACCAAGTTAGGGGTGTGCAAAACCAAAAAAAGCAGAAAAAAAATTCAAGTAAACACATTTCAGTTACGGTACGCGGAATGAATCCAAAGCTATGTTGATAAGATATCGAAGCTTTCCAGCAGTCGTCGTGCAAGAAGCCACAGTATCGTATCGGCCATCGACAGGTTGAGATACGTCGATACCTCCTTCGCGTAGTAGATACTAGATACTAGATACAGTGTGTGTGTAACTAGTGTGTGATTTCGTTCTTTTTTTTAGACATAGTTTCGGGGAAAAAAAATTGCAGCTTCAACCACGCCTTATGGATTTGTTGAATTATGTGAACTGGTGTTGTTGTTGTGGTTGTAGCCGTTTTCGAATTCGCAAAAAGATGTCTATTTGTGCGTATCCGCAAGTGAGAATATACGAAGATTTCGATAAAATGAGTGCCAAGGAAGTTTATTATAATGAAGCCGGAAACAAGGTGACCGTAAAGTTGTTGCATTTTCCCGATGTCCCGCCGGAGGATGTGCATAAGATAAAATTCTCGGAAGATGAGAATTCCGATGAGGATGAGTATGAGGAGGTACCGAATGGAGTTGCATCGGCGGGAGGAGTTGCCGGTGATGGTGAGCAGGATCCGATTGAGGAGGATTATGCTGATGTCGATGATGAGGAGGAGGTGCCTGCGGTTGCAAGTACGGAGCCGATACACAAGAAAACGTTGAGGAAGAAATCCAGAGAAAATCTATTGCACCAGAGAAAATGTAGCAAGGCGTTTGCGGAAGCTCATGGGATATCGGTAACTCCGCCGCCGGGTGTGACAGTATCTGGGGCGACTGGAGTGGAATCGATGTGCGGAAAGAGCTTGTTGGCGCGAAGAGCTGCTCACAGTCCGCATGGAGAGTTGAGGACTCAGTTGTTAACGCGACGGTCACCTTCGCCATCAAATGGAACATTGTGTCCGGGATACGTGCAGTACTCTAAATCATTGCTGGAGGTGCCAATGCCACGGGACTATGGCTATGCATCGAGCGATGATTTGAGTTCGGAATGGGACTCGGATGTACCGACCACCCCACCGGGACGTGCGAAGGAAAAAATTAAGGTGAGTGAGGGGCGAATTGGGATTTATTAAGGTCAGCGGTTCTGTAGGTCCCACTGATGGTGGTTCCTGGGGTCAGGAGTGCTGCATGAATATTTGTGATTATTTTACTGTATCTTGCGCAAATTGCTGTGCAATGGCAAGAAGAGTATAACTTTTGTTAAAACGAACCTACTTAGGTGGCGCTACAAGCAACAAGGCTCTCCAGTCCGGTCCTTAGCTAACTGTGTTGTGGTTGTGGTCCCATTTTACTTGTGCGCGCGACCTTAGGTACTGTGCTCTTCCTCCGGACTGGATTCGAAGACTCTACGAACTTAGAAGAGAAAAAAAGGAAGGACTGTATGGCTATAAGCGGGAACAATCTGAAGAAGTTGAATCCAAGCTTCATAGGGACTCAAAAGCTCATGATTTGTGAACGTATCTTTTGCTCTCACTTCCGACGAATTTATTCCAGGTTTCTATAGATCCAACTGATTCTGTAAATTCTGTAGATTCCAACAATCGAGATGTAGTCCGCGTTTCAGTGGTGTCTCAGCTTCATTTATCGCGATGTCATCCGTAAAAGAATGCATTTCCGGGTATTTTGTAGCCTCAAGGGTCAATACCGAACCTTGTGGTGTCCGTCTTATGATGGTCAACTACCTCACACCATTCTCTGTGTCATATATTTGAATCTTTTGCTGAAAGTAGTCAACGCTGTTTTCGTGATGTACTTTGGAATCCTCGCGGGGTTAAAGGCGTTCCAAACCGACAACTTGTGGTGGAATAATGCTGCTTACTTCGTATCCTTTTTTTGGATTTCTGCGCGACCTGATTTTTCTTTAGAATTTTTTGCGTCATGTCCAACATACAGAAAGGTCTACACGACGATGAATTATCCAAAACTCCTTTCACAATCCTTTGTTTCTTCCATTGGTCAAGAAACATTAACTCACTCGTGCAGGCATTGGAAATGTCCACAAACATATCTGGTCTGCCTACAGCTGCAGGAATTTTTTTATTCCCAAATCCGTTGCCTTGAGTATATCTTAGGGGGTGAGCATTAGAATTGATGCAATTCTGTCATTGATTTGTCATTCCAAGGAGTTTCCTATTGCCTTGGAAGTAGACCTTCAAATATGTTCCACATCTTAGCAGGATCGTTAGCTCCTTTATTATTACTTAGTGCGCTATACTCCAAAAGATTTCCACTGCTCCTGAAGCTCAGTAGAGTTGCTCCCTTCGTTGGTATACTCTCTTCGCGCGGTAAAGCTTTATGGAAGCAGACCAGTTTCTATATTCCACTAGTAAACTGATGAATGAGGTCGAAAAGTCGTCATCTTCATGTGGTTGCAGTGGGCGCGGTCATTCCTGTAGACTTTTTGGTTGCAGAGACGATGAATATTAAAGGACATTCATCAAATCTCCGTGTTTTATTTTTTCATTTGTCAGTGAGCGTCCATGATGTCCCCTGTGCCTGGTTGCTACTTACAAAGGATCGAGTCTGCTCAGTTCCTGCTAAAAAGGCTTGCAATCACCAGCTCTAAAATAGTTTTTTTTTTTCTTCCTCTTTGGTCTTAGAGAACTTCATTCCATAGAGGAGCCTTGAACCCTTGCATTTTAAGTTAGGTTGCTTCGAAAGTTTTCGAATTTCCCGATCGTAGAATTTAGTGGAGCGTAACTTCTGTAGATCGATTGACAGAAAAGTTATCAAAAGTCATTCTGATCCTTTTCTTAGAGGTCCATTGTTTTATGTGAAAGAAGACAGACATCGTCAGTATAATCGAGGTAAGATGTCATTGTCCACTTCAGTCCTTGGTTTCCTTCATTGGGTACTGCCCGAATTACATCGCTGATGACCATTAGGAACGGCTGCGGTGAAAGTATGCAACCCTGAGGTACTCCAGTATGAACTTCAAAGTCATCCGACAACTTACCAGTGACATTTACCACACTCGTATGTAACCTTGGTTGGTTGATGTGGCCCTCGAGAAGGTATACTTAGGCGAAGGTACACGTGTCCATTGTGCTGCCTGTGAGTCACACTGTCCGCTTTAGGAACCAATTGCTTTTTCTTATAAAGCTGTTTATGTTAGCCGAAGACGCAGTATAGAGACCATTGAAAAGGTAATGACCTAGTGTAGCCTTCCTAAAGTTAGCAAGGAAGCGAACGGCCTCTTCTTTCTTTCTCGTCTCTGCAACTCCTGCAAAAGTCATTATAGGGGATGAGCAACCTCGTAGCATGCCTGCCTATCGTGCAGTGTCCGGTTATTACGGTGGTTAGTGTAGAGAGGGTTGCTCTCTTAAGCTTTAGAAGTCTCTTAGAACTTCTTTGGTCTACTCTTGGCCATAGCTGCCTAGCGATATAGCGTTGGTCAAGCTGGCTCCATCTATGGTTAACTTTCCTTAGCGCATCGGCGTGGATGAGGTACATAGCATAAGACATCGGTTCGTAAGTGTTGGCTATAATTATGCTATTAGTATCGGAAGAGCCTCGTCTAATCAATTCGTCAGTGACCTGTATGTAGCCTTTATAATAGCTACAAAACTTACTACATGATCCGTAGCATCACTCCTGTGCATCTTGTAGTTCAATTGCCTGTCAATCATCGCCTTAGCTTCCACAGTTGACCATTCTCCCGTCGTATTATTGATATTTTCTGCTAAAATCACTTGTTTGGCTGCATCCGCTCTGCAACACCTCGTCTCCTTCCATGCATATCTCTGTCACTCGCCTTAATTGATAACATGGGCGTAACGCAACCTAATCTTGACACATGATTAAAATGCTCGCCTAATCTTATCTCAAAAAAAAAAAAAACGAAAGAAATTCTTACGTACCCACGGATCAACCTTGCATACCTCCTCACTCACGAATTACACAACAAATCACGACGACAGAGTGTTTGCTCGTTTAAAATGCTGTCATCTGCCTGGTAGGCAAGCTGGCAAGCTGGCAAGCAGGCAGGCAGGCAGGCAGCCACCAGCACCAGCACCAGTACCAGTACCAGCTGCCAGTGTTAGCTGGTTCTGCGCTTTTTCCTCAAACGTCATGATTTATGAGCCATAGCCCAAGTAGAGGCAATACGGCACAGTTGAGCTGCAAAATAATTAAAATATACGATCTCACAGATACACACCCAAGAGATTTCCTTTTTCTGATTTTTTTTTTTATTTTTTTTATGGAAACTAGAGATAGATACTTGTTCTAGGTACAAGTCGCCACAGTTAGAGATTTGCGTTTCGCCCCATCATAATTGTATCTCAGAGAGATCTCAGATAGATAGATACAGGTTACAGCAGTGAGTTTGGTTCGGAGAAAGAAAACACAACACGCGTTATCCGGGGTTCTGACGGTTTTTTTTTTTGTTTTTGTAGGTGCATCGGTGTTGTGTCCTTTGCCGCCAAAGGGGATCCATGGTTATGGTTGTCGGTAAATAGTTTTGAATGGGTTTTCTGTACTCGCTTTTGTGTCATAAGTGTCAGCTTTAATCGTTTTTTTTTTTGTGACGTGTTGAGTGCCATCTGTTGAAAAAAAAGTTGTCCCAAGCTGTCCCGTCAGGTGGGGTGTTCTGTGTCTAAATGTTAATTTTTTCTCTCTCCTGCATGCACCATCGATCCAACTGTTTTACCTTTCTCACACGTAAATTTATCCGGGGAAAATATGAAGTGAATCCAGAGTGGATATGCCAAACTTGTGGACGGACAAAGAAGGTGGGTGATCCTTTAATTCAATCAGATTTACTTAAATTATTCGCATGGGCGTCTGGTAGGTCCTCCAACGCAGTCTAGCCTGTAAAGTCTGTAAGCCTGCACCCGTTGCTTTTTCCGTCTTCGAGCCCTTTGTGACGATGGCTTTACCTTTAATGATAGTATTAGATTTATTCCATTCTTGTTTGTTGACTCATGAGACAGTGAAGCTCTCATTGTAGTCATACTTGCGAGTCAAGAGGAAAGCCAAGCGCTGAGGGATCATACGATCCCTAAAAATTACAAAATAGACCTGAAAGCAGGTAAAGTTAGGGCACAAAAAGCTTCCTTAAACCCCAAACTCTAGATAGGATTCCTTCAACTATTCTCAAATGCGATCTGTCAAAGTCCACAAGGCTTTGGATTACCTCCGGTCTCCTATGTTTGACTATCTTTGAGCAGCAATTTTGGGTATATTGCTTTAGATAAACGCCTTATCGGTGCACGGCAGAGGTATGATGTTTAAGACTACGACAAGCCCCCGTCTCTTGTTAGTTTACCAACGTCCCAGGCTGCTTCGCTATTGATCATAGATTTCAGATATTTGAACTCATCGAACTTGGGAAGCTCTGTTCAATGTCTGGAATGGACCTGACCAGACCTCACTTATGATGGCTCTATCGTCAGCAAAGAATAACTAGTGCATTTTGGGTTTCGTCAATTTACCTTTAAGTAGATAGTGAATGACTGTAATAAAGACCAAAGGACTGAGGACGCCTCCCTGGTGCACACCGGCTTTGATTGGGAACTCTTTGGATACTCCAGGGGCGCATCGTACATGTCCATGATCAACTGTTGATAGGTTTCTTAAACCTTTCGTTGTCTCAGCGCCACCCATATCAGATCTCGTGGTGTCACAGTTTCGCGTGTCAACCTTTCCATTTGTACACTGGTAAAAGGTATCTTCCCCTCCATTGGTTCGGTATTACATATCTCATAAGTTTGGGGATGACAACCATCTGAACCCCATGTCTCTCATCTTTTTCAACTCAGAACTCAATGCATAGCTTCTCCTTGCTATTACTCCATAGGTTATCATAGGTCTTACAATGGTAGTGTCCGTCCATCTCAGGATGCTCTGCCTGCATCCCCAAGATTTGCCCGCTAGGCTCCTGCATGTCATAAGACCACGCGTTGCCTTTCTGGATATTTCTTCTGTGTGCTTCTTCCAGATACTATGGTGTAACCCTAGATACTTCACTTCTGTAACTGGTGTCAGTATCGTGCCCAACAACACTGCTGACTTAGGTTCAGGGTGAATGGTACTATTGTAGTTACGGCGCCATTTAAATTGAGCCTGTTTGGTGTTATTTAGTCACAGATGGTTTCTTATGAGTGGCACACATATGTATGTACCTGGTGCTCCAATTTCAGAAGGTCACCCCCTCTTATCAGTGGATTGTAAGTGTATTTGCCTAATCAACGTTAACCAATTAATCAAACCGACCTATGACTCGATTACTATTAATGACTGGAGGGTTTTGTTCAATTTGTCTCGGTTATCGTATCCATATAATTGAGGCGACAACATTACATAACCTAGGGTGAGAGATGATAAAGCAAATAATTAGTACACATAAACTATACAGTAGATTAGCTGTGGTTGGTGAACTTTGTACTAAATTTCGCTGTTGATAGTGCCGTCGATGACCTTACTCATTCAGCAGACGATAGTTTCATCATTTATTAAATCAACAAATCGTTGGCGAGCGGATTAGCTTGGTCTTCCGTGAAATTGTGTTCAGAATAGACTGCGATACGAAATGATGTTAGGGGCTCAAGTACCCTACGACCTACGGTGGATAGTCACCTAGCCTATTGGGCTTCGCGGTCGTATGGTTTATTTTACCCGATTTGGGTACAAATCGACTTTTGACATAATCCGGAAGCCCTTACTTACCCTTTCTCGTAGGCGGGTTCTCTGGGTTGTCATTTAGATTCGTGTTGGCCCCGTTCAACACCTTTTTCTCACGTTCCTGAATTCTTAGTGCGGTAGTGGTAATCTTTGCATTTTCAGCCACTGCATCCCAAGCTTCTTGGCTTTTTATCATGTCACCAACTACGTTTTCAGGGCCCATGTCTAGGTTTTGCCTCAATCTTTCCCTCTCGTCTTTAAACCGTGGGCATCGGAAAAACACATGTTCGGAGTGTTCGATGCAGTCAGGGTAGTAAGGGCTCTCATAATGCTTGAGCCTATGCAGGTATGAGCTACTTATAAGAACTACTTCCGCTTCTCTACCGCAAGGGTGAGACCGAATTCAACTAGCTCCGGACCGTTCGGAAGTGGAGTTGCTGAACTGTTCCACCTCCTTACCAGTCACGATGATTACAATTTCGTCAGCAAAACCAATAATTTTTATCCCCTTAGCTATTGGAAGACGTAAGACCTCGTTATACATGACATTCAAGAGTAAAGGGCCTAGTATTGAGCCCTGTGGTACTTCACCGGTGATCTTATACTATTTGAGCCCATTGTCTGCGTCGCAGGTTAAGACTATGCCATATGACATACCTTGGAGCTCGCAAGTCTCTGAGTGGTGCCTGTTCGCAGTGTCGCCATATAGAAAACATCTGAAGGGCATGGACCTTTCTCAAACGTCCTAATTTGTATCGACATCTGTTTAATAGGCATTCATGAGAAAAAAAGAAAACCCCTTCAGTTAATCTCCATTCCGCCTGGAAATCTTAGCAAATAAAGTAAAACTTGCTCACTTCCTATCGTCGTATTTCGAAAGTATCTTATCGCGTGTATAACACTCCCACGCGTCTATTTGTTTTAATTTCTAAATAAACGCAGCAATAAATGCTCCTACCGTTCTGAATTTGTTTTTTTTTTTATGCCTTGTTTATTGTTTAGATTTAGTAGAGAAGCATTTTTTCATTCGGTAATTAAAAAACAATCTAAAGATAAAAAGAAAAAAAAAACATTTTTCGAAGTGCTAGTGGGATTTGTAGTTCGAAACGATAAGGAAGCCGTTCGCATTGTGCGTAGTTTAATTTGCACAGCAATCTACGTCATTGTTGTTGTTAACGTGTTTTTTTTTAATTTTTTTCGAATGAAATTATAAAATTATGGTAAACGACACACGGTGCAGGGTAATTGAATTAAGTGTACCTGAGCGACCGCCATGTGAGAAGAATGCCAGTGGACCGTAAATGGTGGTAATTTGTTAGATACTTCACGGCGGTGACATTTTATAGTTGCGATGGGGATGGCTTTATTGGCAGATAAATTTGTCAGGTGAACGTTTGTCGCATATGCTTCCATCGATTTGAATGGCAGGTTTATGTAGATGTGGGTGAGTTCCTAGTTCGATGAAGTAGAGGGCTATTGAATGGAGAAGCTTTGGACGCTCCTGACTACTCATTTTTTGAGTTAGAAATGTTGTTCGGCGTTTACCTACACCGGGTTAAGACCGTTGGTTAGGCTCGGCTGGTGCACAGTATTGCGATCTAGCCACCTTGACTAATCGGCTGATCTCCAAGTTCGGATGTTCGCCTGTAGGACCGTCAAGGGCAGTGACTTGTTCATATAGACCCGTGACCTCACAGAGATCCCACGGAAAGAAGTCTGGAACGGTCAAATCGGGCGATCTCGGGTTCAGGGTGACGCACTGTGTGTCCCTCCTTGTTGACAGCATGATATGAGACGCCATTTGCTGACATGAGAGCATCTTCTGATGATTTGTGCGCCATCTTGTGTGCACATGCTAGTATTCTGTGCACAGTGATGCGAAGCGAGAAGTGGTTGTCTGCGATAAAACTGTTTACATGTGGTCTTCGATGTATACCGCTTCGCTGTGCTGGCGTACATAAGGATACTTTTGAACAGTTTGCAAGCAATCCCTTCTCGCATCACTGTATGCTTAGCCTTAATTTCAGGTCGCTCTCTCTTTTGAAGACCAAGTGTAGAAAAAGTCGTTGTTTACCATAAAGCACATTGGATCGAAGGGAACCTTTCACCTGCTAGCCTACCTAACCCCCTGCTGTCAGTCGAATGAAAAACCTCCCCTGAGATCGAATGAAACCATTCCATTGCGCCGCCTTTGCAGTGACAGAAAACCAAATCCGAATCCAAATCCGAATCCGAATCCGATTCCAAAATCCATGTTGCATTTGCCCAGTTTGTCGTAATGAATTGCATTTAATTTAAATGTGTCGCCAGCCATATATGAGTAGGCTTGCAAGCGGCGGCGCACGAATAATTCACAGAAGTAAACATTTTAATTAATGGACCGCGTTGCATAAGCGGTCCTGCTTCCAATCTTCATTTGTTTGCCTCTGCTATTGACTTGTCACGTCGTCGTCGACACCAGTGTTTTCTCCTCCATTCAATAGAGTTCAATTAATTAAAGCCAATTGGCCTCAAAATATGTGTACTGAGTCTCCACGAACCGGATTCGTAATGCGACAAATTGTCAAGTATCAATCGGACTCGTAGCTTTGACAGTTTACTTGAAGCTGATTCCTTCTGGGATTGCAATGCCAGCCAAATAGTGCGTATACGCACCCGCGGTGGTCTTGCTCAGAGACGATTTGCGTGCACCCAACGACGTGGTGGCGTTGTTGAATGTAAGCCTGCCGTTGTCGACGTTTGATTGGTCAATGGGCTTAAATGAAAGTTGATTTATCTATGCTGCTGCACGGATTCTTAGCCCGAATTGACCGTAGATGATTGGTGGGTTTTTATGAGGCTTATGTTGTAAGTGACGTTCGAGATATTTTAAGTGATTTGAATCTCGCGAAAAATTTCTGTTAAAATTGAGTTTTTTTTTTTTTGAAATGACGTTTTGAAAAGGTGTTAAAAGTCGGTTTCCTTTCTTTTTTCTTGCAGGTAAGACGAAAGAGTGGTTGACGTTAGCATATGTGTCTGAGGGTACGGGTTGTTGGTAAGTTTTGTGCTCCGAATTAACTTTTTTTTGCGCAACTGTTCAAATTACTACCGCGTGCTCTCGACCGATCTGGCTTCGAAAACATTTTAGGGCGCAGAGGTTTTCAGCGAAGGAACAGGTCGAAGCTGTAGTAAACGTATTTTTTGAAGGCCTGGAGGAGAGTTTTTTAAACTCTGACTTTAAAGACCAAATGGAAGGAGTCCAAGTCAAAGAGACAGAGTTCAGCTTCTGCTTTGACGGGCTACTTTATTGGATAAGTCTCTGTGCCAGTTTATTATGAACGTACTTAATAAGGATTTATAGTCCTGCAGGGAACTGCTCCTTTCGTCAATACGAGTAGACTGCGGTATTACTACTGCTTTGGTTCACGCCTTCCTCAACCTGTCTGCGATTCCATTTCAGCTCTTAAACTTGCATATAACACACACGCGATGTTTTCACAAGTTATGGAGGTTAGGTTAGGTTTTAGAAGGCTGTGTGATGGATAAGTACTCATCGCGTTCACCCGTAAGCCTAATAGTTCATTGTGAATCGCCTTTTTGTGTGGAAGGAAATAATACATATAAACAAGGGCAGCAAACCCATCTTGTTAATGACCGACTTGAAAACCTGAGGTGCGCTTTATGAAGCGAAGTAGACCAGCTATCTAAGCTCTTTTACCTAGCTTTTAAGGAACCTTGATCCTAAGGTAGGTGGGCAGTGGCAAAAGGGCATAGCACTCCACTTCTTCTGGCAGCTTCTGCATGAATGGTTGGAATCTACTTTCCTTACGTATGTACGTAGGCGTCACTTTTGCAAGGCGGGGCAGTGGAATCACAGATGTTGGATTGACTCCACTTCTTCTTCAACTCCGCAGCTTTTCCATGAATCTCTGGTGTCTACTTTCCATTTATGGATTACTCCAACGGCGCAATGTCGTGTGGTTACTCCAGTTGAGATGTGGATAGAGGACCGATTCACTACCGGAATGATCTTTGTTTTCATTTTGTTTATTTCGAGTCATAACAGTCCACCCTTGATAGCCAGGACGAGAACCCAGCAAAGTTTGATAGAAAATTATTTAACCGCCTTTGATTCGATTGATGACTGCCAACGAAGATAGTTATCCGACGGAGGAAGGCAAGCTTCTCTTTTGCCAGGATTTCAGCTTAAAATACAGCGATAGCTTCTGGTAGTCTAAGAGATTCCTAGTTTTGCAGCTCCTCGCTCCGGTATCTATATCCGTTTTCAAGCCCTCGAAAGATTCCTTGAATTTTATCTACACATTTCGACTCTACGTCTACTTGGCTTTGGAATAGGATAGTCATATCAATGTTGAAATTGTAGGTCTTGCGTCGCTTAAGCCCAACTGGCCCACCAGCAACTCCACGATCCTAGTTTGATTTGAGCTTGAATAGATGCTTCGAAAACCAGTGTTGCCCGTAACCTTTCAATGGTTAAATGCTGGACAATGCATGACAGTGGGTTGTTGGTCGTAGACGCCATTCATACGTCGCAAATCTATCACAACAAATGATTTAGGCCTCAGACCATAGCTTTTCGTAACAATTCGTATTATACGTGCAATTTTCTTTTGTCCAAATGCTAGGAACCTACAGTTTAATGCTGTATTCTGAAAGGAAAGTTATCACTTACGTACGTTTGTTAGATATAGATCAGGAAAAGAACCGTCAAAAAGTCCCAAAACTCCCGCTCAGCAATCCTACCCACCAGCCACTGAGTCAGGGCGAGAGATAGCGACTCTAAGAAGTTTCTCTGCTCGTGTATTCAGGTTTGGGCCTTAGGTTAAGTTAGGTTGCTGGAGAAAAGACTCCACTCATTCTACTTAGGTCCTTGTGGACGTATTGGGGTGGTTAAGTTGGTCCCAGTTCCTGTACCTCACTGCTCGTTGGTCATTAGGATCTCCAACCACAGTTACGTCCTCAGAAACCTGAAAAGATTGTTAAGGGAGACGTCAGATAGCTCCTGTATGTCCTGCAGGTAATTTTGGACAGTGGCAGAGGAAGTGAGGTGTATCCTCGTGGGCCTCTTCGTCGCTGCAGTCTTGCAATTTCATTGTGTGAATTCTTTGAAGGGTGTGGCCAGTGAGGAAACCTATCAACATTGACAGCGATTTCCTCTCATATTTTGCAAGTTTTTTGGTTCTGGCCTTGTCGTATCATATTTTGGCCAAAGCTTCGCATTTGACAAGCAAGTTCCAACTGTTATTGGCTTTCACAAGGATCCTTCATTCCACTCGTTTTCTGAGGTTGCAGAGTGTAGGGTTAATCCATTCGAGTGCTCGATTGCAGTCTATTGCAGTTTGTCAGCTATCTCATTTCAGCTATATCGCTGTGACCAGGCGCCCAGCAGAGAGTGATATTCTGGTGCGAAATACCGGATCTTCTGTAACATCTCTGGACCTCCTTGATCCAAAGGTTTTCAAGCTTCATTTTTCATCTTCGTGTCTCGTAGAGCTGACGAGCCATTCGTCCTACTTAGCAGCGCCGGTTTTTAGGCATCCATTTTGTCTGTTTTTGCGCTTTCAGCATCAAAGCAGCAACTTTTAGATTCCACTGCCGACTATTGGAAGAAACACACTGATACAGGAAGACAGACGAACACTAGAGCCCTTGAACAATGAACGAGCACTAGATTCATGCCTCCCAAGGCAACTTACCTTATTCAAGGTCATTCGACACCCCCACAGGAAGCAATTGCCCCCGCTGATCTTTTGACAAACTATTTCCAACCATTTCTCGGTTGATTAATGAAGCTGCCATTACACAACTACGACGAGTATCTGTATGCTTCGTCTTCTTAAGTGGCTTCCCTGTCGAAGCTAATTTAATGCCAATTAGTCACACTTAGCACACTCCGTGTGCCAAACAATTATTCAACCGGACAAAGAAAAACAAATCAACAATTATTTCCAATCAATTTCAAACTCAATTTCATTCGTGCACAAACGGCTTTTGTGCCACACCGGCAGCAGATACATTTTATTTCACCCACAATCCGAAGTGCGTCAATAGGGCACACATGTGAGCGCGCCCACGCTTTAGATACACGCTATCTGTTCGGTTATCCCCACTGTCCGACTGCCTCAAGCCCATCAAATTAATGATATGCTCCACTGAGTGTTCAATTATTTTAATCGAATCATTCATCAGAGCGCAGTACAAGTCGACGGGCTGTCGCGTCGGAGCGTAGCTTCGGATGAGCCGCATAGAGCTCGCGAAGCGGATGAATGGATGTACTGTAGCTGAACTTGTAATTCAATTATTTTGTGGTATCCACAAATGATCATCACATGAACTCGTGATCCCGCCGCCACATGTGTGCATTAATCAAGAGCAATTCTGCGGTCCGCGCCGACAGTGAATGGCGGTAGATCTTGTCTCTATTTTACTACGGTTGTTGTAGATACAATTTTTTGTGGAAATTGTTGAGAGCGATTTGTATTGAGTGCGCTGAGGGCACTTGATGGCTCTTGTATGGAACTAGGCTTGGCTAAACAAAGTAGTGGCTGCTAAGTGCTGTCTGGGAAATTTGTTATTTCAATGAGGATGTCCATGGATGGATTAGGTTTTTCCATTTGTGGTCTTATTTACATGCATACATGTGTGAAGAAGACAATGTCATGCGGGATTTACATTTCCAAGTCTTTCTTCAGTTATGCTTGACGCATTTGTCTCGAATCGTTTGTTAGGTTAGAGATAGTTTTGATTTAGTTTGGGCTTACTTGAGGTAATCTTTCTGGTCAGTCAGTTAGGAATCAAGCCGTTATTCCTTTATAAGCTGCGGCTTGAATAGGCTGAATTTCGTTAAAAGTAAGTTAGTTGAGGTTTCTGTCCTTGCTAATGTCAAATCACACTTAGGCAAAGGAAAAGTCTGGGTGATCTCTAAACTCACAAGAATTGGAATTTAGAAATGTAATCTGAAACGATTTAGCTTTCTTTTAGATACACTTTCGCTGCTTAAAGCCCCGCTGTAGATAATTAAAAGTCATGTAGTTTAGGTGGCTGTACGTGCTAAAGTCACCTCCAAAAGAAATCGAAGCGTAGAAGGGCAAACTGAGTCGATTTAACTCTGCTTTGACTTTCCCTGTAGAAAAAGGTAGAGGGACTGTAGTTAGTGCAACCAGCTGATTTTGTAGACCATATCCTGCATGTCCTTTAAGAAGTCAAACAAGATACCTTCTTTTAAAATCGTTGGCTTAGATGTACAATCAAACGTGTCCTAATACCCCTAGTTTATGCCGTTTAAAGCATCCCTAAGTGCAATCACGTTTCAAATTGAAATCACGGATTAAAGATCGCCTAATTAAACTCTTAATGAACCCAGAAGCTGCACCCATTTACATCATCTACCGGCATAGTGAGCAAGGTAATGGATAGATTCAGTTGACCAATGTAAATTCGTATTATACAATCCACGCCCATTTGAATGCAACGCACGTAGGCAGATTAAACACGTAAATGTTACGGGTGTGTTGATGCACGTAAAATTTTACTAAGAGGCTTTAAGTGGCTTAATTGCTTACAAACTTGATTCAAGCCCTCGTCTGGATAAATGTCCTCCAATAAAATTCTAGAAAATGTGTCAACTCAATTGATTGGGCTTACATATGTATGTTGTACGAGTACATCGTAGGTGAACGTGACGGTTGGTTATCGTATACGAGATGCATTGTAGCCTGCGTTTATTTTTTTTTTTTTAGCTTACAGATGTCCCAAGTATAAGTTGGAGTAGTTGAGGATCTTAACAGGATTCATGATACTCTTGAGATTACTGTGGTGGCAGCTCTGATCATAGACCACAGATTTTACACAGCCATCTGAATACCTAGGTAGATTCGATTCGGGAACCTGAGCTAGACTTTTTGAAATGATTTATGACCTCATTTTGAGAAGCTCTCCCCGTACCCTTTTATCCTTTACTAATCTCGATCTCTTGTCGTCTGCGGTTCCCTTATAGCGTAGGTTTGGTATACCTTAACCTCTGAAGCCTGCGGCCTGGTTCATTGTCCTCTGTACACTCGATGTGTGCGATCTTGTGTAGACCACATATCTTGCCTCTTTGGACTTGCTTTGCGGGCTGGTATTCAAGGGCCCTTTTGGGTTGAGAATTGTCGTTCAATAGGCCGACCAAAATGTAGTATCCTCGAACAATTTTAAAGTTGTTGATCTATACACAGACAATTATTGGCTCTCCTCTTGGAATTTATGGCTATGGTATGGTATGACTCACTCACCGTGAACGATTACCTACAGTCACCACTTTTTATACCTCAAGCTATAATTCTGCGGCAGAAAAAGGTACGGTAGTCAGATCGAAACCCTGTGGAACCTCGTAGTTGCATGATTCCTTGCAGCTCAACTTTTCTTAGTGCTCAACGCGATCAAATGTTCGAAATAAAAAATAATAATACGGTAGACAGATTGCAGCCCTGTGGAACTCCATAGAGGTCTCTTACACACACAGTTGAGATACTTGTCATGTTGTTGTCTTTTTTTTTTGCTGAGCTCTGCGGTAAGGATAAGGGGACGTTTCGTTGACCTCCTTAGCATTACTGGAATAAAACCACAACTTCTACGTCTTGCCTGCGATAGCCTTGCTAATGGATGACTGTTTATAAGTTCCATTTAGCAATTAATTAACAATTTCTTAGCTGTCCGTTTGCACTTGAATAGCCGCGTCATGTCTACGTCTCTGACGTACGATAACATTTTGGGGAAATTCCACCCTATTAACTCTAATTAACACATTTAATGAGGCACACATTTTAAGTGAGACGTCAAAGCTTGTCGGCTTTAATCAGCGGCAATCTAAACAAATCGAACTCAGAGCAAGGCCACATAATCAAGGGATTTAGATTGATTTCTCCACCATTTGTCAGATGTTCTATGTAAATAAATCGTTATTCTTCCCTTCTGAGGGGAGTCTGACATTGGAAGACCCATCTGTGCCATTAAGATAGACTATCGGATATCTGTAGACCAACAGGAAGGGGATGAAACCCTTTAAAATGACTTTAAGCCAACAACCTCTAATCATTAAATTTCCGATCAGGGTCATCGGAGTGTCGAAGTGTCGCAATAACTGCGACATTTGTGACATTTGGATTCTTATCGTAGATGCGGCGTAATTCATTTCATGATGTCATGGTGGTAGCAGTTGTAGATACCTTCGATACAAAGAAACTGATTGATTCCTGACCTACCTAAAGGAAAAACCCAACGGTTTATCGGAATTTCTTGTGACATTGAACCACTATCAGCGGCGACTTCCCTTTCAGTCATGATTGACTTAGCAGACTCAGAGACCCTTACTGACGGCGAAATAGCTCACCCAGCTGCCCTCAGTTGCGTTCTCCAGCGTGTAGTTTATCGGGGACTTGAATGAAGTGTCAATTACTCAAGTGGTGCGCCACTGTATTGTAACGGATGACACTTGTGTCATCATCCACAATAGCAACAGCAACTGGACTCAACTGCGTCCAATTGGCGCTTACCTCCTCCCATTCGGTCACAGTACACTGTTCAGCTGGACGATTATTTACATCGGGTACTGTGAGTGATTTGCAATGGAAGACGTAAATTAATGGCTGAAAAGTAGATAAAGATCTTAATTTCCAACGTATTTTTAGCAGTCAAGGTTGTGGGAGACTCCGACAGATACATTTTCGAGATTGGGAGCAATTATTGTTCCGTTGATAGATTTAATTGAGATTCATGAGAGGAAGCCAAAGCCAGTTAGTTAGTTGATGACGCTGATGGTGGCAGCTACTTGACGTGGGATGAGAGAGATTGATCGTTGACGGTGATAAAGAGTGCTTGTGTAGATAGTTAAGTGCTGGTTGGAATTTAAATTTCAGGTCGTCAGAGTTAGAACAGCAATCTGATACTGATTCTCACTTATTGAAGCACTTTCCCAACCTACTTACGGTGGTCTTGAATGTCTTTAAGTATAAATGGAGCCCGATTCCTCACCAAACTGAAGCTAAGCTGTAGAGACTAAGTGATTGCTGCTCTGATTGAGTAGAATTTGAACGGAACTCGATAGATCCACTCTGGGATCGAAAACGTTGAAATGTTTTCGAAGCTTATCTGTGTTGTGAGCCAGAGCTTGGTCAGGTCACGAAAAGTCTTGTTCTACTCTACTTATCACCCAATCATTCCTGTTGGTCAAAGGGCTTCAACAATGCCTTGGCGCCATTGTGGTCGGATTTCTGCAACTGGTGAGGCATGCAGAATAATAAATAGTCTACGATTGTGCATTGGTCCTCTGGTGTATGGCATAAACTACAGCTTGCATCTGCTGCCTTATAACTTACATTCGACAGGCGTGAACGATACTGTCTTGATCATCTTCCTGCGTCTCCCACCTCTTGTAACAGTTTGGCTGTTGAACGCATTTTTACAGCGAACGTTATCACAGCACAATATTTCTTGGGAGCCTCCCTTCCATCGACTTCGCCTGTATTTGGTAGAGTGTGCCTTCCGGAAGACGTCCGGGAAGTCCTCCAGCTTCTTCTATCGCTGTTTCCAATCTATTACGGATCTTACCGGCCTTATCCATCATGCAGAGTGAGCGATACAACGAAATGCTCGTTTGATGGTTTCCCTTCGGAATAAGTACCAAGTACGATCTATCGAGCCGGAGAACTGCCACTAATTGTGCAGGTGGTGTGAGCTCAGAGTAGTATGAGACTATGTTGGGTGGAACACTCATACCAGAGACTGGCGAGTAAACAGTCGACGATAGACCAACTATCGAACAGACCCTAAATGAAGAAGGGTTTACCATAATCAACGCTGGTCTACTACAGAAGTTGTTTGCATTTGAAGAGAAACAGGACTGTCCCAAACTAAGTAAAAAAAAAAGCTAAGTTCTCGACAGTCTAATAGTACACTTCCTTTATTGAAATCATTCCTAAAAGTTCGGGATTACAGGGCATATCTTATACTCGTAGGCACGTCTTGTCGAGGAAGAGTTCATCGGGGTTCGTGTGACCTTTTCAGTCGCGCCCGCTCTTGTTCGGGGACTGCTTATTGGTTATTCGCAGCTAGCCTACATATCTGTATGCCACTCAGCTATCCGCCACCTGCTGACCCTCATGGTAGCCCGAGCTCGGCCCCATGTCTATGTGAATGCATAGAAATGAAACACTTGGCAGTTTCTTTTCCATGAACTCAACGGAGGACTAGTTCCACTAAAAATTATAAAACTGACAGTAAAAAAAAAGTAGTTCAACCTCACCAGCACCGTAGATGGTATCGTTTCTCCCATCTGAATAACAATTCCGCTTTTGTCTGTTTTCTATCTCTTCTATCTCTTGTGGAAATTAACAGCTCCAGAGCCAGAGTTGCTTGCCAATTTCAATCCATCACTCACCATTGTCATGTCAAATAAATGCTGACCCACATGGTAACGCCAGCCAGATACCACAACCATTTCAAATGAAACCTCGTCGAGACTTCAAGAGTTGAAGAAAAAAAAGGAGAAAAAACCTATCTACGAAGCCAAGAAGTAAGCAGCACTCAATTAGCATTGACGTCAATTTGAGTTTCTCCGCTTTATGTAAAGAAAAATCGAAAACAAAGTAAACAGCATCGAGACCAAGTTGACACAGCGTCGACGGAGTACCTCCACACAGATGCAGGTCTCTTCTAAGTTGAGGCACAGTGTGCTTATTGGTAGTAGCAGGCGTTAATTGCCATCCAAACGATAGACCCCTGGCCCTGCCGCCCATGTTGGCAGTGTTTCTTATGCAAATGTCATCAACTCGACGACGACGACGACGTCGTCGTTGGTGCTGCAACGTCATCTGTGAGTGTTTTACACACTTTTACTCGATGTCTTGACAGAACTACAAGCCTTGGGGTCGACTCGAAGGAAATGTGTTTACGCGTTAAGTGACTATTTTTACACTTTTGCACGACTCTCGAAATTCCGGTCAAAACGGACGGCGACGGAGCCTGTGCTGTGCCTGCGTCACTCATTCAATGGGTCGTTTGACTTCTCTTGAGATACATTTGATGAGAGCGACCATGTGACAGACAAACGAGACGCGGTGTGCGGATACGACCTGCTCTGTTTGTTCGCTTTGGACTTACGATAAAGTTCAACAAGTTCAACGAGTTGTTGTCGTTCGATTTTTAATTTTATTCTCATTGCGATTCAATAATATTTTTATTTATATTTTGTTAGTTGATTTAAATAGCGTGTGTGGAAGTGGAATTAATTGCGTTTTGAATATTTGCTTAAGTTTTTATCGACACGGCTCTGACTGAGTGAAATATAGGCACACAACCTGATTGATGACGTCAAAGTACCTACACACATCGAGGGCTCATTAAGAACGAGGAGATTTTATCGTAATGACTTTGAATGGAATTTGAACAAATAATTGTGGATTGAATGCTGCATCATAACTCATTTGTGGGTCGGGAGTTAGTAGTATAGGAAGTTGAATAGCCATTACCAGGTGACAGCGATGTCTATTCGGTAAATCGAGGGAAGTATGACGACTTGTGTTTGTCAACAGCTACACAGAACACGGAGTAAATGTCTACTGTGTCGTTCAGTATCAAACGATATTCAGCTCAATCCAGCATGTCAGGCCTGCGGTAGGTTTGTGGAACATACACTCATTGATCAGTAAAATATTGCGGACGGCTCTCTCTTTGCTACAAATTTTTCCACCAGATGACGGTAAACCCCGTGCGCAAGGCCTCAAAACTAGGTAAACAGGTTAGGTACAACGATTGGTAAGGAAGAAGTAGTCCGCAAAGCCACACTCAGTGTCTGTCCCTTGCCCATTAGTTAATCTTGTTATGTATCTATGGTTCAGCTTCTTGCTTGTGTTGAACTTGCAACCCATAGACTCGATTTGATGTTGTTCACTGGTCTACTGGATGTTTCTTTCTTTGTATCTAAGATGAATGAGACCTGGATGGTAACAGAGAAATTTCCACATCCTCCACATACATAGGTCTTCTTCCGGTAGTCACGTGTTTTCATGTGGTGCCGCAGAGTATACTCTGTGATGACTTCTCCTGAGTGTTGTGGCTAAGTGGGTTCGAGTCCCAGAAAACATCAAGAAGTTTTATCACAATCCCACCCCTCGCGAATGTCTCACAAACTTCTGAGAAAGTTTCTCAATTTGCTTTTCGCGCAACACGAATGATCGCTATAAGCCAGGTCCTGGACCACATACGGTCTGGTCCTTCCAGGGTAGAAAGGTATTTCCTATCCTTTTGCATTAGCTTGTCAGTCCTTGTTTTGTATCATTAAGTGTTTAGGGAGGACCATTCGCTGTTTGTCTCCTTAGGGCCTAACTCATCGGTTCTGAAAAGATTCCTGAGCCGACGCCTGTGCTCATCCTTCCCGCAGGTTTTACTACATCAGCTAATGAACAGCAAAAATTGGGTTCAGAACACCGTCACCATCGACGAACCACTCAGAAAAAATTGTGAATCTCGATTATTTCAACTGAATTTCGCGTTGATTCCTCATCTTTAGAATTCCAAAAGCTCTTAATGAGCTAAACATTTGCAAAGCAAGTAATGAACATATTGTATCCGTTCCTTGATCTTGTGACCCCCGGATCATTTTAGACTACGGCAAGACATTCCACACGGTGCAATGCCAAAGGCAAATCGTTCATCCCTTTGACTGACAACCTATCCACGTAAAGTGCTTTTAATATGTATGTCCTTTCATCTCCTGTTTTTATTGGTCGAAATTTTCATAGAACAGAGAAAAGGTGGGGGGAAAACGTCATTTTAAAAACTTTCCATCCGTGCAAGGATTAAACGTTACGAACTCCACAACATCTTCGGAGTTGGGCATGTGTCCAAACCGTCAGTGATTTCGTGCGATAGTTCGTCAAGTATGCTAAATTCTCGTTTCTAACTTGCCTTCCCATATGAAGATGTTACTTAAAGTCATTGCTAAGCCACCTAAGAGAATCAGAACAACGATCGGAAAAATAAGACCAACTTCCAGTTTACAGAATGTCCTGCCTTTATTGGTTGAAAATATTTCTTCTTTTTGAGACTTTGCCCACCTGGCTTTTCCACTACGGTCTTGCCTTAGTCATATCATCCTTTAAACCCGCCTAAGTGGTAACGTTTTGGTATGCGACCAATGATCCCTTTTGCTTATAAATCCAGACAGAGATCTTAGATCCATGCTTGGAATTCCTAAACTGTTTTAGATAATGAAACAGGGCTTCTCGCTTAGGAAAATGCTAGGCTTACGAAGACTTCCCGTTTGCTCAAGTAGCTTCTTCTTCCTGGATCTCTCCGATGGTTTCATCAGATTCAACCGACAATTTTCACATCGGTTGCTTTGGCTTTTCATTTAAACAAAAAATGCAGTTCCCTTGTATAAGGTAGGAAGTAATATAGTCCGAGTAAACAGCCTTGACAAATCGCTAGGGTAATTGTGGAAGCTTATTAAAGACTGCTCCAAGCCACATCGTTGAAAAGAGACCAGGACGTGTTTGACTGGCGTAGATCCCTAAAGTCATTCACCTTCTAGAAGCCTCCATTATGGTATATTGCTGGCTGAGTTACGCTTAGTTTTCTTCCTGAGCTTTCTAGATTCTCAGATCAGAGAACAAAAATGAAACAAAACTTCAAGTACCTATCTGCACACCATGATATCCATGCCTATCTCCTGGTAGCTTCATTAAAAAAAAACCAAACGTTCCACTCTCCGGTTCGACAAACTTTTTGTTCTTTTATCCTTACCAGCACGTGTATGCCCAAGTGAAACTCTTATTATGTACTACCCACGTCACTCATTTTATTATCGAATCCATTTTTATTTACTTTATCAACCACCTACGGTCATAAATTACAAAATTAAAAAAACATTAACCGCATTCCAAAATAAGTTTTATTTGCTTGTTTTGAACGTTTTAACAAAAAAATATAAAAAAAATTAAACGATTTGTATGACAAACGGCACTCAATAGCGCGGGCATTTTTAATGTGAGAAAATTACCCTCTCCTCGACGAAGTCGGAACTGCTTTGGAATTTTTATTGACAACTTATGTCTACTTGATGTCCATGCAAACTGCGATTAATTCTAACTGAAAAATAATAAAACTTTATTTATAAACTAATTTTATTCTGTACAGAAAAGGATAATAGTTATGGGTTCTTATGGAGGCTAGTACTGAATTTTGTACATGAGCAGGGTTCGGCTTTCAGACTAAAATGGAATTACTTGGTTGTAGAGCTTAGAAGAACAGAAACTTCCTTGTGTTGTGTTGCATCATTCTGACTTAGAGGCTTAAATAGTGGCTAAGGTATGAAAAATATCGTGTACACGTTTCTATATTATACGATTCCATTTGTTATTTGTAGGTTGGGAGAATGAAAAGTATCTATGTACTATTTTTCGATACCAGCTCACTTTGTTTCATCCAACACATTCTTCACATTGTTTAATCGAAGGCTTACTTGCTTACTTAGGCCCCACAGTTTGGGGTAAACCCGGGCCTCAACCAACACACCTCTCCAGTAACCCAGTTCTTAGTTAACTGCCTCTAGTTATGCACTCCAATTCGGTCGAGGTCCCCTTCTACTTATGCAAGACACCTAAAGCATGGTCTTCCTCTACTGCGTTGTCCCTTCGGGTTAGATTCGAAGATTGCGGGTCGGAGTATTGGTGTCCATTTTCTCAACATACCCTAGTCATCTTAGGCGACTGATACGCTGTTTTTTTTTTTTTTTGACTAGATCGATGTCGCTATACAGTTCGACGTTGAATCTTCTCCTCCAAGGACCGAATATCTTTCGAACAATTTTTCTTTCCAACCGACCGGATATATGTATCTTCAATCACTTTCCACAGAGTCTATGCTTCAACGCCACGACTATGTAGATTAGAGTTTTGTAGAGAATTTCCTTAGTTGATTGGGATAAGACCTTGCCTTCTTAGCCCAAAGAAACTGACTGACAAGGATTATTCTTCGCTTTATTTCTGCTAAAGTTTCACTGGCAGAATTTAGAGCAGAGCCAAGGTAGATAAAGTCGTTTACGACCTCAAAATCATAGCATTAAGGCAACTCAGTTTCATGCCCTCTTTTTCCCACTAAAATCTAATTTTAGTTTAAAAATACAAACTAGTGGTTCAGTTCTGCAAAGTAATTTTCTAACGTTAGCCTTAGAAATGTTATAGTAACTCAGGCATTAATGTGCTCATCTTTCCACGGTTCCTTATTAATGATTTACTAAAGCAGAGTAGTATCCCGCGTTACTGATTGCTTTCATTCCTTGTTAACTGAAAAAACAAAAGTTGTAGCCAAGATTCGTTGCCTGTCAGAAGCAATTCCATAATTCACTTGTATTTTCCACGGATTCAATCGCTGTGAAATGCTCTAGGAAGTCAGGGTCAGAGAAGATGTGAATGATTCTGGTTTTAAAACGGCCTACTTTTAATCGACAGTCGCTCAAAACGATTTGTTGAATTGAAAACTCACCATTTCACTTGGGTCATCTTCTAATGGTTAACAAGTTTGACGGATTCATTCTTTCTTTCATCTACGTTGGTAGGAACCATTCCTTAGCTACAAGTGTTTATAGTTTTTGGACAAGGTTCTGTGGATATTCATACGATTCAAAGATGGTTCAATAGGTTCAGATTCGATATCATATCATCGTGTCTTGTATTATGACGTCCTGCGAAAAATTGTTCCAGAGAACGCACTTCTTACCGCCACCATAGACAGCTATTCAAAGAGATTTGGATTTATCTGCTAATGATCAAGGTTTGACAACAATTTATTGATTGTTTACTTTAACCAAACGTCTCGATCGATCCTTTATTAGTCCGGGAAAGCATTTATATCTTTGGTTGTGTGATTATGACTTCTCAGTAGCATTTAGATTTGAGTGGATCTAGCCTCAAATGGGCAAAGATTGTGGCTTCAATTACATTTCGGCGCATTAAAAAGTGCTGACTTCACTCAGATTCCCTTTACAACTATGTACTAGCAGCAGTCATTTTCCAGACGATGTTTCCATTAATTCTTTTGTTTTCCCCGACTATCATATTGCAACCATCATATATTTTATTTTCTATTCGAAGCGTATGTGGAATCCCTTGTTTCATTTACAATCTGAAAAGAACATGAATGACTTTCGCACTCAATCCCCAGACGTTATTATCAATTTCCCATGATTGTCGTTCATTTAACACCAGATTAACGAGCTTATTGACCCAAAAATATCTCTCATTTCACCATAAATTCAATTAATTGAAGACAGGGGCAGTACAAGATTCTCACGTTGTAGATCAATCACCTAGTGAAACCTGTAAGGAAATTGGTCAAAAAAGTTCAACGTCAGAGCTTAAAATAGCATGAAGTCGCTATGGCTTATTAAAGAAAAAAAGGTGCCACCGCAATAGCTACCGTCAAGTGAATTCGGGCTCAAAATATACCAGGAAGAGCCTACCCATTATTTCTTGTTCTTTCCTAGTCTCTCTGGTACAATTTTTAAATGCTCTTTGAAAGTGTACATTAACTTTCTAATTTGCACAGAGATGCTTCTAAAAACTCCCATTTCAGGAAGATGCGTGGAACAAAGAAGTCTCGCTCTATCTTAGTACAATACTTTCTGCCTCTCTTTTCCCGGATTTCGCAATCGCTATCGATGCTGGTATAGCACATGACCTCATTTTCCCTGTCATGCATTTTTAAGCCAATCGTTGGCCTTTTCAAAAGCCTTTTCAAAGGCTTTACCTTGTTGTATTTAGATTATTTTTGTTTTAATCCAAGCCACGTTACATCTGTTTTCCTGTTTTTGGCTGGACTGAGTCTCATCTGCGAGTGAATTTTGTTCCTAGAAAGTTGTATTTGTTTAGTTTCTAGTTGGATTGCTGGAGTAACATTAATGATTCTCTGTCTCATTTGGATTTATTGCGATCCTTATGTCCAGTTTCCCTCAAGTACACTTTAAAACTGGTAAATACCGCTCTATTTTTCAGAACGCCATAGACAATTCCTGCCCATATTCAAGATAGCAAAAGATCATTTCTTTGAATTCTAGTGGTCTCTTTATGAAGTAAGCTTTCGTTCGAAGGATGTGAAGGCGCCCTATTAAACACTCTTGTGCTGATGTAATCTTTCGAAACTTTCTAAAGTCTTCAGTATCAGTGAATTCACGTCTAAATCTTATCCACACGGAACGTCTCGCTATAGACGTGTATTAAACGCGACGTACGGAAAGAATACGCATACATGTTGCGCGCATAGGACCACAGATGTGGCAGGCAGAACGCTTTCGTACGTTACTTCTTTTTCTTGCGGTGATGAGACAACAGAATTAAGTCCTCTTCATCTCTTGACGTCTTCGCAACAACTAAATAAAATACGCTTGAAAATCGATTTATTTGCGAACTCTGTAGGACGAATCTTGTATGCATCTATGACGAGACGTTCCTTGCACAGAAAGGCTAAGACTTGGGGTAGTTTAGCTTTCTCCTTTAACTTCTTATCATATGCCAACTGGACAATGTTAAGCATGACACGGTGCAATACAAAAATTGATCTTTTTTCGTGCCCTCATCTCGTCATTAAAATCACATTTTAAACTTGTTGTAGCCAGACCCTAAGTATGCCTCATGTTGTCATGAATACGACCATTAGTCTAGCGGTCTGAGTGTTACTCATCTTTCTGCGGTTTATTGCCCAGTTGTTTGACAGCAAATGGAAATATACCGAGCAACGCTATCATCTCCATTAAAGTTTCCCAATCGTCAACTCATCTGTTCAACCTGCGTCAATAAATTTAATAAACCAGATCTTTATTGGGCTTCTTACCCTCATTGAGCAACCACAAATAGCTCGTTATTGGGATTGCCCAAATAAACGTCAAAGTTAACCTTGTCGCCCTGATGACGCTCGTCCTGACCTTTTTTCGATGATAGATTTAACCGATTAATTTGTGGTTTTCTTAATGAACGCTGGCCTTCTGAAAGTCAATTGAATCAAATAAGTCACAGTGACTTCTAAGCCAGTCTGTTGTCCCCCCCCCAAAACAGTCGACACAAGACTAACCGCTTTGAGACCATCCATATTGACCTCATATCGTATCACTTTGCTGTCTGAAATGTTTCTACAAGCTTTCATCATGTGAAGCCATGTCTGTGTACTTAAGTCCTTTTATTTGCCGTTTTATTGACACACATGCGACGGTGAAGCGGTATTTTCACAATACTCCGTGAGATGTTTTCATTTACAATTTGTAATTACTCGCTGACAAAGTCGGCAATGCAGGCGTGAGTTGGTAATTCTATGTCTAATTTTGGTCTAATTTCGAAGTAACACATTCGAAGCACGTAGCAGCGCCTCACGTAATTCGTAAACGTCAAAGCAATTATGACCAACTTGAGGCAAACAAATCAATTACCTAACCTCACTCTCTGTGTGTGGTCTTCGAACGTGCCAATGGAACTAAGCAAACAATTTTTTTCTTCTTTCTTTCCATGTTTAGCCATCGGGATGGCGAAAGATCCGCAACATTGTTCAATGGACGCCATTCTTCCAGACGTATAAGAAACAACGGTATCCATGGGTACAACTAGCCGGTCATCAAGGAAACTTCAAAGCCGGTCCAGAACAAGGAACAGTTTTGAAGAAATTATGTCCTAAAGAAGAGGACTGCTTCCAGGTATTAATGCGCGATGTACTGCGTCCATACGTTCCGGAGTATAAGGGCCAGGTGACTAGTGAGGATGGAGAGCGTAAGTTGATTTTTTTTATTAAAAAAAAAGAAAACTTTTGTTACAATTACCCTTTCGTTGCAGTATATCTCCAGCTTCAGGATCTGCTTAGTGACTTCTATCAGCCCTGTGTGATGGACTGTAAAATCGGTGTACGTACATACTTGGAGGAGGAACTGTCCAAGGCTAAAGAGAAGCCAAAACTTCGCAAGGATATGTACGAGAAAATGATACAAATCGATCCGGAAGCACCAAATGATGAGGAACACAAAGCGAAGGGGGTTACGAAGCCACGTTACATGGTATGGCGTGAAACCATATCCAGTACCGCTACACTTGGTTTCCGAATTGAGGTGAGTTACTCTTCGTCTGCCCTAAAAATCAGTTCCATGTAGATTAGGTTGGGTAGAAACAGGTCACCTAGAAGCTAATTGTGTCCCCTTATTGAAAAATATGAGAGCGGGCCCAATTGTTTGTGCGTTGCACTGAATGGGAGTTGTGTTACAATTGCCTGACTAAAGTTTGAGGGCAATAACAATGAAAACGGCATTAAAATATAAGCTCCTTCCATTTGAGCGACAAAATAACACGCACATCACAAATAAACATCAGAGGCTTGGCCTCGTAGCGTAGAAGGGCTAATTGCCCCAAGAATGAGGTTTAGAAAGTTTAGCAAGCCTCCAATGACACGGCCACAACAGATTTTACGACTTTCTTCGAATCTCTCTTCATTAATCAGTCCGCTTTTCTTGCTCATTCCTACGCAGTAAGTCGGCCCGGTTCTATTTATGTGAAAAAGCAGAGAATTGGAAAAGATTTAAAAAATTATCAGAAAGTGCAGATTCATTATCTTGTTCAAAGAAAAAAGTCTCAAAAGTTTGCATAATCAGAAACGAAGTATTCCACACCTTATAAGTTCCCATTGGAGTTGGAATTGGCTGATATATCAACGAACTACCTCGCAAGACGCACAGGGTTCGTGTAGTACGTGGCACGTATTAAAACTTGACATCCAAGGCGTGCATGTTTACTTCACAACAACGCGTTCTGTCTAAAAGGGCTCTGATTACCTTTCATAGTTGGCACCCCCGTCAAAATTGGCAAAAAAAAATAAGAATACTGCGTCAACTGAATGATTTGCATTAGAAAAGCTTTATAAAACGATAGCTACTATTAATTTTGAGTTTATTTGCGCTTAAATTAAGTCCTTAAGCGTAATCTTTACCTACTCTACTGCTACATTCACCTCTCTCAACCAATCCAAGGCTACCAGCTTGTTATAGATGCTACCAGCTTGTTATAGATGCTACCAGCTTGTTATAGATGCTACCAGCTTGTTATAGATGCTACCAGCTTGTTATAGATGCTACCAGCTTGTTATAGATGCTACCAGCTTGTTATAGATGCTACCAGCTTGTTATAGATGCTACCAGCTTGTTATAGATGCTACCAGCTTGTTATAGATGCTACCAGCTTGTTATAGATGCTACCAGCTTGTTATAGATGCTACCAGCTTGTTATAGATGCTACCAGCTTGTTATAGATGCTACTCACGCTCTCTTTGATGTTACTGTTACCATCCATGCACCGCTCCTTCTTTCGTTTTCCTCCGGGGACTTAAATTCTAATACTCATAGTTAGACCTCGAGCAGCTACAGTTTCCGGAAAGTTGACTTCGCCAAACCTAACAACTCCCCACGCATTGTTGTGGATACTGCTCTCGCATCTTTCTATTCAGTAATATTCGATCGCCTTATTATCCAGCTTTGGACCAAAACTGAAGCTCATGGTTGCTTGTCAGAAATGAGTCGCTCTCTTTAGGAAAAATCTCCACTGATGTGTCAGCCATCGTCCTATTCATTCTTAGGGATTCCACCTTCACTATAAGCTCGCTTCCACGGAGACATTTTAAAAGCCAATGAGCTGCGATGCTTTAACTCGGTATAGACATTTTCCCTTTAGTGAATAGATCCTACACCTGGTCGTTATGAAATACTATGATGGTCTCTATTCCACATCGGAAGCCGGGAGAAATCTTCACGTTTTTGTATCCGTAAAAGCAACTGCCACGTCTAGTGCTAGAAATATCGAGAGTTTAATCCGTTTGTCGTAAAATATTTATCAGTGTTGCAGAAGGTCACCAAACCATTATAGACTCCGTGCCGGAAAATCTTCCACTTGCTTCTTCCTCGCCTGAGTTTTTAGCTTATACCCTTCAGCAGGCGAAGCTGTTATAGTTGGCTCGAAGTTGTTTGTCTCCTTGTCAGAGAATCGGCATTTAATTTGCTTCTTCCATCGATTCCTTCTTTCGATCATTTCCTTTTCTCATCACGTGCGTTAGTGGCCTTAATTTTGTGTTTTGCTCTTGCTGATGAGAGACAGCCTAGATCAGATAGTTTTCATTATTATTTTAATTTTTTCTTTATTAGTGATTAATTAGCAAGAGCTACAACTAACAAGCTTTGAGGGTTGGTATATATCTTCGTAGTTTCGTCTACCTTACCATAAAAAGGTCGTCAATCAGTGGTTAGAGCACAGATGCAATCCATAAGAATTCTTAGTCCTAAGAGCTGGGTGCAACTTTTAATCATAGGCATCGGTTAGTTATACTAAAATAAATGAAAATCAAAGGAAAACAGGAATTAAAATTGTGTCGCAGATAGGCCATCGTTTTGACATAACTTCTTCGGTGATGAGTCTCCAGTCTTTAGACACTAAATGATACTTCTTCTTAATGACGATTTGAGACATTCGTAGATCAGTCCCCACTCAGTGAATGGTACAGTAGAGTTTTTTAAGTGAGAAGTTGTCGGAAAGTCTAAGACTTTTTAAGATATTCAGGTGTCCCCTAGATTGCTATGGTGATGAATTTGTAACCTAGCATCAAGAAACAATACAAACAAAATTGTGAGCAATGATTATTATTTATATCCTCTCTTCTCTCTTAACAGGGCATCAAAAAGAGTGACGGTACCAGTTCGAAAGACTTTAAAACCACAAAGTCACGTGAACAAATCAAGAAAGCATTCCAAGAATTCATCGAGGGATTCACACATGCTTTGGTAAGTTGTGACCACCTATTTGCCACCGGTTGTTTTAATTAATTTTCCTCCTTACAGCCCCGTTACTTACAGCGCCTGCGTGCTATACGCGCCACTCTCGAATGCTCCGACTTCTTCCGTACTCATGAAGTGATCGGTAGCTCATTGCTTTTCGTACACGATCGTTCGCAGGCGAGCGTATGGCTTATCGATTTCGCCAAAACTGTTAACCTACCATCAAATCATCAAATTGATCACAACACCACCTGGAAGGTTGGCAACCACGAGGATGGCTATCTAATCGGCATCAACAATCTCATCGATCTGTTCACCGAAATAGAAGCCGCAGCAGCAACTTCAGAGATTGTAGTCAATCCCCCAAAACCACTCACTCACACACAGAGTATTGTTAACAACAACAATAGCCCCGAGCAATGTACTACACCCAGCACAGCAGACACAACTAAGCGTCACAGTTGTGAACAGACTCCTGTAGCTAAAGAGAATCTTCCATCGCCCACTGAACCGCCCCATGCGGCTGCGATGCAAGACCAGTCAAAAGATTAAGAAGAAAATAAAAAGTTAAGTTCAAGTAGAAAGCAATTTTTTTTTTTTAATCAATTCAACTATCAAGACTGAAGTTAGTAATTTATTAATAAAAAAATAAAAATAATTAAATTAAAGCAACCAACAAACAATAGAATTTCAAAATCATCTCAGCAAATAAAAAAAATACGCAACAAAAGATACATACACAGCTATACAGATACATTAGGTTGTAAACAAGCATACATTATACATTTAAATTAAATTATAAATTAATTTTACTATACAATAAGCTCTGTTCTTTTATAGGATGTAAGTATCTACATAAATATCTTAAGTATCTATTTATGAGAATTGCCCGTAAGAGCAGTCGGCGGTTTATCGTTGAAGTTCAAAAGTTAAGAAACTCCAATAAGAACTAAAAATGTGTGTAATGTAAAGCAAAAACAAAATATTCATAAATTGAAATTAAATTTAATGAGAAACAACTACATATATACTATATACTTGAAGAGAAGCAATTATGTAATAAAAATGTTTGTGTTTAGTGTAATTTGCGTGTTGTCCCGGTTTCTTCACTTTTTGTGCATTTTGATCTTGTAGTCAACTTCTAAAGGCGGTGGTGGCTCTTCACACAACGGTTGAGAAAGATATCACAAGCATACAAGGCTTCTTTGAACCCGTCCTCCTTTCTCCTTCCTTTTGTTCGGCGAGGTTATGATCAGATTATAGGGATCATAACCCTCCCACTTCACTGCATCCCTACTGGTCCGCCTGTGGGGTTCACGTCATCCCTTAGGAATCTGAAATACAAACTCAATCGATAAGACTGGACGTAATCTCAAAATTAAGTGTCCGACCGTCAAACATCGACTCTACAAGATTTGGTAAAGGGTAATCCAAAAGTAAAAACGGAACAAACACCCGTTTGGAAGGTTCAGTTCCCATCAAGCTTTAGCGAGCAGAAAATCGTGGTACTTCACTTGCATTTGATCAACTTTAAATGAGCCCCAGACTGTGGACGTGGCATTGTATGCAACTTGTCGCATCTTGTAGATCAGAGGATTGGCATTGGGGCTTGAGGAAAAGGCATTGAGTGAGGGAAAAAATGACGAAAATTCAGTTTAAACGGATTACGGTTGCTTTCAGAAACTCTGAAACTTTTAAAAGATTTTTGTGGTGATTGATATTAATTATTTGTGGGCGTGGTATGACGCACATATGTTGATGGCATTCAGATCGGATGAGGCGTGTGGGAATGGTGGGTGAGGGGAGATTGAGTCAAATGAAAGTGGCGAAAGGACACTTCTCAGGCTAGGATTTGGTCAAGATTGTGGGTGTGACATTGCATTCACTGACTTGAAACTTGTCTCTCATATGTACGTCATACCAACCAATAAGCAATTTCAACCGTGACAAAAATCTGTGAAAAACGCTCACCGTATACCTTATTCCTGCGACTAAAAGCAACAAAAAATCCCTCCACTAAATTTTCGCCACTTTCTTCTCATCTCATTCAATGACGGTTACACGCTGGGTCAGCTTTCAAGTTGGTGGAATCCTACTTCACGGGTAATTGCGTACATTTAATATAATTGCTTCGCCTAAAAGTGCACTACGAATTTTATCTGAAAGCCGACTTCATCCAGCGAATGCAGGAACCGCGAGGTTAATTCTGCCTAAGGTTTGAGAGACTCCTATGGTGCGTAGGTTTTGGAAGCATTGGCAAATACTTTGCTGATTGCGTATCCTTCGACATTCGTTGCCAATTGGTACGGAGTTGGTGGACAGGAACGACATTTTCGTGTTCCCGAAACTGTACCAACGAGTCTTCTTCTTGAAGTGTTCCTTGGATAGTCCAATAGTGGGAGAAAAAAGCATGCTATAGTTATAAGCAAGGCCCAAGGCATATGCGTGGTGAATTCCTGATGAATTCATGGTGAAGTTGAAGGCTGAGGGCAATGGGGTGTCTTCAGGAGTATTGCGACCATTTGGCGGAGATAATCAATTGCTCAGCAGAGTTCTGGAAGAAAGAAAAGAACAAATCAGAAAGAAATAATTAATGCAACAACGAAGTGTATGTAGACGCACAATGTAATTAAAAATAAAGGAAATAAACATATTCCACCACTGAAGACATGGAAAAAGTTGATGGCACTATTGAACTTTGATGAGGAAGACTGTATTCCTTTTGAATTTTGTTGACACATGGCTCCCATTAGAGATTGGAAAGATCAACTTCGTCTGTCTCATTAGGCATTGGTTCCGGGCTTTGGCAAAACAAAAAATGGCAATAGCCGCTCCAATACATAGAAATCCTTATCTCCAACGAAAAGTTTTGATGGTGTGGTCTACGAAGAAGTTGGTTAAATCTTCTGCACGTCTACGTAACTCTTTCATGGTCCACGAAAGCCATCTACAATGTTAGTTTCACCCTATGTGAAGCAAAAATAGTCGAAAGGATGACAGGAATAGACGTTACAAGTAGGGTGGCCTAATGTAGGTACTCTACGCCTTAAGGGTTTTACAGTATCTAAGGTGCCAAAACCGGAGCTGGTTAAAATTTGTTGATGGTCTCTTACTGCTTTCGCATTAGCAGTTCTAATCACAAGAACTAATCCAAGGAGTTCTTTACTCTCGCATTCTTTATCGAACTTGTTAAAGGATTGACCAAGGCCTTAAGAGCAGCCCCATCTACTATTCCTTACACTATAATTCATGGCCTTTAGGATAGCATAACTCTTCGCTTGGAAAGCAGAAGCACACTTGCCCAACAAGTAGTGCAGTCTTTTGTGGCCGTCCTCCATAAAAGCACCAGTACTAAGCTCTTGACTGGTTTTGGAGCTCTCGTCTACAGACCAATCCTGGGTCAGACACTAGCCGAAGTCAGCACTGAACGAAAGGAAAGAAATTAACACATCACAACAGCCAAAGTCATTGTCATTGCGTCAGACGGACCAGAGTCATAGAATAAATGTCGCAAAAGGCCACCGAAACTCCTGTAAGGAGACGATATGTAGATTGCTTTACTAGTACAGTCCATGATATAAGCATAAAGGAGCCGGATCCAGCACCCGAGATAGGCCGTTCAATGTCATTTAGTCCAAAGGACAGAAACCCACTTCACACAATCGACGCAAGCTACGTACCCCACACTCGTAGGTAACAATCCGCGACATCTGCTTTCACTGGCAATTACAATCCTCAAACTTGAGCCGTCAAAACGTCAGAGCCAAAGTCAAGGCACAAGATATCGAATCCAGAACCGAGAAAATAGTGCTTTCCGGTCCGGGTGACATTTATGGCACTCAAATTCCCAAGCCATGACTATAGACAGGCACTGGTTCCAGTCGAAGATTTCAGTGCAAAATTTTTTTGGAAAGATATTAAGTCGAGCTGTGGAGTCGGCAGTAGAAGGACGGGCCTTTCCATCAAAGCTTCCGCAAAGTGCGTAGATCCTCGGTCCTTTATTAAAATCCTCAAATCCGCAATACTTTCAGTAAACTTATAACCAGCCCCTTCTCCAACTCATTGGTCTCTCTTCGCATCGGTCTCAAACAGTGAACCATGAAAAACAATCGAAGACAACTCTGTCACCCTTCAAGCGTATACCACACCCCACCCTTTGTACTTCTCCTTTCGCCAAGTCTACACTTCATTGCATCCCGCCACTACGTTAATTTGATAGATTTGACAGCTCCTCAAGGAGGGTAGTTCGCTTTCACTAAAAACAGAAAAGATTGTTATGATCACATCTCGAGGGCTTGCAAATTCCATAAATTTTGGCGAAAGGGTTCGCAACTATGACATCGATCGGTCGTTATCAGATTAAATCCTTGCCATCTTCATTGAGTATCAAATGACTTTTTAAGAAATTCCCATCACTCCCGGAAAGGTACCTAGTTGCACTAACTCGCATCAATTTGACAGTTATTGATATTTATGCGACGATCAACCGATCGACGATCGACTATCATTTTCTGAACTTGATCTGTCGAATGCTAATATTTTATAGAGAGATTGTGATCTCAAAAGGAAAATGCCAAGGGAACCCATTTGTTTTCGTAAACGATCGATGGAATCGATTAAGAAATCCTTTTGATGACCGTAGTGATCGCGCAGCAGATCATACGAACAAAAATGAATTAAATTCCCAAGAATCGCGATCCGAAATTCCTAAATTGTATCGTTTCCCAATTGTCCTCCAAATTATTTATGATATCATGGAGATCATACCTTCAGAAAGTAGATACCTATGTACGTCGTACAATAGTGTTTATCAGGAATCGCAAGAAAGAGAAAAAAAAAAAAAAATCAAAATCCTCCAGACAACCGTTGAGGATCGCCTTTGATGATACTATCGCCCAGATGATCGACACTTGAGTGAGTTTCTTCCTGGCATCGTGTCCATTAGACAAACAAAACCTGACAATAATTTACGTAATACCAACGTCGTTATACATCATTTAAGGACATCTGCCCACAACTTATCTGCTGGAGTGAAGAGAATGCACCTCTCGTCCTTTGTTCGGTGTTTTTGTAGTTGGGTCATCTCGTGCCGAGATTGCATTGCATTTTTCTCTGTGCCGTAAATACATGGCCATAAAATTGAATTCCCCAGGAGTTGTTTAAGAATTCCAAAAAAAAAGGATACTGAAAAGGACGTGGAAAATTGTTCACTGAAGCAGTGAACATCTTCATGTGACTCCTGCTGATGATGGTGTGGTAAGCACGGTAGGAAAGCAGATTACCTGGAGTTTTATGGACGAAGAAGAATGCAAAAAATATGTAAAGTAGATTTCAAGAGGATATGCAAATGGAAGGGTGAACCGGGAAGGTGATAATTGAGTAACGTGGGTGGCCTTGCTCCTGGATAGATTTCCGAATAGAAGTGTTTAAAGAGATGTAACGAGTGTGGCTAATGAATATGGATGTCAGGACAGGGAAATAAATTTAAACGCAGAATTTCTACGCTGCAAGGACGATAGTAGAAAGGATCTGATTATCTCGCCTAATGTTTGGTGATTTAAACGAGTGGTTAATCTGGTTAGAGGGAGCAAAACGAGAAGAACATCGTATGACTTAAAAGAATTTAAGAACTAAGTCTCCCATCGGCGAAGGTCACAGCACTTTCATAGGACTTGTAAAGCCCTCCATCAACCTACTTTGGCCTTCCCCTTGGAGGATCCAAATGTACAGCAATAACACTCTTCAGTTTGCCATAATCAGGCAGGATAGCGACAGTCTACCCCTTATCTAACTACGTATAAGCGGAGTAGCAGAATATGATAGTTTTGGGATGAAGTGATGTAGTAAATGAACGCACCTCTGAGCCTCGTTTTCAGAATGGCATTCACGAACAGTATCATGAGCATTTAGGCGACACCAGCAACGCGTGTGGAGAGAGACATATTGCTCGATAGCAAAGCGTCTTGAGATAAGAAACCCTAACAAGTCACTTAAAACTATCCGAATCCAGCCTATCCATGCCAATGACACAAAAGGAGGCTTGAGCCACCCTACCCCCAACAGCAGAGATGGGCAGAGAAATAATTCGAAATCTACGCTGATGACTCCTCAAAGACAGGCGAATGTCTAGGACTGGGCGTAAGCAAGTCTTTTAGACTGTCAGACTACTGGCAGTGTATTCCAAGCGGAGGTCATGGCTATTCGAGAAGCCACTGATTGGTTGTCGATGAGCGTGGACATCGTCATTCACACCGAAAGCCAGGCAGCTATAAAAGCTCTTGAAGCACCAATAAAAAGATCAAAATTGGTGAGACAATGTGTCGCACCTCTTAACGAGACATCGAGTAACTGGATACTCAGACGTTCTAGGTATTTGCGAAGCTGACGAATCAATCAGAGGTGGATCTCGATTGTTCTTCACTTATCCATTGAAACGGCGAGATTCAATATCTACACATTCGCTCTGCATCAGGCAAATGTAGGACGGCTGGAAAGTAGGATACTCAATAGCAGATCACGCATAGGTACACTTTTCCGACTAGAGACTGGTCATTATGCCTTAGTTAGGCACGCCTTGAGGCTCAGAATCCCAGCTAATGACTTCTATCGCCGTTGTTGAAAGAAATGAGGAAAAATCACCATTTCACATCCTACTAAGTAGTTCTTCGAGGATCTTGAAGATATTGCCGATCCGGACATAAGTAAAATGAGGAAGCTAGTCCAAAAATCACAATGTTTCCAAGAGTAACGCAAGTCATCGGATCGTGACTCCTACCGTGAGCAGAGGATAGCCATCTAACCTAACCTAACAGTGCCACCATCATTTCAGTGATAGGCTGCTCCGACACTTTCTTGCTCACCACTCCAACTCAGGATTCTGCTATCGCGATAGTGTAACTCACAGTGACGCCAGTTCATCACCACTGCTGCGGATTTAACTAAATTTGACGCAAGAAACCCCTAGCCCTAGCTTCGCCCAACCATTCGCGTTGTCCTTGTTACATATGACTGCCACACGAATAAGGAGACCTCCATTTAATGCCATATCCCAAAGGAGTTATTGAGAAGCTTCTCTTGGCAGTTATTACTCTCGGATGTCAGACATTCGCGAGAGCTGGGTCATGGTTCCAGCTTTTTGGTGGTTTCTAGGATTCGAACGTCAAACCTTCCACGCAGTAGTCCGACGCACAAACCACTGAGTCACGGCGCCCACTTATCTTACAAAGCTGAACTATAGCTTAGGTTGGGGTGCCCTGTGACTTGCTTGGCAACAGAGATCACTGTATGTGAAGGAGGTCAAAGTATCCTTTGACTCACATCAACGAATTTATATTCAAGAGAAAGTCTTACTTTTACCGTACAGAGAAGATGACGGTCGGTCGGCTTTTGAACCTAACCCCGCAACTGAATCTTTGACCCTCAAACAACGTTATGCATGCTTAACCCTAACCTTCACAAACAGCATATGACACATGTCAATACATTTACGAACATAATTTCATCATTTAATCGGATGAAATTTCACACTAAACACTTTCCCAAGGCCTCTACACCTAAAGAAAAGGATTACAAGGATTACATACGATCTCATAATTTCTAACCTTTCGTATTATTCTCCCAAGGATAACAACTGAAAGAAACATGCAGAAAACATGAAACTCTGTCATCACCTTTATGTGCCTGGATATGTCTAGAGAAAAGAAAAAGGATTCATCGATGCCTAACTGTCATTTGTGTGTCAAAATAAAATTTCATACCGCGTTATGGTGTGAAAATCATATACACAACCCAACAGGACAGTACATATCAAAATTGACAATCTGCGTCGCTCTGATTTGTTCCTCTTTCTTACCGTTCAGGTCGGTTGATTAAAAAGGATTCACCCAACAAACAACGATGTCAATGGCAGACAGGGAAATGTCTAGAATCTAATTATCTTCAAATGAATTGAATGTCCTGTCTGAGAATAGTAAAAAAAAAAAATTAAGTTAAATTTGTTTCCAATATGTTAGTCCTTTGAGTGATGGGAAAGATGTCTATTTTGACAGGCGACGTTGTTTTCTGAATTTTTTTTACTTGGATATCTGTCTGGGTCTCTGGGTATGCATTTTTTTTCTCCTTAAAGAAAGCTGAGTCGAGTCTCATCCTGATGCTTCCATTCCACCCCAGGTGAGGAATATTTTTCGACGGGTGACGCTTGGATCAGTCATGTCACTGTGATTGGTTTTATATTCAAATTAGATCATTGTTATGGATTTAGTAGTTATCCTTGCTGTTTGTTCTGGTAATGTTTTGACACTCCATAAAAAAAAAACACGATGATAATCCTGTCTGTAGGACCATAAACAAAAAAATATGTTTTGAGTCATAAAAATTAATGGATGCATAGGAAATGAGCGCGCGTTATTTAAATGTTCAACTCATAATCCTTACAAATTGGGAAATCATTAGAAATGAGTAGCCTCAGGGGGTAAGTAATACGAATACGACGACGCCTTGTGTCTCCTTTCACACAGCATAAGAAAAAGTCCTTTTTTTCGTAATTTTTTTTACAGAACTTGGATGTATGATGATGAACGCAGGATAAAATATTTTGTACAAAAAATAAGATCCAGTGAAACACACAGGATACACAGAAATCCAGGCCTTAAATGGTGTGGGAACGAAAAACATGTTGACGAACTCTGGTTATCAATTAAAGAGAACGACAAGATACTGAAACTATAGATCGACTTAAGTGACGAAGGTCCTCAAAACGACGAATGGCGAGTACTCTGTGTCCAAAAACAGGGTCAGTGTCAGTATTCTGTGGCCCAGCGACCCACATCTGACGGAAAACATGGTGACGATCTTTGGTTATCCACTAAGGACAACGACAAGATTCTAAAAGGTTAAGACCCCCGTCGACTCAAGAGGCGAATGCCCTTAAGACTCTCAATTTCGTACCCAAGACTTGCTTTTAAAGGATCTGAGAGCTGAGAAGGTTTCCCAATGCCGGTTTCGACTAACTTGAATGCAAGTTTACGTGGATTAGTCTGGACACCTTGGAACTCATAATTGTGGGAACTTTTGGGTGGCAGTGGAGTCCTTTGCGTCACAAAACAGGGTCAGGGTCAGTTGGTCTATGGCCGAGCGAGCCGCAACCGATGGAGAACATGTAGACTATCTTTGGCTATCAATGAAGGGCAATTACAAGGCTGTGGAACGTAAGTCGGCTAAAGAGGCGAAGGTCCTCAAAAGGATGAATGGCGGGCCCTTCACAAAACAGGGTCAGTGTCAATTGATTTGTGGTCCAGCGAGCCGCAACCGACGAGAAACGTATTGAAGATTTTGGTTCCACACTAAGGACCGTTGTCCTCTGGAACGCTAAGACTCTCCCCGATCCAAGAGACGAATGTCCTCAATGCGTCAGATTACCGCATTTTTGGGGACATTTCATGCGATATAAGATGAAGTACAAGATGGACATCTCCAGACCCAACGAGATAAGATGGATGGAGGCCGGGGAACACTTCTCGCCGTTAAGACCTTCGTCGACTCAAGAGGCGAAAGTACTCGAAACGCCATATTCCCTAACCTGGGAGAGATTTTATGCGATAAAAGATGGACATCTGGGGAATCAACGAGATAGGATGGTTGAAGACCGTGGGGAACCCTTCGCCAGCTAAAAACACTCAGTACAGTCAATAGCACGAGCGAGTCCGACGTAGGACTCATGCTAACGCCAGCGAAAAGGACAAGTTTCATGTCTTAAAAGCCTTTCGCTGACCGGATTTCAGAGTAGGGTAAGAAGACTCCCCATCTTCCAGTATTATGCCCCGATGGAGGGCGTGAATGAGGACAATTTTTACAGTCATCTAGACGCCGTTCACATCTTAACGCCTATGGGCACATGCTCATCGACTTTACTGCGCTCAAACTTCTGATGGAAGATTGTGTCCTTGGAAATCGCAATAACAACGCTTCATTGCAATGTTCTGCGATGCCAATCGCCAAGTCCTTGAAGGCATTTGGTGGAAGCACAAGGTCTGCCCCAAGATCAGTTGGGTCTCATATTGGGCAGCGGACACCCAACCAACTGAACCATATTACAGAAAGTCACCGCATCAGAAATTGCATCCTAGACATTCGGAAGAAACTGCTAGCGTGACTGCCATTGTTAGCTATTGCGCGCCTTCGTACTCCATCCATCAACGGCGATCGTTCCAATTGCTAAGAATTACCAGGTATAACACCGATAGCAATTCAGGAACAATCTCGTCACAGAAACAGACGCAATAAGGACCTCGGCACAGGAATGTTAGACGTGACAAGCGTACCCACATCATCTTAATCGTCTCGAAGGCTGAACCTGCAAGAAGCAGGTACGACAACAGGACTGTCTAGAGCATTAAGAAAGAACTTACTGATGCTTGGAGTGTCAAATAACACCCGTTGAAGGTGCTTATTTCAGACGAGGATCAATTCAATAGATGGAGGGAACACTGCGCGACAAACAATATGTTCCCTGACTGAGACGTTCATGTTGAGGTAGGCATAGATGGTACTCCTGTCAAACTTTTCCAAGCAGCGCTAAATGCATCAGAAGATTCTCCACCTCCAATCTGATGGAATGTGGGCTCTGGAGAGGAGTACGTATGAAGCTGATAAGATCCTCCTGCACAGACCATATTTATACCTCGCAGATCATTATAGGGCAATGCCTCGAGTACAGGTCTGCGCGGCACCCTCTCAAACAAGCAAACAACAATGATTGACGGTGAGTTCATTGCAGAATCCCTTAAACCGTCTCCTGATCCCATTAAATGCTATCACGTCACTTACGTTACCATCTATCATTCATCGCCACTCAAGCCTATGTTTCGCAAATAAACCTCCAAAAGGACGCGAAATACCCGCGATGCAACCCACGGCTGAAATTTGCATTCTCCGCTGTGACAGGATACAAAATGACAAACTCACTCAACTGAAAATCCTACGCACTGGATGCAGTAGTACTTAACTAATCTCTTAATTACAGCTCTCTAGCACATCCATTAAACGCATCATACTAACAAGTCCTGCAGCCATACTCCTATGACAGCAGCAACACCCCTCGCAGGCTAATCCTCTCCATTCCCAGACACAGCATTCCGCCGATACTCACTCATCCAGAAAATGAGATAAATTCCCATAACGTTGTACTAATCCTGAATATTCCGCAAAAATTTTCGAGTTTTCATCAAAAAAAAAAAAAAAATCTGATTTTCGATTCACCCGGAAACAAGGAGGGACAAGGATTCTCACATATCCGTGGTGAACTCTAAATGCAATGGGAGCGTGAAATTCGTAGGCAGAAAATTTATATTCCCCCACAGGACAACACAGATTCTGATTCCTGGTCCTCCACGCAACACCACCGGGTGCAGTCGTCTGAAGATGTGTCCAGGTCCAGTGTAACTAAAGAGGTTTTTGTAGGTTTTTCCTTTAGTCACGTTCGTGATTAGCGTGAAAGTAGTGAGCAAAAAGTGCGGTAATATTGCAAAAGGACGACTTTTGCAGAACAATAGAGGACAAATTTACTTTGCCAATCTGGAGCAGCAGCAGATGCAGATGTGCGGATACAATTTTCTTTCTTTTTTTCTTAGGCCCGGCCGCATGCTTGTTATCCTTTCCTTTCTTAGTTCCTTCGTGCGATTTATTGCTTTGTTCAGAGTCGAATATTGTATTGTATCCGCTTGTGTTATTACGTGTTTGGGCAGATTCAGTGACCTCTTGGACTAGGGTGTCCAAAACAGGACGCGGTAAGCATATTTCATATTCATAAATCCAACTGCGATTTTTCTTGAATAAGGATACCGACGGTTCACGGTGGTACACCATTTGATGTGTCGGCAAAGTTGCAGTAACCGTTGCTTGTTGTCTGAATGAGATTCTGACGAAGGATGCCACAATGTAATGAACGTGGCATCTACCTTTAGTAAGTCTGCTACGCTAAACCTAAATTTCGATCAGGCCTGCAGTCCAAAGAACAGTGTGTCCTTAAGAGTTTACTTTACTCTATCAGAGAAATTTTTTGAGCTGATTCAATCAGAAGTTAAAGGAAGTTCTGCTCTAGATAGGGTGTATGAAGCACGAGTGCGTTACATCATCAGGAAAGGCATTCCATTCAAAGAAATCACAGAGAACACATCTGACCAAAGCACATATTATTTAGAACGTCCTTAATGACACCTGATGACCGCACAAATAAAGGATTATAAACAGAGGTAGACACATTACACCGAAGGAGTAGTACAAATAAGGCGCATATTCACTTACAACTGGACCGAAGGCACGTCTCTCAGGCCTATAGGCAAGTCTATGATGAAAGCATTGGACGGTGTGGTCACTACAATGGAGAAATGACTCCACAAAGAGTTGCTAAGGGACGTTTGAGTAATTCCAGAAACAGAGACATTAGACGAATGCGAATGCAAACAATCCTCAAACGCAAGCCTGGTAAACTGCAGCGGATTGCCTGTGTCTGTATTACTGGCGCGATGAGAGGATCTCCGACTGCTGCAATGGGAACTTTTCTGAGACATTGTCCCTTGCATCTCTTCTTCTTCTTCTTTGGCGAATGGGGCAGATGGGGGGAGATTGAAGAGTTTCTCAGTTCTATTCCACTCTTTCGAGATGGGACGTTGGGTATCATGCAAACGGAACTTACCTTTGAACACAGATTCCTATGCTTTTTTCCGGAGAATTCAGAATGGAGAAACGGCAGATGGACTGTGTCTAAAGCAGTTAGTACTGTCTTCTGCACAGACCGCTCTCTGATTGAAGGGCTCTAGGCAGCAGGCATCTATTCGGAGGAAGCGAGTACATTCCACTCTGTACATACGGTCTTTCAGGCACAAGTCTATGGTATCGCAAATGCAGCTCACGTACTTCCTTAACGAACGCCTGAAAACCATAGGACTTAGGGGTTCGGGCTATTGTGAGATGTGCCTGTAAGAGGACGAAACCGCCAAACACTTTCTGTGCGACTGTCATACTTTTGTACAAATCCGGCACATTACCATGGGCAATTTCATCCTTGAATACGAGGATCTGGCTACGCTCAACCCTGCTGACCTGCTGCCTTTTACAAAGTGCACTGGCAGGAGTACAGACAATACAAACCACATAAGGGGCATCGCTACTGTGGAGCGACCTTCAGCCGAAGTACAATGGTACCCCAGGGACAATGATGGAGAAGATCATCAATTGATGGTGGATGGAACAGCCGCCGATAACCAAAAGAGCTCATAGATGGATTGAAAAGAGCATGCGACGCATCGATTGGTGGAATGAGGAAATAGCCACACAGCGGGCAGCGTGCCATCGAGCCAGGTGACTGTACCAGCGTTTCAGGAGGAACAGTAACCACGAGGAGCTTCACGAGAGTTTTGCAACTTGGAGATGATAACTTTAAGAGTGAACAGAAGAGATGCCTCATCGAGTCGTGCAACGAGACCGATCAAAGTTCATGGGAAAAGTCTTGATGGGTGCTCAAAGCGGGTAATCCCGCCCACGTCTGCAGCTTCCTTTGAAATTTTGGTTGCAGTCCTGTTCTCCAAGAGGAGGTGGAGACTATGAAGGGAAGGATTCTATTGAGTTAAATTCTCGAGACCGCCTTGCAAGAGTACGAAAAGTATGCCAGGCCCTTCACAGCCAATCTATATGAACGAAGCAACAAATATTGTGAAGGTCAAGCTAAGTGGTTGCACCCTTACGAAGGAGCAAATATTCTAGAATCATCTAGAATCGACGACATTGTGAAAATATGGACGCATAACTTGAAAGCATTTGCTAGCATGAGTGGTAAGTGTCGAATGTGTGAAATTAGGGCCAGAAAATCCTAGTCCAATGGCAAGGCTATCATCCTTTCATCTATGATTCCTCACCACCACCCAATGTAGTCGAATTTGTTGTGAGCCAAACCTAAAGGAGACTTGTCGTGGGAGCGGATATAGACTACATTACCACGCACTTACAGTACAAAACACAGGGTAAGGACGAAAGCCTGCATGATCACTTGCTGCTAGTATTGCCTTTCTACAACGAAATGCTTGTGATTTTAAGCTGAAGCATCCCTTATCTGTGGAAAAAGGTTGTGAATCAAAGCTTTTCATCTGCATGCGGTTGAAGGACTTGCTCATGCTGCTCCATTGGTGAACATAATAGTGGTGGAGCGGCTAATGAGTGCGAACTCTGCAACACTTTTCTTATATACTATAGACTACCTTCAATGTCCTAAAACCACTGAAATGGAACCATTTGTCCTATGCTTCCAAATGTAGTTCCACACAGTCAGGCTATAGTGGTTTATTTCCAGAGGCAGCGACTTTGGAGGACCAGACAATTGGGATAATCTGTGGTTGGTTGTGGGAAAGTGAGGAGGTTTGGGCCCATTGTATTTTCTTCCAGAGAAACTGCCTGGTAGAGAAAGGTAAGTGAAGGGAGGGGGTTTAAATTGTGGAAGTATAGTCGGATGGGGTTCACTGTTCCGACAAAACGATTCGTCCTTCCATATTTCCGAAACTGTTACGTCTAGGGTAACTCAGCCCGGGCAAGACTTGCGAACGAACTGCTGTTTGCGGTTTTAACCACCTTAAGGGCTACTCCAATGGTTGTAACTGTGGGCCTATCCATGTTTCCCGCGCCTTTTCTCGGCAGTTCATTCGCGGCTTCGTTCCCTAGTGTATTGCGATGACCAGGTACCTAAAGCTGGTTGACCTGGGAGGAGGATGTCAAGATATTAAGTTTTTCCTCGCCTTCCTTTACCGGCTGCTTGACTGTTGATGCTGTTGCCTTGGGTTCCCATACTGAGTTCCGTTCCGTTGTCATTCCATGGTTCTATCTTAGAATTTCAGACTGTTAAAGACAGACTTGTAGGATTGCTTGAGCTTATAAGGTCTCGGAGTGTTGAAGATGGCAATCATTGTAAGGACGTACATATATCAGTTGAGAGTAGGGTTAGCTAAGATCACCTTGGATCCCAATCAACTGGATCTTGTATCCCACTGCAGTATTTGAGGAGGACTTCCAGGTCCTCTTGTCAATCCCCAGCCCTTTGTTCTTCTACTGCATCTCTATGCAATTTCGTTCCGTACATTAATTATTACACTCAACGACAAAAAAAAAACCGTCACCTTCGATGTGATAAAGATCCCCGGATCCTCCTTCAAGCGGACATCAAATTTACTTAGAAAACATCCTTTCGCCGTATTCAAAATTTCATTTAATTGCTTTTCCCATTAAGGACAAAAATGAAGGAAAGACCACAAAGGAAAATGCAACCTCTCAAGCCAATAGGTGACATCATGCGGCAAAACGATGATTCTCTCCCCAGACACAAGGGTAATTACACTCTTTTCGATGAAATCCTTGATATTTTACGCAAATGCTTAGGCTCACTCACCATCACCATCATCATTGCGCTGTCCTCTTGCTGCGATTGGCCAAGCATGACACGGAAACACAATTTTATCGTCCTTAAATGAAAAGGAAAAAAAAAAGAAAACGATCGTCAAATTGTGGGAACCATCAAAACCTCAGAAAGATTCAAAGTTAATTGCTGTTATCCTTGAGCGACGCAGCACCCCAACAGCAGCAATGTTTTACTTTCTCAAGGAAGTTGACAAAAATCGCTATTTTTTTGCAATATTATGAGAGTGCCTCCAGGGTAATTGATGGGTAAACAGGGCGTCAAACTCAACGAAGGAAGGGTTAAACTGATTGTTGCGATTTTTTCGATGACAGACGATGCGTAAAGTCATTTGCGAAAATTGCAACTCCGCAGGAGACATCGTCTTGAAGGTCTCCTTGATTGCCTCGGGGTATTGAAATTGTATCCGCGGGGAGATACTTTATTATTCATAAGAAAACGAAAACGGATTGCAACAATTATCTGTCGCACACATGTCGTTTTAGCTCATCGGTGTTGAACTCAATTAAGGGAAACGTTATTCGTTCGAATTTAGGAACCTTCACAGGCATGGGAAGCGTATCGCACCCGCAATTAAAAATTCCAATGGACAGATGGTCAAGGAACGTGACATCCTTATTATGTCACAGCGGACTGCTATCGGAATCGAACCAACTATTAGTGTGGGTTACATAAGCGTGATCTATGATTACGCGTCTAATTGCGTAATTGCTTCATTTTGTGTCAACATTTAAGCTCTGGCTGTCTTCATTAGTTTTTTAATTGCATTTTGATTGTAGTTAGCAATTTAAATTACCGATTCGCGTGTTACACAAAAAATTGTATCTTCTGTACGAGGAACGTTCTTCCGGTCCTAAGTGAAAGGTCTAACTTAGCGCTACAATTGGTGGGTCGGAAGCAAAGGACTGGCAGTTAACCCCCCGGCTAAGAAGAGATCAATTCGTACCTTCAAAATCGTGGCCGTTGAGCTCAGTATCTCGAGTTCACCTCGATGCCTGGATTCCATACTAAACCGGAAGGATAACATTGATGAGCGCATCGAGAGAGAGCACTACTTCTGCAAAAAGGCGTTCACTAAAACGTGAAACTTCAAGGCAGTTGTGCATGTCGGCTTTAAGACCCAGTCTCACATGTGGTTCTCTGAAGCACTACCGGTGCTTCAGACATGCTCCGATAAAATAGAAAACGTCTTCTTTAGCTCAGAGGATGCATTCCTCATTTTGGACTCTTATATGTGGTCTGGGGTTCAACGTAAGTAGTTCGCATTTCGGCTTGAAAATGGTGGAGAATGGGATCATGGGTAAGCAAGCGATACATCTACTCCGCTCATGTAGACTCTTCAATACTAGACAGCTCCTTCAGAGGATCTCACCAAGATTCTGCATTGTACTTGTTATCCGTTAGCTACATGTCATTCAATGGGAAAAGCGCAGGAAGAAGTGTGATCCGAGATGACAGATCATGGCTACAGACGTCAGTCCTGAAACTGGCAGATCACAGAGATAAAAGTAGAATAAATAAGCAGGAGGAGAAGAGTAGAACACCTCACTATACAGCTCGATGAATACAACATTGAGTCGAGCATTGAGATACCTGGGCATGCTCCTGGACCTCTGGTTTAACTTGAAAGGGCACATGAGACACGCTTGTGAGAAATCCCCCCGGGCAGTAACGACATTATCCAGATTAATGCCAAATATTTGAGGACCCATCCAACCAATTAGAAAACTGCTAGTTATGCTATGTATGCGTCTCCTATATGGGCACAGTAGACGCATGAACTCGGTACACAGAATCGCAGCGCTAAGAGTATGCGGTGCTTTTAGAACCGCGTCAGTGGAAGCCATAAGCGTAATCTGAAGCCAAAAAGACAGCTGCACAACGTGGGATAGAATCAGAGAAGAGGAGGTCCACCAGGGAGGTCATACAGGAGATGGTAACACAGATGGAACAATTCAATCAAAGGAAGATGGACATACATATGTACACACTGACAGCCAACATAGAGGAGTGGGCTAGCAAATACGCGGAGAGGTGAACTATTACCTGGCAGAATTCCTGTCGGGGCTTGAATGCTTCCGGGAGTACCTCTGCAAATATTAGCACGTACATAACCCATACTGCCTGTACTGTGATGACAGGAACCAGAACGCGAAGCGTGTTCTGGTGGAATGTCGAGGATACACAACGGCCTGAAGCACCTTAGAGAGGGAAATGGGTGGAGAGGTGACACCAAGAGGACTGATGGTTTTCATGCTAACGACTAAGTGAAATCTGGGAGACAGCGAATGTAGTTACCTTAGGCATAGGTTACCATAACAACCAATCTGATAATACACAACCTACAATACACACACTCGCACAACCACTACGCTACCAAACAAACACCTATAAAAGCATGACAATCCAAAGGGCAGCGTGTATCGATGCCACAGGATCAATGAGAGCAACACCATCACCGGCAATGGAAACTCATTCCACTTGATCCATACTGCAACAGTTTACCGCCCAAAACAGCTGTAATGCTGAGGGAAAGCCGACTATGGTCATCGAACCCTCTCAGCCATGCCTCCTTTGAACCTCCTCCTTGAACCCGATGCTGGTTATTAGATTCGTTTTAAGAATTTCTGACAAAGTTTACTGGAAAAACCAAAGAATCATCAACGGTCTTCTCTACCGATGATTCTAAAATGGACACGTTGGCACGGGAGCCCGAGTTTATTGTGAAGCACTAAGAATAGACCCTTCCTTTAGCATAAACGATGGATGCATGTCTTTCAAGCCGGAATCATGGCCACTATGCGGGCTGCGGAAATTATACGCGAGAGCAATATCGTTGTTAAAACGAATACTGTCCATATAGATAGCCAGGCAGCCTTTAAAGCTCTGAACTTCGCTTTAAACAGATCGATGAGTATGAGGGTCAGAGCAAACCAACGCTGGGTTTGTCTAGACACATGGGCAATATCCAGGACGCCAGACCGACCCTTAGCGAGAAATCTAGTTCTATGATGAAACCTAGTCACCATAACACACAGGTCCTCTCTGGCATGATTACTGCCATTGATGCACCTCCAGTTCGGGTTTAGGAATACTGGACCCACCGCCGACGCTATAAAGACTGCCTTAGACACAACAGCCACTGAAATAAAAGGAAAAAGTTGGCGCTGGGGAGCGAAAGAATACTGTCATCCTTTATGCGGCTGCAGTTTGGGCCGGAGCACTTTCGACGACAGTTACGAGGCAGAGGGAGCCACAATTTACAGGCTTTGCCCATCAAGAGTGATAAATGGCATTCGCACGATCTCGTACGCGGCAGCCTGCGTCATAACTTGAATGGTACCCATTGACATTATCGCAGGCGAGATGCAGAGGATCTATAATAAGAGGAATTCGGGGCCGACAAGAAGCGAACGCGGTAGGAAAACATCAGGAAAGGAAGATGGACGCACAAACTGATCGCGACTATCAAGATCTGGGTGAATCGCGCGGAGGGGGACGCAGTTCCTATCTGGACACAGTGGCTATCGCAAATACCTGCACAGATTTGGACACGGATCTGGACATAGTGATGGAGAGGCGATCTTCCAAATTCATCATCCCTTAACGACCACATGCTGCAGTCAGAAGGAAGCTAAGGGGAAATTTGCTCACTCATCACTAGACGATATGGCGACATCTTTGCTAGCCAAACCCGCGAAGTATTACTCAACGGTAGTCCCGCAGGTTGATTGGTAGAAGACTAGAGGGGTGTGGTTTAGTAAGTGCACGCTGAGGAAATCTCAATCTAAGTCTGCATACTAGTGGATTCCACATCTGCATAAAAAAAAAAAAATATGAGAGCTACCCAAGCCATAGGGAAAATCCAGGATACTGCAAGGGAGAGAAGCTAGCAAAAGGGAGCATCAGTTGGTGCCTGACTGCAAGTAGCTTTTGTCGACACTGAGCACTAAAACGATAAAAACTGTCAATCTTTCCTCTAGACAAACCAAGCTTCAACTTTAGGAAGGCAAGTACAAACTCTGCAGATTGGGACCCATACGAGATGACATTTTTTAATATTTAGCCAACGGTATTCTCCACCGCCTCCTTCTCATAAGGAACTACGACGCTTGCCGTACATAGTTTCGGTAGCCATCTTACCACACTCTTAACCAACAGAAAGGATTGTCATCGTCAGTCGGTTTCCATGAAGTATGAACGAGCTCTTTGCCTTGTAGCTGTCTTTCGTCCATATTCGGCTTCGGACGACTAAAAATCCAACAACTTAGCATTCCGTGCGTGCCAAGCTTTTCGTCAGACCAACGCACATGAGGCACGTAGAGTAATCAATGCCAAATGACCCTTGTTAGTGGATATTTAGCTCCTTCACCCGCGTAAAGTTGTTCGTTGTTTGCTTCTTTAAGCTTACAGTCTAAGCTAGGCATGTCGTGCTTAAACTTTTTCCTAGGGTAACGTGGATATAGAAAGCCTTATTACCACATCTGTAGGGAGCCACACAACCAACTGGATCACAACCTACGTCTTGATATGATCTGAAAAGCGCCTGCCTCCTCCACAACATTTCCCAAAAATGCCAGCTTCAACCTCTGACAGTTGAGCCAGAACGTAAGGACGCTGTAAATCACTAAACAATACGATTGTAATGAGGAAAAGGACCTCTTGTGTGTTCCCCAGACAATCGCTCTAGTTCCTCCTCGACGCATAAAAGAAACGGAAGGATGCACACCCAAACAGTTGCAATCAAGGAATTGTGCAAAAAAATAGATGGAAAACGGAAGGACACATTCCTGCAAAATAAGGACAGCATTGACATCGAAGAACTCAACTCAAGGAAGGACAACAAAAGTAGATCTGTCGCAACCAGTACACTAAATGAAAATTTATGTGTTTTCAAGGAGAACACCAACACACGTTCGTAGTCTCCTTTTTCCTGAAAAAAGGATGTCGTAACTCTCGGCCAAATTGACAAGGAAACAATGCCCCCAAAAGATGATCACTATGAGAATATCCTTCATTAGTACTCTTGTTTCTCGTTTCTTGTTTTTTTTTTTCTTTTCTTATCCTCCGATGTAGTTGCAATTTGCATCCTTCGATCCTGTGATCATCAGTGTAAAATTTATGCATCTCCTGTGTGAAATTATGCAAATCATCATTGACAGGAGAGATCCTTATTGATCGGCAATTTTGTGGTTGTCATAAGAATTCCCGTTTTGTTCTCAAGATCATAAGAATTTTCACTAATTGGGTGCTAGTTGCATTCAAATACCGGTTTATCCTTTTTGTCGATTGTTGTCACTCTTGATTCTGGTGTTTTGGGTTAAACAGCCCGGAAGTAATGACAGGAGTCCTTTGAATTTAAATTCCAGCAACGATGAGTTATAGCCTTGTTTTTCGTTTCACACCCTTTTTTATCGTGCGCCAATATCCTTTTGTTCGTCCGGGACCGCTGCTCTTTTTTTTTTTTGCAACACCGCAACAAATTGAAATCGTTTTACTTTCAAATTTACTCTGGGATTTTAGAGTTTTCCCTTAAAAAAAATCAAGGATCTGTATCGAGGATGTGGATATAGTTATGATTTATTTCTCAATTTCTAGTGCGAATAAAGGACATGTGCCGAATGCATTCGAAAAGGGTTGTTAACATAGTTTTCATTGCGAAAAAATGCTGGAGTTGTAGATTTATGAGAACTTGGCTGCAGGATCGATCGATTTAGAGCGAGTCCTTGGGGTTTTGTTGGTATTGTAAATCAGCGCTGATTTATGTATCCATTCATGTGTCGCGATACTGATAGTAACAGCTTCGAATGTAGTAGGGAGGACACATGTTTATATTCTTTTCTGACACCATGTTGACTAGGAAACGAGCAGGGAGTAGAGACTGGACGGACTGGACAGGAGTAAAGCAGTAACATGCGATAGATAATGCCGTGAGTGGAGACAAGAAAATTTAGGTGCAAACCTTCGTAGTTTCCTGCCATACTACGAGTGATTGGCGACGAAATGCATCAAGGCAAGGTTTAATAGCAAAATCAACATTTGCAGGATAAAGGTGATACTACCAAAGATTCCTCCTACAAGCTCCTCTAGAAATTGTAGTAGCAATCTCCGATATCTTTCGTGAAACATGCCCTCCGCGGATTCAGGCTCATTGACTTTGTGGCGAAACGGAATGTGGCAATATAACGTCCCCATGCCTCGATATACACAAGGTAACAAGGACGTCACCAGATCACGCTGCCATAGGGAGTGAGGCTGTATAATGTCACTGGCGGTGTTCCCCAAGGCTCTGTACTAGGTCCGCTACTGTGGAACCTAATATACGATGACGTGCTTAGACTAAGAATCCTGAGGTCTTCGAAAATAATTGTCTTCGCCACGGACATAGCAATCGCTGTAGTAATCAAACTTCTTGAGGAGTCGGAGCATGACTGCAAATAATCAATCGGGATAGTTCAGAACTGGCTGATAGGCATAAGCCTACAACTTGCAGAGGAGAAGACAGAAGTGATGCTCGTCAGCAGCAGACGAATCATGGAGACCATAAAAGTAACAGACGGCGATCTCGTTAGATTAGATTGGTTATAAGGATGTAAGCACACTGCCACCTCGCCAAGAGGTCGATGGGATACTCGACTAAGAGCACCTCTTCCAGTCCAATTTCCTTGATGAATCGGAGTACCTGGAGAGTAGATCAACTTCTGATGGTCGTTAGGCAGTGCTCCACATTCCTTTGTAAGGAGTTGAAGTACCGTGCCATTAATACAGATGCAAGGCTAACTTTTAAGCAGCAACTGCTGCATGCAGCTAAGAAAACAGCAAAGGCAACGGCGGCCCTGATAAGGATCACGCCAAATGCCAACGAACCAAAGCACAAGAAGAGGTTGCTCTTTGTAAGATTTTCGGCTCCCAAATATGGGCTGGTGACATGAAGACGAAGTCGTACAAAAACAAGACATAGGCAGCTGACAGGATCAATGCGTTGAGAGTATCCAGCACGTTTTGAAGAACTTTCTACCACGTGGCATATGCATGCAATTGCTGGCATGGTACCAATAGACCTTACGAAAGAAGCACAACAGAAATACCTTGCCAGCAAGGCCACATCGTCAACAACTACGAATCGAAATGATGCTGTGGTATCATCAAGTTCAAGTCTGGACATTTAGTAGAAGAGATGGTGCCACTCTGATAAAGGTAGCTGGACGCACAGACTGATCCCCAGCAGGATGCATGGGGAGCACAATTTCCACTTGGGGCAGATGCTTAGGTACTGGCCATGGATGCTTTAACAGTTTTGGACACGAAGACAACCCCTATTGCCAAATTTGCACGGAAGCAGTCCAGAATATGGAGTGCGTCGTGTTCCACTACCACTATAGGCTGGTGGACAAACTGAGTGAGCACTTAACCACAGGCAAGGTCAGCAGACAGATGATGAACACGAAAGATGCTTGGAACGCAGTTAGCGACACTATGGCGACCATTATGAAGGAACAACGAAGACATGAACGACATCGAAATGCAGGGCCGCAGGCTGCCTACATGAGAACGGAACACAAGCAAGCTCAAGTCCACCTTCATGATCAAATAATTGAGGGCAGTTCCGTGAGGACCAGAGATAGCTGGGTTTACTGGGTGGATTTCCCAATGAGTACGAGCTCAGATTCGTCTTTAAAAGATTTCTGCCTTTCGACACAAAAAAAAAAAAAACGGGAAACTTCATGGTGGAAACGCAACTTGTGTGGCCCGATAAGCAGCGATGTAAGCCTGTAGGGCTATCTGCTGGACTCCATCTGGAAGAGCAGGTACGCCTAACTACGCAGAAGAGGCAGATTTCATTGGAAATTCATGGCCTAGGAGCTACTGCTCTTGGTTGAGGCCCAGTTGAATACTTATGACAGCAGATGAGGCGATGTGATTACTCATTTCCCCAGTGAATCGACTAAGTCTGAGCAGAACAAGAAAGCCAGCCGAAAAGATATTCGTGGAATCGCAGTTAAGGAGCATTTTAAATAATCCCAACTATTCTGCATCGGATTTCATGGACGAACTGTCGCTTCCATTTTTTTTGGACGCTGTCCCAATGCTATTCATCTTAACATAGAGCACAATGGCTACTGCAAATCCCTTTCGACATCATCTCTGCCAATGTTGGGGTCTGAATAAGGACTGTAGACAGCCGTTTCCCATCACCACAAGCACCCATCTGATCTGCTTTTAAACCCGAAAAAGTTATTGGATGCAATCTGTTGGTTCTCCAATCTTACTACAGAAAAAGAAATATTTCAAACTTCCCTTCACTTTGGTGGCTCAATAAACGTCGGTTATATTGCCAAAGGAAGAATGACCCTAACACCAAAGAACTACTCCCAGGATAACGTGATAATTCTACCTTTTTTCTGTCGTCTGTTTATCCCCGCAACCTGTCACATCAACTGATTAAAATCAAAAGTACTATACGACCGACAGTAAACACTTTCGAACAAATCATAGAAACGTTCTAAAAAAGGAACAAAAACTATCCTGTTGCACATGAGAGTTACAATTGCAACCCTCCTTTAACTGTTATTTGAATTTAATTGAAAAATTCCCACCCTCTCTGCAATCCGAACGGTCCACTTCCTCGTGATATGATCAATCAGATTTTATCACTAAAAAACTTCTTAATTATAGAAAAAAAATAGACTCTTTCCCTCTCGCTCTTGCCTGAGTATTACTACATCCCTTACTGCACAAGGACCAGAGTAGGGGGAAAACTGAAATTCCTTCACCAGCAATGAAAAGAAGCAGTCCTTTCTCCCTTTCATACAGGGAAAGAAACGAGACAAAAGGAGAGAATAAAAATCAACCCCTAACCGTCACACAGTCACCCGAAAATAACGTTCTATAAGAGCAAGGATATGCACTGAAAAATTGTCAGTTGAGTATCGTTGCTTGTCGAGTGCAGTTCGCCATACGTGAATTTAGAGGAAACAAAAAAAAATGTTAAAGTGGACCGCAGCACAACAGAAATTCTCGGAGTCGTTGTCGTCGGCAAATAGCACACTAAGGACACCGCAGCTATCACCATCAAAACGACGTAAGCGACGTGCAACAATTGCCAACAAAGAGAACATCATCACCTCGACACCGATGGGGCCGCCTGCACAGAAATTTCGATACAGTCCACTGGTTCTGGCGCCACTCACTGATATACTAAACCTTACACCAGAGCCGATTGTAAAAACCCCCGAACGGGTTGTTCCTCGGCAGTATGCCTCCACTTTGCCGAAATTCGAGGAGGAGTACTCGCCAAACACTCTCCCGTGTGGTAAAGCTTTAGCGATTCGAGGACTTCTCCCAGACACATACGTTGGAAATCCTCGTTACTTCACAACCCCTGAACAGCCATGCCAGCAGCAACATCCTGCCAACAAGAAATCGCTGCCAAAGAAAAGGAAACTAGATCTGGAGTTCACCGATACTGAGACGACCAATCGACAGCCTCGAACTCCTGCCACCAACAAAACAATCAGTTCCTCGCAAATGGGCGACGAAACTCTAGACAAACTCATCGATGCTATCCTGGATAGCGCGCGAAAGGACAAGAAGAAAAAACCGCGCAAAAGCTTCAACCTTCGTCGAAGGACACTGATTAAGAACACGACGGAGAATGTTGACTTGATTTTATCACCATCGTACGCTCCTGCTGATGATCCTGCGAGTGATTTGAGTTTTCTGCGCGTCGAAGCTGTAGACGATATGATCGTGTGTACGACTCCAACTCAGAATCCTTCCAAGAAGATGAGACGACCTGAGGGTGATTGCAGGAAGTACTTTGAAATTGGTTTGGCGTTGCCATCGATTTATGTCTGAGAGAGTGGCTGAGTGGATGTTACTTAGAAATTGCATTACCTTTAGTAGGGGGAAAAGCACGCTTATTGTTAGGTTAAGTTTATCGTTAGTTAATTTATTTAAATTATTTGTAAATACTCTGTTTTAGTTTAAGATTTATTTTTGATGGCTGTTTAGATGAAGAAAAAGGAAATAAACAAAAAAAATTGCATTTGAAGCGTTTCATTGGTTCTGCAGGTTTTAGGTTCGCTGCTCAACTCTTTTGTTTTCAGCGCCAGCGGTGGGTTTTCTGTCGGGGAAAATTCAACAAAATCTGAGTATCAACACTATAAGTAAATGGCATTGTGAAGGAGCAAGTTTGTTCCTACTGAACGTCAGGAAAGTCCTTTCTACTTCGATGGCACTTGACTTTCAAATTCGTGGTTCTGCTCAGCATAGTTTTACGACGCCTTCTGGTGAGCCGAAGGAGCGTTGAATATACATAGTTCTTATACGCAGGGACCACCTATGTACGTGACCCTTAAATCGTTTTAGGAACGACGAAGGACGAGGAGTGCGCTAGAAAAACTGGTCACAGATTCAAAGTGCGACTCTCACCGATAAGATTTGGTGGCAAACACAACAACTTCGCGTGGATGAAATGTAAAAAAAGGAGACGATACCAAGCGACTACCTCCAGATATGTATGCTCGTATGCTACCCCTGATAGGCACGGATATCACAGCAACACATGCAGGGATATGGGAGGCAGACGACGTTTTTTTAGAACTGAGACCTTAGCTGACAAGAATAGACACCGTTTGTTCATTACTTACTTACTTACTTACTTACTTACTTAAGGTGGCGCTACAGTCCGGGGTGGACCTGGGCCTCAACCAACAAGCGTCTTCAGCCATCTCGATCTTTAGCCATCTGCCTCCAGCTTCGCACGCTAAGTTGGTTGAGGTCCCCTTTCGCCTGCGTGTGCCACCTGAGTCGCGGTTTTCCTTTACTGCGCCGTCCCTCGGAAATGGATTCGAAAATTTCCGGGCCGGAGCATTTGTGTCCATGCGCTCTACATGACCCAGCCACCTCGGTCGTTGGACCTGCACTCTCCTGGCCAAGTCGATGTCGCTGAAGAGCCCATAAAGTTCGCCGTTGTATCTCCTCCTCCATTCACTGTCTATTCAGACAAGACCAAAAATCACCCGAAGAAATTTCCTCTCGAAGCAGCCAAGAGCGACCTCATCTGCTTTTGACAGGGTCCATGCCTCTGCGCCATAGAGCAGGACTGGGATGATTAAAGCCTTGTATAGGGTCACTTTAGTTGCTCGAGAGAGGGCGGCTTTGTTGTTCAACGTTATTCAGCGATTGGCAAGATATGGGAGGCAGAAGACGTTTTGTAGAACTGAGACCTAAGCTGACAAGAAAGGAGCCCGTATTTTCTGTGCCAAAGAAAAACTACAGCAGCTAGTCTGATAGACATGATAGAATCCGTCACATTACCCTAGTATGTGCAAGTGGCCAAGGACGAGTAGGTAGTGCGTTTGCTTGTTCATGGCGCGCTATGGAAAGAGCAATCACAGTCACCAAGGAGAACAGAGAAACGAATAAAATCTGAATTGACGACAGTGTCAAGCACGTCAAGAACAGCTTTCAGGAACTTCACGAAAAGATCAAAAAATGCCAAATCCACTACTCAAAAATTGTTAACCATTTTCAAAGGCGAAGCATGAGACTTCGAAAAGGCAATACACTGCTGCAGATGGAAAATACTAGGAAACTCCTACTTCGACTAACATGATCATCATGTAGCCTGTCTTGTTTAAAGTCGGACGTACATCTCTTCTAAATGTTTCCACTCTGCCCTGTCTTGTGCTGTGCGGATCCAGTGTTCTGCTCTGTTTATATCGTCACTCAAGCGCGATGGTGGTCTGACTCTGTTCCTCAGGTTTTTCGTTGGTCTTCATTTCATCAGACTATTTGTCCACCTTTTGTCTGTTATTCTTGCCACGTGTCCTGCCCTTCCTCACTTTGTCTTTGCGATCTGAGTAGTTATATCGGATACTCCAAGTTCGACTAAACTTCTACAAGAACGGTTGGAATTGTTGCACTCCGAAAGTTTACCGATTTTCAGCTCATCCAAGAAAGACCAACTACTCGTCGTCTCATCAGTAAGTAGCCCCTTTCTGGTGGTTATTGTGTTTCGGTGACATTGAGAGAGGGACCGGAGCGTTTATGAAAATCTATTCTAGTCGTAGATGGACACATAACCAGTCCTGGGTCGAAGAGCTTGACGAAGTCTAAACTCATGTATGTACGCGGGTCGAAGGAGTCCTGAACTCATGTACGTGGCTCTAAATAACTGCAACAAAAACGTCTGAAAAGTGTCAAATGTGATCTGAATCAGCTACATCCTAAGCAGACATGATCAGAGGTTGGCTATAGAATACAATGAATTCAATGATGTAAGCGAGTTGGACATCGCAAGCTACTCTAGGATCAAGAGTTTTTGACAACACTTGGTAAAACGCGGATCATCTTCAAGAATCACTCGAGAGCAGCTGTCGACATTCGTCCAAGGAGACTGAAAGTTATCTAAACCATCCACGAGCTCCGGCAAATGCTTACAAAAGTTGGCATAAACTGTCAAGGATAGGCCAACGACAGGGGAGCACAACAGATCTACAAAGTCGCAGGGCGCTTACACCCCTAAAGGGCAATCAATTAAAAAAAAAAAAGGTTGCGTCAAGCCATTTCGAGCTTGAAGGTAAGCTGAACGAATTGTTTAACCATGCGCGGCAGCATACAATTAGCAGACCAGTTATTCAGAGCTCATGGACCGACCTACAACTTTGAAGACCGTCAAACCTAAGGCGAAAAAACTTGGCATTCAAAAAATAGGAAACGAACCAAATCCATGCGTTAACAGGCACATCGGAGTCAACTCGGGGTGTAAGGATGTCTATGCATTACCACAGCTACCGCCGCGGCTATCTCGGAGTTATCGTTGTACAACCCATGTGGTACTAGGAAGACGCTTCAAGTCCACAAAAGGTCTGGTTTATCTTTCCTAATGTCCGATAAAATTTGATGTAAGGCACAACGAAGTCGAGTGTGCTAAGCATCATCATCAGATGACTTCTGAGCAAGGTCACACTGATATAGTGGTTTGCAGTAATTTTGCAGACTTCTGAGTATTAAGTCTCACGAGTCCCCTTTCTTATAATATGAACTGCCGACAATCGCTTGCTGCGAATCATACTGATATTCACTCACTCTTCCCAACTACTCGTTCGCATGTCCTTCAAAACAGCAAATCCTTCAAATGTAGCAACTGCCACCTTCCGGTTTTCAATTAGCGAGCTTATTCACATGAAATTCAGAATAATGGACAGCAGTTGTCTGTCCAAATGCCACACAACTGTCTGCAATTAGATTGCTCTGAACGCACTTCAAATAACATATCCTTCCGCAAAATAAAAGAAGTAAAAGTGAATGCAGACAAGAAAACAAAAAAGAAAAGGATTCCTCCAGTTTACTTAGTTTCCAGGGCGTGATTTCAAATTTTCGCAATGAATGCCAATTGCGTTTGTGGTTAATGGAGGATGATTCAAGGAAAACATATAATCAGGAAGTAACGAGTGCACACAAGGAGAACCCACTGAAATAGAAGCACACATAGCGCAAACTCAACCGAAGGATATCAGACGATATACATATGTTTGTGCGAAAATTTCTCTACCACCCTTAGGCGAATATTTTACTTCCGTAAGTAAAGGGAGAGAAAATACCTGAGGGCTAGTCTCCTTAACATCGTTCTTTTTGGCAACTATACAAGGACCTACATGGACTTAAAATTTCGGGTATTTCCAATCACCTTGCACCTTTTCTTCCTTCCAATTATTGTTATGCGAAGTTTTTGTTTACTTTTCAAATGTCGATCCTGTTTTTCTCGTCCGATTTTTATCCGTATTCTTAGTCAATTCCTATTGATGGAGAAGAAAAAGTTATGTCAACAGAGGTACTTCCGGATTTCAGTTTCATTTTGAACACCTTTACCAGACCAGAGCGGTACCCAATTAAAAAATCTTTAAATATTAATAAACCTCTAGATAATCCTAGCTGAATGGGTTTTAATAAAATTTTGTCACCGCATTTTATAAAAATTTTTTGTTTATGTTCCCCTGCTGAGCACAGGTACATGGGTGTCCTTGCATTGAAAGAGGTAAACATGCAAAAAGTACCTATTTGCGCGCGTGCTCTCTATTTAAAGGCAAAAAAAAAAATGTCCCATGGTAGGATAAACCCTTTCGATTATTTTGCATAGAATATGAAAAAAAAAAAAAAAAAAAAAGGATTTTGAAGAGGGCTATGTAAATACATCACCGTTGGAGATGTCAATTAGCCTAAGGACATGCGGTTGGTGGTTCTGCGAGACAGTGATTGGAAACAAAAATATTAAAAAAAATCAATGAACTGTGGGGATTGGGGTGTAGTCTATGAAGTCCTGCTGAGAAGATTATGATGTAATAAGAGAAATGGAAAAAATATAAATACTATGTCGAAGGGTTCGTTAGGAAATTTGCATGTGAAGATGTGCGACGCAAGAAAACGAAAGACTTGGCGCGCGAACTTTTATACGCGCTAGAGCCTGAGGCACTTTTTCCTGGATCCAGACGGCAGCGGGAAGAGCTCTCTGAATGGAATCAAGGGTGGCGTCAGCAGTCCCAGTCAAATTTAGTATCGTACATACTGGATGTGAAGAGGACTCGAAGTCCATCATTTCTTAGTTGCAGCCAATTTCAGAGCACGATTGTCCAACGAGAAGAAGCTGCGATCCACCCAAGAGAAGAAATTCAACGTTGGACGTCGCAGAATGCGCGGAATATTCAGAGTCTACAGTGAGTGTCTAAGTAAAAAAAAACTCTCCATGGACGTCACAAATGCCATCGAAGAGTCCAGTCCATCATAGGATACCAACCACCGCCAAGCAAATAAGAAGACTCACTCAAATGGAGGACTTTCCAGTGCTGCAAGAGAAGAGTATCGAGCTAGAATAGTATCGAGGAGAAGAGGATCCACGCAACACCCCAGCTCAAGGTGATTAAAGTATCGCGCGATCGAAGCAATATTCGGAGCTTTTGCAAGTAAGTCAAGCAACTTGCTACTGGTCTTTAGCCCGGAGGGAGGCTCTTAGGCTACGCGCACAGTAATGGTAGAAAACGATGAGAGAAGGGTGCGTGCGGACAGCATCAAACATCGCTTCCTCAATCAAAAAGAAGACATGTGGAAGGTCGTCTTGGAAGCAAACGATCCTCGCAAGACTCTTCACGTAGCCTTACTAATTGTGTAGGTTATCGACACGCAGGGTATACAGCTGATGTAGCAAGAAGTGAATCCAACTTCAGCCAATGATGAGGAACTCCCCTTGTTACTGCAGCCATTAAATAGCGGCCGCTCCCGATGGCATGCACCAGATCGTCAGCATAAAAACATACCTGGAGGCAGGCATATCAGCTTCATACGTCTCATCTACACAAAAAGGCGATTCTATTTTTTTTTTTTTTTTTTTATAATTTACCCGCACTCAAGGGGTTATGAATACCCTTTTACATGTTATTCACATGGTGCGGGCGTGACCCTGCAGATCGGGATTAGAATAGATCTGCTGTTAGGCATGCATGTCGTAAAAGGCGACTAAAATCCAGCTGAAGAAGTAGTCTTAAAGACGTTATGAGCAATACTGTCCGGAGTACAAACTCCTGGTAGGGCCACCCTTGGCAGGAAGGTCATAACTGAAAGATGAAACTGAAGGATGAAATCTAGAAGCGTCTGACCCAGAGTGGGCGGCTCCCTTGTCTGCGACTGATCCTAGAAGGACGGCAGTTTACATACCTGGCAGAAGGACTAAAATGCACCGTCGTAAACAATGCAATGGACAACACAAAAGGAATTATTACCCCAGGTGGTAGATCAGCTAAGCTGGCAAATCCACCCTCTTCGGAGGTCGGTCCCTCGGATTCTGGGGAGGACCAACTATTGCTTTTAAACGACCCTTTTAAAAGAAGCGGAATTTCTAGATCACCACCATCAGGATCTAACACCAACTCAGGAATTAAAAAGAGTACATTGGGAAACAGTACACCTGTGATTTTCCCAAGCCCAAACTTGCCCAAAGAGCAAAAGGAGAATGATGCGATGAAAATCCTTGGCAGTAAGATCAATGAGCTGATGGATTTTATTCAAGGGAAAAACAACGTGCATCACGAGATAAGAAAACTAGTAATTTCCATCCGAACTTACTACAAAAATGTGGAACAATTCGAATCTTCGCGAAGAGCGATAAGAAAAGAACACGTGACCCAAGAAACACAGACGGAGCAACTGAGCTACTGCGCGGTCCTCGGAAACAGAAAGGATAGCACGAAGGCTCACACGGAAAAAAGAAGAAGAGATACGACGCCTAAGACAACCACGCAGGCATGTCAAGACCCAAAGCATCTACCCGACCCGAAAAGAAAGAGATCGGAAACGACGAAAATTATGGCACAACATAGCAAACTACTGGAAACCCCAAGCTCAGCAGTACCAGTAAAGAAGTTACCGCCAAAAAAGCAGGAATGGACCCTAGTATTGGGTCGTGAAAGGAAGAAACGGAAACCAATGCGACCGGATGCACTTGTTATAAGAGCCACAGGAGACCTTTCCTATTCGGACATGCTGAGGAAGGTGAAAACTGATCCCATGCTAAAGGATCTTGGAGATAGCGTCAATCAAGTTAGAAAAACGGCGAAAGGAGATCTTTTACTACAGCTGAAGAGAACAGCAGACTCGCAAACCTCGGACTTCCAGCAAAAAGTGAAAAAGATACTGGAAGAGAAAGCGGATGTCAAAGCCGTGACACACGAGGTGCTGATCGAGGTGAGGGACTTGGATGAAATTACTACCAAAGAGGAAATCAACCTAGCCCTCTCGGAGCAGCTCGGAAAGTTGATCCCAGCGACAGCAATTAAGAGTATGAGGAAATCCTACGCTGCAACCCAGACAGCAGTGGTAAGCCTTCCAGCAAACACCGCCACCAAAGCGCTGGCGATCGGAAGAATTAGAATAGGATGGGTAAACTGCCGAGTGAGAGAAAAGACTGAAGTGAACAGATGTTACCGATGTCTTGAATACGGTCACCTCTCCAGGGACTGCAAAAGCGATGATCGGTCTGAACGCTGTTTCAGGTGTGGTGAAAAGGGGCACATGGCCAAAAATTGCTCCTCAGAGCCCAAATGCATGCTCTGCAAAGGAAGTGGAAACAGCACCAAACATAGTACTGGAAGTTTCAGATGTCCTGCCTTCCAACTCGCGCTGCAAAACACGAAAAAACGAATATGAGGATCATCCAAATAAACCTCAACCATTGTGAAGCAGCCCAAGATCTTCTTACTCAGACGGTCCGTGAGTATAATGCAGACGTCGCGATTCTCAGCGAGCCTTACAAACAGCTGGACGAAAGTGTATGGACTGCAGACACTACAGGCAAAGCTGCGATATGGATATGTGGTAGGCGACCTTTTGAAGAGAAAACGGAGACACGCCAAGCAGGCTTTGTGTGGGCCAAGATAAACGGTGCATACTTCTTCAGCTGCTACGCGCCTCCTAGCCTTACCCAAGAAGAATATGAAAGCCTAGTTGACAATGTCGCAAGCTGTGCGATAGGCAAAGCCCCACTCGTTATTGCGGGTGACTTCAACGCGTGGGCGGTAGAATGGGGCTCGCGCAGTACAAACACTAGGGGAAATGCCCTACTACAGGCGTTCGCATCACTGAATATTGTTCTCGCGAATTCTGGAAACAAGCTAACCTTTTGCAAGAACGGGAGAGGATCCATTATAGACATCACCTTCATAAGCCCATCCCTGGCACCGAATCTATCGTGGAAAGTATGCCCTGAGTACACGCATAGTGATCATCAGGCAATCAAATATGAGGTACAGACTGGTGGAAACAGTCGAGCACCAAGAAGACAATCACAGCAAAGAGGATGGAAACCACAATCGCTAGATGTTGACCTACTACAGTTGATGATGGATGAGGTATCAACAAGTGGATCAGCCGCTGACAAGGCAAAACAACTCATAGATGGACTGAAAAGAGCCTGCGACGCATCAATGCAACGGAAACAAACTGGCAATTTACACAGGCCACCAGTATATTGGTGGAATGAGGAGATAGCCACACTGCGTGCAGAGTGCCATCGAGCAAGGCGATTGTACCAGCGTTCCAGGGGGAATAGTAACCACCAGGTACTTCAAGAGAGGTTTACATCTATGAGAAGATGTCTTAAGAATGCCATCCGAGCGAGCAAAAAGAGAAGCTTTATCGAGTTATGCAACGAGGCCGATCAAAACCCATGGGGCAAAGCCTACCAAGTCGTAATGCAGAGACTGAATGGTGGTCGAAAACCCCCATCCACGTCTGCAGCTTTCTTACAAACTGTGGTTTCAGTTCTGTTCCCGCAACACCAAGGGGAAGCGGAAACTATGGAGGGAGGTAACGCAGCAACGAGCCACCCGATCCCTCCTGTGACACCGGAAGAAGTCCTACGCATTTGCGGTAAAATTGGGGACAAAAAAGCGCTGGGCGTCGACGGCTTTCCCAACATTGCCCTTAAGGCAGCAATAAGAAGATGCCCAGATATATTTGCAGACACTTACTATGCGTGTTTAAAGGAAGGAGTATTCCCAAACCAGTGGAAGAAGCAAAAACTGGTCTTAATACCAAAGGGAAAGAAACCCCCACAGGACCCCTCATCGTATAGACCATTGTGCATGTTGGATACCATGGGGAAAATACTAGAGCGCATCATTAGCGATAGACTGGAACGTGCGATTGTTGATGCTGGAGGACTCGCAGATCATCAATATGGTTTTCGAAAGGGACGTTCCACAATCGACGCTATTGATGAAACCGTCAGCACAGCGAGGAAAGCCATCCAAGGAGCACGATGGAAGCACGGCAGTAAGAAGTACTGCGCCATCATCACGTTAGACGTTAAAAATGCATTTAACACCGCGAACTGGAGAAATATCGTGCAGGCACTCACCGCCAAAAGAGTGCCAGAATATCTTCAAAAAATATTGATTGATTATTTTCGCAATAGAGTACTGTTTTACGACACCGACAATGGTACAAAACGCTACATACTGACAGGTGGCGTTCCTCAAGGCTCTGTACTGGGTCCACCGCTGTGGAACCTTATGTACGATGATGTTCTTAGACTGCGAATCCCAAGGTCATCAAAAATAATTGGTTTTGCTGACGACATAGCCATAGTTGTAGCAGCAAAACTCATAGAAGAAGTGGAGCACGACTGCAATGAAGCTATAAGGACCGTCCGAGACTGGCTTACAAGTATGAGTCTAAAGCTTGCGGAGGAAAAGACGGAAGTAATACTAATAAGTAGCAGAAAAGTTATGGAGACTATAACGGTAACTGTCGGTGACCACGTCATAGTTTCCAAGCCAGAACTAAAATACCTTGGCATAGTCATAGATGCACGACTGACCTTTAAACAACACCTACAGTACGCAGCTGAAAAGGCAGCAAAGGCAACCGCTGCCCTGGCAAGGATGATGCCGAATATTGGTGGGCCGCGATATAGGAAAAGACTGCTGCTAGCAAAAGTGGCGACGTCAATGATGCTGTATGGGTCCCAAATATGGGCCAGTGCTATGCAAACAAAAACATACAGAAGAACAATGGAGGCAGCGTACCGAACCAGTGCTCTGCGGGTAAGCAGCTCTTTCCGAACGACGTCCTATGAAGCAGCGTTAGTGGTGGCTGGTATGGTGCCAATAGACCTACTAGCACAAGAAGCACAGGAGAAATACCTCGCCAACAAACAAACGGCGAGACTAGCGACAATGCCAACAGATAGCCAGACTCCACCAAGGACAAAAAGTCTACGAATTTGGCAACAGAGATGGGATAGCTCTGAAAAAGGACGCTGGACTCATAAGATTATACCCAACATCGAAGTGTGGATCGCCAGAAAACATGGAGATTTAAACTTCTATCTGACGCAGGTTCTTACAGGACACGGATGCTTTAGAGCATATCTTCACAAGTTTGGATACGACGACAACCCAGTTTGTCCAACCTGCCCGGGAGCAGTTGAAGACGTTGAACATATCATGTTCCATTGTCTGCGGTATGAAGCAGAACGGCAGCTAGTGGCGCAGAGACTGGGGGAAGTATTAACACCTGAAAACATGATTAAGCACATGATAAGCTCGGAAGAGAGTTGGAATGCGATTAGTGACGTAGCGGCGATCATTATGTTGAAGCAGCGACAAGAGGAGCGTCAGCGGAATGCAGTGCAAGGGCATGAAACTGCAAATATAAACGACTAGCGAAGTACAGCTTTCGAGCTAACCAGCCCCGCGAAGTAATACCTAACGGCGGTTCCGCGGGGAGAGTGGTTGAAGTGTGCAGGGTGTGGTTTAGCACGTAGGCGTACTCCTGACATCGATTATTCAGGTTTGCGAATCGTGCATACTAGTAGCACGGGTTACTAGTATCTTTAGAAGATTACACATCCTTTGGCGCTTTACATAAAAAAAAAAAAAAACATGGTGCGGGCGTCGGAAATGTAGATAGAGAGAGAGAAAGAGATTGGTGCAGTGGTTTGAAACTCAGATGTGTTAGGTTTCACATTAGCTCCAGGGGTGGTGTCCAGAATAACTGGGGAGATTTGATGCTGTCATGTATTTTTTTGCCTTCGCTTCTGATTCACAGTATTTTTTTCCCGATCCACCTGATGTTATAAGCATATCAATTATGTCTTGAAAGAACTGCCGAGGCATATCCTTGGTAAATGTCGTTTACAAGATCCTACCCAGCATATTGGGTAAACGTCTCAAGCCTTTATGCGCCTGACTCATTCAAGTTGGTGCTTTTGGTGGTTCTTAAGACTGATGATAGCCTCAGCTCAAGTAAAGGACGTTGAGAGAGGTCTCCTGCAGCGGTTTCGTATGAGTACTAGGGCTGGTGTCGGTTGGTTGAGTGCCGCTGTGAGATTTAGAAATTTCATGTTCTTTCCATCGTTTTGCTTCCCGCACGCCCCTCAAGCCTAGTACAACTTAAAGAAAAAACTTGTTAGGACCACATCACCTTCCTTTTCCTCTGCAGAATGCCTCCCGATGAATTATGTCGACTTTGTTGCCAAATTATAGGCGTAACTCCGACCTTTATTCCACCAATTGTCCATCCACAAATAATTCAATTATCAACGTCAAAACAACAACCTGCTGCAAAATACTGGTGTCCTGTCCACCACGTCGCTTTCCTTATCTCTGTTGAATAGAATATTACAGGACACGTGCCGAGTATACAAATAGACTGATCCTCAACGCTGCTACGCTGCTGTGATGTGCTAACAAGTGTTTCTGTTCCACTAATTGATTTTCTAGTGGTTCCATCTGTTCTATTCAACGACCATGCAGGTAGGAGTCTACGTATCCTTATTTTGTTGAATGCAGGCGCATGTGGGCCTCTCTTCCTCTGGAAGTGGGCATAACAAATTGGGAAGAGTCCTTATCAATTTTTTCTAATCGACTATAGTGCGATCTAAAATTTTATTGGACGAGTGGTAATATATGAGACAGGTTCTGAATTTATGATTGTCCTGTAAGCGGCTTGCTTTACCCTTTAACAGGGTAACACGTCAGATGGTAGATAATCCTCGTTTTATGAATAGGAAAGCGGGTGGTTGAATGGTAGCTCCGGTGCCGGAAACCTGTTAATTGTATTTTTAACACATTGACTATTGAAACAGATGAATGGAGACAATGGGCAGGAGCTGTGGAAATTAATTCTGTGGAACGGAGTTCATTTCTGAGGCATGGTCGTACATTATGACCCTCAAATGTGTGTGGGTGCCAAACAGACAGGTATTGAGGCGAGTAAAACTAGCTCAGGGGTTGCGCCAACTACCCGAGTGTAACATCAGTCGTATTTGCATCGACACTCACTGAGAGGAGGATTAGGTTGTCTGAATTCTCAAGGAGAGTTATGGTATGGTACGGGAGAAGGGGGTTTACTCAGGGCCTTTTGGTCCATGATGATTCCAAACAGATTGGGGACAGTCTCTAATTTATTTGCCCATCTGTTTCCTCAAGAGTACAGATCGCCAAGCCTTTTCCGATGGAGTCTTAAGACGTCCTATATCCCTAGCATGAAGTATTGGGCAGCATTTCCAAAAATACATCAGAGATGCCGCCGCAATGAAATCCCTGGTTTGACAGGGAATGCCGGTAAACAAGAGGCATACAAAGCCGCGATGCGTCTAAGGAGTAGAGACGAACACCGGCTTCTCAGGAGGAAAAAGAAGGAGCGCGATCGAGACAATAGCGAGATGCTACTGCAGGAATGAGGTTCGGAAGTTATACCAAAAGGTAAAAAGATCCACAAAGTCCAAACCGAATCCTGCAAGGGCGATGGAAGGAACATGCTGAGGACATGGAAGAACCATTCCTGCAGGCTGTTCAACGGCAACGACGAACCAAATCGCGGCAGAATGAGCTATTCAACCTGGAAGATCGAGGCCAACAAGTCCGTCCACCCGACCTGGAAGAAGGAGAAGATTACCATATCTAAGCTTAACTCCAACAAAGCTGCTGGGGCTGACGGCCTAGCTGCCGAGCTGTTCGAAGCGGCAGGCGATAAACTTGGAAAGGAGCATGCACCAACTCATCTGTACGATTTGGTCGAATGAAAGTATGTCCAATGAGTGGAACCTGTTTGCCTGAACGGAGACCCTCTGAATCGTGCCAACTACAGATCTTGTCTGCCGTGTTGTATGAATGCCTGTTCGTCAACAACCTGATCAGTCCATATCAGTGTGGCCTTAGGCCGGGAAAGTCCATCTTCGATCAAGTATTTACACTCGTACAACCACAAACTCTTCAGACCACAAACTCGGTTTAACCCGAGGAGTAAGATGACTGGGGCATGTAGAGCTTAGGTACACCAATGCTCGAACACGGAAAATCTTCGAATCCAACATCAAGGGACAGCTCAGTAGAGAAAGGAGAGGAAGACCCAGGTGTAAGTGGAGACAGCTAGCTAAAGATCAAGCTGGTTGCAGGCGCTTGCTGTTTGGAACCAGGTGCATCTAAGTTGGTCCTAAAGCAAACCGACCTGTACTCCTGACGAAACATATAATTTTTCATAGTGGGCCTTAAGGCTGTTTCCTATGTAGTGGAAGCAACGAATTTGAAAATTGGAACAATCACTCGGCAAGTGCTTGATGGTTTTGATCTGCATCACGACAGCTCCTGCAGTAATCAGGTGAGTTGATGCCTAGTCTGGCTGGCCTTCTGACAAGCTTAAGATCGCCTCAGTAGTGAAGCATCCTTCCGCTGTAGGACAAATTAAGTACGACAAAGAACCTCACTTCGATCTGTCCACAATGGGTAGTCCTGAATGAATTCGTTATTCAGCGACCCAGAGCTTTGGATAGGTAGCCAATTTTAAAGAAATGCACAACTCGTGAAAACAGAGTCATTTCAGAACAGGCATGATCCTGTTTGGGTCAATTTCAAACAAGAACTGATGTGTATGAATACCTCGCGGGAATTACACATCCAACAGGCAGACAGACTTCCCCGACGTCTATCACCCTCAACAATTGATTTTACAGGACTCATTCCATTTCCATTAATCACTCGGCTGCATGTTGCATCCTCTCGTATCCCGCGCTTATTTTTTTTTTTTATTTTCCCTTGTGATTTACCGACCTTCCATCGAAGGTGAGTGCATAGTGTTGCGTCTTTTTATGCCACAATCACAAAAAAAATTTGATAAATCGAAGTACCAGTAGCGCGTTTTCTACTGTTGCAGGAAGGACGCGCACAATTTTTTTCCGTGCTCTGTTATTATTCCTGATGTCAGAATTAATGAAGTCCTCTCGACACTATGACTTTGCAAAAATACAACCAAAACAAAGCATCAGTTGGGATGGGATGCGTCTAGGGTCTACAGAAAGTTGTCAATCAATTGAAATGCAATGAAGACATCTGTCTGTGGTGTGGCATTCAAGGACTCTCGTGACAGAGTGCCATCTTATGTCGCAGTTGGTGATGAGGGCACATCGTGTCCTCGTGTCCTAAAGACGAGGAAATTCGTAATATCACCTGCTCTAGGGTTTCTTGATGTCTTAAGGACAAATCAAGCGAAATGAGAAAATCGGATTTGATCGTGTAGTCTCGGGATAATTGTCCTGACAAACGGATTATGGTAGTTTTAAAGAATTTCACAAAATTTTCGTGCGTTGTTGAATTTTCATATTTCCTAAGGATCCGTGGACCATTCCACGTCATCAAATTAAATCACTTCAAGGACCGCGTGTGCGTGCACACATTTCCATTTAAAAAGTCATTTAAACTCGTCCAAACAACCTGAGGGTGACTCGAATTGAAAACTAAACGGTTAGAGTCGTCATCAACACTCCCATCGCCAGGACTCGATCGCTGCAGCTCACCCCATGCCTACATGCGAGTAGTTATCAACGCCAACGACACGTCAATCCAGTTTTTCCATTTTTCTACGTCCGGAGAACCTTTGAAATCGCGTTCATTATGCAAATTAAACGCCAGGATATGCCATTGTGTATCCCACATTTCTATAGAAAAGTCAATCAAAAAAGGAGATGATGCTGCCGCCGCTGCTGTGAAGCACTTGAAAACAGCGTGCAACCCCCAGGAAAAAACTTTCTCTTTCCAAACGATTACACCCGTCACTTGGAACGGATACAAACAGGATGCAGAATCATGGAAATTCTGGGCGTCCAACGTCTGTCATCAGGATGCACGACTCTCGACGAGTCAATCATTTTTACACGAGTGGACCAGATGAGAACATAAGTTGCACATTAATGTGAAATTGTTCCGTGTCCCTCGCGAGTGGTGTACAATTAGCCGACCAACCCGTCAGAAGGGTGACGCAGGAGAATGTCCTACCCTCTCGTTGTTCACCAAAGGATACGCGAAATATTAATGTATTTAGCTCGCGGCGAAATATGCTTAGATAGGACGGACGTGAGGGGCTTTTCATCCCGTTTTTTTGGGCTCATTAAGGATGAAAAGGACGATTTTTTTCTAATGTTTGTTTTCCCTTTTATATTTGTTTAATTACACATTCCATCAAAAAAAAAATTTTCTTTTTATTTGAAATCCTTTTTTCAGGTTTTAATCAAAAAAAAATTTCTTGTTGATGGCTGCAATCCATTGAATTGACGCACGTGGCAGGATGTTTGTTGTTTTAAATCGCAGAACCTGTTTTCCAGAAATGATCCTACTGCAATTCGATAATAGTTGTCCTTTTTACGAAGGGATGGTGATATTGAGACCGGAATATGGATAAGGATTACAAGGCATTTATGAGTAGATGCAGGCGTTTGGCAATTATCCTGCGCTTTGTTGAAGTGGATCGTAAATCATGACAACGCGTGCCGCAATTATTTGATATTGAGTCGAAGGATCAATTTAATTAAAGAGAGGCGGATACATCACCAAGCCTCGGGCACATAGACTAATTGTACCGTGGCAATGATCGCGATCTAAGGATCCGGCTGAATATAACCACGGATATGTCAAACTCATAAGCCAAATGGGATTTGAGTTGTCAAGATGACATGCTGACTATCAAGCTAAGTGACGTTTTTACGGCGAATTTGAGCACTCAAATCCGGTTCCATCCAGCCAAACAGAACAGACTGCAAGGATACCTTGTACGAGGTTTAGCTTTGTATAAGCCCAACCGCCACAAACTCCAAAGACCAATCGATCGAAAACGGCAGCGAGGCCTTAAGCTATTAACCTACACCGAATTTGGAGACGCTCGGTAAGTCATCGATCAAGGACTACCGACGCAATCATATGCGAAGAAAGTTCAATACCCGGCAATGGATCCAAGATGGCATAGAAGACCTGGACTTACTCTCAAATATAAAATTATCTCAAATATAACGAAGCTTGATGGAGTACTTCCTCGAGGTCAAAGCAATTCACCGAAACTCTGGGCATACATAGGTGAAGAACAGCTGTTTTTCCAAGCCGAGAATAGCTGCGCGTGAGACTGTATTGAGGTCAATCCCACAAGAAGGTACCAAGCCGTTGTGCTGACGGCACATATGTACGTACGGACACGGTCAAAACCTAGAAAAGACCAACGAATTTCAAGTCGAAGCACGCCATCAGTTTATAGACTTTAAGGCTGCGTATGACAGCATTCATCGCTTGGAGCTCTACAATGCGATGGCCGCACTCGGGATGTCGAAAAAAAAACTTATCCAGCTCTGCCGCGTAACGCGGAAAAACACGGGGTCTGTAGTGCAGTTTGGAAACTCTACTTCGGAACTTTGCAAGACAAGTACCGGACTGCGGAGAGGAGATGCTCTGCTGTCACGCTTTTCTTTAAATTTATTTCTGGAACAGATACTAGTTCGGAGGCCCGTGTCAGCACGGAAGCTACTCTCTTTCATAAGTCAATCCAGCTGAGGAGATACCCAGACGATACCGATATCCCCGGGCTTTCTCAGCGAGACGGTGTAAGGAGAAAACCAAATATTCGGTGTCGACGAACAGATCATCACCTATCCAACGCTTAAGACGAAACGTCACTATTGGAGCTACTACTACGAGGTGATTAGGGAGTTAACCGTTCACATTCGGAGTTGAGCTACAAGCGACATCTAAGTGGAGATCCGGCGAAACAACTGGGTTCAAAGCACCTAACACAAAGGACGAGAGTGATGACCGACAGAACCTTAATCCTCGCATTCCTACTATATGGCGGCAATAAGCATGAAAGCAGAGTAGATCTTCGACAGAAAAATGCGAGGAGGGCGAATGGAGGAGAAGATTTCACTGCGAACTGTATGAGCTGAATACAGTTCGGAAGAGTAAAACACATCGACTTCATTGGTTCTGCCATTCAAGCGATTGGACGACAACACTCCAGGCAAGAGAGTCTTCGAAACCCGGCCCTCAGGTTTGAAGTGCCAAGTAAGACTGAACCTCTCTTATAAGCATCAAGCGATCGCGGATACCAAGGTGCTTGGCCTGACAAAACTGAGTGCAGCGTGTCGGGCACCAAAGGGTATGGAAAGCCGTAGTGCTTAAGGTAGGGATTCTTCACCGGGCGGGAGCCCGAGAAGTAGAACCATAGCAGTGTTTTCCAAGCGGACAGGATAGCAGCGATAATAGAGACACGTGAGACACTTCGTTGACAGCTAGGCAACTATAAAAGCGGTTTTAAATGGACTAGAAGGGGTTTGGAATCTGGGGCTGATCAAATAGACTCCTCATGATACATTTCGCTTTGCACACTATAGATCGAAGCAGATTTCAAGGCACTGAGGCAGGCAAAAGACAGATGGACTTCCCTAGACACTTGTCGAACTACAAACAAAAAATGCGGCCTCACTTTAACAAAACAAATTCGGCAAACAGCGGCCATCCATCTGAAAGCCTCCTCTCAGTGGTCTAGATATCACATTGGCCACTCCTCGATCCTTGATCTCCTCAACTTCAAACATCAAAATACAGACTACACCCCGCCGAAAATGAGTTTTGACCGAAACTTCCGTACGAATGGGACAATTCCCCCCTATCGATGGGAGCTCCGTACACATTTTCGCAGATGGCTCTAAGACCAAAGGCAGGGTGGGTTGTGGTGTTTTCTCCGAAAAGCTCAACCTAGAATTATTGTTCCGCCTCCCTGATCATTGTAGCGTTTTTCAGGCGGAAATCATAGCAATTAAGGAAGCCCTGTCCTGGCTGAAGTGTAATGTACTATCTGTCAGGGATATTACCATTCTCACTGATAACCAAGCGGCCGCTCTCAACTGCCGTTTATCTCTTTTGGAGACGGCAGAGCAATTCAGCATTCACCTATGCTGGGTGCCAGGCCACAGAGACATTCCAGGTAACTGCAGGGCAGACGAACTCGCCAGACAAGGTACTACTGTAAGGATTCTGCCTGGTAGGCAATCCCTAGGTATGCCCCTAGCTACATGTAAGCATCTACTAAAGCTGAATGCTGTTAGCAAGACCAACCTTAGATGGGAAAACGAATCAACGTGTCTCATCTCGAGACAGATCTGGCCCAGGCTGGACCACAAACGCAGTGCCGAGTTGGTCAAGCTGCGGTGTTGGTGTTCTCACTGGACACTGTCTTATAGGCCAACATGCCAAAGGACTTGGCCTCTTTTCTAACGACTTTTGCAGCAGATGTAGGGACGAGGAGGAGGAGGAAAGTGTCTTTCACCTCCTATGTAACTGCCTAGCTCTGTCGCATAAAAGAATGCCCCACTTAGGGTCCCCCTTCCTTGAAGACCTTAGTGACATAGCGTCCTTAGGCGTCATGTGCATTCATCGCTTTATCAAAAGCTCCGGCTGGTTCTGTTAGTCCCTGAGTGGCCAAATGGTTTTGACCCATGGCATCACAAAGGACTTTTACTGGTCTAAAAGGATAGGAAAATCCTTTCTACCCTATTAGTACCTATAGTCATCAAGGCGCATAATAGTCTGAGGTACGAAATGAAAAGACTACGGCTTACGGAAAAAGATCTTTATCGAGGATGTGAAGTTGAGGAAGTGACTTATGGAAACAAATGTGCCGAGCGACACTTCTTTCGGGAGTTAGACGACATCAACTGGATGGTTTGCAAGTTCACCAAACAAGAAGTTGAGCCATATACACAAAACGAGGTTAACCAATGAGCTAGGAACAGACAGACTCATCTCCCCAGAGTATGAGGTTGAGGATCACTTCCATTTCGCCTACTCCAAGACTCTTCAAACTAAAACTTTGTGGGCAACCAAGGACATACGTATTGCAAAAACCTTGAACACTAGGAGCTTGCAAGACGCGGTTTAAAAAGTGTGTTCCATCGAGGCTGCAAATAAATTTAGTTCCGCATCTTTTCTACTTCCCCTTCAACGAATGTGAATATCCCTGCTTCCTGCATAAATATTACAAAAAAGGACCTTTTTACGCTCGAAAACCCCCCCAAACCTATGTAAATACCGTCAATTTAAATCGCATAAATATTCAATGTGTTGATGAACCGCAACGAATGAATAAAAAACCAAAATCCAGTAAATCAATAAAGCAAATAAAAAAATGAGAATATTCACACAAAAGTTGGAAAAAACGGATCCGAAAAAACCATAAACAAACCTCCTCGACTTTTGTCTGCCCAGGGGATGCACACATTAATCGTGTCATGTTCAGCAAGGGATGCTGACGCTGGATGTGTGCATATTTTTCGATGTTTCTTTGAAAAGGTTTCCCACAAAAATATGCACGTTGGTCAGTATGTATGACCCCAATGGTTAAGGACTAAAAATAAAGCAATTACCGCTGAAGGAAGCACATAATTCATGCGTCTGTTTAAGGAAAACCAGTCCCTCTGAATCAATCATCGGCTGATTTTTTTAGGATCTCCAAATTACCCATTTCGAATCCCGCGATTCTAAGGAGCATCATTAATCAACCATAATCGAGTGGTATTTGAAGGCCAGAACAAATTACTGGCAATTTTCTTTGGAATTCACAGTGCTTCCCCCTTTTTTCCATCCTTTTTGTAAGGATTGTCTTCGCCTATTGTGTGGACTCTTAAAAAATGATAAATACCCCAAAATAATTGGAAAAAAACACACAAAAAAGTGAAAAACACACACAGGCGTTCAAAAACACAGGAAAATCCTTTCAAAAAACCCCGAATTTTTTGCAAAAGAGTGAGGAAGTGTAGTACGTTACGCTTCACGTTACAAGGACAATGGGAAATTGGCAAGGATTACGTGATTTAAAAGCAATGAAATCGAATCGCAGAGCGTCATCACATGAGAAATTCCGTTGTTTTCCTTTATTTTTCTTCCTTTTTTAAAAGGAAGCAAGTCTTGAGGGTTGTAGAAGGGATACATCGCCGTTTAAGTAAATAGATATCAGTCGTAAGACAATCCGTTATTTGGCAAAAAGGCATCACAATGGCTTGGTGGTAAAATCTTGTTTGTTTGAGGTTTTAATAAAGGATTCCTTTGGTTGCAGATATTCGATTTCGAATATGGACATCTGTTCTCACTCCGAGAACGAAGCGAAACTTGTGTAAAATCCTTGAACAAATCAAGTTCCTAGTCCTATTCAAGGATCAGAGTCTTGATGTTGAAACAGCCTCAGGCAATAAACTTCCCTTTGAATACAGCAGTAAGGATGACGAGATGGTCAAGGCCTACAATCTAACTAGCAGATCAGAGCACATTCCAGCTTGGCTCGGAGGTATGATTCCACAATTCCAGGGCTTCATCGATCGTTGATGGCAATTGTGGGAGTGCGTCCAACATTGGACTAAAAGCTGCGGACCTTTGTTTCAAACGTCAGAAACTAAGATGAACCACGTTCTTAGACAAACAGTGTCTGGGGCGATTCTGTAATCCCTTACGGAACTAGGGAAGGAAAGCTATCATTGGGTTTTCAGGCAGCACTGGGAAACATAACTTAATCTGCTGACTAAGCCTGGACTGGGCTGTAGTCGGTCTGACGCCGGGGTCTTCAACAACACTAGCCTTCACTTCTTATTAGGTAAACATGCCACTTTTTTTCAAACTAAGGACTGCGCTGTCCTAGTGGCAACCGATTATAGTGTAAAGAATAGATGAAGGGGTCGGATCGGGACATTGTACGAAAGGAAAACAAGCCAGACATCCCTTATAACACCCACTGCTGCCAGTTGCAATGATAGAAACTAGATAGAAGCTCTGAACCACCTTTCTCGTGGATGCTAGGAACTAGGTAGAACCAGGCAAACAATCGTTTGATTTACTTGACGAGAGCACTTCTCCACCAATCTACATCGCCTGCAAGCAAATCCCTACCAGGTCTGCATTAAGGGTTAGAGACTCGCAATAATGAAGAGAACAAGACCTTGAACTTGACAGCGTTTTAACGGTTTGCTGTTGTCTTCCAACTGTCATTGACTTAATGCCCTTTGAACACGTCCTTAATTTGGACTACAAGCACTCAATACTGAGGAGACTAAAGTGGACGTCCTATAACGACGACCTGTCAATTTCACGTGCGGATCCAAAACTAAGGATGAAGTCGGTGTCGGTCTTACTTACTTACTTAGGTGGCGCTACAATTCGGGGTGAACCTTGGCCTCAACGAAGAAGCATCTATAGTAAGCCCAGTCTTTAGCTAACTGCGTCCAGTTGCGCACTCCAAGTTGATTGAGGTCCCCTTCTACTTGTGCGCCTTTGTCTAACCCGGCCCCCTTGGATTCGAAGACTCTGCGGGCCGGAGCATTGGTGTCCATTCGCTCTACATGTCCTAGCCATCTTAGGCGACTGATGCGCAGTTTCTTGACTAGGTCGATGTCGCTGTACAGCTCGTAAATTTCGCTGTTGAATCTACTCCTCCAAAGCCCGTCAACGCAAACGGGACCGTATATCTAACGAAGAATTTTTCTCTCGAAGCGACCAAGGATATCTTCATCCGCTTTCGAAAGAGTCCATGCTTCAGCGCCATAAAGCAGGACTGGGATGATTAAGGTCTTATAAAGAGTTTTTAGTCTTTTGAGATAGGGCCTTACTACTCAATTGCCTTCTCAGCCCAAAGAAACAGCGATTGTCAAGAGTTATACTTCGATCGATTTCCACCGAGATGTTGTTGTCAGAATTAATAGCAGAGCCAGGTTAGACAAAGTCCCTTACTACCTCGAAGTTATAGCTGTCAACTGTGACACGTCCCTTCTTGTTGACAGCATATACTTGGTTTTGCCCTCATTTACTGTTAAACCCATTTTGGCGGCTTCTGTTTCGATACTAGCGAACGCACCGGTGACAGCCCGCTGTGTTCTGCCAATTATGTCGATGTCATCCGCGCAAGCCAGTAGTTGCACGGACTTTTGAAAGATTGTGCCTCCGGTGTTGGCTTGTGAGTTTCGTACAATTCTTTCAAGAATGATATTGAAGAAGTCACATGACAGCGGCATCACCTTGTCTAAATCCTTTTTTGACATCGAAGGTCTCGGTGAGGTCTTTACCGACCTTGATGGAGCAGCGAGCGTTCTCCATCGTCATCCTGCACCGACGAACGAGTTTTGCAGGGATGCCAAAACTAGACATGGCTCTGTATAGCTCGTCTCTATAAATGCTGTCATATGCGGCCTTAAAATCGATAAAAAGATGGTGAGTATCGATTTGGACTTCTTGGGTTTTTTTCCAGGATCTGCCAGAGTGTCAAGATTTGATCGACTGTGGACTTTCCTGGCCTGAAACCACACTGATAGAGCCCAATCAGGTTGTTGACGAAGGGTTTCAGGTGCTCACACAATATGGCAGATAAGATCTTGTACGCGATGTTGAGGTGTCGGTCTAAAGTCACTAAAAAACCAACTTTAAGTGACTAACTCTTCAATTATCTAAACGACTCTAAAAACCCCTGTCCTGTATGGCTGACATAGTAGAGGTCTACAAGAAGACAGTGTGACACAACCGGCAGACTTTAATGGGAACAAACAATGCGCGTACTTTTGCTATAAAGGAATATCATCATAGCCATCCAACCAACCAATTTGCCATCTGTAACAGACCTGGGATTTAACAACGTGAAAGTAAACTCGGTTCGTCAACATATTCTAGGGAAGAAACCGCACCTGCTAAGCTCAGCAACTGACCACACACATCTTCAATACCCCGGCTACGATTTGCATACTTGGGTGGACTTTAATACTTAGGCGGCGCTACAGTTCGGGATGAACCTGGGCTTCAACCAAAAAGCAACCCCGGTTAGCCCGGCCCTTAGTTGCTCACTCCAAGTTGGTTAGAGGACCTTTGCCTCTGTTTATCCGAAGTCAGATTTTCTTTGTCAAAAGGAGGGTTCGATGGGACCAACCAATAGTTAAGACTCATGCTTCCACTAAATTTGTGTCCCGCGTTTCTAGATCTGAAAATGATGACCAACCGGTCAGACTATTTCACCATCTATGTACCTTCAACGTCCACAACTCAAATTGGCCTGAAGCCAACCTGAAGCCTTTGTCCGATAAAATCGTCTCACGCAGCTGGTAGAAGAGCCAGGTATCCCAAAATGTGAGCAGAATGCTGGGATCATCAACAGAATTTTTTAGGTAGCAGCGCTTCCTCAACAGCCTGGACTGGAGTGCCATCTAAAGTGAGCTAGGCGATATCATTTAAGAGGTAGAATTGGGTTACAGCTCAGGGCAAACAGCGAGAGTGAACTGTCTCTTCCGTGAAGCTCCACTCACACAGAGCTCTGTTTAAGCTAGAAGGTTGGATGTTGACCTGAATGCAGTCTTATAGTCTAAAGGGCTCTTGTAGACGCTATGACGCAGTAGTTCGTCAGTTGGACTACTGCACAGATTCACCTCTGGCGAATGCTTGTCAGACAAATATACACAACTGTCATGAGAAGATTACGCCTTTCGGAGTGGAGTCCCCTCATTCTAATGGCTGGTAGATGCTGGGCCTTAGGCCTTATAAGAGCTGTTTGTGCTAAGTATTTCTATCCTAGTACGATTGGCAGGTTATAGTTAAGCACACTAAGAGTTCAAGACCTTTCAGACCAGACTTCAGGACAACACAAAGGGAACATAGCTCGTCTTCCAATTGCTACCGATTAAGGTATGTATGTAGGTGCACGAGATATTTTACACAAGCAGCCTTTATAGAGCTAAGGCAATAGAATGACGCGTTCTTGGACGACTGTCAGACTTTCACGAGAGGTGGGACGTGGGCAAATTTTTTTGTGTTCACTGGGATTCAGACGTGAATGAAGCCCCTCTTCTGTAATCCAACGTTCTAAGCCGACTGCATAAAAATAGACCACGTAACGGAGAACCTTAGATTTGTCCCTATCAACACGAAAACGTGTTTCAAGTACGCCGTTTTCAAGCTCCTGAGCCAACGGATTAACGTCCAAATCGTTATCCGTTTTTAGCACATCGTCATCGAGTAGAAAACACAGTACCCTAACGTCGATACTTATGCCGTATGCATGCAATAATATTTCGAAAGCTAAAGACTTCCTTGGTACCGTGAAAGAAATGCAAAAAAGGACACAACGAGCCTTCCTTTGGAAGCGAATTACATTTGTACATGCATAAGTCCATTGACTTTTGCCTCTTTCTGTGTCCCTTTTGGTCACCCTTCGCTACTCACGGACTCCTATGAGGGAGTGGTGTGTGCAAAAAATAAAAAACGGACACGAAAATTTATTGCTATTCTCGTATCCTTCTTGTGTCCATAAAAACGGCAATTTAAAGATAACTGACCTTAGATAGAAGTAATAAGTCACGGAAAGATGTTTATCTTTCAAGTATTTAGTGGACGGAGACAAGTGGAAACGTGCCTTTTAGTCCTTTTTCGAGACGTTAAATATTTTTTATTTTTTTTGCAAACTATGAATAGATATCTCACATGATACCACAAACCCTACTTTTCAGGGCGTTTTCGCAAAACATTTTGCGATCGATTGCAAGAACATCCTTTCCCAGCCCAGCCTACCACCTCCTTCTGTCAACAAATACTCTTCCACACTATAAAACTTCATATTTATGACCCACTTTCAGAAGTGTCCTAAAATAAAAGATAGAATGACGCCTCAGTAGGCACTTCCACAAACACCCAATGGTTTCGTTTTCAAAACTGTCAATTGCGTCAAATTTACGACTCCAAAGAAAAAATCTCTCACCCCAAAGGATTCCACTACAAATCTACTTCAAGATGATTGAACTGTCAACGGAATGTCATTGGCATTGTTTCCCAAAAACGGCAACGAGAACATCTCAATTGTTGCAAGCAAAACAATGACAATAACGTCACGTCATAAACTTCAACAAAATGTCATCGAAGGAACCGCCCAAAATGGGTCCCCTCATCGTTATGAAAATTCTCTATTTCTCAGGATATTTCCAGGATTTTATAGAGTTTTTGATTCGATTTTGATACGTCGCACAAAGGATTAGTAGCGTCGTCCTAAAGACATCAAAATCTATTGACCATAACGAATGAAAGAGAGAAAGGATCCAATCTGGGATTTCAATTATAAAATTTTGCATGAGACCGAGTCACTCATGCGTGAAAGCATCCTTAATCGCGGCGGGAATATTGGTCAGCAAATTCGTTTAAAAAAAAATCTCATTAATTATCGATTCACGTTAAATGGTTATGTCCGAACGTGTGGAGTAATAGTACAGTCTGAGGTTGATCCTGGCGGCCACAGATGTCATGCGGGGAATAAGGACATCAGAATGATTAATGAATAAAAAATCGATGGGTTTTTGGTATTCAAAATACGATTTGTGATTGTTTTCATCATCCTGGGAAGCTGGAAAAATAATAAATGATCGTCAGCTTCAACTGAATGTCGGCAGGATCATGATGAGACTGGGTATTGTCCAGACTGACCGGGTGTTACGTACGCAAGTGATTCAAATGTCATTGATGTGTTTATTTAACGCCGCATGTCCTTGTTGACTTTTGCGTGTTAGTTTTGGACAATCAAGGGTTTTTGGAAACGTTTTGTTATTTTGGTGATCATGAGTTTCAGGACTTCCTTCCTGCTAAAGGACCCTGAAAAGCTGGTCGACATGCAACTGAAGTATGGAGCGTCAACCCGCTTGCAGCTACACGACAGACAACACACCACAAAGGGAAGTCGCTAATCGCCAGCAGTGTCTTTGAATACCCCAGATTAAAGCTGCCCTAAGGTTCAAGGGAGTCGATCCCACACTAGTGGAGTGGAACCTCGCTATGATGTAGTGCAGAATCAGCAGTGCTACTCTTGGTAGTTGCACGAAATCATTGCAGGCTGTAAAGGACTTTGCAGAAGGTGGCATGATATCGAGCACCTGGTGGAACCCACTGGTAGACTCACTGCTGAGTAGGCTTAACGAGGGGGTGCTCTGCTCTAGGGTTTGCGGACAACGAGTACATTGTCGTCAGCAGCAACGACCTACCGGCTCTTTGTTGTCGCATGCAGGGGTCTCTCAACATTGTCGGAACTTGGTGCCGTGAACAGTTATATGTTGTTCAGGAAGCTACTTCCTGCGAGATGGCCATCCTTCTGGGGCAGCCAGTTACAACTCTGGAAGAAGTTGGTTCATCCTAGACCATTTCAAAGAACACCTTGAGACCAAGATCTCAAGGGCCACCTTCGCACCATCGGCATCCTTTGGCAGTGCCGTAGAATGGTCAGTAGAACCTTGGGCTTTAGCTCTAAGGTGCTCCACTCGATGTACACTTGCATAGTCAGACCGTATCTTGCGTATGGTGCGGTCGTATGGTGGTCAAGGGCGGAATTCCTCGAACGCAAGCTCAGTTAACTGCAGCACCTTGCCTGTATCTGCATCATTGGCGCGATGAAGGAACTCCGACTGCCGCCATGGAAGCTCTTCTGAAGGAACAAGCTGATTTCTAGGTTATCCTGCATTCAAAGCATCACAACACAACGCGAACAATTCTCGAATTATCTGACGATTTTGCGAAGGACACCTTTTTATCACAAACAACACGGCTGTAGAGCTGGAATATCCACACGAACCATGATGACAAGTTGACTTGGGACAGCAAAGAAACAGCGATATTTGCCTTCCTGGGCATCGCAAAATCCTTTGAGACAACACTTCTCATGAAACAATCAGGACGTGTATGTATCTCGACAAGAACAGATAAATTCGAAGGAAAACTCAGTCGACGGGGATTAAGAGTCAGATGGACTTGATATTTAACGATAGGACTCGGGGTTAACCCAGTTTAGAAAAAAAAACCTCTCGCAGCAAATCCTACTAGATTCAAGTTGAGCCAGTATTCACTTACTTACTTAAATCCTTTTACCCCTCGAGGTACATAGGGCGTCAAGAACTCCTGCGCGCCATACTGTTCGGAGTGCTGCAACGCGTTTGAGCTGTCTCCAATTCAGTTCCCTGTGTTTCCTTCTTTTGTGGGTCCACATTCCTTAGGTGCCCTGGGATTTTCTTTACATCTTCGCAGAGTTTACAATCTCCGTGTTGCTCTAGCTGATGGGATACTCGTCTTAGAACACCTCCCCCAGTCAAATTTTTCAGAAACCGGAGTATCTTGAGTGAATCCAATGATGGTAGATAGGCATCCAGTGTTGCCTTCTTTTGGCGGTTTGTTATCCACAGTTTCCTCAGCATCTTTCCGCGTTGCTCTGTACCCAGTTTCCTGAGGTATTCCTTAAGACTACAGCGATTCGCTAAGAAGCCTGCAAGAATACGCAGCTTTTGTTTTGGTTTTGTAAATGTCTTATTTCAGAGAGTTCCCCCCAAAATTTTGTTCTTTTGAAATTTTTGCCGTATCATATACGGTCCAAGGCGGCGGAAAGACTCCAAGCCGCTCTTGTGTTCCCTGAGCTGCTCATCAGCTGCTTCATATTCCTCTATTCCCATGTGGTCGGGTACCCAGTATCTTGCTAAGACACTCCCACACCAGTGTAGACCTGATTTTATGGAATCTTACCTCCTTAATGACGACCTGCCTATCCGACAGTATTGCAATGTCTTGCCCACGAATCTTCCTGTCGAACGTCATTACGACGAATCTTTCGATCGCGTAGGCCTCTGCTTGGAAAATTCTGGGATATGTTCCCATGACTTGGTTGCTATGGATGTTTTGGATGCGTTCGTGTACCACGTTATCATTGCTACATCCCGACTTCAAGGCTCTTTTAAAGCAACTTCAGCGCTCCATTCTCTTTTGCTACTCAGTTTCTAGTTGAATTTTCTCTCGAAGTAGTATCTCTTGACCATATCACCCCTGGACCAGTTCAAAAGCGTTACCGATGTGAACAGTGTTTCTCGCTGTCTGTGTGCGGTGCATTTTCCTTTCCCTATCCTCCTTGATTAATTCTTAATTTGAGACAAAGTTGTTACTTCCTTAAGCTTCCCTGTGCTCCTACAATGTTTCAAAAGAGGTCCTTTACGACCAACAAGTTCCGGAACTGTGAGCAATACTTTGTGGCGTATCTAAGCACCCCTAATAAAAATTCCATCACATTTTCATTGCAGCTTGACGTAGGTTGCCATATCCTTTGAAAAGAGTTCTCCTTTACACCACACATGTCGCATATTTCGCCCATTTCGTACATTTAAGCAAATTACCCTGCGGGCAATAAAGATGCAAATTTTCACCACCAAAACAAGGAGAACAAAATTCCTTAAATTTACATAACGAAGGAAACGCTTCAAAAATTGCTTAGCCCAGGGCCAAAGGAACTCCGAATGGGGTGTTCCACATTGGTTTCTGGTGGTCTACTTCCTTTGAAGGAATTTAAACGTTTTTGCTGAATTGAAATGACACTCTCACACAAACGTATCCTTGCGTTGCTATCGTACAAAATCAATTTACCACGGATCATAGAATCTGCAACGAAATCAAGGAGCAGAGAATAAGAAAAACGAAAGACGCACAGAGAACGGGGGGAGAAAAGGACACACGTCAAAATTTATAGAAAACAGATATCATAAATTTGTCAGAAAGCAGATGTCCTATCTTTGCGATGTCATATTGCAAGGATATTTTTAAATTGTTGTGTAATTCATGTGATGTCCCGTTGGACGACGCAATGTATGGACGAACTTTAACGGAAGCAATAAAGGCACGCGCTATACTAGGACGAGCAGTCAATAAAAAACCACATCGAGCATAAAGTTGTGAATAAAATTAAAAGGAAAAGGACATCCTTAGGAATTAACATATTTCAACTGCTTGGCTACGCATCGAAACTCATCTGTGACCAAAGCGATTAAATGAACAGATCGCTGCGGAATGATAAGTCTGGCGGTATATCAGGACTCGAGGAAGGGTTATACGGAAGGTGCTGACGGGGGCGACCATATGGACACCAGTGTAGAGTAATTATTCATTGCTTCCGTAGAATTCAAAGTGACATGCTGATGATGACCGCTTTAGATGTCAAGATGCAAATGAAGGAGGGGACGTGTTACATGTGCGTATGCATAGGTACGGTTCGGTTGAAAAGGACTTGGATACAACGGCGTGAGCCGAAGGGTTTTTACACACCTTAGACGCATAGGAAATGTTGGATTGTAATACATGGGGAAGCGTGATTTGCGACATCAAAAAACCCATGATAGGTACTAGAGCAGATTATGAGCAACCAGCTTAAGGCACCAATCGATGAAGCTGAAGGCCTTACTCTATGGTTACCCTATGCCACACTCTACAGTGAATACCATTAGAGCAATGCCAGCTGCAGCAAGGACAAGGATTAAATGAAAAGGATGGATTAGCAAATAATATTCCGCGATTATGACTCTAGATGTGAAGAGTGCCCTTAAATGAGAGTTCCTACCTGACTCCATCATAGATTTTATGACAGACTAGGAGCAGGGTGATACTGTATGACACCGACCTTAACAACAAAAAAGTTGCGGAACCCTGCAGCATCTGTTTAGATAAACGGGGGCAGCTAGTTTCGAAATCTTTAAATGCAGACACGAGGTGGAAGGTAACAAGAACCTCGGCCTGTTTAAGTATAAAGTCTGAAAAATACTGGAACGACTCAGAAAGTACGTTACCAAAGCTAGATAGAGACACGCAGGATATTTCAATTCTGCTACGGTGGCCAGTACTGGATCTGATAAAGATATAAAGGATTCGAGAAAGAAGATTAAATGGTGTCCCACAGGGTTAACTAATTGGTCCACCTCTATTCAGACGAGCTCAGCAATAAGAACAACTGTATGGATGAATCCGTAGGATACAGAATAGGCAACCACAGGATAAAGCGAAACACAAACTGGTCGGGAACTGAGAAAGGAATGGGGACAGGAGTATTCGGACTAAGAATAAAGTTACGATACGTACAAATTAGTCTTGACGGAAAGTACAGAAAGGACGACAGGCAGTCAAACCGCTATCAGCGCTTGATGTCTAAATGGTAAAATCTAAATTTTTATGGGAGCACCTACATATACGAGTGCAATCTTAACGAACAGTGCGGACATAACTAAGTATCCTTTTACGGGATACCCGGTCGGAATAGAAGGCAACAGAGCAACAGACTCTCTGGCAAAACAAGGGGCAACAGAGCACTCCATAGGGCTTGAGCCATTCTGTGAAAGGGGCCATCATGGTCCAAAAGCAAAACACAGGAACATTTTCGAAACATATCAATCGTGGAACGACAGGTTTCCTTCGCGGAAAAAGTCAGTCGCTTTTCTATACGTGGTTTTGGAAGTATGTTTGGGATTTTTGTAGGCTTTCATCACGATGGGTACAAATGTAAAGCTTTACGGGATGAACACATGGCCAGAGACCTAAAAAAGGCTAGCGTCTTACTTTCGAGAAAAAGATTTAGGACGGATCCCGAAAACTAGAGACGATAATAAAATCTATCAATGGTTCCCAATGGGAAGTTCAAAGCCTTAAAACCTGCACATGGACAGATTTTATAGAAACTCGTCGATGAGGATGTAAGCAGTGACTACCCGTCAGAGTCCGAACTGGGCATCATCACCATTCTCCTGCATTTTCCATAGAAAAGAAGAATTGGAAACCAATGAAGCAATAAACGACAAGTCTATACCCATCCACACATCTCCATTCTGCAACCTCAAGGAGCGGGAGAAACATAAGATCCTAATGATAGCCAACAGCAGGTGGAACTCGTTTACTTCCTTTGCTCAAAGGAAGCTCTAAAGATACGACAAAGCTTCCGACAACGACAGAAAGCCGCTGTGAATGTTGGTAGACACTCCCACTGGCCACAACCTTCCAAGAAACCACGCAATGGAACTTAAATTCAACGTCGAAAAAATATCCAGAGCCTGCGGTTGTGAACAGGTCCTCAATGACACACCTCACTTCATATGCCACTGCCCAAGTCTCTGTCTTTTAAGGAACAGAACATTTTAGGAAGTCATTATACTTCAAGGATACGCAACAACTATCTGATATTCCACTAGGCTATCTTTCCAGTTTTCTGAGGACATCACGATGGCTGGAGACCCTAATCACGAATGAGCAGCCAAGATCGAAACCAGTACATAAACTGGAAAAACTCCCGAAATGGGCATTATAATGGGTACACAACGAGCAAAGCTAGCTCATCCGCTCGGTACGCCAATCGTGTGGTGATACAAGCGTCCGACGGGCTAGAGAAGACTCCCGCACTTGTACCAAACGCTGTCTTAGATCTGTGTACTCCTCTATCGCAGACTCATTTCAAATTCCTCCAGAATCCCAAGCAATTCTACTAGGAATCCTGCTTTTAAACTTTGACGTCACAGTCCAATTAAGAGGCAATAGAATCCGAGTTAATAGTTTATAGCCGCTTAGGATACTTCCGTGGCCCATATTTGCCCTTCCCAGCTGCGAGGATACCCTAAGTCGTGATGCTGATGACGGCAGCCTCCCATAGTAGATCAGAAGACAATTATTTGTCTCTGCCAAGTCCTCTGTCTTCTGTCTGACCACCGGATAGTTCAAGTACTGCATTTGACTGCAATTCCGAAGACGACCACTCTCACATGCATGAGGACCGAGTAGGCGGCGAACACGGTACACTCTGCAACCAACACAACCTCAACTTCATCTAACTAGATGTCCTTCATTCAAAAAGTCCTTCCAAACCAATAACACAAAGCACACCATTCGGCTGGCACCTTCACTTCCTATCCGCCCTCTGCATAAAAACTGACCAAATGCCAGCATATTCCCAGTTAGCTATACCGGACGCGCAAGGGTTTGCAAAATGTTCCTGCAAAATGCAAAGTACTCAAACCACTCTTTAGCATATCCTGCAACTACCCCGTCCTTTGACACACATTTCACATTTTTTTTTGCACAATTGCACGGGGAGTATAATTTATGCGCGTGTGACCACAAGCATAAAAATTTAAGGATATTGTCGGGGTGGACTGTATAATTATTTTGTAATTTTCGTCCTTTCGTAACCGTTTGGAAATATAAAACTGACCGCGTGTCGTATTGTTTTGCGGTTAACTGTAAAGGCGTATAAATGGCGAACCTGCGGGCCATGCGTACCGCATAATCTGCATTTTTATGGACTTGTGGACTGGGCCGTAAGGAGAATTGCGTGCAATTAGTTTATTTGTTAATCGCCGAGGTGTAATGGGGGTAATTTGTGTCCTTCTGGGCTGGCTATGGGTGAACTGGACAATGCGTGCTAATTTATATGAGGGACTGTCGAAAAAATCACAAAATAAGGATGGAGGCGTCAGCTTAAAATGCAGGCAGTGTACACCTTCAATTCCCGGATAAAATTGAGCAGCCTATCTGTCGGTTGCAAGGCGATAACTTCAAAAGGACTAAAGTCCTTGCAGTTTGTTTGGTTGCTTGGGGAATTTTTCAGGTTAAGTTTAGGTTCAGTTCTGATTCATTTTAGAAACCTACTGAGAGAACAACTTGGGGCACAACGGCTGGAAAGTAAGGCTACTGTGGTACAAGTGAATTTGAGCGCAGGCTCCTGGCCTTCAGAGTGAAAGATATTCACGTATACGAGGCGTGGATACAGCCATGTCAAACCAAAACAAAAAAAAAGGTCTTCCACTTCGCTGTATTTTTGACATTTCACACATAAAGCTGTCATTCTTTGACAGCTGTCATTACTTGACATTGTCGAGACCATTGCTGATGTGACTGAGAGTTCGCAGAAATAAGGTCTATCCCAAGCCAACCTGGATTAGATTTTGCATAAAGCTTTTAGAGTGCATGATAAGAATGTTCAGCTGACTTAAGAATTGACGCCGGCGTTCGCTGATTAGGGGTCAGAGGTGAGGTGATGCTGACTTTTATAAAAAAAATTCTCTGAGCGACGAGGCACATTTTCATCTGCAAGGTGAGGCAGAACTGTAGCATCTAGGGCAACAAAAACCCAAGTGATTGTCGAGCACCTTTCCATCCACAATGAGGCATCATCGAGCCTTATTTCTTCGAAAATGAAGCCGATGCCACCGTCACACTAAATGGATTCCGCTATAGAACAATGCTAACCGTCTTTTTCTTTTGGCCTTAAATAGAAGATCTAGACTTGAATGATGTTTATTTCCAGGGGAATGGAGCCACGAGCCGCACAAGCCGTGGAACGGCCTTCCTACCACACACTACATCACACCGTACCTAGATTTCACTAGACCTTTCTCAACCAGGGAGGAGTAGGAAAACGATCAGCTACCTAACACACAGTCCAGCTCTGCCACTTTCTACACAAATGAATCGAAGATGAACCTAAGCGTTGGCTGAGGTATCTCCTCCGAAGCGCTGGGCCGAGACACAACAGTATTTTCCAGGCGAAGGTCCTAGCAGTGACAATACCAGAAGACGGTATCACCTTTATCATCGAGAGCCTGGTAGCAATAGTAGCGATTTCTTCTATCGAAATTAAGTCAAAGCTTGTGAAGTGCTGTCAAGGAGAACTAGAGGTTATACTCTGTCGGGTCGCTGGACACGAAGGCACAACTGGTGATGAGAAAGCCGACGTATTGGCTAGAAGAGGTTCGGAATCTCTACCAAATCTCTGCACACAAAAGCTTGAAACAGGTCCTAAGAGAGAAAAAAAAAACACAGATGCTCCTCCCTAGACCCTTGTGTATGCATCTTCCCACAACGCTGCAAAAACGACGAATCGAAATGACACCGGGGCACCACCAAGGACAAGTTTGGATGAATGGTAGGAGAGATGGCGTCAGTCTGATAAAGGCAGGTAGTCGTTTGGATCAACAGAAAGCATAGGGGGCTCAATTTCCACCTGACCTAGATGCTTACTGGTGATGGCCACGACGACAACTCCTACTGCCCAACCTGCGCGAAAGCAGACCGAATGCGAAACAAGTCATGTTCCATTGCCGCGATAGTACAAAGACACGTACTGGGTGATGGCTTGACGCAAGACAACATGATGAGCACGGAAGATGCTTGGGATGCAGTTAGCGACATTGTGGCAGTCATTATGGAGGAGCAGCGAAGACAGAAGCGACAGGGCTGCAAAACCCCTTTCTACCCTATAAGCAGTCATAATGGAAGGAAGACACAATCCACTTTCTCTTCCACTGTCCAGGTTTCATCCAGCTTAGATTCAAATTTCTCGGACGGTAGTAGCCCAGTGAACGACACCTTGAACTACACCAAATCAACTGCATGCTTGGCAAGTTGCATAGATACAGAAGAAGGTTAACCATTAGGCAGAGGGGACAGACACGTATCCCCTGAGTATGAGGTTGTGGATCCCTTCCACTTCGCCTGCCTTCTCACAGCCATTTGTGCTGTCCTTGCTAGATTTTTCACACGAATGGAAGGATTCTGATGTAACATCCAAAAAATTGAGATATTTTCATGACAGTTCTCACTCTGGAACAACGTTGGATTGTGGGATCCTTAAACTCCCTTTCAGACAACAGGTTTATGGTCAATTGCGTGACACATGCTAATTACCACTAAAAACAAAAAAACAACCTCCAACCGATTGTATCGCTTCCTAATTAATATCAACAACATTTCATAGCCCAATAGACGTCCGAACATTCCCCCACCGATAATGACAATCAGACTACAATCCCCAGCTAGATCTCTTCCCTTTCTATTTCAATTAACAGTTTTTTTTTTCCTCCAAATTAAAACTAAATGAACTGACCAAGGACAACAGGACTTTAACTAAAAACCAACCAACAGTGACTGACATGACACGATAAAAGGGACACTTTTTATGACCGCAGAAAATTCTGTTTGCATTCACCATTGTCCTGGCGATAAATGGATTTATCTTAAGCCATTAAAATGTCCTTTCTGCAGGTAAAAAAAAAAATGTCAAAAAACTGACAACGAAAGTCCAATAAAAAACCGAGATATGTTCCTTTTCCCTGCGAAATCACTTCATTTGCGTACGAAAATAGCACTAATGATGGGAAAGGACGAAGGACTTTTTACTGCTAGCAGTCCATTGCAATTTTGACCGACTTTGTTAATGCGTTTTTGACATGTCTGATGGCACTCTGGATGCATTGGCATTTGTCATTCGATTTCATTGCAACAGGAATTGGTTTCACATTCGAATTCGTGTCCTTTTTTTTGTTAGATTCATTCATATTCTGCCAGTTACGTGTGCATTTTTGATGATGGGTGTCTCTGCCTCACCTGAATTATACCGTGAAATTTGAAAATTGAGTGAACAAATCCTGTTGTAGTGGACGGCAGGCAATATTGTTCCATGACAGCCATGGAAAATTATTGATTTCGATGAAAATTTTTGTGGGGCAGATGGCTCCGAAATAGGTAGACATGCATTCAGCAGAATAAAATCAAATAAATTAGAATGGAAATTGACATCAGGACTTTGCACATGGATGTCAGTTGGTAACAGACTGTCGACATGTACAAAGCTTTCGCCTGGAAGTCAAACGTTGCTACGTACTAAGTGGTCCGTCAGGAAGCCGGTCTCTATGGTTCGAGAAAAGGAGATGCACTCCGGAGTTATACTCGTTGTACAGGAAAAAAAAGTGATGACAGAAAGGATCTACCCACAACTGTCCTACAACACAAGAACCTAGAGTCAAGCTTTGAAGACGAACGACCGTAGTAAACGTAGAATGTTTGGACATGGACTAAAAATTGAAATAAACGCCACCAAGGAAATGTGATGGCATGGGTCGGGACAACGACTTTCAGATTTACGCGTAGTATGTTCGGAAAACGCCTTACAAGTGCCTCAGCACCATGGATGCTCTGAGAACGTCTCCAACAGCGGCGCTTCAGACCATGCTTCACCTTCTCCCGATAGACGGCAAGCAAATGGCTACTAGCTCTGCCCTTCGCCTGAAAATCTCTTGACTATGGAAAGAGCAAAACAGTGGTCATGCCAGCACACCTAGGAGGCACCGTCATCTCCCCAAGGTCACCGACCACGTACTAAAACTGACTTCAGCTTAGGCTTCAAACACTCGATGAGAGTAAACGCAATACGATGTCCTTTACAACAGTTCGCGGTCAATCTTTACGACAGCCAGGCAGCTATCAAATCTTCCATATCCAGCATCGTAACATCTAAGGCAGTGAAAAACTGCCGCGTGTCTCTTAACGAGATAGCTGGACAGTATAACCTCATTCTTTGCTGGGTACTAGGGCACTCTGACGTCCCATGGAACTACGTGGCTGACGAATTGACTAGGCGAGGCTCTTCCGGTACTGATAGCATATTTATAGCCAACCACGTTCGGACTCTTTACAGGCCGAAGGCAACCGAAAAACCGAGATAGCGAGGTCTTAAGTTTTAAGACTAACATTACCCTGATATGTGCTCATGGCTCCATGGAAAAACAAGGTGGCACCACCAAAGATTCTTATGACAAAACTCAGAGCGTGAAGTTAAAATCGTGTTGGCTGACTTTTGTGCCAAAATAGGAAAGGAGGACATCTCCTTAGAGAGCAGTTAGTAGTCATAGACTACATGACACCATGTTCGACTGGGAGGACACCCCCCATTTTGCTTAGAAGTGCCCCACCCTACGGGAAACCAGGCCAAAGTAGATCATCAAAAGACCATCAATCAATTTCAAAAACGCATCCGATGACGGACAGGCAGCGCCATCTGCTTGCTGATAACTGAAGCAAAAGAATTCAACTTCTAAAGGATTTCCCCTTTCTTGAAAAATATCGATCGCTCATTGGTTAGCATCTTCGAATTACACCCTTGTAAGAGGGAAACCCGAAACGAAATTCCCCTTTCGAAGATTTACACTTTCTCCTTCAAGGATCTCAGCGAACAGATGTAAAGTGCTCATTCATTGGTTGGTTTGTTTGGAAAATTAGAAAACCGGTTATGGTCCTTGCATTCAAATAAGAAAACGAATTGAAATAGATTTCTTCTATGCGAGCAAGGAGATGTTATCCTGCTGCATATGTACCTTAAGGGAATGACGTACGTAGAGCAGATTTCATTACGAGAATGGATGCTGCGGAGTACTGTTTGAAAGGGACAGAGAACAACGAGTAAATGATGTCCTTGCATCGCCGTTTATCTTCTCGATGCCTTTTCAGATTTCCAGGAGCCTTTTGGCGTTATTGCAAACCCTAGACACGATTCGATCAAATTTTCAGTTCGACTCCCCAAACGCGAGGAATGGTAGCAGGGCACTGCCGTTCCAAACGAGGACGGAATAGAAGTGTCTCCGGATGGATCACACATCGATGGAGAATCGGGAGCGAGGGTTGTTCAGTCAATCAGCCCTAATGGCACTAGTCATGCCAAGAATAAAGTCGAAATTGGTGAAGGAATGCAAGAAAAAACTTAATAACGTGGCAACCTCCTCCCAGGTCCATCTGCTTTGGGTACCTGGAGATTCCTATATACCAGGGAACGAGGCCGCGAATGAACTGAACTGGCAAGAAAAGGGGCGGGAAACATGGGTACGCCCACGGTTACAACCGCATACAGCAGCTCCTTCGCAAAACACTACGAAAACATGTCAAAAGGACTGCAAACCTGCAAAGCTTCGAAAAACATGACTGAACGACCCTGTTCCCATCAGGCAAAGAGGGAGATCGATCTAGACAGAAGACATTGCAGTCAGATGTTCGGTCTTCACACCGGACACATCAACCTGAGCGAGAAAAAAAGCCTCTAACACTTCCTCACGGAATGCCAGGGGATGCTAAGACACAAACACCTGGGAAGACACATGTTGCCCGGGCTGAGCTATAGGGAGAAATCCTAGAGTTCGTTAGAAGAACAGGACGTTTCTTTGAACAGTGAACCCCATCCGACTCTCCATCCCCAAATTAAACTACCATTCACTTACATCCCTCCTTTTACCTTTCTCTACGAGACAGTTTCACTAGGGTGTAACACATTGGGCCCAAACAGCGCCATACGAGATGAGGATATCCTCACCCTCCAAAACCCAACAACCAACCATGCTGCAGTCTCGGGCATAGCAATGCAGAAGGGGACGAAAAGGCGGATGCTTTGGAAAGGATGGGGTCGGCAATGAACATCAGTGAAACATACCAATACTGGCACCGATTGGAAAATTTTATAGCATAAAAGGCGGCATGACAGAGAGAGATCAACTCATCCTGGGTATCCAGAGAGGGATCGGGCATTGAATTGATCCCTTATCCGCATCTTAACTTGAATCATCCCTGCACCATTGGAGTCATGATCCGCAAGTGGAAAGTAGAGCCCAACGACTCATGCAGAAGCTGCGGAGATCAAGTAGTGAAGTCCTGCTATACCACTGCCCCGCCCTGCAAGAACGACGCCTACGTACCTTAGGAAAGTAAAGTCCAACGATTCACGCAGAAGCTACCGAGATGAAGTAGTGAAGTCCTGCTATACCACTGCCCCTCTTACTTTAGGAAAGTAGATTCCAACGATTCATACAGAAGCTGAGGAGTCAGTTCAACATCTACTATACAACTGCCCCGCCCTTCAAGAACGAAGCCTACGAACCTTAGGATACACGTTATTCGAAAGCACCGCAGACGTAGCAGGAACTCAGATATCGGATCTGCTTCACTTCATAACGAGCTCCAAATGGTTTGCAAGGCGCCCATTGAGAAAGTACGTTTGGTTCCACACAAGAAGTGGATTCACAATGGAGCATTAGGTCTCCGAGTGAACTTCATGAGTCCTTATCCATCACAGACCTTCCCACAACCTAACCTGCCCTAATTTTATGACATGAGTACATTAATTTAGACGACAAGCCTGTGTTCTCTTGCTACATTTTGAAGGTCAACTTTTTTAGTCTACGTTTGGATGCTTGTTTAGGTCTATAAAGTTAGGTGACATAGGGAAGTACAGTCGATTAGAAGGTGACACTTCATTTGGACGCCATCTGCATGAATCAAAAGTGTAGCTCTCGTTAAAGGACGATCTTTCACAAGTTCACGTACCCTGGCACACATACTGACGAAAGAGTGAAAGTGGAACAAGGAGAATAGTTTTCATCAACGCTCTTCCTCAAGGAAGATTCAATTTCCCGCTCAGTTTGCGAAAAGTTTCATTAAATTCCCAAAAAACCCTTTTTTTCCTCTGCAAACTGTCAAATCACATTACCCACGATAAACATGCCGACACAGAACAAGACACGAACAAAAAAAACTTGTCAAACCTCTTCTCATCACTCTAAGGATACACATCTACGCTAGTCGTACAAAGAAAAAAAAAAAAACTGACGTCATGGACTAAACGCCAGGACTATGTGTGATTCCATGAGAGATACAATTTTTTTTCTCTTTGCTTACCTTCTAATTCGTGTTCGGAGAGATGTGAGAAAAAATCCGGGTGATCTTCTACACAAGTATCTGCATTTCGGTGTATCAGATGTGTAATCAGATAATTTTGTATCTCCTTGGAATATATCGTTGGAATCTGTAATGAGATGGAGGAAAAAAAAACACATGAAATCAGGGTGTGCCATAAGGACAAGGAGAGGACGAGGGAAGGAAATAAATATTCAAAAGTAATTTGTTGGGTTTGATAAAGGCTACAGATACTTTGTTTGGAAGGCAATTAATTAATACATTAGAAGCGATATTGATATCACTGATAAGGATCACATGAGAATGACTGGGGGAGATGTGCTTCTTGTGGAAATGAAAGGACCGGCTGAGGGCGGTTTGAATCCTTATTTAGTGGGTAGAGTGTAGGGACTTTTTTTTTATACTGTGGATTCCTGCTAAAGGAGACTGTAGATGTGTGTCTTAAGGTGGTGCTACAGTCCAGAATGGAGCCAGCTCGATCTTGTATCGTGAGGGTGGATTCGAACATTTTCCTGGCCATAGGATTGGTGTCCATTCGCGCTACCTCACTTCTCTTGTAAAGTCCATGTACAGCGATGTATAGCCCGTAAAGTTGGACATTGTATCCCCTGTCGTCCACTCACGGATCAAAAATCACCAGAAGAGTTTTTCCTCTCGAAACAATCAAGAGCATCCTCATCCACTTTTGACGATGTCCATGCCTGTGCGCCATAGAGCAGGAGTTGGCCTTTAGATGTTCGTCCGAGAGACTTGTCATAGAATCGCTTTCTGAGAGTTATTCTTTGATTGGTCCTCGTCTGAATTAATAGTCGAGCCTAGGTAGAGTCCTTTACTCACTCATTTAGGAGAGCCTCAACCAACAAGCCTCTCCAGGTAGCCCGGCCTATAGCTAACTACCTCCAGTTGCACACTCAAAGTTGGTTAAGGTCCTCTTCTACTTGGGCGCGCCAACTTACGCGAGGTCGTCCTCTACTGCGATGTCCCTCCGGGTTAGGCTCAAAGACTCTTGCTACCTCAAAATTATACCTTCTTGCCGTGACATTCTGTGCGAGTCGTCGAACTTTTGAAAGACTGTGCTTCTGGTGCTGACCTTGAGTTTTGCACCATTCTCTCAAGAACGATGTTAAAGAAGAAGAAGCGCGTCACCTTGTTTGAATCCTTCGTTGACATCAAAGGTCTCGGTGAGTTGTTTACAGACCTTGATGGAGTAGCGTGCATTTTTCATCCTCATCCTATAAAAACGGACGACTTCAGCAGTGATGCCATGGACACGGCTCTGAAGAGATTGTCTCTATAGATGCTGCCATACGCGGCCTTGAAATCGATGAAAAGGTGGTGGGTATTGATTCGAAGCTCCTTTTCCAAGAGCTGCTGTAGTGCAAATATTTACGGGCCTAAAGCCACAGTGATATGGACCGATTAGGTTGCTGATGAACAGACGGTCACACAAGAAGTGTCGTGTATGCGATGTTAAGAAGACTCATGCCTCTGTAGGGTCTTATTTTTTGACGATCAGGCAAACGGGTTCCATTCCTCGGGCATGCTTTCATCCGACCATGTCGTACAGATGGGTTGGTGCATGCTCCTTTCCAAGTCATCACATGCCATTGTAGCTCGGCAGCTAGCCCGTCAGCTCCAGCAGCTTTGTTGGACTTAAGCTTGGATATGGCTATCTTCTCTTCGTCCAGGTAGGGTGGACGAAATTCTACATCGTCCAGCTTGAATGGTTCATTCAGCTTGACAGCGGAATTCGGTTCGTGATCGCCGTTAAACAGTCTGCAGAAATGGTTCTTCCATATCCTCAGCATCGACTGCGTAAAGGCGATGATCACCTTTTTATCGGCCCACAGACAGCGATCGACAGAAGCCATTTGGACTACATCGCAGCTCATGGAGTTCTGTCGTGAAGGATTTAGGGTCCATCCAAGCTTTCGAGGCTGATTCCACAGTAGAGAATCATGAGGCTGATGAATCAACAAAAAGAGGTTCTGGCTGGACCTACTTCAAGCCGAGCACCTAATAAAAGACTCCCTCTGCAAACTTAAGCATAAGACGGGGAATTAATCTTTCATAGAAGGTGACAATAGGGCCTGTCACTGGGAACCTACACTGGAAAAGGAAAGTTATGGCTGTTCTACAACAAAGACAGAACCGACGGACTATTGTAGAAAGACAGGCAATCTATCCTCGGAGGAGAACTTGCTCTCTGCGATGCCACATGGCAGTGACAACCCACTTTATCGGCATCAACCTACTTAGACATAGATTCCTTGGGCAAAATTTGTTCCAGGATACTAAGGAGATTCTTAGTCTGTCCACGACCGGGGATACCTTTCGCCAATGACCATCACAAGACGAGTCTACGGATAAATCTCCTTTACCAAATCAATCTGCCTAAACAAACCTATATTCGCCGTAGCCTTAAACTCGTTTAAGTCGACTTCATGTCCTCCTGTCTAACGTATTTAGATCAAGTGAAGCGTTTGACTGATCCGTGGACCCTTGTTTCTGCACCCAATATCCCCTTCCTCGGATTATGATCGCCAGTATTTCCAGTTACTCAAGCAGGAAATCCATCGACAAGAAGGTGTCCACCAGAACTAACATTTCCCCCGAGAAGTCCTCTGGCTCTGGCTATTTGTCCGTTTTCCTAGTTTTCAACGGTCGGAACTAGTTCGATGTGGTCTTTCCACAAAATCGCGTTCGACCTCATCCACATGGCGCGTCCTTTGTACGTTCTTGAAAATCCTGTGCAGAGATTAAAATCTAAACCTATTCCATCACCAAATCACTTCCTAATTCCTTAAACAGGAAAATCCGACAGAAAAAAAAAAACACAATTTACCTCAACCAGCGGGATACATCCTTAGGACCCGATAAAACTCATTCACACGAGAGGACAGATGGAAGAACAACAACCCAACAAACCACCCCATTAGGAAGTACCGCCCAACAAAAACACACAAAACAACGTCTTATCCTCCGCCTTGCACTTAAAATGTCTCAGTTCGCCCCTTTCTTTTCCAGGATCTGCATAAAAATATTTGCATACATTCGCACACAAGCCCAATAAATATGAAGGAAGGCTAATTGCCTTCCGCCTCAATGGGGTGAGAGAATGTGAGGAATGCAAATTGAATATCGAACCGAATAATCGTGTAATCCTTGAATTTGCAAAACTTCCGCATTAGAATGCCGGGAAATCCTTAGGAAAACTGTCACCCGGACAATAGTGCGATGAGTCAAGAACCCCTTGGCGCATAAATTTAGCGTTTTTAACAGACACAGGCGGTGGTCGTGGGGCACCTTGAGTGAAAGGACACGAAGGAAATCGAAAAAATTTCGCATCATTACAATTTGCTACGGAATTTGATGTGACAGCTAAGAGGGTAAGTAAAAGGATTCTCTAGCAATAAAATAAAAAATTTATCGTCGATTAGCTGTATTGACATGTTTTGATGGAAAACAGATCCAAAAAGGATCCAAGCCAGTCGAGGATTGAATGACTTTCAAATAGTGAATGTCAAATGGGAAAAGGGTTGTTGTCGTCGTCAATTTTCCGATAATTTGTTGCAGAATATCGATTTATTTTTCACATCATCATCAGGACATCAACTGTTGCTGGTTTTCCTTTGTCGCTGCTTCCATTGAAAATAGTCATACAGCCAACCAGATGGACGGACGCAGAAGTGTATCTGGGGAGAGGCCATTTGACAAATGTCATTTATTTGTCATCGAATTCACAGGACTTTTGCTAGTTTGTTTTTCTTCAGGCTTCCTCGACAAACTACATGACAGGAGGATGTTTATTAATGATCTTCTGAATTGTCGGCTATTGTTTAGGAGTGGGTATGTCATGTCCACTTTCTGACCAGTTGACTGATTGTGTTCAATCAGTTTGAAGAGTTGATGCAATACAGATGACCTTTTGGTGTAATCAGGACTTAAGTAAACCGAATTAGGAGGTCTCCGTAAGGGATAAACAAAATACCAGCTGTCATGTACAGAAAACTGTATCAGCAGACAGAGATACATGCGTCAAATTCACAATAAAATTGCAAGCAGAAGGATGTCCCGGATCAGTTTCAGTTGTCCAGTTTGCAGTGTCGTCCTTACGTAGTTCGAAATAAGCGATCCGAATATATTCAATCAACAATCAGACGGTCTGGCACGCTAGAAGTACTTAAGGGCAAACTGGCACAATTGAGAAGGAGGCCAGGACCTGAATCTGCAATTGTAGACTTTAATTTGCTGTGACATCGAATAGGGCTTTGGAGGCAACTCTACTGCAAATGAGACGAAAGATGCAGGACATGGGTAGTTCTTGTTCCTTTCTTGTACGTTTATGCACACCGGCTGCACCAACAGTTTATCTCGATCAAGATTAGAAAAAAAGGCCTAACCTTCGACGTATGTCACCCCAAGGTGACCACTTCAGAAAGACGGCCACAGGGGATGAGACAAAGAGAGAAGGATTGGCCGCCTTACGAATGTGACAAATGCGGTGGGTTGGTTGGAAGGTTGCATTGAGTCCTTGTCCCACTCAGGCAGAGACGTACTTGGAGCAAAAGGAAGGTTCAGTGTGATACCACAAAAGAGAGAACCACCAGCACCGGGAATCTACTTGCAAATTTCCCATAAGGTAATTCGCCGTCCAAGCATCTAGTTTCTAATACTCAAGTCATCCTTTCAAGGTCACTCCTTGACAAAACTTGGGCAGTGACCCAACGAGTGCCCGATGTTTGTGGCTCTGGTGGATCAGGCTGTGCCATCGTCACGTGTTTGTTTCTAGACGTAGTCTTCCTTTTGATACCCGCTGTAAAGGAGATGTGCAAGCTATAGTATCAGTTTGGAAAACAAATGTCTGTGGCTCTACAGACCGTAGTTATGTGGTTCAGGGCCTACCTTTTCGAAACCATTTTTTCACACAAAAGTTTTTAGAAGAGACCTACAATTTGAAGTCATATCCGAAAGGCAAATTGAGAAGCTTTTCCATGACCGACATTCAGGAGAGGTGGGACCGTGAGAAACCCACTTTTGGTGTTTTCTAGGATTCGAGCTTCCAACCTCACGTTCAGTAGTTCACCGCACTAACTACTAAGCAACGCCGCCATAACTTAGAAAAAGGAACATAAATTGTACGAAGATTTTGCAAATGAAGCCCTGTCTTCGCGATCGTGTCGATAACACGACAAAATAAATAAGCACCAACTCTCCCTGATCACTTTTCGCTCGTCCGCAAACTGTGTAAATTAGTCTCCTTTTTCCCGTATGTGCATGTACATCTTTCAATGGAAAGCAACAATCCTGCATTTACACTAGGTTGTCGGCCTATACTCGTTTTGATTTTTTCTAAAAAAAAAAAGCATAGTACCCCCGATGGAACCCTAAAGAAACCCATTTCGAAGGCGCCGTATTTGGAAAATAGACTACCTATCATAACTTTCGGAAATCAGTTCCACAAATACGTAAAATTTATTAAGACGAAGGCAATAAAAGGGACACGAAAGTAGAGGCGATGCTGGTGATAAGCTCCTCTTGGCTTCCTGTCTAAGACTACTATGAAACCTTAAAGAATGCTGGCAAGTTCATAGCGCCAGACCAGGGGCACATCAAAGAATATGGAAATCCTATCGCACAGAGAAGAAGGAAACCGCTTCGTGGTGCTTCTAAGACATGATCTACTATTAAATACACCAGATCCACTAAGGTAAAGAACAGAGAGTTTATATGGACGAATTCAGAACACTGAGGGACCATGGGGTCTCCAAGTTCCTATATATGGAGGTTCGATAGACAGCCAAGAGATCTGATATGGGTGGCGCTAAGACACCGAGGAGTTCCAGAACCCTACCTACAGATGATCTTGGACATGTATGACGAAGCAAAGACAAGAGTGAGATGCCCCGCCGGAGTCACCGAAGAGTTCCCAATTCAAGTCGGTGTGCACCAGGGAAGCGTCGTAAGTCCTTTGTTATTTATTGCAGTCTTGGATTATCTGCTTGAAGGAAAAGTGACGGACTCCAAAGTGCATCAGTTATTCTTTGCTGACGATGGAGACAACACAAGTGAGGATCAAACGTCCCTGCAACGAGCACTTGATGTATGGGTGGATGTTTTGGAGGGAAATGGGTATCGAATTAGTCCAAAAAAAGACAGAGTACCTGTACTGCCCATTCTCTGATCCACTCCGACCTAGTCCAGACAAAAAACTCCTGGATCACCCAAATGCAAAAACAGCAGCATTTGGTCGGCCTCAGTGACGAAGTGATCCGAAACCAGGAGGCCTGCAGATATTTTCTGAGGTCGAATCGCCGAACCCCACAGGCGGACCAGTGGGGATGCAGTAAAGTGGGAGGGTTATGATCCCTATAATCCTGATCATAACCTCGCCGAACAAAAGGAAGAAGAAGGTACCACCTACCGAGGTGTTTTTCGCCTCTCTAAGATTCTTTTTATAGACATCTAGCCCCTTAAAGGCTCACGAACAAGCCTGATAACAAAGATGTGAAATGGAAAACTGTTCAGGACTGTACAGCACCCAAAATTACCAAACCCACAGAGGGGGCACCTACGAGAAAATGCATTAATCCTCAAGGAATTCTTGCACAAGTTCAAAGCTTGTTTCACTGTAAAGAAACTACAACTGCTTCCTCGAGATTAAATTCGGCGCTTGTGAGAAGTACACCAGTGATTCCGAGGCACATAAAGGATTTACAATTCCTTTAAAGCCAGAATCAGAGCCAATTCCTTGAAAATGTCCTGATTTCATCATTTTAGACATGTAATCCACACGTGTACCTCTCCCACGTGCGTTCAATAAACCCCTACCAACTGACCCATCTCATAACCACCTGGTCAAATATTTGCTACCGTAAAATATGTCACACATTCAAAAATCCACTACCTAAGCAGTGGGTTATCACAACTAAAAACCTTAACAGGACAATAAAACCAAACCATCCCAGCTGTGAAGGTAAGAAGGAAAAAAAAAATCAGATCACTGCTTAACGCCATCTACACCACGTCCAATAAACTACCCAGAAAAACGAAGGAGAAAAAAAAAAACAACTTTTCCCGAAATTTTACAGAAAAGGACAAAAAAAAAATTTGCAATCCCTCAAGGTCACATTGGTACCGCTTTGTGTCCTTCCGTCTCAAGAAGATGATCAAAGAAAATCCAAATAAAGAGATAATAGTAGCACGAGAGTGCACATCATACGCAGTAGGTAACTCACCCCTAATCGCAAACAAAAAGGGAAAAATGGAAGACCGGTAAGGATTCTACCACAAGGATAATTGCACAACTCGCTGCTGATTGGCTGTGAATATCATTTTCGAATGCACACTCCGCAGCAGTGGTAGGGATCGATGATCGAGTCAAGATTCCGTCACACAACCGGTATATCGGCACGTTTCTCGATGTCGTTTCGTTACCGAACTTCATTTCAGTTCCAATCTGCATAGCAAACGGACGTGTGTAACGGAGAGACTCCGAGTTAAGTTTAAGTTTCAAATTTCAGTTAATTCAAAATTGTTCGTCCTTGAGGAACGTTTTAGCGTGTAAAATACTTGCTAACAAGAAAAATTTTGTGTTTGAGTGAAAAAGGATATTTTTTTTTTGTGTGGAACTTTAAATTGATGAACTTTGTGCCTTAAGGATATATCCTGCAACGGATTTCAGTTTATAAAGTGAAACAGTAGCATTTGGTGAGTACAATTCTTTCGGTTCTCTTTCAAAATTTATTTAATTTCCACAATCCACAAGGACAATCCAAAAAAAAAAAAAAAAGAAAAAAAAAACGTGCGTGACTGTGCACGCCTTTAATTTATGTAAGGATACAAAAAAAGCCACGTCACATAAAAAACAAATGTGAAAAAAAATTCAGTCTGTCTTGTGCCTGGTGATAGGATATAATTTACCTCGTCTCTTGGTCCTTGTATGTCCTTTTTATTTCTTACCCTACTTTCAATCAGAATTTTTTTTTCTTCCTTCTACCTTACCCATGATCGATGAGGGATAGATCTAGATTTTTCTTAATTTTCTGCTTCTCTTCCGCATTATCCTTTTCTTTTTTTCATATTTCTTACTCCAAGTCAAGGCGCACAAAAAGAAAACACATTTCACCCATGAGTATGAGGCAAAAAAAAAAAAAAAAAAATTAGGGTACACACATCATAGGGGTGATCTAGTTTCTCTTCCGCATATGTCCTATAAGCACTCTATCCCACCTTAATCACGTTAAGAAAATCCATTCAAATGAAAATATACCGAAAAAAAAAGGATCTGGAGTAAAGGACAAAATACGTGAGCGCAAAATATCGATCAAGAGAACACAAAAAGGAACTTAATCAGATAAGTTACCCTCGAGGTAGGTTTACGTGAAATTATTTGCCGCTCTGAGAAATCCCTCGTCCTGTGAGAATACAGTGGAGATTAGGAGACGCAATAAAATGGATTTTTTCCTGCCTCGAAGGTGTCTGCAAAAGGCGGTGGTTTTAGCAGTTAGGCTTTGGATTTGACATCGTTTTTTCTATTATTGGGCAGATGATTAGGAAAGATCTTGATCAGTGATCATGCGCGTGTGTGCACGTAGCTCTGTTATTAGAGGTAGAAACGGCTTTAATTGCGACGACAGGCAGGCGGTATTGAGATCTTATCAGAGAAGTTATTAGCGGATGTTAGCTGTATTAATGCAGCGATCGCGCGAGGATCAGTTTGAAGAAGGTCTTTGGTTTCTCAGAAAAATTTATTGGTTCACCTGATAATGCAGTCAAAGGCAAAATAATGGAACTACGATCACTTTTCAAACGATCGCTGATCAGTGATTGGATTCGGACAGATTTTCGATCAATCATCTAAATGAAAAGAATTTTCAGACAAATGATCCTTTCAGCAAAGCCAACTTAAATTCCAGCACAAAATTCAAAAACTAGTCTCAGGAGTACTATCGAAATAGAATACTAGGCTGAGCCTGATCACCGATCACAGAACTGAAGAAATATTCACGACCACAATAAGGTTCACATAGTGACTCAAGGATGTGCTCTAATAGTCATGTCAATGAATGATATTTTCAATACACGACCGCTATCTACTGAGATCCTACTACTGATCTTCAACGATCGCCATGTGTTTATAACGACCTACAACCTTTAAATAGTTGAATAGAACCGTGAACACAACAGGCCCAATGGAGGCCTATGTGGAGAGTGTAAGCTTATCCTCCAATACTCGATAACTTATTACAAAAATTTATAGCCTGGTCAATCGACCGATGATCTCTTACGATCTTACAACTCGCTAGTCTATCCCTGACTTCAATTAGCTCTCCTTAGGGTTTGGATCTGACCACAAGTCAATCTGTACTCTCTCCACTCTTATGCAGAGAACCAGTCATCAATCCTCAGCAGGCACGATCACAAAGTCCGATCACATTTTAATGCGAGTTCTAACCTCCATCCATAGGAACTAAACTAGTTCCGTCACATAGCAATCTATAGCACTTAGAATCAGCTAATGACCCCCTTCAGCGAGCAACTTCTGAAAACCTACACCCAACAAAATCCATCGAAGTTAAGCCCATTTCTGTATCAAAACACTTAAGGTTCACCAGAAAGATCGTATTTAAAAAATTTTATGGAAACGTATTTCAGAATCCAGGCAAATAACAGATCACGGATGACAGATATTTGAAACATTCGATTCAAAATAAAGTACAAGATCCTATTGAATACCATCCACAACAGAAACACCAACTCATCCGATGACATTTACTGGCGATTTTTCAAAAAAGAAGATCACTTTCTCTCTTTACGATCACTGATCATGCCGATCGAATACGGATTCCTCCTTCAAATAACCCCTCAACTAGATACTATGAGTCATACCGAATTGGGATTTTCAAAATAAAATTCAAAATCCAAAACAAATTTCAAAAATATCTCCACTTGCAACCGCACGATCAGTGATCATTCCGAGCACGGAACGGCTTGGAAACGATCCGACACGATCACGACTTGTAATTTTCAAATGCAAACCCCAGGCCTTTTCAAGCGAAATTCAATCAAAAATAAATCATATGGTTGACAAGATCAGCGACCACATAATGCATCTGACCTAACACAGTGGTAACCAACTACCACTACTCCTGTGAAGTCCTTAATTACTTTCAAGTTCATATTTACCAGCAATTAAATCAATCCCCATAAGAATTCCAAAATCTCTTATTTACAATTCATTCAAAGGCACTTAAAAACGGAAACAAGTCGAGAACCTCTTAGAACCTCTTAATAAACGATTCTAAATACAAAAAATCACTGCAAAGGTACTTTTTTTCTCTCTTTTCGGAAATATCCTCCAACCGTGCAGCATGAAACAAAATTTTTTTGCAAACATAAAAAAGAAAACAATTTAACCCGTCGGTCGTACCCTTTCGAATGGCGAAATTCATTTTCAAGTCCAAGTTAAAAACGATAAAAGAAAAAAAAATAATAAAATTTCAGTGGTACTGCGCAGAAGAAAAGTATCTCGCGAATGTGTATGCGCGTACATAGGCACCACGTTTCAAGGGTACATAAATCAAAAGGCGAAACTGCGAGTGGAACACGTTCTACTCGTATAGAACGTTAATCTATAGAATGTGCTCGCAGTCAGACTCTGGGACGGTGGATGTTTGTGCCACACCACGAACCAAATCCAAAATAAATAAAAAAAAAAAAACGTTTCTCAGACCTTAAATGGAAATGGTATCTGGTTTGGAAGTTTTAGTTGCCTTCGAGATCGTTTGGACATATTTTTGAGATTTCATCCTTTTTTTTCCTTTTTCCGTTCTCATGGGCGCGGTGCTCTGGTCCTCACATGAAGCTCGTATTTTTTTTTTTTGGTAATTGTGTTGATTGTACCATGCGTGATGGTTCTAGATAAACCGCTGGAAGGAGGAGGTGGGGGATCGTTGTCGATCGGCTTCATCCCAGGTTGACTGACCAGAGAGAAATGTATTTTCAATTTTGGGGGTCATAGTGGGAGACTGATTTAATTGGAGTTTTTAATGGAATTTAAAGGGACCTGAACAGGGTGATTCTGTGAAATTTTGAGTTGAATTGAAATCCATTTGGAAATCTAAACTTGTACGTCATGATTGGTAGAAAGCATTATCTGTGACAATTTTAGAAATTTGAGAATTCACGATAGTCGCAGTCAAAACTATAAATTTAGAACATTTTTGAACCAGCACCAAATACCACACAATGTATAATTTATAAATGTATAATTACTCAGATACCCATATTTTTATTTTCAAATTGATTTCCTTTCGAAATTCGAATAAGATGGTCAGAATTTTCATTATATTTTCTTGGCGCGAAATTCTGACCAACTTTTTAAAATGTAACAGCTACAATGGGTTCTGCAAATAGCCATCAGAAATGGACAAAGAATTTTAAAAGAATTTTACATCAAAATATTGTTGGGAACACAATTTCGATAAATTTTTAATGCCTGAAAATCAGATTTCAATTCCTATCATGAAGAATACATCTCTAAATGATAAGGTAACATGAACAAAACTTTGATCAAAATTTAACATCATGTGGTACGACTTCAAGACATAATATTTGACGTATAAAAATCCACTCAAAAAACATTTCATTACAATCCATCGATGCCAAATAATTTTGTCAGAAAAGATTTACAAATTCTGGAGAACAATTTTGACCAATTTTTGGAACAATTTTACGTATCAAAATCTACCAAAAGACAATTTAAAAGAATTTACATTTATTTTCCGGCAAGAAAATATTAAATATTCAAATTATGAAGCACAATTCTCACCACTTTTCTTGTAAAATTTTAAGTACTAAAGACCACACAAAAACAATTTTTTTTACTGTCCATCGATGTCAACCAAATCCAACTTTAGTCAGAAGAGATAGCCAACAATTGATCGGAATTTGTTCGTGTTCTTTAGAGGCCAGATTTGAATACAAGCTGACTGATGTCAGTCTTTAACGACGAACAAGAAATTCATTAAAAGGATGCAAGCAGTATGAAAGGCCCAAATTATCCTTAGAGAAAACGTCCAAATTTTAAATAAATTGTTAATGAGTCCAAAACTCGTATTATGATCCGAAACACGTGACACAAAAATAGTGTTACTCTATACCTTCCTGTGACTGTGAGATTACTTCCGATTCAAAAATTGTACTTTTATGATAAAGACATTTATGACAACCTTAAGCTTACATCAAGACCGCTTCAAAAATAGTAATTCGAGGAAATAATCTTGTGCGACGTTTAACCAAAATTCAAAACGCTTAATTTCACCAAAATCCGACTTCCGACCCTTGTAAAGAATTAAAAGAAAACATTGAGTGGGACGAATTCTTTTTATTCGACCAGAATATTTGTATCTAAAAGACCAAAATCACATCACAAAATATTACGCTTACACACTGTATTCTAAAAATACAATTTTGACCCATTTTCAAATGTAAAAATCAAATAAACAACACGAGGCATATGCAGAAAAGGGAAGTGACATCTATCGTCAAGCGAAATTAAATTTGGGACATATTTAGATTTCACGGCCTAAATTTTGGCACAAATTTTAACAATTTGAGTTACTTTTGGCTTAAAGCCTGCTATTTTGCGACCGTTTGGGTTAAGGAAGTCAAAATACGTAGTTTAGTCTAAAATATCGAAACAAATTCCGTTTTTGATCCAGCTACGATTTTAAAAAATACACAGACCTTGGTTTGTATCCAAATATAGCATTGACAAAAACCATGAAAGAAACTTGAACTCAATGATACAGAAATTTGTGCAACAATTATTCAGATACACCCACTTTGCCGATGATGATGTAGCAGTTAAATTCAAATTTCGTTAGGCTCTCTAGCCTCAAACGTTAGCTCCAAAATAATAGTTCCGCAAATCCGAATTCAATTAATTTTCTATATAAATCCAGTTTCGAAAGTATTACCTCAGGAAACGCGTCATGTTTTTGTGCCCTGTACGGAAGTCTTTACATCGAATTTAGTACAACTTGTCCCAAAAAAAAAAGAAGAAAATAAGATTTAAGGCATTCATTTTGACTCAAAAGTATTTGGGACCGAAGAAAAAAAATTGACTTTAAACAGAATTCAAATTCAGAACATTTTGCCAGACCATTACTGCCACGAAAATGAAATCAATTTTGAGACGATTTTGATAGTTCAAAAAATAGCTTCCACAAAAGCTCATTTCGGGGATTACTACTCCAAAAAATACTTTCTAATGACTCAAAAAAATATTTGTCAATGACGTTACAAAACTTAGTTTTTCGAACAATTTAATGGCGATTTGTGCCTCACTTTTGAAATAGAATCAAGGGATTGCTTTTAAGCCACATTTCTTCTTCATTCTGGCTGCTTTGGAATATAAACAAAAAATATCCTGAAACACGCAGTGATGTACTAAACCCGCGCCAAATTTCTTATTTTTTCTGGAAAAATTGCCAGCGATACAAAAATACAACCAAAAACCATCCCAAATCCAAAACAGATAAAGGATACGACTGCCGTCTCAATGATGAATGAATCCTGATACTCATTCAATAATTTGACAGAATTTTTGGCAAATTTAAGGGTAAAAAAAAAAAAATTGTCAACCCTCTATCGGTAATATTACCGCAAAAACATGACACATAACATACCGCACCATCTTTCCTAAACAGAGTCTCGCGCTCAAACTTCCCAAAGGTAGCCAACCAAATGGCATCATTCCCCTTCATATCTCCTTTTACGATACTGTGAATGAATAACTTCTCACCATTACCCACCACCACCTGACAGGACACGGTTGCAATTCCATTTGTCCATTTATTGTCCACCTTTTACCTTCCATGTCTGTGTTTTTTTTTGTCCTCCTTTACTCGAATCCTTGCAAAAATGTCCATTCAACTTAAGAGAACGAAGAAAAAAAAAACATCCTTTCTGCCATCCTCCTGTTTATTCTCCCTCTTCATTCAAAAGAAGGATCACTCAACTTAAAGAAGTAAACAAAAAAAAAACTGCACAGAAATCCTGTCTCAAGCTGTGCAGTAAATTTGCACAAATCGAAAGGATAATAAATGAGAAAAAAAAAAATAAAAAAGGAGACAAATTTTAATCCAGTTTTACAATTTTTTTTGCACTCCCTGCAAAAAGACATGGAAAAACCGGGAGAATTTTCGGCGAAAGGACCACTACCCGAAATAATTTGTGGATTCTCCATTGTGGTGTGCTGCACTAAAAACAAGTTTAAGCCAAAAAAAAAAAAGGAAGGACACATGCGTTCTTTTCCTTTCAAATTAATTTCAAAAAACTGTTTTGTGTTTCGAACAGTAAAATGCAAATTGCCAAATAAAATACCCCATTCATGTCCAGGGAGAAGAAAAGGATACGCTCGCGAAATACACCGCGCACACACAGACGCCTTCCAGGCAGTGAGTTAGCAGCGATCCTTGCGCGAAGTTTTCTTTATTTTATGCAAATTTTTCAATTTTCGGCTTACGGATAGGAAACAGGAGGATCTTTAAGGATGTTGCAACAACTTGTTTTGCTACGTTGATTTTTTTTTTTTTTACATCTTTTTGTCTGTAAGGATAATTTGGGCGCATAGGCATAGACAACTTGACAACAAAAGAATTTTTTGGAATATTTTCGGCAACCGAATATGATTTATCATCGTCTGTACACGTTTGTGTACGGCTGATTGCGAAAAACGAGCAGCTGCAAGGTTAGAAGTGATCTATATTGGTTTTGCCGATGAGCTCGAAGTGATTGTAAGGACATACGGCAATAATTTGACAGGATACCTCAAGCGCTCTGCAGAAATGATTGGCAGGATCCGTTAATGGCAAAAAAATGCGCAAAGATATGCCCGTTAAGAAAAGACAAAGAAAAAAAAATCGGCAAGGACACGATGAAGAAGCTTTCTCTTTGACATCCAAACTCAAAACCTCAGAGCTGTTGTCCTTTGAAATAAAAAAGTAGACTTTGGAAGAATTTTAGGCGATGGCGAAAACGTCGAATATTTTATAAAATTGGTGCTAACAGATGGCGTACTCTTGGAAAATAATTCGAATATTTTTTGAAAAAGTTCAAAATTGTACAAAAACGCAGCGAGAGCTAACGGAATTTTAGTCATTAAGTTTCACAGCATTAATAAACCATTTTAGCAAAATCCGTTCCATGTTTTCTAAGATTGGGACCGTTTCTGACTGAAAATTTTAAAACAAAAACTCTTAACAGAGTCGCTTCACTAAAATTCAAAAAAGGCACGGAACGTTTGTAGAATTTACGGAATATTGTGGCAGAAGGCCGAAAGTTTCATAACAATATTTGGTAAGAAAAATTATTTTAGCAAAAACCGTTTCCACGTTTTTTAAGACTGCGGCCGTTTCTGATCTAAAATTCGAAAAACATTTTCTACAGGGTCGCTTTATTTGAGTTAAAAAAATGACCTTTGCAGCCAGGATTCCTCAAGTTTTTCAAACAATATTCGATATTCGCCGTACTAATGGAAGAACTGTTCAAAAACTCTCTCAGAATTTTCACACTCTTTTGAGGAGAAATTCGAAAACAAAACAAAAAACTGGTAAAGCCTATCTATGGGTCAAAATTACAAGGAATTCATTTCTTAATAATTGGTAATGGTGTCGCACACAAACATGAATTTGTATTTTGACGTTGTATTTTCATAAATGTTGAGAATGTAAATATTTTCGACAGAAATAATCCAAATTCTTTATGCGGAATTCAAAAGCAGTGCTTTGGATAAAAGCCTTAGATTTCTAAGACACATTTGGTAGTTAAAATGATTTTGTTAGGAACAGTTCAAAAATCACAAAAAAAAAAAAAAAAAAACAATTTCTCCATTTCCGAACGAGAATTTTGAAAAGCGAACAAAAGACTAAAGAAAATGATTGAAGGGTCAGAATTCAAGAAAAGATACAAATTGTAGCTGCGAACAAAAAAAATATTCATTGCCATCTAAACTGAAATTCACATCCAGGAGTTCAAAAAATCTAATTTTTAAGTTAGACCGGAATCTTGCATTCTTTGGTATTCGAAATTATTTCCTCTGAAACCATTTACCATGTCCATAAAAAAAAAATTCGATCATTTCTGACCATAGGCTTGCAGAGTGAAGAAACATTTTTGACGAGTTTAAATTCACGAAATAAAAATTGGTGATTTGCGCACAAATAACGTTGAACTTGGAGTCTGATCAGATATCAAAATTGTTCGTCATGTGCTTCTTTTTATATCAGAATTCATACAAATACGTAGAATTTACGGTCTCAAATATACAAAACAATAATTGGCAGTCATGAACAGTTTCGCAGAATTTGTGACTGTTTGACTTAGGAGATCTCTTGTTCAAAATTTGTTCGTGTTGCCTATTTAGAGAAAGGTTCACATTGTGAGAAAAGGAAATATAGCGGGTGGGATGCCAATGTTCCAAAATTTGTGGAAGAATGTGCTCCAAAAAGTTCAAAATCCATATTTCTCCCGTGACTACATATCGATGTATGCCCAGGCAGATATTCCCAAACGATTACAAAAAGAAATCACCCAAAAGAAGCGTTCTGCACAATTCTACTTGTCTACAGAAATTCACCCGTTTATATCGAAAATATGTATTTCTTTCCAAAAACTTAAAATTTGCGCTTAAAACTTCATATTCTGAGCTGAAAGTTAACTCGCATAAACAAAGATCAAAACGGTTCCTAAATTCAAAAAAAAAAAAAAATGCGATTACTATTGCATTATATTGGCAGAAAATGTAGACATTCGACGCCGTCAGAAAATATTCAAAATTGTTGAAAAAAAAATGTTGTTTGAAATAAAATTTCATGACAAGCTAATCACGTTTGAAATAGCAAAATTGATTATTTAAACAGCTGCCTGCACTAAAAATAGTTCAAAACGATTTCTAGAAAAACGGTTCCAAAATATTTGACGAATTTACTGATTTTTTAAAATGACAGAAATTTGCTTTCTCTACATGTCTACATTTTGTGCCCAAATTGCCACCAAATTGGATACAGGATAGAAATTTTGAAACATTCGGAGATATTTCATGTTAGCAACTCTGCCGTGGAATGCCATCCAGAATATGGTTCAAAATTCAAGTCAAAAACGTCATAAAGACGCAACTTCGTATTTCATTTTCATGTGGTTTCCAATTGATAATTTTTCAGAGCTCAGATCAGAATTAAAAATCATTATTTTCTCTCTAAGGAGTCAATGAATTGAATAGCACTTCTTGGACACTTACAGTCAAAATCTCAAAAACTGTTGTCCAACTCGAAAAACCTGTTCGATCGCTTGGAGTTCAAAAAACGTATCAACGACACAAACTGTTCAGCTTGATACAAAATTTTATTATTTTCATAACGTAACTAAAAAAACACATCATTACCATTCGAAATAATATTCCCGGCTACCAAAAATGTTCAGTTAAAAATTTACAAATCTCAAGAGTCGAAATATTAAAATTGCTAACGGCTAACTATAAATTTTGATCAACATTTTGACAGACTTTCTTACTACAGAGCCCGAAATTAAGAAAAAAAAATTCGAAAAATTTGGTAATCTGACCACGAAAATTGTCTACGTCATAAAATTCCAACAACTCTCCTTTCTCGTTGTATAAAAATTAAGAATCCAAGGCGTACTAAATAGTTGGCTAAGATTTTGTGTGTTGATCCAGTTTGTTGAGGGCAGGGCGAGTTGCTTTACATTTTAGGCGTGCGTAAGGTGGGTTTAAAATTCACCCTAATTGTAACCCACAAAGTAAGATAAAATCAAAAATTTTCATTGAAGCTCCTGTGGTCCAAATTGTACAATTTGAAAACAAAATTTCATTTCGGCTCACTGCTGGTTTCGGCGGGGATTCTGGCTTGCTCACCTTTATTTCCAGATCGTTCGCATGAATGCCCAGTGGATGATGCAGTTTCCTCTGATGGTGGTGAGGATGATAACTTCGGCTTCTTTACTCCCAAGGCAAAGGTGCGACGCGATGAATTTATTGTGTGGGCACCAATTCCCTCAACTGAATTTGATCACTTAAGAACTATTCATCAAAAAAATAGGTTTGCATATTAGGACAGAAAAAAATCATTTCCTTGGCCAATGTGTGTTCGAAAATTATTTTTTACAAATCCAAAATATCCACGTCAAAGAAATTACGTTGACATTTAAACTCCAAAATGATCAAAACAGCTCTAAATTGTTTCCAAAAATTTAGCCAGACCGAACAACTCAGCTCAAAATAAACAAATTTGGATCCAATGCCCTTCGAAATCTGAAATTATCACAAATTCGTCAACTGGTCTGAGATTATTTTGAAGAATTTTCTAGTTGAGTACCAGAATGGTAAAAAAAAAGTCGAACATTTTTTCCAATTTCTGTTTCAAGGATCAAAATCTCCTTCTGACAAATTTCAACTCAAGGAATCCAAGAAATGCATCCGATTTCCTCTCCCAATGAAACCCATATTCGTTTCAAATATGCCCTCCCATACACAGAGCATACACAACCAAGTCAGTATTATCTCAGAAATATCCTTCCAGGATCCCTCTGTGATGTGAATATCCTAATCAGCTTAAAAATTTCGTCTCTTCCAACGCCGCAGAAGAAAACAGAGCATTTGTGTGGTTGCCATTCGATTTTGTTTTCTTTTGTGGAGAAAAAATATCCTTTGCATAGATCTACAAAAGGATATTGATTGATTTTCGTAAGAAACCAACAACAACTGCCGACTACCAACCCTCTTACACTACAGAATAGTGTTGGAAAAACTATTTTGATCCCGTCACAAGAAGGTGAACTACATGTCACCGAGTTTTTATGACATATTTTCATGTTCTAAGGGTGAAGAGGATGTACCCGAGATCCGGAATCACTTTCTAGTTTGCAACTAATATTTTCGAACATCTTTTTGGGCGACAAAAAGAGGTCGGACAGATCAGAAACTCACTGTGGCGGAAAAACTAAGTACACATGCAAGTGATGTGCACGTCTATGAGAAAAACTAGGGCAATCGGGATCCTTCTTCGTTTCCTTGTTTTTCTAGTGCATTTCTTTAGTCCTCTTTTTAATGATGTACTAAGGATGGGGGTTTGCAAAATACATGAGAATATATTGCTGACGTTTTGTAGTAGGTGCCGGTTTTCTATTGTTCATTTTTTGAACAAGGATTTTCGACTGGCAGAAGTCGATCGAAGAAAGGGACATCTGCAGAAAGGTGAAAAGAATAACAGAACTTATGACAGCACACATAGTCAAAGGAAAAGAAATGAGCAACGAACCTTTCTTCCATGTTTTCAGAGAAAATGTACAACTCGATGGATTTGGCGCATTTTGAGGACGATGGTGAGAAGGTTGACGTGATTTTTTTTTATTATTGTAGTGCTTTGAGAAACGTTTTAGGATTTTCGCCAAAAACAAAAGAATTAAAAGAAAACATATGCAAAACATTCACATTTTGAAACAGTATCTGCATACATAAAAAGGACAAATTTTAGTCAACAATTTCGACTAATTTTCCATTTCCAGGATCCAAATTCCAAAAAAGCACAATGTACACTTGGGTTCTCGATTTACGTGGAGCACTTAAAAAGAGAAAATCAGACAAATTTCCCCTAAAATGGGTCAAAATTCTGTTTGAAAAAATAAATAAAAACATTATCTTCACGTTAATAAATCAGAAAAAAATCCACTTTGATCCAAACTCCCTTCACGTTTTCGTTTTCAATTTCGAAAAGGCATTTAACTGGAGTCTTTAAAATAAAGATCCGAACAATTCTGTCCTCCACTCTCCACTCATTTGGTACAAATATTACAAGAAAGGTCCAAATTTTGTCAGAATCCTATGACAATTCAATGTGCTGCTTAAAAAAGAAAAACCAAAAAATCATTACATTTCAAACACCTCTCTTTCGTCAGAAAATTTGAGCAGGTTGGTCCCACATTTTAAGGAGAATTTTTAAGCTTCAATCCGGGGAACAAAAACTTAGCTTTAAAAATGCATTTAGTAGAATTTTGACGCACCAAAGTTCTATTAATTTAACATTCACTCTCGAAATGCAGTTCAAATTTGAGTGGGTATTTCCGTTTCAAGCATCATGAAATAAGTACATAAACTCTTCTCCTTTGGTCGGAATATTGCCCGGTAGCTCTCAAATGTTAATGAAATTTTAGGAAGACTTTGAAATTTAAATTTTAAAAGCCCGACAGCTCAAAATGCAATCAGAAACAAAAGCAAGAAAATTCGCTCTTAAAATTGTATTCAAAAAACACAAAATTTGTTGTGTTCCAAATTTTGATACCGCAACAAACTTTGATTAAAACTTGGTTGATTGTCTCAGTACTTCAAATGCTTTTTTTTAATATCACGGTGGAGTAGAAATTTCAATTTCAAATTCAGACAAATATTCGGCTTTCATCCAAATTTTGACAATCACAAGGAATTTTGAATTCTGTAAATTTAATAATCGAAACTGGATTCAAAAAACAAATTTGGTAAGCTCCAAATTTAGACAACGGCTCTCAATTCCCTCCACAATTTTCAAATGCATTTAAAAATCTAAAACTGGAATGGAATTGTCACCATCAAAAAGGAATTTAAAAAAATATCCAAGGTTCCTCTCTTTTGGTCAGAATATTACCAAGCAGATTCCAAATTTTGATAAGAACATAACAGAATTTCTAAATTTCAAATTCAATGAAATTTGCTAAGCTTTGACTCAGTGATGGGTGTACAAATTTAAAAATTTTAAAAGAAAAACAATTCATTTGTAGATACCATACTAAGAAGCCCCCTTGCGGTCAAAATATTTCCGACAGCTTTCAAAAATCGATGCATTTCCAAGAGAATTTTGATATTTTAATGCAAATAAGAACAAAATCAAGAAAATATGCTGAGCTGTAAGTTTTGGCAACGTCCCTAAATTCCGTCGAAATTCTTGGTCAGATTTTTTCAATACTTGGTATTCAAATTTAATGCACTTTAGAATTTCAATTTGGAGTTAAAAATAAAATAAATTTGGATTGGTGCAAAATTTTGAACAAATTTTCGAACCAAAAATATTTACAGCAGCGCAAAACAGTTTTCGAGCGGATCACTTAAGTCAGCACGCAGATTTTATGGTCTTGTCAGCTTCAAGCCATGTCACCATCGCATACCGAACATGATTTCGGTTTTCGTTTGGAATATAATTTAAAAAAAGGAAACATATGTAAAGCAATTTTTCCGTTTGAGACAAGCCGGCGTATTTTGGTTCCAAAAAAAATGTAAAAATGCTCTTATGCTTCTCGACCCTTCTTAGCCATACGAAATCATAGACCGGTGTACACAGTCCCCAATAAATAAGCAATGAAGTCGACTTTGACTTCTGAAATTTTAGAAGTCTGACATCGGCTACTATGCTAGATGCTCACATCTCCTCATGGACATTCTTCTCAACCCAAAGCAAAGGGAAGTCTACATTTGACACCTACATCCGTGCGAAAAAAGAATTGCTTTCCTCTCTCAAGTTAGCATTGATATTTGAATGAGTTCCAAGACGATATCCTTTGAGAGGGACTACCTCCACTTGTGAAATATTCGTCGGTGATCATTCCTGACATTGTTTTCGCAGGTAAAATTTACAAAACTGATGAATTAATGAATAAAATATGAAAGAAATAACAGACTTCCATTTTTCAAAAGCGCGGAGTATAAAATTCAGAAAATTCCAGAAATGGCAAATCCAAAGAAAAAGGAAAAAAAGTAATCAACAAGTGAGTGCACCGCATCAAGGCAAACCCATACGTAAATTTGAAGGATAACCTTGTAACTAGGCAGCTAATCCTAAATCGTTATCAAGGTTTCCAAGATTTCTACAAAGGATGTGAAGGCAATGACGACAAATGGTTAGAACTTGATCAGGATGGCGACTATAATCCATTGTCATCGTCAAAAATGTACTATCACTTGGACGTTACAAAGGCTTTGTTACTTTTCCTCCTCAAGGCTGAAAAAACGGCGAATAAACAAATTCAAAAAAGACCTCTTCTTGATTATTTTGATCACCACCCAAGCCCGAAACCCCAAAAAATACATAAATTTCGACCTAATTTCCATAATTGCCGAACAACCATCCCTTAGCGAGCACAAGTCTTCACATCATCCAAAGGAAATAAATTCCCTAGAAGAAATAGCTTCCGTTTGGCCTTAAGTCCACACTACAGCACTTCTTTACCATCTCAATTGAAAAATCTTACCAACTACTTCTGATCTGATCACATTGTCATCAATTTAGTAGCTCTAGTCATCAATTTAGTATTTTGCATCAAGCTCTCCAGCATCGCTCAAAAAATCCCGAAATCGGATGAGGTTTCAGACACTTTTCGAATTATAGAAAATATAAATATTTAAAGAAATACGTTCCACACACTGATTAAGGCAAGAAAGATTCCGAAAAATTTCATCGTAAGTCAAAAATTTTAGTCAAGATACATTTGAATCCCCTACATCCCTCAAAAACTGTTGAAAAAAGTACGATGTGGCAGAGAACCTTTCAATTTAAGAAAGAACATGAAATTAAAAGAAATGCGTTCCAAACACTCCGCCCTTCCCCGCGTGCACTAAGTTGAGGTAGGTTCCAAAAATCTCCATCGTAAGTTAAAAATTTATCATTTCAGAAACATCGGTTGGAAAGCTATTGCATTAAGCGATTTGGCTCCTCAAAACTGGTGAAAAAAGGACGATGCTGCAGACAGTCTTTGAATTTTAAAAATGCCATGAATATTAGAAGAGACACGTTCCAAACACTGACAAAGTCAAGAAAAATTCAGAAAATTTCCATCGCAAGTCAAAATTGTAAAATTAGTTCAGAAAAATTTTAAACCATCAGCATTGGATTCTTATGAAGCCTGAAATCGTTCGCATCGCAACAAATTGCAGAGCTAAATTAAAAACGTTTGGCTACGTAGACAGTGCAGCCTCCACTACTTTGCAGTTGATTCAAAAAACTCAGTTTTCGTTACAACAAAAATTATTTTGGTTTAAATTTAAAAACAACCTATGCGCTCACTTCCCCACTGTCTTTGAGGTTTACGACTATAAGAAAACTTATAAAAAAAACACTTCGCATACAAAAGATACTTTTTTTTACAATTTAGAGTCTCAGAGTCTTGGTCATGACATATTAGAGGCAGTATTTATCAATAAAATTCGTTTTTGTTTTACAAAATAAATAAAAAAATAATATTTTCTCAACCTCCAAATTATTTTTTGTTTGAAATATTAACAAAGAAAATTATTTAGCAGCTAAAAATATGTTACTAAATAATTTAGAAGCAAAAAAAAAATATTTTCGTCGAAAAAATAAAATTAGTGACGAACATTAACAAAAAAAAAATCCAAAGTGCCTGACACTCAGTTCTTCAGAAAGTTAAAGAATTTTACAAAAATATTGAAAATTTGTTTGTTTAAACTCAAAATAATAAAAAAAAGATTGCACTTAAAAATAAATTAGAATCAAAAATTTAAATACCAAAAAATAGAGGAATTAAAACATGTAAGCAACAATCAGGACATATTTCCATCCAAAAACACATTGGACTGATGAATAAGGTTGAGAAGGATGGAACCCTTTCTCTGAGCACGATTAAGAAGGCAATATTTAGAACAACCCCCCGCAGCTTTCCCCCATCCACGTTGAGTTCCCTTCAAGCAACTTCACTATCCAAAATGAAATCCCAAACTCTCTCTGACTTTCGCTGACGTCTAGTATTTTATAGGACCACCCACCTTCCATTATACAGAATGGAATCAGTTTTCTACAATTTTCTTACGAGAGCCCGAAATAACAAAGGACTCCTTGGCTGTTCGGTGGTGTTTTCTACGCACCAAAAGACCGATATATTCTGAGCGAAATCAAATGGGTGGGATTCAAGATAACCTGTCAATTGAAGAATGCTTCAAATCACACAACTTTCACAGAACCATAAACAAAAATATTTTTTAGATAATTTATTTAGTTTTAATGAAGGCGGGCTTACACGTGCAATGATTTACTGGCGCCAGTTGGAGAGCCAGAAACACTTCGCACATAGAATTTGAATTGTGTTCGCCAGTTTCTTTCAACTCTAGGGTCAGTTCAGTTTCAAAAAACAAAACGAGTTTCACGTCCCACAAACTCCCAACTTCTTCAATCGTAGCGCTTCAGGTTACAGCTGGCTACTTCAACTTCAAAACAATAAATCCTGTGGATTCATTTCTAAAAGAACATCAAAAATTTAATTCCACTGGCGCCGGTAAATCAGTGCAGATACAGATCCACCTTCAATCTTTCAATTAACATTCTCAACATGGCAGTGTCTTTCCACTCAACACAAACTCATTCGAAATCGCTAGAAGATTCCAGTTAAAATTTAAATCTGTTTGTGATTGAAGGGTAAAGTTTTCCGGAAGCAACCCACATCAGTAGACATTTCATTACTCAACCTCAAAACCGTCATCATTTTCTGAGAGTGGTCCATTCCCGCTAGCAGACATTCTCTGCACGAAACACATACAAAACTGTGAAGCCCACTTATATAACACAGCTCCTCATAAACTTGTACCAGCCCAAAGATTAGAGCCCCATCATTCCATTTTAAATAAGGAGAGTCCCCCGTAGGATTATAGCAGCACACCTATCTCCACCATCCAATACTCGACACAGAATTTGTATGCATTTACTACGTATACCCTCGTGCAGTAATAGATTTGGTACAACTATCTGTAGAATTTTCACTAAACTGGCTTCCTAAATGCAACATCATTCATGGAGAAGGAAGCTATTTAGTCGACATAAGTTGACATTCAACAGTAATAAAATCGCATCCGCCAAACCACTAAATGTTGAATAATTTCCAGGAAACCATTTAAACGATCTATTTTTTCTCTTTTACCAATTAATTCCTATTTTTACAAACCTGCACCAAAACCTGAAATCAATTCTAATCACGCACCTAATTACATGCACAAACCTACGTGATACATTCCACTCTCAACACAATCCACAAACCAACGACAATGAATTCTTACTTTTCACTTTTATTTCCCCTTTTCCCAAAATAAAATTACTCATTGCTTGTTGAAAGGCAAACTAAATGTATCCGATCCACAAACCAACACAAAAAAACATAGAATTCCCTTTCACCTTCTCTTTACTTTTCTATTCACACTCGTTGCGCACACTAAATATCTCTCTCTCTCTCTCGGTGTGGCAGCAATGGTCAAGCAGAGACAAATTCTATTTCTACCTGATCCAAAAACCAAAAACGAAAAAAACATAGAATTTCCCTCCACTTTCTTTTCCCTTTTCTAACGTACTCACTCTCTCTCGTTGCAGCCAATTAGAATCCACATAATTCCACTTAGAAAATGTTCCCCTCCAAGTGGCAATGCTGAAGTGGACACAAACAAAACAACCAATCGAGCCAAAACCAAAGAGACAAATACGTCACACACCACCAAAACATCGCAGAAGCAGCACCACAAACAAATCCATGAAGATGCCGACACGTACAAGAACCTCCACCACTCTGGAACGTAGTTTACATCGAAAATCCCTTGATGCGAATGCACAAACAGCAAAACGTGTACGAGAAGACCTGGCAAACAAGGAGAACATGGGTATCCACTTCCTGCGAAGTCCAATGGGTAACACCAGCCTAACAGCCCTGCATGACCTTAGCAATGGAAAATCACCCAAACGACCAGCGACACCAACACGTCGCACGCTCAGTCCACTGAGTGCGAAGCGAAATCCCTTCGCAAGGACTTTGCCAACTTTCGAGGCTGAAACCTATACACCCATCGGTGCTGGTCACTTCTCAGATGACTTTGATAAGTGTCCTCTGAGTCGATTGTCCTTCAAACCGAGAAAATCCACGGATGAATCGCTCAGTTCTTCGAAAATGGGCGATGAGACGTTGGACAAAATGCTGGATGCCATTATTAAGAGTTCACACAAGGACTCCGATGGAGGGCTCATTAAAGACTATGACTTGGAACAGAGCATCCATGAAATGGAAGTGCGGACGCCGCCGCATTTGAAGAGGCAACGAGTTGTAGTGCGACGTCGCCAAAAACCGAAACAGGAAATGATCGGTTTGACTCTCCCCAATGGCATTCCAAGCCCTGAGACTCCAAAAGCCAAATCGATAGACGAAAAGATTTCCAGCGATTTAGCCAAAATGGAAACGCCCAAGAACGTGGTCTTCATTGTGGACTCCCTTCCCGAAAACTTCCCAAAGGACATGCAACAGCAGCACTGCTCAACACCCACCCAAGAGCAGACACATTCCATCAAGCGATGTCTGACTTTCTCTCCCGACAGTGATGATGACTTTAGTGACGCTAAACGAAGCTCAGTGGCATCCTCGAATATTTCCGAAGGCAGTAGTTCGTGTGCCTCACGTGCTGGTCCTGCCAAAGGATCACTCGATCTGGCGGTCTTTGTGGAAAATAACCGACTTAATGTCCATGGTGAGTTGACAAATTTTTTAGGGATCATTTCTGGCGACTAATGCGTGATATTTCTCTCTTTCAGTGATTCGATGTCGTGATCTTCAACGTCCCAACGGAAGCAGCGTTGCTGTGAATGCCTATGTTAAGGTGGCCCTGCTACCCTCCGATGAAGTTGGTCTCGAGAATGGTTTTCAACGAACAGCCGTACATCGACACTCAAGTCGACCGTACTTTGATCATCGCTTCAAATTCGACATAAGGACTGATGACGAGCATGATCTGGCGAAGAGAGTCCAGTTGGCCGTATGGCATCGGGATCGTGATCTAAAGTGAGTAGTTGTATGTATTGTGAAGAGAAATACAAAGATACATATGTAACAACTTACACACGTAGTTCAAGCGGGGGGTTGAATTGTTTTTTATGTGAAGGGAGGACCGTAACGATCAGTACAAACCTTGGTCCGATAGCTTTATGAAGTTGGTGAATGTGGTTAATGTGGTCAGAAGGTGAAAGGTAGATCAAGACCTCCCCGATCTGGGAAGCTCCAAAGTTGCATGGACTTATCGTCATGTACATATAACCGAACTGATCGCAACCACGGTTTACGCAAGTTCAGTTGGATAATGGTGATCCAACAGTGGATCAACTGATCCACAAAGATCAATGCCGTTTCTATTGAAGAAAATTTCAAAAATCTTATCAAATCAGGAACTTACAGTCGCCTTCAACGAATCTATCATGATCAGAGGCAGACATTGCCAAATGATCAGTACGGGTGTAAACGATTAGGATCGTGATCTTAAACTGATCTGATACGCACGACGAGACGAATATGTTTTCGCCAAATGATCGTGGACTTCATTGATTGTTCATCTGATCATGATAATCAACTGATCTTGCATGCAAGTGCGGTTGGTTATAAATTTACGGGTCATGATCGTAGAACTTGTATGAGGAAGACTGATCGTACTCGTCAGTTGAAGTTGGGTGAATGGTGGGCGTGATCACCAAATTATATGTAAACCTACATAAGGCGTTCATTTTACCGCCGTATGCTTAAAAGTTTGGTTGGGCTGATTGCTCTTCTTCTTGTGATCATCAAGTAGTGATCTTGTAAACGTTTTTGGTCAATATAAAAGTTGATCGTTATGATCTTCAATCGATCGGCCTTTCTCTCTCTTTATGATGATCTTGCCTTCTAGAAAATTTTTAGTTTGTGCTGAGCAACTTCAGGCGCTTATCTCAACTTGGCGTAAAATCGTCAACTGATCTTCTCGACGTCAGTTTTTTCGTCAACTGATCTCGTCATTTACAGCGATGAAGGCATAATTACTCAACTGATCATGATCAGCAATATATTTTACCAGATATTGTAGTTGATTTCAAATTGATGAACATGATCAGCGACTAATGAAAACGTCTCTCAATAAAGTGTAGAGGTATTTGTGTACCCAGGCCGATAAGTAAATAAGTAGATACATGAGTATCTACAAAGTTTTTAGTCCCTTAAGTCTCCTATGAAGACATTTAACTTCTCCAACAGACTACTCGGCCCACCTCCCCAAAAAATAAGGCGATCGATTGCTAGAGACTTTAATTACCGATCTTGTAAGTCGATCGCCAACAGATTATGCCAGATATCTCCCTGAAAGTTCTCGTGTTGACTGCAATGATTAACAACTGATCGTGTTTCATTTATGATCCGACGATAACCTTGTGATCATCAACTTATCACCACGGGCTTCACTCAACCGGTTATGGCAGCAAGTTTTTGAACATTTACTATTCTAGCCCGCAGGCAGCCTGGAATATGTCCGCCAAACTCACCCGATCCATTTACTATAAAATACTTTAAAAGGCTGTGGAATCAACCAGTGGAATCTGCAGGGGAGACCTTCTTAAGACCCTTTATGGTTAGAGATACAAGACAAATGCACAACTAGATAGCAAAGGTGAAACTGCCTGGTATTCCTGTTCCGCTATTGTTAGGATTGTAGACCAAAATTTTCTTACAAACGTCGCCAATCGAAGGGAGTTCATGAAATTTGAAGCACGGAACTGGAGAGAGGCGATAGAAAGGACCCTCCTAAGCAAATGAACCCAATATTCCCAAAGGACTCGATTTCAAGCAATTTATGGAAAATTCTACATTATGCAAGGCACTTGCTAAACCCTGATCTTCAGACCAAGTCGCCACTCCACTGTGCACGAAGAATAAAGAATCTTAACTGGGCCTCGAAACAAGACAGGATTATCCAATAGGACTTAAATTTGCCTCGGGAAATTCAGATAGCGGATTAAACTCATTGCATCACTAACCTCGAATTAATTCTCTTGGTCTCGACGAAATTTAATAGCTTAAGTAATTGGGTACATCCTGAAAGCAATCAGCAAGTCTGCATTGCATTCGGCGGCTATCTTCCAGACATAAAAACTTCGTCCTTTCTCAAGTACGAGTAAATGACAAACGACCACACCACGCATCCAAATCAGACACAGACACTTTCATAAAGTATGCAACAACACAAAGGACACTACTTAGTCCGGCGACCTTTTTTAATCGTTTCATGACCCACCCATCATTTTTAAATCATTACAACCTTACCCAGCATGCGCCAGCCACAACAGGGTGTCCTCTATGGAATTATTCAAAATAATTCAATTAATCTCTCCTCCATCCTTCATCTCGGAAACTTTCCTCCCCCGTCTAAACTCCCCCCCCTTTCATCCAATGAGTGTGCTAATTTTATGAATAAAATATCTCATCCGAGCCAGATCAGGGATAATTAGTATGAGGCAGGCGTCACAGTAATCCTTATCCTCGACACTCCTGGCTCAGCGTGCCTAATGTGAATATTTAAGTACACATTTATGTCCCATTTTCGAGAAATAACATGATACCCGGTGCAGCAGTGAAAGTTATGTGTCCACCTTTATCCTCTCATCCTTTACGCTATACTACCCTCATTTCAAACAGCAGCACAACGGGGTGGGTGAGGGAGTGGTGGATGTGGTGAGATGAGGTGTCAACGTTTTGTAATTGAAAGATGCAAGGGCTTCTCTTCTTTTCCCGTTTTTGTTCCTTCTCTTTGCTTTGTGTAAATGTTTTTATTATGTCCAAAGGATAATTGAAGAGAATTTGAGAAATCAGAGACTTTCTCTCATTTTTCACAGTTTTCTCCCAAGAGGATGCTGTGCAGCGGTATTGCTCTCCCTGGGGTTGACAGTAGAAATGTAATAAATAAACGGTTTTCAAGAAATTGAGAAAAGTATGGGGGGCGCTGCATTGCGATTGTGCCGAGGAATTTCTCCAATTGAGAGCGGGGCAAAGGAATTTGGAATGTGGATGCTAAGCTTACAGGGTGGAAGGAAAGTGTATGGTAGAAAAATAAAACTAACCGAAAATGAACAATAGTTTAACTTGTGCGAATGGGAACTATTTAAAAAAAAAAAAAACGATTTAAATTCTGGCAAATTCGACGTTTAACCGAATGTACATCGTCAGATTAATAAACGACAGAAATAAGCAAAATTTTAGCCCAATAGCAGCCTTTATGGACTTTGAGGCTGCATATGGCAGCATTAATCGCTTGGAGTTCTGGAGCTCGGCGATGGAAGAATCGGGATCCTGAATAAATTGATCCAGCTATCAAAAGTTAAGCTTGAAGACACGCGATGTGTAGTGCAGTTTGAAGGTTCCACTTCGAAATTCTACCACACATGCACCGGATTTTGGCAAGGAGATGCCCTATCATGCTGGAGTAAATAGTGCGTAGGGTTGTTGGGACAGACAATATCCACATATTGCCAGGCGTTGTAGAATTTTTCATAGCAATATAAACGAAGACTAGAAGACATTTATATGTCTGAAGGTCAACGAGAACACAAACAAACAAATATTTGCTGCCGACAAAAAACATAAAAAAAAAGAACCCAATGCCTTCAGGTGGCCTCAAAGAATATAGTCAGGAGGTGCCTAATCGCATGATCTCGGATGCCAATTGGCAGGTCCACGGAATCACCTTCCCTCTAAATTGTGACTTTAATAAATTTAACTTGAGTTGCTGCATGCCACGTAGCGTCTGATCGTGCTGAAACCACATCTCGTGCAGATCAAGTCTCGCATATTTTAAAATTTTGTTCAACAGATAACGCCACCAGCGCACCAAACTGTGCATTTTTCTGTAATGTGAATGGAACCTCTTTAGGATTCTGCTCAACAGATTAAAAATTAGTCAACATACGTAAAAACTATTTTTTCCTCGTCGTATACTGCAACTAAGTACAAAGAAGACTGACTGCAAAATGGGAAAACCTCAATCGAACCTCAAAATTTGAATTTTTCTTAGACTGGAACCTAGCTTATGCACGCACTATATGCTAGTAGAATGGATACCCTTTGGGGGCACAGCATGAGGTTGTCATGAAAAGCTAGGCGCACAAATGCGATTTTCTGTCGCTGTGATTAAAAAATCTCGGTTCCAACACAATATAACCATGCACGCACTCGCGGTTTTCTATCGCACGATTATTCAGTCAAAAAATAAACATAAATATGCGGCGACAAAATCGCCAATAAAATAGAGCTGCTTCCATTTTCTTAGTCGCTGCGATTATTAAGTCGCATATGTATGTATGTGTGTTTTTTTTTATACGTATTGAAAATTGCGTGTTTCACTTTTTGCGACTAAAAAGTCGATCGATAAAAAACCACTACTGTGTGCATATCCGAATATTGATGCGACTACGATTTTAGTCGTCGCGATTTGGATCGCAAGTGTGTGGATAGTTTGTCAATATGTGTAGAGAGTTGTGTTCTGTTGTTTTGCGACTGAATAGTAGTGCGATGGAAAGTGGATGTACAAACAGGGTATCAGTCCGAGAGGACACTTAACAGAGCCATGTTTTTTTTCAGTCTACAGTGTTCAAAAGAAAAAAGAAACAAAACATCATAACTATCGTAGGGTCTTACACTGGACTGCCTGGTGGATACTGGATAAAATCCACCAAAATTGGTCTCTCTGCAACATCCCACAATTAATCATTCCTGCAACGCAGTCTATATATATTGACAAAGTGGACAAAGACTGTTGAGCTATCGAAATATTTGAACATTTTGCCAAAAGTAGTGGTTAGAGCTTACAGCTTATTCTGTCCTTAATATGGGTTCAAAAGTCGTGTAACTGGCCAGTTTGTTGAAGTAAATACCAGCCTCTACATATGTATGTTCTTATCGAGGGTTTTCAACCAAATGGATGTATTTTTAAAGATACATAAAACGGGCACCTAAGGGTTACACTCCTAAAAATAATAAAAAATTCCAAAGCAAATATTTTTAAAAATTTCAAAAACGAGACATTCCGAATTTTTTGTTATAGATACTTCGTTAACTGAATGTTAATTTAAAATAAAAAATATTATAAATGTTGCAAAAATTAGTTCTCACCAACTTGTTTTCTTTTTGAACCCACATATGTACCTGAAAAAAAAGGAAAAATTAATAATTAACATTTTAGAAAAATATACAAATTTAAAAATAAATATCTTATATGCCATTCATAGTAAAAATAATACCAGCAGACACTTACGTCCAACTCTCAGCAATAGTGGAACCTATTTTGTGACACTACGTTCCGAAAGCTGGTATAATTTAAGCAAACTTAAAGCGATTGCGACTAAATTTTTGGTTGTCGGTGTCAACTCACTTGTCCTGAAAAGGAAAACCTTCCAAAAACTAGAATCAACAGGGTGCCCCTAAATCTATTCGAAAATTTCCAACGTCACCTTCATTCACTCTACGAAAAATGAACTCGAATCACAGTAACCAACCACCCATCGCTTCCCAGCATTCGTATTCATCGCGCCACTACCCCGCTGTCTGCACCCAATCAATACACAACCCAGAGCTCGGAAAAACCAACCAAAAAAGAAACAAAAAATTAAAGCAGACAGCAAATTCAAAGCAGCTTTCGTAGGGGAAATTTTGTGGAACGTATCTGCATAGACGATTTTTCACACATCCTACCAGTCACTGCATTGATACATTGCTGTCGCGCTCTCTGGCATTCAGTTCGACTTTTCCCATTTTCATGTGTGATACAGAGAAGTGAAGAAAAAAATTGAAAATTTTTCCAACTCTACCGTTTCTGTCCCGGGATTTTCTTTTTTTTTTTACACACAAGAAAAATATTTCTCCCTAGTCCTCGTACAAAAAAAAAAAACCCATTCGTTCGGTCGAAAAGTTTCCAAAGTGTATAAAGAGTCCTGCAAGGCAAGTTAAAGGAAAAAAGTGCTGTGAATTTTGCGTCATAAAAAAAAGGAATAAAGGAAAAAAAAAATTAAAAATTAAAAAAGAAAAGCAAAATCAATATTCCGCAGGCGGAAGTGTGTACATAAGTTAGTTTGGGAAAATTTCTTTCAATTACATAGCTGCAGAGGTTAAAAATTCATATCCATATCCATCCGAACCGGAAGCGGAGGAGAGTGTCCTGTGTGTGTGCGCGTTAGTAAATTTAAATCAATTAAAAAATTTTCAAGCCATAAAAAAAGTATCCTTGGAGATAAAAGCCCTTCTTGTAACGAAGGGTCGACTGAAGTAATTTGCCCTTCTTTGCTAGGATTATGAAATCAGGACACTGTGAGTAAATAATTTATTTATTTTATTACACTGCGAGTGTGCAAATCCCTGTCGGTTAGATAATACACATATCCTTCTTGCTCTATGGGGTTCGTTTTTTAATCCTTTTTTTCAACACATGCTGGTTTTTTTTTGTTCGTCCTTTTTTTTCTGCTTTGGAGTAGAAAAGCTCTTCTTCGTCTTCTTCTTTATATCCTTCTTCCTTCCGGTGTATCTCTCGCTCTCACACGAGCAATTCGCGCTACTCTCCCTTGGAGAGCAATCCATCCTCTGAGAGGATAGAAATATAAAATCCAATTTTTGATGCGATCCTGAGTGGGGCTTGGGGGGCTGTAAGGAGTGTTTGCCTTATCATTGAGGTGGGGAAGCAAATCCCAACTATGACAAGGATAAGAGGGTTGTTCTCGTTCTTGTTGTTGTTGCTGTTGAAAAATTCCACTTAATGATGGCTTGGATGTGCGTGGGGACCACGCTACACTGCGATTCTATATGTGGCTCTGTGTCAATCTTTGGTGTTCCCGTTTGCAGGTTTGTTTATCCTGCAGTAATTACTATTTTTTTTTTTCTGTTCTCTCTTCTCCTTTGAGGGACAGTTGCACAGTGGCAGTACGGGCGAAAATCCTTTTATGTGGCGGGCTTTAAAGATTTTTTTGTTGTTTTTGTGCGTTGCGTTCTCTGTGCTTGATGCGAGTTCGAGTTGACATCCTTTTTTTTTTTTACTTTGCTCCTCTTTGCGTTTAATTCGACATTCAACACGTTTTCTACTTTGGGGAGTTACTCCATTGCTTAAACTTGACTGACAGCGAGTGTCTATAAAATGTCGCAAAAAATTTAATATTTATTGGCGTGTCGAGTTAACCCGTGTTTATGGTAACGTAGACACACGCCAATGAATTTTTAAAGTGGATGACATGTTGATGAAGAGTTATTCAAAGTGACAGCGACCTTTACACAACCAACTGTGAATTGTATCAATATAAATGTAAAAACGAAAAGTGTCAACTAACGAACTGAAGACTAGAGTGAGGGGTTTGTTTCACTGGGACTGAGCGAGCGAGCTTAGCTAATGTTCACATAGTTCAGAGTCAAAAAGGCACTTGTTCCTACCTCTAAGAGTTAATAACTATGACCTCAAACCTATTTTTCCCGAAAATTCAGATGGAGACAGTTATGCCGGTAGTCTAATCCCAAAGAATAAACTCAGCTACCACCTTTAACCGCGGCAATCGTGAACAAATATTTGGTTAAACCGAGCGAATGGCATACGAACTATTTAGCGAAGCGATTTTCGGGAGAATACTCCTATAGAAAGTTGATTGTCTTAGCTCAAAAGACATACACTTCAATGAAACTGATAAATTACTTAGACCGTAAGTCCAAGCGTACAAGAGAAAACGTACTAGATTAAACAACGTTTGAGATTTATAAGTACAAGTAGTGATCTGTAGTCCATACCGCCTGTTCAGTTCGTTGAGAAGAAGTCTCTACTACTACTTATTGGATTAAACTTAGAGGTGATTCTGATTAAGATCGTGGACAAAGAAGACACCCAAATACCTAGTAACAACTACGTTCGACTCAGTCGACATTATTTGTTGGTCAAAAAAAAAAATAAAAAAAATACGAATACCTGGCGCAACAGACGTATGTGACCTAGCTTCTCCCGACCATTCGTGTTATGGGTGTTATATTTTTCAAACAAATGGAAGGGACCTACAGTTTAGAGCCATATCCGAAAGGCAAATAGAGAAGCAGTTATTACTCTCGGACGTTTGTCAGACATTCGCGAGAGGTGGGACCATGAAAAAACTTTTAGGTGTTTTCTGGGATTCGAACCTCGAACCTTACGCTCAACGATCCACCGCACTAACCACTTGAGCCATGACGTTGGTCTTCACTATAAATAAAACCTCACGTTTTAAAAGCATTCATGTGATTTTACAACAAATCGTCATATCGCAGAACCGTTTTGGACTGCAATAGACACTGCCAAGATCTATATTTTTGTTTGCTCCACCCATCTCTCATTTTACGCCTCAAAACTATCTCACTTGCGATATTCAACGTAGCCAACCAAACAAGGATTCAAATTTCATTTTGAGTTACGAAAACAAAATTAATATTTTGTAAAGCCCGAAACCGACAGCCTAAGACTTTGAGTTCTATTTAGTTTTCCAATATTGGTTTTGAAATTGTTAGAGAAAGCTTTACTGTAGCTAGCGAACTCTATACGAATGAGCTCAAGAATTATTCAGAATTAGATTTTGACCTCGAACCTAAGGATCTGGTTACTGTACGTCAGTCTAATCCACTACCAATTAACTATATCTTGCTCTCTAATTAGGCCTTTAGAACTCCGAATTTCTGATAAATATTTGTCTCTCTCTTTAACTGTAAAACCATTAAAACCATCAATGCACACATACCGCCAATCTACCCTTTTAAAACACATCTAGTTCTCGAACTTAACTATTTAAATGGTTGGCTAATACCTGGTTATACCCTGCGAACGCTAAGCGAACAAAACAGAAATTAAAATGTAATTTAGCTATAATCACAAATCGAAGAGCTTGTAGTCTGGAAGAATTATTTATCACGAAGGACTCTTATTGTTTTTTAATTAAGCATATTACTGTACAAAATTTAAATATTAATCAAAATGTCAGAAAACATAAAGCCCCAAGTTCTCCTTGCGTTAATGCGTGCTCTCAACATAGCTTTTTCATGGCACAGATAATTGTCTATAATTATTCTCTTTCAATATTTAAATATCGGAATGTCTAACTTGTACCTCCTCATACCGAAATCATAGGACATAAACCATTATACAGTCGCTTCCTCGCTCACCTATTGGGAAAACTCCTTCATAATATTATAGTTTCCTGGAATCATAAACATTTTAATGGAGGCGAATTCGTGGCATGTGCCTATTTTTATTAGCGAAACCTTTACTGCCTAAAGCACCAACAGGTTGATTATTAGGAATTCATGAGGCTCAAGGATACTCTTCAACAGATATCATTTATCTTAAATAAAAATTACCAAGAATGAGTGTATTTAAGGTCCAAAGAGGTTTTGGAAAATATTCAAATTTTGGGTACACTCAGGAAGACTCCTCCCATCTTTCGCTTGACGCGAACTTTATAGGAAAACGTAGAACTTCCGTACAAAGACATATTTTCGTTTAACATGTGTCTTCAGCTATTGTGCATCTGTTTCCTGTTTCTGCGAGGTTATGATCTGAACTTAAAGGATCGTAACTGTCACACTTTACCGCATTTCTACTGATTCGCCTCAGAAAATATCGGCAGGCCTCCTGATTTTGAAGCGCTCCGTCACTGAGGTAAACCATATACTGGTACTGTTTCATTTGTGAGATCCAGAAGTCTTTGGGTCTACCTCTCTTGCGCGATATCAGTGAAACATTTATTGGCATGGCCTTCTGGAGAGGGTTTAAATGATACCAGCTGATTCCGTCGCGTTTCATTATTCGTGAGGTTTTTTCTTTCACGTAAACACTTCTACAGATCTTCGAACTTCTTCAGCTAATCTTAAACTATCCCCTCATTCCAATGAGCTAGAACATCAAGGCAGCAATAATGTTTGTCACTGCAATGGCTTGGACAAATCTTAGTCTTTACTGCTCGGACAGGCTCCTGTGGCCAAGAGTTCCCTTCGTAGAGAATGCCGGCTACTACATCTGCACAGATGGATACACTGCTCATTTGAGGCTGCAAAATATCTTTTATTCAAACCAAGACAATGGTATGATATGGTATGAGCGAAGTTCACTTGTGAGGGTGCTTGCACGGGGATCTTTCGGTCCATTGTGATCCCCTATGTAACGTGGTTCCGCCTCCAATTTTGTTGTCTAGCAGTTGGTCTTAGAACAAACAATCTGTTCTCTTAACGAAACATATCATGTTCCACCAGAGTGATATCTGTGCCAGGTCCTCTAGCTCTTAAAAAAAAAAAAAACATCCTTATTTCCCTTCCCTGAGAAACATGAAGCTCTCGCTCTCAGCCAAACAAGGACGATTCTTTTTTAACACTAAAAGCCAGCGAATAGCATAAGATACATGGAACATAATGTACACTTCCGTCATGAATTATGCATTTCCGAGTACCACATTGCGTGCACTTGGCCCTAACAATTTCAAAAAGCTTTAGTTTCGAACTATTGTCCTTCGACAAAATCCAACGGACGAAGTTAAGGTAATTACTAAAAAGTTGATGGACTGACATTCATCGTGAGGCTTTATTGATATTTCCCTCACTCCAGCCCCTCGTGGTTATTAAGGTCCATTGTGTCAGAACAGAGGAGGGGTGTACATAACGAAAGTTATTTATATTCATTCCAAAAACGATTTCCAAAAATAGGCGCATACGTAGTCGTCAAAATGAGCCGCAAGGGAATGAGAATTTTGACCTTTTCATATCAATTGTCATGGTAAACACAACAAAGCAGAAAACAGACAGATAGAAATTTCGTAGCTATCCGTTAACCCACCGTTTCTTTTTTATTTCTAAATTTACGACACGTATTGTACAGCAGATTCAAATTTCAGAAGTTCCATGAAAATAAAAATATTTTGCAACATGCTGTGTTTGCACGTGTGGCCAAACCCGAAATTGGGTTACACAAGCCCCATTTCCCTTCGCTTACATCGTCTCCTCCGACCCCATCCTCGCGATTAAGCAATTCGCTGCGGGGTCCTTGCGCGACCAAGGAGGGTGAACAGGGTTTTCAAGTGAATGACTGTTTTAAGCTTTTACAATTTATTTTTAATTTTTTTGGCCGAGAGTCTTACATTTTCAATTTGTTGGTGTTGAAGGGTGGTGAGTGAATCAGCGAATGACAAGCGAATCTGCAGGGCTTTGCTCGTGGAAAAGTGTGTCAAAAGTAATTTGTTTGATGGCTGTTAGGCATCAACTGGAAACCAATTAGGTTTATACATTCGAAGCACGGAGATTCGTTTGGAATCTTTAACTATTCCGAGGAACTAGTTCGATCTCGTAAAGAAGTTTGGGTTCTTTAATTTGGGTGTCAGAATTGTAATGAACGAGTTTGTTAAGTCCTGCGAACGAAGTGCGAAAAGAAAGCGAATTTCGTTGAAATTCGTGTGACGCTTTATATCAAGGTCTTTAGCATACTCTGCGAAGGAAGAGTAACGATGGTTTCGTCTTATAAGGAGGATAATATTCTTTAATTTAAGTGCCACAACCATGATGAATGAGTTTGTTAAGCCCAGCGAACGGAGTGCGAATTGAAAACGATTCTCTTTCCAATTTATATAAAACTTTCCTCTCCATCTCAGGTGTACTCTCCGAACTAGCAACAACGATGGATTTATCTTATAGAGATGATGTGCTTCATTGTAGTGCCATAGCATGAATGAATAAGTTCGTTGAATCCTGGAAAAGAGGCGCGAATGGAAAGCAAATTTAGTTGGAGGGTATTTATAGCTTTATTTAGAGTACTTTCAGAGACAGCGATAGTTTAACCTCTTAAAGATAATTTTTTCCTTTGATTTTAGCACGTCAATTGTAATGAGCAGGTTTGAAAAACCCTGCGAACGGGTTGCGAATTAAAAGTTCACTTTTCACAAAAAAAATCGTAGAAAAGAATCAAAACATAAAAAAACAACTTTGTCCGCAAAACTATTCACAAGCAGAATGCGTCGGAGATACTATGGGGCTGGCATGACAATTTTTTGTTCGCCCACAATATTCGTATCAGTCAGTACGTAGGTCGCACAAAAATTGAATAATTTGAATAATCCACCACCAAATTATGGCAAGGATTTACGGGATTCTTAGCTATGCAGGATCTTCAGAAAATGTTACATCCACCTGGAGTATCCTTGCACTTCAGTGATAAAAATTCCTCAATTTTCCCCATGCACTACAGTGAATTGAATATTACGTCACTCTAACCTCTCGTTATCGAAAAGAGAAAAAAAAAATAATTCATCATTCATATCTAACGAAGCGGCATCCCAAACTTATTTATTTTTTTAAAAAATCGATTTTTAAGGCACTCATCCTACTCAAAATCCATTGAAGCAGATATTCAACTTTTCATCTCCATACATCGTTCTTATCCTCAAATCAATAACCCTGATCCTTGACTCCTCGTCGATATTTTTGACAAAAGACACCCAGCTTTAGATAGTTTCCATCACCATCGTCATCATGATGATGACGGTGAAATGATGAGAATCAGATTTGTGTTGTGTGTGAATCCTTTGACGAATATGGCACATGTGGTTCTCTTTAAAAAGGAATTTAGGACAGCATGTTTATCCCCCCGTAGCAAATACACATACAGCCACTCACATGGACGTGACATATTCATTGATTGGCATAACGTATTCATTGACTATCCACACTGAAGCCGGTGGGTTTGCCTCCTCTTTTAGGAGAGTAAATGATAGATCTCTAGGATTCACTCAATGCTTAGAGGGGATTTTCGGAGTACGGGACCCAAAGGATGACAAAGGGAAATATTTATTTTTCATTATGTGAGAGAGACTCCGAGAAGGACTATTGCATGTAAATGTAGCGACTGGGCAGACTGGAGGGGTTTTCTAGTATTTCGCTTTAGTGGTCATTTAGACGGAGGATAAGGATACAAAAAGATTTTTTTAGTAATGGCTTACTCCACAAAGGTCTTCAAACAATAATGACAGTCGTCGCAGATTGAAAAATGTATTCTGGAAATTTTGTGGACAGCTGGCACTACAAAAAAAAAATGCAATAATCAATCAATGGGAGAGATATGTGGGCTACAGAGAGTCATCCATCAAAGTGGGGCATATAAAAAGGAATCGCATTGGCAATGGTAGTGAAACTAGGAAAAGGAAAAATGAAGATTACTTAAAAGGGAAGAAATAAATTCGGAAGTAGATGTGGGGTGGTCGGGCAGAAAATCCAAAGTGGACGAATGGCTACTACTACTCCTAGCTTCAACCTTTTCCAAGACGTCGACTACTGTTCCACATAAAAAATATATTTTTTGAAAGTATGGGTTTCACCCTTCCATAAACTCTAGTTCTTAACTTATTCGCACTAAATTTCAACAGACTCTGTAATATAACGCAATCGAATTTTCCTTGAGGCACATACGAGAAAAATAAATGCATTCTCTTCCAATTCGCGCGCTGTTCGTACGGTTCAAATGTATCTGTGACTGTGATTTTTTCCTTTAAAACAAAGAAAAGGATCTGAGCTAACGGGTAAGACCGTCGATTTAACACCATTTATAGAATGCCATCAGAACAACTTGGTATGAACAAAAAAAAACTTGAAAAATTCAAGTTCATCCAAGGTCCTCTTAAAAGATACGCCTTAAGTTAAGGAATTTGACCAAATTGCCACCACTCACGTTTGCTTGGTCATAAAAAATCTCAATAAAAAAACAAAATCCACTTAATTGACGACTTTTCGCAACGGAAATCCCCTCCTCCTCCTCCTACCCTCCGAGAATACCATTAAACCCCCATTATGCCTCCAGTCTATTCCAACAAGTCATGCAGTTTTAATGAATATTTATTCGTCCTTATTTTGTATTTTCCTGTGCGCACTGGCAAATGATTTCTGTGTGTGTACGACATTCGCTCAAGAACAACAATAGAAGCAACTTACCCAAATATAAAACAAGAAAATAAATAAACTCTACGACTTAGTTGCATGTCCCGCACACTCAAATACCTGCCAGTGAACATTCCTTCACTCCACGTGTGCGACCGGGGTGGGTAGTGGGCGAGGCGAACAAAGTACGATTTTCCGCTCCATATTCGGATCGTTAACAACTCTCCCTCTCGTGCAATTCCCATTTACATCCACCGTATACGAGTAAGCAACCCCCACTGGTGCGCTGGGGGTGCTACAGTGTGAATTGCCACTTCCTCATATGTAATATGTAATTCCGGGAATGAGCGTTAAATGTTTCAAGGGCCAAGAGTTTTCTCGTAGCCTCGACTACTTCTTGGGTACATTTCTCCTTTGCTCCTCCTGACTCTACTGTTGCTGGGTCCAGGAATGGGATTGCCTTCCTTAAACATTCATCATTCCAGGATGTCAGTTGAGCAATGCAATTTTTCAAAACCACTTCTATTTCTCTCGTTCTTCTCTGTTTCGCTGATTCAATTGAGGGTTGTTTTGGGTGGTATGGGAGGGTTGTTTGGGTGGTATGGGAGGGTTGCATTTATATGCATAACAGTTCCGAAAAAAAATAAATACCTGCACAAATGGAAATGTGAAAAGAAGTACGGTAAATAGATGAAAAATATGCAAAATGAGTGCGCAAAAACACTGTTTATGGTTGACTGAGCTCTGACGGTGAATAAGCTGTTGCACTGCAATGTGAATTCGTTGAGATGCAGCTCGTAAGTGGATGAAGGTGGGTGTGCACTTCAATGAAGAAATTGAATTTCAATGGGAATATAGGTCATTGGTTTAATAAAGGAGGCAACTTTGTGGTATTTTATTTCAAATAAAAGTGCTCACAGGAAGCTGAAGAGGGATTCAGATGACGGTTTTTAGAGTGTTCGTAGGCTGTTCGTAGGGTATAGTGAAGTGCTTGGTAATAATTTGTAATCTTGAATTCTAGGTTTTGATATACTTCATAGGCGGCATTATCGAAATTAAGGCTAAGATATAGCAAATACGATTTTAAGGCGATTTTAAGTCGACAGGAGATACATAGAGTTCTTATGCTGTTCGTAGGGTCTTATGGAGAAGAGCAAGCTTTCTGCTAAAGGTATATGCATACGGTGTTAAGATGGAATGCGATTTTGCTACCAATTCTCATTCAATCAGAAAGTGGTTGGTAACAATCTTTGGGCTTTAACGTCAGTACCTATCAATACTAACGCTAAAGCTTTCATATTACCAGGATTGCAGGATTTGGGATTATATTCTACACTTCCGTAAGAGTTTATACTCTAATTTATTACTCTAGGTAGTTGCTGAAAGTTTGCAGACTCAAATTAAAACACTGAACGCGCCCTAATGGAAACACACTTTCATTATATTCCTACAGAGGACAAGTAATACCCACTAAATCTTAAAGGATTTTATGTACACCTTCATAAATCGCAAGTCATAAACTACACAAACGACTCTCGTTTCCCATGTCATTCAAGTTAATGAACCACTTCCTTAATATTCCCACAAAAATGCGCAGCTCCCAACAATTTCCTTTTACGACTTTCAGTTTCAAAATGTTTCTTCCTTCAAAGGAGTCATATAACATCACGATGGAGACTTTTCTTAGAGAAACCATAAAAAAATCGAGAACCCCAATAAAAAAAAACAATGCGAGTCTTACCCATATTTGCCAATCTCCTGCAATTCACCTGTACACATGCACATACATCCTGTTAAACACTGATTGTGCTAATTCTAATTAATTGGTGAACACACTCTGCAAGGACAGGTACACACACCTAGAACTCACAGGGAACCAAAACGAATTGGAAGTTATCCAAAAGTACTTGTCTAACAAGTACCCATTTAGGGACCAAAGCCAAATCGCTAAGCAATTGAGTATCCTTTCAGCAGCATACACCACCTATAACCCTCCTACAGTGGTGCTTTGAATTTATGTGGAACGGAAACCCCCTATCAACATCAACATTATCATCGTCATAGTCACCGATAAACCACACCATCCTTACCATCGTTCGAAATCTATTAAAAATACATTCTCAGGTTGTAACCATCCGGAAAGGTATGTGTGTGTGTGCTTCCTACTTTGGTCGGATATGAGGAAACCCTCAAAAAGTGGACAGCGGTCTTAAGCTCCTTGGGGGACTATGCCGCTACCGATATTCTCCGGCGTATACGTAACCTACTTTTTTTTATTTTATTTTTTTTCTCTATTTCTGCCGCATGTTGTGGTGTATCGATATTGAAATGCGCTTTATGGTAGATACCCGCATAACTTGAGGGAAGGTGGACTAATAGATGGGTTGGATGGCCAGCTGAATGAAGAGGAATTATGTTGTTAAATAATGACACTTGTCCCGGGAGGGATTGATCGATTACTTTGGGGTTAGTTTCGTGACGTAATGTCTTGTTAAGAGAAGGTTTCCATGTGTACAGCTGTCATAAGTTTTATGAAAGTTTTATGTTCAGTCTGGACGTGTCTATGGTTATGTTGGGTTATGACTACCAGACACGAATGAGGTCAATGAACGCTGGAAATCCTCCTGGAGGAGCGTTATTGGGAAGAAATTAGGAGGGAGACACAGTATGAATATAGAACACAAGATTAAACTTATAAGTTTGATGACAGATGGTAAATTCGCAACTAATTCTTATCCAGTTCGTTGACAGTTCGCAAGGAGCATAATGACCAGTGACAGCTTAATGAATAAAGGGATTAAATTTGATTTAGCGAATTAGGCCTATGATGTCGGAATTGGCAGGATGTACATGTTGATAAGTGTAGAATGGAAATTTCGCAAAGTTCGCAAGGAATTCCCTTTCAATTCGTAAGCAGTTCGCGCAGTTTAATTTCCACATTCGTCAAAAATTTTCAACTTACATTGGGGACAACGATTTATGGGAATGGATTAGGCTACCTGTTCTCGTAATATTCCTCAGTGATCACACTTTTTGTCACAATAATGTCATGTAAAGCTTTATTCGGTACTTTGGCTTCAGCCAGAAATGACAGAAATGAAAGAGTTCAATGACAGTAAGCATACTACATAAAGTATTCTAAAAGGAACCTTGAGCCTTAGCCATTTAAAGTAGGAGGAGTTATGACGTTTTCGAGTTGAAAGTTAACATTTTGAAATATAAGGTCAAAAACTCGTTTAAAATGTAGGTGAGCTCTCAAACGCTTCAGAAAGGACGAGGTTGTATTCACAGTAGACTAGGATCCACTACAAGTTAATCTTCAAAGTGTTTTTGAAAGACAAACTCTTCTAGTTGTAAATTGGTACCACTAAGGCAGCTGCATGATTTATTGATCATAACGCCCTTTCAGTTAAACTGGCATAGAAGATACAGTCAATTAAAGATTGTGCCTGCAATAAAGAGGAGTAGCCTGAAGAGTAGTCTTAGTCCCTGATGAGAGAAGGTCTACATATAGAGCTCGTTTTGTAAGGCCAAGAGATTATATTTTGGGATGCGTTCGAAGCCTTCAAATAACTGCCATTGGCACTGTATCTTGAAAAGGAGCCACTTACGAACCATTAAAGTTGAAGAAAGAGCAGAACAGATTCCAAGAATTTAATATGATTGCATACATAATTCCGATGGACATCCCGGTCGAAAGCATCCAGTCAAAAAAAGGAGACGCATCAGAAAATAAACGAAAAACCATCCACAAGGACTATAGAGGCATTACGTTCAGTATTATGAAAGGTATCAAAAGTTTTATAAAGTCGCACTAGGCAGGCAGACAAGAATTTCAAAAGAATTTAAGATGGAGTCATACAGGGCTGCATACTATGACCAATACTGTTTCCTCAACTCTTTTCCTCACAGTTTGTCGTCGTCACAGATGAAATTGTAAGGCTCACAGTCCCTGTCTAAAAATTGGAAGCAATTCAGGTTTGTTTTCCTCAAGAATCAATGACTATTTGCAGTTGTAATATGAGAGTCTGGCTTGAATATTCCTTTTTTAAATGTGGGCTTCGGACTTAATCCTTTTGTGCTGCACTAGCTACATAGTTGTGATTTATTTGCTGTTTTTCTTATTATAATCGTCTCAAACCTTGTTTTTTGTCAGTTCTGTGTAAGGTTTTAAATTCCAGAAGGATGTGTATTCCACTGTGCGTTTCTATCTCTGTCCATTACCCCCACCGACGCACACATGAAATCGAATCGAATTTTAAAACTCGGTACTCAATTAACACATGAAAGATGGATGGATTCAAGGATATCTTTTTTTTTTCTGTAAACTTTTATCCTATAACCTTATCCCCTCATTAAAAATAATACCCACCCTACTTGTTCAATGCAAAAGAAAAATTATTTCAAGTTTCCCTTCCTTATCGGAGTTTCTGATAAAGTTCTCCTTTTTACTTGGACAAGTTGTTCGACAAAGTTACTCCTGCAATATTTTCCGGTGGAGGTGGCCTCTTCGACTTGGCACACTCATCCATCCATGACTTTTGTTTTAACCTCGATGCCATTCAAACTTCGTTATTGTTCTCTCCCATGTACAGCGTTTTTGTATGCTTCAGATAACCAGAAAAACAAAAGAATAGAAAGGACGACCAAGGGGACATCAAAAACTTTCCTTTCGCTCAAATCTTTCCTATTCCTTTCCAATTCGTACTGCAAAATTCTGTCCGTGTGTCATGTTATGTTTGGCTTCCAAAACTACGTGATCCACCCTAAGAGGTCAATATTTCATGCCCATCCCCCCAGCCCCAAATAATTAATGGGTCAACAAATAAAACGTGCAACACAAAGAAGAGACAACAATGTAACGAGCAAAAAGTTGAAAAAAAAAGGAAACGCAACTCTTAAGACCCAAATGTGTTTCTCAGTGAAATTTAAGGACCTCATGCGCTAGTTATCCATTTCCTTGGAAAGCGGAAGCCCCTATATAACACCATAAATTCACCAGTGCACGCAAAGGTTACAAGCTAAAAAGCAAAAGGATTAAAGGAATAGCACCAAGTCCTCGCTCTAATTTAAGCCCTAATGTGCATAGTTTTCTTATTTTATTAGCTCGACTGTAAGATCGCAGGATAAGGGTTAAAAGGGATTTTTTAACGTCGTCATGAAGGGGGTGGAAGCCGGACGATTCAATGGAATTTTACCCCGACTGTAATTATGGTGGCCTGCGCGCTGGGGCGAACGGAAATTGTGTTTTAATAATCATTAAAGGTCGTTATGAGGGGTGATTTGAAAGGAACGAATGAATGGAGAATTATTGCTCGTCGAGGAAGGTGTGGATAAAACATCCGAAAGTGCAACATGATGGATTGGACCCTGAAAGTGGCCTTTTTTTATTGTTCTGGCAGGAGAACAAAAAAAAATCCATCAAACACCGTACAGTTGATGGCGGGATTCAAATTAATGATAATGATTTGACGAAAACCTAATTTTACTTTGCTTTAAACTCAGCTTCAGGATAACGTACAAAGATGATTTGTAGCTCGGAACCATCGCAAACGAAAACCCTAGACGAAGAAACAGGTTTTGATCGCATAATTCGTGCGGTGTATATTGGTGGGAATCATTTAGTTTGGTAGTTCGTATGCTTAAGTTGTCAAATGAAGGAAGCACGCGGTATGCAAATCTATTCCGACAAATTGAACACTTGGCATAGATTCATGTTAGCGTGGCCGTCTGTACCAGGATACTGACACAATTAGATCAGACGTGGTAACTTCTGAAACCATGGAACGTTCCACTTTAGCTACCCAGGGAGTAGTAAAACTAACCAGGGGGAGGATGCTCGTGATATTTAAGGATGCCAGTTCACAGAGAACATTTAAGAAAAAAGCTCTCTTCTTTGGCAGAACCGGGCAGGTGCATAGATGAAGACTGGTTTCCTCCCCCCTCTATCTGCCTGCAGCTGCTGAAGAAGACATTTGAAAAGATGTCCACCTCTTCGCCATATAAGATAGTGTCCCGTGAGGACACAGATTACGTGCGAGTAGGTGAACTGTGGTCGCTTTAGCATAATGTCCAGTTACATGCACCCAGCTTTGGCCACTGAAAGCGTCCAGCTGAAGTAGATTTTACATACAGCGAGGAGCATACCTAGGTTCCACCATATGGACAAAGAGTCATACCCATTCCGGCAAGTTCGTCAATCTTGCAGTTCAGTTTCCCGGAATGTCTCTATGACCAGCCATTCCGCAGAGGTGAATGTTTAACTGCTCCGTCGGCTTAGAAAACGATCCAGTCGTTGTTAAATACGGAGTTTCTAGAGCACCTGTATCGACGCACATTTTGGCACCATTTGTGTAGACAACTAGTTCGTCTTTGGCTGTGGCTTGCTGGTCCTTCCAGTCGTTTCTGTCTGATATTGGATCTCCCGTCAGAAGCACGTGTTGGAGTCACATAGTCGGTTTTATCTCCCTGATAGTAGTGTCCTGTCTGGATAGGATGGAGGCATAGTCTGACATACGCGCCACCTAAGGTGAGGTCGTCCTCTACTGCGTCTTTCCCCCGAGTTAGATTCGAAGACTCTAAGGGTCAAAACCTTGATGTCCATTTGCCGTACATCGTCATATAAGGCTGCCGATGCGTAGGTTTCGGACTAGGTCGATGTAGCTGTGCAGCTCGCAAAGTTCGCCGTTGAATCTTCTCATCCAAAGGGAACCGAATGTCTTACGAAAAACTTTTCTCTCCAAACGGCCGAGGATATTTTCAATCGTTTTCGACAGAGTCAATGCTTCAGTGCCATAGAGTAAGATTGAGATGATTAGGGTCATGTACAGAATCGCTTTAGTTTCGCGGGGTATGGCCTTACTTCGACATTACGTTTCTAAAATTCCGCATCTAAGGATTTTCTTCCAAATTCTGATGGAAAATAAGAAAGATTTTCACTTTCTTATCGTTTCCTTGTGATAATTACAGCCGACGGAAAAGTCCAAACGCACACCACCCAATCGAAAGTTCGTTCCTTTTAATCGCACACACTTCATCGATCACCTCAGAGTTTAACACAAGGCCGCAGCTTAAATTAACAAGTTTGTACACACCTACCAAAATGTCAATAAATCATCTGACAATTCCCAAAAGCCCCTACATAGACAGGAACAGGATAATTTATTGCATCCTCCACCGACCGGATAGCACAATGCTATCAGTCCCCAGTCCCGCATACCATGGTAGCAGCAAATTTTCTAATTTCCGCAAATTTAAACAAAAATATCCCTCAACCACCATCCTTCGCCTCTTACATCGATGACGTTGCGTGTCGAATAAATCAAATCCTTAAACATGATTTATGCGTGCACTTGTTGTTGGTGTTGGAACCAAATTGAATTGTCACTGCTCAATTTCTTTCTATGTACCTCTCGACGATGGCTCTGAAGTGTCATTATCAAATTATTCAATTATTCACTTTATAATCCATGCGAGGACCTTGTCGAGGACTCTTAATTTGTTTTATCCCGGGGAATATTATTTCATTCCTGTTTTCTTTTCGTTTCTTTTTGCGAGCGCGCGGAAACTGATGAATAATGTAATAAAGTTGTATTTGTTATGGAACATGTCTAAGCCAGAAGGACGAAAATATTGTCACGTATTCTAAGTCACGAATAACACATTCATCTTCGTCCCTGTGTCATATGGCAGTGCGCTCGTGAAAGCTCTGCCCAGGAGCTAAATCCGCAAAAAGATGTGAGTTGCGCGTTTAAAATATACTCCTTTATGCGATGTGTGTAGCTTCTTCAAGGAAGGATATGACTTTTGTGCATGTGTGTGTATAAAATATTTTGATGGAGTACATGACATTTATTTTGCGTCCTCCTTACAATGAAACTTCCTTCATTGGGGGTGGGGAGAAGGAAGAAGCACACAAAAATGAGGTCAACCTTTTATTATGGAGTCACAGTGCTTTTTTTTTCTGCAGAATATCCTTTTTTTATATTCCTTACTGGTGTGTGTGTGGCTTCCGTTGTGGTTTGCGTTGTGTGTGTAGAGTTTTTACGGATTCATCACTCTTAATTTGGGGTTTAAATTGAATAGGAAAAAAGGAGGCTTTATGCCTTTAAAGAGCCGTAGGCATAGTTAAGTATACGAGTATTGTTAGGACTTTTCTTTCAACCATAATTTTGTTTTTAACGACTAAATGTAATGAAATTTTATGGTTCTAATGACGTCTATCAACTTTTTTGGGGGAGTTGAACGAATATTAGACAAAAACTGATTTAAGGACACGGTTGCTGGGCTGGGGAAAGGTGAGAGCAATGTGCCGGGCGTGGTTAAGGAGTTCCGGCAGACAGCTAAAGCACCAATTTAAGGTTATTAACCTTAATTCTTAAGCGCAATTATTTTGCTAGCTATTAGGCAAGGAATTGTTTTTTATCATGGAAACGTGCCGTGGTCGAGACTGGAATGATGTGACATGTCCTGAGGAGTGCCAGATGTTTTGCTAGGGCCAATCTTAATTGCGAATTTTCTCTTTCGAGTGTCTTGCGACAGGGAAAGGATATTTGCTTTAGGTGGCCAGATTGCTGTGTCGCCACAAAGGAGCCAGCTGTCATGGGGCATCGGGGGATAGATAGTTCGCTGGTCGTTAAGAGTCACTAGAAAACCTTTCTTCGTCCACCTGAATCAGTTTTAGTGAAAATGAGGTTCAACTCAATCGTGGAATACATGGATGAGCCGGAGAGTTCCAAAGACGCTAGCAAAAGAAGGGAGGACATGGGTAATAGTGCCATATGTCGGCTTTGAGGATCAGTAGAGGAGAGGTTTAGTTTAGGTGAACTTCAATTCTTTACTTAAACTAGGAGTTTAAGAATCAAAGCACAAGGATCGGAGCTAGCAGCGATGTGGAGCTAGACAATAGTCAATACAAGCGGAGAATCAGTATAAAAGGAGGATCAGTACAATCAAAGGTTGAATTAGAAGATCAGTAGTCCTTGTAACAGAGAAGTACGAGTATCGGGTATAAGTCGACCTTAGCAATCGATTATTGTTGGTTAGTGCCCGTGACAGTACATGAGGACGATCGGTCAAGTGGAGGATCAGTACAAGTGGAGGATCAGGATAAGTCGAGGATCAGTACAAGTGGAGGATCAATACAAGTGGAGGATCAGTAGAAGTGGAGGATCAGTGCAAGTGGAGGATCAGGACAAGGTGACGATCAGTACAAGTGGAGGATCAGTACAAGTGGAGGATCAGTACAAGTGAAGGATCAGGTTGAAGTGGCGCTGCCCAGCTGTCGCTAATACTCTAAGACCAAAGGTAGGTCCATTATGATACTACACCGATTGTGGAAAAATTACCCTGCCTATTCGTTAAGCCTAAGCCTAAGAGGCTCCTTATATCTGTTTTAATCAGATCACCTACAATGTTGTAAACGAAAGCTGTTACGTGAAGCTTCCATCTTTGGGATAGAGCTGAGCAGGTACAAATAAAGTGTTGAATGGTTTCTTCAGCCCTGCAGCGTCTACAAAAGTCGTTCGAATATACCCCAAGTCTTGTTATTATACAGTGCCCAGTGATGACATTTACTGTACTGGATATTGACGCTACAATAGTGTCATCATCATCATCATCTCTTAAAAGAAACTAAATTCTTAGAGCGCTTTAGAGCCAGCCTTGACCGAATCCGTTTGCTCGCACGACATGTTATACCACTTTTCCACCTCAGACTTGCTTTAATTTAGACTTGCAAGTAGCGAAAGTATACCTAGTTCACCATTTTCTGGAAGGATGGGTGTCGTTGTTCCACATCTGAAGAGTCCGCCAGCCTTACAATTCCCCGAAATATCCCTGTGAGATGCATGTTAAACTACTCCTGATGATACTACCACTGTACACCTTCACCTCCACCTCTGCACCTTTTCAGAGACTTCTCCATCCAGCGGTAGTCTTGCTGCTCCCTGATTCGTTGCTGATCACCACGACTCGTCTCTTCGACATTCAGGTCTAGAATCTTTGCATAATTTAAGGCTCTTTTATAGCTTGACCGCAATAGATAGGTTGCAACTGTGTCCAATCGACTCTCACACTTTTCATTCTTACTTGGCATCGCCCATAGCGCAGGTGAATAGAAGGAGACTTAAAACGCCTCCTTGTGTCACTCCTTCAGACCTCCTGAATTTCTCTGACTTTACTGCAAATGCTTCTGATGGTCCTTTCACCACTCCTTGCACCCGGAGGCTCTGCCAAATTTTCTGTCTGCTTTTCGTGTCGAACGCTTCATTTATGTCGATAAAGCTAGCGAAGGCTTTTTGTTATTTTTCGCAAACTTTTTTCCAACACTTATTCTGCAGAGAAAATCTGGTCGTGGATGATGTGGTGTGGTCGCAATCTGCTTGTATATGCAGCTACGTTTCCAGTCTTTCCCTGAGTCTGCTATCTAGGATAATCTTGTACATTTTAAGACCTATCGAAAGGAACCGCATCCCACAACAGCTTTTCTGTAAATAGGCAGGATGACCCCATGTTTCCACTCCTCCTGAATAAATCTCCTTGCCCAGACCATATCTGTACGAGTTCCTTTCTTCCCTTAGATACTTAACGACAGAATATATCTCACTGAGCATAAAAAGAAGGAGAAGAACCACGAAGAAGAAGACATTTTCGCTATAGGAGACGGTATTGTTCCATTCCCTTAGAGAACCATAAATAAGTTGCACCTATAAGCACAGGGTCCTGTTGCAGTTGAGAAGGACGACGCCACGCTCGGAGATGCTAGGCTTAGCTCCCCATCATACATCACACAAAAAAATCTGGAAAACCCAAAAAAGAAAGAAAGAAAGGAAGGTACTCTACTGTTCACAACAGACGGACTAAAAAACATAGAAGGAAAAAATATTTCCAAGAGGTTTCTACCTATAGCTGGGCAAAAGACCGGGAAAGAAGTCGCGACGTAAGCCTAACCGAACCTAAACAAAAACCCTGACCCAAACCTAGTCCATAAGCGCTACTTAGCCTCCTCAGCGTCTCTTCTCTTCGTCACGAACGCGGGGCATGCCTGATGTTAATCGGAAGGCTTGGCCAGCCCACTGTCTTACAGCACAAGACCGGGAAAGCTTACTCAACAACGATCTCAAATCCGTTGACAAAACCACCACTGCCACGCAAGGAAATATTTTCATTTTAGCCCCCGCACTAATCCATCGGTTCGTCGGCGAAAGCCAATAAACTGCATAAACAACTTATTACATGCAAAACTATATAAACCATAATCGATCCATGTGAATGGGTTCTGGGCAAAATGAGTTTCCGGAATGCCAAGGCACATAATCCCATTATGCCTGCCTGAAGTAAAATTAGGCTGGTTGACGGTAGAAACCAATCGTTATGCACATGCTGTCGACATATGGCATTGAGACCGCATACCAATCTGTCTTTCTAGGAATCACCCTACGACATATGTTTCAGCAAAGAGACAACAATCGTCAAAGGATTTCGAAGAATATATATTCATTGTAGGAGTATGCTAAAACAATGAAGTGTCAAAGCGTAGGACACACGTTTGTTGGAAGGACAGTGGGCAGTCCAGTGTTACGAGGATGTCCTGGGGACGTATTCATTTGTGGTTCTGTAGGTAGATCCAAATCTGTGTTAAACAGGAGTACATTCTTGCTATCTGTCTCAGTTTGGTTTAATCCGTGCATGTCATGACAGTGACATGGTAAAAGAAAAGGACATTTGTAATCATGGTCAGGGATTCGATGAGAGGGAGTGGAAAGCATTCAGTCGTAAAGGAGTGGAATTGTATTGGAGACGCTGTACATCTCAGATGTTTTAGAGGGAGACATCGGTCGTATAATCCCACTGTCCTCTACGCAGAAGATACATCTGACAGAAAGCAAGAAGTTTCCAAGCAAGTTTTATCCCAAGGGGATCATCAAGTCAGAAAAAGTAGGCAACTCGAGTAGAAAGCGACCACTAAAGCGAATTCATCGTTGGTTACAGAATTTAGTTCGTCACATTTAACCCGCAGGAGTAGCCACATGCATACATATGTACTCGTCGGTGTATCTCAAACATGTAACAGGATATCAGCGCTTTTATTGGCTACTTAGCCTGACTCTTATCTGGCTCCCAGGTCACACTGGGATTGCGGGAGAGATATCCGATGAGATTGCTAAGCTCAGAGGATGTTTCTCAGAACCTGAACCGCGTCCTCGGTTCGGACCTCTATTGACGAGTGAGTGTTTCACGAACACAATTGTGTGTTGTACGGCTCTCTAGGATGCTGGTCGAAAGTTTGTAAAAAAAAATCAGCTGTATCCTTGCGGTCCCTCAGCAGAAAAGACTGAAGACAACTCACGGGACATTTTCCTCTTGCCAAACATCTTAGTGAGCTAGACTCAAGATAGACCACTGTCTGCGACGCTGATGTGGAGGACGATGATACTTCAGATCACCTGCCTTGTATTGTCCTGCCTTTGCTGGGACTAGGTGGCATATCTTCGGCGCTGTGGTGGTGAGTCCTTATAGTATACTGCTCTGGTACAATGAAGTGCCTTCTCAGCTTTCTCCAAAAGTCGAAAAAAATTCAAGGGAAATGGGTGATATTGGGTCTTGCTTCCTAGTAGTTCATTGGACCATCATCTAGGGGCTCCAGTAGAGTGCTCTTTTACGTTGACAACTATTTTTCTCCGAAGGCTAAGTAGCAGCATGGTGACCACGGAGTAGTAGGTAGTGTGTTTGCTTGTTATCTGGCCTGGTGTAAGTTTAAACCCCGCTAAGGGAACAGCCATCACTGCCACCAAGCACAACGAAGAGACGAATAAAATCTGAGTTTCTGCGTTGGGTCTTCGCACTGATGACGTTGTCAGAACTTTTAGCAGAGCCTAGGTAGATGGATTCCTTCACCTTCTGGCCGAGATGTCGGTGTTGTGCCACGGTGTTCCTAGACAGCACATATTCTGCTCCATCCTAGTTGACAACCAGATCCATTTTTGCAGTTCCTGATTCGATAACAGCTAAGACGTCAGTGACTGCTCACTTTGTTCTGCCGATGATGTCAATGTCGTCTGCGTAACGCAGTATTTATGCCTGTTGTGTTGACCTGAGACTCCGCATCTGTTTCCATCGACTTGTTACAACTAACTAAGGCAGTATCTCTACACTTACCATTGGAGGACATCCATTGACGGTGTCTTCTTGTTTCACTGGAAATTTTGCGGATTAAATTTCAGCTTAATTGTCACTGAATACGACCAATGAATCACGCTGAATGATGAACGGAAAGGACAATCTCCGTTTTCCACTTAATAATTATAAACTTGAAACCAAGTTTTCTTTTGACGCACATTTTATCCCAATGAACTACGTCAGAGAGCCTTCCATCTCAAGTTGACTAACGACGTCATCGACGCCATATTTTTTTTTTTTTTTTGGAAAACCCACCCGCCAATGCGTCACCATCTCGCCAAAAATCCCCTCTAGATTGCTTCGTATCTTTAGCTCCATATTGCATCATCTAAACATTTCTGTCGCCTACCCGTTCCAGAAAAGTCGTGTTTATCAATTGCCCTCATCCTGCCAGAAAATCAAACAACAAGCGCCCAACCGAAAACTTTTTTTTTTTTCTTTTTTTTCTGCTCCTAGTCGAGGAGTGGCATCATGAATAACATCCTCCACCCTTCGACTGTATCCGTCCAAAAAAAAAAAAAAACTTCTGCGAAATTTTATTGTAATGAAACCCTGGTAGCAGAGAAGTTTTCATTTTATGATGGCATCCCCGTCAGCGACTCCCCCTCGTCAAGGCGAACTATAAACAAGCCAATGACTCTCTTCGTTCCCTACCGCTCCTCGAACTGGAAAAAAAACAGATATGTAGCGAAGGATAATAGGATACAACAGCATTGCATTGGATTAATTTCGTCGGTCCAGACATAAGGGCGCTTATTTATGACTCCTACGCGCGCCCTTCTCTCTGTTGAATTAAATTTTTTCGTCCTTTTGCTGTATTTCAATTTCTATGGAAGATTCATATCAATGCACAGTTGAAAGGACATGAAAATTCAATTGTCCGAGCGCGGGCGAAATTAAAGAAATTATTCCCTTAATAATGCCAGCTCCCGCCTCTTAGTCCTTAGCCTGGTGTTTGGATTCTGTTTTGAGGGCGAATTCCCCCCCGAGTTTGTAACGTTTTTCTGTGTGGTTTTGGTTGGTCTAACGCCAAAAATTCTTATTTTCGAAGTGAACTGGAAAATTATGCTTTTTATGAACTAATTTGTCCTTGGGAGAGGGGACGTGGTTTTGCACTCTCAATGAAAACGAAGGTAGTTGAGAGAAGCGACGGGATATCTGTCGGAAGAATTTCAGTAGCTGTAGCCTGTTATAGCAACAAATAAAGGACAGCATTTGAGATCGACATTTAATAAAAGGAGTCCAGTGTGAAAGGACAGACGAACGCTGAAAATAATTAGAAAACATCTTCGACAGCCGTCGGGAACTACTCACTTTAGGTTGACTGACTTATTCACTTAGTCAATCGCGGCGAAAGTTTGAGTGTAGAAACTTAGATCTAGCACAGGAGCGTCTTCTCGTACACGAGCTTCGAATAGGGATCAAGAGCCGTAGAAACATTTTCAAACTGGAAACGCCCGTTCAATTTGCTTTTTTCCTGCGGTCCTTCCTTTTTTTTAGTTTTCACCGTCAACAAGGATTTGAAGGTATAAATCGCTTCTGTATGTTATCCGTGCTTTTATGCGCTGGAGACCTGGAATCCTTTATGTATAACTCGGTAGAGAGCGCTAGAGTTATGCCCCCGACTCCATACTCCACCGCATATTTACATGGCTAAACCAATTACCCTCCAACCCAATCCTGTTGCACCCTACTCTACCGACAGTCAAGCCATTCCTTCATAGGGGCAGGTTTTGACATCATGTCTTTTCCTTTAGGGTTTTCTCCCTCATGGGCTCCTGGTGTTTGATTTCCCCGTCGTAGTTTCTGCATGATGATTGCAATGATACTGTTGGCGGTGTTCCATGCTTCTTTCAGTCTCCCTGGAGTTCGGCTAGGTTGGGTTGCTGGGTTGGTGAGGGGAGAAAAGACTCGACCCATCCGACTTAGGTCCGGGGTTACTGTAATGCGTATCTCGTTCTAGGTCATTTTTGGTGACTTCGTATCCAGCAGCACGTGCTCAGCGTCCTGGACTTTTGGTCACACCTTCGATATGAAAATTTTAAAGGCATTCCTGGAAGGATAAGGTTTACTTCTGCTCTACTCTTCTATGTTCGGCAGCAATTTGTATGTCTGCCGAACGTTTTCTAAGGTGTTCCAACGCTGTTGTCATTCTACTATTACAGGTGCTCTGAAGCTGCTACTTGGACCTTCAACGCGATATGCAGTCGCACCCCTATTACACTAAAGCATACTTTGGGCGTTATTCCACTGCATCGAATTTATCCTTGTCATGTATGAATTTGTAGATTCTATCGGTGTCCATATAAAGTCTGCGTTCAAGAAGATTGACTTGAAAGACGGTATTAGCTGTCTGAGTCACTCAATATTTGGCATTAACCTGGGAATTGTGCTATTAGCCATTAACCTAACCTCTGTGGGTTAGGTGCTCTCTGTGGTCAAGCAGTACTCCTAGGCACTTTTTTTAAAGCTTTGACGCTAAAGTACGTTCACCTACCTATATGACTGAGGCTGTTAATGAGGACACTCTTCGTTTGGTGATCCGCTAATTCTAGATCTGAAGAGCGAAACCGTATCTTCACATCTTTGATTGCGTTGCTGCAGTGATACGCCACCTCTTCTAGGGCTTCAGCCACTACCATCACGGACATCTCATCGGCTTATCCGATTAAGTTCACTACTCTTGGTCTCCACATACGTAGTACTCCGTTGTACATAATGTTTAAAAGTGCTGGGCCCAGGACTGATCCCTCTGGGACTTTTTTTTTTTTTTTTTTTTTTTAATTAGGCAGGCAATTTGACACTCGCACATTCCTCAGCACTCTCCTAATGAAGCTGCAAATAGGCGTGTTTGAGGCTTTTCTTCCCCCTTTCCATCTGGTTCCAGATATGGTTTTGCTTGCGATATCGCAAACTGCTTGCATCGATGGGTGGTTGTCTCTGATTTTCCTGAAACCGCGTACGATGGTTATATTCCGATCTACGATTTAATCTCAGGTTCAAATTCGGATTCATTTCTATTTTAAGTACTGTCTATTCTGTCTGTCTGTCTGTTTTGAGCTGCTCATGTAAAGCTTTGCTACCCATAGTCAATGGGATCCCACAAGGTTGTATACTGTGGCAAATACTGTACCTTCTATGTGGGTGGCAGTTCTTTCATGGACTTTCAGCACTGTTTGCAGCTTTAGTGCTGAAAAACAGTAGCTTTTGGATAATAATTTACGCGATGCACCACCAAAGGAGTGGGATTTCAATTTCAAGTCACGAACAAAGGCGGTTTGGAATCCACACTTTTACGGGTTGTAAAGACCCTCGCCCCAGCTGTCCTGTCACGAGGGATACTAATACGAACGCTTTATAACCCTTTCTATCTCATTCTAAACGTTCTGGATTCCTCTCCTATCATTCTATGCCACGTTTGCCTAAGGCGACCCACTCTTCCGCCAGATTGCGTTAGCGAATTCCGTTACATAGAAAAAAAAAACGGGTCAGAAACGTACCCAACTCACAATTAGACAAAAAACGTTGCAAGGGATTGGTCACACTCTATGACATGCAATCGAATGGTGCCTAAAAATGTAGGTATACACGGCGCTTAATAAGAAGATGATAAAGGGTACATTTAGGTTGACAAAAAGGGGAATTTCTAAGCAGCTCCGACAATAGGGTTATTGTGAGGGTTTTTAGAACGCTCCGAAACTATTTTGTCCCTAGGGCGATAGATATGATATTTAGGACCACCTTCGGATGGATTCTTAACTGAATATCCTTCTACTTTAGTACTTCCCAAAAAACTATGCCACTCTCGACGTAGAATCAGAAACAAACAACACCACAACACCTTCTGCGACTTTTCCAATGGGAAACCGTCAAAAGAGCATTGCATCAAGCAAATCGCAACCGAACAAAGCCTCAGGATATAAGTCAAGCGAAATGTCACAAAAACACTTGCACAGATGAGGATAAAGACAATTTTCCAACATGATAGCAAAATAAGAATCCTTTTTCACTAGCAAACCTAATGAATATGTCAGACACAACAAAACGTTGCCACCACCACCAGGAACACCACACAATGGGACCGCGCATTAAAAACGTTTAATTAAAACAAAAGGATACACAAATACACACCCAGATACCCAGCTGCATCGCTACATTTTGTCCGTATGCTGCATGGAAGGATTAAAAGCGCATTTCCTGCAATTCTTATGGCTTTCAATGAGATAGGAAATGACTGTGATTGTTTCGTACGAGCACATCTCGCTCATCTCCCTAATCTCCTTTCGGGATGCTGCACTGTGGTGCTTTAAAAAGGATTTTTCCCTTTTCTTTGCGTTTTTTCGAAAAGAGCTGAATAGCGACAAAGAATTCTCTCAGAATCCGTTTAAGGACGTTAAAAGAAAGGACGCCCGATATGGGACGGCGGCGCGCGATGTCTTTGTTAGCATAGCCACGAAAGTGGTTGTTAAGCACTAAAAGTGCTCCCTCTGTCGCTTTGGTTTACTGTCTGTTGGTATGTCTGTGTGCTTGTATGCATGACCTTAATTAATTAGAGTTTGTTACGCTTTGTATGTCCTTTTTCGTTAAAATTTCATTAATGAAGTGTAATTTTCGGAATTAATTGATGAGCATGCGAATGCAATAATAAAAAGGACATAAATGGTGGTTTATTTACGATGACACAGTATTGATTACTCCTTTACGGTGATGGTGTACTCGTAGTATTCAATATTTAAGTACAACGGGAGGACGACTATTTTGCAGAGGTTGACCTTTTTTTTCTGTACATTATGCTGCGGTAGTTGAGTTGAGACGATGAATATTAATATTTAAGGAGACTGTACAAATTTATGCAGTCACCTCTGAATAATTTAAATTGAAATCCTTGCTCCTTAACTATGGACTCTGGACGAGCTGTTTGTGTCGAAAGTATTGTTGATAATGAATGAAACTGGTAGACAGACGCTCCTTATAAACGAAACCGTTTCCGGGAGTAAGAGTTCGAGTAATTAGATGACAATAAGCTCGTCCTTTGGCGTAGTTGTTTGGCTTTCTTTTATGTAAATTTGAGTGAACGCATCCCTGAACAGAATCCGCTCAAACTTGCTCAGAGATACCCAAGTACGCCATCAATTCAAGGACCATCTTGCCTTAGAAGCAGAAATTAATAATCATCAGCATAATGCAGGAGAGCATGGGTGTCCACTGAAATGCTGGGAAAAATGTTTTATTTCTGGGGCACGCTCTTACGTCGGTAGAAGGCACGCAGCGGCCTCAACAATAGAGGGAACCAGGTCAGAAGCCCAATGTCGCGTGATAAAGGACATGCGAAGCAAATGTCAGTATACCGACTCACTTGCCTCAAGCGCTGAAGAAGCAGCAAGCATTAGAATTGTCTATACAATCACCAAAGACCTCATCGACGGTTGGAACTCTACACGACATCCAGTGAAGAGTTTGGATGGTAACCAAGCTTACTAGATGGAGAGCACGCTTCACTACAGTCCTTAATCACTTAGACGGTGATGGTATGATCCCGAACTCTAATGAGTCTGAAGAAACAAATTCGCGAATTCACACCGCAACGCCTATCGCAAAGAGTGACCATCAAGTTTCCGAAAAAGGGAAACTGGAGAGGTACATACATGCCTTCCACATCTTTTGAAAGTGACCGGCTCTAGGTAACGACAGACAACGCACACTGGGCAAACCCTTCTTTGAAAATTTGACGGAGATAGCGAAGAAAAGTATCGGGGCCACAGAGTGCATTCTAAAGTCCTTTTCTCTTATCCCCATACCTCTAAAGTTTAACATCTGCTAAACATCCGAAAGCTCGTGTGGATTGTGGCATTCAAGATAACAGATAGAATCGTATAAGAAGGAGGTAAGAATATGTCATTCATTGGAATCCATTCATTGAAACCACTCAGGCAGGCAGAACTGCGGGACCACCTAAGTAAGCGTGGTGCAGAACAGTTTTGCAATTAAGACTACAGACTGCCCTTAAACTACTTAAAAAAAATTAATGCATAGAAAAATAGTTGGCATTAAATGATTAATTTATCAACAACTAATTTTCAATAGTTAGTCATGACTAATTTTCAAAAGTTAGTCATGATTAGTGGCAACTACTTAAAAATGTAGTCATGATTGACCTTTAAAAAGGTAGTCACAATCAATTAAAAAGTTAGTCAAGATTAGTCCAAACTAATTTTCAAAATGTAGTGATGACTACAGTTAGTCATAACTAATTTTCTGAAGTTAATTGTTAGGTAATTTCTTAACTAATTGTCAGAAGTTAGTCACAACTAATTTACAAAGAGTAGTCATGACTAGTTTTTAACAGTTAGTCACAACTAATTTTCAAAAGTTATTCCCAAAAAATATTCAAAACTTACTTATTATTTAGCTCGTTAGGTCTTTTCTATTCAGACTCTAAAAGGCTGAAGTAACTGATGCTCTAGGTACATATATGGAAATTTGAGCGATATTTGTCAGGTTGTCAAAGAGGTTGATGCAACTTATGGATCTACTGATATGTTATGCAGCCCAACGCTACGCAATATACTGATAGGTAGTGCCGCCCCTCCATCTGCAATTGGTTTTGTTGATCTCATGGAATTCGGAGAGCAATTAAGAAGCAGCTATAGAATCGGTAAAGTCTACCGTCTAGCGAAATCACTGACCACGCAGAGTACGTCCCGAGAAAAGGTGGTTAATGTGAATCTATGTTAAGGAACAAAAAGCGAGTAGGGACTTGGTTGCAGTTTGGTTACTAGAACGAGTGTAAACATTACGACCAGTACAAAGTGTCCTTACGAACCCCAACTTACACGTCATCATTATCGGTAGTGGACGAATCAAAATTGTCGTACATACATAGTGCCCAAGACATCCTTGACCTCTGTATCGATTTTGACTCTTCAAAGTATGTCTCGCAATAGATCTCGTATCGAATGTCCATCTCCACTGTTATAGGCCCTCATCTTTTCGCAGCGAACAATTGACCACTCAGCAAACCAGTCTCCAGCACACACAATATCTCACAATTCTTATAACCACAACCACTGTTGATGTCATTGCAATTCCGCAGTTGACTCTATCACAAACCATTAAAATTTCCATCATCAATGAAATTCCGACAGAAATTCTCGTCCCTCTCTCGCAGTCAACGAGTGAGCTCATCTATTACAACAAACTTTATTGTTTGGTTATCGATTTCAACAATTACCACTACCATTACCGCACATTTCTGAAACTCCTCTTGCCTTATCTTTTCCGCCCCTAGAAAACATTAAATAAATTCGAATTTATAGACTATCCTCAGAGGCCCACAGGCGAGCAAAGTGCATACCCCCAACACAAGAATACACAAAAAGGATACGAAACTTTTCAATCGCATGTCTAAACACGAAAGGTCACTGAAGTTTGTGGTTTGAAGGGAAGAAAAAAAAATAAAAAAAAAAATAGAACGGCATGAAGGACTTTCCTTTTATTTCTCCGCATTTCTAGAATACGAAATGTCAAAAGGACATTCATGATGTGGTGATGAAATAATAGAACAAATAAATCAATCGAATTTTAAAACAGTCTGTAGACTGTTATCTAGGAATTTTAAGGATTTAAAGAAAATCAAGATGGACTGAGTTGAAAGGCGATTAAGATGTGGCTAATCCGTTTCGAATGCAGAACTATTGTTGGAAGCTAGACGAAGTCGAAGTAAAAACTAAGAAACATTAAATTGTAATATTAAAAAGGTTCTTGTCTCGGATAAGTAGAAGTGGGAATGCAGTTCTCGAGGTTGTTTGCAAATCCATCCACGTCCTTTGAAAAGCCATTAAATTTAATTTTGTGCGACGTATATATGTTGAACTTCCTGGAAATTGAGAGCGTGTTAGAAAAGTCGCCCTAACAACAAAAGAGGCGCGACATATCCTTTGTGGTATCAAATAAATTGATTCATAACCCTTTTTTTCTTTCAATTAAAGACCGACCAAATCGATATCCATACCTAATGCTTTGTTCATTATAAAGTTTTTCAGATAAAGTTTACCAGCAGCTTTAAGGCTGTAAAAGTCAGGCAATTATAACGATGTAAAAACGTAAATTAAAGCCCTAACCGCGTATAAGAGCTTATCCGATATCAAAATGATTTCTGTCGATTAGTGCATTCGTCAGTTGTCCTTTTAATCTATAAATGAAGTCAATGTATTATTCTGAAGCCGAGTAATAAGCAAAGTAAAATAGAATTTTTCAAATCGTTATAATCAAGCCATCCACTCACATCAGGGCGACGAGAGCGAGACTCGATTCCTTTTAAGTTTTTCCATCTAGGGTGCCTATTAATAGACAACACTGATTGGTTAATGGACAATAATGGCCGACTAATATGTCTCAAATACGACTGGATTGCTACTTATACACCAGGCTGACTAGTACAAATCAGCAGACTACTCATTAATGCCTTCAGTGCATATGTTTTCCTCCAGCCACTGTTACTTTGTGGCTCAGGATTGCTTTACTTGAAAATTTGAAACAACGTTGATTTAGGCTTCAAAGATGTAGATTTCAGAACCCGTAAATGGTTTAGAGACCTACTAGCGGCTATCTTTCATAACTATTTTGGTAGAAAGAAACCTCGCGCAAATGTCTGAAAATCAGCTGATAATTGTCATGAGAATCTGGAAGGTTGTGTGAACTCAATTTTAAGACCGTAGATCCCCTCGCCTCGACCGAAAAGCGCCGACACAAGAAATGGTTGTGTCCAGTCTAGTCCACCGGTCCTCTAACAAAAAGAATCGTCTGGACTTTGCTTACATCAGCCCGCACGATACCACACCAAGTGACCGGGGTAAAATGGATGACTCTCTGTTTCTAGTCGATGGTACTAGCCACTCATTTGAACTTCCTTGCTCCTTGACATAAATCCCACATTCAAAGACAAGTCGCCCTTACTAATGATGAATAAAACAATTTTTAGCTTTAATTGCGAATATGAAGTCGATTCAGCGTCGTCAATAAATTTCCCAGAAGATGGCGCTAGTTGTCATTTCCTTCGATTCAGCTTTTCTAATAATCACGTCAACAATTCAAAGGAAAAATGGGTTTCCATTAGCTTTTTGGTCAAGAAGGCTCCATAGAAGAACAGAAATTATATCTCCATTCAAAAAACGACGAACAGTAGATTTAAACACAAGAATTGTGGGAAAACAAACGGTAATAACAGCGCAATACTATCAAAGTAGCATTTCAGCCGAAAATCATAAAAACCAACTGTCAGCCTTGATTTGTCTGCCCAACTTGTAACCTCTTTCCATTTTCTCATCTGGCATCTGCCTTCGTGAAAGCCAATTTCACCAAAACATCCTCCTTTCCTTTCTCTTTGGCAAGGTTCCACAATTGCTGTCGACATCCTCTCACAACTTATCGCGCAGTTTCTTCCTCTTCTTTCAAAATGCCTACCCAACTTAGCAGCTGTCCAAGTTTGTAACATTTCCGTAATGTCTCCTGCCATAAAGCTAAGTTGCATTTTCACTTTAAAAACACTTCCTTCATTACCTTCCACCTTTCACCTTTTCCGGTTGGGGAGGATAATATCCTTCTGTCTGCCACCGGTTAACACCTTCTTAAAGAGGGAATCTCCTGCACATAAATCCCCAGCGCAGCAACAAAGCCGAAAGGCATCCGCAAAAAAAAAAGGACCCCGACACGGAATAAAACTGAAACAGGAAAAGGACGTCATGTCCAGTTTTGTATCGCTGTTTGGCCGACAGCCAGCAAAATTTTTTGAAACAAAAGCCTTCACACGCTAAATGGTGGTGATTTAACATTCTCCCTCTCTCCAGTTACATTTGCTGCCGATTTATTCTTGAACTAACCGAAACTTTTTTGCTTTTTTCTCTTTACAGACGCAGTGAATTTCTAGGATGTATGTCCTTCCCGTTACGCAGTGTAATCCTCGCACCAATCAATGGCTCCTATAAGCTACAATCACAATCATGCCTAAATAATCCGACACCAGCTGTACCTGTGATTAATCCTGTCAGCAGCAGCAACACTGCATTACCCGCCGCGACAAATATGACATCGGCGGAGAAGCGTGCCGGCGCTACGGCCCGTCAAAAGTCAGTCGAAGAGGACGTCATGAGCATTGACAGCATGACGGCGGCTAATTTGAATCTCATCGATGCGAACACGAACCAACCAATAACGCTGAGCAAAAAGGCGCTCCATCAGCGGGATGCCGATGAGAATCTCTTTCTACGGTTCCTCGAGCTGGATCCACCGACTGAGGTGCCTGCTAGTACCAGCGCTGCAGCGGGGTCAACCAGTGGACGTCGTTTATCAGGCGCCAAGCCCTGTCTGGGACGGACTCCATTCACTGTGACGAAAAAACTCACACGGACCGCTGAACGGGGATTTGGATTCTCTATCGTTTGGACGCATCCGCCGCGCGTCGAAAAAATCGAACCTGGCCTGTCGGCCGATAAGAATGGCATCCTTCCCGGAGACTATGTGATATTTGTCGATAAACACAATGTCGTCACCATGCCAGAGGCTGATGTATTGAATCTGATTCGATCACAGGGCAACACCCTGACAATGGAGACTTTCAGGAGGTCTGGCTCATCGTCCTCTTCGGCGGCGGCGGCGCCGGCGGTAGCAGCAGCACCACCAACAGCGGCTACCACGGTGCCAAGTGGCCGTCAGACAGCTTCCACGGTTATGATGAACGGCGTCGGTAGTAAGTCGCGTGTGACCAGTGCGGCTAGCAACTACACCGACACCATGCAAGTGGGGAGCAACGTTCGACCATCGACTGCGTGTTCAAGTAGCTCGACCATGGAAGCAGCGAAGAGACGCCTCAATCTGCCGCAAGTTACTTTCAGCAAGGAGGTAGGCAAGGGGGTTATAGTTTAGAGGGGAAGGCGTCGTCTATATGTATATTTCTCTACAACGAATTTGTTCAATTTTGTTTTATTTTTAACTTTATTTTTATTTTTTCACACAATGTACATTTTCTACATCAATTGCGGCACGATACGCTTACTTAAATGTAAATAAATAAAGAAACGAACTATGAGCGCCCTCTGTCGGTTCCATTGAGTATCCCACACGGGGTCGGCATACGTACCAACGCTAAAAACAAAAAAATTATACCTTTCCCAACGCGAAAAACAATTTTAATCAAGTTTGTAAATTTTGTTTTTTTAACTTTTCGCTTCATCCTTTTTTTTTAATTATAATTTGCTTTAAGAATTATTTTTAAGATCCTTGCTATCCCAAAAAAATGTCCCACTTGTATGCCAAGATATGTTTTATTTTTTTTCTAATTTTCCTTTGTTGATGAATTTGTATAAAACTAACAAAAAAACAAAAAATTCTAAAATGTGTAATACTAAATTAATTTACTGTTAAAAAATAAAAAATAAATTAAATCTATTTATTAAATATTTATTTAAATTATTTATAAACAAACATTTTTTTCGAATGCAATTTTTAGGCACTTTTTTAATGAATTTATTTTTTATTTTTTTTTTTGGTTAAAGGAAAAATTGGCAATTTACTTTAAAATTTTTATGTTCCTCTATTTAATTTTTTTTAATGAATTTTTTTTAATTTATGTGTTGCTTGAAAGTTGCTTTTTTTTCTGTATGTTAACTTAAAATAGTTTTTATAGGACTTTTTTTGAATTTTTGTTGATTTGTATGATTAACAGGTTTTTTTTGTAATTTTTTTATGTTTTTATATAAGAAGAAGAAAATCCGAAAATAAAGAAAATAAAAAATAAAAATATACACGTAGATATTTTTAATGCAAATTTTATGTAGGAAAATGCATAGGAATGCACAGGATCTAAGGATTAAGAGTAAAAAAAAAAATGAATGCATGCCTCACCCCCTCTAAGCCCTATTTCTTAAGGCACTAATCCCACCTTGACTAGTGGCTGCCAGCTAAAAAGGCCTACAGACTTAGACCTATGAAAGGTCCATTGTTCTACCACATGGATTTGGGAAAAATAGTTTTCTTTCATTGCCTGCTCGTAGACCTATTTGGAACCTCTGATGAAGCACTGGAGGCGTCTAATATTACGTACTTACTTAGGTGGCGCTACAGTTCGGGGTGAACCTGGATCTCAACCAACAAGCCTCTCCAGTTAGCCCGGTCCTTAGCTAACTGCCTCCAGTTGCGCACTCCAAGTTGGATGAGTTCCCCTTCTATGTACTTGTGCGCGCCACCTTAGGCGAGGTTGTCCTCTACTGCGTTGTGCCTCCGGGTTAGATTCGTAGACTTTGCGGGCCGGAGCATTGGTGGAGCCATCTAAGGCGACTGATGCGCTGTTTTTTGACTAGGTCGATGTCGCTGAATCGTCGTTGAATCTTCTCCTCCAAAGCCCGTCTAATATTTGTGTTTGTTAAATCGCTTAGAACCTTTAGGTAGAATGCTCCCAACTGGATTTTCCTTCTTTGGAAGAGCCGGGCAGGTGTAAAGACAGTCCATACAGCTTCTGTAAAATTCATGCAAATGTACACTAAGCCGTGTTGCATGTTGCCTATAAGATGCCAAGATGCCAGGAATGGCATCTGTGGTATCGCTGATATGAGATCTATTGAGAGGGATCAAATTCTTAGATCGTTTCATCGCGATTCATCAATTTACCACTTGTCCACCTAAGATTTGTTCTTTCGATAGCATTCAGCTATAACTTGAGGTTATACCAGGGTGTCTTTCGATGGTAGAATGGGTATTGTTGTTCCAAGTCTGGCAAGTTCATCCGCCTTACAGTTCCCTGCAATGTCTTTATTCCCCGGCACACGACAAAGGAGGTAAATTTTAAACTCCTCTGCCTTCGCTATAAGAGACGATCGGTAGTCCAGAGCTACCACTGAGTTCAATGAAAGGGATTCCAGGGATTTAAGAGCTGCTTGGCTTACCGAAAAGCGGATAGCGAGGAGAAGACTTATTTGTTTGCCAGTACACGATTCGGGCTTAGAACACGCTACAATAATTTTAAAGACGAAAGGAGAGGCTAAGATCAAGCCTACCAGAATAGACACCACAACCAACTCCGTCTTTTGTTCTTGATACGTCGATGCACTAATCAAAGAAGATTTGAAGCTGAAAATGCGTTCTCCTGAAGCTCTTCCTTCTTAGATCCTCTGCCTCCTCGTGAAAATATTTCGCGCAACGACCGCATGTGGTCCAGGGTCTTGCTTCTGGCGACCATTCGTGTTGTGCGTTTTATATTTGGGACCCCTTCAGTTAAGAGCCATATCCGAAAGGCTTCCTCAACAAAAAAAAAAAAAAAAAGTGAGAAGCTTTCTCATGCCAGTTATTTCTCTCGGAAGTTTGTCAGACATTCGCAAGCGATGGGACCCTGAACAAAATTTTGATGTTTTCTACGATTCGTACGTCGAACCTCCCGCTCAGTAGTCCAACGTACTAACCACTGAGCCCCAGCGGCCAGTAAAGCCATATGCACGACCGTATATCCTCCGTCGAAAGTAAAGGGACACAATTCAATAAATATTCATCGCCCATGATGACCATTGTCATCGAACGCAAGATACTCGTATGTTCAAGGTTCACCACACATTACACAGTAGAGATCACAAAAATCTTATTCAATCCTTCTTGCCTACCTCACGTCTTCCGAAGCTTTTTTGTCCTGGACCGAGGGCAGTGGTAGCCTGGACCAAAGATCTAGATTCGAATAATTCTCTGCACATGATCAGTTAGCAAAGAGATCGCAAAGGTATGACCCGTTAAGAAAATGCGATCTCTTTGCTTAACTGATCATGTCTAGGGTGTAGGACAACTTGAAAAACTGAGTGCCTATTGGGATAATGGAATTATGTCCCATGTAAACGTAGCTGTAGGTATCTAAGAGCGGATAACCTAAGACTTTCCTGGTCATATAGACCGTCAGTTGAGCGAATTGTGCCCATTTTTGAATACCCTTAGGGAGAAGAGAGAACTGCTGATTAAGAGCTTCCTAGATAAGGATATGAATCTCATGAGCTTCGTGAAAAATCAACTAGTAAGGACCTTCATTCTTTGGTCGGCGAGAGGACTATTCAATTTTGTTGTCCCAAGTTTTGTAAGAGTCGTGGAGATATACCATACGACGGTCCGCATGAATACCAGAAAGGATCCGTACATCACTAAACTAACCTAGAAGAAGGGATCTCTTCTTGTCACTCGTAAATTGAAGGAAATCTAAGCCTCACTAGCTGCCTTCTGAGTGAACGTATACGTACTTATAGAAGTAATAGGAATCGTCACAAATGAAAGATTTCCAGAAGTACAACGGTGCCTTCCTTCCGAGTCCATCTGCTCCTTCGTTGTCTGGTAAATTCGTGACTCGGTATCCAGTATGGTTGGTTTAGGCCACGATTCGACCTTGTAGATCTATTGTGCTCCCCCGATGTGGACCTCAAAGTCATTGAAAGCACCTCCTCCAGTTCAATTTCCTTGATGAACTAATATATCTGGAGTGGATCCACCTATGGTAGATCTTCTTCTGAAAGTTGATAGGCATCCAGGTGTTCCTTCTTTTGGAGATTAGCTTTCCAAATTCCAGGGGTTCCCTCAACATCTCAGCCCTCTGCTTGGGAAATGCTGGGGTATGTTGAAAGGACTTCCGAGTGCTTGGTTCTGGATGCGTATATTCCTGTTTTAGTTCCTGTGAGTGCTTTGGATCCGTCCATGAACCACTTTATGGCACTTGTTCTAAGTCCTCCAAATTCGACTAGAACTGACCATATCTCCATTCCATACGAGTAGATAGAGGAAGAGATCTTTCTTAATAGAGCGGGATAAGACTAGATTTTATCTGGAATACACTGTTTCCGTTGTTGTTAGGTTTAATAAAGGTATTTAAGCAAGATAACACGTCTTAGCACCTAAACCAATGGTCCTGGGTTACCGTCAAGCAGTTAAGAGTGGGTGCAAACGTGTGTCAGAGGCAAGAGACTTCACAAACACCACTGTCTTCAAGTCTTGGTTACATTTGTAGATTTATTTTGCCAGAGGAAAGTAATACAGTAACTCACACATCCTTCTTCCATTATTCCAGTCCATTGCACCAATCACGGACAATCGTCGCCGGTTCCTGTTGCAGTTGATAAGTCGTGAACAAAATTTCATCTCAGCCCTGCACTTCGGTATGCAACGATTCGTTCAACCCCTCATCGAGCGTAAAGACCTTATTTCACCCAATGACCACCGAACCCTTTTCCAAAACATCGACGAATTGCTAAGGATATCTGAGGACGTTCTCGAACAACTGATGCACGACGATCAGGAACCGCAGCTGAACTTCACCTCTCGTGTTTATCTGTCGAAAACGACAGCGATATGTGCGGCCTACAAAAAGTACTGCAACGGCATCAAGAGAGCCGACTGTGTTTTGGTATGTTTTGATCCTCCCCCCCGCAATCCCAAAGCCACAAGTAAAACTTTTTTTTTTTTCAGGTTAACAAATCCCGTCAGGCTGGCTCGGAGTTCGTCGCCTTTATCACGGAACCACAAGTGCCACGCAAGCGACCCGATCTCACAATGTTCATACATCGGCCGCTGCAACATTTTCGTGAGATCCTGAAGCTGATGCAGATGCTTGCCTCAAACTGTCACGTAGACAGCGAGGAGCATAAGAACTTCACCGCGGTTATAAATGAGCTGCAGGCTGCTTATCGGGAAATCACTGTTAGCAGCGGTCTTATGGAGCCCTTGGGTGAGGGTCGTCCACTGTTAACCCTGCAGGACTTGGAGTCGAGAATGGTGTTCACCAAGTGCAAACCGTTCACATTGGCTGTGCAAGGAAGACAGTGGATCTTTGGTGGCGACCTTAGCCGAGTCGAAGGACGATCGGTGAAACCGTACTGGACTTTGCTGTTTAGTGATATCATCGTCTTCGCAAAGGTTAGTCGGGATCGAGTTCTTTTCATAACAGAGGAGCCGATACCAATTGCCAACATTGTGGACTCATGCTTCCACATGAGAAAGAAAAGTAAGTTGAAGGCGGTCTCCAAAGACACCCAGGTAACGTCCATCTTTCACCTCTCAGCGGCAGAATTTAGAATCACAGTCGATCCAAATGGCCGATTTGCGGAAAGCCCGACTGGTTATTGTGCGCCTGACCTTACTCGGACTCCGAAGAAGAGCGCGAGACGAAAAAGTCTGATCCTACGAGCACCCTCGTTAGAACTGAAAGCTGTTTGGCAGAATCTACTCCAACGGCAAATGTAAGTTAAAACATTTCATTAGCAATCACCGACGCTCATTCCCTTCTCCTTTAGATTCCTAGTAAACGCCGCTCTTGGCTCAACACCACTATCCAGCCCACTGGACTCTCCAGACGTTCTCAACACTCTAGTTCCTCTAAGTGACATCGGAATGGCCACCACTTCCATAGCGTCTATCAAACTCTCCTCGATGGACTCCATCAATCTGAAGAATCAACAGTCCCAACAGGTGCGTTCCTTTAGAGCAAAACCATTCGATGGAAGCTATGAGAATTTACAAAGATTAGCTGGCACTTTAGTACAACGTTCCTCCTCCACTCAGTCGAGCACTCTGCCGCCTATGACGCAGCAGCAGCGGCAGCAGCAACCACAACACCAGCTGCACAATACCAATGACAGTCTGACATCGTCGTTGCGTTCGATAGCACTTAGCCGACGACATCTTCACTCGCACGGCGACACAGGCAGTCCGCTGCCAATGAATCGCGCCGGCCAGTCCGTGGCGAACTCCTCTCCAGCCGCATGGCTAAGTCTCAGTGGGAGTAGTATAAACACGACAACCTATTGCTCTGAGCATCTGACCAGCCTGACGGCTATCCCCGAAGCAGCTGGCGAATCTGCTGAGAATCACTCCACCCATCCCAAGCCATCGCCACTGGTCGAGTTCAGTTTGAGCTCTGTGGGGCGATCTTTCATTGATGAATCAATACCTCCCGCTGAGGACAGTACCTCAACAAATGCCTCAGTGGCAACACCCGATACACCAACCACACCAAATATCTCACCCACATCGTCCAAACGATGTCCTTCGGATGCCTTCTCGAATGACTTTGTCATCCAAGAGAATCAGAGTTCGAACTTGTTGCATCCAGAAGTGGTGGCACAAAAGATCCCCCTGGCTCAATTCGGCGGCTCGTGGGATCTTCTCGAGCTCGACTTGGAGTTCCACGAGGTCAACTTAGATCCCAACTATGACACTGACGTGGAGGAGTGCATATTTTTCGGTGACGACGATCCATACGGAATTCTGCCCACTGAACCGACACCACCGGATTCACTGGATCTATGATTCGATTTTTGGACTTAGGTCTAGCTACGTCAATTTTCGAGGCTTGGCCGGGTGTTGTACGTAGGATATTCGTTTTAGATAAATCGATGGTTGTTAAAAAATTTTCAAAATTAGTCAGTAGTCGTATAGTTAGACAAATAATCGAATTGAAATTTTTTTTTTTTTTTTTGAAAAATATTTATCGAAGTAGCCTACCTCGGTGTGGGTTCTAAGAGCTTGTTGTTGGATGGTTTCTACCTGTCACAAGTCGCAGAGAGTTTTGGTCCAGATTTAGACTTGTAATCATATAACACGTGTAAGCTAAGTTCGAAACAAAGGTCCTTTGAATGTATTCAGTTTTTTTTTCATCGGCTTTTTACATCCCAAACGCTAAGACTAGGTTAGGGCTTGTCTCAAAATGGATTTCCCCATGACCACAACCTCTACATACTCCTTCTTTTGGTACTTTTGAGTTCTTCTTGTGACACATCGGAGGGCTATACCCTGAAATCGGTCCTGTAAGGGTAGAGAAAGTTTCTGATCTTTCTGTATGACTCCATTGATTTGGTTCTTCTTTTGTCAAAGAATGGCAAGTCCTAAAGGACCTTCTTCTGTCGTTGAGGCCCTCTTTCCTGATCCATTTTTGAATATGGAAGGAGGGATTCCCTACCAAATAATCGCCTCTTTTCAAATTTAACGTCAAGTATCTTCGTCAACCACCTAGTGCCCAAGTACACTTTTGTGACCAGGGATCCAGGACTTTCGCAACAGCACTTCAGAGCCTTGATTTTATAAAGGTAGCTGACAGCTGGTAGAGCCGGGCCACCAATGAAAAAATAGATTTTAATCCTGGAAATCCGTGGAAAACTCTAAAAATAAGAACTTCCAGTCGAAAGAGTTTCCCAGAATGGGGACTTTCTCAGGAATAGTTCTTGTATTGTTATACACGAGTCCTTTGCTCCCGCTTAAGCATAAATCTAGCATTGGAAACCCTCTCATCCGAGGAAGTCCATCCCAAACTCTAATGAACACCAATTCACTTATTAGCTGCAAATTAATCCACCTTAACCGCCTTAAGACGCCCCCGTGGAGGAATTGAAGGGTTAATGGAGGCGGAAAAAGCTGGGTTCTCGACATAGGTAATGCCAAGCCAGACTTGTAGCCCTAAAATTATTAAAAATAATGCACACAATTATGAGCGACTCAAAGGTTATGTTCAAGTTCCGAACCCAGAACATGTTAAACAAATTTTTTTAGACAGCCCTACTTCAAGCCTCTGCTTGCGATAACTGACATGAGAAGACATGTAGGATACAAGAATTTTTCCATAAGCCCTGGCAGGATTCAAGAAAATGAATCTGTTCGCCACTTGCTGTATGATCGTCCTGCTCTATCCATTGGCATCACAGGCGCAAGCATACCTGCCCTAGGGCAGCCATCGAGGCTATTATCGGTCCACCCTCCTCTATAAATTCGTAGCGCGGTAAGTCTCCGAAAATCGGAGATAAATACTCCTTATGATCAGATGGATTTCCTGGCACTGTTATCCAACTTCCCCGAACTCGAAATGCCCAGCACGGTTTCCGACTTTATGCCGATGATCCAAAGACGTGGTATACTGATGGATCCAAAATAGATTCTGGTGCTAGGGTTTACGGACCTACTCGTAATCTCCAAACTACTCGGGCAAAAGTCCAAGTGGTGTTTCCAAGCCGACCTTTACGCTATAGAAATATACACCGGCATCAACCTGAACGAGGCCATTAAAGGTGCCTCCATCCAAATACTCACGGACAGTCAAGCGGCGCTCAAAGCCTATTGGCTCCACGTGAGTCTATTACTCACGCACCCATATAACCAAACCTTACTACCCTCGATCTCAAAAAAAAAGTTGACTAACCCATCCATATATGTATGTATGTATCTGACCTCCAAGATGGTATAAATGAACTCAATTTTCTCCCACATATCGATTTGTAGACTTGAATGTGTCATGCATACTCTTTGCTCAGCTGGTTGTCTATGATAGATTCTAAGGACTTCCCTGAATATTTGTCTATGTATTGGCGAAAACCGCATCAGAAACGGTTCCGAAGTTTTGGAATCTCACCTATGCAAGTAGCAGATGATAAAGGACTAGAATCATACCAGGACGGCCCATAGCAAAACTCTACAAAAGTAATTTAAAATCTAAACCAACGTTTACACTTGATAGATATATGTGAAAAAACTGTGACTTAGAATGAATCTGATGTATCAATGGCAATAAATTTCCTTACCGCTTTACTCTAGACATACGATATTGACAATATGATGCTTACCTGAAAAGAGAAGACAAAATATATCATTAAACAAAGCACTATACACTCAAACAAACTAAAGAAAAAATACCGGCCTAAAGGTACTCTCTTGGGGTGCTCGTAAAAATATTTGAATGTTTTAACTTCCCAAAACCCAATTAAAAAATGTGCCAACTGTACACTAATTTTCTTTTTATACGGGTACTGAAACTCTCGAAAGACACTGTATTACATGCACCACATAAAAGTGTGGGACTCTTAACACAACCTTGGGGGGACCTAAGATCTTTTGGAGATCAGAAGAAAAACTGGGGCTGTTTTTATCACGGCGACAGCCATTTATTCCCTTGTTGATGGATCGAAGGAAATTAAAAAGTCCAAAAGCAAGCAGTGCTAAACACACCTTCTCGTGAGTTTTGTGCAACGGCATAGAAAGCACTGCAGAATCAGCTTTGACAGGACACTGAGGACACTCTGTCGCTTCGAATCTCCCGGAGAAAATGGAATTTTCCCAATGCCAGAAAGGTCATAATGACACTGGCCCTTAAGAGCTTATTTATTCGTAGTCTATATGCCGTCATTAAGGCTGCATCTTGAGTAGATTGTGTTTCGACTTAAAATTGGTTGATCTTTTCGAGAATTTGACTTACCGGGGCTGTAAGCCACATTGGTACGTGCCGATAAATTTGGTTTAGAACGGCTCAGCACGTTCACACAGCGTGATAGACAGGATCTTACATAAAGGTACATATATGCGATATTTAGCAGGGACATGCCCCGATAGTTGGCGCAAGACGTAGGGTCGCCGATTTCGTAGATGGCGGCATCTACGGTTGTTGTCTTTGCTAACAGTTGTTTTTATGTTAATACTTCCCTCTGCCACCCTCACTGAACCTACAACAAGCTCTTAGTACTACATTTAACTTAAAAAAAAAAAAAAAAAAACATTGTATCACCGATTATAATAAATTTACCAACAAATTATTTGTATCGCATAGAAAAATAAAATAAAAACTTAAAAGGTTGTCTTCAAATCATGTTAAAACGTCGTCGTTTAATTATTTCCTAGAACACGTAGAATAAAACATTTCTTTTGATACTAGAACGTAGCATGTTTTCCTCTTAATCTACTCGTATTCGACTCATACCTACGCTTTATACGTATACAAATTAATTTTAATTAAAAATATTTAATAAGAAATGCAATAACTCATGGTAACCTATACATATTGATTACTCAGTAAGATACTTCTGTTCAAGTTTGCCAAAACAAAAAAAAAGGATAACAGCAACATCCTAGAATATAGGCTCATTGTTAAGTTTTACATTTTGTGCTAATTGTAATAAGTATTACAGAAGTAATAAGATAGATGTAGTTCTCTAGATATTACAATAAAATTGTAAAAAAATCTTGTTTTAAATAAATTTACTGTAATCAAATGCACACAACACACATTTTGGCTCATATTTCACTGCTTCAGACGTGTATATACATTTGTATCTAGTATAAATCTAGCCGTACTTTGTTTGTAGAAAAAAAAAGATTTTATATTTATTTCGTTTTTAAATTTAAAATTTAACGTAAGTGTATTGAAGACTGTTTTATTGGGCGTTTTTTGTAGTAATAAAAAAAGCAATATTTATCATGCTTCTCCTGCATCGACTCCTTGTAAATTATAAATATTAGTCCTGTGTAATTTGTTAGACGATGTAATGTATCTGAGTAGTGATATCTAAGTAAGGGGTGTTTTTGAAGAGCTATAGAACTATTGAAAATCCTTCATTCACTTTGAAATATGGTTTAACATAATGTTTTGAATACGACTTCAAGCACATCAAGCCTCCTCAACTGTTTCTAACAAAGCGCATATGTGGGCATTTGGAAGTCTATCTCCCCAATAACACGCTGAGTATCGGCTTCCAAGACCTAAATAGTTTGCGGTTTATCAGCATACGCCAGAGACTTTATATAGCCGCACGAAAAATAATTCAGTGACGTCAGATCGGTGGCCAATTCATTGGCCCGTTTCGCGACATAATGCTGTCGTTGAATCGAGTCCTCAGTAAGTCAATACTTGGCATATCAGGCCATCCTGCTAAAACCACATATCGTCCAGTTCAATGTCGTCCGAAGAAATAGTCACTGAAAAGGGAACCATAAGACAAGCCCAAAAGCTGTGAAGACCGACCGGTCTTCGATCGGCTGAACGGATGCCATGATAGTGCACATACCTTACCCTATGCTTCCAGTCTCTACAAATTTTTTACTACGTCGTGAATTGCTGACTTAGTAGTTGCACTCTCAAGCAAAAGGAAGAGGGCTTATGCGATAACTTCTATAGATATCTGAGGTCTTTGCAGACGGACCAGAAAGGACACCGTCTAAAAACCTTTTTGGTCATTCATTATAAGAAATAAGAAATAAGTGTAGCTCTCGCTACACTTTCGACGGGTGTCATCAAGTGGGGCACAAAAAACCAAGATAAGTTCAAGCCTAACACCAACAAACGGGACTCCAGCTCCAGAAGAATCAACAGATAACAACTGATGCAAAAGTTGGCACTAGATTCCTCAAAAATGTTAAACCTAAAGGTTTAAATATGTACAGTCTTGAATACAACCCGCATGTTTGGTCAGGAGTTCCCAAAACATCCCTAAGATCACTCAATTGCGTGCTGCTATTCAGTTTTGAGAAGAAGCTTTCCGTAAAGCCGGTACCTATCTAAAAGAACTTTCAGTAAAGAAAAAACCTTTGGTGCCTAAAATCCTGCGCTAAGAGGACCTCCCGAAAACTTTACAGAAAGCTGAGATAGGGTTGAACACCTTAACAGATTGTGTAGTCCAGCTTTCTAGTTGGTTTAATAGCACGCTAAGCCACTCGGCCTAAGGAAACAGTGAGCTGGTTTGTCTTAAAGAAAAAGGAACAGTCCCTACAAGCTCTGCATAGGTGGTGTTACTGTAGAAATGGATGTGAAGTCCTCTTTTCCTTCCAGTTCCTAAGAAGAAAAACGTAAACGACATCGAGGAAGCCACGGAGTATGCATTTACAGTAAAGACACAGACAGACGTGTTCGTAAACCCGGTATAGCAGCAAAACTTACATTTGGAAATTTGATGACCTAATAGACATATGTTGCCAGCATCTTAGCAGAAAATATTCCCTGTTCGTATTGCGAGGCATCCTGATTTCAAATGTCCCGATTATCGAGGCTACATTGCACAAAAATTCAAAGGGAAGGCAAAAAATCTGGCCTAATTGAGACCGAAAAAGTAAGTTGACTTCCCTGTGCATAGAGAGAATTTCAATTAGGTCCTGAGCTTACTCACTGTTCAAAAGATCGACTTCTCATTCACCTTACATATGCAAGTATTTTGCGCCACAGACCGTTGACAAGACAAGTCAAGACCTAGTTTCCTGCGACCATTCGCGTTGCGCGCGTTATATTTTCTTAAACTAAAAAGTTCTCGTTCTCATGACAGTTATTACTCTCGGGCGCTTGTCATATTTTCGCGGGAGATGGAACGTTTTCGGTGTTCTTTGGGATTCAAACTTCGAATCTCCCGTTCAGCAGTCGAACGCACTAACCAAAGAGCCACGGCACTCATATTTAGATTACTTTTCTCAATTCGTTCACCCATCGAGGGATCTGCACGCCATCCTGTTCGGATTACTAAAACTGTTCTGTGCTAAGTAGATTGATTCTCCAGACCTTGGGTATCATTTCGAGCGCAGTTGTTGCCGTCCCGACTCTAATGCACACCCCACTTCAGTGCCACCGCACTTCCGAGACCGCACTTCTTCTATATACAAAGAAGTCTACTTTCTCGATTTCCTGTCCGGCAATGTTGAGTTATTCGTGGATGTTCAGGGTTTTCATTTTGGCTTTAAGGCCCACTTTCTTTGCTTCAGCTTCTAGATTTTGGGCCATCAAATGAAGGTCCATTATCTCACGTGAAAGAAGGCAAACGTCGTCAGCGTAGTCGAGTTCCATGGTAACCTTCCCCCAATTCTGTACGAAGTAAATCACAGCCGATGACAAAGAACAACAGTGGTGTTAGTATGTACCCCTGGGCTACTTCACTTTTAGATGGTAACGACTAACAAAAAGCCTTGCAGTATCAGCATCTTCCGACTGCAGTCGAAAACCTGTCCACTCTGTAAGCAAACCCTACTCCCACCGTCTCCTGGTGCTTTCAATGAACGATTTCGCACCAAAATTTGATCCTATGCGGAGTAAAAGTACAGTAGACACCCGCAAATTTAAACAGCGTTGTGAAAATTCCCAATCATTTAATAATCTTTATTTTTTTTTTGTTTCTTATATAAAAGTAATTTTTTATAGATGTAAATATTCATAGATAATTAAAACTATTGTTAGACACTTTTTAAAATACCTAAACATGCACATATTTTTTAACAAATTCGTGTAAACTAGAAAAACAAATATTTAGCAAAATAATTTAACTTGTATAAAAAAAAACACGACTAGCAACAAACAAAATTATTTATAAATAATAAATTTAATTAAAATTAAGAAAAAAATAAAATTTTCTTTGAATAAAAACGCTTGTGAGTTTAATTTTTCGTTCTAAAATGTAAATTATTTTTGTTTTTTGCGATCAAATTTTAAAGAAAAAAAAAATTTGCATACAAAGAGAAAATTGTGATGGACTCTAAGAAATTGTACAAAAAAAATTAAATTTTTAAGCATTTATGTAAGAAAATAAATTAATTTGTTTTGCAAAAGTTTTTTAAGACAAGAAAAAAACTATAAGCGATTTTTTACAAGCGTTTTTAGTCAAGGAACTATTTTTTTTTTTTTGTTTTTTAGCAACTAGATTTGTTTGTAGAAAATTTATTATTTAGCTGGAAATTTAATTTTTGTATATACACGTTTGCAGCACTAGCTTCATGCTTTTCTGAACCATTTTCGATTTGAGCAATAAATTATTGATAATCTAACTTAACAATTGCGAGCCCATCACAATTTTCTATCAAAAGAACCGAACCTGCACTCGATTTTTAATTTGCGACCATTTTCGGCCTTTTTTCCACAGCACCGCTTTACTAATCCCGCTGAACAATTTGAGATGTTGATCGATGAGAAGTGTAGGATCTTGAACAAGACGGGTACGTCAAAGTCAAGCGCCCTGCATTTAGCTAATTGGATGAAGGGTCAGCTGGATAAGCAGCAGGAGGAGGCGCGTTTGGCTGCGGCAAGGTCACGAGAAAATATACGCAAGGAAGACGAGCACTTGCTGTATCCCGATGGGGAAAGTGAGGAGAGAATCACTTATTGGACTCGAGCGCAGTTGGAAAAACGTACCAAGGAGCTAAATTTAGCGAAGGAGAATGGTACACTGAGAGCGCAACCATCGTTCGCTGGAAAACGTCTGAGTGGAGTCGAAGAGCTAAGTATGGATGAGTCGGACGTCAAGAGTCAGTCACACATCAGCAGTACAACATCCGACAGTCAGGTAAGAGACAGAGTGCGTAACAAAAAATCACAACCATCTCGATGCCATTTAGAATTTTCCTCAACCCCTCCCGTATTCCTCTTGTAGATCACAGTTCGTTCAAGTCCGGTAGCTAATGTAGCCGATAAGCTATCTGTTTGTCGCCATTGTCATAAAAATTGCCAGCAACAGCAACGATCATCGTCCACTTCACCGCTTAATCTGGTTTGTAACTCGCTAAAAGTTCAACATAGTCAAGCCTCACCGAACCGCTGCTGTAGATTGAACGGCACTGGCCATAGTAGTGTTTCTAGTACATCGACAAGCACCGTGACCGGTGGTGAGCCGCCGTCTCCAGCAACTTCTAAATCAGAACCACATTCCCTCGTTCATACAGATGAGACCCAAGAGGCCGTCGTCACCAGTGTACGAGTTCTAGTTGATGGCGAACATGAGCGCCTACTGAACGGCCATTGTTCCGGCGAAGAGGACAGACATTCCCCAGAATCACCAGCACCAGCACCACAACCAAAGAAGCACATGACACCACCGCCAAAACCCAATCGACACTCCATCAAGGAGAAATCATCACGAAAGAGCACCCCCAGCAAACATCAGGGCTACTGCAACTGTGAGTGTACACCAGCGGACTTCGAGGGCACCACCATCAGCCCAGACGATGTGACCCAAGAGACGTGCAAGCTAATCGAGCCAAAGACAACACCAAAGACTACCCCCAAGAAATCCCCGCCAAAGGTTCCCGATCCTAAACCCTCTCCCCGTCCTTCGATTGAAGATAATAACCCGCACCGCTACTGCAAATGCGTGTGCAAGGATCGCAAAGAAGATTCCGATGGCGATGATGATCTCTCCTTGATGCTGATCGGTTTGGCTCAGTTCAGCCCAGCAGCGAAGCTACTCCACGCAGAGACCGTCGCTTTTGTTCCATCAATAGCCGTCGTTCCACCCACACCAGATGCTATCCTATCCAAGACAACAACCAACATCTGGGACAACTCAACGAGTGTGATCACCAGTACAGCAACCAAGTTACTGATCAATAACGTGCCGCGTCAAGCGGTCATCGAGAACATCCCGGAAGACTCCCCCGATGAGTCGCCTCTCGATGAGGAGCCCCCATACCGTCCGATGAACAGTACATCCCTCCGTCGCTATGGCACCCTGTCCAGTTTGGAAAAATTGCCGTCCGAGGATCGCGCCGACGATGCTCGATCATCTGATGGCGACGATCCACCCGATGAATTGGAAGACGATAACGATCCGCAGTCACAAAATGTCGACGCCGACGCCGACGGTCGCGATGACGACATTGAGGTTGTAACCAAAGAAATTTTCAGCACAGATGACTCCGGTCAGAAACCGTGGGCAACACGGGCTGGCTCCTTCGTTGCCGGAAAGATGTCATTTTTCGAAGAGTCCCGGGCTTTTATTGACAAGTACTTGGGTCGATGGAATCAGGAGCATCAAAGTTTACCAAATAAAGACGAGGATCAACTGGATGATTGCACATCGGGAGCGACATCGGGCGAGGAAGTCTGGGGCACACCCACCAGCGGAGGAGACAATGACGATATGCACCTCAATTCGGAAAATACACAATCGGTAAGTTTGACTGAAATTTCCTTTCAAACTGTTCTTCTAATTTGATCCTTCCGACTTTAGTCCCCAACCAAGTCTAGTACGTCGTTGAATAATGACGATGACACCGAACTTATGATGGACGAACTTTTAATGGCTCCTCCAATGACCGCTAGCACGATACGGGGTTTGTTACCACGGTAAGTCAAAGGAGATTGCTACAAAATAGCCTTTAAAGAGTAGCTTACATGAGAACCTATAACTAGCTCTTAGACGTTTAAAGTAGCATCATATATACGTATACGTTCGTTCAAATAGATCTAGGGGCTTTTTTAAGTTTAAAGTCAAAGTCTTACGCTCGTAGGAATTCTCTTGCTTCTATAGTCTTGAGCGTTCTACTTCTTTTTGTCTTTAGACTTCATTGTGGTATCTAGGCTTCTCTTGTGATCTTGGTACTAGTACAGCTTACAACCATTTAGAACTGAAACATCCCTGATTAAGGACTTGCTATAATATCACCCACGATGCCTCAATGTTGGGCCGTAGGCTTCAATCAGATTCAACGGTCCCAAGGTTAACACTTCCGGCCCAGTAAGGGCGACCCTAAGCCTTAAAGTCTGAAGACCTGTTTTGCTAAGCTTCAATTTCACTTGCTACCATATTTATAGGTTGCATCTTGATAAGCCTTGAAATCCAACTGAGAGCGCTATCCAGGAGAGACGGGCCTATAATGCTGGTACAGCGTACTGGGATGCCTCTCCCCTGGGAGATTATTTTACGACAAATTGACTGAGAAGGTAGGAGAGTTACCAGAGCGTGATATAGATATCACAGGACCCCACTTGTGTGACGGTATGCATAGTCTACACAAGGCCCTTCGACCGAAGTTAGATGGCATACAAATTTTGGAGCTTCTTAGACTTGGCGACAATTAAGAACATCGACAGAAATTCTATTTGGACCCTACCTTGCCAGGACTATCGACATGCAGGCAGCTACCGAAACGAATAACACACCGGGAAAAAATACTCGTAACCAAATGAAATTTTTAAGGAGATTCTCCTTCAATGGCAGGGCTTGAGAAGTCCCCCAGGGCTGCCACACTTTGAAACACAAAATTCACGATGACCCGAGCTATTCCATTATTCTGATTGAATCCAGATCAGATCTTGTAGGATGGAAGACAACGATGAAGAAGATCATGTTAAAAAGTGGTCACGGAGTAGAAGATAGTGTGTTCTGCTGTGACCTGACCGGTGTATGTTCAAGCCCCGTCAGGGCAATAGCAATCGGACTTAACCTGCGGTTGAGCTTGAGGAGTAATATGGCGTTTCAGTTCACTAACGCAGGACTCTATAAAACTAGTAATGTGAGTCACAGCTTCATTCTTAGGGAGTCACTTCCGAATACGTGCCTGAATGATGATCAAATGAAATCCTTGGTACCTTGACTCGACAGACCATACGAAGGCTCATTTCTAGCTTAACGTGTGTGTTTATAAACAGAGTTACCGCGAGTGAGAAGATGTTCCATTACATCCAGAAAAATGCACAGTTTGGTGTGGTTTTCACGCTGGTGGCATAATCGATCCCTAGTGTCAAAAATAAGGCCGGAGCTAGCGTTACGGTTAGTGGAGACGAAAATTTGTAAAAAATACAGATCCGGACGAGATGCGGTTTGGCGAGGTAATTTCGCGAATTGGACCCGCCAATTGGCATCGATAGGCATTGGTTAATGCGGATAACCCGGCTCTTGGAAGCCAATATTGTGATTGCTATTCACGATGTTTAGGCTGTTTCTACTTCAAAAAGTGGTCAAAAATTTGACTAACAGGATGACTTTTGAAAAACGTTGTCGAGGTGATCTTATTTACTTACTTAAGGTATCGCTACAGTTTGGGGTGGACTTGGGCCTTAACCAACAAGCATCTCCAGCCAGCTCGATTTTTAACTAGGTGTCTCCAGTTTCTCATGTCAATTCGGTTGAGGTTCCCTTCCACTTGATTTCGAGTATTTTCCAGCCAGAATGATTGATATCCATACACTCTACATGACCCAGCCACCTCAGTCGTTGGATTCTCACTCTTCAAGTCGCATGACAGTGCGTCGCCTTATCTGAATATTTTTTTGACATCAAAGGTCTCGGTGAGTTCTTGACCTTACTGGAGAAGGGTGCATTTTCCATCGTCATCCTGCACAAACGGACGAGTTTAACAGGGATCCCAAGACTAGATATTGCGCTATATAGCTCGTCTTTATAATACGCGGCCTCGAAATCAATGAAAAGGTGGTGGCTATCGGCATGAAGCCCCGGGATTTTTTTCCAAGATCTGGCGTAGTGTGAATACTTGATCGGCAGTGGACTTTCCTGGCATAAAGCCAGACTGATATGAACCGATCAGGTTGCTAACGAACGCGAACAAGAGTTCATAGAACACTCAGACAAGATCTTATATCCGAGGTTGGTGCCTCTGTAGTTTGCGCAATTCAGAGAGTCCCCTTTCGGGCGAACAGCTTCCATTCATCGGGGATACTTTCATCCGACCATGTCGTACAGATGTGTTAGAGCAAACTCCACACAAAGTCATCGCCTGACGCTTTTAACAGCTCGGCAGCTAGGCCATCACCTCCAGCAGCTTTGTTGGACTGAAGCTTCGATAGGAATATCTTCCCTCCCTCCAGGTTGGGTGGACGGAATTGTTGGTCTACATCGTCCAGGTTGACAGTGAGATTCGGTTCGCCGTCGCCGTTAAACAGTTTGCAGAAATGGTTCTTTCATATCCTCAGCATCAACTGCGTGTCCACTACGATTTTCTCTTGATCGTCCTCGCAGGCTACAAGTCGGTTTTTATAGCTCTTTTTACCTTTTGGTAAGACTTCCGGGCTTCTGTCCTGCAGTGGCATCTCTCTATTTGCTCATACTCCTCCTTTTTCCTTCTGAGAAGCCGGTGTTCGTCTCTCCTCGTTGAGATTGCGGGTCCTTTAATGCAGGGCCGCTTTATATGCCCCTTGCTTAGCTGCATGTAAGTATGTACGACGAAGACCGGCAAACCAGGGACTTCGTTGTGGTAGAGGAGTGGAACCCAGCATGTCAGAGGCAGCATCTAAGATGGTCTTCAACACTTCATACTGGCGGTATAGGACGTCTTAAAGAGATCGAGGCAGACTCGATAGGAAAAGGATTTGGGGATCTGTTGCGTTTGTTGCCACCTCACAGTATTTCCTTGTCTTGGCGGTGGTCGGGATATCCGCAACCGTACCTTGGTGGTGGTCTTGTCGAGGTGGCCAGATGCCCGAAATTGTATTCAAACATTACATCAAAAAATAACCCAAAAAAACACACCCTTCAGACACAGAACACATTCACGAATATCCCTAAGAGGTTTATAAGCACGAAATGAACTCAAATCCTTCCTTATTCTACACACCACAGATAGTTTATGTAGCGCGTTCGCTTAACTATTTCATTAGATACTTTTATCATCATCCTTAGATATAATTTTTTAAATTAACTAGTTCTCATCCTCATTCATCGTAAAAACAAAAATACATTTCGTAGGCGACGTTTAGAACCGCTGTTCGAGGAGGAAACCGAAAGCGACGAGGAGAAAACCCAGCAGGAAAGTGAAGAGCTCAAAAAGGTGGGTCGACTTGAACAGCATGTAGCCTTTGTTTGTTTCTATGTGTTTAGCCAACGTTTTTTTCCTTTTTTTTTTCGATTAGTAGAAATTTATAGATTTTTTAATTTATTTCATCTCATAACCTAAGAAAAAACCAAAAAAACAAAAATTTGTTAAATATTTGTCATCATAACGCATATCCACACACATTCTCTGTGTTTTTTTTCTCTTTTCGTGTTTTCTTTCGTTTCGTTTTAGAAGGTTATAGTAAGACTAGTAAAGCTATAGTAAAATTTAAAAAATAAAAAGCATAAAAAACAATTCAAAAAGCAAAGAAAAAAAATCAGAAAACAAAGCAAAAAGAAAAAAAAAAATTGTGCACAAAGCAAAATCCTAGATCGCTTAATTCCAGAATTGATTAGTTGAATTCTATTCCCAAAAAATTGGTAGGGGGAAACAACGACAAATGGCCACGTTTTAAAGGATTCAATTGGAAGTTCAAGCGACGATGCGACGGAGGAGGACGAGGAGGACGAGGAGGAGGAGGAGGAGGAGGAGGAGGATCTACAAGTGGAGGAGGACTTGGAATCAAGCGATTCGGATGGACGTCATCAACAACGGCAATTACAGACAAAGGATCATCAACAAGTGCCAATGCCACTGCCAAAGATGGACTCATATGTGGTAGGAGGGTCGGCGATGCAGGAGCATTCCAATGCAACCACCACCACCACCACCACCACAGCAACAAGACTGATTCAGATGACGATCTCATCCTTGATGACGACGATGACGATGACGACGACGATGACAGCAATGAATTCGTCGACTTCTACAACAACCAGCAACGAGAGCAACACTACTATGCCCAAGGTGCTGTCGCCAGCAGCAAAAAATGTGAATACAAATTCCTGCGGAACTATTGTACGCAAGACGAAGTTCTCTCCACCGCCACCACCTCCAAGGCGGCTAATGCTAACGCAGACAAATTTGAGGAATGCCCAGCCGGGAACAAGTGCAACTACACAACAAGCGGTAAGTATTCCAAAGCACTTACCCTTCACACATGTAAAAACGACGACACTTGCTTCAGGTCCAACCACCATCTGGCGGTACTGCTGACACTGGCTCTTCAGTGGATGCCGTCGTCGACAACATCCACAGAAGATTCACGCAAATCAATCAAAGGGCTGTGTTCAATACGAAAAGTTGTGTAGGAAATACCGGGCCAACCGCAAACCGACAATCAACAATCATCGAAACCTCCCTCCTGGGACCGGCGGACAAAAAGCCAGTCTCAATCTCATCAACAACAGCTTCGACGACGACGTCAACAGCAACCAAAGGCGAGACACTTGGAACAACAACACCGTCGTCACGGAACAGCAACAGCAGCAGCACAAACGGTTCACCAACTACTGTCCATCATGGATCCGGTTTAAGTCCACGACTCGAAATGCGACTGGCACTCAATCACGACATTCTGGGAGACGAAGACTTGATCAGCTACGATCCTGGACCAGATCTTACAACGATTCTGGGGTAAGGCGACGATTCTTTATCCACTCAACTGTCACTTAACTGCCTCACAAAAAAAAAAATTCTCTTTGCAGACACGACCTCTCAACATTTCATCGATTGACGGGGAGAGATTTGCTCACCCGTACCGCCACGAATCGGGTGCAGCCGAAAGAAGCTGTCATCTCGTTCTGTCAACAGCGAAATTCGAAAATGGACACGCCAACAGTGAATCGCCGTCCTCGGCCCGTATCGGTTGGCGGCGATTGCATTGGTGGGGCGGTAGGAATCGGAGGCGGTCTAGGCGTCAGCACCAATCGACAACAACACCTGCAGCCAAATCGAAATACGTGGAGCAGTTCTGCATTTGCAACTGCCTCGGATTTAATCGAGGAAATCAGCGGAAGCGTGAACGACGGCAGCGACGCCAGCTGCAGAAACACCAGCACCAACAGCGACGAGAGCAAATTAAGCGATTTGGAAATCTTAGCGAAACGCGAGAAGATGTACTGCATGTCTCAATCGAAGAGTGGCTCACTAGTCAGGACGACGACAACGACAATGAAGAACTCGATGAGTCTGATGAGGACGAGGAGTACTTCTTCAGTGGCGTCGGCAGCTGGAATGATGGAGACTGACCAACAGCGGGGGCCATCCATTGCTGTGTCAAGTGGAGCTGGTCGCACAAGGAAATTGAGTCGCGATGAGACCGGACTGATTGACTCTGGTAAAGGTAATCGATTGTAAGTATACCATACGTATCCTGTACGGTAAAACACCTCCAAAGGCACTCTCATTGCAGAATGAATTTTTTAACAAGACGCAACTCTGAAGTACCACTGTCAAAGAATTGTTCACGCACCTCCCTCAATGAGTCAAATTCAAGCAGTACACCAGAGCGGAGTCGGCGACAGAAGCCGCACCAGCAGTTGTCACCACGGAAGGACAATGTAAGTTGCTATGGCGTACAACGTAGTAGTTGCCGTAAGTTTAGTTGGCAGCCATCGGTCACAGAGAGGATCACGATCAGAAAAGGATGCGATAAGTTTGGGTGAAGCTTGTAGATCAGGCGTCAATGTTAGATCAGAGCAAGAGGGTAGATGAGGATCATTAGAGTGGGTGAGGATCAGTTGAAGTGAGGATCACTTTGGTAGGCAGGAATCGAATCAGTAATGCTATCAATTGTCAGTTGAAATAAGGATCTTTTGTAGTCACGATCACTTGCAGTAGGGATATCAGTTTAGGCTAATAATAGTGATCTTCGCCTTAACGACAACCAGTAAAATGAAGATCACTTCAAGTAGCAATTTCGTATAGTGCGATCAGGTTTCATAATTATGTACACTTACTGCTGAAGCTATTCATTGTAAAGATAAGTTATAGATAGAACCAGATGGACTGAGGATCAGTGATCACATGAATTGAAGACAATTTTTTTTAGGATCCGTGGTAGTGAGAATTAGCAATCAGTCACAGTGAAAATGAATTGCTTCGGCTACTTTTTCGGATGATCACGATGCCGGGGGTGTGATCACTTGGGGTGAAGATCAGTTGAATGGAATTATAATTGCAGACTAGCCAAGTGTTTGGAAGAAGAGGAGATCAGGGGTCAGTCAAGATGAGATCAGTTGAGGATCATCCACTCTAAGGGATGAGGATCATGAATTGGTAGAAGATGTTAAAGGTGCGATCAGTTTAGGTGAAAATTAGTTGGGTGGATTAGAACTGCAGACCAGGTAAGTGTTTATAAGAAGAAGAGATCAGGCATCAGTGTCAGTCAAGGGGTGAGGATCATTTAGAGCAGGGGTGGATCAGTTTTACTGCGAATCGGATAAAAATAGAACAATAAGTAACGAGTTTTCTGAGGATCACATAAAATGCAGACTAGTTATGTGTGAGGGTCAGATGGAATGAGGATCACCTACGATCGTTAGAAAGATCGGTTGAGTATAACAGTGAGGATCAGTTTCAGGGATCATTAACTAGAACAACTAATGATGAAGAAGAAGAAATAGAATCAGTTTGAATGAGAAAACCATGGAGATGAGTTTGTAGATCATTGCTTTCAAGGTGGAAAGAGTCACTTCTGGAGATGATCAGTTGAAGTGAGGATCACTTTAAAAAGAAATTGTAATAAAGATCATTTACCGTCGTATGTATTTGTAATGACATTCACGTGTAGACAATGTCACTAAAAACATGATCGCGATCGGGATTGTAAATTGATTTCATCTGCGATCTAGTGAAACAAAATCAGAGATAACGAGGGGGTAGCTTCAAGTGAAAGATACTTTCAGTGATTATCATCAATATAGTTTCAACTCTAGAAAGGATGCATAGCAGACAGTACTTGATTCAGCTAAGATCAGTTGTAGAGGAGACACGTTTCATACAATTAGTTGTAGACAGAGTCAGTTGCAATGATGATCCTTAATCGCCCAATTGGATAGAGAATAAATGCTTTTAGATACAGTTTGTAGGCAGTAGAAATTCTTCTGAGTATCAGCCATCAATTGAATACTTTGCCTTACTTTAAATTAACACTATTCCCTTTCCGTTCCCACAGGATAAACCTTCACTGAACCGTCGCCTCTGGAAGCAGATAACCAAACGGCGACGTGCCAATTCCGTATCTGAACTAGTAGCTAGTTAATCCGCTAAACAAATACCAAGTTCATCCAAAGAGCACATGCACTCACTTAAACCAAATTCGTCCTTTCTGAAAGAATGTGTCACACAACTGTCAAACTTGACGAAACATATTTCGCTCGCTATTCAACTGTTTAAATCGACACCATTTTTTATGTACAGAAATTTCGAAAACAAAACCAAAATAATTCTTTAAACTAGTGGAACATAAATTTATCAAAAAAAAAAAAAAAAAAAACATTCTTTGTGAAACTCATTAGAGACCAGTTTTATTCCAGAAAAGCTCACCATTTTTTAGAGTGTACTTACGAATAGATTACAAAATTTTTCATTCTCTCTTCTATTCTCTCCCCCCTTTTTTAGATAAATACGTAGTTCGAAAGAAAACAAAACAAAAAAAATTTGAAAATTTTAGAACTCTAGGTGTTTAGATAGCGTTAAGTTTTACCAAAAAAACAAAGTAAATAAAAAATAAGAAAAACACAATACACACGATTTTTTGAGTGATAAATTAAAAAACAAAAAAAAAATTAAATTTTTCTAGGTATTGGCAACAAAATTTTGAATTAAAAATAAAAATTAAATTATACTTAGCCAAAAAAAAAATTAAAAACAAAAATATTTGCAATTATATAGCGCGTTTTAAATGCCGGTTTTTTTTTTTATAAAATTATAAAAAATTATCATTCCGTAGGTAGAGTCAATTTGAATTTGAAATGGAATGCGATTTACTTTTTATGTTGCCTGCAGGGGAGTTTAAAAATTAGGTTAGAAACGAGGTTAATGAAAGGATGTGCCAATGGGAGGTTTCACTTTTATTTCAGTAATGGTAACCTAAGGGGTTTAAGAGGCGACGGAAAATAAATTTAAACAAAAATACACGCGACATAGGATCAGAATTTGGTGAAAGACAATTCCTTTGATGAAACGTTTGAGGATTATTTCGGGCAAATGAGCACCACCCACGACTGGGAGTTACAAAGGTTATCCTCACAGCCCAATTTTTGACCACTTTTTCGAGCATCTGGGGCATCGGCGTATTTTGTCTTCCAAAGATTCAATCCGTTGCTAGCCCACAGAAAATAATTGATCGGCGTTAGATCGCAGTTTGGCATCCCCTATAATGACTTCTGTAGAGATGAGGGGGAAAAAGAGACAGTCTTTCACTTGCTAACATTAGGAAGGCTGCACTAGGTCATTACCATTTCGATGGTCTCAATGATTTCAATACTGCCTACATGGTTACCATTAAGAGCTTCATTAGAAAGAGCAATTGGTTCCAGGAACAGACAGGGTGACCCACCTGCCCCTACCTAGTGGCAGCACAATGGATTTATCTTGGTGCACTTTATCCAGAGTCACATCAACAAAACCAACCAAAACCTTGATGGCAAGATTTTGGTGGCCAATTTGTGGGTGCCGATCTTGAGATCACTCTCTCACCACAATTTGAATTCAATAAATCGATGGTATTAGTCGCAGTATGACACGTAGCTCCATCCTGTTGGAACCACACATCGTCCACTTCAATGTCAAGCAAATTGGGAACAAAAATGTTCGCTGGTCATATTTCTGTATCTATCAACATTGACTCTAAAGCTGGAACCACACTAGCCTCGTGCGGTGCGTCGCTGTGTGTGGTGTCTTGACTTTATTCCTTGTTTTTCGATTTGCGACACATGGCTCTATGGCGTGTGATTCTGTTTGTGACGCGTCATAGCAGATTGAAATGAATGACAGTCAGTGTCACGACACACCACACAAGACAAGTGTGGTTCTAGCTTGACGCGAGCTCCTGCCTCATTTTTAAAAGCGATGAGGCCCGATGGTGCCACCAACGTACAAACCACACCACGGCGTACATTTTTGCAATTGTTCTCACATACCCTTGAGCCAAAAATGGGCCTAATCAACACAATTTTGTCCTAAAATTCTGGATCATCTTGCAATTGTATCTGAGCCTATTCAGCGAAGGTCCAACGCATGAGTTGATCCAACGACTTAAATTCTTGCACCAATTGGATCTAGCAAGGAAAAGACAAAAACGGAAGCTCCTCTGCAAGCCTGTGAACTGACAAATTGGGGTCTTCAATAACACTGGCGCCGTGGCTCAGTAGCTAGTGCTTTGGATTCCTGAGCGAGAGGTTCGAATGTCTCAATTTTTTCAAGGCCCCCCCCTCCTACGAATATCTGACAAGAGCCCGAGAGTAATAATTGATGGGCGTTATGATGGGAGATTTAGACTTGACGAACTGCTCGATAAGTTCGTGTCGCTGAATCCTTATTTCGAAAGCAATATTCCACAATTCGGAGACGTTGTTACCATCCATGAACTGTTCGACAAACCTAAAAACAAAAAACACTGACACTTCAAAAACTGACAGCTGGTTTGACAGTTATTGACCAGCGCCTCTTGAACAAACAACCTTTTCGATGAAATGACGTAGAAAAAAGGACAACGATCGACGTGAAAGGTACGAACCTGTGATGGGATCGCTCCTCATGAAAGTTAAGCCTCGTGTTGGTACAGTTCTTATCAGAAAAAAAAAATAAATAAAAAATTTTTTAATTATTTTTGAATGCATTTTGCGATGGATGTGAGATTGTTTTTGTTTATAAGAATTTTTAGTTTTAAGTGAATTTTGAAGTGGCGCACAAAGTTGTTCACAATTTGATCCGAAAAGAGAAAACTACGAGCACTAATTTGGAAAAGCCATAAAAAGGTTACACACCTGCGACAGAGTCAGTTCCACACTGTGGTAGACTTTATCAGGTTACCACCAAATGGGTGATGGCCATGAATATATTCAATTCGAGGAAGATTACAGCAGAAGTTCAGGATAACTTCCCAAGGGAGACCTCTGAATTGTTGCACGAGGCACAGGGATATTGGCTAGATGGTTTTGACTTCGGAGCATAGCTGATGAATTCTGACGTCGCAATCTGAAATTATCCGAGTTTCGCAGGGCTTTACCTCTTCTGTTGTCCGATAGCAGTCTTTAAGGACTTCGTGACAGTGTGGCTGCCATAGAGTTAAGAAATGCATTCGCAGGAGATATTCTCGTCTTCATCAGGTTGAAAGTCTAAGACTGGTTTGAAGCTGGCTTTTTGGCTTAACAGACTTTCACACCCGTCTGAGGATCTACCTATTTTTTATTTTCAAGGACGTTGGCATCAACAGCTGTCTTTCTAAGATCTGAGCACACAAAGCACATTAGTTGCGAAACGATGGTGACTGAACAATAAAATAAATCTCGCTCCAAACAGATGATACACGCCCACATCCAATAATTGCGGATTTCATTTGTACTCCTCTTTGTAAGAACGATGGTTATCCTATCGGGCTTTGCTCTAAGCCCCGGCGTCCACAGTTGCAATAGTTTTCTCTAAATCCAGCTTGGAAATCGCAGAGTTGTTGCCCTTGACCCAATTTCTTAGCCGGTTGAACATGTATTTAAAAAGGAAACTCCAAGGATCATCGTTTACAGATTTCCAGATTCACCAGCTCTTTAACCCGTTCATTCCCCTCTATGTTCCTGTGCCCCGGCACCCAGAGGAGACTGAAGCGAGTTCCTCTTTCCACTGCTCCACCAGTTTGAAGGATGTAATATTCGATGCTAGGGCCTTGACGACAGCCTTGCTGTCAGTAAGGATGGCAATGATTCAAATCGCTACAAGCTTCGAGTAACTGCCAGTCTGGAAAACGGTGGATGAATCTGGGAGCCGGTATGACTCAAATATCTGGAGGGTTTCCGAGAAGACTCCAGCACCTACCAGCCATCTGCATAAATGTTGTTTCATACTCCTTTATAACATCACCTCTTTCCCAGTGCACCCTGGATGGCAAGCACCCAATGAAGTCTTTCCCAAGGCTCAATTTGGGGATAGTGCAGTCAGGTTAGGTTAGGTTGAAGTGGCTGCCAGCTAGGAGTCGCCAGCATACTTGGACCATGGTAGGTCCATTGTGAAACCACGCGGATCATGGGAGAGTTTCTCTCTACCTACTCGTTAAAACCAATTTGAGCTTCTTATGAAGCGTAGGAGGCTCTAAATGTCAATACTCATCAGGTCGCCTATATCGTTGTAATAGGGAGCTCCTAAGTGGAGTTTCCTTCTACGGGAGAGAGCTGGGCAGAAACAAAGAAGGTCAGGGATAGTTTCCTCCTCTTCTTCATCCATGCAGCTTCTACAAAGAGGCCTAGCCTTGTAGCGTGCTAGATAGCATAGCCTTTTAGACTATTGAGAAAAAATCAAATTCTTACAGCGTTTTAGATCCAGCTTTGGCCAAACCTGTTTGTCGCTAGACATGTTGATCCACTTGTCCACCTAAGATTGAACTGCTCAGCCATCTCCACAAGAGACGAACGGCAGTCTAGAGCTACCAAAGAATTTATAGAGGTCGATTCCAAGTCTGAAAAGATGCGGATATCTCTAACCGATATCACGTTTTTCTCAAGCCAAGACAGGGCTTCTTTGATCGCCATTATTTCCACCTGGAACACACTTCAGTGGTTTGGATGACGGAAAGAGAGCTTAAGACACCTGCACCAACGCCGTCTTTGGTTTTTGACCCGTCAGTGTAGAAGTGAATTGATTCATCTTTTAAAAATGCATCGTTCTCTCGGGAGAGATTTTGAATTTATTCAGAATGGAAGCCTGGCCGAATTCTTTTCTTGACCACTGTTGGGTAGCTTCAAGGCGAACGGCTGCAATCGCTGCCATTTGCTTGATTAAAATATCGACGGGTATCAGATGGAACATAATGCCCAGTGCCGCAGAGGGAGTGCAGTCAGAGTCGTTGCCAAATCCCTAGGCAACAGATCCAGAATGCTGCGACACCCTCCTTCTCGTAATCCAACCGCGGCACATTTTTTTTTTAAATAGCCAGCCCTAGCTAGTTCATCTGCTAGCTCGTTGCCTGCAATCCCTTGATGGCCGGGGACCCATCCAAGTTTTACCTTGTTTAGTCTCGCCAGCGATTGCAGTGCATCGTAGCAGCTTTTAACCGATATGGAGTCCACGAAATTGGACGACAGCGCTTTGAGTGCTGCCTGACTATCTGAAAATATATATATTATAGCGCCCTAAATACCCTAAGGTTTAACCTAGCGCAGATTTCAATGGCATGCAGTTCAGCCTGAAATACCGTGGGACACATTCCCGTAGGTATTGAGGCTTTGGTGTTGGGTCCAAAGACACCAGCTCCAACTCCAGATTCCATTTTCGATCCGTCTGTGAACCAAACTAGACCTCTAGGGTCTAATGCCGGAGCACCATTAGACCAACTTGCACGATATAATACTTTTCTACCTCAAATAACCTACCGAAAGAGTACTCCTTGACCATGGTGTCAGGGATGGTACAAAACATGTCTCCTTTGGGGATTGAGTCAAGAATTTTCAGATGTCCCACATGGTCACCTGATTTATACTTGTATTCTATCTGCAACTTGATAGCACACCTAGCGGCTGTCTTCCTAAGGTGGATATGTAGGGGTGAAAGCCCAACGAGGTACACATAGCACCTGTGATGCCGAGACAGGCGATTCTTTGTAACTTCTGAAGTTTAGTTGCCGCTGTCCATTCAAGAACTTTCGGCCACCGGATGATAATGAGTCTCACCATCATTGTATACATCCAATGTATCATTTTCGGATTTAGACCCCAAGTTCTGACCTACAGGCGCCTACAGGCCCACATGGCCCTAGTAACACGCTCGATGGCGAACTTGATATGAGAATTATAGCTGCGCCGTTTGTCGAGGATGACTTCGAGGTATTCGACTTCATTGGAATAAGCTAGAGTAGTGCCTTTGATAATGATAGGTCCTAGATTGACCAGTCTTTTCCTAGTAAAAGCCAATAGAACAGTTTTGCAGGGATTGATGGATCGTCCTTCTCTGCCGCACCATTCTAAGACGTGTAGTAAAGCACCTTGTATGACGCTGGAGATGGCTGCGCCAAATCATCCGCATAACCAATGGCGATATAGCCTAATCTATGAAGATCGACTAGAGGGTTGTCTATGACTAGTGACCATAGAAGGGGAGAGAGAACTCCGCCTTGGGGCAGCCCTTAGCTGCGGTCACAGACACTGAGGAGGAAGTAATAATTCGACTGTGAAGCATGGCTCTTATCCATTTGCCGGTCGAATCTCCGATGCCTCTGCTCCTGATTGCCCTCTCTATTGAGCTGTAGCCAGTGTCAAGTAAGGCACATAGGGCTATTTCCTTAGAACAATAAGGTTTTTCATGGCACATGCTGCCATGCTTAAACAAACTGTGAACAAATTCGTGTGCCACTCCATTACTGCAAAACATTTGAGTGAAAATTTTCTAAAAGCAAATTGTAATCACATCAGGATTTCCTTATACAAAGCCAACCAGTCCACATACAAACATAAAATAAAAATAAAAAAAATTTAGAATACTAAGTGAGGTACATACACGTATCTCATCAGTCCAGCAAGATACCAAAATGTCCATAAGTTACACCTCAAAAATAAAAAACCATTGCACACACACAACACAGCTGAATTGGAAAAAAAGTCTAAAACAAATACAATTTAAAAAAAAGTCCATTTTCTCTTTAAACGTAAAAAAACCAACAACAATTTTTGCCTTAAACAATTGAATTTACATCAAATAATTGTTAAACACTTTTCATAAACAAAAATTACCTTAAACGCATACTGAACTAAATTTTATTAAATTAAAAAATATAAATAAAAACGCCTCTCATATGTTAAGCTTTATAAAGTTAATTTTTAATTTTTAAAAAAACTTATTTCGTAGAAATAAAAAAGAAAAAAACCAAAAATAATAGTTAAACCAAAGAAAAAATACTTAAACATTTTTTGTGTATAAGGATAATAGAATTAAAATTACTAAACAAAAAAATAAAACTTTAATTAAAATAATACCGTAAACAATATAACATCTCTATGAGAATTAATTTAGAAATTTCAATTAATACTTATGACGAATAGAATAAACACTATATTTTGAAATGTTTACTAACCAACAACAACAACAAGTTATAAAACAACTAGACTCTTAGAAATGAATATTAAATTAAAACCAAAACAAACAAAAAATAAATAAAATATTGAAATCCAAACGAAAAAACGATTTTTTTTTGGGTCTCATGAAAGTAAAAGTGAATTAGAAGCCGATAGGAATGGGAGAACTAAAACCTGAACGGTCATTTCGAGTCGGAATCGATTGACGTAGAAAGAATGATTAATAAATAGATCCATCGTGTATCGTTCCGCAGAGTTCACTTAAATATGCCGAATGCTATCAGAGAACAATAAAAAAAAAAAAAGATCTCAGACAACTAGTCAAACAGGACTATAAATCTTTTTAAGGCGCATATAAATAACGTTGATGGCTACAGAGTTTCAACCGAATTTGCAACCACGTCCACTTAAAAGCTCTTTTTTATGACATATACAAGGCGTTAATTTTAACCGTAAAATGTGGAATAAAATTTAGATTTTGGGATCACTGAGCCAAAGGTAAAACGGTGTAGAAGAGTCATACTTCGTCGGCGACGAATAGTATGATACCCTACTGTAGGAAGGAAAACCCTTGGCAAATACAGCCTGGGCCAAATGTATTAGGCACCCCTTTCTTTTTTTCATTGCTGCCAAATCCTTTCTCGGAAGTTATTCATTTGAATTTTATGAATTATGGCATCACTGTACTGTAGTGGGCGCCGTGGCTCAAGTGGTTAGTGCGTTGGATCGCTGAGCGTGAGGTTCGAGTTTCGAATCCCAGAGAACACCAAAAACTTTTTCACGGTTCCACCTCTCGCGAATGTCTGACAAACGTCCGAGAGTAATAACTGTCAAGAGAAAGCTTCTCAATTTGCTTTTCGGATATGGCTCTAAACTGTAGGTCCCTTCCATTTGTGTGAAAAAATATAACACGCACAACACGAATGGTCGCGAGAAGCTAGGCCTCGGACCAAATAAGGTCTGTTGCGCCAAGTATTTGTATTTTTTTTTTTTTTGGCATCACTGTACGAGGTTGTAAGCGACTTTTATATTTTAAGAAAGGTCACCAATGCACTGGTGTTATGATGCAATAGCGGGTTTATGCATTTTTTCCGGTGTAGGATCAGTATGCGATCTTTATTCGAAATCGACAGACGAGTGACTAATTTGCGAAAAAACATGTCCATTTCAATGAAGATGATTGGTCCAATACATAGTGATCAGATGAATCCTACTTTGGGGTACGATTAATTTAAGGATCGCTTTTAATTTATACATCAAAAAATGCAACTAATTTTGATGTTCTCTAGATGAGTTTATCTTTTGAAAAAAACATCTTTTTTAACAAATTTTCGGATATTTGGCATCACTGGTGAGACTTTTGTGAGACCAAGCCTTGGAGAATAGTACAACCCAGAATGTGCAGTACCGACTGTTAAGCACGGTGAAGGCAGTAAAATGATCTGGGGATGCATGGCTGCCAGCGGTATGGGTGAAATGCATGTGTATGATGGGCGGATGGACTCCTGCAAGACAATACACCCTGCCACAAATCAGCTCTTGCTATGAGCTGGTTTGAGGAGAATAATATCGATCTGCTTGAGTGGCCAGCGCAGTCCCCAGATCTCAACCCTATTGAACGTTTATGGAGTATTCTAAAGCGCATAAAGATGCCTAATACATTTGGCCAAGGCTGTACTTCTTCGAAAATCTTAGTGATTTAGCTAGGCTCGATTTAAGGCAATTGGTTTAGTACCTGAAAATCGCTACTTACAAACTTAAACTTAAGCTGGATGCTGTCTAGAGTACAAATCTTAGGTGGACAAGTGGATCAAGCTGGATCTAAAACGCTCTAAGAATTTGATTTCTCTCAATAGTCTAAAAGGCTATGCTATCTAGCATGCTACAAGGCTAGGCCTCTTTGCGAACGATTTCTGTAGAAGCTGCATGGGTTAAGAAGAGGAGGAAACTATTCGTCACCTTCCTCCGTAGAAGGAAGCTTCACTTAGCTCCCTATTACAACGATATAGGCGACCTGATGAGTATTGACATTAAGAGCCTCCTACGCTTCATGAGAACCTCAAATTGGTTTTAAACGAGTAGGTAGAGAGAAACTTTGTCCCGTGGTATCACAATGGACCTACCATGGTCCAAGTGTGCTGGCGGCTCCTAGCTGGCAGCCACTTCAACCTACGACGTCATCACTCACGATGGCACTATCGTCCGCAAAGAGGAGGCAGGTTGTTCCGGGTTCTTCGGCGTGTAGAAAGTCTTGAACGGTGTTAAATAGTAAGGGACATTAGCAACTTCCCTGGTGGATGCCAACCTTCACTGAAAATGCTTCCGAAATTCCCGAAGAACATTTGACTTTTGTTGTTACTCCGTCATACATGCTTTGTCTCCGGCACTTTCTGAGTTCTTGATGCTGTCCCACATGCCCAGGATTGCGTTTTCGTCCGTTAGCAGACAACCCGTTGCGTCTTCGATGTACTTAGGTGCGTGGATTTCGGTCGCGTTTTCTTTCGTTGCGCTGTGATTTTTTAAATATTCGCGCCGTCGTTGTTGTAACTCCCGTGCCGCTTAACATCGATCGATAGCTTGGGCAACTTCCTCGAGTTCTTGGTATAGGTTCTCCGTCGCCTTTGCCCGCTCTCTGCTTGGCAGCCTTTTTGCATCGATCAAATTCGAGCCCAAGTCGTTCTTTTTCGGCTTCGTTGTTGGGATCGCATTTGGTCCAGAATGGACGTCCCATCTGGTCGTAGTGTGTCTCTGCCTGTGCGGGGACAACCACGCAATTCAAGGTTTTTTTCCCCTTAAGTCACGAGGGTAATATCGGTCAAGTGGCTGCCCCCAGAGTTGATGCACATACCAGCTCTTTCCACAGGATTTCCCATGACTTTTCTTAAAACGTCTGGTGATAGATGCTTTAGTTCTTGTTGGATGCCACCACGGTCCATGGCTTGCTCGTATAGACCCCGCAGAAAAAAGTCTGGAACAGTCAAATCGAACGATCTTGCAGGGCAGTGCAAATAATCTCGCCAAAACGAGACATTAAGATGCCGGGAGGTGCTAGCTGGAGAAAGCACCGTCCTGCTGCAACCACATGACCTCCAAACCCAATTCGTCAATTTGCGGCAGAAGAAGTCATGTAGCGCTCACCAGTCACAGTAACCGCTCTCCATAAAATAAGGACTTTCTTGCGAAAGCGGCGCACCACACGCGGATTATCAGTGTCCCAGAGCCGTCTTTTATCAAAATTCCCTGGAAAGACTGTCTATTAAGGCGCAGACGATACGTCCATCGTCTGGTTGATGTTTGAGGGTCCTCTTCGACATCTGCCAGCAACCATTTTGAATATTGGGGAAAAGTTGAGGAGATAAGAGAGACATTAGCAGAAACCCGTACATGATTGCCAGTAGGCGTAGTAGAGACCCTAAGACCGAAGGGGATACAGGACATAAGAAGTAAGTACGTGTGCTACTCTCCCATATCGAGCCAGTCTCCTCGAGGCGAGCAGCTAAGCGCCACCGATTATTCGTCAAAAATATTGACTTACCCCGTGTTCCAGAAGAGTGTAGCAATACATGGATTCTGTACGTGAATCCTGCTTCTGTACTAGATACGCACTTCTAAAGATTTTTTTTTTTTTTTAAGAAAAAGCGGACGTGGTTGTCACGTTGATTTTGAAAAAATCATTTATTACCACGTCAGACAGTAAGATTCCGCCAAGGCCGGTCCCAAGCCCAGATTTATCCTACCCTCAGTAAAATCTGCACCTATTTACAGAGCTCCCATTGGGTTGAGCTCTGGACCAACAACCGTCTCGTAAAAGGCAACTTTTGTGGGAAACCTTCAAATGCCTCGCGGATGGATAACGAACTAATGAGTTTTGATACTTTTCGAACCTAGAACTAAGCTAAGAGCAGGCGCAATGGAAGAGACTACCCTGCAAATGCAACGAAATAAGACAGATACCCTCGCTCTTCAAGAAACACGATGCAATCCCTTCCACAGTGTAAACTTAGTCCGATCTGGATTGACCAAGTTTAAAAAATAATGTTTCCCTTATACGAGGACAGTGGTGGCGAATACAACTTTTTCAAACGCTTGTATGACCCTACAACTGGCACCATAGAGACCCATTGACTTGCGGTCTTGTTCAGCGATTGCGTCTCGATTAATGCTTTATGCTCCGAAAGTATGCATTTAACGTGATATACCCTATGGAATAGGATGAGGAGAAAAGTAGATTTGCATCAAGAAGGCAGTAGCTGATGATGTTCTTTGCCTTGATAGCTATAAACTGGTCCCGTAACTCTAGCGGTAGTCAGAGAATCGAATAAAAATGAGGACTTTCAGTTTTGCACGTGAATGATTTGGAATGGTGAGAGGGCACGTGCCAAGGAAAAGTTCACTAAAGCTCTTCGAAAAAGTGCGATAGAATGGGCTCGGCAATAGAAGGCTTAAATTCTGTGACGTCGTTTGCATATTTTTACCAGAGACGGACTTGGGAAAGGAGACAGGCAACCAGCAAAACCACTAACTTAACGGCTATGACGAAGACTGGCATGCACCCACAGTGGGATTGGAGAGATTGTAAATAGATCTGATAAAGACAGGCAGACTGGACACAGACTGATCCCCAATATAGACACTTGGACCAACAGGAAGGAAGGCATTTCCACTTGACCCAGATGTTTACTGGCCGTGGTTACTTCAGAACCTACCTTCATAGGTTTGGACACGACGAGAACCCTACGAAAAGCGGCATCGGATGAGGGCCATTGTCCTACCTTCGCGGAACTAATCCGGAATGCGGAGCACGTCATGTTCCACCGCCATCGAGTGGTGGACGGAATTGGGTGAGCATTTAACCAAAGACAACATAATGAACATGGAAGACGCATGGGACGCAATTAGCGACACTGTGGCAGCCATTATGAAGCAGCAGCGAAGACAAGAGGGACAGGGCTTAAAAATCGCTTTCCACCCTCTTAAATGTCATCACGGGGCATAATACTCCAAAGAACCACATGAAACTACCACGACTAACGGATGGAGATCTTTATCGACGATGTGGAGTAGAGGAAGTCAGAGAGGACACAATCCACTTTCAATGCCACTGTCCAAGTCTCATGTACCTTTGACACAAATTCCTCTAGGACTCAGAAGAAATATCCAGCAGACCAATGAGCAATATCTTGAACTACATCAAATCAACTGGATGGTTTGCCAGTCCATTACAAGCAAGTAATTGTGCCATGGATATAGAGCAAGGTTAACCAATGAGCAAGGGAACGACACATCTCCCCTATGGGTATCAAAATGGGTCTGCCACCCCCTAAAAAAAATCACTGACGTAGTAAAGATCTATAGAAGGACTGAACCCTAAAGGAACCAGAAAGGCAGGCCTGGGAAAGCTGTTAGGAACTTGCGATGTATCTATGGGTCAACACTCACCGTGCAAGAGCCCTATTTTTTTTATAGAGGATTCAAGACATCTGAGTGTTATTTTAGACAGAAAACTCAGCGGGAAACATAGGATGGTTTTAGGAAAGCTCATAGGGAATAACTCACTGACTTTGACACTCAGAACCACGCCTTCAACTGTAGTATTGGCAACTAGTGCTACAGTCCTTACGACTTAGAATTGAAAGCACTGACAGCACCCTGCCAAGGAAAAGCAGGTCCATCGAACTACCTGGAAGCAGGACCCAATATTATCCACTGATGCAGACCTTACGGTATCAGCACTCACTTCACCAGCACCGAAGATCTGCCAGCTGATCCGAGCAATGGCAGGACAGTAACAAAGGAAGTTAACCAAAGTATCGCTGCTCTCTCTACAAGCGTCACAGACAGTGGTGTCTCTTAAGCCTGAGATGGTTAGCAATGGAAAAATGTCCCGTGAGAACGCCAATAAGTTGTGTACAGACAGCAAGAATGCCGCTGATTTTTTACAAACGTTTGAGAGCACTTGTTTATTCCACCAGCATCCTTGAGAGTTTTGGTTTCTGAGAGAGCCAATCGTCAATGGAGGCCTTGACCGAGGACGCGGATAAACCCACTGTAGGTTCAGGTGCTGAGAAAACATCGCCTGAGTCTTGCTTAGCAATCTCATCTGTGATCTCGTATCCCGCAATCCCAGACAAGAGTCAGAAAGGTCAGTCTTGCGACCAAATTCAAAGAGTTCTTGCATTCTCGAACTAGTTTGGAACTGGTTAAAGGGCTGAACAAGGACTTCAGCGAAGCCTTACTTTCACTTTACTTCGACCGCTCTATCTATTCTTTACAATATAGACGGTAGCCCTTAGGATAGCATAGACGAGGCTCAGACTCTGACCAAAGTCAGTCCGCAACGTAAGGAAAGTCGACTTTAAATTTGCACAGCATCCGAAGATTCGGTGTCATTCCATCAGACGTGCCGTTCCAAGCAACCAGGGTCGTAGAATTGGTGTCACGCAAGGTCATCGAAACTCCAGTGGGAATGATACTAAAAGCCACCTCCTCTAAGACGGTAGATTGCTTAGATAGTACAGCCCATAATATACGAATCAGGATGAGGAAAATCAAGCAGAGCATCTAGAGCAGAACCAGGCGTACTCGGAAAGCTTCCGTGCAGCCGAGGCAGGCCATTCTTCGAAGCTTGGTAAAAAACGCAGTCACATATTTACGCAAGAGCCCCCTCGCGACGCATTGGCTAGAAAGGATCTTCTCATAGCCATATATGTAGATCCAGAAAACCACGTCTTGCCAAAAGCACTCTTACATCGCCAGACGGCTCAGACCCTCTTGGACGTCAAGAATTTTAGTATCTTGCGTTGACAACTTTAAGCTTAACGAGGCTCTACAGCCGCTGAATCGCCCACCGTAAGTACAAAATTTACACAATTAATACCATCCAATCAAGTAGAAGAGAAATCTATGGTCATCCCTACTCCTGATCAGAGCCTAAGATTTCAGTATCAGCCAAAGCGCGGACCGAGTCTTGGTGAAATAAACTCGAGTTTTGTGCTTTAATTTCGAGCACAATTTCTGATATTTTACTCATTTATTCCGGAGTAGCTTCCAATTAAAAGTCTGCAACTAGATCTTCAAGGAATGCAAACAGTTTTACCCTCTACACGGCCTAGAATTTTAAGCATCTTCTGCTGAAAATCTAACCCCAAACCCTTCACCTTAAAAGCACAAAATTTACACAGGTAATTTCATTCAACCAAGCAAAGAGGTATTCATTGGTCGAAACCTCTTTTTTTTTAACCACACTGCGCCATTCAGACCTCAGACGAGACGAGACGATCGGATACAACTTCAGACCCAACATCTCATGAACCTGCTCAGAGCTGGCTCTGCTCTCAAACCTTTAATCAGAGCACACACATAATTGAAAGCTCTGCCGCACAGTCTCTAACGCTGCCTGCCGATGAGTCATACGGCCGGGGGCATACCCATCCATACTCAAGATATTAACTCATCTCATAGATACTTTTATAATTACGGCTTCTTGTGGTCTTTTTGTTTTTTTGTGGGAAATATGCAGGCTGGCTACCGCATTCTACCGGTCGTCTCCGTGTATCGACGACTGGAAATCAGCAGCTGATCCAGTGGAAGTTGTAACTCCTGTTTGCGCAAACACACCAATTCCGGTTTCTATTTACGTTTACCGTTAATTAAGTCTCAAAATTTTGCTAGAACGCGAGGAGAAACAACTAATTTTTAATTAATTCATTTTTTTTTAGCCGCTCATCTGCATCTTTAGCCGATTGTTATGCTGTTTAACGTGCGAGTATTTAAATTGAATTGAGTGCCTAGCTCGCCGTCAGTTGATAAAGATCAGCTTAAACGATACGATGAGCTTTTCTCGACTTACGGTTATCGGTTTCGAATGTAAGCTGCCATTGGAAGGTTTATCCCCAATCAAGGACTCTATTGTGATTTAATTGTATTTATGTGTACTCGTGAGTGGAGACTTTAAACTGAACTTTTGTGAACTCTTGTGTATGCTGCTTGTATGAATTAGTTTTTAGAATAATTTTTAAATTAAACTTTTATTACCAACGTGACGTGACGCATTGCCTGTGGAATTTTTGTGCGTGCAAAAGCTGTTTGCGAAAAGGACTTGTTCTTGCCAGCAAAATGGGACTACGTGCATATTTTTTTGTGGTGAGTGTATTGGATTCAAACGATGTCTCAGTTTGGTGCAGGGTGGGGGGAATCCCCACTTTTGTTTGATGTGTCAAAACTGGATCAAACTGTCAAAGTTATAACGTGAAAACCTAGTGTTTTCGAGTGTTTTTCTGGATTTTTTTCTTACTGCGACTTAATGAAACTGAAAGCTGATTAAATCCTTTTTTTTTTAACCCAACTACATGAGATCACCATCCTCAAATAGACTGGAAACAAAACCAGAACATCTTTACCAAAATTTTAACATTCTTACATCATCGTTCGTTCTATAGACAGAGTTTCTTGATTTTTCGAGCTTGACGCGATGACAGTGCATTGAATTAACTTGCTTCCAGATAGGATTCCCACAGAAATTTTTCGATGACAGAATAAAAGATGGCAACAAAGACAAAAAAAAAAAAAGAAAAAAAAATTTAAAATACACAAATGACCTTTGATTAGCATTAAATTAGACCCGAAAAAAATGTTGTCTCTCACGATAGGTTGCACTTGACATTTAGCTAATTCAATCCGCTTAATAAATAAGCACAAAATATTTTTTTGTCAAATGTCTATTAAGAATTATGCACAAAGAAATATGCTGTTCTGAATTAAGTAAGCCTGACACCCGTTTGAAAATTTATTTAACAATTTATTCGGCCACACCTGTGAAATACTAAACCAAGCTTACCTCTGTTCGGATAAATTATTCAAACAATTATTTAAATTATTAGTATTTTAAGCTTAGACCTATCACAACTTAAAATAAATTTCGCTGAATAAAGAACGAACAAGTTAATTCTTAGTCATCCTTAGACAAAGTGGTTGGGTTGACATTTATGAGTTCTGTCAACGGATCCCGCCCGCCATGGCCTTGCGTTTTGACCTTAACGTAAATAAATTTTATGCTTAAGCCAAGCTTGGCTTACGGTCATCCTTAGGCGAAGTGGTTGGTTTGACATTTATGAGTTCTGTCAACGAATTCCACCCGCATTGGCCTTGCGTTTTGACCTTAACATAAATAAATTTTATGCTTAAGTCTAAGTCTAAGTCACGCTTGGCTGAAGGTCAATCCTTTTTGGTTAGATTCCGGTTTTCATTGAAACCAGTCTATTCGCATCCAGGAAGTCTTGCTTGAATGATTAATTGTCATTGTCCGTTGGCATCTGAGCCGACAACTTTAGGATCAATTAGAAACACAGGTAAAGCTGTCTTTTATACAGACGTGTCGCTGATTGATCGGGAGCAGGTATCTATTCGGAGGAAGCGGATGTGAACAAGGCCATTTCACTAGGCACATAGTATACTACGGTCTTTCAAGCCGAAGTCTAGGCTATCGAAAGTGTAGCTCACGTAGCTTTAAAAAAGAAAATAAGGCGTGCATCTGCTCGGACAGCTAAGCCGTGGTTAAGGCTTGTTCTGCTTAAGTGATTGCCACAAAGGTCGTGAAGGAAGCGATTGTTAAGCTGAACCGACTCGAGTGCGGGTGTTACTCGGTGAAATTGGGTTCCACCCCCAGGGGGGAGTATATAAACCCATTTCTGGGCCATTAATAGGCTACGGCTTGGCGTTCTTTAAACAATGACTGAACTGTTACTAAATCTGTGAACTATTACAGAGCCCGTCACGGATTTTACTTCCGCCCACGAACACCTGAAAACTATAGGACTTAGGAATTCGGGCCTTTGTGAGTTATATATGTCTGGATGGATAGATATCTGCCTATTTCTCGCATGGGGCGGTTTAAGCCGAAGTACAATTGTCTCTGAGGGACTACGTACTTTTGTTCAGTGATGGACAGCCCCATACAAATCCAATACAAACATAGGTTATGTTAGGTTATAGTCGCAGGCTGCATCACATACAACTTCACTTAGATAAGGTTCACTGCGCTACCACAGGATCAACATTTCCAAAGAGATAACCACTGAACCAGGAGGAGGAGAGCGGTTCGCCGAGGTTGTTGAAAAAGTAGGCTCCTAAGTCCAGGCTCCTACGAGCAGAGAGAGCTTCATATATACAAAGAGGATGTAGTATGGTTTCTTTCTCTTCTTCATCCATGCAGCATCTACAGAAGTCGCTATTTTTAAGGTTACCTGTACCTTAGCACAGCAGAACTTTGGTGGATATTGTGCAATTCTTAGTGGGTTCTTGCTTCATAATGAGAATTTACTTCCAGGTCTTCAACCAACAAGCCTCTTCAGGCAGAGTCAATCTTAAACTAACTGTCTTCAGTTTTGAACATCACGTTGGTTAAGAAGCTCCACCTAAGGTGGAGTCTTAGGTTAGGTTAGGTCAAAGAAGGGGGTGCAATGGATAAGGACTCATCACGTTCACTCGGAAATCCAATCGTCCATTGTGAACCCCTTTGTGTAGAAAAAGAATAAAAACGTAGAGCCAAACTTATCTTGTTAATGGCCGACTTGCAAACCATTCCTATGAGCTCCTGTTACCTCTGCGGTGCTTGGGAAGAACCTGGATGCTAAGATACGTGAGCGTCGTTCTTGCAGGGTAGGGCAGTGGCATAGCAGATTATGGATTGACTGTACTTCTTCTTTATCTCCGCAGCTTCTGTATGAATAGTTGAACCTGTCCTTTTCAGGACACTTCAGGACAGCAGCTTTTCAGATTTGTGTTTGTCATCATGGAAGGCTTAAACGCTCTAAATATTCGTCGTATCATCGATGCCTAGGTATCGTCGAGCCAAAAGTGTGTTTTCAAGAAGCGAATCATTACCATTTGAGCAACGACTTTTCGACTACCAGTGACACTAATTATTCAATAAATTATTTCATTAATTATTCGATTAATCACAATCGCTAAATGCACTCAGCCTTCCATATATCTCGACAAATCAATTCAAAATTATGCGTGCTTTCATTAGCATTTTAATCGATTCGAATTTGTTTTATTGCCACCGTTCAAGCTGTCAAAATCTAGGCAAAAACATGCGAAAGACGAAAAATGTAGAAATGGGGATACAGGAAGTAAAATATGGCTTAGACTGGTGCAATTTAAATGCAGGTGTGGGTTAGGAGTGGTGATTTCAGTACCTAGAAACCCAATTAGCTCCGATGCGCCGTTTTGGAGCGGAAACTGTTGTCTGGAAGCACATAAATATCCACAGATACGTGGAGATCGGAAATAACTTAATGTTAAAACTAGGTACAGCCACCATACGAACGAGCTGAACAAGTGAAGTGGACCTGGGCTTAAGCCAACAATCTCTACTCAGCTGCCTTGAATGTGGTTTGAACTTCCTGGCAGTTCAATGGATCCATGTGCCTCAGGTAGACAATATTTTCTCTGGAAAATACACGACGAATTAGTTACTGAAAAATCCACCCGAGCACAGGTGGTATGCAGGGGCTTAGCAAGTTAAATTTGAAGACATGGCTTGCAGCAAAGGAACCAGACCGCCCAAGGAACAAAACAGTCTCGAGAAGGTGCAGAAGGTGGTCTGCATTTGCTTAATGGGGCCACGTCCAATGACAATTGAAAGGAACAATAAGATGCAAATAAAAACGGATACAGACAGAGAGCTGAGCATCGTTCTAAGGCACAGAGGGACCGTTTACAATAATAGTCCTTCCGCCTAGTATGCCTTCGAAACCAATACCATAACGGGGAACTGATCCAGGGATATATTGGCCAAGAACCAACCTTTCAACACCGATGGGCAGTCCCTCCTGCATCTTCCAAGCGGAAATCCAGGCGATCGGAGGTTATTCCAGACTTAAACTTGACAAAAACTATCGTAGTCAAATTGTTCTTAAATAACTGAGCTCCTGAGGGTTATGTAAGATTGTTAAGATAAACTCCCCAGGGCGCCTTCTTCAGGGAGAGTGTGGAGCACCATCGTTAAATCCACTTCAGATACTCCGGTTCATCAAGGAAATCAAACTTCAGCAGGTGATTTAAGTTCAGCATCTCATCGACTAGAACTCTAAGTCGGGGTGCGCACTATAGACCTACAAGGTCGCGCTACGCTTGCACCCCTGAAAGGCTAAAATCAATCAACCATCTTACAATCTAGGCAAACTCAATGCAGAATCGTGACGTGAAAGACTATAAGGAGAACGCCAAGCTGGCGAGAGACAGAGAGACAACTTATCTTATAGAGCCTAGACCCTTCTGTGCTATTGTGGAAGACACTAAAAGACTCTAGTGGGAACTCCCGTAACTAAGGCAAGCAAAGGCACTACTTCAACTGGATATAAGCCGTATCCTAGTTAAAATACAAACAGGTTAGGAGGACTACGAGTTTCTTCACAACTGAAGAAGCACCTAGGAAGCCAGGACTAGGAAATGATGGGATATAAGGCTTTCAAGGAGATATGGGACACTTACACGCGAAAAATTGGAATGCTCGTATTTTTTTTTGAGAAAAACAATCCCAGACGGGATGCTCTTACCTCTGCTGGAACCAGGAAAGGGGCAAGAGGGTGTGATCTGATGGGGTGAAATATTTGTCAAGGCAGTGATCATTTAAGCAGTTATGTCGATGGCTGCCACTCAAGGCATCATGATGAATCTTACAAAACTAGGCAGATATCCCTCAAGCCAATCTTAGAGAAATAGAGGTCATGAAACTGTAGTAAAATCCAGAGAATAAATAACCTGAGAGAATCATGGAAAGATGACGGAAATAAGGGACAATAAGGCGGTCTGGTACTACTTTTACTTTAGCTAAACAGGATTGAATGAAAGGCTTCGGAATTGATGATCCTATCTCTAACCTACTGAACCAGTTTTAGAAACCGATTACGTGCCAGCACGTCACTTTTCACGCAGCGGTGCCCAGACCGATGATCTCAGAGGATTGTATCGAAAGACGTTCTCCGTTGTAACGAGAACTTTTTCACGTACCACCTAGCAGTAGATACTTTCAATTGACTTCGATTTGTGTGTCATACTCAAGCCGTTCTTCCCTCTCATTCAACCGTAAAAGTTGCTGATCATCAATAAAACTTTGTCAATGGAAGATACGGATGCATCTGAGCATTTTCCATGTTTATGACATCATGAATGCTTTAAGCTCAGACGTTATTTTTATTTCTGTACTTAAGCATCATTTTAAAGTGATTGGATGCGAGTTTTACGCATAGAGACTTCCATTTCGCTGAATTTGACTGGTTAAGCAGTAAACAAGTTATGTAGTTGCTTCGAAGATAGACATAAACAATCCGATACGGGTTCTTGATTGACGACCAGTCTTTAAGCCATAGATCGAGTTCAAAGGTCCTTCTTTCTGTTGCCAATTATTTGAAGTAGACTATTCCCTTTCACAGGCGGGCTTGTCTCTTAATTGAAATCACAGAATCAGCTTAGAAGAGACAGCCACACAGTCGTCACACTAGAACTAAGTGAGTCATAACCAAAATGCATCATCAACAGCTTACGGAAGCTAACTACTTGCTATAGTTTCCCATTGCTAGCTTTCATGATAACACTACAGTTCGAGGTGAGCACGGCCCTCAACCAACGAGTCTCATCCTGCCACCAATTGCGTACGCCGAGTTGGTTCAGGTCACCCTCCAGTTCTGAGATGAGCTCGTACTCCCTTAGGGGTGGATTCAAAGATTCTTCGAGCTGGAGCATAGGTGTTCATCCGTTTTACAAGCCTTAGTCCTCTTAATCGATGCTTTTCTCCAGGTTGCTCACGCTGAACAACTTGCCTAGTTCCTAGTTAAATCTTCTCCTCCATGACCCGTCAATGCAGGTGGGACAATTAGTCGAACGTAGAACTTTTCTGTCGAAGATTTCAGCCCCGCTTTCATCCGACTTTGACAAAGTTCATGCTTCTGCACCCCTCTGAGGATAGCGTCTCCTTGGTCCTTCTCGATAGGCTTTTGCTGAATAATTCTCTCCTAAGGCCATAGTAACCGCGATTGGCGAGGGCTATTCTACGTTGGGTCTCCGCGCTGGTGTCGTTTGCAGAGCCTAGGTAGGCGGACTCCTTCACCACCTTAAAAATATAGTTTTACACTTTACAGGCCAAGATAGGTTCATTGTGCTGCAACTAGGTAGGAGTAGATGGATCACACTGTCCGCTCCTGGAATCAATTGCTTTTTTCTTGTGAAGACGTTTATGTTAGCCGTAGGGGCCATTGAGATGGTAAATTCGACTTCACAGCGGTTCACCACAACATTGCGCCGTACAAAAGAATAGGCCTTACAACCGACGTGTATAGCCGAGCGTTCTCCATCGTCATCCTTCATAAGCGAATGAGTTTTGAAGGAATACCAAAAACATGACACACAACAGCTCATCTCTACTCAATCTATCATTGATCTGGAAGATGTTGTTGACCGTCGATTGCTAACTCGCTTACTTAAGGTGGCGCTACAGTCCGAAGTAGACCTGGATCGCAACAAACAAGCGTCTCCAGCCAGCTCGGTCTTAAGGGAGTTGTCTTCAGTTTCGCACGCCAAGTTGGTTGAGGTCCTCTTCCACTTGTGTGCTCCAAATGAGTCGCTGTCTTCCTCTACTGCGTCATTCCTCGGGTGGTTGGATTCCAAGTCGATTGCACACCACAGGGAACTATGCTGTCACCATTACTGTTGAACACTGTTCTAAACGAACGAACTCCTCCTTATCCTAGGAAGCACGGGTGTGTAGACTACTTGAATACGTCCATAATGTCCCTCTGTCCTTTACCCTTTGGGTAAATACGGACTTTTCTGGCCGATATATTGCACTGCGTTTGTCAAAGTGTGGGCATATAGACTGAAAGCTGTAGATTGCCTCAATGTCAAGCCAACTGAGGAAGAATTAGTGACACCTCCGTACCTCATGTGCGACTCATGGGTATGGACATTATTGCTTTTGCTGCAGTAATTATTCGCTGCAAGTCCTAGGGGAAGTACCCCATGATCTACATATATGGACCATATCAACTCTCCAATGTTATTCTTCTAACGGATGCGGAAGCGGACTCGTTTTTACTATTACATACAGGCTCAAGTCCAAATCTTAGTCACTCCTCCAAAGTGGCATCACAATGAACCTCTGTTGGTCTGAGTAACTCTCGCCGAATGCCATTGTCTATGCCTACCCAAATACCCATCTAAGTGACGCACATGCAACGATTCAAACGGTTTCTCCGGCATGGACTTTTAGCCTGTCAAAGCAATTTATTTGTCCATTGCGCTCTCCAACTTAAGTTTCTTGTTTTTAACGGTGATACAACCTAAATATCCCGAGGCAACTTCAACAAATTTAAACAAACAAATCCAACCAACAACGTTCAGAATGTCGACAAACATCTTTCAGAATGTTTTTAGCGGAAGCAATCAATAAGGCTTTGTTTTGTTTGAAAGACGTTTCGCTAACCTATCGGGTTTTAAATGTCAGAACTTGTGATATATACTCGTACGGGGTACGTCATGCTATGGATATCAGTGAGCGCTGCAAAAGATACAGGTGCGAAGGCCATACAGCGTGTTATTAATTTTAAAAATTTTGCTGGCACATGCCATCGTTTACGTAAGTCTTAGTCGCTATGCAAGCAAGAATTGTATAAAAAAAATTTCCGGAAACAGAAAAAAACAACACTGACGCGATGTGCAGTAACAGGTCTTTCTTAGGGTAGCGTATTTCAATAAAAAAAAAAGTCAAAGGATGAAGGAAGTGTTGAAGTAGTTTCGTTGCCACTTTTTGAAACACCAGTTCCTACTGAAATGGAGTAGCTTCCCTAAGGGGGATAGGCAAAACTTGAAATAACGGTAAGATCCCAGTAACTTCTTGCTCTAAATATGCCCTAAAAGATGAGGGATGGGGGACAGCTTTACAGTGGCAGGTTAGGTCTTTTCGTAGGGTGCCCAGCTCTGAGCTAGTGCCAAGACTTTCAAAAACCAAAATTTCGGACAAGAATTTGCAAAAAATAATCAATTTTTACCAAAAAATCAAGCAACGCATTGAAGCTATACACGCGCCGCGATTAAGGCCTTCTGCACACGGCGCGTCTCGCCATAGACGCGTATAAAATTCGTCCTGCAGCGACAATTCTCCCTCTATTTGTAAGCGCATTTTATTTAGTGGCAAGTGATGAGGAAGGCCTACCTTTTGTTAAATTATTTTCGTCACCGCAAAAAAAAGAAGAAACGTAGGTAAGTGTACCTACTGCAAGCTCGATTTGGAGCTCGTCTGCTTTGACGAATACGTACGTGCCTTATGTGATGCAGTTGTCTATTGAAACGATCGCGACCAGCACACAAGCGTATTCCTTCCGTACATCCCGTCTAGCACGCGTTTTGAGAAGACGCTCCGTGTGCAGAAGGCCTAAGAGTTTAATTACCACTGTGTAGAGGTACATAGTGGTGACTCAGCAGGCGCTGGTTCGAGCTCTGGTCAGGAACAGCATAAAAAGAAGCTCCTAGATCTCCCATTCCTGTCCCAAAAAAGCTAGGCTTACTGGCAAACCCCAAATCGAGTCTGAGTAGTGAGTCATAAAAAAAATTTGAGTGGTGAATACGACGGACTTCTTAGCGGGAAGTTCAGGTTCGAGTCCCAGAAAAAGACTTAAAAATTTGTTTATGGTCCCGTGAATAGAATCGAAGTGTGCACGGATGGATCCCACATCGATGGAAAATCTGGAGCGAGGGACTACTGCAAAAGGTCACCTCTCAATCATGCAGTCCATTTGAACAGTTCCTGACTGTCTTTAACTTTTCTAAGAATTTTGCTATACTTAAGGGCACGTAACCACGACTCAGTATCTTAGTAACAGCAGTAACACCTATCTGCTCGGACAGTCAAGCAGCGCTAATGGCGCTAGCAAATCCAAGAACCACTGAAACCCGCCAATGAACTGGCGAGAAAAGGGGTGTGAGCATGGATGTGCCCAGGGTTACAACCATAGAAGTTGTTAAAACCGCATACAGCTGCTCGTTCGAAAAACACCACGAAAACATGTAGAAAAGACTGAAAACCTGCAAAGCTGCCGAAGCCATGACTAAGCGCCCCTGCTCTCGTCACACAAAGAGGCCACTCTTTCTAGGCAGAAGACAGATGATCCGTCTCTACACCGGACACATTAACCAGAATAACCGAGTCTACAGACTGGGACTGGTGACGTTTAGCACTTCCCCAGGATGCGAGGAAGAAGAAAAAAGGCCTGGAACACTTCCTCAGCTCAAATAGCACGATCTTGCTGGTCAACCCTTATCCGCATTTCTTAGGGTGACGCGACGTTGAATGTTTTCCGCAGCAACACAATTTTTACGTAGTGTGACAGGTTACGCCGTTCTGGTGGAACTACATGTCTTTAAGTTTAAAAAAATCAATCAATGCTGTCCGTTCTGTATTCTGTAACCAATTTGACAACGTAGCCACCTGTTCATCAATTTTAAAGTTGTCTATGATAGCTTTTGCCCCATTTAGGGGTTCTTTTCTTCAATAACCCCAGCGAACTGACTTCCACAAACGTACTAAAAAGGAAAGTAGTCCTTAAAGCAAAAGAAACAATCAACACCTCGGAAAAATGATTTCCGGTATATGTCCACCAAGAGAGCATCTCAGGAACTGCATCCTGGAGCTTCAATTTTCGACCGCTTTTTCGAGCGAAGTCGAAGACCAACGACTTCAAATACTCTCACAGAAAATAGCCCAGCAGCGTGAATTCACACGATCTTGGAGGCCAGGCCGGACCACAGGTCCATTTTTGAAGATAATGTTGTCAAATCCTTGTTTCAATACTCGATAGTTTTACCGCCAGTATGACATGTGGTACCATCCCGTTGAAACTTAATATCAAACAAAAAAATCGTTGATCTTGGCTCTGTACCGGGCGCCATTGGTGTTGACATTTCTTCATTTTTGAAGAAGAACGGCCCAATGATGCCGCCAGCCTACAAGCCGCACAAAAGAGTGCGTTTTTCAGGGTTAAGCTTTGAATTTTTCTCGTTCTAAATCCGACAATTTTGCCAAAGTCACTGAGTGAGCCTCATGACTGAACAACATTCGACGGTAAAGAAGTGGATCGACTTTTCAATTGTGTTGTGAATAGCCGACTCACTTGGTCGATTATGTTGACCGTAAAATTTTACTGAACACTGATTTTGAAAATAAATTCCCACAATTTTTAAAAGTTGCTGGGGTGTAAGCCTTGGAACGATAATTTGCCAAACAATACTGAATAAAAAGATGGCGTCAGCTGTCAGGTCAGCTGCCTGAGTGTTGCCATATTGAAAAAAAACTCCTAAAAAACGCCAAAATCTATGTATGAAGAGTAGACCAAAAGGCCTCTGTGCAAGCACCCTCTAAAGTGCAATTTCCTCATACTATAGCATACCATATTGAGTATCAACTCCTTAACGTCAATTTAGAAGAATTTTTTGGAGCTATAGATACAAAAAAGTTGCAAAACAAAACCTCTTCAAGCTAAGCGAAGGTCTGTAGAATTTCTACCTCGTATAGGGAATCACAATGGACTAAAAGGTCCCCATGCTACAACCCTCTAAGGTGCGATTTCCCCATACCATACCATACCACATTGAGTTCCAAATTCTTAACATTAATAGCAACAAATTATCAGAATTGTAGATATGTACAAACAAGTTGCAAAACCAAACCTTGTCAAGTTTAGCAAAGGTCGGTAGAATGTCTACCTCATTCCATACCATACCATGTTATACTGAGTGCCAACTTCTTAACGTTAATAGAGAAGAATTGTTGGAGCTATAGATGCAAAAAAAAAAAAATGCAAACCAAAACCAAACCCCGTGCTACAACCCTCTAAGATCCGATTTCCTCATACCATACCATGCCATGCCATACTGAGTGACAAATTCTTAACATTAATGTCGACAAATTCTTGGAGCTGTAGATACAAACAAGTTGCAAAACCAATTCAATTTCTACCTTGTGTAGGGAATCACAATGGACTAAAAGGTCCCCATGCTACAACCCTCTAAGGTGCGATTTTCTCATACCATACCATACCACATTGAGTTCCAAATTCCTAACATTAATATCAACAAATTATCAGAGCTGTAGATATGTATGTACAAACAAGTTGCAAAACCAAACGTTGTCAAGTTTAGCAAAGGTCGGTAGAATTTCAACCTCGTCTAACCAAGGAGTGCCAGAAAAAGGCCAAAAAAAAAAGCGAATTTCTGGTCGAGCAGAGAAGGAGGAACTAATATTTTAGGCACCCACATATATGTATGTGCCGGAATCTAAAACATGTTAAACCCATCAACATCAGGAATAAAGCATAGCAATTTTCATAAGTTGTTCCTCCAAAGTTGACAATGAAATTAGCATACCGCTGCAATAAGAACATGTTTCAACATCTTGAAGCTGATGGCTTTTAAGAGGCGACATCGTCATACCACTTTTACCTGCATATATTAATCGATAAATTTAGAAATATTTATCATAAAATTAGAAGCTACAAATGCCACCACATTCAATAAAAGCTTAATTGATGATGTTATCGTGTTTTGCACACTTTTTACCATTTTGTCGTCTCGGTCTTGGGCCATCGGAGAGCTCGTCTTGAATATCAAGTTTTTCGTCTATTTTGTCGAGAGTTGATAACAAGTCAAGTCAAGTCAACGGGTAGCATTTTTGAATACTATGTCAATGAATTAGTTTTGAAGGAAATTTCGCGCTGAACTTGTAGGTTACGCATATTTTATTAAATTTTAATGCTGACCTCTTTATTTGTGGGTAGGTGCTCGCCTTGTTGACTCTGCAAGGGAGTCTTGCCGATTGGGAATCGAGCGGAAAGAATCTCAGTTGGATTTATGATATTAAGAACTCAGTAACTACGCAAAACCAAACCTATAAACTGAACTCTGAAACAGGTAAGGTTGCAGCGGGGAAAAACTCTCCACCCCCACCCATCCAAGCTAACATTGATGTCTCATTTTTGCTTGGCTAGGTGCCTTCAGATATCACTTCGATGTAAGCGTCGTGGACAGTTATAAATTCGAGACCCAAAGTAGTGACGCGGTCACGATGGGTTGCTATGGATGGAAAGATGCCGTAGAAAAGTGGCATCCAACGAATTACGTTGCGGATAGTCATGGCTGGCGAACTGTGAGAGATATTAGCAAACCAATCGATGTTTATCCCGAGTATGAGGCGCATACTACACGAACTTTCCTTGACAACTTGCCTCAATGTCTGGCATTTATGATTGAGAGTGCACCATTGACGGTGTTTGTTTTTACTAACCATGAGCCGACACCCCCTCCTAGCCCTGTTAAGCTTCATGATGACCATGTTCCACGTGGGTCGGAGCACATTCAACGAATTGAAAAACGTAAGTGAGTGGTATTTTCCTATCCATTCTTACAATATTTATTCCTCCAGCTGCAGCTAACTTCCCTGGACCAACAGGATCGACGAGAATTCCTCAATTTGGTATGTAACACAGGAAGAAATGTGTAAATGTACAAAATTCATGAAGACTTTTTTCAGGCGAGCCTCCAGGAGGAACTGTATCACTCACTTCTCGTTTTGGTAATACATAACTCTAGAAAAATCAAAGCGAATCAGTATAACTTTTCATCTTTCAGGGGAGACTGGTCCTCTTCGACCAGGTCCACAACGACCAGTGGCAACACCGTCTACTCCACTTACTGGCCCGCCAGGGTTACATGGAATCGTCATCCCTCCAAGTAGAAACTAACAAGCTCCCTAAGATCTGCTACTAAGGTCAGTAATTTTTCTTGTTTTTTTCAGCCAATATTCCTTCAAGAAAACCCAAAGAGAGAATCACACCTGTGAGGCGACCTTATGATGAAACTACACCCGGTGATGAACCAGAATTACTGTTAACCGGTTTATCCATTTCGGAAAGGACAGGTGGTGTACCAAGCTTGCCACCAACACCTTTTGAAGATCACAGTCACGCTTCTTCAACTCATTCGCCGCTGATAGCTATAGAAGGGCCTTCTCCGCAACCACCTGAGAGAATATCGGTAGTTATCTCAGAACCCAGTCCACTAGGAAGGCCCCAGATTAATGTAGGCGATGCTGCCAGGCCGCCATTTACTATTTCACCGGGATCTGCTACAGTAACACCGCCGCAATATGAAGTTAACACTCCCCATAGGACCCCGGGATCATCGATTGGTGACAGAGGAGACCTAGAACAACCTGAAATTCCCACAGAACCGTCATATTTTGAAATCACCCCTGGTGATAGAAAAGGATCTTCACCACCGCTATTGGTGGAGTCTATAAGACCACCATCCGATTCAGGGACACCCACTTTAATTGTTCCCGGCGGTTTTCCCTCAAAGAAACCTGGACTACCACCACCATCACTAGGTGAACCTCCAAGGAGGATCTCATACGGTGGGTCCACATCGCATTTCCCCCCGCAGAAACCCACTTCAGGCCCATCCAGGATACCCAGTGGGGCACCAATATCTCCACCAACCTCGTATGATGGATCCACATCGAAATTCCCCCCGCAGAAAGCCACTGCAGGACCATCCAGGGTAACCAGTGGGGCACCAATATCTCCACCAACCTCATATGATGGATCCACATCAATATTCCCCCCGCAGAAACTCACTTCGGGACCAACTCCCTCCAGGATACCCAGTGGGGCACCAATATCTCCACCAACCTCGTATGATGGATCCACATCGATATTCCCCCCGCAAAAACCCACTTCAGGCCCATCCAGGAAACCCAGTGGCGCACCAATATCTCCACCAACCTCGTATGATGGATCCACATCAATATTCCCCCCGCAGAAACTCACTTCGGGACCAACTCCCTCCAGGATACCCAGTGGGGAACCAATATCTCCACCAACCTCGTATGATGGATCCACATCGATACTCCCCCCGCAGAAACTCACTTCAGGACCAACTCCCTCCAGGATACCCAGTGGCGCACCAATATCTCCACCAACCTCGTATGATGGATCCACATCAATATTCCCCCCGCAGGAACTCACTTCGGGACCAACTCCCTCCAGGATACCCAGTGGGGAACCAATATTTCCACCAACCTCGTATGATGGATCCACATCGATATTCCCCCCGCAGAAAGCCACTGCAGGACCATCCAGGATACCCAGTGGGGCACCAATATCTCCACCAACCTCGTATGATGGATCCACATCGATATTCCCCCCGCAGAAAGCCACTGCAGGACCATCCAGGATACCCAGTGGAGCACCAATATCTCCACCAACCTCATATGATGAACCCTCATCGTTATTCCCCCCGCAGAAAGCCACCGCAGGACCATCCAGGATACCCAGTGGAGCACCAATATCTCCACCAACCTCATATGATGAACCCTCATCGTTATTCCCCACGCAGAAACCCACCGCAGGACCATCCAGGATACCCAGTGGGGCTCCAATATCTCCACCAACCTTATACGATAGACCCACATCGTTATTCCCCGCGCAGAAACCCACCGCAGGACCATCCAGGATACCCAGTGGGGCTCCAATATCTCCACCAACCTTTTATGATAGACCCACATCGTTATTCCCCCCGCAGAAACACACTTCAGAGCCTTCAAGTTCCATTGAAGGAACTATACCGGCTCTACTTAGACCTCACGACTCTACTGGTATCGACACAACTCATGCGCCAAAATACGAACTACGTAAGTTGAAGCACAAAACTCACTCAAAACAGTTAAAAAAAAAAATATTTTTTCACAGCTCCAGGACGTACCCCAGTGAAAACGTATATTCCTCCTCCTACAACACCGTTCTCCCGTCCAGCAACAGAAACTCCACAATATCTAACACCCCCAAGAGAGCCTGGAACATACTGCATGTGTGAATGCCCCCGAGTTTAAAATATTCCCACAGACAATCCGCAAGAAACAGATCTTCAACCGGCTTAACAGAGATAAGGACAAAACGGATAACTACGACGGCCATCTTAGAGACAATATAACGCTAAATTGTGACCGTTGCAAACGCCTAAAGCAGAAACTCATCAATCAAAACTAACAAAACTTATATTTCGACGTAAAAAAAAAAATAAAATTAACAGTGAAGGGATTATTTTAGAATTTATGAAAGGATTCCGTGGTCTCGTTTGTTTGTTTGTTTGCTTGTCCAGGCTTACTCCCGATATTGCAGAAGAATTGCGAACAAAAAATGGTTTTAGGGGTGTCATAGTTGACAATGGGGTTTGTTCCTTTAACGATTAAGGAACCTAGTTGATCAAAAGCCAGTACGTCGAAGGACATTTTATCCAAATAGTGTACTGAACATTCTCCAGGCAGAATAGAGATAAAAATATAGGACGGAGGACTAGGAACTGGCGCACTAAGACGTAGCGGAACGGATAAAATCCAAAAAAAACGAAACATAGCCAGCCAGTCCTTGTGGACTTGACATATTTTCTGATCAACTGTCCGACTGACCGACTGTTTTTGATCAACTCCGTTCGTTAAACCTTTTTTCTTTTTTTTTTTTGTAACCATTGATTACCATCGAAGCAATCTTTGACTGACTTCAGGAAACTTGGTTTCGATTCTGAATGTTGGACCATTTTTTTTTTTTTTTTAGAAGTGCACGTTATTTCGACGCTGGGAACACTAGCGCACGTTAAATATTAACAGAGAGTCAAGCCTACGTGGTATAAAATGGATCGTTCCACTCAGTGGATCGTGGCTCAGTGCTTAGTGTGTTGGGCTACTGATCCTACGACTATCGGTTCAAGCACGACGACTCCCCAATCTGCCAATACTGCGCAGACACAGTGAAAGATGTGGAGCATGTGTTCTTCCAGTGCCCACGGTTTCACACTCAACTGGAGAATTGAAAGAAATCCTTCGTCTAAGTCGCCATAAATGCAACAGCAACGCGCCAACAAAGGACCATGAGCAAGGAATAGAGCTAGTAACATAGAACTGAATCCCGAAAAGACAATAGGGGTTCCTCTGACAAGAATTTAAACGATTATCAATGTGCAGATGAATAAAACAGGCCCAGAAAAAGAACGGAGTAACAATACAGCACAACCAGCATTAAAATCAAGCAGAACACAGCCGACTTTGATGGTGGAACTTATAACTAGGCACATCGACCTTAACAAACATTCGTTCAGACTCGTGCTAACTGAAAAAACAATTTGTGCCAACTCTCAGGAGGAGAACGAAGATACAAAACACTTCCTCTGCGACTCACTGCCCGACAACAGCGAGTTAAAACTGAAAATACTGAGATCCTCAACGATACCGGATCTAACACACCTCAATAAGGAGTTCGCTAGACGAACAAGACGATTTTTTCTATCACTTCCTCTTATACTCCCCATGATCCCAATATGTACCTACATCCCCTCTCAAATTCCCACACCACACCACTATTCCAAACAGCTCGACAGATGAGGGGAATTCAACGGGCCCAATGGAGGCCCAAATGAAGAGCACAAGGTCACCCTCTGTAACCAACCAACCAAGCACCAAGACCTGAGGAATTTGGGTAGAAAATGGCTTCAAAGTTCTTAACAAAAAAACACGACTATTAATGGAATAATGGGCACCCTTGAGCGACTTGATAGCTCGGGAATTTATGTAAGCTCTTAAATCAATAAGGGGCACACAAATATTGAATGCAATAGAAATCATTTAAAAAAGTTGGCAGGATCTAAATTGGTAATGGTCACTCACCCTCTAAAAAACAGTCCTCTTGCAGGCATCCATTTGGTGTCGAAACTCTCCAAACACTGAATTGAATTAACGATATCGAATCGATTTGTCGGGAATTAAACACACACGAACACTATTGGAGCACTAAGAGCACGCTAACAGAACGGTTTTCAAAGACATTAAGGGAAAGTCCTCAAGACTTTGAACACACTTTTAATTTTCGCGAGGGTAGGTAGGGGGAAGATAGGGGATTATAGAGAGATACACTCTTCTATTTTTTTTCGGGAGGGAAAACCTCTTTAATCATAATCGACAGACAGGTAAGGTGAGCACAACACAAACACAACGCGTCACGAACTGCTTAGAAAAATCGAAGGTAGGCAGTATACTGCTTACTCCCGAACGCTATAGATAGAAACACGGAAACCTTTTTTTCGCGAAGGGTAACTCTAGATCACGAGAGCACTGATAAAAGGAGCACTCAATGAAAGGCTGATTAAAACTGACGACCGATTTTTTTTCGCGAGGGACAACCGTTACACAATTTTTTATAAACAATTTCAAACCCGGCGCGCGTTTCGGACATAGCCTGAAACGAGAAAAAAAAAAACAAGATGAGCATTAAAAATTAGGATGAATCTGAATCTACAAGAGGAAGCCTTTTAATCTCGCTAAAGGATAACATAATTTGCACACGACTACAAAAACAAACGACTAAGTTTATAATAAAAAAAAAATGTCAAGCTTTCACGCTTATAACTTTCGAAAGACTTACAGGATTTGCATGAAGTAGACACGCAAATAGATATCCCTATTGGCGTAGTGAAAAGTGAAAGTGAAGATGGACTTTAAGAGCAGGGAACTATCCCACTTCGCTTGGTTATCAAAAAGTGTTTGCACTATATTACGCAGTCCTGAACCACATGTGAATGAAGGAAGAACTAAAAGCCCATTAGCTATGGGGAAAAAGGTAACCCCCATCTGCCAGGACACTGAACGATTGGCAATATGATCAACAGGCTAAGCATGAACTCACCGGACTGCTCCAGGAGCAAATAGAATCCATCAAACACTAGCCCTGCGACTGACCAAATCTCCAAGACCTTCGACTGCATCATATAAGACACGCACTCTTTGGAGAACTACACGAGCTCGCACAAGCTTCGCTGATGGACTAAAAGCGATTTATAAGGAGTACAGGCTGATTCGGACAGAGACCACCTTACTAGCAACAGTATTAGACGGTCTTTTTAGGTTCCCAGGGTTAAAAACAATTCAAATGGGGACGCCTGTTGGTCGAAGTGAGCAGTGACAAGCAAGTCACAGGGCACCCACCAACTTAACCTTACCAAAACGCGATGCTACTTTTCTAAGGAAAATCACAATGGACCAAGAGATCCATTCGAGCTACACATCCAACCCCAACCGAACCTAACCCAACTTCTAAAGTTGATTATAAATTTTTAGACATACTTTCGAGCGCCTTCGATGAATATTTCTTTTCGGTACAAACTACGCACCAGAACACATATACCCTAATGGGATAGGCACAAAAAAAAATCTATCTAATTGGCTCCAAATAAGAAACATGACTACCCGCCCCCACAAAAAATGTCACTTAGTAACTACCGCCATCTGTTGATGTTGTTTTTTAGTTTTTATCTTTAACACGTGATTTTCCATCCGAAAACCCAAGCATGTGAGCAGCTACAATCCAAAGATGGGACAAGGAAACGCAAGCGGATGCTAAAAATGACGTTTGTTCAAATATTTAACATCTCAAATTACCGTTAATGTAGTGCTAATTAAATTTTATAATCATTAGTGTTTTTTGTTATTATTTTATTTTTCAAATGCACCTTTGAGCTATTTAAGTTTGAAACATTGTCGAGAATGCTGTCAGTTGATCGGGATCACCTAAAAGTGTGCGATGAGCTTTTCTCGACCTAGAATATTCGGTTTTGGTTTTAAGGCGTTATCGAAGAGCATATGCCATTGCTAAGGACGCTAGAGCAATTTATTTATTTATTATATGTGTGTCAAGAGTGTAGACTGAAAGTGAATAGAATTTAAAAATTTATTTTAATTTTAATTTAATTTATTACGTAACTTAGTGAACTTTGTCTAGAAAATTGTTTATTAAACCTATGAAAGGATACGAGTATACAACAACAAAATGAACTTCCGTGCTAGTCTTTGCTTGGTGAGTGTTTTAAATGTTGTGTGTGGTGTTTGATGATGTGAATTAGATTTGAGGGTTTAAGCAACAAAAAAGGGGGATCTACAAGGAGTCATAAAAATCGCATACAGACCACTGCAACTCAATGTCATTACATGTCAGCCTTTCAATTATTATGAACTTGGATAGGTTGTATGAAAATAAGCCATATCTAAGTCCAAAGTATGTAAAACACTTGAGAACCGTTTAAGCCGGTTAAAATCGGACAGAAAAAAGTAGCATCGGCTACTTCACGTACTTATGTGGGAATTTCTTGAAGAATTTTCTACAGCATTTTATGGGCATCTGTTGCCAAGTACATTATGTACGATCAGTATTCAAGAAGCGACGATCCCCATATATAAAGATCACTTGTGCGCATATTGGGTACATTCTTTGATGATCAGTGATCAGTTTAGCTGAAGTGAAGAGGATATTGTCACGCTGGCATTGTATAGAGCATTCTTAAGAGGATCACAAGGATCGTGGTGATCTAAATCTGAGATTATTAAAGAATCTAACTATAGTCGTTGCCTCTGCATGTGTAGATCGTATTGTTTTAGAGGAGACAGATCGGATCAGGTTGTAAAAAAAAAATCTTTTTAACGATCAACTGCTAAGTACCTCGTTAATAAGTGATCGTGAGGATCATTCGATCGATTATAAACAAGATCACTTTGCAAAAATTGGGCATAGTAAGCATTGACTGTTGTTACATGATTGCATGAGGTATACGTTAGGGAGGTTGTCTATACCAAGATGTAAACACACTTAGACCAAAAGAGGTCCATTGTGATACCACTGGATACCACAAACAAAATCAGCTTACATAAGGACTGCCTAAGAGAACTAACCGGAGCTTTTTATAAAGCGAAGGATGCTAAGGATATCGAACAGAAGAGCTTCAAGATGGTGAAATGGGGGATGGTTTCTTCCTCTCCTTCATCACCGCAGCTCCTGTAGAAATCGTTTGACAAGACACCTTATCTTTTGGTGTGGAGGCCTAATAGACACTGATAATGGAGCTTCAGCAAGATCATAGCATTTCAGCGATTCTGATCCAGTCTAAGCCAGATATTTGAAACGTCATGCCATCATCACATTAGCGATTTGTCTTTCTGATAGCGTACAGCTTGAGTAGAAGTTTACACGTAGCAGGAAGCATACAACCGGTTATTTCTGGCGAGTTTGTCAGCCTGGCAATAGCTTGGAATGTCTCTGTGACCTGGCAACCAAACATAGGTAAATGCCGAACTGTTCTGCCATCTTCATTAGGCATGATCTGAGAGGCGGAATGGGATGCCCAGGTTGTGCTATTCGAAGAAGACATCCCCACTCGAAAATTTGCATAAAACATAAAACTAATTTAGTTAAGGAGAAGAATTTCCATGCTGCGAACCACTTCTTTCTTCAAATATGTTTATTCGAGAAAATAAATCGGACGCCTTCCACAACGACGATCTTAATAAAAAATTTCTGAAACAGATTCCCTGAGAATTGCCGAAATTTGAGTTTACTAAGCATTTGCGGAAGAATGAATATTTACTGCCCTATAAAGCGGGTTGTTGTTCTTGTAACGATCGGCCCGACCAGTTATGAGAGGAGCAACTCTTTTTTACGATCACTTGCTAATTACCCCATTAGCAGGTAATCGTGAAAGCTAGTTTTAATCAATTAATTAAGACAGGATTAACTTTGATAAACATAAGTATTATAGGCATACGATGTAGAATAGTGAGAATTAGTTATTTATGCGGCGTTGAGTGGTCACAAATGAGTGGATCAGTGTGTTCGAAGAAGCCAGAGCACGATTCCTGAACTAATCAATTAATATGGTGCCGAAAAAAGGAAAAACTAGGAAAACGCAGTCGGAGAAGAGAAAAGATTTTATTTTAAGCTGAAGCCACGTTTGTCTGTTCCATGATCACGCCAGAATTACTCAAATGACACTCTTTTTAGCGATTCAAGGTGTGTGCCAGTACAACTAGCCCTAAACTGCAATACATAAAGGATTCATCCGTGATGGAGAAAGCAGCAAGAGTCAAGTCGTAATCAGGCAAATGGAATAGATGGAATAGATTGAAATTAACACATAACCCCTATAATGCCAAGAGACATGCATGAAGGGGAACTTTGGAATGGAAGTAGTATATGAAAAGTGGTGCTTTAGGAAAATAAGGACTCAGTCGTGGAGTCATAAGACACTAGGTGCTCTAGGTGGACGAATAGGCCTACAATAATTTGTGCTCTAGGTGGAGAAATGGAAAACTATCGAGAAATAGGCTTCTTCCACCGAATACTGGTCGTAATCGAATTTGGAGAAATGTAAACAAGGAATGTAAACAAAGGAATGATCAAATTGATAGCATTTGGTCACAGTACAGTTTGAAACATATGTATATCGTGTTCCTTCTGTACTAAAGCAACTAGCACAGCTTGGAAGAAAGGTCTGTCTTTTCTTTACTATGCTCCCATAAAGTTTACTATACAGCGGACCAGTGGCCCACGTTCATGTCGTTCGTAGTTACTTCAATTTCAATGCAGAATATCCAAATCTCGTCACTTTCGAGGTCTATTCTGCTTAGATTCTGCACTACCCCCTGAGGAAATACGTTAACATCTCTATCATGTTTCTGGTTAAACTTATGCAAGACTTGAATCTTTTTCGGTTATTTGCCTAGACACTCGATCTTTCTAGATTCAGTTGGGCGCAGCTGCAATATGCCTATTGATTCCGAATACTTCTCGTGCAGTCCTCTCGGTTGTCCTCGTTCCGACTGTGTATATTTCTAGAATTACCTGGGAGCACCTGGGGTGTGCCTATTGATTCTGGTGCAGTCCCTCCGGTTGTTCTCTATCAGACTGTTTACATGTTTTTGAGGGCATACGTATATTGTTCACTCTTTTCAATTAAATTGCTCCCTAAAACCGATGCGCACCTATGTATCACTCCCCACTCCCGCATAGCCCGCGCAGCTATTCCTCGATTTTTGTCTAGCACGAGGCGCCACATTAAGGGCATATCATTGCCATAGGAAAACCACGTGATGTTCGAAGGCTTAGGGTGCTTTTTATCATACATGTTTCAGCAGTTCTCGTTCCGTTCACCCTTTCCTAAAACTGTGTTAGGTCTTAATGTGAAGTGTTGTCAAAGGCTCCTTCTCCAGATCTCTGCGCAGACAGTGACTTCTTTGATTTCCAGTGCCATGTCATCATACAACTTCGTCCTTAAAACAATGGATAGAAATAACAGAGGTTAGTAATGTAAGGTATTAACTAATGAAAATTGCAGTTGAACATACCTATGGACTATGCGCTGGAGGATACAAGGACAGCGGCTGATATATTTGCTACAACCAGATAGACAGACAGCGCCAGAGATATTCACATAGTCAGATGCATGAACAATGAAATTTTTTGCACGGTCATAAGGAATCAGTGGAAAACTTTAAGAAGTATACGGATAGCAACTATAGGAAGGCTAATGGATGAGTAACGAAAAGTGACCTGCGACCTGCACATACACCGATTAAAAACCCCACTAGTCAGTCACTTAATCCATCGAAACTGTGAAGTGTTTACTGATCTATTCATTGAAACCCCTAAACACAATAAATTTGCACTGCCAGATGTTAAATTCATCGGCTGAGAAGGTACTACCCCCGCGGCAGATATAGTGGCAACGCTGACTGAAGTGGACATTAATAACCACTTCCAGCAAACAATATAAAACCGCAGATGTTACAATCAACAAGCTCTTGCTCTTGCTCTTGTCTTCATAGACTCTATGGCAGCACAGCATCTCTAAGTATCGATTACTCAATATTCAATTCAATATTCTTAGATCATCATTCTAACGAAAGTGATGTTCGAACGGATGTCACACGAATTCGTTGTGCATGACAAATGAATAAAAATAGACAAATTAGCATTCGATTTGTCTCAAAACATTTTTAGCATTAATTTTCATCAGTAAATAAAAAATCAGATTATTGTTTTTTAATATAATTTAGAGAATTACATAAGAGTTGTTTGTTTTATAGAATTTTTGTTTTGTTTTGTTTATGCAAATATTTTGTAAACTATGCTAATAAGGGGATGTGTTGGTCAGTGAGGTTATATTATTTGTTTGTGTTAGAATTCTACATACTCGTAGGTTTATTTATGTAAATATATGCTTTTGTACATATATACTGTGGGCATGAATAAATACCTGTTAAAGCTTACTTGAGGGCAAACCATCAGGGAAAAGCTTCTTCTGTTATGTCAACTTTGCTTTAATTCAAAGTTTATTTTATGTGGGGACGGTAAACAGGGTTTAACAACTTGTTAGAGAGCACACATCAACTCATTTCTAAGATCTAGTCAGACGAGTGTTTCTATGATGAATGGAATCCCAGCATCGTTTGCCGATCCATAAGAGAGGAGTCCAACTCAACTGCGCCAGTTTCCTCAACGTACAAAATACATTATGTGAACTTCTGAAACCCTTCGTCAGGAACTTGATTGGCCCCTTTCACACAGCATAAGGATGGGCTATACAGTGCCATGTGTAGTTCTGGCAAACTCGTCCGTCTGTGCAAAATGACGATGAAGAACTATCATTCATCCATGACATCACCAAGACTTTAATGTCAAAAAATGATTTAGACAAGGTGATGCTGTCATGCGACTTCTTTAACATCATACATACTTGAACAAACTGCGTGAAACTTACAAGCGAATACCGGAGGCACAATCTTTCAAAAGTCTGTGCAACTACTAGCGTAGACCGACGACATTGGCAGAACACAAAGGGCTGTCACTAGTGCATTGAAACGGAAGCTGCCAAAATTGGTTTAGCGGTAAATGATGCCAAGACCAAGTACATGTTGTCAAAAAGAAGGGACAAGGAAGGGTGTGAAGAAACTGGGAAGACATTTTCATTCTCCCGGCTTTAGCCAAAATCGTTGCTAGATTATGTTAAAGAGAATCAAAGAACACCTAAACTAGTCATAGTCGGAAGTATAGCCCAGGGAGTTTCTCAAACGAAAACACCTCAAAAAGACCAGTCACGGCACAATCCTGGTAAATATCACGTTTTGAATAATGGTTCAACGTCACTTAGGGACATTTAAGTTCAAAGCCGGCCTGACAAGGCAGCATACTTCCACTACTGTTGTACTTATTGATTATTAGTGAAGTTCAACATTGATAGAGGGAAGCAGCGCAACATAATGGACTCCTACTGGTTTGTGTGCCTTCACTCAGGACAATGAACTTATACTAAGCGGCCAAGTGTTTGGAGGCGAAGACAAAACTCTTAAATTCCACCTAAACATTGGTGAACAGCAGTTCCAGAACATCGACAACTCACTGTATCTAGAAAATATTTTCACATGCAACGGTGGCAATGAGCTTAATGCAGCAACAAAATCATAAAACAAAGCTTATGGTTCGTAAGACCTAGGAAAACAACGTTTTGAGCACAATAACCAGATCGCGAATATTTTACTCGAAGGTCAGCTCTTGGTGGCAACCTGTGAAAATCAGTCGCAAGCTACAGTCCTGCGTAAATAGATGGCTACTAAGAGTCTTGATTATTTTCTGGCTAATTCGTGTCAAGAACGAGCAGCTTAAAAAGCAATTATGTAGGCCAACAACTACAATGACAGAACAGACAACTTCATTATAATTTAAAACGGTTTAGGTCTGATGGGGGTAGACGCTTAAATATAAAAAAAAAACACTCTGCAGTAGTGCGTATCCACGACACAAAATAAAAACTTGATCTACATAGGAACATGGACAACGGTTCCTTCTAAATAAATTCCTGATATTCCCAACGTAAGCTTCGATCTATTGAAAAATTTGTTTCATACCATTCCAGATCCTGATATGTTTTACGCTTCAAGACATTCTTGCGGACGATGATGATCTACTTTCTCCAGAGCAAGCCAGAAAATTAGACCCTGAAACAGGTAAACTCCTGCGACTAGTTTCACAAACACCCTGATCTAGTAAAAAACGTATCTGACTCCACAGGAATATTTAAAATTCATAATGACGAAGTTATAAAGGACAAATACAAAATCGAAGTAGAAGGTCACAACGGTGTCAGAGTGGGTTGCTACGGCCACCAAAATCAAGGAGTATGGATACCAACGAGCTATGTAACAGATCAGACAGGTTACAGAACCTTCAACAACCTTGACAAACAAATTACAGTAGTGCCTAACAGCGGACAAGCCTTTACGATAGTATTCAACGAAATTTTGCCAAAATGTGGATCATTCTATGAGCTGTTTATAAAGGAAAGTGGTAACAATCTTGTTCATCAGCCATCAAGTAAGTGGGTGTTAAACAGTTGAATTAAGTGATGATTACTCTAATAATTGACAGTTACTCAAACACTCCGAGTTCGTCCTCCAAATACAATCGAGTATGAGCCCAGCACTCCCAAGCCAAGAGTAAATAAGTCTCCAAATGAAAGTACCGAACGAGTCGAGATCACTGATACCCATCCACACGGTAATTCTGGAAAGACATGGTAACTCGCAAAGTAATTGTCAATTAATTGTTAACTAATTACAGTTACATCACCACCATTTGAAGTAACTAGACCTCGGGTACCGTATGCACGACCAACACCGCCAAGTACACGCAAACCTTCTGATAACTTAGTTGTTTCTGAATCGAATCCACCTCCAAACTATCAAACTCGTAAGTGGCAGGTCTCTTACAGATGTGAAAAGTGCAATCTAACTTACATATACCTTTAGCAAGTCCACCTACGACACCTAGGGCGTATCCTTTGAAATCGACTCCCTCTGGATCCACTCTAAAAGAAAATATACCGAGCTATACGCCAACAACACCAATTTCGAAATATACCCCCTCTGAACGAATAATAATTGAACCCCCAACAGGTATGCTTAATCCCGGTCTATCGAGGTTCAAAATTGTAATCTATCCTACAAATTTATTCAACAGGTCGCCCTAGCGGGTATCCGCCCAGATCTACTCCGCCTGGACCCAAACTAATAGAAATTACACCAAGCCCAAGACCTCCGTATGTAACCGGCCCACCAATACCACCTATTAGACCTCCCCCCTACGTATTTCCCCCAACGGAAATAGTAACACCTACGACACCCATACGTACAGTAACACCTGGGCCACCCATACGTATACTCAACCCTACGCCGCGGTATGTAACCAACGTAGCACCAGTTATTGAGCTCACTGCTACCGGGTCTAGTCCTAGACCAAAGTACGAACCATGTAAGTCTCCTAAAAGTATCGACATTGAAATGTAACCTAAAAATATATTCACCAGCTCCTGCTCCCTCACCCTCGACACATATCCAGCCTCAACCCAAAGTGACGGAGACGCAATGCATCCCAGATGCTCCTAAATCGATTGAATTTGAATCTCCCTTTTCAATACATGGCGACCGTAAGTAGCTTGATCCCAACAATTATTTTACCTTAATAATATTTTCATCCTCTCTAGAAGATGAACCTTTCCGTCTCTCTTTGGAAAACTGCAAGTGCACGTGCCCCAATACGAAAAATATTCCCCGATCAATTTTAAAAGGACAAGACTACCAGCTGGTTTGAAAGGACAAACGGCGAGATGATGACCATCTCAAGCTTCTGCGATGAAACTTGACCTTGTTGCCAATCGAAAGAAGCAAGATAATTTTTTTTTTAATTATTTTAAATGAATTTTTATATTTATTGTAATGTCCGTAACTAATCGAAATATTAAAGACACAAACCAAAAAAAAAATAAAAATAGTAGGTACGATTATTCGCCGTAAGAAGCCGCTGTTATAAGTAAAAGGTAAAATTTAAAAACGGTACAGAGTGGAATAAAATTCCTAATCCTAAAATGTCGACTAGAGATTTGGTCCTTTCTGAGTCACTTTCGTTGATCTGCAGAGGCTCAAGATCTTCAAATAGACCTTGCCCTTCCTCACAAAGAGTAGCTCAAAGAAGAGTTACCCTACTACATCGCCTTAACATGAAATAAGATAATCCGCTTACCCTTAAAGCGTTCGATTGTTTCGAGGGCTGCGTCTGTTGTAATATCGTCTTAATGAAGCTAAATATTTTCCAAGCTCAACTTTTCTGTTTTGGCTTTGATTGTGGCTCAATCATCCCTCCCACACTAATACCAAACAGTCAAGTGCTTGTTATGGGGTATAAAAAGAGCTCCCTCTCGTCCATTATATTGCAGAGTTGACATAGTATTCGAACAACATCAATAAGAATGTGCCTAAACGTTTCACGAAAGCGCCCCTGCACTATACTTTTGTAGGAAACAATTGAACCAAGAACTGCGGAAGCACAACCGATACTCATGTATGTACTAAAGCAACAACGATGGACTTGGAAAACTACGTTTCTCTTTATTAAAATCATAAAATAGCAGGCGTCTGGGTAACCAACGCTTAGCTAGAGGCACATATTTATAGTAAATCATGCAAATAAGTCACACTTTCACTAAACAGACCTACACTAGCAAAGGTCGGTAAGGTCGGTGCAAAAAAAAAAGCCCAGACCACTCTTATACTTATGTTGGTATCCTGGTCGTGGCACTAACAGGTTTATATACGAGGAAGACATTCCGCAAGTGCAGAAATTTCTGCCTATCACTTATGCCGGAGGAAACAACTCTCCATCTGCTATGCAACTGCAAATTCTGGGCGAAAAAAAATTTAAGCAAAACTCAATCAAATCTGGAAGCAGAATGGTTCCAAGAGTAATGGAATCAAACCGGCCATGCCGTGTCGCAAAACAATGGATCTTCTTTCTTAGTCTGAGTGAATCATACCAAATGCCATAAACAGACACCGAACTTAACCTACTGCTTCACTAAGTTGCCTCAGACAGACATCGTAAAGAGCAGATTAGGAGGGACAAATAACGATCAGAAGGAGCCGGTAACGTTTCTAATATTTAACTTGAACACTAAGATCAAGCTGAGCGTGCCTGCATTAATTTAACAAGCAGTGAAGAAAAAGCCTGGCGCTGACTGTTTCACGAGGCACCGAATAGCCCTTTAAATCAAACAACCCCGCTTCTGTATAGGAGCTCTCTATGTTAACAATTATTACTCGATATAAGCAGCGCGACTCAGAGATCTTCCTTTGAAGATAAATCACCTACTCAAACAACAGCTTTTGATTCAATTTTGCTACAACAAGTAAATCATGCCCCGTTCACTAGAGTAAGAACTGAAAGACTTAAAGGAAAAGATAGAAAATCCCAGACATCCCACAAAGGAGTAACAATGGGACATAACACTGTACACTGATACGATGTGAAAAATCTAAGACTAATGGAAGTGAATCTTTGTAGAAGTCATGGTGACAGGGGTCCATGCCAATGCTACCCACTTTCTTTGCCACTCCCCACTTCTACCACTTAAGAAATAAATTTCTCAGCAGACACTTCTTTCAGAACATCGATAAACTATCCAACGAACCAATGAACGACATCTTTCAATTTATTAAATCCAATGTGCAGTAAGTTGCATGTGCATACTTGTACTATCCACGGTCAAGAGATCCCTTTCGATTTTTTGCATTGCATTGACCTGCGCGTGTTGTTCGGGATTAATTCCCCTCTTCACCAAACCCACTTTCCTCTTCTGACCTTACATACGCCACATACGTGCGATACACACGTATCCTCGATTCCCGGGCTGCGAATTACATGAACTACCACAACTGCTCTGATTTCGGGTGCATTTGGGCATTAAAAACGATTAAATGGTTCTGAATCACTGGAATGGAACCATTTCCATTGTAATTAACGGCATAATCGAGCACTGCACCAGGGCAAGGCACACTCAAAGCACAGTAGTAGGCATTCTGACTGTACAATGCTCGGTGGACAATAATGCGGTATGACTAGATCGTCCATACAACGATTGTCACACAGTATGTCCTCGCCATCTACATAATGTGTGACGGGCACCTTCTTCTCAGAACTGAAGGAAATACAGAGCCTAACACAATCGTGATTCTTTTATAGCCACATAGACCGGGTTAACTAGCGGTTGACAAATTGTTAGGTTCCCAGGGTTTTAAACACATTGAGTAGAATGTAAACCTTTGAGGGCTATCAACAAGAGCAATCATATGCCCTATCTAACTTACAGTATATCGAGGAGTCCAATATTGGCAAGGCCAAGAGACGGGTTATCTTTTCGGCCTGCAACTCATAAACCTTGTTATTCTTTCTGAAACCTTAATTAAAAAAGACTACAAGTCTAGGAGCTTTTCAGACGCAAGAAAGACTCAAGAACAGTAAGCAGATCAAGGATTTAATGTAGGTACTTCTTCGCTTGGCACGTAACGCTCCAAGAATAATTTGTAAATAACACGATCCTCTTATAAACTAAAATGCAAAATATTTTTCCAATTACCTTGCATCACCAGGCCGGCCAGTGTGTAAGCTTTGAACTAATTAACACAGAAACTGGATTTTCATTATTTTTCACGACTTCCATGGAAATTTTCCGTCGCAATGGGAGCAATTGACGCCATTTTCTATTTTCATAAACTTTCAATTTAACCCCGCCGATGAATAAATGCTTTTTAAGACCCGCCGCGGTAGTAAAAATGACAAAATTTCGCAAATCAATCTACAGACGAGACGATTTTAATAAAATTTGCAAAAAATTTGAACTTTCTCGGTAGAAAATCTCCGGTAAAAATTTCCGATTTCTGTACCGGAGAAATGGCGGCCGAGCTTACGAAATATTTTCCGATACCGAATTGAAAATTTATCAAAATTTTAAGGAATTCTATAAAACTAACACTCACCAGATACTGGATTTTTATAAATAAAATAGAAATAAATAAAGGAAAACACACAAAACCAAAATAAAAACAAACAAAACCAAAAACCAAAACAAAAACACGGACGCTATAACAAAATACTTCGAACAATTCCAATTGGAGACCATTTACGTCTTGTGGAGAGTTGAAATTTACCGTTAGAAATTTCTATTCATCCCGCTCTTTCATATTGCTGACGAAGTAGAAAGAAGATGGTGGAGTTTTCCTTTTAACTTTCAAACGAATTCTTTGCAACAGGGTGATCCAAGAAAAAAAGTCTTGTAAAAGTTTGTCGTGTTTTTACGTGGTTGATGGTTGAATATACCCAAATATATTCGAAATAGAAGTCGAGACTTTCGTTTTTTAAGGCCCGACTGCAATCAACGTAATGAATTTTAAATAATGTTAAAATTTTAAGAAAGACATTAAATCATTCTAAAAATGTAAAATGCTCAAATTTCCTTAGGCATCCTTTCTGTGGAATAGACATAAACATCGTCGACTCATATTTATTCCCCGTGTGATAGGCGAAACGCGCAGTGTCTAAGGTATTGAAATGGAGGCACATGAGAGTATTTATGTAAATAATCACCGAAAGATATTTCTACTGAGCCATGACCGTCGGTTCGTATACATTTTGATAGTTGGTTTTGAGACCTTCAATTCTGAACTGGTATAATTTAATTAAGCGCACGGGTTCGTTGGCTATTTGTACTAATACTGACGATTCTAACATGGAAGTTGGCACAGGAGCCGTTGTTTATTGTGAAGCACTAAGAATAAACCATTCCTTTGGAATGAACAACAACTGCAGTGTTTTTCAAGCTGAAATCACTGTCACACGTGGAGATTAAACGTATGAAAAAAATTATTGGTAAAACGATTACTGTCTATGAAAGCTGCCAGGCAATCGTTATGGCTCTGGACTCCGGGGTAATAAGACCGAGGCTTGTGAAGATCTGCCAGTCGCTTTTAAATGAGATATCAAAAGCCAATGAGATGACCCTCTATAATACACAGGTCATCTCCGGCATAATTACTGGGTACTATGCAGGTAGTATACATGCGGAATACCTGGGTATACAGCGCAAAATAAGCCTGGGATGAACCATATACAGAGTTTGAGATGAAACTTCCCGTAGCCCACTGGGTTAGCGTAATTAATGCATTCGATTATTCAACCATATTCCTACAAGGAAACCTTTAAATTAGATAAGGAAAGTATTAGGAAGGCTACTGAGGCCTGTGCAGTGTGGTGAAATATGGATTTTGTCTGGAGGCTGTTGAATCATCCGAACACATTTTCTGCATTGATTAGCACTACATTGATTAAGGGGACTCGTTTTCAAAAACATATCCGTTCGTCAGTGGAGTGGAAACCTATTCTAAGTTTCATAAGAGGCGTAGTTCGTCTTTTAGCTTAACTGCCACCCTGATGCAATAGTTTTTTCAGGTCGCAGGGTCAGTCATATGGACAAGTGTATAATTCAAAGGAAGATGAATAAATCATGTGGAGCTGATGAATAATACTCTGATAGGATGAGTATTTCACCAACTTGGCCTGCACAGGTGATGACATACAGAGATGGAAGATAAACGACAAGGAATGGCGGGTAGGGTTACACGCGGATTTACCCTGGACTGTAGAGCAATTAAAAGTAAAGAGGATTATCAATAATTTTGTTGGCTCAATATTTGATTTCATGGACCTGGATCAGCTTAATAAATTTATTTCAATTTAATGCTACTCTCTCCCACCCCTTGTATGGTTTCTTTTAAGTATTTTTGCATTCCACCAACATCGATCTGTGGAGTTCGATATGACATTCTGCAGAATGTATTTTTTCTCCCAGGAGCTGGTTTGTTTGCAAACTTCTATGGAGTATTACCTTCTTGTAATCCTTTAACGAACACGAAAAACGAGGTTTAGGTTTAGAGTTTTTCAAGTACTACTGGTCTTCTTTGCGCAGACATGCCTTCAAAATTTCTCCATGAAGTCTCAAATTACAGTTCTTTGTACTAGACTATGTACATAAATACATATGTACTGATACCTTATTTCTTTAATTACAAACGTAAAACCATATTTCCCTATGCGTAGTCCAAATAAGCAAAACAACTAGATACGAATACATTGCACATTTAAGCCAAGCAGAGTATTTTGTCAACTTTTCCGTCCGGTACTGTAAGAAAAACTCTCTTACGGCTTAAGCCCATCTCTTAATACACAATTTTCCCAAAAAAAGAGAAATGCCGACCGCGATTTCCAACTCCAATTGGAATTATTTTACCATTTTATCCCCCGACAGATGTACTATCCACAAAAATCTGCATCTGTCTACCTAAACCAACATTTAATTATCTCCAATTCATTCATAATTTATTCAACATCCTTAAAACACTAAGCCCGTGCCTGCATTCCTTTGGCAGAGAACGTAATGCGCACTCCACTTAACTCAATTGAAAGCGACTCAAGACAATGTCCACAGATTTTCACTCAAACCACATTCCGCAGCTTGAAATCGGAGTCGATTCACAAGAAATTTGCTCCGTTCGAGTTAGTCTCCAATACAGTTTCAAAGTGTGAGGACGTTCAGCGCGCGTCAAAAATTTCCCCTCAACCTGTGGGATATTTGCAAATATTTTTTGGGAATTTCTTTGGGGCGGTAAATTTAAAAAAAAATTACGAATTTATCTTTCGCATGCAACGATATGAAGTGAAATTAAATTAAATTAATTGATTCGACTACGACCACCGCCACCCGCTGCTAATGATCGCTCCGTTCGTCCACTGAGTATTCAATTTGCCGCCGTGTAAGAGTGTGCGTGTGTGGGGTGTTTTTTGCGCGTGCGCCACCGTCCCTGGCGCTGTCGCTGTCGCGTGCTTGATGTTTTCGGGAATCACATCGAAATCCGTTAATTAAAAGTAATTTGTTACGATTGCGAAATTTCGCCTGAGTGCTGGGTTGTCGTGTGCGCCTTCTCGATTTTCAATTACAAAATTGCAAAAAAAAAAAAGGGAAATTAAAGTGCGTGTGTGTGTTTGTGGTAGTGCTCGCGGTTTGAAAAGTCCTCGATAAGCTATTGAATTGGATACCAGACACCAACTGATTGGGTAAGTCCCTCTGCGTACTGCTTAAAGTAAATCACTTGTCCCTTGGTAGACCGCAAAGTTGGTTTTGACGGCGAAAGGGTTCTCCAATTGCCTGGAGCGGATTGGGTTGCCCTTCTCGTGAAGGTGGCATCTGATGACTTGTGGATTCCCAGGGACGTGTGGTAAAGGTAGATACTTACTTTTTTCTGGGTGTGTGCTGTTTCGTCTTCAAACAGACGAAACAAAGGTGAAGACGACGACGACATTGAGCAAGGTCATCTTGGGCAGATGTTTCTTTTTTTGTGTTTGTTTTGTTTTTCTCTTTTTGTTTGCGTTTTTAGGTCGTTCAGTTGTGGTACGAGGACAATTGGTTGGTCGGGGGTCATTGTTCCGGAAGTGCCTACATAAATGGGAATAATGGGACAGAGGGGAACATATTTATTTAAAGGTTGGTGTTGGTAGAAAGATTACAAAAGAAGCACACACGCTGGGATGCCAGCGGACATGTGGACCTAATTAAATGGATTCAACTGATCTAGTTCAAGAAAGTCAGAGATTGGACCGGGGTTGTTCAACGATTCACTAGAGCATTCATGTGCCCAATGGGTGAGCGCCGTGGCTCAAGTGTTTAGGTGCGTGTCGTATCTACCGCGCATGTAGAGAAAATGTGCCGAGCGACACAGATCACGATACGAATTTTAGGACATCTTTCAGACGTCAATTTCGAGAGTCCTTATTCGCCGTCAGTCATGGCAAAATATATGTACAACTATGTATGTATTTTAAAACACAATGAGGAGAAATTAAATTTGTATTCTTCTTTGTAGCGTCGTCATTGAAGTTTACTATAGATGCTCTGCAGGCCAGAAGTGATCAGTGCCATCCTGCGGCTATCCAGAGAAAGCCCACAGTTGCGCTGATTGGAATCCTCCTTTTTAAACAAGAAAAGATGCACCTCCTTTGATTCCAAGGAATTTACGGATGCCCAGCGGTGAATAAAGGTACACAGTAATGCCTTATCCTACGGTATTGTCTTTTTTAACCCTTGTCACCTGGATATGGTGGTGAAGTCGACTTTAAAAACATTGCAATCTAAATAAACGATTCACTCCTAGAGTTTCGCAATAAACTTCAGGTCCTGCACTGTCATCCTTTTATAACCGAGAGGCCTGCAGATACTTTCTGAGGTCGAATCGGCGAACCCCACAGGGGGACCAGTAGGGATGCAGTAAATTGGGAGGGTTATGATTCCTATAACCCTGATCATAACCTCACCAAACAAAAGAAAGAAAGAAGAAGAAGATCTTATGATGCTTAACTCTTTGACGACCAACTACGAGGAAACTCTCCATTTCTTGTCGGATGTTCTCCTTTAGGACCAACAAAGTTTGTGGTTTGTTCGTATGGACCCATGACTTAAAAAAAGTATCCACAAATCAAATATCTGGAACGGTCAATGCGACCCAGCGCAAATCGCCAAAACGAGAGACTAAGCAGTTGCAAAATGCTTCCTACAGAATGTCTACCGTCAACGGAAAATCATCCCCATCGCGGTCAAGGTATAGGAGGGCTTAGCTGTAATTTACTCGCGATTGGCGGACTCCAGGCAATAGTTTATACACTTTATATGGGTACATCTTCAAGTCTTTCCCCAAATTTTGCTGTAAAGACTGTCTATTGATGCACAATTGCGTGTGCAAAGCTGTTATGCTCAACTAAGCCTTTTGAATGCTGCATTAAACTGTTAACCTGTTTGTATGAAAAACGCGCAACACTAATGGCTTCAAGAAGCTGCAACATTGTATTATCTAGTCAAATGAAGAAATCCATTGAATCTCATAAATAAAGAGACTGGTAGTAAAATATAGTTCAGCCTTTTTTTCGTCGAGAAATTCACCTCGTACCACTTTGGCCGTAAATCTAGGCATTCTATCGATCTATCGCCTGTTAATAGCTTCCCCAAGCTACTTGAACGACCTTCCAAAGTTTATCTTTCAATGTTGGGCACTATCTGTCGGAACTCTCCGTCAAGTTCGTCCCAAAGCAGCTCTAGTTGGTTGAGCAAAGCTTGGAAGTGCCTATTAATTGTAAATCCGATGGTAAGCCGTGCTTTTCTAAGATTTATCTGTACTTCTCCTTCCTTATTCATGATTCTATTCACACGGATAAGGTCTCACCGGTGGAAGAGAAACATCCTCAGACCATTAATGCACCACCGCCCTGCTTGATTGTTGCGGCCACACAGCTAGGGAGGATCTTTTCTGCAGAAGACCGCCGAATGTAAACTCTCTTGCAGCTCTCTTCCTTGGCTTTGTTTTGAGATCTTAGCAAAAATGTTGTATTGCTATTCGACCTTGAATGGCTGCCTTTTTGTTGACGTTGTTACTGATGCTGGATTTGTGTAGGGACTAGTGAATTCTGCACAGATTTCTGGAACTGTAAGCCGTTGATCTTTTGGGGCTTCTGTTTGTCTTTCGGGTGTTAAGAGTCGGTCATTCTCTAAAGCAACGTATGGTTCTTCCTTAATCGGCGAATTCAGTTTTCTTGACCTGAAAATGGATTCCAATCTATTAAGATTATCCTCTTCCCCCCAGCTTGGTACGTCAATCAGTGTAAACGTTAGTGTAACTCATAAGAAAATATCTAGAGCACATCCCTTTATCAGTAATGTCTACTATCGCCCCAAATAGGATTTCGAAGGGTTTTGTTCATTTGAGTCCTCCACAGATAAACGTTTAAATGGTTGGTTCGGAAACTTGTGGACGGCAGTGTGGAAGTGTGTGTCTCTTGTCTGTGATGGCACGTATCTGGACGTTTTTCATTGATTGCATATCTGTTCCGTGGCATCCGTCACACTCGGTTTCGGCATAATCTAATCTTCATGTTACGCCATTACTAAGCTCCTGGCAGAGTTTTATTCGCATTTGCAGCTTCCACAGTTACTACTTTACCATCGGGCACCTAATTTCCACCAAATTGAAGCCCTATCTCTTCCCTCCTTCCACCATCGTCTATGAGTAACAAATCGTAACACATATCCATCTGCTTGTGGGCATAGTTTGCTCTGAACTTTTCAGATTCAAATAGATCCACACAGCAATCATCTCTCTAATCATTTCATTCACACGAGAAACCTCACTTAACCACCATCTCTCTCGGCCGAGTACCTACATAATTTACTTTTAATGTTACCTTTCAAATCGAACAAACCATTAGTGGCTCTTCGAAGAGAAGTCCGTAATAATGAATCCCATTGAAAATTTCCATGCGCGCGCGAGATACATGGAACACACATTCCATCGCAGAGAGCTCCGGTTCGGATTGAAATCAAAAGTAGTTTCCCACAATGACAAGTTAAATGGTTTCGTCGTGGTTTTTATTGCCGCCTCCTACTCCGGCATCACTTTCGTTTGGAAATCCTTCACTCAACCATTACAGGTGTAAATAGATTTTTTTTTTTTGAAAATACATTACCACCATCCGCCATCCGGAGATGAAGAACAGAAAAACCCAACTCATCGAAGATTCAGGGAAAAAAAAACGAAGTAAATCATCTAAACAAGTAGCTCGGGTAGTGTCTGTCAATTTGAGGTTTTTTTTTTTATTCCTAATTCCGAAGATCTTAATGCGACATAAAAACCTGAAATCGATTTCAAGACGACGACAAAGATGGTAACACGAAAGCTGGAATTGTACTTTGCGCAAAAGAAGAAGAACTGGAAAGACAGCTGATTGGTGAAGATCTCGGCTTGGTTTGGTGGTGGAGTGGAAGCACCACATACTCGTATCTTCTTTGTTGAGAATATTTGCGCAGTTCGCTGGACTAGTTTTTACCTTTCTGCTTTGTAATAATAATTGAATGTGCGCGGGGTAATTTAGAAAAGGATATGTGCGCGCGAGTCGATGATACCCTGTGGAATCCACCAGGAATGCCAAGGTAAACTGGGTTTCTATCTTTTGTTCAGGCTTTGAGTGTATCTCATGCAATTTTCACTCGAATCTAGTTTTTGTAAATTATAAAAAAAAGATTTGTTTATCAAAACAAAATATTTATGTGATTTAGCAGGTGCTTAAAAAACCAGTCGGAGGCTGTAAAAGGTCAATGTCGTCGCATAGCAATTAAAGATCTTGGGCGTTTACCTGAATAGAATTTACATTTTTCGTAACTGGTAAAACGCCTGTCCTTGGCGAGCGAAACATTCGGTGTTTGTCGTTGTGAATTGGCCTTGAGAGAGGTATTATTTCGGGTTCTTCAGAGGCACATTTCAGGGGAACAGACATGTGAAAAACTCCTCCTAATTCGGTCGATTGACTTTTTTTTACACAATTTACGTAGAGGCACTGCGACCAAGGAAGATCTTTTATCCACTTTCCTAATGAAAGCCAGAATTGTTGCTGCGGAGGAGTCCTCAGATTAATTTGAGAGATGAAAATGCTTCCAGTGCTGCACAGTGCCACACACTCATCTTCTAGACAGAGGCAGCAGATGGTATCCTCAGTGATTCTTATTTCATAGAAGGGGTAGTTGAGCTGACAGTAACCAGAGAGAAGCCTTCTTAAGCCTTATTATGTCGTCTCTCCAAAACTCGGGGATATTTCTTGCTTTTTTGTGAAGGTTCTGGCGGCTCTATTAACTTGTCTGAGTCATTGAATGTTATTCCAGTGGGATATGCTTATATTGCTTTTCCATCTGTGCTAGCAGACCTGCAGATTTTTTGCCTTCAACACATCTATGGACTGGTACCCACCAAACTTGGACATTAGAGCCTTGGGACATTGTCGCCTGTCTTTCTCTTTACTTCCAATCGTACTCTCACAACTTCAATGCTGACAGGGTAATCATATGATCTATTCGGCATAAGTGGTACTAATTGCTGTGACATGGTTTATTCCTTGAGGTATGTATACATGCATGTATGTAAGCTCATCCTTGTACCTAATGACTGCTCGACTTCCTTTTAGATTGTGCCTGGAATAATAGAGGAGTACGCTGTGGTCACCAAATTTTGATTTCAAGTCTACTGCGCTTTTAAGTAACTTTGCCATGTTTTGCTGTCTTATGGTTCACTGGAATAGTCAGGCTGTTACGTGTACAGCCTACTTTTTTGGAAGCTTAAGACTTTGTTTAGATATCGGACATCTCATATCTTTGATGCCACTACATCAAGGAAGTCTACGTCCTTTGCAATCAAAACATGGCTGCTAGATTAGTTTTCCATCATTGATGAGCTCCGAGTTCCTTTTCTCCTGAAAAAAACAGAACGAATTCTTGTTGGTATTTTCCGGGATTTGAACCTAAACCTCACACTCAGGGGGTCCAATCCACTAACCACTTAGTCACTGTACGCGTGGTCCATCTAGAACAGCTTGCTGATTTTGTAAGCCTTAACAAGTTTTTGACAATTTTGGTCATCTGTTGGTTAATCTGTTGGGCAGCTTCGACTATGTTACATCTTTCTTCCCTTTTACTTTCAGACTTAAGCACTTAATTTCTGGTCTAAACACCATATATTGTGGCATCGATCCGAGGTTCAGCTTTCCCATTAAGCGAGGTCTATCAAGACTTACGAGGACTGCCAACTCTGCCAATTTCAGATTGAAGATGAACCTGTTGCAATCGTTGATGAATCCCAAAAAACTATTTGCTTCTGTTGGAAGTGAATATTGTGTGATAAAAATGGAGAACAGTTTCCCTATCACCACTTTCTCTGGTTTTCTGTTGCAGCGTTTTAACTCAAGAGCGCGTGAATTTTGTTCTCGAAAAATTTTTCAGCGACAGCCTAATCGCCTCCGCTCCGAAATTAAACCTATTTCGATGCCATTTACTTTATTGATTAGAAATTTTATCAGGATGGGCTTACTACATTGCTTTGCTGTGATGGCTCAGAAACATGGAAAGTTATAGAGTTACCTATACACTCCGAACTTTTTTCTTTCATCTGTTAGGGTTTTCACTATCGATCATTTTAAGCCAGGAATCATCTTTGTAGGCTATCCTGAAGCTAAGTAAGAAGCAAAATAAAATAGATTTTTGCAACAAATCATATTCAATTTTCAATGAAATCATTTTCACCTGTCTACGGCGCAACTGTGAATGATCATGTATGGTTGTGTATTGTTTCACGCTTGCTTATGCTTCTGAGTCAGTATTAAGCTATCTACTCCCGTTCCAAAGAACATCTCCTACCTTGTTTTTCCTTCTTATAGCCGGAGGCCACCCTATATCTCGGGGCCCTGGTGTAATGTTTAATGTTTCGTTGTAAATTGAGTCTTCAGCTCTCCTATACAGATTTTGATGCCCTCTTCGCTGTCCATATGGATGTCTGTAGCTCTTCTTGGAATTGTTCGCAAGGACAGATGATATATTCTTTCGAAGTGGTTTGGAAGTCTTATTGTATGGGCTATGGCGGGTCGGTTCGAGGAACAATTTTTGCATCAACATTAATCCATTATGTCTACCATTCAAGCCCCATTTAACCAAAAAAAAAAGAAACTAATCCACATGCCCAAAAATAGACTTATTCCAAATTCCAAACTTCCTAAACCGGCACGATTCAGCATTCCACAACAGACATGACCTACCCACTCACAACTGCAGTCGCCAACCCCAAATACGACGGTATTCCTTGCTTCCACATGGCATTCCAAACTCACGGCTGCATTTGCATGCAGCCGGTACTAGGGCCCTGGACACCTGTTTGACTTGACAATGCAAGAGGCGTTCGGTTCAAGAAAATATCCAGCTACGTACCTCTAAGCCTCGTGAAAATTATTTATCGCTTTATGCATTCAAAATTTTATTGTCTACTGCTTGCCACTTATGAGCAAATCAATTCACAATTCAAGCCCAACCAAATTCCGCCGAGTCGAATGCTCGAAATTGCCTTTTTGAATATCAATGTCCGGCGTTGCCTTGAGATTTTCGAGTAGATTGGAGGAAAACAAAAATATTTTTTTATTTGCGCATATCTTGGCGGTGATTTCGCTGATTTACAATTCGAATTATTTAGAGCTGGCTGACTGACTGTTGACCACCTGCATGCTTGCGCGGTGGTGTTATGAATTCCTAAATGAATTGCAAGTAGGACCTGAGGCGTTGGTTGGGTGGTTTTCTGATTGAATTCGCTTCCGTTGAAAGTGCTTTATGGATTGCTGACGGAAGAGGAAGACCTAGTACGAGTAGTCATGAGTGTGTTAAGGAAGAAGTGCAATGGAATGAAAAGCAACGGCATAATAGAGAGAGCTTCCCAATTTCCCTAAATCCTCGGCAAGGTCATTCGCCAGAACTCGTAAAACCTCTTAACAACCACATCATCGGCTTCAGAGACCCGTCCCATTGTCTTCAGGCTAATCCTACAGGTGCGGCCAGTCAAATAATAATTCCTCTCCAATCACTATCGACGGCTTTGGCGAGATGATAGGGTTCTTAAATATTGCGTAAGCCACACAAAGCAAAACAAGTTTCTTCGTCAACTCTTTCGTTTTTTTTCTTTGATGTTGGCGCGTACACGCATAAATAAAAAAAAAATTAAATTTACCAACCAAAAAATTTTTGACAAACAACGAAACAAAATCAAAGAGGAGAAGAGGTGTACACCAGAAATCACATACGAAGCAGTAGATGGCCAAGCCAAGTACAGAAATATGAAAGACCACTCTTCAGTTTGACAGGTAACAATCACCATCATCATCATCAACATCATTGTAGTCGTACCGTAGTGGCAATGGAGGTGGGGAAATTATTAGAAAATTAATTATAGACATGGAAATGAAATTTGAATAAATGAGTCATTACCCATTCACTTGGGTGGATGGTCAGCGGAGCATATGCATAATGGGTTGTAACTGTCTCGAAAGGTTGCAAGGGGGCACTAAGACCACGAGTGGTGTTTATGAAATAGGTACACATGTAGATAAAATTAATAGCGTACCGCTATATATTTTTTTCTTTTTTTTTATGAATTGAAAAGTCGGTGGGTAACTGAAGGGCTTGTAGCGGAGAGATGTGTGTAGAAGATATATGGCTGGGGCACGGGATTTATTGATTGTTATTAGACTTCTTGGTTTCCGTGGGATTTACCGAAAGCCAAGATGTTGGCTTGATTCCCAGGCACTCGCTTTTGTGTAATTGATGGAAGAAACAGTTGAGTGTACCAAAATGCAGATTCTTATTGTCGAACACAGAAAAGAGGAAAGGAGGATCCACTGGAAAAGCGACCTAAGTCAACTCAAATCGATTTCGAAAAAAAAACGAATGCAAAAGTTTCTTACTAATAAAACGCTGGCTTCAAAGGAAAGTCATTGTTTTAAGGAATATTTTTGGTAGACAGATTTGTTTTATCAAAAATTTCACCAGTTAAGACTTATTTGTTCACCGATGTTGGGTTTTAAGTGCTCCAAACCTTGGGGATTGCTTGCATAGACACGATCTTTAGCACAGTCCCACAAAAGGAAATTCAGCTGGGTCAGGTCACATGATCTTGGTGACCAAAATGTCGCTGAATCTCGAAATTAAACTCGAATCGAATCTCCAATTAAACTTTTCGTGTAATGGAGCCAAATTTGCCTGTGTATTGCACGTAGCCCCGTCTCATCAATGTCTTCAATCGCAGGCAAAAATGTTGTCACCATTTGATCATAGGGCAGAAAAACCATCGTAACAGTGACGCCTTCGTCGTTCTCAACCAAATACGGCCGATCACGTCTCTGGTCCACAGCGTGCATGAGGTGGATTTAATGGTCTCTCATCGATCACATTTGAATTCTCATCGTCGCGGTCGGTAAAATGTTCCAATCCCCTTCAGCTGATTATGTGATTCCAGGAGAATCTTTTATTTTTGGAGCCTTGAGTGCTCTTTTTAAGGTATAACTGAGTTTTTTCTGCTCCTTCCTAGTGTTCTAAAAGAAAGGTTTTAACCTGCGAGATTAGTATTATCCAAGACAGCCTTAACAGACGTCAATTTCTTGCTCTTAAGCACAGCCTTTAACGGAAAAACTAAAAGCTAGGTGTAGTGGTTGCGATGCTAGAGATTTTTGGTAACTTTCTGAACACTTCGCCTCTCATTCACTTCCAAAGTACACGAAAAATTCATGAAATTTCTTCCATTGTCGCTTGAGATATACTCGCACAAGTATTCAGGTTCTTATACGCTTTACGACCCAGCTTTCATCGGCTAGTTTGGCCTTTTCTGAACCGCCCTTTTCACCATCAATAACAGTAGCCTGGGCTATTGACACGTACGATTCGTAAACCTGAATATTAAATGCCAGGAATACGCCTACGTATTAGCCTACACTATACACACGTCAACCACTCTCCCCGCAGCGGGACTTATTAGCTCTTTTTCACCGTATGCTGGTTCAACATTGGGTTCAGCGTTTGCCCTTCTTTAATCCGTGACAGATGACACCTGTGTTTGATTTTCACTGCTGCTTTCTCTGACTACTTCCAATCGCCGCATCCCATATTGCGCTTGATGTTTCCATAAAGTTTACAAGAGTTACTTTGCTTACTTAAGGTGGCGCTTCAGTCCGGGGTGGCCGTGGACTTCAACCAACAAGCGTCTCCAGCCATTTCAGTCTTTAGCTAGTTGTCTCCATTTGGAGACGTGTCCATACGCTCTGCATGACCTAGCCAATGCAATCGTTGGACCATTGCTTTTCTGGTTGAGTCGATGTCTCTGTACAGCCCATACAGTTTGTCGTTATATCTCCTCCTACACTCACCGAAAATCACTCGGAGACTTTTTTCTCGGGTGTTGGTGTTTCCCCAAGTCTTTCTCCCCGTTCTTTGCGGTCTCGGAAATGTGGGCACAGAAAAAAGGCGTGCTGCGCATCTTCTCTGCCCTCCAGCAATTCAAACAGATAGGAGATTCATCGAGCCCAAACCCGGTCAGATGCGCACGATAGCTGCCAAGTCCGGTTATGAGCTGGCTGAGGTAGGATGTGTTTATCTTCACTTTGACGACTGGTTCCATGCTCCCATGCTTCATTGTCTTTCTTCCAGCCTGGTATCTTTGTAGTTCGCTAGCCAAGCATTCCCGCGATGACACACATGTACCCATAGCGTCATCTGACATCGTCCGAAATGCACAGCACATCCTCAGAGCACATAGGCGGTTGACGGTTAACCGTTCTGGTGTTAAGACTTAATTGTCATTGCTTTAGCCCATATTGGTGCTGCATACGTTGTGATCGACTGTATCATTCATGATAGTACTAGTCCTCCTTTGTTATCTGGGTCCTACAACATTTAAAATCATTTTCGATAAGGCTCTTATAAGATCACAGCTCTTTGTAAAGGTAGCCATGGAGTAGTAGGTAGTGTGTTTGCTTCTGATCTGGTCGGTGTAAGTTCGAACCCGGTTAGGAGAACAGCAATCACAGCCACCAAGCACCAACTTTTTCCAACTATTAGACCAAAAAAGGAGTTGCTGCCTGGTAGTACAATGGAACGTATAGAGTCTAAGTGCTGCTGGCATTTGGTTGCTCTTCAGACAATTAAGTCTGTTACGAGTAAGGGTCAGGCGCCACAGTTCCTTATGATGTGAACCGGTGTGTCTTCGGCTTCGTGACAAAATCGGCGTGCTCAGTTGAGGTGCTTACGGGGGCTACAATATCCAGTGGGAGATCTACAAGTATGTGAAGCTGATGCTTGCTAGTTTCCGGTGAGTATCTTTGCCTGTCTTAAATGAGGGTGTTCCTCAAAGTTATTTTGAGCTCAACAACTCTTCGATGCTTTTCTCGGATGATATGTCCCACAAGACGGTTGACTTTTGGTCAGTTGTCTGACATGATTGCCATGTCTGTTCCATGACATTTCCTGTTGAAGTTAAATTGAGCACACCTTCCTTAACAGGAACTTCCACCTGGAAGATGTTGAAAAATGTCCCCATCGGTTCGGTGCACTTGATTCTTGACCCTCGTGCCTCAGTTCACTCTTGATTCTTGACCTCAACACTCCTGCCCCAGTTCGCTCGTTTTTCTCGATCAGTTCTCTACCAATTTACGGCGTGAATGTTACTAGTGTACATCCCAGACTCGTTGTCCATAGAAAAATGTGAGGCAAGCAGAGAGAAAGCGTCAACTGAAACTACGATTTAGACTGAAATCCTGTAAGATTGAAACATTCTTTCTGTCGTTGCTTATACTCTGCACCTGTGGCTTCAAATTGTGGAATATCGGCAGCCCACTAGCTCCAGCCGGTTTTTCTCTGCAAGTCTACAATTTTTTACAGCAGTGGGCAGTAAAATTGGCATCCTTAAGGAATAAGTCTTAAAACCTCGTCAGATTCCCTCCAATCTATCCAAAAAGGCTAACAAGTCGCCGGGCGTCTCCACTGCAGTCTTCCGTTACAAGTCTCGCTAATTTTCAATGACGAGGCCGAAAGAAATTTTCAGTTCTTTATCCACATTTTGCCATCAATTAACCACCACGTCATCAAACTTTCTCTGCCGGTGATCAATAATCGTTAAATCAACTCAAGTCCCCCAAAACAAACACTAACCGAGCGACATAGTTCCATAAAAAATGTCCAAACAAACTCATTAAAGAACCAACCAAGGAGACGAGTGTGCTGCGCACTTCACACTAATTGACAATTACACGGCAACTTTATGGCTTTCGGATACCGATTGTGATGAAAGCGACAATTAAACAATCGCAAGTTGGTCCGTAAAATTTGAAGTCGCAGCATTAAGAACTCGGCAAGTTTCATCGTCCGAAGACTATTTATTGCTTATGAAGATTTATTTCGTTTCAGGCAATAAACCCGCCGACATTCACCTGCCAATTTGCGGCAATCATTGGAACCTAAGCACACACACATGCATCCCCTGTCGCTCCCAAGAACCATAACCACTTTGGAACAACAAAAGAATAATTATCACCCCCCACCTACCCTATGCGAACCTGACTGGGCGCTTACCTTTTACTTTTATTTATGATCAACCTGCTGCGAGCTGGACACTGTAACTCGGTATCTGTATCTCTGTATCTATATATCGCTGGTTTTGATTTTTTTTTTTTTTTTTATTTATTTTTGCGCCTCTAATGATGATGGAAGTCAGTGGAATGAACTCTTATTTCAAACTCAGTACCTGTTGAGGGTATCTGCGCAATGTTGTTCCACTGCTGGTGCTGGAGCTGTTGTTCACCGAAGCGTTTTGTGTGTATGTGTAATGGGATCCGCTTGATGTGCAACCATGAAGAAGTAGATTTATTTTAAAGATACTCGTACCTCTGTTGCCTGCCCAACGTCGCGGATACGGGAAAACAAAAAAAAAAACAACAAAACAAGATATTTATACATAGTTGCTGCCTTGAGATTAATAGCTTATTCGGTGGGTCTCTAAACGCCCTTGCCAAGGCCAAGCTGTGTAGATGTAGGAGAGAAAATGAGTTTACTCCTTGCGCGAGTATCGCGGAGCGATTTATCGCTTGTTCTGAGATATTTAGTGCGTGATTGGAGGCGGGGATATGGATCTGGTATTTGCTGGAAGCTCGCAGGACCTTGTACATATGTACAAACATCTGAACTGCTGATAGCCGCTACTACTACGCAGCCCTTTAGTATTTACTGAAACTCATAATTTCCTTGTGTGTATTCGAACTCCCAGCTCTAATGAGAGAACTCGTCGAAGATTAGTTCTTGATTCTCTAGCCTTTAGGGCTGGAACAAGCATCTGCATTTAGTTGCTTTAGTGCTAAGATGGAGTTCGTTATTAACCTGGTTAGACGACATCGTGGAGAAGACTTTTTTATTGAATGCATAGATGCAACCATTATGCCTCCTCTATAGCTGTCGATTTTAGAAATCCTAAGAGTGATCAGCTACTGATATTCTAGTGATCTTTCGAATGTATTCTTCGAAACAACTGATCCTCCAAATCAATTGACTTTTATCGTGTTAAAAACTACCGTCCGAGAATGTAATGCCAGTTTTTGGTACCATTTTGTAGGTTCCAATACTTGTTTATGAATTGTACATCAACGAAAGCCAATGAATTAGGCTAGAGGACAAGATAGTTTCCATTCAGTTGAGGGTTCTCAATGCAAACGGAAATCAAACAAAAGCGTTTTTACCGGTTTCCTCCTTAAAGAAACTTCCATACTGGTGCAAGCGATGGGAGAATAGTAAGCGGCAGAAGCATAGCAAGCGGACGAAGCAAGGCAGTCTGCAAAAGCATAGCAAGCGCCAGAAGCATACCAAGCGGCAGAAGCATAACAAGTGGCAGGAGCATAACAAGCGGCAGAAGCATAGCAAGCGGGCGAAAGCATAGCAAACGGGCGAAGCATAGCAAGCGGGCGAAGCATAGCAAGCGGGCGAAGCATTGCAAGCGGGCGAAGCATAGCAAGCGGGCGAAGCATAGTAAGCGGGCGAAGCATAGCAAGTGGCAGAAGCAAAGCAGTCTGCAAAAGCATAGAAAGTGGCAGAAGCATAACAAGTGGCAGAGGCATTACAAGCGGGAGAAGCAAAGCAATTTGGCAACTGGTGACAGTCTAAAGACGCCAACCAGCACATAATTGACTATTCGAGTTTCTGCGGCTCATATCTTGACCTCTTGTAGGAACATCTCGCGTGTTTGTAACTGCGAAGAGTCTCGGAATTCCTCTTCCTCTCTTTATTATTTTTCTACTCACAGAAGACGGTAACAATCAAACCGCCTGAGGGACTTAAATAGCTTAGTTGGGAATGTTGTGATCTAAATAACAGGCGACCTCCAGTTCCATCCTGCGTTATTCAGGTAGTAGTAGAGGTACATGAATATGTGCATACGTATAGTCAACTCTATTTTTATAAGCTTTTGGCTTAAGTATGGGCGCTGGGATGTTCGGCATTCGAATCCCGGAAAACACGACAGTGCACCACCTTTCGCGAATGTCTGACAAGCATCAGAAAGAGTAATCCCTCGTCTAACTGTAGGTTCTTTCTTTTCGTCCCAAAAATGTGACCCGAACAAAACGTATGGCTGCGGGAAGCTAGGCCCTAGGTCCTTATAGGCAGTTTGCGATAAATATTTTGTTCCTTCTTAGCTGAACTTCAATTCTAGGCTGGATAGAATCCGTGTGCCTTGTCGAGCAATAGTAAAGACAGCCTTCAGGAGCCACTTTAACGGTGGTGAATCTTATCTGAATCATTTCGTGTTGTGAGTAGTTTTTACAAGAAGCAGAGATTGTGGAAAATTGTGACCACGTACATTGAAGGAGACCACACGGTATCCGAACAACATTTGCAAGAGCTTTGATCAACCAAAAAGCCCCTCCAGTACTTCAAGTCGGTTGAGGTCCCCTTCTAATCGTTCGCGCCACCTAGGGTGAGGTCTTTCTCATTGTCCCTCCACGTTGGATTCTAGGACTCTGCTAGGACTAGGTAGATTTTGCTGTACAGTTCGTAAAGTTCGTGGACCGTCAACACAATCGGAACCGAATATCTTACGAAAAATTTTTTTCTCGAAACGACTGATCATCCGTTCTCGAAAGAGTCCACTATTCAGCGCCATAAAGCAGGACTGGGATGATCAAGGTCTTGTACAGAGTCTTCGTTGTTGTTGTTCGGGATAAGGCCTTGCTATTCAGTTGCCTCCACAGGCCAAAGAAACAGCGATTGGAAGGGCTATTCTTCGTCTCCTCACGAGTTTGGCCGCGATGCCGAAACTTGGTATGTGTCTGTATAGCTTGTCTCTGTAAATACTGTCACATGGTCCTGGTCTGAGACCACACTGACAGAGGTCAATCAGGTTGTTGATGAAGGGTTTCAGGCGTTCACACAATATGCCAATGAGAGCAAGAGACAAGACTTCGCTTGCTAGTTATGATATTCTTCCGGCAGAGGGACAAAATGGTATGGCAACCTCATTCAAATGGTATGACAAACTCTCCACTGCTAAGTACTTGTACCTCAGACCTTATTGAGAATGTTTAGATATTGTTGCCGACATTTTTTTAAAGTTGGCTTGGTTGGTTGTTTGGTGAGCTTGTGTCCTTCACTGAGGACTTCATTCGATCCGTTGTATTCTCGTCGTCTGTCGAACTGCTAGGAATATTGGTTTGATGTGGGAATTGTGCGTTGAGACGGTATGGGAACGGAGACTATATCTTATACTGATCGAGAAGGCGTCTGGTTCATCTAGTCGTCTAGCAAACTCCAATATGTCACAGATTCCTTTCTTGCTGACGTGCGTTAGATACAGTATCGTTGAGGATCTCAGTATCTCCGTTGTTGCACAATTCCTCCTCCTCCTCACGATTGGCATAGATTGTTGTCAAGAGTGACCTTCCTAAAAGATGGCTTTGATCGTTGCAAACCGTCCTACTGACTGGCACATTTTTCCCTTTCCTGTGTGCTTCTGCTCTGCCAAAAATGTATCCCCACCTCTGTGTTCCCTCAGAATAGGACTCCGCCAATTAGGCAGCCCCAACAAATAAGCAACTAACTAACTTTTCCCACCAAAGATTCTGGTCGGGCATTGACATCGCATCACCTCGTTTGCCACTTCTCGCATCCTCGTCTCTTTCTGCTTTCAGAATCTGTGTTGTGCAACCACAACGACTCTGCCTCTTGATTGGTGTTTATGGCACTGGAATCTAAATTTTATAGCAAAACCATGGTTCCACGAATGGAATCCGCGGATTTAATTGCCACACAAGGCAGGTTCTCCAACCAGCCCATCACCATATTTTACACCACAACGAACGACACGCATAGACGACAGTCCGATCGAGATGGTAGCAATCTTGTATTTATAACTCGCTCCTCGAATTGAATAGAATTTGATTATCTACGCTGCTAATTGACAAATTGTCGTTTCGCCGATTTGTTTGTTATTATTTTTTGCTGATTGTTTGCACAAGTGTTGTTGTACTGCAGACAGAGAGATACAAATTGTAGCACAATAAAAATCGCGATTTCGATTAAAGTGTTGACAAGTGGCCTAACCGCCTAACCCACTTCGATCAAAGAAACCATGTATCTCGTCTGTGCCCGTACATCGGCTTAACAGTCATAATCGTGCCTTGAGGGGTCGGTCAACACCTCAAAGAACCGACGAATCAACCGACACAGAACAATAAATCTGACCCACAAAACAAATCAGCTCTCAATCAAGTCTAATTAAATATTTTTGTTTATTTGTTGTGAGTTGAAAGAACTCAGTTGAGTTAAAAGATCCGAAAGATACTTGTAGTCAAGCTTTGTATCTGTAGCACCTGAATGATGACTGATTGTGCTGCTAAGGTTAGCAGGTGTAGTACGAGTAAGCAATAAAAATGCGCAGCATCGAAAGAAAAAGACATTCGAATGCATTTTCCTGATCGGTTATCGCAGTGCAGTGAGATACACCGATACTACGTACTACTGCATCCGAGGGGCAGAGATGGCTGAGATTTTTCATTTGAAATCTCTGTTTGCACTTGAAGGTCTGGCCTAGGGGGCAATTTAGTTAATTAAACTTAAGCGCTTGATTGCAGTGGCTGTTGTCGGATGTAAGAATGCGAGTTACACGGCGATTTGTGTGTGTAATTTTCGACGTGGAATGTAAAATGTTTTGGAACCGAACAGGTGGCTGCGAGAGTAGCGCTGAATTCATTCGCGGGATTTTCCACTTCGATGGGTTTTCGTTGAGAGTTGAGAAAAAAAAATGTTTCTTGTCGTCGTCATATGATTTAGAATGGGCACGTGTTACGAGCCGCAAGGAGAACTTACTTTTACTTGGATCCCGTCACCCCTGGAGGGACATGGGGCGTCATCAATGCCTGCGCGCCATCTTCTTCGGATTTCAGCTCTTCCTCCTCGACTGTTCTTCGCCATGTTTGCTTAGGTTGCCCCTCTCTTCTGCGATGGAGCTGTATGACTCATTCATTACCACTTCCTCCTCTGTATGGTGACGTCTATAGATTCTTGACCCGTTCCCAAATAAAGCTACTCGTTGGAGGTACGGTTGGGCCAGATCATTGGGGGCGACTTGGAGGGAGCTCAACCGCCTTGCACAACTCCGAACACGATGGTGCGCAGGCGTTGTTGATGCCCTATGCCCCACGAGGGGTGAGAGAACCTAAGTAAGTAAGTGAGTTGGGGATACTTTTCGCCCGGCTTTGGGTCTTGTCAAAAGCATATCCTGAAGTAGAAAATAAGTTTATAATCTATTTTGGTAAAGTGCTACATTAAAAGACATCGCAGCCTTGTTTTGTCTGTCCCTCCACCATAGCAGATACTGATTTCAGTGCACTCACAGGATCCACGCAATCTAATCTGTGTGTGCTAACGGGCAGACAGTCCTAAATATGATCGATGAATGGGGCACGGAGAGTGGGATTTCGATGAAACCTTTGTTGTCTTTACTAGAAGGAGGAATGTGATCAGTTCGACTCAGACACTGGTAAAGGGCGTCCCTCTCCAGGTCTTCGACGAAGCTAATTACCTAGGAGTAATCCTAGAAAGGAAACTTTTTTAGGCCAAACATGTCAAGAAGACGTCCAAGGCGTTCTCAGTCTTCTGGTAGTGTAAGGGTGCTTTTGGCAAGACAGGGTCTATCATCGAAAAAGGTTCTCTGAATCTATACGGCTATGATAAGTCCCTTTCTAGCTTATAAAACGGTTGTTTGGTGAAGGGGGCTCTTGCGAAAGTCTGCTATGACTGCTTTCTGAACTAAAATTTAAAGAACGTCTGGCTTGACTGTACGGGAGCACACCTGGCTCTGCCAGATGCTCTGACTGATTTACCTTCTTCTCTGATACGTATATCATGTGTTGTACTATTAAAGCAAATTACCGTCTCAGACGAAATGACATTTGGTAGCATTCGCACTGGTGTTTCAAAGACCTTGCACGACACTTATCCTACGGCCCTGGTTCCATGGATATGCCGTCTGATGCAATGTCACCGGAACTTTGGCTGATGTACAAACTTAAGAGTCGACTTGCTTGCGTTCACGACTGCCTTCGGCCAGAGTTTTAGCCTCGACTGGGCTGTAGTCGAATTTTCATCACAACTGGTCAAGGGCCTGGGTCGGGTGTCTTCGAAGAGGCCGACAACATTGGAATTCGCCACTCGATAGGTAAACATGCCACTGTTCTCCAAGCGGAGGCCTATGTCATTCTAATGGTTGCCGACTATAGGAATAGGTGGAGTGGTTGGAGTATTTGGGTCTGTAGTGACAGTCAGTCTGCGCTTAAGGCCTTGTTCAACCCTTTAATCGGTTCCAAAATAGTTCGAGAATCCAAGAAATCTTTGAATTTGGTCGCAAGACTGAACTGTCTAACTTTTGTCTGGGGTTGCGGGAAATAAGATCTCTGATTGGTTTGCTAAGCAAGGCTCAAAGGATGTTTTCTCAGGACTTGAACCTCCGTTGGTTCTTCCCGCGTCCTCGGTTAGCGACTGTATTGCTGATTGAGTTTCCCATGAATAAAATTGTCTGTAACACGGCTCTCCAGGATGTAGGTGGACAAGAAATCAGTGGCATTCTTGCTGCCTTTCAGCAGAAAAGACTGAGGACAACTTATTGGCGTTTTCATGCGACATTTTCCTAGGCATCTCAGTGTGTTAGGCTTAAAAGACGCTTGTGGAGAGGACAACGATCACCTCCTTTGTTATTGTGATTGGATCGGGCAGATCTTCGGTGCTAACGTTGGGAGTGCCAATACTGTGAGGTCTACATCACTGAAGTTCCTACTCAGGTGTCTCCGAAAGTCGAAAGGATTCCAGAAAACAGGTAATAACGGGTCTTGCGTTCAAGTAGCTTAACAGACCAGTTGTCTCTGAATGCCGTCAATGGTGGCATGTCGAGAAGTTGAATCCTGAGTACACTTTTGGGATTTTTCCTTGACTCAAACTACTCTCTCACTACTCATTTACGGCGCCTGCTACAAAAGGTACAAACATACATGATTTTTTTTGTTTATTTACAATTTGGTCTGCTCTAGAAAATGGGCCATAAAAGTACAACATTTTCGACTTCTAGCAAACTTCTCCAGATTATTCAACCCAAAACGAATTCTACACTCAAGCACTCAATAGTTCAGACAAAGCTAATTAAACATGTTCAAGAATCGCATTTCACCAAACAAACACACCATCCATTGTACAAAATGTGCATGGCTATGCAAATTTCCTGCCACAGTGGTGCATGCATGTTTTGTTTTTAAATGCGGAAACCTGAAACGTAAGACTCATTCGCTAAACCAAAACAATAAACAGAAGAAAGCCAAATAATTAGTTTCACAACTTTCTTGGCAGAATTGTGTAACGTTACACAATGGTGGCACGATTTTGTTTGATTTTCTGAAAATTTTTTGCGTAACTTTATTAAAAATCCCAAATCAATAATAATTATCACTTTGCGTGTTAAAAAAAAATTAAAGAAAGCTCCAGTCTGTGTCTACACCGTTAAATGCGAACCGTGCGAATTCTTATGGGTTACACATGACGCCCCTGCTGTGGGCAAAACGTTATGGGATTGTATTATTTTAATTTGCAACACTGTTGCATATGAATGGCTATAAAATGGATATTTCAAGACGTCGCGTCGTCTCGCCGCGTGCTTTTATTTGGAGCAGCGCCTACGGGTGTGTAATGTAATCCCCTCGGATGGCTATAGAATACTGAGCAGGTATGGTGGGCGGCATCTTTCGTGATTTGGGGCTTTAAATGGTTTTTATGTAATCTTTGCCAAAAGTCTGATAAAAGTTTTTGACGGATTTTTTTCTCTTTTTCTTTTCAGAATATACTTGAGGATTTTATAAAGATTTGAGGTAAGTCTTACACGCATGGTAGATAATTGCTGTTTCAGTAGATTTAAGCGCGATATTACGTAAAGAAAGTCTTAAGACTTTGTTGGGTATTCTTAGCCTAAAATAAGTTTCACAGACACTGGCTTAAAGCAGTCACTAGGGGTCTGGCTTTATGTGCCTATAAACAGTCGAGAGGAAGTGTAAAGTTGAGTAAAGTGGCAGGCCTCCAAAACACCACTTGAATCATGAGACAATTTCCGGTTCAAGTGGCGCCTTACAAGTCTACTAAGTTGGACTTGGATGTGCCTTTTTTCGTATTTTTCAATAAGTTTCTCTAAATAGTGTTTGAGCTTGTGCCTGTTTCTAGGACGATATCCACTTTTGCCTCACTCTAAGTTTACTGTCTTCAACAAACCCATCCAGTTGCTGGGATTCGCAGACAATATCCACATCATTGGTCGCTCCCAGCGTGCCGTCATAGAGGCTTTTACGACAATGAGCAGATGAAACGAGTTGGCCTTGAAGTAAACAAGGACAAAACTAAGTACATTGTGTCATCAAACAAAGCAGTCCATCGCCCAGGACAAAACATCACTGTTGCTGTTGTCGAAGAACTTCGAACTTCGAAGTGGTTTACCTTCCTCGGAGTAAACATCCACTCCACGAACGATACCTCAGTGGAGACTCGATAAAGACTAACCCAAGGAAAACGCTGCTACTTCGGTTTTTCAAACCGAAAAACCTCAACTCGGAAGGAGAAATGCGTGCTCTACAAAAAATTGATCCTGTCAGTTCTGCTCTATGGCCAATAAGCAGGAAAGCAGAGCAGATTTTGAATACTTTCGAGAGGAAAATTCGTCGCCGAATTTCCGGTTCCTTGTGCGATGACGGCGAATGCGCTGTGGTTGTAGTCTGAAAATCCAAGACGAGTCGACTACATTGGCTTGGCCACATCGAGCGAATGGACTTCAGCTAATGGGATCTTCGAATCTTTCCCCCCAGAAGGAACGAACCTCCCTTTTAAGGACCAATCAATTACGTATGCCAAAGCGCTTGATCTGCTAAGCTGCAAGCAGTGTGCCCAGGGTCGAAAAATGGAATGTTTCTGTGTCTCTCTACATATGTATGAGGAGGCGCCAAATTATTAGTATTAAATAGTAACGTTCGCTTACAATGAGCTTTACAAGTCAGTAGCCTCTTTAGTTCGAAGGAACAGCGATTATGCTTTCAGATGTAAAGTCAAAGTCCTTTACTGTTTCGAAGTTATTGCTGTTCACTGTGATGTTCTGTCCGATTTTGTGTGTCCCTTTTTTTTTGACGGCACATACTCAATTTTGCCCTCTTTTACCGCTTACGCCATTTTAGTTGTTGCGGTCTATCGTCAGCCCAAGCATGCAATTGCACAGATTTTTTAAATATCATGCTCTGGTGTTGGCTCGTGATTCTCATACAATTTCTGCGCGCATACAATACACAAAAAGCAACATTTTGTCCTCATCTTGTGAGTACAAGAGCTGAAAACATGGAATCTTTCGACCATTCTACAGAATGAACTTCTGCTAGGGCGTGGTAACTAGTTATCTCCTATTAAGACTACCACATTACTTTTTGTTATTTAATTTCCATGACCACTTTCATCAAATATCGCTGAAACCTAAATGCATCGATCAATCAAACACAAGAAACCTAAACTTGAGTGCTACCATACCATGTTGCTACTTACTTCAGATAATTTATTAAAGAAAACAAAAAAGATACAAGATTCCGGGCTCTCCATCTAATGCAGTCTGTAGCTGCCTAAGAAATGATTTATGTAAGCCTGTCGCTTAAGTCATTCTATTGTTTTTCCATGTCAATTCAATGCCAAAACAAACCTAACTCTTCAGACCTACCTATCTATCTGCTGCAGACTGCGTAACTGTGATCGTTTTGATTAATGATGCTGTCATAATGCCGTATTGATTGAGTTGGATTAATCAAATGCCAAAACGAAACGGAAAATCAAACAATTTATTGGCCGAACTCTTAATGATCTTGTCAAAAGCGCTTACAGTGGAGTGCCAATCGAAAGTCGGCGTCGCTTTTGTAGTCAAAAAGTAGAATGTGATGTTTGTGCAAGTGTAAGATGACCAAATATTTGAATGCTTTTTGTTTGTATTCTGCGATTCATTAATGATGTCAACAAAGAAGGTGTTTAGAACAGAACGATAGTTTTTTTTTGGCAATATTTGGATACATACACTCGTGGAGCGGTATTCTAAAGAATGTTTGACCTTAAGCAATTTTCTGTAATCAAAATATACAGAGGTGTAGGCATGAAATGGAATTCTGCATGAACATCTCGTTCATCACCAACTATGTGTGCACTTTTGGCCATTTTTGTTATTTGTAGACCCAATTATGTATGGAGTAGAAATAAAGCCTGTGAAGAAATAGGTATCTGAGGCTATCCATACGTTTGCAGCATCAGCTAGAACTTCCATTGATCTCTCTTGAAGTAAGCTTTCTATCTATACATAAAAATCTAGCTTCATGACAGATTCGATTGGGCGCTTTAAGTCTGTTCAGGAGTTCGGTGTAGCTCTGCAGAGACTATAAAAATTGCCATAAATTTCAGTAGGGATATATCTAGAGCTTGTTCACTTTTCGTTGACCTATTTTGACATCAAAGGTGTTCCTCAGGAAAGAGTTTCTGTAGCCATTTTCTACTGCTTGCGTTCCAATGTAAACATAACAGGATTACCACACCTTTGCAGCCCGTACATTTCATTTTAGATGAATGTGGTTCTCCTAAATGTAGCCAGTATTCGTAAGCTATTACTCAAGGATCTTTGTAAGACATTCGTAAAGAGTGTCTTCTTTGAAAACCTTCCGTTTAATAGTTGGATGCATAATGGATTAACACACGGTGCGCCTTTATGTTACCTCAAAACCAGATCCATAAATAATTTTAGAGACAAGACACATAACACAAGAATCTCTGAATAGGATTTCTCCAATTTAGGCTTGACTCTTAAAAAATTATCGAAATTCGATGAAGTGTTAGCTTTCCTACTGGTACGCCTCACTTAAGGCGAGATCTTCCTCTACGGCGTTGTACCTCCGGGTTCGATTTGAAGAGAGCAGGCCGGAGCATATGGTGTTCAATTCGTTTTACTTGTCCTTGAGTGTAAGAAAATTGCATTGTTTTTCATTTACATAACTCACGAACGACTAAATGTGTTCTGGGTTTCGAACGGAAAAAATCATCAAAATCGGTTGGAGATACATCTAAGTTGAACAGATGAAAAATTAAATAAGTAGTTGCATACCCAGCACTTAAAAAACTTACAGCTGCCTACGAACCCTTTTTTCATGTGTCTGGAGATGAGAAATTTATTAAGTTCCACCACACAATGGATTTGTACTAAGTCGCTTGGCCATCCAATTCCTTGTGGTACTTCTGTCAAGCATTTCTTTTGCAAGGCGCGGTTCGGTTCCATTCATTTGGTTTGCACATGTTTGAATATTCCTTCTCTGCATTCCTCTCATAAGCTTGGTACATACCTTCGTCTTTCTTAGATTCATAGTTCTTTCATTATTGGTGCTTAACGTCTTTTGGCTTGTAAGTATTTTACCAAAAATCTTTTCAAGGGTTTGTAGCTCCCAAAATTATCTTCTTAGTACTTTCCTGCTCCTGATGAATCGTGGGCATGCGGACATTCGGATTTTTTTTATTCAGTAATGTAATGTGCTCATGCTTGTGCTCATAGAAATACTAATGGAAATATCCATGCAGCTTCCGAGACAATGTATGTTAAGTAATAATTCATCTCTCCATGCCGTCTTGCGTGGGATAAGTCGGTATGTCCATCTGCCTCGTATTACAACGTTCTTGCTATTTCGCTACGATTTTCCATCTTTCTGGTAACTTGGTTATCGGAGTTGCTTCTGTCTTCGTTGTTAAATAGTTTTGACGCTCCTGTACATCTGCTAGGGTGTCTATTTGAGACATTTTTGTTAGAACGCATATTGCATCGTACGGCCTAAGAAATTTCAAATGAGTCTCTGTAAGCATTGGTCTAATCGATTACCTTTATGTAGTTAATCAAATTTCTAAACTTTTTTTAATGGCTTCTCCTTTTTGGGTACATCTGCAGTTTGACTATCCTTTTCTTGTTACACTGTGTTCATTCTATATTATATTCACTGTGGAAAAAAATGCAGTTCAGCTTGGTTTAGTTCAATAACTTTTCAATACGTACCAGAATTCCTACAAAAACTCCGTACTTTCCTACGATCCTTTTTCAAATAAGAAAAGAATTTCTACTAAAAAAAAAACAAATTTCCCCACGCTCGCGAGCACTGCAACAGCCATACAAACCATTGTTCGCCTTGTGTAAAACTCTCAACAATCCTTTGAGTGAATCTGTCACCATCGTTTTTCCTCTTCTTCAGCAATGTAAAAGAGCGAGATGAGTATAACCATCTAGCGGTACTTTGTAACTCTCCATCAAGCCATGTATGTGGTCTCCAATTCCACTTAGTTCAAGTTCTTTGTGTGGTGAATTTCAAAGTTCGCAGAATCCACGGTTATTTTTTTTATTTTTGCCGGTGTTATTGTTTTGTGAGCGCATATTAATGCAATTTGTTGGTTGATTTTGTGTTTTCCTTGCGAAAATTTGCGAAAATCGGTGAAATATTGCTCGAATCTCAGTGTTCAATGCCGGGTTGTAAAAAAGTTTTTGCCAGCGAAGCGGCCATCTTGTTGGTGCTCCTGTGGGCAATGCGAAAATTGTGCGCAATCGCTATGTTATCCGTCGGGAAATTTAAAAATTCGTGTAAATTTAAAGGAAATCGTTTAATCGGTAAAATTATTCGAGAAAATTTGTGCTTTGCAGTGCCTTAAAATCGGCATAAATGTGTTCCAAACACTTTTTGCAAGTGGAACGGCCATCTTGTTGGTGCTCTTGTGGGCAATGCGAAAATTGTGCGCAATCGCTATATTATCCGTCGGGATATTTAAAAATTCGTGTAAATTTAAAGAAAATCTTTTAATCGGAAAATTATTCGAGAAAATGTGTGCTTTGCAGTGCTTTAAAATCGACGTAAATGTGTTCCTCGTTCGGGCTTAAAATTGGTGATCTGTAGAAAAGAAAGAAAATGGCGTCGTTTGTGTGTGCTGTCGTGGTAAAGTTTCTTCGAAATTGTGGAAAATAATCCGAAATTGAATTTGCCGACGCGTAATTGAATTCAGTTGAAAATAGTGCAAAGCATACGAAAGGGAAATGTGAATCTCATCGTCATCGTTGTACCTACACAAGTTAAGCCTCCACCAATTGAAACAAGGTAATTGAATGGATTTACTTAAATTCAATAAATTTTGCTGTGAAAACATCCTGAAAAGAATTGTACACAATGATTCTTTGTGGACCTGTGTGCCCAAACATTTATCCTCATTGCTTGCCACTTCCGAGATTCATTTCTGCGTTGACTTGGAAGCGGTCATCACGATCGCAAACCAGCTGCGTCCTTGTTATTGGGTCCTTAATGTGGCAAGACGGTGCACCGCGATTTGTCTTTACTTTTGCCCATTTTCCTTCTAAGGAAACTCACGTCTAAGCTCACATTCCAAGCTCGAGGAGTGAAGTTCAGTTTGGTGTCTTCTATGGCGGGGTCGAGACGGTTCATGTAACTGTTTAGTGTTTAGGTGGTCCTTGTTTATCGTGTACTTTTTTGGTCTGCGATAGGTAGTGGGCGACTGTCGATGACTTGAAGCTCTGGTCGATGAGATACTCGACTTAGAGGACCTCCTTCAGTCCATTTTCTTTCATGAATCGGAGGATCTACCTGGAGTGGATCCAACAATGGTAGATCCTCTTCTGATACATATTTGATAGGCATCAATGTGTTTTCTTCTTCTGCCGTTCAGTGCTCCACATTCCTTAGAAGGTGCCCTAGAGTTTCCTCAAAATCTCCGCAGAATCTACAGTCTCCACGTTGCCCTATACCCCGTTCCCTGAGGTGTCCTTTATGCCTACGGTGACCCGCCAGGAAACCTATAAGAATGTGCAGCCGGTTTTTGTTGGGTCACAGTTGTGTCCTTGTAGGTTTGTCTGTTCAATATGGTACCCTGGGTGTAGGCGTTGACTGGAACGGGGTTATTGTGACACTGTGTAGAGGCAACTGCTTGGAGAGCATGGTGTTATGGTATCTCTTACTAAAAGCATTTTCGTTTCGGCGTGGAAGTGGTCTACATGTGACATCAGGTGGTATCCGATGATGGTCGTATTTTGGCAGACTTGAATATATTGTTAGATTGACTCACTGAGATGCGATATCCGATTGCCTTATATGTGACGAGAAGCGTCTCTAAGTCCATCCACCAGGAGTTTCCGGAGTTGTGCGGGGAAATCTTCGTTGGGTGGTAGTTGCAATGCGGCCAAATCTAGTACTGACCCAATTTCCCTTTTAGATCACGTGAAGAGTGTGTCTAACGATCTTTTCGGTCGACAGATGGAGGTTGCAGTGTCTGAGAAAATCATCCAGGACAGAGAGGAGTTCAGCGCTGTGAATAGAGCGGGCACATTGAGTCCTTTAGTAAGGACCGTGCATTCGTCTGCTGCATATGAAACAATTTGGATTCCATCCGGGGGAAGTGGCAGTTTAGAAATGAAGAAGCTTAAAAGGAGAGACACTAAGGCGAAGAGGTACTGTGGATTTTATGTTTTCTCGGGGTGAAGTTGTGACAAACTGTCCTATGCGGTTGGTATTTGTCTACAACACTTTATACAACATTCCTCCGAAGTCTGGCAAATTGCACCATGACGGCTTGCTTAAATCGTATGATTGTGTCGATCTTAACCGAGTGTCTTCCGTGCACCTTCCCGCGCCAGTTCTGAATTGAATTTGTTTCTAATTCCACGTCATGCAATAAGACACACGACTCGCGCCACTAAAATAGAGAATTCAGGTCCCAAGTGTTGAAAGGGATATTAGTCGATGCTGATTAGATGCTCTGTTGTACAAATTACACTCAACACACCGCAGACTCAACTTTCTAGGAAAGAAACCAGCTGAGCAATATAATCAAGTTCTTATGGAATTCCCCATCTATTTTTAATTGGTTGTCTTAATATTAGCCCTGCGGCTAACAACATTTCCCACAAAACTTAGGCAAAACTAAAACGCAATTAGCTAACTCGTTTCTAATCTTCACCACTCAACACTCTGTGTATCATCATCATCATCATCACGCTGTTATATAATCTCTTTCTAAAAACGAAGCAAACAAAAAAAATTGTTTTCCAAAACTAAATGTTTATTCTCTTCCCCAGGACTAGACCGATAAGTAGGTAGGTAGATAGCAATTTGAATAACAACCTCTTTTCAGTTTCGATTATCGAATTGTTATTCGCCAGAGAGCAGTACCACCATAAACTACCGACTGGCCATTGGTCTTAAACGATAATTTATGATTCGAAGAAATTAACATCAACGTGTGGAATTAATTTAGTCTGGGCCATTAAAATTGGCCGAATCGTAAGATATGTATGCTGGGAGGTTCATTTATCACTTGTCATCTCTGGTTATGGTAATTTTATGTTTCCATTGGAGTCATTAATATTCGCTATAACACGTGGTAATCAATAAACCACTTAGCCATTAGCCAAAACCAAAATGAAAAAACTGCCGCTCTCCCTGTCTTCGGTAAGTTTTACTTTCATGTTACGTCAAAATGACTGCGCAAACCTATCCCAAGCTGGTCATCATCTAATGAGGCGCACTCTGTCCACTCTTTTGTTATCAAATCGCATCACGTCCTCTTGGAATTGAATTGTTAGCGCGGTTTGATCTTGATTTCGAGCCAAAGATTGGGGACAACAAGAGGCACTGCGCTTCATCGAATTGATACACCTCTCGGCCGTTTGATGGTGGTTTTAGTGCCAATGCACACGTCATTAGTGAAACGTGCAGGTGGTATTAAGTCGATACAGTCAGTGACGGGATTACCGTATCACTACTCGTATTATTTTTTTTGTAAAAGAGGCTTGCTACAAGATGACAAATGTGATAAAACTTTCATGGATGGGAGCATGATGTCGTGATGATGGACTCAGAATACATACTTTGATCTTTAGCGATGCAATTGGACTTGAGTTGTTCTGCCACTAACAGCAGCTGGTTGGAAAAAGCATCTTCAACTCTAGTAACCAATTTCGGAGCCTCTCGCTATAAGCAGAGCTTCAACAGCATAGTGCTGACTCTGTTGTTTATTATTTTTGTTAAAGGATATGTTGCACTGCGACTTAATGGTCTATTGTGCCTCGGCAATGCCTTGGGGGGGCTTCGTAAGAGTTCCCCTTGTAATTATATTTGAGGGTTCCATACTCCTGTGTTTGCCTAAGTGAGAATTGCCGGCCCTAGGGCACTCTCTCTAGTATAGTTTCTCTCAGGAATCTGAGAATGAGAAGCGAGTTCATGGACGGCATATCCTCAGCTGATATTTGGTACTTTCGCTGATAGTCTCTTGTTTAAGTCGCTGATTTGAATTCATCTGCAAGTCATGGAGTTCCTTGTTTTTGATTTCGTCTATGTTTCAGTTGTAAAGCTATTGCTGGCTGCGCGAGGTCAGGTTGTAGCAGGTCGGACACTGAAAGTTCCATCGTGAATCTCTTCTGTGTTTTTGGGGAGATCAAACGACGTTTTTTACACCAGTTTGTGGACTTTTGGTGGAATCGACATTTATTACTTTGGTATCTCTGCGATGCTTACCAAAAACCCCAATTCTAGTGCCGTTCCTGTAGAGCGTGACAGTGGCGCAGCAGGTGTTGGATTGATTCCACTTCTTCGTCGTGTCTGCAGCTTTTGCATAAATAGTGGGGCTCAGCGGAACTCGAATGGTACAATGTACAATGGTACTATGTGACTGGAGTAACCACCATTGTGGTGGCTAGAGGATCGATCTAGTGAAAGAAAGAAACTTTGGCATTGGTTCTGTTTAGCTTTGGCCATAAATTGCGAGATGCCACATAGTCTTGTCTTGTCTGGGTAGCCAAGAAGAGTGCCCTTTAATATGTCATCTATTCTATGCAGTACAAAATCTCCATCGGGTTCCGTGAAGTTGTTTGTTTCACTGATGGTTATAGCCCACCCCAGCTTTGCTAATATTCGACGGATAGATAGTTGCTGTCTTTTATACAACCGGGGGCTGCTTTTTCTAGACAAACAGCTTGGAAAACATTGCACACTTTTGGGAAGTGGAACATCACGATTTTTGCAGTAATTCTGCCTTAAAATTGATCTCTGTGTATCCACTGTGCGTCAAAAGCATACCTAGCTGAAACCTTACACTCAGTGATCTGTCTCCCCATTCCTACACTCTTGCTGAAGAAATGGATTTAGGAGCGGAATTGATTAACTTTTACAGGATTCAAATCTTTAAGCATTACTCTGCTAACCAACATTTGATATCTTCAGGCCTATCGTCTACTCTAAGACCGCAGCGGAAGCGGGTGTTATGTAACCTTTATGCTGTAGCGTGGATGCCAAAGATTCACATCCAATGCAGAGTCTTCATAGCTTGTTGTGCCATTCGTGGTATACGTTGGTTTGTTGGTTGATGTGGCCCTCGATAAGGTAAACTTAGACCGAGATAGATCCATTGTGCTGGCACTAGGTAGGGGAAAGTGTGTCGCACTGTTAATGTTGGCAGGAGAGACAGACTTGAAGTCATTGAGACCATCGAAATGGTAATGTGTACCTTCCCTAATGGAAGACAAGTGCACAGGAAGTGAAGGAATGCATCTTCTTCCTCCTCGTCTCTGCACCTCCTGCAGTAGTCATTATAGGGGATGCCCAATTTTTGAGCATGCCTGCATATCGTGCAGTGTCGAGAGGGTTCCTCTCTTATGTTTAAGAAGTCCCTTAGATATTCTTTGGTCTAGTTTTGGCAACAGCTGCCTAGCGGGAAGGCATTGGCCAAGTTTGCTCCATGTAGCCATCTAGACTAGCTTTTTTTTTTTTAGCCCATCGGCGTGATGAGACACTTACGATGAGACACCGGTGCAAGTGATGTACTGTGTTCTGCGCTGTGTTGTATTTTTCTCGCAAATTTTACTACGAAGTCGATAATTTCCTTGACTACTCGAGGTTATAGTGACGTTTCGTTCTTGGCTGGTGGAGACCTAAAGTTCTGTTTGTCTTTGGCTTGTTCGGAATAAAAGTTAGTTGAACCTTTCCACGAATCAACTCAGCCATGAATAATGTCGAAACATCTCGGTAATACCAACGCATTCCACGAAATAAAAAACCTCAAAAATATTTTTATTATTTTCTATGCATTAAATTATCATTTGACAACAATATGGATGATCTGCTTCAAGGTGAAACCGCATAAAGAAAACAGCACAGCATGATAAAAACCAAACCGGCTGTCAATAAATTTATCCGGGAGTAGATGTCGTACGTGATTTGATTCCTGAATCGTGGACTAAGCGGATCTGTGTATCTTCCAATCAGAATGGTGACAATTAATGGATTTGTTTTGACAAAGTTTCGAAAAAGCAAGAAAACACTCCTAAAACTACTACCACAAGAGACAACTATTTTGGACGAACTTTAGCATTAATTTAGACAATTAGAATAATTTAGAACATGTGGCGGATTTGACTTTTTTTTTTTATACATAAATCTACCCTCTGTGGTTTCACTTTTTTAGTTTTTATTTATTTTTTCGCACTGGTACCGGTTTTGCTAGAGACGGTAATTGATGTTAGATAAGGTAGTCAGAGACACAGAAAGTGTTAATGGTTGATGTCCGATGTGATCTACTAATTTGCATTTTGTCGAGCCTGACAGGAATGTTTGATTTGCCGCAAAAAAATAAATAAAACGCGGAGATGTTGTCGGTCGGATGGTTTTCAGTTTCGTTCGTCAATTTCAAAACCGATTACATGTGCCCTTTGTATGTGCCTTATTCATCGGTCTTTTAGCGGTTTCGTAGATACGCATTTTCACTGCTGAACTGTGCTGAACTTCTCCTGATAAGTTGTCCCGCAGATGGAGAAGTTTGATGAGTTAAGTCTCATGTTACGGACCTAGTTGTTGACATCACAAGTCTTTTTCACTGAATACAAACCTGTTTTTTGGCTTACTGGAGAGGCTTGTTGGTTCACCCCGAACTGTGGCGCCACCTAAGTAAGTAAGCCTGGCTTTTGAGGGCTATTCTACAGCTGCATAGCTGTCTGCAAAAAAATAGCACGACCTCTCTCCAACATAGAAATGCAAACATTTTTGTTGATCTTCAGACCAATATATCTACAACAACGGTTTGCTGTGGAGGGCTTGATGATGTGGGTATCCTTTGACTTATGAAAGATAGTACCTTCCGTGTTGACACAAGTCCTTCGTACTATTTGCTGCAGCAATAAATCCGGTCTGAAGCAGTTTCTAAATGGAGTGGAGCTTCCAAATTGCACTACCCACGGCGCGTTTTCCGGGATCCCGAACTCGACTATCGCTTTGTAGAACGCAGCAAGGAGTTAACGAAGGCTTGACAATGCTGAAATGGTACAACTTCCCACGCGAAATTTGAAGGGCCAATTGAAAAGGCATGATCCATTCAGCGTAAGTCAGCAATGCGTCGTCCATAATTCTGACGTAGACTTCAGCGGTCATAATAGGTTTGCTCCAAAACGTTGACCCACGTTTTTCGCCGCCATGCTTAACTGTCTTTAAAGTGTGCTGAGGCTTGAATTCCTCTCCTTTTGGCTTGCGGACTTTTTTTGCATCCGGGACTCATGGGTCCAAAGAATGTTTCCTCCTTTTCGAAATGGGCTAGCCTCGATGTTGTTGGGCGAAATTAATTCGTTTGTCTACGTTTTGGTTCTTGAGTAACCACTCTTCTTGGACGTTCACAATCTTCCCTGCTATTGATAAAAATTGAGGGGATCCAGTTTCATTTAAAGGTCTTAGTCACACAAGATCATGTTTTCATTACGTTGTAAGTAGTCTAGTAGCTAGCTTCGATACTCATCTTCGTCGTTATCCAAATGCTGGGTCTTATATGTACATCTCGGGTATTACTAGCTGGATTGCTAATACCCACTGTTCAACTCGACCGTGTCGTCCATAGCCCAGAAGGTCAACAAAATTGGTAATCATTGGACAATTCGAATGTCCCACAACTACAACTACGTAAGCCACTACATCAGGCCCTGAGAAAGACACATATTCATTCATACCTTCACGGGTCTAAGCTCTTATTGTATGTACGTGCACCCCAGACCACATCCAGCCCAAGATTCGCCAGCAAAATCCTACTTACGTCTTCCCCTCAGCCGCGAATACTCTAACAATCTGTCCTTTGAACCCCAAATGCGATCTTGCATGCCAACATTGCCAAGGTAACACGAAAAAATATTCCCACACCAATTCTGGTCAACAGCGCATAACTGACCATTTAACTGTATATCACCAACTCCCGATCGAAAACCCCCCTCCCCCCCGAGAGTAACAAAAGGCGGGAAAAACTCCATTCAAATGCAAACGAACCCACCAGATACTTTGTCGCTTCGCACACAGAAAGAAAAAAAAAAAAAAAAAAAACGCAACGCAAAGTATCTAAACTGCATATCTCAGCGAAAACAAAGTGAAACCCAAACAGAGAACCACCGCACGAGAAAGCATGTTTATACGACGACTCCAGCGCTCTGTGTACATGCACTAAGACACCACTTGCACACCTCTTTCAAGGCAATCCTCTGTGAGATGTTGTTCTTGCCGAGAACACTCCGGTCTCGTCCGGTCGTGACAGCTCGGTGTGCACTGAAACTGCTCCACTTTTGTCACACTGTGGCCGACTATTGAACGTAAAAACGAAGTTTCGACATGAAACTGGATTCCATTTTCCACATGTGAGCCTTAATTGTGCCAAACTTTGGAGGCAAAAAAAAACGACAAAAAAAAAAAACGAAAACTACAAAACAACTCTCGTTAGACTCTGGTCGGATCGTTAACAAGAGAGAAGTTCACGATTTGGCCACAAGAAGTTTGAAGATTTCACTTATTCCGAGTCGCGGTCCAGGGAGGCTACCGGAGAACCGAAGAGAATCGTATCTTGGCGCTGGAATCGAACAAAGAATTTAGGTTATGTTAATCACCTGTCATGTTCAATTGATTTTCTCGAACGGTGGTTCGGATGCCGCTGCGGCGACAGAGGGTCTCGGTCCCGATCGGATGCGATATTTAATAATTTCTGTCGGTCGTGCTCTGCCATATTAATGCATTCGACCCGGTTTAGTGCTTGGCGCGTGTATTTGTGTGTGGAAAGTGGCTTAGAGTTCGGGTGCTGAACTCTGGCTGATGACTTGGGGACTTCCCCAACACTCGACTTGGCTTGGATTAGGCAACATTGGTGTTTAACCTTTTGCTGGAGTGTACCTCCGTACGTAATTGGATCAAATATGTTGCAGTGGTGTGTTTCATTTAAAATTTTTGGAAGTCGACAATTGAAAGTGAAGTTGAGTTGCGCGAGCAGGTGATGGTTTCTTTCATAATTATTGGGACGGTTGTGGAATAATTGATCTGCACCTGAAGTGGGAGTGGGCAATGGGCTTAAAGTTTTCGGTTATGCAAGATGCAGTGCGATGTGATGAAAGGTTGGTGTGAGGCTACAATTTTCATGGATGTAAGACACAGAAACACCTGCTTCTAGTTGTAGTAGTCTTTGGTACTTCACACATTTCGCAACGTTTAGTTTATTCTGAATTCAGACGATAAACGATGAATACCTCTTGCAAACCGCTGTTTCTTTGAGCTAAGAAGGCAATTGAGTAGCAAAGTCCTTTCTCGATCAACTTAAGTGACCCTTCATGAGACCTTAATCCTCCCAGACCTACTCTATGGTGCAGAGGCATGGACTTTGTCAAAAGTGGATGAGGTTCCTCTGGGTTGTCTTTATAGAGAATTTTTCGGGTGATTTTCGGTGGAGGTGGAGACACAATGACGAGCTGTACCGGCTGTTCAGCGACATAGGAGTTGAGGTCCAACTGAGGTGGCTGCGTCATCTAGAGCGTAGAAGACCAACGCTTCGGCCCGGATAGTCTTCGAATCCACCCCCAAGGGTCGGAGTAGTAGAAGAAAACCGCGACTCACGTGGCGCCTTCAAGTAGAAGGTGACCTCAACAACTTGGGGTGTGAAACTGGAGAAAGTTAGTTAAAGTTCGAACTGGCTGGAGACGCATGCTAGTTGAGGCCCCTGTCCACCCCGGATTGCAGCACCACCTTAAGGAAGTACTCCGAGCTTCGTTTAATTCCACATTTTAGCGTTCAATGAGTTCAGCCTAATGGCGAATTGGTCCCTACTATAAATTTGTAAGGCTATTCAGAGCTCTCTTGCAGGAAGTTGGGGACTGTTAGAACTCTGTTGCTTCACCTGGCTAATTGGTGTGTGTGAAATGTGTACGTTGACTTGCAAGAGCTTCTATGGTAACTATGAGGAATCAGCATTGGAAGTGGCTGTTCCTAGTTAAGCTAAGGATTCGGAAGTTGATTTAAATTGAAAGGTCCACTCAGAGAAGATGGGGAGTCTAGAAACTGGCATGACTGCAAAATGTCACTCTGTGGCTTCAGTTCAGACCTGATGGCCAATTAGTATCTATCAGTCAACCCCTCGTCCTTCTTTGCAGCGCCGCTTTGTACGCGTCCTGTTTAGCTGCATGTGCTTGGCGGCATTCTTCGTCAATGCAGGGGTTTCTTGGTGGTGGTCGACTGAAACCCAGCACATCAGTTGCGGCGTCTCTGATGGCATGTTGGCAGCGTTGCCACTGGTCTTCGGCACTTGATGCTGGCGGCATAGGAGTCGTGGAGAGATTTCGGCATACGCGTTCTGCGAAGATTCTGGCGGTCTCTTCTCACAGTAATTCTTCTCTGTGGCGTTTGGGATATCCACGTTCGTACCTTTGTTGGCTGCTCGGAAGATTCGGACATCCAGAATACTGGAGGCATGCCTTGCGTCGATCGCAATGTGGAGGAGACCGCCATGTCCCCTTGTGGATATTGAGATGAGGAAACCGTGTGCTTGCTGTAGTGACGTTTCGCTCCGCAGCGAAGTCAATAAGCCTGCGTCCGTTGCCAGACGCGGTGTCGTGTAGGCTATGCTTACCAACTGTACTACCAAAGATGTCCTCCTTTCCTATCTTGGCGTTAAAATCGTGCTAGGCGATAAAATCGTACTTAGGTCATTGCTCATAGGTCTGGTCGAGGAGCTCGTAGAAACATTCTTTGGTAGCGTCGTCCTTGTCTTCTGTGGGGGCGTGAGCGCATATTCTTGAAAGGAAGTAGGTCCCAAAAGGGACTGAAAAGAGAAACAGTAGTTAAGTGGCTTTACCGTCTAGACTCGCTTACCTTTTGTTTGTATCATGAATTCTTTCATGCATTCTTCTGAAGATTGTATCGTATTTGAAGGTGTCTATCCATCGTTCAACAGCAGCACGTAGTCCTTGAGAGACCATTGTACTTCGGCTGAAGTCCGCCCCATGTGAGACAGTAGCAGGGCCCCTTATGTGGTTTGTATTGTCCGCTCTCCAAGACTGCCAGTGCCCTTTGCAAAACGCAGCAGGTCAGCAATGTTGAACGCAGCCAGACACGTACTTGAGGATGCCCATGGTAAAGTGCGTGATTTGTCCAAAAGCAGGAGAGTCGCACAGGAAGTCTGTGGGGGTTTCATCTTCTTTTAAGGAGTTTCTCAGACCCGATCTGTTAAGTCCTATGGTTTTCAGGAGTTCGTCAACAGAAGTTAAACCCGTGACGAGCTCTGTAATAGTTCTCAGGCCACTTTTGGGTAGAAATCTGACTCTGCCCTGGGTGGGTCGGTCCACATCTTTTTCTGCCAGCTTTTAACAAGAGGTCGCCAGTAGTCAATAGCAGCTACAGCCTGTTGATGACTGATGACCCACGAAGGAGCTCCTTGAACCTTCCCTGGTAAGAGCATCTGCTCTTTCGTTACCTGGTATCTCGGAATGTCCCGGAACCCAGCTTCACCACGTTACACCATCCGTGCCGGTTCGATTGCCTCCTTCCTGGTGGCAATCACGTAAGCAGAACAAGTTGAAGCAGATGTAAATATCTCCACCCCTGGAGATTCACATGCGTATGCTATGGTTACCACTTAACTTCACATTCAATTCGCTTCATGCTGAGTTTTCGAACATTTTCACCGCCACCCTTCCTGTCCTTTTCCTGAATCCACAATCAGTTTCTACAACTCGATTAAGAATATAGGCCTGCGTGTGCAACCTTGAGGAACTTCACTCAAAGCCGCCTTCGCGTTGTTTCTATCCAGCTACCCACTCGTATGACTCACTTCCAATCACAACAAAGTTTTTGCAATTTTTCCACCAAATTCATTCCCGACGCATCATCTGCTCCAATGAGTCTGGATATCTGGAAATCTAGAACTCATGAAACCCGAAACCGTTTCCACCTCGAATTCGCTTGGTTTGACACGTAACACAATTACGAAACCGAAATGAAATCTTAGAATGAAATCCATTTGCGTTGCTGTCAGCACGGATCACATTACCGCAGTCTAAGCTTACTCTAGCGTTTCTTGTTGTTCAGTGTTGGTTGCCTTCTATTTGTGTGCAGATATGACGCATGTTTCTTCCTGATTTTCAGTTCGTGGAGGGAAACTTTTCCTGCTTCTAGAACCTGTCCCCCTAGTCGACTGTCAACGGGTAATCAATTCTTTGGATTCACCACTGACACTTGACTGTCACTGATCCGCACAACACACGCATGATCGTTTACCAGAGCTAGAGATCTAGCGAATTAACATCGCGATGCGTATCTGTAACATGATAGAGATGCACTCATCTAATCTGGATGAACCGGTGTATGGTCGTCGCAGCGGGCTTCCATCTTATGGAAGGTACCAGTACCACAGCGGCACCCATCGTGGGATTTCATCTCATTTTCCTCTTCTTTCCTCGATGATGATCGTCGCTTGGAATCGCTTTTACCAATTTTCATTGCATGTCTGTGCATGCCATGTGCATGAAGTAAGTACACTTTTCCGTTTGCCAAACCAGCAACAAGTGGCACGCCTCCTTTCTATTTCTGCTTCCGAGTCGATGTTGGACTTGCAGTCGCAATGTTTGGCGAGGAATTTGTGTTGCGATGGTATCCACCAGCACCAACCACCACCACCAACCACACTTGGTATCCAATTTACTATGTGCGAGATGAGATGGTTTCCTACACATAACAAACTATCCGAAGAGCTGGAGGAGAAACAGGAAATCGCTTTATGGTAGTGTGACACTATTTCAGTTGCGCACCGATGGTTGCACGATGGTTGCGTTGCGTGGTGCGGATCCGCAGGCAATTGTTGCAATTATTTTCAATGGTTGTTGTGTTCGGCTGGATAATTGGAAACATTTTCATTTGGAGGCAGAAGATGGATTGGACGTTCTAATGAGGTTCGTTTTCTCCGGAATTGTGCGTGGCGGAGGGGAGATTGTGGCAAATTTGGTCAAAATAATGAAGAAATCGAGAAGATTAAGAAGCGGAAGTGGGCTTCCGAGGAAATGGATTTGAATTCAAGGGATTTTCTCATCAGTGTGGTACAATGCACATGCTGACGATTGAAGGAGAACGGTGTACTTGTGTTGCGGTTGAGTAGGTTGCTGTCTGTGAGTTGAAATGTGCTTGTAGTTGTTTGGTTTTTGGATAGAATGAGGCGAATTCCGTGGGGAGTCGATGGGCTTTTAAGCGTTTAACAGCAGGCTATGCGTGAGATGGCAGTTGAAGTCTCCACGCCCACGCTTTATCCAGACCTCGATGACGGGGATCGACTTGTAGGTCCATCTGCCATTTGTAGTGTTGCCACGTTCATAGAGAATGATTTTGCCTTCTCCTCCTTGTTCATCCTCTTGACTACATCTGCATCTTTTTGGTTCGGGACCTTACTTTGGTGGCTCCTTAGCAGGTAGTTTGCGAGGATGTCAGTAGGTATCATTGCTCGGAAACCGCAGATTGTTCTTATCACACAGAGCCGGTGTCAAAAGTTGTCTCCGTGTTTTTGTTGTCGCTAACACCCACACCGTGGGGGCAGTGTATAGAAAAACCGATCTGTCTTCCTTGGATAGTAGAATCCTTCTAGCATATCAGGTCCGTCGATGTTTGGTAGTGTTCGTCGTTAAAGAGCCGCCTGAAGTAGTAACGTCTTTTTTCAATACGCTTCTCCCTTTTTTGTTTTTGAGGAGGGCTTTCCTGTTTCTGCTTCGGATCGGGGCCCTGCGCATATAGCTGTACTGCGACCGTATACATCCCTCAATACGTTCTTAGCAGCAGAGTTTTTCAACTCTAACCAATGTGGTGCCGGTAATTCGCAGAGAATGTGTACGGTTGCTTCATTTTCCTCCAGGCAGAATCGACTTTCCGTCTGTGGTACCTCAAACCACAGGAGTCCGTGAGAAAGTCCACCAGCTTTCAATGCTTTCCTCATCTAAGTTAAGGATTTCTTTGTCGGGATACGGCTTGATTAATCGCTTGGATTGCCTAAGCCCCGGGGCAGACGGAGTTTGTGTTTGCAGTCATTAATCAGCGTCCGATTGACACATTAAGGTTCTAATCCAATGAACACAGTTTCTGAGCCAGTTCTAGCTAGATTCGTTGTTTGCAATCCCTTAGTGACCAGGGACCCATCCAAGTATAAGTCTGGCCAGAGATTGTAGTGCATCGTAGCTGCAAATGCTTTTTGAGGATTTAACCTAGCGTAGATTAGATCTCAATGGCGTTGACTTTAGCATGGAAAACAGTGGTACACATTCCCATAGGTATCGAGACTTTGGTGTTGGGTCCTTAGATGCCAGCTCTAACTCCATCTATCATTCCATCTTCGATCCGTCGGTGAACTAGACTATCAGGGGTTTCATCGTGTCTTCTCCTCGCCTCTTATTACGGCTGGTTGGACTCCTCAGTTTCCTTGTTTAAGGCAGCTCCGTCCATTTTTTTTTTCCGGCTAGAAAACTCTCCATTAGAGCACTCAAACGCAACTGGTTAATTGCACTACCAGGAAGTAAGACCCAGTATTCCCCACTGAGTCCACCCATACTCCTCTGAGATGCGGTTGTTTGGCCAACTGGTGAACTTTGCATCCTCGAGGTCCTAAGGAAAGGGTCATCTTCAGGTCCATTGGCTCCGATACTGTTTTTTACATTGTTGTGGTTGCTTTTGTTCTTTGCAATCAAGTAGGTCCCCACACTAAAGTCGGTATAATGCTCGAATGTGTAGTCACCTGGGGCGCTGTGGCTCAGTGGTAAGTGCGTTGGGTTACAGAGCGGGATGTTAGAGGTTAGAAAGTTTTTTCACGGATACATTTCCGAGAGTAATAACTTTCAGTGGAAATCTGTCTTTGAATATGGCTTTACACTGTAGGTCCCTTCTATTCCTGAAGGCAGGCCCTGGACCACATACGGTCTGTTGCGCTAAGTATTTGTATTTTAGTCACGTAGGGATCCCCTGGTTGCCTTTGCAAGTAGTGACGCCATTGTGACAGAGTTGGATCGGTGCTAACCAGGAGCTTTGCATCTGAGCTTACACCACCAACGGAATGGTGTCAAAACATTGTAATTTGAGACCCGCCAAGGCTTGAGTGAAACGGGGGATTGTAGCATTAATCTGAAAGCCATTTCAATAGGATGCCTCTCATGCTTGGTTTGGGGGTGAGTGTGAGGATATCCTCATTATGTAGGGCCCAAACGAGAGCTTGCTACCTGCTAACTTAGGTAACAACTAGAAACATTAGCCCTCGTAGCTCTCCTTCCACTGGGCTCGGTCTTAACGTGTTTAGGTGCTGATGAAAAAGTCGTCCTATGGTTGTGGCATGTGGTAGTCTGGTAGTATACATACAATATGCAGCCGCCCTTCCGGAGCAAGAACCTGTTCGTTTCACCATATATGTATATAAGAATTGCTTCCGGAAGGCACCTATTCTGAGGGGCCTTCTGCCTATCGATGAGAAGGCCAGACAAGCACTGCGTGCTATCCCTAGGCTCACCTAGTAAAGGAAAGAATATTTATCCCAAGTAAAGATCATCGTCGTGAAGGAACCTTAGGATCGTTTTTGCGGGTGACTGGTTGACTATGTTTGGGGAACTGATCTCCCTTCCAAAGTGTCTTTGCCTGCTTCGAGCCATGGCGGGACAATCGCATAGGATATGCTCGGCAGTCTCTTCATCTTCCAGACAAAATCGGCACATGTCCGTAGGACTTATGCCCATCTTGTCCGTAGGACTTATGCCCATCTTGTGGAGATGCTAGTTGAGTGAACAGTGTCCGGTGAGGAAGTCTGTGAGGAGCTTAGGATCACGCTTGTTCAATGTGAGAATTTCCTGACTTCTCTTGCTATCGGAAGGGTTGATGAATCTCTTGGCTTGACGTAGCCCAGTTGTTGTGTCTCTCTTGATGAACCCATGAGTTGAGCTCCATTTTTATGTGGAGACGGGCCAATTGAATGAAGATTGCGATTCTAGTCTGGCTAACTCATCAGCAATTGTCGTGGAACCCAATGAATTGTGATTCGATTATGAGCAGCGGGCTGCTTTAGAGCGTCCAGGCAGTTCAGAGCCTTTATCGCCGCCTGACTGACGGAAAAGATGACAATCCGTTTTCTGCGGAGGTTGCGTCTGATGCACTCTCTGGCACATAAGCTCGTTCCACCATGTGGCGGCCACATTAAGGATCTTGTTTCCTTACTGTGTCCTCTGTAGCTGATTTCTCAGGGCACGGATATTTGGAAGAAGGGGAAAGAGGAACAAAGGAGGTACCGGTGCACGCTGGCTTTAAATGCTTGAAGGTTGTAACGATGAGGAAACACTGAGCCTGGAAGATCATTCCACATTACGTGTCGTACGGCTTATGAACGTTCGAAGTTGGGCTTGAGGGTAAACTGATGTGCATTCGAAGCGTGACGAAGACGTTACTCATTCGTCTTGTCACAGCGATTTTATGGGGCTTTCTTTGGCATTTTCAGCCTCACCTTCTCTTGATCGGAGACTGCTTGGAAAAACCTTCACTATCTGCCACCTCTCCACTTGCTTGAGCTTAGCCTCATCAGCCCGTCCGTCTGGGTGTTCTAAACGGCTAGCTTCACGTCACTGGCGGTGATTTGGTGATTGTGTATACATATGTGGATCATGTTACCCAGAGTTGCCTATGAAGCAGAGAAGACGTGCGTCTACAAACAATTTCCTCCTCCTTTGGTAAAAGCTTGTCTATTTCTTCTAAGTTTACCGTCAGCCAACTTTCTGTAATAATTGTTGAAATTGCTCACCATGCGTCCATACCGGTTGATTAAAGTCGTCTACTCTATAAAATAAAAAACTTTACCACATCATAAACCACCGTAGCAAGCAAAAAACAGTCTGACAACTCTCTGCAGCTACCACTCCTCCTTATAGAAAAAAAAAGGTTTTCTTTTAATGAGGAGTTAATCGCCACTCATATAACAAAGATCTCATCATTACCCGCAGTCAATATAATTCCCCCCCTCCCCCTCTACGCGCATTTCTTTGCGCGCTCGTTGTACTCACTATCAGAAAACACAACGCGTTTGCATCTCCATTTCTCCATGCGAATTATTGCTTCGCAGTGAAAACGCAAATGTTTAACACAACGAAATCGCAGATAATTACGCGCTGACCATTGCAAAAAAAATTTATAAAAAAAGAAAACAAAATTATTAACAAAAAAAAAAAAGAAGAATCCATCGCTCACGGGCAAATAAAAAGTGAAAACTTTCATTCGCGTGAGCATGCATACAATTGGAACTGGCTCTGGTAGAATGACGCACGCAGGTGCATCTCACGGGTCACCCAAAGGTGGTTTCTTCTTCTTTTTCTGCATCCCAGAGTGTCCACACATTCGAGCTGATTGGGATCATCAAAAAGTGTACAAAAAAAAAAAACCTGATATCTCATCCGCACAAAAGAAATCCATTGAGTCATTATAATCGCATGCATATGCATGTGACTAGCTTGTGGAGTGGAGGGTTGGGTGGGGGGCTGAACTGGTATTTTCTCTGTAACACTGAGAATAATTGTGCGACCTCAATTCAAGGTCACACACACACAATGTGAAAAGCACGCAACGATGGTGGAAATGAAAGACTTTTCACCATCGTCGTCAAATTGTTTTAGGCGTTCGCTCATGGTTTTTATGTACATAATTGGCAGTTGTGGCCTAGCAACTTCATGGGTTTTGCTCGGTGCCCTTGGGGGGTAGAGACATAGATTTCATGGTGTTCACGCATTTCCTCTGTGCAATGTGCAATTTAGCCGAGACTTACATCATTAGCATTGCACGTCACCGTTTTCGGATGCCGGGACCAAGTCCTTGCAGATGCGCTTTGGTTTTTCCGTGTGGGGTGTTTTAATAAAAGTACGCGACATTGGCTTTCTCTATCGTTTAAGACTTAAAGACATTTTCGGGCATATGAGCATCACGATTGGGATTTCGAAAGCTTATCCTGTCCGTTCACTTTTTGACCACTTTTTCGAGAACCTTGGGCCGTATATCCGCAATAACTCGCCGTATAGTGTCCTCCAAGCTGCAATCGTTGTTGGTTTATCACGTATACAGGAGATTTCACGTACCCCCACAGGAAATAATCGAGCCATAAGCAGAAATAGTTCCACTCTTCCTGTGCACGTGTACTGCACTTGCCAACATTAGGAAAGCTATACTAGGTCATTATGGTCTCAATGAGCTCGATACTACCTCTACGGGTAACACAACAGCTTCATAAGACAAATAAATTGGTTCCAGGAGTGGGAAGTTTGACCCACTTCCCTCTACCTAGTGGCAGCACAGTGGACTTATCTTGGTCTAAGTGCACCTTATACAGGACCACTTCAACCACCCAATTTACTTCGAATTCAATAAATGACACGTAGCCCATCCTCCTGGAACCACATGTCGTACACGTAGAAATACAAATTCTTGGCGCAACAGACCGTGTGTGGTTGTGTGGTGCCACACAATTCGTCCACATAGGCTTCACATAAATATGGGATCAAATTTTGTCAGTATTGTCTGTAACGCGAGCTTCTCCCTCAGCGGTCCACCAGCGTCCACTATCGGTGTAAAGCACAGCATACAGTACATTTTTGTGGACGTACTGGTGTTTAACGCGTGACTTACCGATTGTTCTCACTCCAAGTCCGTCAATTTTGCTCATTGACGTATCCTTTGAGTCACAAGTGAATTTTGCCATAAAATCATCATCATCACCGGATCACCTCGCAATTGGCTTCGGCCCTATTCAGCGAGAGTCCGACGCATGCCATGAGCATCCAAGGCTTTCGGCCCCATTCAGCGAGAGTCCGACGCATGTCATGAGCATTCAAGGGTTTGAATTCATCCACCAATTGAGTCTTGTAAGGAATTACGCCAAGATTCTTTCGCGAAATGTTCCAAGCTGTGGATGGACAAAGCGAAAGCTCCTGTGTACGCTTGGGAACTGACAAATTCGGTCTTCAATAACAGTCGCCTCAACTGCGGCGATATTTCTTTTCACTCTTCTTTATTTTGAGCCTTATGTCTACAGTTAGTCAGTTAATTTCTGATGTGATATGTCCATCTGATCAGTGGTCTTCCAGCTCTTCTCTGTCCTTTGTACGGTGTCCAATGTGTTGCTCGTATTGTCCATCTATTGTCGTTCATTCTCATGACATGTCCTGTCCGCTGTTAGCCCTTTCTAGGACGTCTGTCGATTTCGTTTGTGCTCTAATATTTTTGTTCCTTATCCTCAGAGTGGTCTTGAAATTTTAAGGATTGTTCGTTCCATCGCTCTTTGGCATACTTGAAGTTTTTTTGTATAATTTTTGGACGCATGTTTCATGGCTGAGGATCGTACGTCCAGACTTGTGGTTTCGCCGCATCGAACAGGTACTGTTTTCAACTGTCTCAAATCCTTCTGTTTGTATTTTTCTTTGTCTGCTCTCTGGGTGAAGGATACCAATTGCCCTACGTAAGCATATTCATCGACGTATGCGAGAGGCTCTTTGTAAAGTTCTAGTCCTTCTGCATTAGTTTCGTCTTTTCTTTGTGCATTTTCAGGTCTTCCATCAGAGTTTTTAGCTCACCGTGGGACGCTCCTATCGGCGAATTTTAGGTTGTATACCCTCTCGCTATTAATATTGATTCCTAGGTCATTGCAGGCCAAGTTTTTGAAGCAAGCCAGCATTTTTATTCTCTTCATGTCCGCTGTGTCCTGGCACCCAAATGCGATGGACTCTGTTTGTGCTGACTAGCGCTATAGGGAGTTGGAATTTGAGCCATCTTCAGTGATGAGCATGCAGGCGTTCACCATGGCTTCTCACAGATTTAGAATGGTGTGGTTTTCATTGCACCCGTAGTGCAGACACAAACCAGTCTCTGATGTCTATTGAGACTGTCTTGTGTAGACTTCTGTTTCGTTACCTTACTGGTGCTGCGTATGTAACGATTGGTCTGTGTAGAGCATCATTTTAGGGTTTAGACGTTATTTTTATCAACGAGACTTTTGCTGGTCCACAATGAGATCCTGGCTTTTTCTAAGGGTTGAGAGTCCCAAGTAAGTTTTCTTCTTTCTCCCCCCGTTAGCCAGCTTGCTACTGACAAACTTGTCTGAGTGCTGGAGTAGGACAAATATTTGTTCAGTCATTCACCCAGAATGCATACTTCTGTTGGATGGATGGCCACGTGAACAGCCCATCCGGTGGAAAATATCAATAAGTAGCTCTTACACGTATCTGCCGTTCTGCCGTTCTGCCTTGACCCACAGCGATGTGCAATCAATTAACAATCATCATTACTTCGACCCTGTTCCCGCATCTTCTTGCATATTCGCAAATCGCATGCAATTACATGGAAATGTACGATTTATTAAGAGACAAACAATCGAACGGCAAATCCACGTTGTGTGTCTGTTGCCCAAGTCCCCCCCTAAAGGCCATAAGCCAACCCAGAGAGACGGCTTCATTAGAACTTGCCAAAGTGCCTGGCTCAGCTGCAATTAAAAATGCAAAAATCACGTTCATCCGCTTTTGTTAGTTCTACGGATTCCTGTTGTTTACGTTGCTTCCATCTTCCATTTTTTATTTTTTTTTTGCATAAATTACGCCCCGCGGAATAATCACGCTGGAAGCCACTTGGACCGGACTGAGGAGAAAAATTTTGCTTCGATTGAGCGTCTGTGGGCGTAGCAAACATGTTGTTGCGGTTGTTTGTGTTCGAGAGTTTTGTTTGTTGTACGGTTCATTGGAATGCTTATGAGGCGCGCGTAAACGGCTAAATGACAACAGCCTAGGGTTGCCGAGCCTAAGGCTATCCAATTGGTGTGGAGTTGGCAATTTAGTGGCTGAACTTTAAGTGCCGTAGTGAGAGGGGACGTCGCGCGAAACTCGTATGAATGCGTTTAATTAGAAATTATTGACAATTAGGTGGCAAGTGGCAAGTGACATGTGTAAGCGTGTTATGTAAATCCGATTTGATCGGACGATGAGCAGGGGTTTTTCTTATTCCAAGTATCGGTGTCGAGAATACTGTTCAGGCGACGCACGGTAGTTTGAAATTCAGGGGGATTTGGGGATGAGTCAAGGATGAAATCAAAGTCGGAAATTTAAGCTGAAATTGGTGGGTTTCTGGCTCATTCGGTGGATGGTTTACAATTTTTGTAGAATACTATCAGAACAGGCTACACATAGCTATGTATACAGACGTATGTATAAACGTTGGTTAACATGTTCGTCTGTAAAATAGAAGGTTACTGATCCAAGCATAGCCATGAAACCAGTTAAAATTTACGAAATTTTTAGATGTCTGATGTGTTAGTGGGGACACCACCCATTTACTTTGCTCAATATGGCGTCAAAGTCGGGGTGGATCAACCAGCATCTCTACATTCTTCACATCTCTACACCTGAACGCAATACTGCTCAGTTCAGGAAGTGAGCATGCTTTTAGCAGAAATGGCGTAGGTTCCGTAGTTGACTTGGAACCTATTTCGTCCCTGAGTTTGACATTGCTCTGTATAGGCATAGCTCGTTTCAATAAATGCTGTCATATGCGGCCTTGAGATCGATGAAAAGGTGGTGGATACCGATAGCGAAGCTTTTGTTTTTCATGATCTGCTGTTGTGGTCCACCATCGATAAAATAGGCGTTCGCACAACACGGCAGATAGGACCTCATACAGTCATAGATTGATGCCACTGTAGTTGGCGTAGCTCAGAGGGACTTCTTTTTTGAGGATCAGCCCCTTGCATCGGGCATACTTTCATCCGACCATGAGTGAGTGCATACTCCTTGCCAAGTCATCGCCTGACGCCTTCAACAGCTCGAAAGCTAGGCCATCACCTCCAGCAGCTTTGTTGGACTTAAGCTTAGTTATGGCTATCTTCACTCTGTCCAGGTCGGGTGGACGGAATCTTTGGTCTACATCGTCCATCGTCCAGATTGGTGGAATGGTTCGTTCCTCGTCGCCCTTGAACAGTCTGCTGAAATAGTTTTTCTATGTCCTCAGCATCGACTGATCGTCCCAGCAGGCGTCGGTTCGGTCTTTATAGCCTTTTTTCTCTTTGTCAAAACTTCCGAACATCGTTCCTGCATAGCATCTTTCCTCATGCTCATTTCCTTCCTTCTGAGAAACCGGTGTTTAGCTTTCCTCGTTGAGTTTATGGTCATCTCCAGTCCTCCTATGTTGCGCCGCTTTGTATTCCTTTTGTTTAGCTGCATATGCCTGCTGGCACTCGTCGTCAAACCACTGATTTCGCTGTGGTGGACGAGTGGGACCCATGACGAACGCACGACGTCAAACTTCCTCACAGTATTTCCTTGACTTACAAGGTGACCACGGAGTGGTAGGAAGAGTGTTTGCTTGTGTGCTGTCTGTTGTAAATTTAATTCCCCTAGGGGAACAGCAATCACAGCCCCCAAGCACAACAGAGACCTCAACCGTACCTTGCCTACAACAAGGCAGTGTTTCGAGTCAATGTTAGCCCCTTGGAATGTTCGAATGCTGAAGGAGCCTTGCGTTGATCGGAATGGGATCAATCGAGGTGACGGTTGATTGTCCAGGAGATCTCTATGTTGGAACATTGCGCTCCGCAGCAGTCGATCAGCCTGAATCTGTTATAGGAGGTGGTGTCGTCTGGACTGTTCTTTCTGCCTGAACAACTAAAGATACCTTCTCTTCCTTTGCTTCGCCTGGGACAATTTTAAAGTCACACCTACATAGGTCACTGTCCGTATGTCTTGTCCAAGATTTCATTGTGGACATGCGCGCTTATGTACGCGAATTTTCGTGATGCGTTCGTCCAAACTCAAGACTTCTTGCCTTAGTCTGCGTTCAACCTCGAATCCACATCGAAGTAGGCGCTGCTGTTGTTGTCGGCAACAATCGCCACAGAGCGAGGAGATTATTCCGGCGATCCAGAGGTTTGCCATTCGCGAATGTCTGACAAGCTTCCGAGAGCCATAACCGGAGAATGGCCACCGGAAGCTATGCCCTGGACCACATACGGTCTGCGGTCTGTTGAGCCAAATATTTGTTTTGCAGACGATTCGGCGGTTGTAAGCCACCTCGATTGGATGGCATATCAAAGAAGGCCCTTAAGCTAGCCATCAAAATGTACGCAGAACCATTTGTGGAGCTGTTCAACGGAAGAAAAAGCAACTTCTGATACTGCTACCTAATGGTAACAAACCACTAGATGAGCCCTGGTCATACCGTTCCAATTTTAGCTCCTCGGATTCATTCAATGTTCAGGAGTGCCTTGCATCGATAGCACTGTGATTAATCTCGTTGATGATTTGTTTTTCCCCGGACCGTCAAGCCTCATTGATGTTTTTGAAATCAGATTTGGACCGGATTGACATCACGTGCCTTAAGCTCTTTCGCTGACTATAAATCCGTGGTCAATCCCCCCGCTTTCAAACTGTTATTCCTGGTTCATTCCTTCGAATTTCTTGAACGGCAGACCAGAACAGAGTCTGCGATCAGTTCCTTTGCACGTTGCTTTTCAACCAATTTTGTGTACATTCCTAGGTCACTGTACTTTTTTGTTCGTCAGGACCCTTCGCAGTGAATTAGTTCCCTCTTCGGGGATGCAAGCTCATTTATGAAGACTGACCTGAGTCAGTCACACTTGCTGTTAAAAACGAATTTCCAAAGGCGTTCAGATCCAATTGAATCGAGGTTCTGTGTCGAATTTAGAGATCACTTTTATGAGTGTCTGTCCTGCAGAAGAATTTTACGAAACCAATATGCATGTAAGCACTTCCATCTTGCTTTATGGGATCAAGCAAAAGGTCATTTTTCTATTACCCATCTCTGACGATGCTTCGCTATACCGCAAAACAGTTTACTCATGCTCTGCCGACAGAATACTTCAATTATTCCCATTGTGTATCCCTGAAGAACCAAGAGCATCACATAGTGATAACCGTCCCAGTCGGTGGGGTATGCACAAGCTCATCCGAAGCTGGCGATCATACCACACTATGCCTCATGGCCCCCCCCCAAGCGGTCAACCCACAGCCATCAATTTCCGTGTAATTGATGAAAAATTCATTCACGGGATAGTACGGGATGCCACAACAACAGTAACTACACCCGATCCCTTCCAGATACATAGATCCAACCAGATGAAAATTATTGATCTTGGTTTCGTTGCTCGCTCCCCGTTCTGGTGCTTCCTGAAGAATCTCTTGGCCACAACGGTAACTTTCTACAGAAAGTTCTTGTGCGCGACTTCTTTGTTCGATTGGATTTTTCTTTCATCGTAAACAAGATTCTGACTACAAAAACACGCAATAAATGTCGTCATTAAGACGAACACGAAGCGAATTTGCGACCAAGATGCAGACGGCAAAGCAAGAGGATCACAAGTGTTGGTTTCTGTGTTTCAAGGCGCGCGATAAATTTATGGCCCTGCACCCGGACTGCACAGAAATACATCCACACACATACAGTTGAATAAGTATCGGATGCAAAACAAGACTACATCACAATGGAGCTTCATAGTTCGTTGGCTTTTGACCCTCTCTTTGCTGGCAGTAGCTCTGTTAAAGAGGTCTCAAATATTTATGAAGTATCTAAGCGAATTCAGTTTTGTGAAGTAAAAGTGAAATAAAAACAAAATCGTTCCAAAGATGAAATATCTGCTTCTCGACTGGTTTTTGTTGATGGTGAAGAGATATGTTGTAATCTGGTTGAAGTTGCGCGAATCTCTTGCCTTGAGATAGACGTGTCTGTTGCAAAAATATGACCTCATAGTGGGGTGAAAGAATTTCGTGAATATGCTCTCGCTAATTTATGAATTGGGACATCAGTTGGGGATCAGTTGAGCGGAGAAATTGTAAGTCTTGTGTGTTAAATGTCAGTGTGAGGGGTTAGGAGCTCTGTCAGTTGACAGTATTGGTGAATCAGAGCTTTTACTTCCGTACGGTGACAGGTCTCCAAAGCGGAAATGGTTTTAGGGGCCTTGGTATCTAAAATACTAAAGAACTCCGAAGGTCTGGTTCGGGCTTAGAAGGCTCCTTACATGGGCTCGTTCCACAGCGTTTTGTCTGACTTTTGGTCAAAACTTCAGGCGGTAAATTCTCCACCTCTTGTAAGATGCTCTCCTTTAGAGCCGTCAAGGTCTGTAGCTTGTTCGTATAGATCCCTCTGGAACGGTCAAATCGAGCGATCTTGTGGGCCACTGCAAACCGTGAAAACTAGGAACTTAGCGGCAGGGAAACGCTTGCTTTAGAATGTCTGGTGTGTGCGGTTGCACTTTCGTTCTGGAACCACATGTTCTCCGAACCCAATTCGACAGCAAGAAGTCGTTGAGTAGGGTTTTGTTGCCCCAGAAGCCCTGTTTTGCTTATGCACGTATCTGAATAGCCCTCGTCTTTCACAGCACAGCAACGATATTCTCGACCAAGCGACTGCTATGATGGACGATGTACTTCGTGCAGTTTTGTCGATGAAAAACGGAGGAATTCGATGGACTCTTACATCTTAACTGAAACATCTTGACTACGCTGATGATGAATACACAGAATTATGGTCCTTTTCACCAAATGGCACTCGATGTGGAGAGGGAGGCAGGCGTCGTCCGGCCGGTCTTCAGACTTGGAACAAACTCATCTGCTCAAATATGCATTGCTGGACAAGCGGTAGAGAGAGTAGAGGATTTCTTGGCTCCACCGATGGTGGAACCGAGTTTGAATGTACAGGATCGCCAAAGCAAGGTCCGCGTTCGGAATGTCGTCCAAAATATGGCGAATCTATGCAATCAGTTTGAACACCCAACTAAGGCTCTTCTGCTCCAACGTTGAATCCGTGCTGTTATATGGTTGCGGCACGTGGAGAGTGACCGTCACTATCGCGAGAAACTTTCTTTAACCGGTGCCTGCGCAACATCTTAAGGATTTTCTGGCCCGAACGTATCTCTAACGATCACCTCCACAACAGAGCGGGTCAGGCACGGTAGTTGGTCAGAGAACCGAGGATACAGGACACAAGTAGTCAGTACGTCTGAAACTATCCCGAGTCTCCTCGAGGTGATCGGCTAAACGCCACAGTGTTTGTCCAGTTGGATGTTCCACATTCCACACGACCAGGGAATCGACGGCGAAAATAAAGGTGAGCTGCTTATTTGTCAAGACCCAAGTATTGCCCGTTCTTGAAAAATGTAGCAATCCATGATTTGTCTGCGTGTATCCTGCTTCTGTGTACTGTCAAAGTCGCGATGACATAAGACGACATTTGCATCTTCCGATAGAGTGTGCTCTTGCGCCATCTTGTGTACGGAAGCAAACAGCAATGAAATGCACATAGTTTTACGTACTTTCGAAAACATTCGAATAAATGTTCGAATACACTCGAAAATATTTACATCCGTAGTACCAATGTGTGTACTCACTCTCCTCCATTGCGGGTCGCACTTTCCTTTCAACCATCTCATCTCCATTCATCAACAATTGTAACGAAAAAAACCAGGGCAAATCTTTCGAATAACATTCTGCCTCACATGCCAGCAGCTTAACACACATCTACTTAGAAATGAATAATTCGATTGAAATGATACCGCTCCGTGTACGTACATCGTATTGCAATTATTAATTTTAAGATCCTTTTGTTTCGCTCACATGTCACTCTGACAGGCGCATAAAAGTGATCTACACAACGGTAATGCAATGCATTCACCACCATTATCCCACAATTTTTATTTTGAAAAGTCATTGTTTCCTGAAGACGGATCGTGTGAAAACTGAAATGTACTGGCGGGTTATTAATTACGTAGACACTCGTTACAAGCTTGTAACTAATTGTAAGTCAGTAAAAAACTTGAGTACCCCCAGATACAGCTAGAGATCGTTTTAGTGTTTTACATTTCACTTCCAGGCAGTCATTGTGTGTAGTGTAGTTGTCCGTGGTGTTGGTAGTAGTCGAAGACGAATGTAATGGGAAAGGAATTTGGCATGTCTGCCGTTGGGGATATGGTGGAAAATGTGTGATCCACTTTTAGATATCAACTGTCAGTGGATGTGGTGGGTGGTTTTTAAGTTGTTGTTTGAAATTTTGTGGAATGTTGGGAATGCACCGTGCAAGAGAAGATTAATACAATTCTGTAGAATACTTAAGCATCTTGGATGGAGATAAATGATTTTTCTTATCGTGCGTTGAAACTTACGCGAAATTGTTTCCGAAGAAATGTGATCTCTTTTAAAAAAATACGATCTTCCACAACTAAAGCTTAGAATTGAACCCTGTGCTGTAACTAATCCTAGAAGACTACTCAAAATTAAACCTTACAATCTCTGATCAGCTACCAATCATGAGTTAAACTCTTCATCGTGAACCTCCATGATCCCCCATAACTGCTGATCCTCCCCATGACTGCTGATCCTCCCCATGACTGCTGATCCTCCCCATGACTGCTGATCCTGCCCATGACTACTGATCCTACCCATGACTGCTGATCCTCCCCATGACTGCTGATCCTACCCATGACTGCCGTTCCTCTCCATTAATGCTGATCCTTCTCGTGACTCTGGGACGTTTGTCAGACTCTTGCGAGAGGTTGGACAGTAAAAAATCTTTTTGGTGCACTAACCGCTGAACCACGCCGCCCACAAATTGCAACCATCTTGCGATCAGGTTTTAATTTTCGTAACTACTGATTCTGTATAACAACTGATTTTGCATTGTGATCCTCCATGATCACTATCTTCCACGACTATCTATCCTCCGACATTTTCAACTGTTCGATCACCAATCTTCAAGGGCTACTATTTGCTCTGTTTTTGAATCCACATCCCCTAGTGATCTTCCACGATCACTGATCCCCCGCAACTATCTCATTTGCACCTGCTTCAGGTCTAAATTCTGCGCGATCACTGATCCTCAACGGCTACTAATGGTCCTGTTTTCAAATCGTCGTCCCCTAGTAATCTTCCACGATCACTGATCTCCCGTGACTATATATTTTTCCTCATTTACAGCTGCTTCAGCTCTAAATTCTGTCCGATCACTGATCCTCTACGGCTACGGCTACGGCTACGGTCCTGCTTTCAAATTCTCATCCACAAGCGATCTTCCGCGATCAATTGTCGTCCACAACTATCTATCTATCCGTCCTAATTTTCAAAAACTGTAAATTCTGCTCGATCACAGATCCTCAACCGCTACAAATGGTCCTGCCTTCAAATTCTCGTCCACTAGTGATCTTCCACGATCACTGATCTTTCTCGATCACTGATTTTCAACGACGACCTATCCTTCCACCTTTTCAGGAACTGTAAATTCTGTGCGGTCACCAATTTTTAAGAGTTACTTACGGTTCTGTTTTTAAGTTCTCGTTCTCGTTCACTACTGATCTCCCAGGACGTTCTAAACTCTTACTTGCAGTCACCTCCACGGCTGTTCATCCCTTTAGATCTGTTTATTCTGGATGATTGGCCACGGTCACAGTAGTCTTAGGGGCGCTGATCTTCCAGTGCTTCTCACTGATTACTGATCATTCCTTCCTATACGATCACTGATCATCCACAGTAACTGATCTTGTACAACTCTATAGTTTGTGTCAGCAATTCTCAAAACGATCACTGATCCAAGGATGCCTATAAGTATCTAGCTTGTCGGACGTTACCATTACTTTCCCGAGGGGCTTTCCCATCGTCAATTTGGATGGAAGCACCTCCAACTTGCATAAGATTACGAGCAGCGGGTATCTCATTTCTAGCCTGGCCATAAAGCAATATTATTATTTACCCGAGACTCTTCTTCACTATCTCGTCGATCGGTAATGATCGATGCTTGACCTCGTCGGGTCGCCATAAATATTTACGATTCTTCCTCAATAATTTTACGTGATAGTTCATCGTAAGCGGCAATAATACCGTCAGGTTTCCCTTAAACAAATTGCTACTTTGCCCAGTAAAGTTTCACTTGCTCAATCGCGCAGCGAGTTATGCGTGAGTGAGTTCGCAGAATCTTTTTGAAGATTTGCTTAGTTTTTCTCTTCTCCCGCAGTATCGCAATCCCTGCAAGTGTCTTCTTACTCTTTATCGATATCGAATTCGTGCTGCCGCCTGCGTATTGAGTTGCCTTCCTGAATGATGACGATCGGTTGGCTGACTGGCTGGCTGGCTGGCTTACTTTTGTGTAAAAGCCCTGTGGTAGTTCAGGTTCCTCGTCATTCCCCTGCTTGAATGCACATCGAGCCAACCTCAACCACTTTACTTTGCATTGCTGGTGCAATGGTGCTGTGCTGCAGGTCCCGCTTATTCTCAACTAGTTTTCATATTTTTCGTGGTTGTTGTGGTTGGACATAAAAATGCTGTGCACCACGAAGTATGTCGTTTGGACAGACAGACAGACTGGTTTTTGGCATACTTTCATGTAGAGCCTTTTTAGTCAAATCATTATCCAATGACGTCTAAATTGCATCCTGTCGCCATAGCTATAGTGCTCTAATAAATACATAGATACATAGATACACAGATACAGACCTCAAACGAAAATTTCTCTGTGGAGGTGCTCTCTATGAGAATGAGGTAGAAAAACAAATTTCACTCTGCATAGAAACCTGTGTTACCAGTGCGGTCTTTTTTTTTCCCCCACTCGTAGAGGAGACATTCCGGAACTAACCACTGTGCAGATAGTTTTGGGCACTAGTCATTAAATAATTGGCATTTTAGGTTACTTCGTGGCTGGTAGTTGGTGTCCCCTCCGTTGGGTTGACAGTAATAAAAACGTGAGAAATGTTGTGAGGTTAGCTGCTAATCTTTGCGGAAGAGATACAGAGAAAAAGGCGGACCGGCCCGGCCGCCCAGCCACCCGACCACCTGCTGAAAAATCGGGAAATGACTTTGAGATAAAAAACATTTGCTTGGCTCTTGGGAAGAAAGAAGAAACTCAATCTGTTTATGACAATTAATTCCCCTCTATCTCATGTTGCTGCAGTTTAATTGGTTAACATTAATTAATAGTATTAATAAAATTCTTTCGTGTAATTTATGCAGAACGGCCAGAGAAAATCTTATCTTCAGCTATCCTACTTTCGATGGCACAGCTTTTGGTGTGATTTATAGTTTATGATTGGCAATATTTCACGTTCGGATTGCTGATCGTAAATGTTGTCAGTTCAAATCGTTTACGATTAATGATTTACGAAGACCAATGATATCGCATGGAGATGACACATTCCTCTTGACCAGTTCTCGACGATCAGTGATCGTGCCGCTATTTTGCAGAAACGATAACAGAACTGTACCCGAATATAAACTTTTCCAGCACCAGATATAGTGTTTGTATAATTCCAAGACCTTCGCAGAAACTAGTACTCAGTAATCATTGCCTAGAGACGATCGTTAGTGCTCTACGATCAGTGATTTTGCTCCTATACCGCTACGCATTGCTGCTTGGTTTTTTCTGACTGCGATCATTGATTCTTTGCGATCACAGAAATTTTATGAAAATAATATATTCATTGATCGTACGCCATGATCCTCCAATTATTCGACATTGATCTTGCAAGGCTTCTCAAGATCGTTGGTCGTTTGTAATTGTTGAAAAAATTTAATACTGATCGATAATGATCACTACTCCTTCATGATCCGATAACGTAATCCCAACCTAGTCTCCAGTGATCACTGATCCTCCCTTGTCACCGTTCTATTGCGATACTCATATTCCAACAAAATCTTCAGTCTCGTCGAATACAGTGATCCTCTAATTTTTTTCATTCACCTTGCAAGGCATCCAATGATCATTGATCCTCTGCGATAGTTGAAAGAAGTGAATACTGATCCGAGCATTAATCCTGCGCAAGACTCATTCGTGATCAGTACTCCTTCATGATCCGAGAGTGTAAGTCCGACCTATTCTCTAGGACTACTGACCATCAATGATCACTGATCCTCCAATTTTTCTTCATTGACCTTGCAAGGCGTCGAATGATCGTTGATCCTCTGCGATAGTTGGAAAGTGAATACTGATCCGAGCATTAATCCTGCGCAAGACTCATTCATGATCACTACTCCTTCATGATCCGAGAGTGTAAGCCCGACCTAGTCCCGTCGAATACGGTGATCCTCCAATTTTTCTTCATTGATCTTGCAATGCATTGAATGATCGTTGATCCTCTGCGATAGTTGGAAAAGTGAATACTGCTCCGAGCATTAATCCTCCGCAAGATTCATTCGTGATCACTAATCCTCCATGATCTAAGAGCGTAAGCCCGACCAAGTCTCGAGTACTACTGACCACGAATGATCACTGATCCTCCCTAGTCGCCGTTCTATCGCGATACTCAAATTCGAACAGAATCTTCAGTCTCGTCGAATACGGTGATCCTCGAATCTTTCTTCATTGACCTTGCAAGGCATCGAATGATCGTTGATCCTCTGCGATAGTTGGAAGAAGTGAATACTGATACGAGCATTAATCCTGCGCAAAACTCATTCGTGATCAGTACTCCTTCATGACACAAGAGTGTGAACCCGACCTAGTCTCGAGGACTACTGACCACGAATGATCACTGATCCTCCCTTGTCACCGTTCTATCGCGATACTCAAATTCCAACAAAATCTTCAGTCTCGTCGAATACGGTGATCCTCCAATTTTTCTTCATTGACCTTCCAAGGCATCCAAAGATCGTTGATCCTCTGCGATAGTTGGAAGAAGTGAATACTGATACGAGCATTAATCCTGCGCAGGACTCATTCAAGAGTGTAAACCCGACCTAGTCTCGAGGACTACTGACCACGAATGATCACTGATCCTCCCTAGTCGCCGTTCTCCTCAAATGCCAACAAACTCTTCAGTCTCTGTTCACAGTCCAAAGTTCTCCTCCATTCCCGCTTATAGTTCCCTCAAATAGGCCTTTGCAAAATCATCTAAAAAATTACGATGTAATTGGCCGTCAATTGAAGATGATTACAAGACATTATCCAAACAATTCAACTGCAATAGTGGTTCTGAAACCCAATCAAGGTTGAACATCAACTTTTTTTGTTCGACTCGCATAGATTGCCTTCCATTTGAGTTTGCGACAGCCGCAATAAGACTGCATAGCTGTGCTATTCTTTAGCAATAACAATGAAATATTATTCACTTATCCGTGTTAGATCGCTGGAATGCGGTCTGATCGTAAAGTTTTTCTTTTTGACACAAACATGACATGAATTGTTAAGTGAATCTACCTCTGATCTTTGATTCATAATGAGGAGATGTGTCATCTTTTGTTAGATTGACGTTCCTTCGAAATAGTTTTTTACGTAACCGATTCGGCAATGAATTAAAATCAAACACTGGTACGGAACACGAAAAGCTTTGAGTAGCCTCTCATCTATGTAGGTGATGTCATGAAAGGCAAATTCTGAAGTCTTGAGATGTTTAGTCATGTGTCATTATGTGACACGTTTTGCGGTGGGAGATCAGTCTCTTGTGCGTGCACGAATTTCGAGTTGGCTTCTTGCCTTTTTGCAGAGACAATGAAAGGTCAGAGCCTCCAATTTTGTGGTACACGATCATTAAACGATCTAGCTGTAAGATGAGATACGTAGCAGTAGTTTTCTTATTATTTTTTTCTTATAATTAAGAATTTGTCGTTCCCTAGCGCTGTTCGTGATGGTTATTTATGTTTTCTGTTGTTACGAAATCGCCCGAGATTACATGTCCATATATCCTCTGCGAATATGTCGGTGATTCTATGGCATAAGGCGAGACCTTCCGATCTTTTACGGGTATTTTTACGATTACATAGTTTGTGTTGCTACTAAATGCTCAACCTCTCTTCTACTTTGTTAAAGTGTATTACTTTGTCGTTTTGCCTTCTTTGCGCGATCATTTCTCCCCAAAAATACAGCTGAAGATTCTTGCATCCTCGATCGCTGATTTTTTTTTTTTTTTTTTTTTTTTTATAATTGGCGCGCACCAAAGGGGGTATGAATACCCTTATTCTGAATATTCAGGGCACGGGCGTTTGGAAAGAGGGGAAAGAGGAACAGAGGAGATACCGGTGCACGTTGGCTTTAAATGTTTGGATGTTGTACCGATGAGGAAATACAGCTCCTGGAAGATCGTTCCACATACGTGTTGTTCGGCTTATAAACGAATCCCTATATTTGACAGTACGTCCGAAATTGGGCTTGAGGGTGAACTGATGTGCATTCGAAGCGTGACGCGTATTGCGGGTGAAATTTTGAAGGGGAGGAATGCAAGTGGCTATTTCGTTGGAACATTTTTTGTGGAATAAGCGATAAAACAGGGAAAGACAAGAGACATTTCTACGATGTTCAAGTGAGTCTATAGAGCTCACAATATCTCTATCACCTATTAGTTTTATCGCGCGGTTCTGAACCCTATCTAGAATGTGCAAAACGGTCTTGGGTGCACCAGACCAGATGTGGGCGTTGTATTCCATTTTTGGGCGGATGAATGCCTTATATATTGAAGCCAGATCAGATGGGGTAAAATATTTCTTGCACCGCTTAAGGAATCCTAGACATTTTGCAGCATTTTTGGCGACCTCGAATATGTGTTCGTTCCAACGAAGATGATTGTTAATGCACATACCGAGAATGGCAAGTCTTTCGGTTTCTGCGATGCAAGTACCATTCATAGATAATGGTTGAGGGTCTTGGTTTCGCTTGAGAGACAGAAGACAGCACTGAGTTTTGGATGCATTAAATTCCACTCTATTTGTAGAGCCCCATTTGATTATGCTGTCAATCAATCTGTAGGATATTGTGTTACTACTTACGTTACTTACTTGTAAGGGGCTCTGAACTATTGTCTGTGACTAGATCGTGACGGATCGTCCATGACTACTGATCTTCTCTGGCTACCGATCGTCCATGAGTATTGATCGTCCATGACTATTGATCGTCCGAGAGGTACTGATCGTCCATGGCTACTGATCGTCTATGACTACTGATCGTCCATGGCTACTGATCGTCCATAGCTACTGATCGCCCGAGAGGTACTGATCGTCCATGACTATTGATCGTCCATGACTATTGATCGTCCATGACTATTGATCGTCCATGACTATTGATCGTCCATGACTATTGATCGTCCATGACTATTGATCGTCCATGACTATTGATCGTCCATGACTATTGATCGTCCATGACTATTGATCGTCCACGTCTACTGAACGTCCATGGCTTCTGATCGTCCATGGCTATTGATCGTCCATGGCTACTGATGGTCCATGACTACTGGTCGTCTATGACTACTGGTCGTCCATGGCTACTGATCCTCCATGACAATTGATCGTCCATGGCTACTGATCGTCCGAGAGGAACTGATCGTCCATGGCTACCGATGGTCCATGACTACTGATCGTCCATGGCTACTGATCGTCTATAACTACTGATCGTCCATGGCTACTGATCGTCCATAGCTACTGATCGTCCATAGCTACTGATCGTCCGAGAGGTACTGATCGTCCATGACTATTGATCGTCCATGACTATTGATCGTCCACGTCTACTGAACGTCCATGGCTTCTGATCGTCCATGGCTTCTGATCGTCCATGGCTTCTGATCGTCCATGGCTATTGATCGTCCATGGCTATTGATCGTCCATGGCTACTGATGGTCCATGACTACTGGTCGTCCATGGCTACTGATACTCCATGACAATTGATCGTCCATGGCTACTGGTCGTCCGAGAGGTACTGATCGTCCATGGCTATCGATGGTCCATGACTACTGATCGTCCATGGCTGCTGATCGCCAATGACTACTGCTCTTCTATCACAATTGAGCCGACACAGCTACTGATCTTTCTGATCCTTAAGCTATCGTTCCTCAGCGATGATCTCTGATTATTTTCAGCTACTGATTCTCTACGACTACTAATCACTTTCGAACGCCGATCCACTGCGACGTTTACGTTACGTCGACTTCCACTTCTTAAAGACAGATTCTGATCGAAACCTGATCGTGATTAAATAGCAAGTTTCTAGGAGCCCGTGATCGTCACGTCCTCTGCAATGACATGGTTCCATGCATGAACATACTTATGATTCGGCATGCCACCCCCATAAATCGGTCGTTCACACTAGCCCTTACGTTCAAATCGATCCTCGTAGCTCCACAGCAATTACGTGAAGGAAATCGAAAAATTATAGAAAATATCCAAGCAACGAGTAAATTTATTGAATTTTCGAAAATCGTGTGCATATGTGTGGATTTTTCATAAATATGCCGCGACTGCACCCCTCTGAATCAATTACAAATCAAATAGTCAAGCGACAACAAGGAACGGAGGGTCGACGTCGTCGCACCTGCGCCATGTCTGACACACACACGCGAAAGTAAATAACCAGCCTGGCTGGCTGCCCGGGTGACAGTCAAACACGCCGTCGTCATTTCAGATCCCGAAACGTTTGACATGGTGACGTGAGGTGTATTTTTATAGATTTTAATTTTTTTTTTTTTTTTACTTCATCCCGAACCGGACCGGACCGTATTGATTGTGATCAATGGTGATGGCGTCTCATGCAAGTACAATTATTTTTCACTTAGAAATAATGGCTCTGTAATGTCAGACCTGTGTGTATATGTGGAGGCCTTTGGAGGTTGGTTGGGCTACTACTACTGCTGCTGCTGCTGCTTGTCACTGGGGGAAAGTGCTGGGCATCAATTATTTGGCTGTGGAGAATGGCTTAAGTAGCAGCGGACGTATGAGTGTTAAAATTTATTTTTTTTTTTACTTGTTTTGTTAAGCTACTCATCGCTTTGTGTTCACTTTCATTTTTATGGATTCATTTATGGATGTGATCATAAAAGGTTTAAGTGTTTATGATGTGTAATTGGATGTAGGTAGTGTGGAACTAGAGTGGAACCTAGCTAGTGTTTGTGGTCGAAGATCGGTTGTGAGCACAGTTTACGTCCTAGTCCGCAATCCATGTGAGAACTGCAATGAATTTGCGTTAAGATGACTTAAGTAAGAGAAAATTTAACCACGAAATGTACGTAAATTGTGGAAACTTACGCTTTGATGTATAAATATTCATCATCTACAGACCATTTGGGGGCTGAATCTGCTCGGAAATTGATCGTTTAAGGCAACTAAATTTTGCGAATTCGCGAAAAAGGGGTTTCAATGACTATGCATGGATCTTTAAAGATTGATTTCAATCGCTTAAACGTGGCAAATAATCAGTGCTTCAATGATCCTCAGCAAGACCTATTGATCGACGTTGGACAAGTGATCCTCATTAACTACTTAACTGCTTAACCTCTGCATCGGAAACATAGCCTTAAAACTTTGTGTGAATGTATCGTTTTCTTCTACTTTTCCCGATCGATATCTTGCGATCACTGGCAGTAACTGAATTTTTCACTACTATTCTCGGGAACCATTCCTCGTCCAAAACCTTGGTCATAAGTATGCCAAAGGTGTTAAACTCTACCGATCATCAAATACTACTCGTCCTTAGCTACCACTGATCCTCTATGATTGGCAAACATCAACCACTACACGAGTAATATCCTTACGTCCTATTGACTTAAGAAATCTAAATTCTACGGCGAAAGATCCTCCACTCGTGATACTTCTGCCACGAGGAATGATCATCCAACATTTTTATGGCATTGACTACTGGTCTTGGGCGCCTTTTGCTTACTTCATCGTGTCTGAAATGGTTTATCTGACCACTTATCGGGTTAAATCGAGTAATTCATTGCCGTCTTGAACAGTGTAGAATAATTTTAAAATTTCAAGCTGGTGTAAGGACGTCGTCTATCAGTAACAAGTGTGAATTGACTTTTCACCAAATGCCTCCACCTAGTCCTCCCTGACATCGTTTTTCTTCACAGAATTTCAAGTAGAAGAACATTGATCGCAAGATCTTTCAACGTCAATTCAAAATCTCCTGATCGTCTAACTCAAAAACCCTGCTTCTTTCCTAGTAGTTTATAGGCGTATTTTCCTTCAAAATTCTTCCTTTTCACAGCTTTCGAAAATCCAATCTCTTTCAAAAACCCTTTCCCTTGGCCAGTTCCTTTCTGCTAGACAGCTTACACATGCCATCTTTCTATCTCAGTCGCCGATCGTGCCGCTCCATAATTATGAGTTCTTACTTTAGACTTCGTGGTCTGTCTTATTTAAACTCTGTAGCCTTACTGAACACCAAATGGCTTTGAAAACGTTCTTTAGAAGACCTTTACTTGTTCTATAGCATTGCACATCACGCCACTTTCTAGTGATCATCATCGATCACTGATCACACGCGCTTCTACAGACCTATCAAATCCCATCCTTCAATATGCCTTATATCGTGTTTGTTTGAACGGCCCTTCGTGGCTAAAGTTAATATACGAATTATGATAGTCACTGGTCACTGATCAATCATGACTACTAAGTCGCGAATATTACTAATACTCTGCGATTGACAAATAGCTTTGGAAGCGTGTACCTTACATCCTAAGCATCATCAGAGATGAACCGTGCTTCCGTCGTGGATCTGATCCTCAAATCAGGTCTATACCGATCAGCCACGATCACTGGCCCTCAGTTCCCCATAAACTGTCGTAAATCCGTTTTTAATACGACCACTGATCCTGCAGGTAATCTGATCCTCTATAACTGCTGATCTCTCATCACTTCCTTTCGAAACCCTTACGCCTGCCTTTCCATTGATCATACACTGATCTACCACTAGTACTGATCGTCGTTGATCACTGGATCCTTGCCACTACTAGTGATCTACTGACACTGATCGTCTATCGTAGCTGTGTATAGAAATGAGAAACTTCCTTCCTCAAGATGTGAATACGAATTCGTTTTGAGAGCCCTTTTGGTCTAAAATCGTGGTCTGATATTCGAAGTTCCACATGCGGTGCAAAGGGCCTCTGTCTAACGAAAACACCCATCGCGCTGTTACCATTAAGTCGAGTTGTCAGGTTTCGATCTTCCAATCTCCGAAGATCCAAAAATGACGACGATATTCACCGTCTTTCAGTCTTGGCTCTTGTTCTACTCTTTTGCTTCTACTGCCCCTCCATCCACCCCTTTGTTCTATCAATCTGAAGACTTACTTACTTACGTCACTCACCAAAGCACGCAGTCTCTTGAATAACCTTGCCCCCACGGGACAATTAGCGAAACTGAACCTTCGGCAAAATCACGACACAGAGGCTGTAAACCTCAAAACACCATTTGCATTGAAACCAGCTTCATTGGGCGGTGATCTTAAGTCTCCACTCAATGAGTTAATACCCCAACTTACCCTCAGCAAAGTCTTGCAAAACTCCACAATGAAACCTAATTTTCTATACCCGACCGACCTTTACCTGCTGACCGATTACCCGTCAAACATATGTCATAACTCCGTTTCAAGGTAACATATGCTCATATCCGCAGCACAATTAAAAAGGCGAGTTGAGCATTCGCTAGATTACCTGTCGACTTACCACACTACTCCCTCGCACACTAAACCTGATCGGATGCGATCAAGTGAAAGTGATTACAAATGTTCATCTCCTGCCCAGATTCGCGCTGTCATAATCTATCATCCATGTGTCTATCGTTGGCCAAAAAGTGAACCAGCAGCTGCTCAAAAACAGCCCAACTCCGCAGAGATAGTCGCGCTCAAATTCCTTGTTCGAGTTATCTAATATAACGGGTAATCCACAGTGTGGCGGTGGTGGTGGTTGTACTTAATCGACATGAACATATCCGTCATTAAGTAGCTGTCATGTTGGTATTAATTACAGTGGAACTGGAAAAATCACCATCGCTAAAAAAAAAGGAAAAAGAATTCCGATTTGTAAAGATTACGTGCTTTACACCACTTGCTAGGCTTATTCGACTTCTCGGGACTTTTCTTTGATTTGAAAGGCTTCATAAAAATAGTAGGGTACCCTAAATATTGATTGGAAGTCAGATTATTTGTATCTTAGTTTTCTAGTCGACAGTAGGAGTCAAATTCAAATTCGAATTCTCTCGTATTTTTTCTCCAAAGTCTGTGACTTTCTTGCCGTTGGCGTGCATTAAACATCCCGTCCCTTCGCCTTCTCAGATACTGAAGTTTATAGGACCCTGTATCTTTCTGCTCGCTCCTTCAGGCGCAGTTGCCGTATCAAGCTTGTGATGGCTTAGCTCTTCCTGTATCCCAGGTTTCACTCATCCTCAGCATAAACACTATGAGTGCTCTCCTTGTAATTTGGTCGCCAATTAAAGATTCCTGGCAGTCGCATACATACATTCGGCATTACATCTGGTTATGTTCTGGATTTTCGACTTTGCGTTCACAGTGCGGGCAGTACGGGTCATCAACGTGCTTGTATCTGTGGAGGCACTCCCGGAAGCATCAAGACTCCCATAAGAACTGTGTCATGTAGAATTTTACTTCCCCATGCTTCCTGCTGGTCCACTCCTCTATGGTGAGGATCAGCGGTCGTGTGTCTACACATATTCCTTTGGGTGCAGTGCTCCACCTGTGTTGCCATGCTACTTGTTCCAAATCAATTGGCATTCGGCCAGAGATTAAGGTGATCGCTTCCCCTGACACAGTTCTAAAGGCGCAACATACTCTCAACGATGTGATTCTGTGCACCTAGTTCATTCGTCTCATGTACGCTTTCCGATCCGTCGCTGGTGCCTATATGGGGGCGCTTACATACTAGGTTCGACGTGCTCACAGTTGCCACCAGATTCCGAATTGACTGCATGGGTCTTGAGACGTTTGGCATTAATCTCGACAGTGCCGATACTGTCCGAGGGGCTCTCGCGCCTGCTTCACTTGACGTGTGGACTCGACTCGATGGTTTGTTCGCCACCCCTCACAGTAAGACGTTCTACCTTTCCTGTGCTGCTTATGTTATGGTCTGCCAGCTACAGACCTGGTTTTTGTAGCCAAACCCTCACTTTTCCGATGGCTTGACTGCAGTTTTTAGACACAGACACTTGTCGTCAGTGTCTAAGTGAAGGGTGGTTTATTTTGACGGTAGAGAGTCGGGTGGAGTTCCCTGTTCCGAGAAACGTCCTGTACTTCTAATGAACTCCAGGACTATCTCGGAACTGAAACGTCTGAGATATCTTAGCCCGAGCCGGACACGTCTTCCCAGGTGTTTTGTGTTTGAGGCTTTTTTCCCCTTCCTCGCATTCTGGGCAAGAATTCTAGAAATCTCGACAGTCCTCGTCTGTAGGCGTGTTTATTCAGGTTGATGTATCCGGTGTACAAACCGACCATCTGTCTTTATTGCCTTCTGCCCTGATCGAGCGCCCTCTTTGCCTGACGGAAGGAGGGACGCTCAGGCATGGCTTTAACAGGTGTGCAGTCCCTTCCATGGTTGTAAACCCTGGGAGTATCCATGTTTCGCACCCCCTTCGTTCCCTGGTCTCGACCTCCTTGATAAAATCTAAAATTGGAACGCGGGATCGATTTTATCCTTTGACGACTTCAACGAAATTACTCGTAAACTCTTACCCATTACTGTGCCCCAGCACCAAGCAGTAAGAAAGGCACTCAAGATGACACAAGTATTTGCCGCATACTTCAGATGCTTTTATTCCGTCTCGTCGTTGCAATCCACCAAATGTAGACTGCAACTGTACATTCCTCGGTCTCACACTAGGCACGTCTACTGCAAAACGACAACAAGATTAAGTGTGTGCCTCTACACTTAATACGTTTCGCACTCCATACAGATGCTGAGCTTATGTAACACCGTCTTGCTAAACTCTCCTGTAATGCATGTTGCAACACAATTCGCTACAACTTGCAATCGAATTGTGTTCAGAGATACACAACCTTTTTTTCTCTTTTTTTTTTTTTTGGTGAAGTAATTCATTTCCTCGTTGAATTTTGATTGATTTGGCGTGGACACAATGCCATTCAAGGTCCACCACACTTGACCAAAATTCCAATCGGTTGTGATCAAAACAAATAAAATTATTTTCGGGCCCCGAAGCGCAAGACCGCATGATTATCCGGCGAATTAAAGTGATTAATTTGGGTATTTTTGGTTAAATAATTTTTTCTGTTGAATTGCACACGTGAATCGGTAAATTTTGAGGGTTTGTTGAACCCACCCTGATTTTTTTTTTTTTGGTCCAAAAATATTCGTAAGTGGCCAAAAAATTTGAATTCGCCGATGATGATGTTGATGGTGATGGCGCGACGATGATGGTCAAGAGCTCTTAGTGCCAGAGCCGTTGCTTGCTTGGTTGGTTGGTTGGTTTATTTGTGGATTAATCGTTGTTTTTTTGGTGTAACTGATGGAAAGCAATTAACGTTTGTTTGGATGGTTTTTTATTTACGAATTTTAAGTGGGCCAAGCCACCACATTGTGAGAGAGGGAGGGAGAACAGAGCTCTTATGGACGCCAAACAATTGGAGTGGATTGGTAACAATGTTTTTGGCAACTTTTTGTTTGTTGTGGTCTGAAGGAAGTTTTTTTTTTTTTTTTTTGGACAAAGGGCGTTGATCGCATTATTCGGTTGAGGATATGCGCTGTTTGCAGCTGAATGATGCTTTTAGAAAGGTTACAATGAATGTGAATATCTTGAGAGTTTTGGTAGCCGAGATGAGTGACAGAGATTGGGGATTTTTGTTTTTAATGCTTTGATGCCTTAAGTGGCTTTATGGGATGTGAGAAGCCGGAAGGCGGTTTATTTTTAAGCAAATTTTAATGGGGTACCTCAAGGAAGCAACTTTGGACTCGTATTTTTTTTTTTTGCAAAGAAAAACAATGTTTTATTTATTTTGATACTAATTCTGTGTTCTTTTCTGTTTTCTTTCAGGTAAGCATCATAATGCTGCTATGTATCAATCAATCTGGGAAAGATAAAGGGGTAAGGCAATCATTTCTAAGTTCTAACAGAGACTTCTATGAATAGGTGGCCTTTCTCTCTCTATTTATAGTCTAAAATGTTGAGTGACTGAACCTTAAACTTTCTATGCTAGAGGAGGTAGTCCATGCTTAAGATATGTACAATTAAGACTTTTAGTTTAGATCAGGGCCGATTTGTGGAGTTCATGTTTTCCTGAAAACGACTTTAAAGCCATTTCTAAGCTTCCTAAGCAAATCGGGAAACTTTCTCATGACAGTTCTTTCTCTTGGACGTTCGAGAGAGGTGTGATCGTGAAAAATCTTTTTGGTGTTGTCTAGTATTCAAACTTTGAAACAACCCACTAACTACCTTGTTCTGTTTCGATTTCAGTGCCTTTAGTCCACGGGAATAATGACCACTAAAGACGACCATGAGTTTAGATTAGATTAGTTATAGGGGTGTAGGTGCATTGCGACCTTTGTAGCTCTTGCTACTTGGAACTCTAGTCGATGAAATACTCGACTTAGGGCCCCTTATCCAGTCTAATTTACTCGATGAATCGGAGTACATGGAGTGGATCTAACAATGGTAGATCTTCTGAAAGTTGGTAGGCATCCAGGTGTTTCCTTCTTTTATGGATCGGTGCTCTACATTCCTTTAGGAGGTGCCTTGGGGTGTCCTCAACATCTTTGCAGAAACTGCAGACTCCACGTTGCTCTATTCCCAGTTTCCTGAGCTGCTCCTTAAGTCGTTAAAGACGGTTTCTTATCCTTCTCTTGTTAGTTTATCAGCTGTTTCATTTCTCTCGGGTACCCAGTAGAAGGTGAATCTTTTGTTCTCATGTAGTAGGTTTATCTTGGCGAAGCCCTCCCACACCAGTGAAGACCTGTTTTCATAGTAGCTTGAAGCCTTGATTGTGGCTTGGTTATCTGACTGTATCGGTATGTTTTGCCCTCGTGACTCATGGGCGCAAGGGTGATTCTTTTTGATTATCTTACTATGGCTTCGTAAGCGATTCTTTCTAGCACTCAAAGTAGAGGGCTGAGTCCCAAGATCACTTCCAGTGCTGCTGTCGGACAGGTTCTCACAGTCCCAGTTATACAGTTGAAAGCTAGCCTTTGCACTTTCTAAAGGAATTTCCTCTGGTTCTAGGCCAAGTTACCGTACGTTATAATGGGTCTGTCCATGATGGTGTACATCCACATCACTGTAGCTGGGTTGAATCGCCAGGTCTTGTCTGCAATGTCAAGTTGGTACAGACTGCCACAAGCCATTTATCTGTTACCTTTGCTAAACATGTCCCTCTACTTTGACGCCATATCCCTGAAGACGTTAACGGCTAAACGAAGCTTGTACGCATGAGCCTGACTTTGTCCAGTTCATCTAGACTTGGCCTCAAGTCCGTGCGCGGGTCTTTTTAGTTAGTCTCGATGAACCATCAACCTGCACCTCAAACTGTTCTGGACGCCTTAACAACATCGGCTTGACCTTTGACCTTGAGGTGAACGTCTCGGGGACGTTTTGTGTGATTTTGAGGAGGCGTCTCGTCGAAGTTTTGTACTGTCTCGTAAAAGTTCCCTTTCTCTTCCAAAATTAATAAATTTCAGTACCTATCACATCGCAGAAGCCGCTGCTTGAAAACTCTGTGACCATCATACTACCATTATACCGTGACCACCTCTTCCTTCTTTCTAGCTAGGATGACACGTCCTAGTCCTTTTTTTGTGTGAACTTTTCTGCAGAGCTGGACTCTTGTTTCCTCCTGTTGGCTATGGGTGCAGACCATTCCAAGAATTTTACTCGATCTTAGGGATTTTAATCGACGTTCTTGCGAAGGCCAGCGTAATTATTTCAATGAGTTGGAAACCCTTTTTTAGGGAAACACTTTATTTACTTATTTCCTTAGGTAGCGCTACAGTTCAGGGTAAATTTTGCCCTCAACCAACAGGCCTCTTTAGTTAGACCGGTGCTTAACTAACTGCCTCCAATTGCGCACTCCAAGTCGGTTGAAATCATCATCTTCTTGTGCGCGCTTCCTAAGGCGAGGTGTTCCTCTACAGTGTTGTCCTTTTTTGGTTGATTTGAAGAATCTGTGAGCAGGAGAATTGGTTATCAATTCGTTCCACATATCCTAGGCATCTTAGGAATCTTCTCCAAACGAACCGGAGCGAATATCTTAGGAAGCGCTTATGTATCTCTCAAAGCGACCGAGACTTCATACTTCAGCACAATGAAACAGGACTGGGATGGTTAAAATCTTGCATAGAGCCGCTTTAGCTGTTCGGGATTGGGCCTTGCTATTCCGTTGCCTTCTCAGTCCAAAGAAATAGCGATTGGCAAGTTCGTTTGGTTGTTGTTGAGATGTTATTGTCAGAATTGATAACAGAGCCTTACTGCCTTAAAGTTACAGCTGCCGACTGTGATGTTCTGTCCAATGCGACGATGCTGTGTGTGCCGTCTTGACAGCATATACCGGGTTTTGTCTTCATTTAGCAATCAACCCATTCTGCTAGCTTCCGCTTCAATACTAGCGAACGCACCAGTATTCTGTTAATTATGTCAATGTCATCGGTGTACGCCAGAAATTGCGTGGACGTTTGAAAGCTGCCTCCTGTGTTACATTTTTAGTTTCGAACAATTCGCTGCCTAAATTCTTTGTTTGACCTCAAAGGTCTCGGTGAGGTCGTTGCCGACTTGAATGGAGCAGCGAGCGGTTCTCCATCGTCATCCTGAACAGAAGGACAAGTTTTGGCTCTGTCTAGCTCCTCTCTATACATACTGACATAAACGGGCTTTTTTATGCTTTGCGGCAATGCATGTGGAAACTTTATAGATACTACTGGCATCCACGATTCGCGGGCTGTTCTCCAGTTCCTCGCACCTACGTTCTAAACCACACATCTGCAGTCATGAACTACTCTTCCCCCGGGACTGACGTCAGGCATTACTTCGCGGGGCTGATTATCAATTATGCTCTTCTCTCCGAAGCCACCTTTTGGGCTCTTCTTAGGGCTTCTGCTCTTGGCAGCTCGTTCTGCACACACATAAAGGAGCAGCTCTCCATCCACTTGCCCTTCGTCTCGTCATGTGACTTACGAGATTTTCTGGACTTGGCAGGTTTGCTCTGTATTCTTCCCACGCCACTAAACCCACCTCCCCTCCTGCATGAACGGCCTTAAAATCGATGAAAAGATGGTGGGTATCGATTCGGGCTTCTTGCGTTTTCTCCAGGATCTGCCGAAATTTTGATCGACTGTGGACCTTCTTGTCTTGGTAGGGTTCCAATCATGTTGCTGACGAAGGGTTTTAGGCGTTCCCACAATAAGACAGATACAGTCTTGTACGCGATGTTGAGGAGACTGATGCATCTCTTATTGGCGCACTTGAGGGGTTCTCCTTTCTTGTAAATCTTTTTCGCTTCATTCCCAGCAGTGTTCAGCGGAGGCTTTGCTCAAATAAAACTCCTACCATGACTCACTGAGAAAAGAAAAGTGCACATTCCCCGCATGTAATCCAAAATCATTTAGCGATCACTCGCCGTCAAAATGCATTATTTATCGTTCCAAACAAATAAACCTCCATCTCTCCTCCTGCCTTCAAACCATGCTCACAGTTATCTTTTTCAAATCATCTCGTTCACAAAAAGTATAAAAGAACGAAAATTAAATCCATCAAAATTCGTTTACTTTTTCGCGGTCATCTCTTGTTCGATTAGCAAAAAAGTGGCACACAAAGGTTCAGTGCACCCTTTTCAAGTCGTACACAGAGTCGGCTGGCGTTTCATCTGGCTGGCGCAGTCCCACGGCGCACTCAATTCGCCGCTCAGATCAATCGGCCACAAGCCAACAAAACAAAATACACTACAAAACGTTTGCGCGCTACCTAGAAATAGAACAACAAAAAAACGAACGAAAAAGAGGAAAAAAAAACCGTCAGATAGAGGTTCCTCTATGCCGGTGATTATCTGTTTTTTGCTTCGTTTCTTTCCTTTTCCTCTGGAGCCCAAGATTGCTGTGTGGAATCTCCCGTGGGACCGTTTATGGCGGTAACCTAGTACCAGCAATAAAAATGTTTTCTCTCTCGGCTCTCTGATCGATAGTTCACGATTTCCGTTTGTTTCGCCTGAACTTTCCACGAAATTCCTAACCGACCTAGGCAACAAGTAGCCGTGGTGTAGTGGTGCAGTGGTGCTTGCCCCCACCGTTTGCTGTCGGGAATTTCGACCACCGAGCTGGGTAATTGCATGGTTGCCCTGTTTTCTCTGATCCGATACAAAGTACGAATGCATCTGCGTGTTACACTCCCCCAACATCATGGATAGATAGAGAGACTGATCATGACATTGACTAATTATTTGACATTTGACTTCATTTGGAAAACGTGCGAATTGCAATTGCGGCTTTGTTTACACTCGGGACACTCGGGAATTGTTGTAGGCTGACGTAGACTCTATTCCGAAAGACACTCGTGCAGGGTACAACTGTTCATGGAGGGCTAGTTGACTGAGCTTGGAATGAGTAAATTGAAGTTAAAGACCGTTTCGTAAACTAAAGGACGTGTCAGTGCCTAGCCTAGTTGGAAGGTGGAAATCTTTTAAAGACAAAGTCCACCGATATGGTAGGATACACTTAGAGCAGCTTAGATACATCGTGTTACCACATGACCGGTAGCGTTACTCGCGAAACCATTTTGACTTTTCGATCGATAAACTCCCATATTTCCTTAGTATTCGTAGCGGAGTAAGTATTCTCCCAGAGGCTTTTCTTAAGGAGGAGAGGACTGAGCAGTGACAGAGCAGGTGGAAGGGTGTTTCCTTCTCTTCTCCTCGCCTCGCGGCATGACTTCCCTTTGTACAATGACCTGTGAGTGACCCAATTAGGGTATTTCTAACGAACTCCAGGATTCTTCCGAAACTGTAACGTCTAAGATAACTCAGCCCGGGTAGGATGTATCTTCCCAGGTATTTGTATCTTAGCGCCCCTGTTGCTGGGCATTCGCAGAGGAAGTGCTCGAGGCTTTCTTCCTCGTATCCCGGGCAAGTGTTAGATGACACTAGTCCCAGTCTGTAGGCGTGTTTGTTCGGGTTGATGTGGCCGGTGTACAGTCCTACCATCTGTCTTAGTTGTCCTCTGCCTAAATCGAGCGCCCTCTTTGCCTGATGGGTGCAGGGGCGCTCAATCATGGCTTTGGCAGCTTTGCAGGTTTGCAGTCCTTTCCGCATGCTGTCGTGGTGTTTTGCGAACGTGCTGCTATCTGTGGTTGTGACCGTGGGTGTGTCCGTATTACCCGCCCCTTCCGTGGTATGTTACAGTGGCCAGGTACCCAGGTACCACGTTGACCTGAGAGGAGGTTGCCATGATGTTGAGTTTATCCTTGCATTCCCTCACCAATTTTGAGTCGGTTCTTGGGTTTGCTAGTGCCATAAGGGCTGCCTGACTATCCGAGCAGATGCTAACGTTATTGCCTTGGGTTCTGAAAATCTCTGCCTGAAAGACAATCACGAATCGTTCCAGATGGACTGCGTGATTTAGAGGTGGCGTTCGGCAGTATACCCCCGTCCCCGATTCTCCGTCGATATGTGATCCACCCGTGTACACCTCTATTCCGTCCTTGTTTGGAATGGCAGTGCCCTGCTGCCATTGTATTCCTTACTTAAAAGGTCTTTCGAATGTCTAACGAGTCCAGAGGTCGTCTGTTCTTCCTTCCAGATAGCTCTTTGTCCCGTTGCAGTCCATTCGTTGATATGTCCTAAGGATCTCTCCACCTCTAATCCTATAGGGTGTATATTCAAGATTGTCTCCATGGCTCCTGTGTGGGTACTAGATTGAGATTCAGGGATTCCTAGGCAAGCCATGCGATGGATGTTCGATAGTAGTAGAAGGATGGTTCTGACGATGCAAGTGTAGATCTAAAAGACTTGCTTCGGCTTCAGGCCCCATGTTTTACCGAAGGCCCTACGGTATATCCAGTACGCCCTTCTGGCTTTCGTCATTCTATTCTCTGGATTTTTTTTCTCCAAGTTAACTTGTCCAGGATGACCCCAAGGTATTTCACCTCGTTTTTATCGGTGTGTGCTCTGCTATTGGATTTGCGTCGACTTAGTAAAGGCCATGCATGCTTGCACGTATCAATGATACTCCATCCTTCATTAGTATGTTTCAGTGCTAGTGTAGAGACTTTGTGTCTTGCCGTTTCTATTGGTTTATGGGGGTCGCCTTCTGCAGTTGGAAGCTCCTATTTGGGCTAGCTCGTCTGCCTTGCAATTTCCCCGAATATCTCTGTGTCCAGGAACCCAGCATAGAGTTGCTGTGCATCTGTTCGATATCTCATTCAGAGATGCATGACAGTGCCTGACAAATTTCGATTTTGTCATTGGTGATCCGAGTGCTTTTATGGTTGCCTGGGTATCGGTGTAAATGGCGATGGCAGGACGCAACACTGAGCTCATCGGCAGCCATTTAGCAGCCTTGCAGTGATGTGCACTGCAGTGATCCGATAGTCTAAAAGACTTGCTTAAGCTCAATGCAAAAACCAACTCCTACGCCATCATCTGCCTTAGACCCGTCGGTGTAGATTTCCAGAGCATTATTATCATTTGGAGTAGCATTCCCCTCCAATTGCTGTCGGCTGGGAATGCTAATTCTGAAATTAATACTGAAGTCTAGGATGGTGTTGAGTAGTCCGGGACTCTTCTTTTAATGCCATTTAGGCTTAGAATTTCGGCGTGCCCTGAGTCATATTGGGATGACTTTCAGTGTTGTGTCGCTTGCATACGCTTGTGTAGTATGACTTCCAATACCGCTGTGGGAGTTGTCCCCATAGTTCTGGTTGTACATGCACATGCCGGCCTTTGAATTTTATTGAGCAGGTGGACATAGACAACTGTGTCTAGAGCAGTCCTACAGACTACAATTCCATGCAGGGGTATGCTACGCAGTATAGGTCGAATTCCCCGCCTTCACTAACCGTATAGGAGTTCCACCCACTAAACCAAACGCCCTGATCCTCAATGGAATCCAACCTTATGTCTCGACTGTTATGTTATGTCTCGACTGTTATTGACTCTTCTTGGCGCTGTTTCTTCACTATTAAGGCCACAGTTTCGAATATTGTGTCCCAGCTTTCTCATGATTTTACTATCTTACAGGCTAAGAGTCTCTCCTCCAGCTAATGCCTTTTAGCTCCGTAGCGCGGACAAGAAAATAAGAAGCGCGCCGCATCTATGATGGTTTTTGCGCAGCTCCCCGAGGATATTTAAATACGTCCTGAAGCACCCATGTCCTGTTAACATCTGGGTTATATACATGTGTATATTATTTCGAGAGATACCGAATCAGACCACAGTTATGCGTCCCTTTTCGTCTCTCTTCCACAATCCATCTAACCTGAGAGACTCCCGGATTTCTCCAGAGTTCTTCTCTGGCTTTGACTCCTCGTGTCAACGCTAGCATCTGTTTAGCAAAAATCTGGTTCATCTTCTGGGTTTCTTTCTACCCAGTGGCGTCCCAAGATCTATCTTCTTCTGCTAGCTAATGCCGGACAATCACACAGTATACATATGTACCGTCGTCTCGATTTCCTCCAGGCATAGTTCACAGGTATCCTCCTCCAGAAGACCCATCTTCTTTGGGTAGATCTGTGGATAACTACCACCCATTTCAGTGCCTTTCGCTCCAAGCTTAGAACTTCCCTATGAGTGTAGCCAGTCGGCCCTTTAATGGCTATTTTAGCCTGTCTACAACCTTCTACGGTGAACCACCTTCTCTGGTGTTCTCTATTTCCTGCTTACTTTAGAAGTTCCACACGCCATGTTTTATGTCATTTTCGAGGTAATAGATATGTGCATTTAAAGTACTCCTAATCTGTTGGCTTGTTGAAGAGATATACGTGTTGTTTTCCTTGATGTCAACTGGACTGAAAACCTGAATCTATGTAGGTCCGTGCATTTCCCCTATTCTTGTCGAATTGGAGGATACATTCTTTGTCAATCAGTACATGTATCTTGTCTCTGTCTGAAGGTTAATACGTCGGCTTCCTCGTCGACAAATTTCTGTTAGTGCTTGTTGAAGTTATCTTTCTCTGGATGTAGATGAAAAATCATTTCGGGCAGATGGTCAGGAACTGCAGGAGCTTCTCAGGAACTGCATGCTGGAGTTCATTTGGATCTTGGAACCCAGGCCACAGGTCCATTTCTGGACATAATTCTGTCGTCGAACACTTTCTTTAATAACTAGACGGTTTTGGTGGCAGTATGGTATGTTGCACCATCCTCTGTTGGAACCAAATGTCCTGCAGACCATGCTCACGCATTTTTGCAAACAAAAAATTGTTGATCATGGCTCTGTACGGGGCGCCATTGACGGTGACATTTCGATTTGCTTCATTTTTGAAGAAGGTCCCATGAAGCCGCCCTCCTTAAACTCACCATACAGAGTGCATTTTTCCACTGAGGCAGGAGTAAGCCTCATCAGTGAACCAGATTATCATTGAACCATGCTCGTCGCACAGCGCTCCTCAGGTCGGACTATTATTCTTCATCCTGTTTTCTACAATTGCCCACATGTGTTTAAACGGTGGAATTCCCTCGTTTTTCGAGATCTATAGCATTAATGTTTCGTGCTGAAAAATTATCGTTCAGTGAGACCTGTTTTCAAATATTTTACTCTATGATGCCTTTAAGGACGTCCTTTAGACGTCAATGTAGCTGAAGCCGCTGTTCATTCTTCCTTCGCATGTGAATAGCTCTCCTATGCATCCTGCCGCCATGCAGATACCATCACCAAACTTAACCCTTCCTCCTGCGAGCGTATGTAGATTGCGCTAGGAATCCCGAAACTCTGTAAAAACACATTCTGTTCGGACCCGCTTTTATCAAACAAATTTCCAATGTTTTACTTCAAAATTTGCATCGTTTGGCCGGACCACATCGCTCCAATCTTCATGGCTCCAATCCCTATGCAATTTGGCCCACTCAAGACGTCGTTTCTCGTTCTCCTCAGAAAGCCAGGGTTTTTTTTTCAGACCTTACAACCTCTAAGACCGGCTTCTGTTAACCTTCTTCTAACCGTTCTCGTTGCTAAAGCGGAGCAGCTAGTTCAGAAGAGATCTTTTAAAAGACTCCCGGGCAAGAATCCGATATTCGCGAGCCGAAGACTTTCTTTTTCTGCCTGGGCGCGGCTTAGAAATTTACTTCCAGTCTACTGCACGGATTTTGTGGATGTAACTATCCAAAAAAATACCCTGGTGCAACATAAGGCCTCTAACGGTACAAAAAAAATGCTCACCACCGCATGCATTTCGCAATTATCTGTGTCAGTCAATAAACCGCACGGAATCAGTCGATGAATCATACCACCAAGCCATATGCAACATTAGTGTCCAAATTCCATTCATTTCCTGATAAATTCAGTCGACCTTGAGACTACACCGCCACCTGAGCCATATTTTCACTCATTTCGCACTCAATTTCGAAAAGTATTTTTCGGTCCATTTACTCATTCCAATGCTATGATTCGTTGAAATTCAAGCGAACCACAACATTGCCTAAACAGGCATCGATAAAAGATGCAAAATTTCCCCAGAGTGACTAACCTAATCGAAAACATCGCAACCACATAAAAGTGGTTTACTAACTTCTCCGAAACAAAAAGAAGACACAACTCGATAACGATTTTGATGATCAATCACGGTTTACGAGGGAATAAATATCTAAAATCGAAAATCTTTGCCTCATTGGACTACCGATTACCGATCATCGCACCTAAAGCTATTCGAAGCGAAATACACTCGTAAATATCCCCCCTCGGGGTAGCGGTAGCTTGTATCTCAGTCAAATGAGTAACGAGATACAAATGCAAAAGGGGAATAAACCTGGTCATCTCCCTTTCCTGTGAGTAGTGGTAGGTAGGTTAGGTAGGTACTCTGTGTGTACCATCGCCACCTGATACCGAACTGAAAAAAAAAGTATCTACAAGCCGTTACCGCGGTCGTTGATCGTCATCATCGTCGTCGTCGTCGCAGTCGTTCCCCATTTTAACTGTGAGTGCAGCGTTTGTTTGTATGCACATTTGCGGTAATGTGTACCTTCTTCTGGTATCACGTTCGCCACACAGACTACGACTACGACATCGAAGAAGATGACGAGGATGACGGTTGTAGTGATGACGATGTCCGCTAGTGATGCATGCATCTACACAGTAATCCTCTCTGAGTATAGGTGACTGTGAGTAACGGTATTTAACCTAGAAACGGTGCATATTTTTGTTATCCGTTGCCTTCGAGGTTATGCAATTTCCTCCTTCTCCTCCTTCGGTGTGTGTGTCTCTCTGGCTCTGGGCACGTTGCATCTGTGGCGTGCAGTGTAGGGTGATTTGGTTCGTGGCATTGGGAATTCTTGCTCCCGTTGTTATTGCAGAAATCGTCGCTAGTCGCAGTAGAATTGAGTGCACTCCTCTACCTGTGTGGAGTTTTTTTTTTACGATTAACTGCAACGAATCAAACGATTTTTTGTATGATTTGCATGATGGAGCGCGCAGTATAAATGCAGTGCAATGCAGTGGCGGCGGATGCATTATTACTGTGATTTGATAGAAATCTCATGAAAGACGAGATTAAGGGCAGTAATTTTGCTACGGAGAATAACTGTATTCGGTGCAGCTGTACGCGGTCGCAGTTTAATGAAATGGACGGGTCTGTCTTCAGTGTGTGCCATAAAGAAGGTTTAACTACTGCCGGTGTGTACTGTATTAGTTTCGAACGTGATCGTTGCGCATTCCAAGTTGGTTGAGGTTCCCTACTACTACCGACTTGTGCGACGATGAAGATCTTTGGCGAGGTCGCCCTCTATGGTGACCCTCTGAGTTGGATTCCATGACTCTACAGTCTGACTGAACATGTGGAGGTGGACACTCCGACTTAGTGTAGCTGGCTTAACTTTAACACCCATGTGTCAGGCGAGGCATCTCTTGCTGACCTGACATCCAATCTTGCAGCTCAGGTGTCTAAGATGTGAAGGAGGACTTTCAGCGGAGGAAAACCCTCGATGGAATCAACGGTGACGTCCACAGCCAGGCGAGTGGAAGTCTTACTCTGAAATATTTGCAGCTCAGTAAGGAACTTTCAAGACTGAGACAGGGACAAGTGAGTTACTGGTGTCGGTTAATTCGGTCCCATATTCTAGGGGCTAAAACGAAGGATGCCGTGGCTCAGTGGTTAGTCCGTTGGTTACTGTGCGGGAGGTTCGAGGTCCATCCAAACTCTTCACTGGATTTTGTTTGAAATTCTAACCGCCTATGAGCTCCTGGGTGATGTTATAGTCAGTTCTACTACTTGCTACTTCTTTAGCCCTTGAGGGGTAAGTGAGTCGGTAAGCTGACTCGTGTGTCCTTCTTTATCATGGGACATTGGGCCTCTACCTCGGTACTCTCTACTGTTGAGGCCGCTGCAATCCGAGCCTTGCTTTCTGTACGCTCATTGTATCGTCTGCAGGTTTTCAGATAAGAAAAGGCGTCGAGTCAAACCACCGAATTTATGTAGAACGTCGGTAAAACTTTGATTTTTTTCCGTACTCCTAATGATCCACGGGGGGCAGTCTGAACACAATCAGGAGGCTTAAGTTTGTGCCCACGCAAACAAGACTTTGGACGTCTTTTCCGCTATGCCCTCGATATGGCTTCTAAAACTGAGCCTGTCATCGATCACGACACCAAGGTACTTGATAAACTTCTTCGGACGTAAAAGTAGTTTCCAACTCTTACTGTAAATAATTCTCCTTTTTTTGCGGCTGCTAATAAGCACTGCTTTCGTCTTGTGATCGGCTAATGTTAGTCCTTACGATTCTAGTAATTTTTTAATGGTTGCTGTCGTCCTATTTGCGGTCAATTCCATTTCGTGGTAACAATGTCGTCAGCGAATTCTATTATTTATGCCCCGTCGGGTATCAGAATCCCATCGAACATAATATTCAAAAGGAGTGGTCCTAGTACAGACCCCTGCGGAACACCAACGAATATAGAGCACTACTTTGTCCCTTGATCAGTTTCATTCTGCAGCACTCCTTGGTTGAGATGGTTGTCAATATTTATCCTTCGTGGTGCCTCTATAATGTTAAACGCGTCGTCGACATCAAGTGCAATAACTCTACAGTGTTCCTTTTATTCTCCGTTTCCAGCGAAAACTTTAAATACCTTGTTTCGTAGTTTATAGCACTTTCCCGATGCCGTCGGTTGTGGATCGACTGTTGCGGAATCCATATTGCTCAGGAAACCGGCATAAGTCAACTGAATATCATGCGTTCTACCGCCTTTCCCGCTGTGTCAATAAGATAGGCTGACAGCGATATAGGATGTTGGTTCGTCGGCGCTTTTTCCTAGTTAAGGTAGCAGTACAGTGTACTCTCTTATAAGCGGACACCGACGGTTCCGAAGAATTTGTCCGCTTATGAGAGGTGTCCGTAAAGAGAGAGTACACTGTACTAGTATCTGTCACTTCCACATCGAGGAGAAGGTACAATTTTCCAGGCATAGTTGCATACTTCCTGTGAACATTGTGGGGTTAGTCCTCTTTGCCGCTTGAAGAGCTCTGTTTGGGAATCTAACCGGTTGTGGACATTTTTTTGCCACCTATCCGTTTTGCAGTCACTTGACAGACTTGATGAATGTGTGGAACAGTGTAGTGACTGTTTCCTTCAGTGATTCAGGGCGTTTTCTTCTGGATCCTTATGGCCCTTGCCTTTCGCCGTTTTTTCCTGCTTCCTTACTTCTTATTTCATCTTGAGGGACGCTTCCGTTTTGGTTTCATACTTTGGCCATTCAAAGGATCTTTGACTTCTGTTTCTTGCTCTTAGACACTCGGCTGGTAAATCTCCGATGTTGCTATTCCACAAGAAGACTGAATTTCTTCAAGTTGTCCGGGTTCTTCTCGTCATTGCAGTGTCACACACTCCTTTGATGCAGTTCATTAGGAGTGATACAGCGTCCTCAGCTGAATTTGATTGAATCTCGTTGTTACTCACGTAAAATCTCACAAAAAAGCTCGTCGTCAAAAGATTTCTCTGGCCATCCGCATCCGAAACTGCGGAGCATATTGGGGTTTGCGTGTGCCTTAGAGGATATCTTGGAGATTTCCTATATGTAGCTCGGTGGCCACTGTGACTGTACTGCTCCCTAAAGCGCCATCAAGCACTTCTCATCAGCGTTGTGAAACGAGGGATTCTACATGTATACAGTCTGCAAGTTGCAATTCTGGTTCATCCTACAAGATGCCACTAAATTCCATACTACCTAACAGTACCCGTCTATTTTTTCTACTACACATACGAGTATCTCCGGCATCTGCATGTATCTGAATGTAGATATCTAATATCCAAGACCGTTTGGAGAGCATTTAATTGCTGTAAACCTTTTCTTGCCTTTCTCAAAACGGCACTGCATTAAGCATACCCTTCCCTAAGCTCGCGCCCCCTGCCCCCCACATTAACAGCACCTAAACGAACCATGAATGTCGCATTACGTTCAATTAGCAAACCTACAGCAGCTAGCAAATTGGAAATAATAGGAAAATTGTTTTAAGAGGTTCTAATGGGGAGCAAAGCTGCCTGCCAGCCCCGTCCTCCCCGCAAAGTGATGCCTTTTGCGAAAATGTTACACAAGTTCAACGAGGCACCCCATTTGGTGTATCCAACCTTTAGAGACTGAAACAAATCGCTGTCACTCCTCTTCCTCTCTCCAGTCGTCGTTGATCGTGATTCATTTGTCTGTTGGCTAACAATGTCATCGACTAGAAAATTGCCTTCACCTTGAGGGCTGCCTCCAGGGTTTCCATTGAAAAATGAAAATTCGAATTCATGGGAAAGGCGAAGGTTGTGAACTCGTTGTAGGGTACGTACTCGTACTTGTGCGACAATTTGTCATCCTTATCACGTGCCAATGCGATCACGGAGTCAATAGACATTCTTGTCTGTCATTTGAGTGATAATTATTCGTTAAACACGGGTAATCATTCAACACAGCTGCCGCTGCGGCCTGCACACATTGAATGCCTGACTGAGTCTATTGGCTGGCTGTGTGTGGAATGGAATACATCACTGTCACGATGACGAACAATGTGACTCTTATGCGGGAGCTATTACGGTTGATAGTCGATTTGCATTTGAATATGGACACATGGGTGTGGAAAGGTGGAACGCGCTGCCGTTCTTGTTTAGGGAAATATGTAATTAGGGATCGATAACCCGATCGGAGAGCAGTATTTGGCTGCGGGGGTAAGTGAACCAAGACGCCATGGTCACTGGGGGAATGTCAGTGGAATTTGCTATGACTTTTTGGAGCTAAATTGGTTTCAACAAGCGTGACAGACAACAGATTTCTGGCCACCAGTTAGCTACTTCCTATGTTCGTTTGGCAACTCTAGGTTGGACTCGCTGACAAGCAAATTTGTTTTCATGAATTTATAGGAAATTCGTCAGAGTCCTTCTTCATATGCTTTTGGGAAAAGAAAAAGTCGTACAGAACTTGCAAGCACTCGTATCCGCTGCGATACTGAAGATTAGGGCTTGAGTGCTAGCGTCGGTTAGATCTAGATGACGATACCTAAGGTTGATGAAACCTAGGGACTATTGTACTAGACATGGAGCTGCTTACCTTGATGAGGGAAGTGCACTTGTGAAGGTGCTTACCGCCTATAATTTTGTTGTCTATGGGTGGACTTAGTTTAGGTTAAAGTGGCAGGCTGCACTAGATGTAACCTCGCTTAGACCAGTAAGGTCCATTTTGTTACTAGAGCTTCAATACTTCCAAAGAGCTACCTACTGAACCGGAAAGAGCTATTGATGAAGCGGTGGAGGCTACTAATGCTTGCATTAGCCAGTTCGCCGAGGTTGTTGAAAAGTAGGCTCCTAAATGCAGTTTCCTACGAGTGGAGAGAGCTTCACATGTGGCAAAGAATATTTAGTAAGTTCTCTTCGTCCATGCAGCTTCTGCAGAAGTCGTTTGCGAGGAGCGCCAGCCTGGTGGTGTTCCTACCGAATGCAATGCCCTGCAACTACACCTACTAGGTCAGAAATGAGCTCCTTTTCCTGCCTAATAAGACAGTTGGTTTCTGATCCAGAACTGAGCAACCTTTTCTGTATAATAGGCCGGATCTGTTTGGTGATGAGGCTGGTAGTACCATCTGCGATTGGCGGTTAATAGTGTTGAGCTTGAGTAGCAGTATATCTAAAGCGATAGGCAAAGCGAGATTCGTATTGTCCGGGGTGTACTCTGACTGGCAAACTCGTCGGCCCTGTAACCCGGCATCCAAACGAGGTGGATATCGAATTGGTTAACCATTTCGTTAAGAAAATCCTGCGACAATTTAGGGCAGTTCGTGAGTTAATCGTGGCTGACGTAAAAATGAGAATACCCCTCGTGTACTTTATCTACGACAATGCTTCCTTTATCGCCATGATCTTCTCCGGGAAGACACTGCTGTGATTACGAAGGAGGAAATGTATTCCTGGGTTGTGATCATTGGAGAAGACACGCACACCTACTCCTGATTCTGCTTGGAGTTAGAACAAATAACAAGTGCCAGAGTGGAACATGTGCCAGGCCCTCCAGCTCTTCAAAAACTCTGTTTCCCATGAAGCGGAACCGACGAATTGCAATTTTATTTATTTTTTCGAATAGTCTGGCAACTCGTCATGAATAAACTCACGTTTAAACGACGCTACCAGATTATCTAAATTTACTTTGAAAAGCGGTCGTCGAATTGCGAAATTTAGACGACTTTCTGACGACTCTTTTATTTGCTTTCGCAGAGTATTATGTCCTGTAATCATTCCTTGTTGTAGATTGGCCAGAGTTTCCTCTTTATTTTGCAAGTGCTCATGGAGCGCCATCTATTCTTTGCTTCCGCGGGAGACCTACATTTTACTTGGTTCCTGTACAAGCTAACGTCGCGACTCTTACTTGCTCTATTGCTGATCCCTTTCTCGCCAATTAGTCAGCTTTCTCATGCTCACATGTCCAGGGACCAAGCATACCTTATGCTGTGTGCGAAGTTAGTCCCGTGACGAACCCTGTAATAGTTCTCAAGTCAGTTCTGGGTAAATTAAGCATAAAACTAGTCGACATTCTGTTTGAGTAGCAGCTCAGCTATTGCTTGTTTAGAGAATGCCCAGCTGACACTTGTTGAATGCTGAGGACCCACGAGTCCCTGCCAAGAGCATCTCCTTTTTTATTACCCGATATCCCGGAACCCAGATCAGTTTCACCCAGTTACACCGCCCAAGCCGATTCAGCTTAACAGATTCCTGTCGGAGCAGATTCCTAAAAAAAAAAAAAGTCTGTTGACGTCCAATTTTGTGGTCCTACGTCTGGTCGATGTTTGAGGTTCTTGGACTGGAGCGATATTCTCAAGCGAGCTGCTGCTTACAGTGTTTGTCTGAGTAGTGCCAAACGATCAGGGAATCGACGACAAAATGCGCGTTGAGCCAAAACCTTAAAATGGCGCTACAGCTCGGGGTGTTAAGCCAAAACCATCGATCGATTATTTGACAAAATTAGGCCTTCTGCACACGGAGCGTCTTGTCATACATACATGATACGTACGCAAGGTGTACGCTTTAATAGACAACTGCACGCGAGGAGTGACCTACACGTATTCATTAAAGCAGACAAACTGCAAGACACAGCTGCAGGACGAATCCTGTATGTATCTTTAACGAGAAGCTCGGTGAAAAAGGTCTTCTTCCGTGTACTTGAAGAGCATATCAATCCATGGTTTTTCCACTGCTGTTTTCTGCTTCTGTTCACTTCAGAAATGTCAAAAGCGGGTTTTTTTTTTTTATGCGCTGGAGGGGGGTGAAATCCTTTATGGATACTTGGTAGCCCGTGCTACGAGTTATGCCAGACTCCATGCTCCTGCACATTTACGTGGCTAACTTCACCGTGTTTTCTTGTGGTCCACTCCTCGGCCGTTTTCTGATGTATTCCATCGCCGTTGCCATTCTATTTCGGCAGCTGCTCTGATGGCTCTTCTCTCTCGGTTTTCGTCATTGTATATTGATGCTGCTACTTTGACCTCTAGCTCGATGGGCATTCGCGCCGCTATCACACTTATTGCGTCCCCCAATACCGTTCTATATGCGCAGCACACTCTGATCGATGATCTTCTATGCACAGAGTTCATACTTCTCATGTTACGAGTTTATGGCTGTTGCCGGTGCCCATATAGGGGCTGCGTATATTAGGATTGACTTGCTCACTGTCGCAAGCAGATTTCTTATTGACTGCCTGGGTCCTCCAATATTTGACATCAGCCTGGATATTGCGACAACAGCCCGATTAGCCTTCACGCTTGTGTAGGTTAGATGATCTCTAAAGTTGAGCCTATGGTCAAGCAGTACCCCTAGATACTTTATGTAAGGCTTCGATTCGATAGTATATTCTCCTACCTGTATGGTCAGGCGCTCAACCTTGTTCCGGCTGCTAATGACGACAGCCTCCGTTTTGTGGTCCGCTAATTCCAAACCTGTTGAGCGAGGCCATATTTTCACATTGAATGATTTGCTTGTGAACCGCGCTTAAGTCGCGATGACATGAGACGCACCTTCCGAGAGGGTGATGACTCTTGCGCCATCTTGTACAGTTCTTCTTTCAAGGTTCGAAACTGCCTACAGTTTGACAACTTTTTTAAGGTAAGTTGCAACGTAAAATATTCTCACCTACATATGAACATTCTACAATCCTCTTAGAGCTGCGTAAACAATGTGGGCCCAGATTTTTCTCTACGAACACATTACCACGCCAATTGGCAATTAATCACCCACCTGCAGCTCCCATTTTTAATTACCTTATCCAATAGGCCTCAATTAATTTTATTTGTTTGTGCATAGCTACTCTCCCATAACTGCTCATCAATCGACAGCCTAAACATAACGTCTTTTCCGCTACCTCCATTGTTTGCAAGACCCAAACAGTGGGCTTAGATACATTCAAAGCCCACTAGATACGTGATTTTCTTCTAAGAGAGAAAAATCTCTCCCAGCTTACATGGGCGACACTACCGTGCGCGAGGGATGACAGCCTCACCTCAGATAGACAATTCTAAGCAACCGCCAAGGTTACATGTGCACCAAAGTTGACATCAACAAATTTCAATTTCATCTCCGAGATTAGATCATCAGCGACCGGAGTAGCGAAGATGCACACTTCATATTGCATCCAAAGCAAATAAATTAGCACCACTCCATCAGTAGTGCGCTAATCGCGTAAGTGCCTCTGACACAAACCTTCAATTTCATAATTTGTCAAAAATTCGAAGTGAATTACGGTGATAAAAATCTCCACGATACTGTGCGCCTTAATTATCTTTTTTTTTTTTTTTTTTTTTTTTTTATTTCTTAAGCAACCAAAAGGTGAGCAAATGAACTTCACGTTTATGTCTGGATGATGATTCTCAGGTTTTTTTTTTTATAATTTTTTGTGAATAACTTATCTGCGAGAGGAAAAGTATCGCCGCGACAAGTATATACGTGCAATTGTTATTTCTGTGATAAGATAAAATGTAAAGCTTTGACAAATTGAAAAAAAGTATCCGCAAAACAAAAAGATACTCCCGACTGGGGCAGACGAAAAGCTTTGCTGGCAGAGTCAGTTTATCGCGAAGTGTTAGCAAAATCAGAAACGTTTCGGTTGATTGAAAAAGTTGTTAAGAAAATTAATTTAGAGAATAATTATCTGTAAAAGACGCGCACAGGAAGTGAGTTCTCCCAATCCGCAGGGCAGTGTTTTCAACCAAAAGAGGTGCGATTTAAATAGTCTTAGATATCTATAAGCTGAAGCCAACCAATTAACGGCTGGATGAGCCATCAATTAGACAGACAGACGCACTTGTAAGCGTCAGAAATGTTACGTATACGACAGACGAACACGTCTCATGCGTAAACCTTTTTTTTGAGGCGAAAATTTGTTGATCAAACATCCGAAAAGGCGAAACGCGTGTGCTTAGATAATTCTGGAATTTATGACCAAAAATAAAAAAATAATAATAACTACGCAGATTTTTGTGGAAGTTCTTTGCAAGAGATAAGAATGGAATGCGGCCTTTTATGAGACTTACCTCTTTGCTCCTAAAAACAATTAAAACTCGGAGATGTATTGTGTGCTCTCGCTCACGTATGCTCTTAGAGTGACGATTTATATAATACACTTGGGAGGAAGTGGTGCCGACATTCTTTTAGCAGCCACACCCAAAATGGCCGTTTACACTGCAGGATTCGAGACATTCCTAAATGTTTTCAAGTCGGTCTTAAGCAATAAACAAGAAATGTATAGCATTCTAGGCCATTTCCATTCAGGATTTCTGTCCTAATGTCCTTTTTGCTGGTGCAAATGATTCAGTGGGATATGCCCTGTTGCAATCATTGCATATTTACTGCTCCGATTCATGCACCAATCGGGGACAGTCATTAGTCCAACTAAGTTCTAACCAAGAAGACTTCCCATTCCACATGTCCCACTCGATTGCTTGGTTTTAACATAACTTAGATCCGAGGAAAGTGTGATTAGATCATAGTACTGTACCCCTACAAGAACCTCCCTTCCAAACAATCTTGCTTCTCTCACTAAAAGACCTACTACTACTTGACAGGTTTGTCTTTCACGAAATAAGGAAGTGTGGAAGGTATCTTGTGGGTGCCATGGCTCAGTGGCTCCTGCGCGGGAGGTTCGAGGTTTTTTCGCGATCCCACCTCTCGTAAATGTCTGTCAGACGTCCGAGAATATGAACTGCCAAGAGAAAGCCTCTCAAAGAAATGGAAATGGCTCCAAACTGTAGGTCCTTTCTATTTGTGCGAAGAAATATACCACGCACAACACGAAAAGTCGCGAGAAGCTAGGTTTTTGACCACACACGATCTGTCGCGCCATGTACCTTCCCATTGGAAATCCCTGCTAGTGCCACAGCTGAGAAGCAATTACTTGCTCAGCTCGCCAAGTCCAAAGACTTGGTTCTTTGCAGACGGCGGAGTAAATTTCTGTTATCCAACATTTTAAGGACTGCGTTATTTACGTGCCTTTCTAGTCGATTTTTATGCCTTCTCACGTAGTTTTTAATTTCTTCTTCGATTGTTTTAATGGAGAGATGTCTGTGGACATCCACGGTGCATTTTTTTTTGCTTTACGTGCGACTTCCATTCCAGCTTTCCGTCGAGTGTCATTCCAAGACGAAATTGTGACTGAGTTTGGATTTGGCTTCATTCAGAGCGATTCAGCGAATCTTTGTCCATTGATTGACTCTATTTGCTTCTGCAAATGTAGCTTACGCGTTGCCATCTACTTGCGGTATACGATAGATACAAAAGTGGACTAAGCAGGCTTCCTTGTGGTACCCCAGCTTTTCCGGTTGTCTCTTCCATCGATTTACCCACAGAGCCGTTGGGAAATATATCTTACACACTGCCATCTACTCGCGGTGATACAAAAGTGGAGCAAATATGCTTCCTTGCGGCACCCCATCCGTTATTTCCTTAAAGTCTGAACATTCGTTTTCGAATATCCAGCCTGAGGAAGGCAATTCCCCGGTGACTATCAAAGAACTGCTTGCTTAGTGGCGATGTTCAGCTCCAAGGTCCAACGATTCATTTTCGTTTGCGTCTCGGCAACTTCGTCAGTGGGTATTATGTGGAATGCCTAGTTTGGCTACGTTGGACAGTGGACGTCTACTTATGTCCACTAGGCTAGCGACGTCTTTAGCTGCCAACCGATGTGTGTAGCAAACGAATTCAAGTGGCGGAAATGGCTCTGGATCGGCCGTACACTATGGAAAAGTCCTTGAGTGGAATTCTCAATGCAGCCGAAGACCGACAGTGGCCTGGAGGAGAAGACTTGAGAACGAAGTACAGGAGTCAGGAAAATCTTGCAAAAAATGGAGCCGTTTCATTTAGTTCCTGTGCTCCTCTAGGAGCTGATGAAAAGAGCAGGCTGTGAGCTCTAATTTTACTGACCGCGAACACGCTGATTCCAGTTTTCCAGGCCAAGCGCTCTGGCATCCACAATAGCTTGTTCCTTAAAATGGAGGTTTCGTCTTTCTTGTCGTATCGAACCTGGGTGACTGGTATTTAAGGATTCATTCGTTCGATGTGGCCGAAGTGCATTGGCTTTTCGAACTACATTCACGTCTTGATTCACCTCAAAGAGTTGGCTCCTCTCAAATGGGACGGAATACTCGACTCGAAAGTTTTCAAAATCTGGTCTGCTTTCCTGTTTATCGTACAATAGGATCAATGTTTTGAAGAGGGCCTTGCGAGTTAGGAGTTTTGAACCCAGTAGTGGCAGTGGTTTCCTTGGGTTAGTCTTCGTCGAGTCTCCACTAAGGTGTAGAGTTCGTAGAGTTGATGTTTACTCTAAAGGTAGATAAGCTACGTCGCCAACAGCGACCAACTCGTTTTGACTGCTCTTCAATAAACTGATAAGTAAAACTTCAGTTTTATGATCCGCAAGTTGCAACCCGGCCTCGAGGAGCCAGCACTCTATTTTTCTTGCGGTCTAAGTACAGAAGAAGCAATTTTGCAACGACAATCACTGCGATGTCATTCGCGAAGCCTAGAATTGACACTTCCCATGGGATTGGTAGCCGTAAGCTTTCTTCGTACGTCACGTCAAGTAGAGAACCTAAGTCAGATCCTTGTGGTACGCAGCCGGTTAATAGGTTGTCGTCGCTGTTACGCTAGACCACTTGCTGCTTCAATGGCAGACTCTAGCTTATTATCATTCGAGGATTTTCCCATCGACTCAAGCAAACAAAAGGGGCGAAGAGACTAAGGAGCACCAGGTGATCTGTTTCCTTTCGGCAGTAGTAATAACAGCAGTTGTCGCGCCCAGGGCTTTGGAAAAGTGCCTTCTTGTACATTTCTATAAATATTTCCGGTTGAGCTCGCACGGTAGCCTTTAACGTTCGCTTGGATATACCGGCGCCTTTCGGTCTTTTATTTTGTCGCATGTTCTGAGAAAAGTCTTACGTCCCGAAACATCTTCATAAAGTTGGTCGCAGAGGTCCCTAGAGTATTGTCGTTTGCTGGACTATCGCTAACTTCAACTGAGTTCGTGCTTCTCGATATACTTCCCGTAGCTGTATGGGGTGTTTTCGGCATTCTGGGACCGCTGGTAGGTTCTTTGCTCCAATCTACATTCCGCAATCTCATAATTCCATGATTGAAAGTCGGTGGTCTTTTCCAGGATTTATCTGAAAATTTGGTCTACCGTCGGTCTGCCAGGCCGGAAGCAGCCACACTGGTACGTGTCGGTGAGTGTGTTTCAACTTGAAACGTTCAATATGCCTTTTAGCAGGGATATCCCCCTGTAGTTCTTGGAGGACATACATACATAGAATCGCCTTTTTTGGCGATGGGGCATACACAAGTTCGAAGTTGATTAACTCCCCGATTATTTTTATCAGCGGCAGCGATTCTCAAAGAAATGCGTTTCCAAGCGATGTAACGCAATTGCGTGTTAGTCGATTGTTCACTTAATTTTTTTTTTTATTGGTTCCTGACTTCAATTAGGTACACGTTCTGATGTATTTTTAATCGAAATGAGTGACTTCCGAATTACTCACAAAACAAACACTTTTTCAAGATGATCAATTTCATTCACCTGCCGTGACGTTCTGTACTCCAATTTAAGGAGTTCCGCCACTTGATGTGTTTATTTGTTTAAAATAAATATGACTCAGTGTATACAGCATTTAATCTCCGTGTCAATGTACACCTTCAACGCCACACAAATACATTTTATCAACAAACAAAATATCTCCGCCCTTCCTCAGGTGTCTTCACGTCGCAAAAATCACTTTTCTTAAATTTTTTTAATTTTACTTAAAAAAAAACAGGTTTTCAACTGTCAGTGCAGTGATTAATTGATCAAACGTGTTACTATCTATTTTAATTTTATTGGGTTGCTATCTGCCGATGACACCTTTCGCCAGAGGCATTTCGTGTCTGGTTGTTTCAGAAAATTGAATTTTAAAATTCTTTATGACGGATCGTCTTTGGAATTCTGATTGAGAACTGAATTTTATATATTTTTATCCAATCCATAAACAAGTAATTAACTAAAATTGTGTTTTTTTTTTTTTGCTTTATTTTCAGGTAATGAAATCACTTTTTCTTGGAGAGAGATAACAAAACAAAAAGTTGCTTGCGTAAGAGAAGTTTATGTTTATTGTTGTTTTACTTTAAAAAAAAATATAATTTCCCACTAAACAAAAGAATGGAATTCCTTATCTTGGCGTTTCTATAAAATGTGGCAATTGATATGCTTAACAAAGTGGCTCATAAACGTTTACCTTTGGGAATCCTACAGCCTTTACTAATCGGAGTCCATTATTTTGTATCATTTGTGACTGATTCATGTAACTACTCGAGTTTTATTGTATGTGTTTTTGACTGATACGGATAACTGTCAAAGCGTGCTGTCATTTTTGACAGTTCTTTGACGTTTTCGTTCAGAATTCTTTGACAAATCATCATGAATAGAACTACACTACACGATCGTATCATTCCAACTTATTTTGAAAATCGGTCTTCAATTCGCGAAATTCATAGGAAAGTACGTGAAAGAGTTTCGCCATTCATCGTGTTCTGGATACATTTCGTACCACATACACTTTACGTGACGTGAAGCCAACAACGCGCCAACGTAATGTGCGTGCAGGAGAAACGTCAGCCTTCTGTGAGTATAGGCTTTGACGTATGTCAGTTCGGCGTCGATCGCAACAGTTTGAACTTTGTCGGTCGACTACGTGGAGAATTTTGCGGAAAGATCTCGACCTATACCCATGTTAGCTCCAGCTTGTGCAGGCACTAAAGCCACGAAGCCATGACTTGCGTCGGGAGTTCCCGGATTGGGCTCTTGAGCAGCTAGAAGTCAGCCCTTATTTTTATCGAAAAAATTGTGTTTATTGACAAGACTTACTTTTGGGCTTGTGAACAAGCAAGATTACTGTTTCTAGAGTGAGGCAAATCCAAACGGATTCATGAGACTCAACTAAACCCGCATAGGTGTACTGTTCGATGTGATATTTACACTGGTGGCATCATTCTACCATTTCTGTCCATTAAGACACATGCTATGATCCAACGACTTCAATTCCCGCACCTTGTAAGAAATTAGGCCAAGATCCTTTTGCAAAAAACATTGACACAAAAAAATTGCAGCCAGTTTGACAGTCATCCCTATCGGAAACCTGGCGCCCGAACATCCTTTTTTATTTTGTGCTTCAACAATTCTTTGTTTTAGTTGTTACACATTTTGACTTTCTGGCTTTTCCTGATCATAAACTGCCTTTATCAGGTTTTCAATCGGCTTTATATCTGGGCATAAAGCTGGTCAACTTAAAAGTTTGATTCCATTTCATTTCTTGAAACCACGAGGGAAACAACGTTGTGTTCCGGAAAATTACATCTTGGTCCTCAGTTAATGTGATAAGGGGAAGGTGTTCCTCCAACACTTCTTGGCCAGAAATAAAAAAAAATTGGGATTTGCCTTCTTTCCTGAGATCCTGTCAATAGTACTTGAAGCCATCCAGGATAAATTTCACGTTGGACGTGTGTTTTAGAGAGTTCAAGACGTATTTCCTTATGTCGCAGATTGAGTACTGGTTTATTCAAGCCGTTTCGGTATTTCAAGCTGTGGAACCTATTATTCTTTTTTTTAAACAAATTTCTTAAGATTGTCGAGAAGGCTTCGCCTAGAGTGTGATGCTGGGCCCTACTTATAGCTGGACACCCGCTAGGGAAGTGGGAGTGAGTTTCCTTCTTTTTTTCATTTTCACAACTGCGGCAGTGTGTGTTAAAAGTGATGATAGTCAGTCTAGGCTTATGCACCCCCACTGGCTAGTAATCTGTGCTTTTTAGTTGGAATGCTCTTAGACCTCCATTGGGCCATTTGCGTTCCGATCGCCTACCTTCCCATATCATAAGGAATAGTTGAATGATGTGGAAATTTTGTATTGAGAAGGCAAACAGGTTTTGAGAACGTGGCGATTATGAAAAGACAATATATCGTGTAGTGATCGGGAAGACGTTTTGAACGCCTATCAAATTCCAATGTCATCGATTCCTTTCTTTCTAAGGTGTGTGAGACCTGGTATCGTATCCCAGTATCTTCTTTCTTAACCTCGCTGCTGCAGGGCAGTGGAAGTGTTCTACATCTTCCTCATCCTCCTCCTCCTCCTCCTCCTCACAGTTGAAACAGATTATTGTTGTAGCTAACCTGAGTCTGAACGAATGTTTGTTGAGATCGATATGCCCTCTTATAAGTCCCTTCATCAGTCTGACTTGTATTCTGCTCGAGTTTAATGCTCGTTTTGCCATTCGGTTACTGGCTTGTGAGCTATCCCTATTGCTACAATTCTTGCACCGCCTGCTCGAATCCTTTTGTCAAGTTCTATGTTCTGGCCAAATCTGTCAAGAAATGACACAACTCTGGAAACTGTTCAACATTTTGTTTGTCACTGATAAAAGTGTGAAGAGCTCTCGTTCTCAACAGTTACCATCGGAATGAGGACGACCTCTGCAAGGGCAGACCCTCGGTGGGTTTATTCCACTCTGTGGTAAGTTGGCAGGGGTCTGGGACACCGATCGCTCCAAATTGAAAATTGCAAGTGCCAGGGAATTATTTATCTAAATATTCAGAGGAAAACCAGGACATATTAGCGCGACACCCGTAAGCAATATGCGATTATCGTAAATGTTACAATTGTTTCAAGTAAGTTATCGCCTCCGTCACCTAAATGTGCCTTTCAGAACCCCTCTGTTTGTGGTCAGAATTTGGGTACGTTTTATTAAAAATTGGATTGCTGCCTCTGTTCGACCGATCTCTTGGCTTATGTAGGCACCCTGTGGAATCTTGTTGCAAGGTGCTTAGGTGCAAGCACTTCGTTTGCTTCATTATCGCAAGGCGTTTTCTTACATTTTTCCTGATTTGTTGACGCACGATTTTTTAGACTACCATAACCCCTAGCCCATAGATTCTGGCCACGACCTACGTAGCAAAGTACGTATTGCTTCTCAGTATCGTAAGACTTTTATTTCCTTATTTCCTTATTTTTTGACGCGAATTTTCTTTAACTTTTGTTTAAGCCTTCGGAACCAAGTTTTCTGAAACAAAAACCTCGTCAATGATAGCCCCAAAGAGTGAATTATAACTATCGAAAGTTGTACGACTGTCGTACTTGGAAAGTCAGATTTTCGACTTTTGGAATTCAGCACATAATTTTCCAAAATTTAGCACTTTTCGTTTCGGCCTAGAGTAAGGAGGTCCCCATTTTTTTACTTCGATTTTTGCTTTTGTAAGAGTGTCACCCTGCCTCTGTGGTTTTGTGTACTTTTTTTTTTGTTATCTTTAAAATTCCAAGCGCAACTGATAAAAATCAAGATAAAAAGAAAATATTTCCATGGCCAATGGAAAGATTATTTGAAGCAGTGTACGTGTATCTAAGTATCTTGGACTTTGAGTGTTTTATACAAAAAAAAAAAAAAAAAAAAAGAATCTCGTTTGGGTTTTTCTCTTTATGACCCCGTGGCGCCTTGTGCAAGAAGCTCTGATTAAATAGTTGTGTCCATTCTCTTTTCACAAGGCCTTGTGAGGACTAACCTTCTGATGATAAGATAAGATTCTGTATTTTGGTAGATATAGGAGCTAGCTCTTTAGCCTTCAATGTGGACGTAGAGGTGGAGATAGTTGTACATTATTCAGTTGTCTGGCAATCGTCTTCGTTGTACCTAAGAAGGCGTACCAGGGTTTGACGGATGTATTAAAATTTAAAAAAGATTTCCGTCATTTTGCCACCGCGGATGTTCTTAACGAAGCGCATTCTGTTCGCCCAATTTGTCAAGAAAGGTTGAGTTTCGAGGCGTCAATACTATGCCAACTGACAGGCCTGTTCCTCGAAACCAACTTATCGCCAAATTTAGTCAATTAGTCAAAATTTTCGGTGGCTCTATGGCACATCTTGTTTGGAACCATCCATGTAAACTCCAATTTTGTTTTAGAAGAGAAGTACCTACCTTCGTTTGGTGTATCTAAGTCAAGGCTACCAAGGATTTCATCCGATCTGATTCCCTAAGAATAAAGCTATGCGATGCCTAACATCGATAGAGTTAAGTCTACTACTTACTTACTTACTTAGGTGGCGCTGCAGTTCGGGGTGAACCTGGGCCTCAACCAACAAGCCTCTCCAGTTAGCCCGGTCCTTAGCTAACTGCCTCCAGTTGCGCACTCCAAGTTGGTTGAGGTCCCTTTCTACTTGTGCGCGCCACCTTAGGCGAGGTCTTCCTCTACTGCGTTGTCCCTCCGGGTTAGATTCGAAGACTCTGCGGGCCGGAGCATTGGTGTCCATTCGCTCTACATATCCTAGCCATCTTAGGCGACTGATGCGCAGTTTTTTGACAAGGTCGATGTCGCTGTACAGCTCGTAGATTTCGTCGTTGAATCTTGAGTCAAGCCTATTACCCGCTTTTATTTCTACATATGTAGGTCTACAGGTACAAGATACAGGAGCAGCTCGAGTGCAGCCGTGGGCGTAGTGCGCAGGCTACATATCTTCTTAATCGTTGCCTTCCACCATACGTTCGTAAGGATGGGTCTGACTACCATGATTTGAAGGCAATACATCATCATTGCTGGTTTCAAGCTCCAATTTTTTCCCGTTGCTCTCTTAAGAATGAGAATCGCATTGTACGCCTTTCAGACTCCCCTGCATGTTGAGTTTTCAGTTTAGCTTTTTAAAGATACCAAGATACCAAGATATTTTGCGCGATTCGATATTGAAAGCTTTATCCCGGCCAGTTTTGACAGTTTGAGGGATGATATCTTGTATTTTCTGCTGGAAAGTACCAGTTCTGTGGTGCTCGGATTGACGTGGAGTCCACGATTTCTAGCCCCCATCTTACGAGACTGTTAACCTCGGTCCACCTCGGCTTCGCTTAGGTTAAGTTAGGTAGATACGAGTAGGTGCCCTAGTTGACAGTTGGCAGCAGACGGCATATTGAAGTCTCCAAAGTGCAAAATTTAGCGTCCTGGAAATTTCTCGTGTCAGATCATTTAGTCAGCAACACAATGCAGTGACTATCACGGTAGCACCGGTCTCTCTTTGAAAGAAATAAGGCCGATGATGCCATGAGCCCAAAAACTGCACGAAATTCCTTGTGGATGGAGAGGTTTCTCGACAATCGCTCCCGGGTTTTCGGTGCCCCAGATGCGACAGTTCTGCTTTTTAATGAAGCCTTGCAGATGGAAATGGGCACATGACCTGCCTTCCTGCATTTCTAACACCCAATCATCGAACGCACGTCTTCGCCCGTAGTCCGCCGGCTTCAATTCCTGAGTCAACTTAATTTTTTAAGCATGCATTCCAAGATCTTTATGCAAAATGCGGTGTAGGCTGGCTTGGGATATGCCTAATTGCTGCGAACGTCCTTGGATAAACCCGGGTTCTCAGTGACACTTTCAGTCACAGAAGCTATGTTTTCGACTGACCTGGCTTTATCAGGAGGAGTAAGAGTCTTCATATCACTAACATTTGCTGGGCCTGAAGGTACTTAAAAGCAATGTTCGAAATTTTCTCAATTTTTGTAGTGAATTTTCACAATTTCTGTCCGTCGCTGACGTGTACATCGTTCAATTTCCCTGATCCGTACTTGACAGCTGTCAAGAAATGACAGCTTTATGTCAGCTCTACGTCAAAACTATCGTGAACAGTAATTTATCTTTCATATCCTTCTGAGGAAGCCTTTAAAATCTGAATGCTTCTAGAGAACTGCTTCGTATCTTTTTACTATCCTTCCAATTATGACATTTAAAACTTAAGACTGCAGCAATAAGTTATACTTTTGAAGTTTTTGCCAATAAAAGATTGAAAAACCTTTTTTTTTTTTGGGTTCACTTGGGTCTTGCTCCGGGTGACCCTCCTTTCATAAACTACCAGCCGTCGAAAGCCACAATATTTCCCTGACTTTTATGAGTCTAAAATTTATTTTTAAAGTTATCACCCACAGTGCTTCACTATTTCATGTGCGATCGTTTAATTTCGAACGTGACTCTGAGGTGTAATAACGAAATGTAATCTCAGCCAACCATTAAAAATGCAAAATAAACGGAACGCGGAAGTAAGAAGCGCCATAAAAATTTCTATAGATACACATAAACTTGGTTTTCATAGTCCTTCAAAGGCCACTTACATCTAAGCTCCATATGCCAGTGGCTGATCACCACCACCACCACTATCATCAAACTTCATTTCGTGATTAATTACTTTGAGTGCTGGAAGCATGCGATTCCTTTGGTAACTTCATGTATCCGTTGAAATTACCCATCGACAGAACATGGATTGGGAGGAAAACGAATTTTCCACCGGGAAGATGGGTAGGAAAACGAGGCAGAAAACTCCATGCCCCCTGCAATTAGCTTACATAAGGCTAACAAATGATCACGAGAGGGAGGTCTACGCAGGCCAGGTGGAAAATTATGACTTCTCAGTTGTATAACCACCTAATTTAGATCAGAGGCAGAGATGTTCCTTGCAACAAAATTGTCGTGGGGAGGCTGCCGCTGAGGTTTAATTGAAGATAACTATGTGAACAGATATGGATGTTGGGGTGTAATTAGTTTTATTATTCATTAGTGGCGTGGAGAGAGATTTGTTATGGTTCAAGGGCTCAAGTGGAGTTGGAAGATGGTGCTCCCATGGTACAGAATATATTGGTCTACTTGACTGGCGGGAAATTACTTGATGATCCATTCAAAAATCTAAGGATTTTGGTGGCCAAAGACGGCTGGTTTGTCACGAAAAGTAACAAATTTTAAGGGAAGCATTTGTAGTGGACAAGTGGTACTGCGTCTAACACTACTCCTAGTTAGTTGCTCCTTACGAATCGGTTTAAGTCCATCACCGGAGCTCACCTAGTCCTCCAAAGAGTCTGTTTTCCATTTGGAGGAGGCGACTTTTTTTTTGAGATTTGGGCAGTCGCAGAGCAAGTGTTTAATGGTTTCTCTTTCTCCTACAGTAGTCCGACTAGCTTTTGTCTAGCCTATTGGCTATAGTTCCCATTGCGCAGTGTCCTACCAGTTCAAATGGTTTTAGTTCTTCTCTCCTTCAGTTGTGGTCATAACACAATCTCCTCTCGTTCCTTGTGCCTAAGATCTATCTCCCCTTTCACTATGCCAATAGGGATACCTATCTGCGTGTGAGTATTCCAACAACCTACCGCTATGAACCACTTTGCCCTTCGCACCTTCATTACTTGAAGAAGATGGGCGTGGCTAACGCCACTAATGCTCTTTTTTCTTTGATTCTGACAACGTTTTTAAAATGAAGCAAAATGTAAAAAGTAGTGGTTATATTGGGCAGCCTTGTCGGACCCCCTTTTGAATTTTAAATTCCCCCGCCAGCTTAGTCCTATGCTGCATGTTACCGAAAAACCTTGAGCTCATTCTATCGTACAGCTTCTCGAAGTTGTGTTCATGTGTATGCATGTACATATGAACGACGCATGGAGTTGCATACTATGGCGATGATCCGTAAGATGGTGATCTGGTCAAAGCAAAAGGACCCAGAACGCAACTCAGCTTGCTTTTCACAGAATTTTTGTTTTATTTTGTGCACCTTCGCACAGGTACATCTCAACTTTTGCCACCCTGTTAGCCGGTTGTGTATTACGTAGTTTCCGGTCGGAATCTCAAGAGTACTTCGAATGCCCTTGCAGTTTAGCTTCTGAAGACTGATTGACCTCTTCTTGTCGTAGACTGGCCACAAGGATCTGGTTTAAGCGCATGCATTACATCGTTTGTTGGCTTTCTCGAGAGACTGTTCGGATTTCCCTGTGTAATGTCCTTGGATCTTTCCTATGTTGATGGTAAGGCCTTTATGACTGCCTCTATTTCCCTCTATTACACAATCACTTCCACAGCTTGTTTCATTGCAATAACTTCGGGTTGAAAGACGCTGCAACCATCCTTTAATTTAAATGAGCACTTTGTAGCCTGGTATCGCAGTGGACACCAGCTCCTGTACCGCTATTCCTTTAAGATCCGTCAGTGTAGCTAGCTAATTCGACCTTGAAACAGACTCTTCTCTCATCCCACTCATCTCTGCTGGGAATTTTCGCGTTGAATTTCCAATTGCATTGAGAGAGAGGTATGATGTAGCCTGCTTGGATCCGCGCTTTCAAGATAATACGGCCTCGCTGTCCAGAGACTAGCAGCCCATAGTCTAAGTGTTTGCCGAGCTTTCACAGTATTTACCTAGTAGTCTAATGGAGGAAGCTACAAACGTACCGTAGGTGTTGATCTCAAGGACCGTGTCACTCTCCGTCAAGCCCAAGTAACTTGCCCTCTGTGTGATCCACCAGACTATCGAAGCGTATGTTAGATTGGGTCTTACCACCGTGGTACCTTTGAACCCCCGAAGCCTCTTCACTGTGCCTTTTTTATTTCACCAACAATAACATAGGTCTGCAGTCTAGTACTACGCCGACATATTTTGCTGTACTAAATCGACTCCGTTCAGACCCGGGTAGCTGTACGTCCCTATTGGCCTCCTTATGAACAGAAATAGTTCGGTTTTCGCTGACCCAGGAATTTACTAAAAGAAGTGCGCAGTCGAGCCGTTCCCTTACTACCAGGAGGAACTTGTCGGATACCAGACCAACTCTCATTACGTCAGGAAAAGTACTCGAGTCAAAATAACTTCTCATTACGTTGACTAAACCCAATAAATCCAAAGCATCTTCATCTAAAAAAATTGCTGTCACCCTAATATCATGTTTCTGTCATGCCACTGCCACGACACTGCCAATGTCATGCCAATTTGATAGATGTTGTTTTTAGGTCACATATTTTCTGCAACAGTGTACGACTGAAGCTCTAAAAGACCGAAAAGTCTTGCTTTCTACTACAACAGTTACCGTCTGTCAACCACCGAGGTTAGTCCTGAGAATGGCTTCCTTAATTAATCATCGCTGTATAGGACCTGCCCTCCTAAATTTATCAAATGTATCCACACACGCGAAGGTAATGACATCATAAACATTCTAAATACCTCCGTAGGCAGCACTTTACTACTGCCGACTTCCTCTCAGGTAATTAATTTCTAATCACACCCGTTATATCTTTATCTCTATTAAAAACCGCGCACCTAATCTCCAGATGCAATCGGATAAAAAGCCCCGCAAAGAAACAACCTTCGCACACGGCCACAGCACGAATTATGATTACGTGCACAGCGCACTGCAAATAGATTTTCCGGTAGTTTTGTATCTCGGTTGCACGGCAGTCAGGTGTGCACTCTCGGGGAAAACACAATTTTTAGTTCTCTTTTGTGTTCCATGCACAGAAGAAACGCAAATCAAGCAGAATGGCGCGAATGCAATTAAAAAAAAAAAATTTATGTTCCATCGCTTCCTGCTGCGAATTTGCCATTGAAATGCCTCCACGGATCCACACTTAGATCCGAATTAGAGGAATCCGTTCAATGAACCTGTGCACCACCAAAGTTTGTTACACAAATATGGATCCGTTTGGATTTAGATGGATTTTCCGGTTGAGAGAAAATTCCACGCACGTTCCCGTGAGTGCGCCCAACATAATTTGTGTCAATGCCGCCGCACGTACGCGGATCATAATTGGGAGTTCTTGCTGCTCATCTGGCGGATGGATGGTCGGTAGTCGGTGTATCTTCATGGACGCTGCATGCTAATGTCTTGGCACTTCCTGCTGGAAGCGCGAGCGCGTGCGCAAATTATGTTGTTATCCATATTTTTTTTGGCTATAAGGGCTCCGTTAGACGTACTAAACCCACATACGGCGCGCACATGTACAACAGGTTCGTGACCGATGGCAAAGCTTCAAACTTAAAAGGCAAACAAAAGTCTGATAAACGCTATGAAGGCACTAAGTGTTACATAACGAGTAGCTAACAATGGGTGTGGAGTGGTAGTTGGGCTGGAGAATGGGAGGCGGCAAGACGTTTTGGGGTCGTGTCAGTGAACTTTTGTTTTGTATCTTTTTTTTGTTTGTTTCCCTGAGTATCTGGATGAGTGCAGATGACATCATTTGATGGTAGCAGTAGATGCCACGGTGAACTATTGAAGACTTTTTTAATTGCTCATTAATTAGCGTGAAGTGTTTTGTGGAATGCAGGTCTGGCAGTGACACCAGTTGGGTGGCAGACCATGAATGATGCTTCAACTGTTTTTACGGTCTTCAGTGAGTATTTGTTTTGACCCGTAATTGGGTCACTCGCACAGGTGTCAGGGGACTGCCTTTGAAATTGGGTCAAATTGGTCTAACCACGACCATTTCAAAAAGTAGGAAAGTGATTTATTATAATGAAGCTGTGCTTTTGGATCAAAGATAGCGAGATGTATGGGAAGAACGAGAAGAAGATTCATTGAATCCACTTTGAATCTGTCGGGCTATTGGCCAAGAGGGGAGTTGGTATAAACGAATTCCATTGATCATTGACCAAAGATGGGCGAACACAAAGGATTTCGCATAATCACAATCGTTTTACTTACTTGAAGTGGCGCTACAGCCCGAGGTAGACCTGGGCCTCAACTAACAAGCGTCTCTAGTGTCGCACGCCAAGTGGGTTGGGCTCCCCTTTCACTAGGCCTGCGCCACCTAAGTCGCGGGCATCCTCTACTGCGCCGTCTTCTCGGGAGTGGATAAAAGTAAAATATTGGACACGTGATTCTGTTTTCTTTAAAGATGTCCCTTCTATATGAAGTGGACAATAAACAATTCCGTGCGCCAGTTAGTCGTATGCCACAACAGACTGTAGTAGGGCCCTCACTGTTTGTGGCAACTCGAAAACTCGACTAAAAGACCGTCTGACGATGTGCAATTGGGTACTGCATCCAGTATAAACTTCTAGGAATCTTGTATTATTTTAGGAAATCTGTTGTGGACCGAGGTTGTGTTGGCAAAAATATCTTCTGTATTCGGTCGATGTTCGTGAGCGAAGTTCCCACTGTTTTGTCAGCTGTGGACTTCTGCTGAGTTTTCAGAGTTCCCTTTAATTTGCTTCTTATAGTTCCCCTCTTATCCGTACTTTTTCTAAGCAATCTAAGCAAATCAACTGAAATATTTCTCCCAGTACTTGGGGGACAACATCGATTTGGCAATTTTTGTGTTTATTCCGTGTCTTCTTGCTACCTACTCCACGTTATCTGTCCGAAGTACAAAATGATTGTGTCTAGATCCACTATATCTCTCTGCTTAGTAATTGGTCTAGTAGTTGACTACTCTTCACCTTTGACAGCTGGGATCCAACTTGAAAACTCCCGTTCACTAAGCAATATACGGCACGTCTAGGTCTTCCATAAAATGATCGCTGCAAATGCTCCGAAGAGGAAAAGAATCTATTCGTCATCTGGTGTGCGACTGTCCTGAACTAGCCATCAGAACAGCTCCTGGTAGCAGCTTCTTATCAGGAATAGAAGTATGGAACCTAACAAACTGCTGAGATCCATTTGTCTACTCGTAGAACCCTTTGGAAGTTCTGATGAGGCATAGGAATCTTCTAGCTTTCGTAGATCCCTTAGAGCGTTAAGGAAGAAAGCTCCTTGCAGATGATGTTCCCTTCTTTGGAAGAGAGTTGGGCAGGTGCATTTGTCTATTGTGAGCTGGCTTTAAGCCGTACTAGGAGCCATTTGCCTGCTCAAGATGTCGAGGTGTTGCAAATGAAACAGAATCGCCAGTGCTGTAGAATGTGTAGAACGAAATGCTTCGCTTGTGAACAAACAAGTTGAACGTTGGACCCTTGATAGTTTCTTGATGTTTATGGTCTTGTCGAGGGCAGTCCACCAGATAACCACCCCGTAAATTAGGATCGATCTAATGTTCGGGATGGAGGACGGGAGTTATGTGGTAGCTTTTTGCAAGAGAAAAGTGCTGGTGTTGTGGAACTTGTTTCTCTATTTCTTTGGTCTAACGTGACTGCTTTAAATTTTCCCGTCCTTTTTGAATCCTTCGTGGTAGCAATATCCTCCTATTTGCTGTTCCAATCGATATTTTACTTCGTATTTTTGTCCTTACTCGTATCTCTCGATTATTTATAAAGTAGATCCACCGCCGTGGCTCAAGTGGTTAGTGCGTTGGATCGCTGAGCGTATTTTTAGATCCACCTCAGTGTTGGGAGGTTTGAAGTTCGAGTTCTGTTGCGAACGTCTGAGACTAATAGCTGTCACGAGAAAGCTTCTGAATCAATAAAAAGCCTTTCGGAAATGGCTTTGGACTGTAAGTCCTTACATTTGTGTGAAAAAAAATAACTCGCACAAGACAAATAGTCGCGACAAGCTAGGCCACAGTCTGTTGCGCCAAATATGTCTGTTACACCTCAGCATGACTCTGGTTCTTGGCTGAATTACGAAGTCGAATAGAACAGAATCGTCGTCGTGACTGTGTTATATTTGAAAGGAAATTCGGTACAAATAGTTTTTGAACAGCCAATGGCTAAATTTGTAAGAAACTCATTGACACCCTCAAGGTGGACTACCATTACCTATACTTTTTCCGATGACTATCCACATTGAGCCTCAAAGTGAATTCTAATTCCAGTAATCATTGGCTATAAACATTTTCCAAGTCAATGTATCCAAAGCAGGGTATCAAGGCCCAACTGAAGTTTCGTTCACTTTTTCAAAAATGTGCGTAGTTTTATAGCTCTGGCTCATTGGTTAGTGCGTTAGACTGGTACGTCTAAAGGTTGTTTTATGGACCATTTTTGGACAACTTTTTTGATGGATTTTTCCTGAAATGTTTTTTATCTCTTCTTCCGGAAGCATATTTCCACAAAGACTTGATATTTATTCGTATTGACACGCTCTTTATTGTCAAACAAATATGTTAAGTTCGTTTTGTTCGATCGTAAAACCCGATCAGTCTATCATGTCAATGGCGGTCCATAAAATAGTCTCCGATTAAATTAAATCTATTCAACGAAAGTTGACCTTTATCGCACTTATTCGTTTGTGTCTCGAGATAGCATTATAAATTCCACTAATTTCCATCTTTCAATATTCAAATTTGTTTTATGTCGCCCGAAATTTATGGATGCGATTAAGTGGATCTTGCTGGGCACAGTACTGCGATCTGAGTGCTGGTTCTTGTGAAAGTGGAACTTCTCATCGAGTGAGACTATGCCGTGCGAAGGTAATTGTTCAATTTTTATAGAACAATTAACGCTTATCGATAGATATGCAGTTGTATCTATGTATCTCGAAGCAGAGCGTGTACTTGATTCATGTTTTGACGAGGAGCGTGTGTGTGGCGATAGACTCGTATGGCGTCATTCGCATGTGCTCAGTGACTGCCTCCATCGATGTCGGGCCGTCGTAATTGTAAAACAATTATCGTGCGATATCTTGCGACAAAAATTCCATTCTCCACTTGGTATTGCTTTTGATTGTTTGTTTGTCAACAGCGTCGTTGCCAGGAGTATGTTTGTTGTTCCATTTTGCTGATTTGCTAAGCAAACAGATTTTTTTTCCACAGTGATTGATGCGTAATTGTTGTGGATCAGCAGTTTGTAGACTCGTGGAATGATTGAGTGGATTGCGTTGGTTGTTGGGAGATGTGTTAATTTGTCTATAATTTGTGTAACACCGTTCGTTAGCCTTGATACAGATAGTTAGACTAGATAAAAAGTGATTGTTGGTGATATGAGAGGAGAAGAAAATTTAATGATTGATGCGCAATTACAATGTGCAGGAGGGTGCATCCAGAAAGAGATAATCTCACGACATGATCGGCTATGGAGAGAAATTCTTAAAAGCAGATTCCACTTAGTAAGCAAAGCCGCATTAGAGTTGTGAAAGTGCATCCACCAATGGAGACATTATGGTTATGCAGCTTGACAGGTGCATGTAGTCTTCCCCCGATCGAAACAACTCCAACTGAAGACGTGGACGCCGTGGCTCAGTGCTTGGGGCGTTAGATTACCGACCGGAAGGCTGCAAAGGATTTTCTTACAATTATTCATTATGAAGCATGGTCCAGGCATATGGCCTCCTCGGCTGTTTTTGAAAAAACCGCATCATGTCGGCCACTCTTTCGAGCATTTGGGGCTCTATCTCCACGCAATGAATATTGGCTTTCAAGGCCTGAATAGAAATGGTTCAGCGCCATAAGCTAGAACTGGGATCATTAAGGTCTTGTATAGATTCGCCTTAGTTGTGCGGGATAGGCCCTTATTACTCAATTGTCTTCTCTGCCCAAAGAAACAGCGCTTTTGATAAGAGTTATTCTTCGTTTGAATTTTGCTGAGATGTTGTTTTCAGAGCCAAGGTACAAGTCCTTTACTACCTCAAAGTTATACCTGTCGACTGAAGCGTTCTGTCCAATTCGCCGATGTCGTGTGTCCCTTCTCGTTGATAGCCCGTTGTATTCTGTCAATAATGTCAATGTCGTCGGCACACGCATCACCATGTCTAAATCCTTGACAACGATGGTCTGGGCGAGGCCTGTACTGACCTTTATAGAACAGGAAGCGTTCTTCATCATCATCCTGCGCATATAGACGAGTTTGGCAGGGATGACAAAACTAGGCATGGCGCTGTATAGCTCGTCTCTATAAATGCTGACATATGTGGCCTTAAATTCGATAAAAGATGGCGGGTATCGTTTTGCAGTTCTTGTGTTTTATCAACTGTAGACTTTTTCTGGCCTGAAACCACACTGATAGGGGCCAATCAGGTTGGTGTCGATAGGTTTCAGGCGTTCACACAAGATCTTGTACACGATGCTGAGGAGGTGGTCTTCTTTCTTATGGATCAGGCAAATAAGCTGTAAGAGCTCTATGTGTCCTCTGAAGTCTTACACCTATAACTTTGTCCCTATCTATCGACATGCTATTTTGGGGAAGCAATAAATTCACCACTAATTCTCAGGCGACAAATGTCTCGTGTTGTCGTAATGGTCTATGGCTCATGGTCTAATTATAACCAAACATTTAGTCACCCGCTCCAAGTCCATCGACTTTATCAAACATTTACGCCATAAACAACTACATATCACCTAGTAGATAGGTGAAGTACTCGTACCCAGCAAAAGCTAAACGCACAGGCGAATAAGTGGAACCTTGTGGAATTCGGTGTTGACTCAAAAATTAGTTTTTCCATCGTCTATACATCATGTGACATGATTTAGCACCAGCTTGTTACCTAAGCAGACATTTCGACATTGAAATCCCAAAACAAACTACGGTGTGAGGAAGTCGTGACAAAAGTCAGTCGGTTGTAAGGAGGATCACTTTCAATTTAATTATTATTTTCTATTTAATTAAAATTCACAAAACAGATTTAATTAAATTTTAACAAAACTTACGAGACTCTGAACCACCTGCTGCGTGTATCCACTTATCACCACGATAACACGATCAAATTTGCACATCTAACCCCAAATATTTCCCTACCGATGAAAGTGACATTCAAATCAGATTTGTTCAGCATGATTTAAAAGCAACATTTTTGCTTTGTTGATTTTTCACACCACAAATGGCGTTTTAAATAAACAACTCACTCAGAAGACCATCGTCACGATCACATTTTACCCCTTCCGCGTTGTGCTAGACGCATAAACGAAATTGCTACACGCACTCACATGTAGGCTCATCCAACATCATCCAAAAAAGTAGTTTAGCACCATTTAAGCATGCACAGTTTATCAACAATTAACAAAAAAAAAAAAGCAACATCAACACGCGAATCGATTACCAATTACACACTTTTATAGTCGTGCTAATGACCATCGAATTTTACTACAACGAAGTAATCTAAACGAGCTAAATACTTGTCTACCTATGAATGGAAGCAGAGCCTAAGCTATGTAAGCCCCTTAGCTGCGAAGGACGCTATTGAAACGTTTTTCAAAAAAGCGCTTCGAAATCTTGATCAATTGTCAATCAGTTATGGGGGTTGCCCGAATTCGATAGTTAGACATGTTCAGAAAAAAAAAAAGTTCAAAAAAGTTTTTTTTGTCATGATTGTTTTCCCAACTTTTTTCTTATCAATGGCAGCCGAGTCAAATGAATTGCAAGCAACCGTCAGGCAGCAATAAAAAGCCGGTCGATCGGTGGTTTATGAGGTTAGGCACACAATGCCCGACGTCGAATGACGGTCACGAGAATGATAAAAAAAAGAGAAACAATTGGTGTCACTTAATGAATTTGGGGCGTGATGAGTGTTGCCGAGTTGAAGTGAGGAAAAATTGTAAGTGAACTATCGAATGGTTTCTAGGGGATGAGCGCGGCTTCACCGAGCCACCATAAAGTTCTGAGAAGCTAATTGAAATGGAAGAGAAAATGTAGCAATCATCAAGTGGTGTGGAAATGCCTTGTCGAGATAAACCAACTGAGTTACCTTCCACTGGGTATCAGGCCACGTGGAAGTAAAGGGAAATAAAGCAGCTGACGAACTAGCAAGAGAAGGATCAGAAGACGTATTCCCCGGGCCTCATACGATACGGAAAAAACCAAGAAGAAGACTGCAAAGGAGCGGAACTTTGGGCGATACTCCCTAGACTAAGACAGACCAAAGAACTTCATGGGAACTATAACCGGAAAAGAAGTAAGGTCTATATAAACACAAGCTAGAATCGGCTGTGCATCTTTACAGGCCTCCTAACTGAAGACTCACATCAGGAAACTGGGTATTGAGCAAAGTTGAGACTGCCGAGATGTTGAAGAAACCCCAGTGCACCTTCTAAAATAATGTGGAGAACTGATCCTCAAAAGAAGAAACCACCGGAATACCTACCAACTGTAGATGTATCATTGTTAGATATTCTGAATTATCATGGAAATCAGACTGACGGAGGTGCTCTAAGTCGAGTAGAGCTTCAAGTTGGGGTAGCACAATAGATCTATAAAGGTTGCAGTGCGCCTAAACCCCTACAACCAATCTACCCCATATCGCTCTTTCAAAAACCTTCTTAAAATCGATGATAAGCAGTAGAGATATGTACTTAACTCTGCCGAATAGTGATTCACAAAGTGTATGCGTGCGAGAGGTTCCCGAAAATCCTGTGTTCTTTCATTCTGAAAACAATAATTTGACCCTTGATTTTGCCAACAGTTTCGATACGGCATCAGATATTCATTCCTTTTCGTTTCTTACTTGTCTGGGAGGCTTTCACTTGTCTTCGCGGGGCTGGTTAGCTCTAAAGCTGCGCCACGTTTCGCTGTCGCTCCTGTCTTCTTTGCTCCCTCATGATGGTAGCCACAGTTTCGCTTACTGCTTCCCAAGCTTCTTGCGTCCTCAGCATATGTCTGGTGATGTTCTCTGGTGTTAAGTCCATTAAGTCCACGCCCAGTCTGTTTGCCAGCCAGTTACGCTCTTCATGGTATCGTCCACAGCGGAACATAATGTGTTCCGCATCTTCGACCGCTTCCGTGCAGGTTGGGCAATAAGGGTTGTCTTCGTGTCCAAATCTATGGAGATAAGCTTTGAAACATCCAGGACCAGTAAGCATCTGCGTCAGGTAGAAGTTCAGCTCTCCATGCTTCCTATTAATCCATGGGTTTATGTTGGGGATCAATCGTTGCGTCCATTTGCCTCTGTCAGACGAGTTCCATTTCTCTTGCCATTCTTCGAGGGTTACTTCTGGTGATACTTCAGTGTCACTTCAACCCGTCTCTGTTGACACCATTGACCTGTTGGCACGATATTTCCGCTCCGCTTCTTTAACGAGGAGGTCTATTGGCACCATTCCAGCCACTACGCATGCCGCGTCGTAAGAGGTTGTTCGAAAGGCGCTGCATGTTCTCAAGACATTGGTTCTGTAGACCGTCTCCATCTTTCTTCTGTACGACTTCGTCCTCATCGCACCAGCCCATATTTGGGAGCAGTAAAGCAACATAGACGTCGCAACTCTTGCTAAGAGCAGTCTCTTCTTGTGTTTAGGTCCTCCAATATATTTGGCATGATCCTTGCCAGGGCAGACGTTGTTCTTGCTGCCTTCTCAGCTGCGTGTTGTAGGTGTTGCTTAAAAGTTAACCTTGCATCAATAATAACGCCAAGGTACTTCAGCTCTGGTTTGGAAACTACAACGTGATCACCTACGGTTACTCTTATAGTCAAGTAGTAGGCCTGCGAACGTAGCTCGGTAGGAATGCCATTAAACCCTATCGCTTTATGTGTCTTGAATGTTCTGAATGCGAAACATATTTCCATGTTGCTCAAAGCATTCCGTAGATTCTTAGAAACTCGTTGGTTCTTATTCGAATTCGGTACCATGACGCTGCCAAACTGGTACGCATCTGAACTCAGCATTCTAAGACCCTGGTGTAGCTATTGTCTTAAGCGTAGGACAGATGCTTTTCTAAAGCATGTATAGTTTTTTCGAGCCTCAATCTGTCCAATTTTTCGCGAAATCAGCCATCGTTTTGAGATGAGTGCCGTTGCAATGGTTTTCGACTACATAGTTGGTCTTTTCCAGAATTTATCTTTTTTCAGTATTCGATGTCCTGAACTATATTTAATTTATTTGAGTGATATCTGTGAGCACCGTGGCACAGTGGTTAGTGCGTTGGATTACTGAGCGGGGGGTTTGAATCCCAGAAAACACCAAAAAGTTATTTCACGGCCCCACTTCTCGCAAAAGGCCGAGAGAAACCTACTCAGTTTAAAAAAAAAAGCGCCTTTAGGATATGGCTATAAACTGTAGGTACTTCCATTTGTGTTGGAAAATAATATAACACGTACAACACGATGTCGCGAGAAGCTAGGATGAAGTGATATCTGAGATCGGAACGTCGGCAGACTTTCGTATATCAACCCTTTTATGGTTAAGAATGTTCTTAGAGGTTTTGCTTAGGGGTTAAATGACCCTTTTCGTCTTTGTCTTTGAATACTATCGCAATGGGACAAGAAATTCCTTCTTTCCTATCTGTGTAGACTTGTTCTAAACGTAGAATTATGGATGCCGCAGAAAGATTCGGCCCCTATGTATGTACCTTTCCTAGGGACCTTCCCTGGCTAGCTAGTCAGCGATTTTATACCGTTCAATGTTTTCGAGTTCTGGTACGCACCAGATTTTAACTGTTTCGCTTCAATAGGTCTTGTAGAGTATTGAAGCAGCCAGCAACGGCTTTTGAGTTGAAATAATGAGACCTCAATGCTTTGAGCGCTGTTTGACACTATTGATGGCAGCCCTCTTTATGCCAGAATCAAGAAGATATCAATGGCGTGGAGCTCGGCCTGACAGACACTAGAACACATTCCAATTGCTTTTGAGACTTTGTGATTAGAGCAGCAAATACCGTCTCCAAAACCAGAGTTCATCTTTGAACCATCGATATACCACACTAATCCTTTTATATTCAGCAACTGATCACCAGTTTCACTTGAAATGCGGTTCGGGATCTCGATCTTGATTTTCTGCCAAAGCAGAACGTTTTAGACATACAGTAGGATACGGTGCTGATAGCTCTGGAAAGCGAGAAAGTAAAGACAGGTAACACATTAGTCGACTCATCTTGACTTCGTTAGAACATTGGAGATTGACTGCCACAAAGATGTGTAATGGCATATGTCAAATAAGTGCCTCTAGGGCTGCCGTAGGGCAGGTTCCCAGAGCCCCGGTTATGCCGAGACAGGCTAATCTCTGTAGTCGTTGCGACTTTAAGGTGGTCCACTTTACTTTAACTTTAGCCCACCATCTTACGGAAGCGTAGGATTTATCTTGGAATAAGAACAACGGAGTCGCATACAAAATCTTCTGCACCATCCCTTGACTACATTTTTCATCTCTAGTTAGACAATTCGGTGAACCTATTGTCGGAAACGTAATAAAATACACAAACCATTCAGTGATCCTTGGTTTCCGTCCTCCATTAGTTGAGATTTAAACCGCAGACATCTGATTGTTTGCATCTGTTTATCGTTGGTGCTCGTTCTACTCCGTCTTACTTTTTGTGGTGTTAACAAAACCCGCATCAAAATATTTTCATACTCAGATCACACATTCAGTAAATATTTCACTGCCATTCAAATTACTTCAATATTCCCCCCCGCCAAGCTACTCAAGGCGCCAACCCCATCACCCCATCACATTTTGTCTTGTTTGCATAACTGCTGGCTTTTAGAACTTTAATTTGATTCAAGTGAAGTTTGTAGAATTTCGATATTTTGCAACTGTTTAGAATATTAATTTGACGTTTACGATCTGACAGGCGGTTTAAGTGTCCATTAAAATGACTGTAGCTCTGGCGAGCATTTACAGAATAGTAAACTTGAACCGCGAGCTCGTGCGGTCTTTGAATTCCAATTCGATTGACAGTGCTAATCGAATAGTATTTCTATTATTAAAAATGATTAACAAAACAAAGTGGCAGAAGGAGGAGGAGAATAAGCAGATAACACGTTGATGACACAATGCAAAAATATTTTTTTTTTTTAAACTTCACGGCGCAGTTTATGTTTAGAGCTACTGATTGTCATCGTCGCACATCTCGTTCGTGCAAATTTGTTCAAAAATGTAAAACAGGTGAACAAGTTTTTCTTTTCTGTGTAATTTATTATCCTTGTTGACATTTGTATGTGACATTGCACGAGTTATCTTGACGTTGCGTCGAGCGAGTGAGAGAGATATTGTTGAGAATGTTTTCAATGGAAGGAGACATGTTTTAGTTTGTTTTTTATATCAAGAGTGTGGCCTTGGGGGGAAAGTAAAAATTTCTATATCGGGTTCTATCGACGTAGTAAATTTAGATTCCGAAATAACTTATCGAAAAAATATTCGATGATTGGTAGTGGCAGTACGGAAAGTGACGTCGGTCGTAGCGGTATTGTTTTTAAATTCGAAAAGTCTTATTGGTTTTGACGTTTCAATTGTCATTTAGGGCAGCATTGGAATTCGAGTTACCTACGCAGTGAATGAATTTGTGAGGAAATGTTTTTTTTTTTATTTCATTTGTGATTGTTGTTGGCCGAGGGTAGAAATTTGTCATGAGTGTTAATGTCTTCATAATTCACATCGGCAGAGTGTCGGTTACAAAGTCGGGCTCGAAAAGTCATTTGGTTTTACAGTTTAACCTGTCATTTGTGACACTCATAAATTTGAGTTATAGAATGCATATGCTCTTTAGCTTGTGCTTTTAAAAGTAAGACTGTATAATAAGCGTGAATGTAAACTTTATCACGTAGACTGAGTGTGATTTACATAAATTGACAGGAATTGCAATGAATGTTAGTGATTATGTTTTGTGGTCGAAGTCTAAATTTTCATTTGTGAGTTTCGCTATTAAAATTTCGTTTTAAGTGGAAATAAGAGATATGACGCTTGCGATCAGTATGTCATGGTCGGGGATGTCATTATAATTCACTTAGTGCCTGCATTAAAGTCGATTTTAGCGGTAATATTTTCAATGTGTTCTTGAGCTTGTAAAAACCAAGTTAAGTGGAGTACCAGGGCAATATTATCAATTCCAGTGTGGGCGCTATGCCTCTTTGGACTACTGAACCGGGGTTTTTCATCGTTCAACCTCGTGAATTTCTGAGAAACGTCCGAATTAATCTTTATGGAGACTTATACATATACAGATAGGCTGTTTGCATCAAGTATTCGGATTTGCATGATCAGTTTAAGTAGTCATTTCTTATGGCTTACGTCATTTTCTAAGCCTCTCTAGACCAGAAAACGTCTCAGTTTACTTTAAGTATGCTTCGAAATCTGTCCAAAAGTAGATAAATGGTTTTGAACTTTGACACTTGAGGCAGTTTGAAGTATAAATTGCTGTAATTGCTATATGCAACGCCAGAACTTACTTCCATGTAGTTACGGTTAAAGCAGATGTCTAACGTGGATATGAAACCCCATTACATTGATTCATAACTCACATACAGTCAGTGTAAGTTACATCTGTTGTCAATACTTGTTGAGGTTTTTGACAGACTAATTGTGACAGCGAAACTCGGTATTTATGACATATTTCACGCGAACTTACGTCATTTAGAAGTTTGAATTGAGTTTTTCCTGTGTTTCCATGCAAATGAAGGATGAGTGATGTGTACATATGTTTGTTTGTTTTTTAAACGAAATTACTTCGGTTTCTGGCTTTATAAGTCATGCTTAAGTTTTTTTTTTCTCATAGACCTGAGTGGGAAAGTTTGAGTTTAGTAGGAATGTCTTGTGATCTGGTCAGTGGAATGTGTGCAACTACAAAAATCCCCACTGATTAAACGTTGCTCACTGCTGCAGAAGAACATTGCAAGTTGAAAAACCTGCATTGAATCAAACACATTCTGTGACCAACTGCCAGAAAAGTCAAGGTATCCTGAACTACGGAAACTCCGGTCAGAGGTACTACGATAACATTGGCCTTAATCATTCGAATCAAATGAAGATATGTAGAAAAAAGGAGTGCAGTGAAAATTAACGGTCGGTTTCTGGTGGAAAAGTGAATGCACTATCTCTCAATGGAGAAAAAAAAGTTTAATTCTTTCGGTTCGAGAGGAAAATTCTATTAAATCTGCCCGGTATCAAACCCTACATCTAAAAAATTAAAGAAAAACTAAACCAACCCTTACGAAGCTTCAATGGGGCCCTATCTCTTCTGTTGAAAGTATCCCGCAGCATCCATCTTTGCCTTTAAACCCATAGACGACAGAGAAGCAAATTCTAACTAAACTCCTCAATATGCCTGGATATTTTGAAATACACTTCCAACCGTGCATTAGGAAGTCCTAGAAGAATCAAAAAGCATCTCAGTTTGGCAGAGAAAATGAAAAAAAAAATTAAGCTCTTTCTAAAATACTTGCACGAAACTTGTGTTTTCGGCATCCGGCACTTATGATAAACTATGCATTCGTCGTCAGATGGTATATTTTACCTTGCAGACATCGGACTCCCTGAATCTAAAGTTCGTGTTCAGAGGAAGAGGAAAATATATGAAAAAGCCTGCTCTAGTCCAGCTGTGATTCCACGTACTGTTTAAAGGAAACCAGTGTTTCATCGACCATCTCATTGTTATTTCCACTAACCTCTAAAAAAAGATTTTAATTTAAGTCGAGATCGATAATCGTCTGAACATCCGGTAAAACTCAATAATACCCAAGAAAGCCTGTCGTCATTACATTGCCACTGCCACAATAGTTAACCACTCAACCCTTGCTTCGGAACGACTCCATAGCTTTCTACGGTTTGCAGTGGCCGGCTAATGGCACGAAACCTTGGTACAGCAATCAGAAGAAATACTAGAGCAGGCTGAGGGTAATGTATGCCTAATTTCTTCGAAACCTTGGTACGGAGTAAATGTCTCATGATACAGTACAACACTTAATGAAGCTACATCTCATTTTGGAGGCCATTAAAATTTCGAAACGATAGCTCCTGGGTGTATTTTTCAGTGCGGATTAGGCTGCTCATTCGAGGGTCTATTCCTGCTTAATTATCTCAAAACAGATAAGGCAACCAAGGAATTGATGTGGTTTACAAAACCCTGGAGATAAAAAAAAAATGACTGCCGGCGGTAAAACTTGTACACCCTTTTTAACTTCCGTCGACTTTGTCAAACTGATATTCATGACATACCACGCCCAAGTTTGTTATGTGAACTTGTGCTATTTCTCAAGAAGTTACACATTCTTGAGGTATTCTCCATAATATCTCACCTGGCGCTATAACTTAAAGTATGTAAACAATACCTCTCAACTTTAACGTCTTTTCGATTAATAAATCGCAAAAAAACAAACAGTAAAGCACTATGCTTCATCTCTTAGGCATGCCCTATCTTATCTAACCACTAATTCCAAAAATAACAACACACAACACAAAGTAAACATCAAGATCGTACATTTTATAACAGATTTACCAACTTTCCACTCAACTAACTACCTAAACGTTCATTTCCATCCATCAACATTCTAATCATCAAGTATACACTTCTACAATCAACACCATCATCGTTCAATAATGACTTCATGCCACTTACCTTGGGCTGCGAAGCTGATAATACGCTCCAAGTTAGCTAACGCAACTGGGAGTTACGCCTCAAGCTTCAAGTGGCACTTGGATTGCAACTTGTTATAAAAGCGTACTCACTTGTCCGTACTTTCTTTATCTTTTTTTTCACAGAAGTAACAGAACTAGAACCACGTCTTGGCCCATCAATGAATAACACACAGTCTTGACCTGAGTTACAATCAGGCAAAGAGTTAGAAGAGAAAAATAACGTTTTATTCCCAGAACGACTGCAAGAGAACTGCTATGAACATGAAGAATGGATTCTCGACACTTAACCGATTGCTCGGCAAGAAGAGCAAATGTGAGTTTGAACGTTCGCATCATAATTCGTTTTTACTGATATTTCTTTTTTCTCACTAGCCAATAACAATCTGTCCAAGTCATCAACCAATTTAAGTGTAACCACATCTACGACAAACATCGATGTATCTAGTCAAATGCAACAGAATAGGATAACACCGCTGCCGGTGGCAACTAGTAATGCCCCCTTTGAGCAGACCTTTCGTATAACAGTGTTGCTGCCAAAAGATCAGCTGTATGTAGCCCGATTGGGGGCCAGAGTGCTGTTACAAAAGCTCCTCGAGCTAGTGTGCGAAAACAAGCAAATGGATCCCGATAAGTACGAGTTTCGTCATCCAGGTTAGTTTTTAATAGGTGTTCCTCATGAGCTCTTTGATGACAACCATCTTTTTTGTCTTCTAGCTGATACTAGTCAAGTCTTCAGTTGTGACCTAACAATCGGCGCTGTGGGGCTCTCCGAGATCCGTTTGTGCCACAAGTCAGAAGCCTATGATACATTTAACGCCGATGAGATTATCAAGTTACATCGCACCACGGCTGGACGGGACTCTGTGTCCTCGTCTGAGTTTAGCAGTCGGAACTCAAAGCACACCATCAAGACACCGAGTCCGTATAGCTCAAGCAATTCACTGAATTCAATGGATTCTACAGGAATGAACTCAAACTACCGTCATTCCACACCAAAAATGATTAACCAATCAGCGGCACCGCCGGTAGCACCGACGAGGAAAAAACGATTGGCACCGAGGCCCCCAAGTCAAAATTCGATTCCAGAAAAAGTTGTGCCTCCACCAGTACCAAGCACAAAGCCGTCTTCGCCCGAAAAGGCAAAGTCTCCCAAAGCAAATGGTCTGCAGCCCATTCCACGAAAGGACTTCCATGTCTCATCGCCGAACCTAAGTCAAACACTAGAATTGAGTGCTCTCAGCACCCACGACTTCCACAAAAGCAACCTCTCTGTGGATTGTAATGGAAACACTAAGGGTAGCCCAAACAATAACAGCAAGAACCCTCTTGTCGAGCAAAATGGGCACCATGTGCAGGCGAATGGCGGAGTTGGCCTCAAGAGACCAATGTCACTTCACATTCTGAACCAGAAGGATTTGGACACCTCTGTTAAGTGCAACGGCGAAGTGGCTGTGAAAAACGCCCGCAACTCGTATAACAGCGTTCAAAATTTATCAACCATTTGTACGCCCGATCTTCCAGAGCCATCACCACGAAAGAAAGTAGTGAAAGCCAAGAAAGCTGCTCCAGCACCTCCGCCAAGATCGTTGCAAAGTCCAACAGAAACGATTGAAGAATTACCCCTAACTCCAGAAGATGAAGAGCCACCACCTCTTCCAACGTTGCAGCCTCCGCGTCCTGTAGCCCTTCCTCGATCCTCCACAGGCCGATCAACACCGGAACCAACAGAATTGCTAGTTGTGTCGAACTCGCAAAATGTTTCCAAAACCATGCTGAATCGTAGTCCAACTCCAGAACCGCGTCCATCATCACGGAACGCAGAAGTTTCAACTACGACGCCCGACGATGGATTCGATACTCAATCGAAACAGGCTGATTCCGGGATCGGAGAGCCTCTACCTCCATCACCAATGCCTTCATCCGTGCAGAACTCTCCAACGCAATGCAAGTCACCCTTCGAATCCAGTTCCGATGACGACGAAATGATCAAGGTCTACAACCTCAAGCTCGGCAAAACGATCGTGAAAACGCTATCAGATCATAAGACATTCGAGGATCTTACGGTTCTTTCTACAGATGAGTCGGAAGTGACAGATCATACACGAACTCCAGCTGAGACCTGTTCACTTGTATCAGAATCAGCTTCGTGGTCGAATTTCACGATCCCGGCTCCGCCGAACTTCGCTGATACCTCTGGAGGGGATTCGACCCTGCCGGATACACCGATCACACCAATTATCAAGGAACGTCCAGCCTTGGATTTTACTTCGTTGACATTGGAACAGACAGTCATCAGTCCTGTGGAAAGTCCGGAACCGCCAGTGATGAAGGCATTTGAAGAGAAGAAGCTGAGTAATTCCGACATTGAGGACGGATTTAAGGGTCAAAAGGAGGATAAATCGTCTCCGGTGATCACTGAAAAGGAAACGGTCATTAGGGACGAATATAAGCCGCAAGATCACGATAAACCAACAGTGATCGTAGAAAAGCGATCAATCATCACAGATCATAAGCCATCGATAACCGATCCTGATGGCATAGGAGAACAAGAAGCCAAAGTGATCAATGAAATGGACACGATCATCAACAGCATTGAAACAATCATACATCAGAAGCCTCTGATAAGCACTCTGGAACGATTAGGAGTTACCGAAGAGGAAGAGGAGGAGCTCAAAGATACCAAAATCTACAAGAAACGAAGCAGCATCACTCTGAACACTAATATCCTCAAGCACCGTCGCAGTATCACACGATCGGACTCATTCCATTCAACCCGCCAGCAGCAGGTAGAAGAGATTGCACTACGAACAGAGAATGGCTTGGCCACTCGCAGCTCTTCATTCCTTTCGCTAGCTAAATTTGGCTCTGAAAATCAGCAAAGTCCCCCGGCGGAGGAGAACCTCAGTCGTCGGCGATCTTCGAGTGAACTGAGCATTGGGGAGTCGCCCAGTCTCCAAAGCGTCGAAGTGATGAAATCGATTCTTAACTCCCGCAAGAATAGCCTGACCAGCCAGAGCAGCACTGAAGAACCGAAGACCCCTCCCTCCGCATGTGATACTAACCATTCCACGGAACAATCATCACCAAAGAGTAATCTTCTAAGAAACCATCTCTCAAAGGCAACCGAAGAGAAGATCTACCGATACTCAGGACCACCTAGTATCAATTTCTCAACTTGGAGTGAACGCCCGAAGGCCCAGGTGTCGATAAAGAACGAGGGGGACTATATATTCGGCGGCAAGACCGGTGGAGGACACAATGCTACAACGACAGCAACAGTGAACCTAGTTCAGCAGAGAAATTACCGGAATTCGACACCGGATCCGGTAGCAAACAGACTGCCATTTGTAAGGAGTGTGGAGTACAAGAAAACCACATCTGTCATGGCACCTCTAAAGGAAACCAACTCAAGATATTCAATTGCAAAGGAACCGGTGACTCCACCACCAACACCACAGCCCCAAACATCATCGCCTCCAACGACGATGCCAAAGCCAAAGTTCATCCTTGGCGGCCGGATGTCCAATCCCTCCCCGGTGGTCAGAGGCTTCGCACAAACAACAACGCCAGCTCCACAATCGATTAGCAGCAGTACGCTTCCAAGGAGCCATGGTGCGGTATCTGTTCTCCGATCGACGTCAGTTACACAAATCGACTTAAAACCCAAACCTGTGGCTGAGCCATCACAGCCTGCCTTTGGACAGGGCACCTTGCGCAAGACCGGTTTGAAAGAGAAAATCCTAGCCAACCAGGATACCGATGCCCCAAAACCAACACCAACTATTCTCACCACTCCAGAAAGTGCCAAAATCGAGTTGAAAATCACCAAAACTTACATCCCCGAGAAAAATCGCTGTCCCGTGGAATACTCATCGCTGAAGACAGTACCAGCAGCGCCTCCACCACCTCCCATCATTCGAGCAGTTGTCACCAAGCAAAACTCGAACGGAGCGCCAACCTCCCTGTCTGTTGATCCCCGAGATCAGCTGCTCTCAGCGATAAGGAGTTTCAAACGCGATGAACTTAAGAGGACATAGGGCAGTACAGTCGTGCACAGAGTCACAAAAGATATTAGCAGATCGTGGGGATGTGCCTTACATGGCTAAAATTCTAATAAATATTATATAATGTTGTTAACATACTTAGTAATGAATTTATTTATACGAGAGGAGTATATATTTGTGTATATTTTGTTAACCTTTGCCCTCGTTCTGGTTGAGATCAGATCTGAAGTCAGAGCGGGGGTACTAACCTAATCTAATTATTGAGAAGGAAGGAGTTTTTTTTTTAAATGTAAATTTCATTGGATTTGTAATTTTATTAGTATGTAGTTGATTATAATATTTTTTTTGTTTTATACATAAATATTATTTTAAATAAAAAAAATAATAAAACAATCAAACGACTGGAGAGTAGAGGAGTGTTTTAACGAAACCAAGGAGCTGCGCAATAGATTATACGCGCAGGTGAATGTGGTTTGTAAATTGTTTAGTAAAAATTTTATGAAAAATATAGAAATAACGTTTATCTACCGCGGGAAAGACCGTTGCTTATTCCCGAATTGCGATCTATTAGCAATTTTTTTTATCTCTATTACTCTCGAACTATAACCTATAACTCCCTCTCTCTTTAACTTGAGATCACTTCCACAGCAAACCTTGAATTCAATAAATCCATGGTATTGCTCGCAGTGTGACATGTAGCCCCATCCTGCTAGAGCCACATGTCGTCCACATTGATGTCACGTAAATTTGGAAACAAATATTCGTTGATCATCTTTCTGTGTCGGTCACCCTTGACTGTAAGTAAAGTTCCTGTCTCATTTTTAAAGAAACCATACAGTACCGTTTGGTCACGAAATGGTGTCTGAAGAGTCACTTGCGGGTTGTCCTCACTTCAAATACGGCAATTTTGCTTATTGATGTATCCGTTGAGCCAAAAATGTGCCTCATCGCTGAATACAATGTCGCCGTAAAATTCTGGATTGCCTTGCAATTAATTGGTTTTGACCTCGAAGGTCCGACACATGTCATGATCCAAGGCCAAAATCCTTTCGCAAACTGTTCCAAACTGACGAGCTCAAGCCTCTGTGCACGCTTGCGAACTGTCTTCAGTAACACTCGCCTCAACTCCGGCGATATTTTTTTTTCGGAATGTACTCATTGTACCCAATGTTATGTAGCGTTAAATTGCGTGTTGTTAAAGCCCTGATTCGAGCCCCCTTTCATTTTTTTTAATTTCATCTGTGATGCATCCCACTCCTAAATCCCTGTGGAGGTCATTATTCCTTATGTACCAGGGTGCATTAACGACATTCTTAGCAGTTTGTTTGTAGCACAATAGATCTACAAAGAACGCAGTGCGCCTGCATCCCTATCTAGCACATTGTTTTGAAATGTTTGAACGATCTCTTCGTTGTCTCATTGCTGAATACATACCCTATGTTCGTATTGGCTTCAATGATTGGTAACAGAATAAAAGCTTATTTAGGTTGATAGTGTCGAATCCTTTCTTATCAGCCAATATATTTCCCTGTATTTTATTTTCAGAGCCTTTTTTGCGTCCTCTTTCTGTCTTAACATCCAGGGTTATCAAGATATTTTTCTGTATTTTCATACAGCAATGCTTTTTGTTTACTACTTATCGGGATTTTTTCTGTTAGTTAAGTTTATGTCCACTTTCTTTCGTTAAGCCTGATTTGCCATCGTCCAATTACAGATTTGGTTTACAATTGATTGCAGCTTCTATACTGATTCTATGTTGTTCTTTTTGCCGCTACGATTGCAATGTCATCAGCAAATGTGTGTAATGTGCTATGGTTACCAATATATAGGATATACAGAATGGGGTCTAGCACGCTACCTTGTGGAACTCCTGCTTTAATTTCTTCTGAGTACAAATTTAATTTAGTTCAGAGTATTTTCCTGTTTTATTCTGAAAAACCTTCCGCTTAAATATGATTCTCTAGTTTTGGTAGGAGACATCTTAGTTTATAGTTTAGTCATACATTAAGATTGATGCCACGAAATTATGTCCACTAAAAATTTAATTTTGTACCTTAACCCTTTTTTTGTCTTTAGACATTAATCCTTGCCTGAGAGGCTACTTTAAAAAAAAACCGATAAATCATTTAAGACAGGTTTTTATACCTTTTAAAAGTATTGATTATACTTTGTAAAACGTTCCTCTTTGAGGAAAACAAATCATTTTTAACTTTACTTAGAATTTTAATAACAAAAACGTCAATTTAGCCAACACATTTATTCACTTTTTAAGTAAGTGATTGTGAGAGGCCTCACAGGCGAAGATGAGTTAATATCACTTTCAAAATGTACTGAGATTTACATATGTCAGTTCGGCACTTTCAAGGTGCAGCTCAAAGCGATTTTTTAACCATTGTTGCACTTTACAGTGAATTGAGACTGGCTCTTTGGTTGAATGGCGTTTTTTTAAGGAGTTTAGTTCACTTCCACACTACGGCGCCCGTCTGTCCGGCTTCTCCCGCCTCATCTAATTGAACCTAATTTTCTTCTTCTTTTCATCTCAACTGCATGCGAAAGTATCTCAAGAAAGCGTTACTTTCTCGAATCCCCAAACAATTATGGCAACGAATTCGCGGATCAGTTTGCAAGAGAATGGGTGAATTCATAATTGTAAAAATGCTGCAAATTTATTGCAACAAATTCTGAAAACAATTAATGAACGCGAATTCCGCGCAAAGTCGATGTCGCAGCAATCCTCGCAGCTTTGCATCAAAACAAAATTCTGCACAGCTGCGGTATGAACTCATTCAGTCCTCAAGCCAAAAGTAGGCAGACCTAGTAATGAATAGTTCTACATACGAATTTATTCGTGAGATGCTCAAAATTACATTTTAAACCACTTTCTCATCGCTAGAAATAATCGTAGGCAGCATCGTGCTTGTGAATTTAATAAGTCCGGTGGTTATTGCTTGTGAGTGGTTAGGTATGCCTGTTGCTCTGATTAAATAAACTATGGCCATCAAGTTTTCATTCGTAGACCAATTGCTTTAGCTACCTAGACATTGCGAGTAAAACCTTTTCGCTTCCGATCACAAAGAACAAGGCCACCTATCCAACATGGGGCTAAACTTATACATCTTTGGATGTCCTGATCTGGGCCATCATTTGGCTTAAGAACTTCTCTTTCGAATCAGCCTCTTCACAATTTACCTGTGGTGGATTCAATGACTTCTAGGCCGACCAATGGTGTTCATACGTACTACATAGTATGCGCTGGGTCGATGGCGCTGTAATATATGTACGCAGGGAGGACTTTATGCAGCACATCCTTAGTCCTCCTCGATATGGCATTACCTTCTTAACCCATAGAAACTATATTTGGGATGATGTCGTTGCCTTTGGTAAAGTAACATAGCAGCAGAGCTTAAATATAGAAAATTCTTGATTATCAAGTTAGCCTCTGTGGCGTTTTTGCCAATGCGTCACTGCAAATTTCAAATGCATATGAGAAATTCACGGTTAGGCGTCCGAAAATATGTTTCGACTCTCAAAAATAAAAAAAAAACAAATATTTGACGCAAGCAACCCACATAAGTTCTAATTTCCCGCAGTTTTTCTGTTATTCACTCGATTTTCGCATGAAATGAAATTAACTACAATTTAATGCGGTATCTTGTCAGACAGTCGGAAGAGATAAGACCGTGCAGAAAGTTTCGGATTCGAAGTTGAAGCCTAGAATCACTGCGCACTAACTGGATTGATGAATGCCGCGTCTCTCTTTTTCCTGAAGTATTCTTAGACAATTTATAGAACTAACTTAACTAAAAGTTAAATTCCTCTTGGAAATCACAGAGTGTCAGTGGCTGTTGAGTCCACCCCATCTCATTTCTTTATTTCAACCAATTTATCTAACAAATTCAATGTTTTAAGCTCCACCTTCACGCAATGGCACCTTGTTCTTCAGAAGAATGTTAGTATCACCCATGTCTTCATTGTATCCTGGACGATATTTCATTCCGGGTGCCTGCAAAGCACAATACCACATTTAATAAACCCGGTTCATTTGAATTTTCCTCAAACTACTTACACTCATAAGAACATCACGCCAGATCTTGCCATCTTCGGCATCGCGCAACAACTCTGGTACATCGATACGCGGCACATTGAAGTAGTTCATCAGGGTGTACTTTTCGTTACAGTATTTAATCCTGGCCTCACACCATTCAACTTCTAGTGGGAAGCGCCAATCCTTCATTTTTTTGTTGTAGAAATACTCTTCGAACACGTCGAAATCAATACGTTCGATATCCTCGACGACGACTTCGGTCTCACCCTCGGCAGTCCAATCGTAGATGAGAATCTCAGCGTGATTGCTGATGTCCTTGAGGAAGTGCTGCTTGTAAAACGTATCCATGTCTTGAAGATAACAGTCGGTGAAGACCTTTGAATTAACTTCGTAGTCGAGGTTACGTGCCTTGATGCGACTCTAAAGGCGAAATTGTCATAGAATTATCAACTCATTCAAAGCGGTTGACTTACCTTGACAACATCAACGGGGCAGTCCAAGTAGATTACTAAATGCGGCTTCAACAGTTCATGGATGGTATTCTGCCTGATCTCATGGTAGACGCTTAGAGCTCCCTTCGATACAAATCCATTCTTATGCATCGCTTCCATGAACACAAAGTCCGAGTACACACAACGGTCGAGGACTACACCTTGTCCGGTGGACAGAATATGCGCCAAAGCGTCAATATACTGAGAGTAACGGATCATGTACATGCGAATCTGAAACTGTGCTGCCAAGGGATGATTGGGAGTGCGGCAGAAGTTCTTTTCGTCGAAGCTACGGCACATCTCGGGCATTTGGTCATCCAATTTACGCAAATCGTAGCCGTAGGCATTCATGAAGACCGTGTCCATGTTGGCATGGGGTACGTACAGCATGTCCAATTCTGCGGCGAGTTGCTTAGCCAGTTTAGTCTTACCAGACGCAACTGGACCTTCAACCACAATTACTTTGGAATTTTCATCCATACGATAGCTGGTCTTGTCGAACATTGCCTGAAATACTCCGTACTTCTTGTCCTGGTAAGGCCATGGTTTGCCTATCGGTACCCGTGGTCCACCACGCATAGCCCTACTCGTAATACTGCATGACTGTGCGACTGCTGGCAACGATGTGCTCTGAAGGAGGCCGGTTGAGGGGCGAGAGCCCATCAGACGAACGAATCCCACACGGAATACGGATGCCATTCTTCTGAAAAGTGGAAGTAATCAAAGAAAATATTGTTACATCACATAACCTGAGTGGAACTGTTTGTTTGGGTGAAGAAATCGTTGGGTTTCGCTGGGAAGCCGATTGCAAGTTGATTGGGGCTGTGATGGGAATCGGTAAAAGAATAAAATTCTGGAGCCTTACCCTTTTTTCGCGATAGAATTTAACAATTTCTCGACTACTTTTCGCTATTTTTCACATTAACATCACCAGAGAAATGACAACCGATGACATTTGCTGCAGATGACAGTTGTGACAGTTGTTCGGCTAATTTTTAAGAGCTGAATGCGTGCGATTTATGGGCGCCATCTGTGGGTTGATTGCGATTAAGCGAGTTCATGACAGTATGTGCGGAAAGTTTGTTGTCAGAGGAAGATTAAATTCCAAAAATTTCAATTCGTGAAATAAAATGGAAGTGAGCGGAAGGATGCATATTGCTTACCTATTGAAACCTGACGGGGATTTCATTCACATAATACTACAAAACTGCAGCTAATCTGATGTAGGTTTAAAACAGGAGCCTAAATTTATATCGTGGCGCTTTGAGCCTATCACAGACTGCTATTTATGCGTCGGTGCTTGCATTTGCTGAAATCTACTATGTTCGTTGCGGACTACGATGTTTTCTGCAAAATCCCTATTTGAATCTCAGAAATTCACTGAAGTGTAGTTCATCATAATTGTACTTTCTTAGGATACTTTCCATCTTTACATTGATACAACGCTGCTTTGAAACCATTGAGAATTTCTGCCTTAAATAATCCCGACATAAGGGAGTTATGGTTAAATGTCTAGACTGTCGTCCAAAAGCGCCTTTCAAATCCTTCCTCGTTAGCCTTGGAAACGTTCACTCCACTTTAGCTTCACTTAAGCCCAGGCAATAGTACTTGCTATAAATCGGTTTGCGATAATCTTTCTTCAAGTCTATGTGCATTCTAAAATAGTCAACTCCTTTTGGAGTAATTGTATGTATTGTATGTAACTTACTTGTTTTTTGTTTTATAACCTTAGTTCTCTCTGTAAATCTTTTCGGTGCTCTTTAAACTGGCTAACAACAGCTCTAATAGCATACATTGCATGGCTACTCAGAGTGGCTTCGGAACTTTGCAAATTTTCGCAGGCTGCTCTCCCAAATAAAAACCGAGACTTACTCGTATCCTGTTATTGGCTGAAAACCTTGAGATGTTAGCTTACCTTGGCTCTTTCTCTTTACTTAAGTCGACTAAATTCTATTTGGGGGAATGCTACTTTAATGAGGCATTTCCAAGCAAACTTGTTTGACTACCAATTAGAGTACACGGTCGCCAACTGGTCACTTAGAATGTCTCTTCACAGGATCCCGAAATTTAATTTTCAACTTTTATTTCCTTCATCTCAGTTGTCAACAAAAATGTCAATAATAAATAAATTCTCCAAGCATAAGAATAAATAAGCTCAATAGTTAATAACTAGCTACACCCACCCTGGTAGTAGTGGATTAAGTTCACGCTTCATTGTTACTTTCATCCTCGTCACTGTCGTCCTCTTCATCGTCCTCCTCCTCCTCTTCGTACTCTTCCTCATCGGTATCATCATTCGCATCCGGATCATCCTTTAGGGGTTCATTAACTTTACTCGCAGCTGTTGCTGTTGTTGGTACAATTCGTTCCGTAGTCGTAGTCATCGTCGTCGTTGTAATCGTTAGATTGTTCAATGGACTCGCTGAACTAGATTCCGTCACAAATGCTGTCCCATTCCCAGTAACAGTGGATAAAGTTTCAATTGTTATACCACCGCTACTCAGTACAGCCTCTGATGAATGCAACGATGGTGGCATGGGTGGTGGTGTTATTCCTGGAACTTGTGTCGTGGTCGTGGTCGTGGTCGTCATCGCTGACAGCAACAAATGCTCATCGGTTTCGATTTCACAATTCCTCCCGCGGTATCCGTCCGGACAGATACAACGAAATAGGCCATCGTCCTTAGCCAGCGAAATGCATTTGCCTTCATTCTCGCAAGTAGTCGGGTTCTCCGAACAATACGTCAAAGCTGTAATAGATACGTGTAATTGACAGCTGATGGATGCGCCTGAAATCGTTATGTGTATACCTTCATTGCAGAGCATTCCTCCCCAACCAGGTTTGCAATTGCACTCCCATGGCCGCTCACAATCGCCGTTAACACATCCCGGGTATGGGTGACATTTGTCGCAGTTCTGACCCATCCAACCGATTTTACAACTAAAAATTTACAACAAAATATACGCCAAAGAACAGTAAAGTTATTCAGTGGAAGAATTTTCCTTTTTCAAATTTACCGACATTCGCCAGGCTTGCGACAGTATCCATGCTGTTTGTGGCAGTCATCCGAGCATATTGCTGCAAAAAAAAAATCTCCCGAATAACATTTACATGAAAACACATATGTTTCCCACTTACCCGTCTGACATAGAAGTCCCACGTATCCAGGCAGACAGATACACTCTAATGGTTTGTTGCAGGTGCCACGCTGGCAGCCAGGCAGTACCTGACAGTCGTGACATGTCGCACCGGCCCATCCAATGCGACATCGGCACTCGCCCGGAGTGTCACAGTAGCCTCGCGTTGAGTGGCATCCTGTTTTGCAAGTTGCTGCAGGAGGATGAATGGGGTGAAAAAACAAAAATAATGCAAGGATGCGGGAAAAAATTTGGAAAACAAGGAAATGTTGTTCATCGAGATGACTTACGTTCTGAGCAAAAAAGTCCATCCCAACCGGGTTTGCATATACACTCGAAGGGTTTTGTACAATCGCCGTGCTGACAACCTGGCAACGGTATACACCTGTCACACAATTCGCCGTAGTAACCGATTTTACAACGACATTCTCCCGGACGTTGGCAGTAACCTGGTAGAGGAATGGGGTTGGATATGGAAATACATAAATATTAGGAGAAATGTCAAATTTGACGTTTATCAAATGTTGTAAAAACTTTTTCGACAGTCACCGATCTTGTCAGAAAGTGACCTCTCCATTCGACATTTTCCTAAAAAATACTCATAAAAAAAACTTCATCCTTACCATTCATTGGATCACACCCCTTGCGGCACATTGGCACCTGACACAGATCGCCTTGCCAGCCGGGTAGGCACTTGACGTCGCCTTTCTCGTCGCAGATGTAGTGTGAGTTCTGCCTCGTCTGTTTCGGTTTTTCGCACGCCTAAAAAGAGAACAACGCACTTGACTCATACTGCACTTGCCATTTGAAGTGCAAAATTAAAGTGCAACGTCACGGAAACTTACCCTCTGCTTCCATGCGGGGATGTACTTCGCATCGTAATTACGTTTCATGGCACCACCACAAGCTCCAAAGGCGAACAATAGCAACCATATTAAGCACTGTCTGGACATGATGTCTAAAATTGGAAGAAAATTTCACGTATTATAGCCGTTTGAGGAACTCAATTGCTTCTTAAACTTTGTTTCGCTTCCAACGTATCCTAAATCAAGGAGCAGTGTGGATTTGTAGGAGATGATAATGATGATGATGATGATGGTGAAACAACACGTTGGAGTGTCGTTCAACTTTGATTCGATTGGATGGGTATTATCATTATTTTTTTCTTTTTTTTTTTTGAGAAGAAAAATCCTTCAGGATATACTACTCGTAGTTCGAAGGGATAAAGAAGGATTTTTCCGTCTGAGCCAAGACGAACAAAGCACATTCAGTCAGTCAAAATACTCGGTTTATGTGGAAATAACTTCGAAATGGTTCGTTTGTGCTTGCAGGATGGATGAACATACGAATGTAAAGAAAAAAAAGGATTCCTAATGGAAAAATTGATTTCGAGTGAAGAAGTAATCTCTCTGTAACTGATGGAAGACGGAGGAATGCGAACGAAGATGGACTCGAAAGAAAGTGAAGGAGATTCGCATAAACGAAAAAGAATTGTGTGAGTGAAAAAGTTCTCGGTCTGTCGAGAGTTAAATTAAATTTTATGTGTAACTAGGATAAACAGATGGAGTCAGTTAACTTTCTTTCGGCCAAGGATCTTTTGGAATGTACATATGTATGAACATCTGTTTTCCTTAAAGGCTGCGATGGGATAGAGGCACTCAGACGATTTGTGGTTTTATCTGATTCCGAATTAAATGGGCTGATTTCGAATCCTGTAAGGAACTCTTTCGCGTCGTTAAGCAGATCATAATCGCGACAAGTGCAACATACAAAAAACGATTCGAGGATTTCTTTCTTACACACCATCCCAAGGGACCAAAGTGATGTACAACAAAGTCAGTAGCACCTCGGAGTCACAAACAACTTCCCTGCAAGATGGACCATTTCGTCGTCGATGATGTCCTAGGTAAAGGATCGAAACGGACAACCATAAAACGGTGGATAAAATTATCGTCGAAATTTAGAAGCAAAATTACACACTGAAGCTGAGGCACGCCAGGGTAGTAGTAGACTTAGCGGTTTGCACACTACTCACACTCATTTCTGCTGTGACTGAAAGTGTCACTGAGAACCCGGGTTTGTCCAAGGACGTTCGCAGTAATTAGGCATATCCCAAGGCAGCCTACACCGCATTTTGCATAAAGATTTTGGAATGCGTGCTTAAAAAGTTCAGTTGACTCAAGACTTGAAGCCGGCGGACTATGGGCAAAGACGTGCGATTGATGATTGGGTGCTAGAAATGCAGGCAAGTGACGCTGTTGAAGAAAATCATCATGAGTCATCTGCAAGGCTTCATTAAAAAGCAGAACTATCGCATCTGAGCCCAGGGATGATTGTCGAGCAACCTCTCCATACACAACGACTGACAGTTTAGTGTGGTTTTTGGACTCGCAAAATCGTCGGCCGCATTTCTTTAAAAATGAAGCCGGAGCTACCGTTACGGTCGATAGATTGCGTTGCTTACTGACTGTTTTTGGCCTGAAATTCAAGAACAAGACCTGAATGATGATCATTTCCAGTACGATGGGGCTACGAGCCACACAAGCCGTGAAATTTCCTCCACGATATATCTCGCGTTTCGGAGACTTCAATTGGCCGCCTAAATCGTGTGATTTAACGTCGCTTCTTTTGGAGACACGTCAAGGATAAGGACTACTCCGATGATCCACAAATATCAGAGCTGTTGTTCGCGAAATCGAGCCGAAAATTATACAAAATTCAAAACGATGAGGGACTTCAAGAGAAGTCCAAGTGGGTATTTGTCTGATATCGTGTTTCACATGTAATAGGAGAGCCAGTATGATGAGTGCTCGTAAGGAAGACACTTTATTTGAAACTAAAAACTCTTTTTTACCACATGTCCGAAATACGAATGCCAAGTCCTTGTGTGTCATGTCCCCTGAGATCTAATCTCATTGCTTGGGTCCTTAGAGGGCAATGACCATGCTTTATCTGCTTAGTTTTATAATTTTTCCTCTCTGACACTGGCCACAAGGCCTTAGACCGTCTAAGGTCAGACAAGTTGAAAAATCCTCTCGTGAATAGCTCTCTTAACTACGCACATTGGTGGGTTTGTTTACCCATAGAACGGAAATAAATACAAATACTTGACGCAACAGACTGTATGTGGTCTAGAGACTAGCTTCTTCTGACAATTTTTCACCAAATGGAAGGGACCTACAGCTTAGAGGCATGTCCGAAAGGCTTTCTCATGCCAGTTATTACTCTTGGACGTTTGTCAGACATTGGCAAGAGGTGGGACCGTGAAATAACTTTTTTTGTGTTTTCTGGGATTCAAACCTCGAATGCACTTACTACTGAGCAATGGCACCTTAAGTTTGAGGTTAGAATTTTGTGGGCCTTTTCTCCCCCATGGACTGTTGGTCTTAGTTCGGAATACTGACAGTCGGAGGAACAGCATTGCTGGACGAGTTCCACTATATTAGTCACATCAAGTTCTAGCCAAATACCGAGATCGAAAGTTTTCTGAAGTCTCTCAATTCTATCGTTTCACTGGTTCGGAATTCATTTAAAAGAACGATCAATGGGAGTCAAATCTCTACGTTGTGGCAAAGGTCCATTTCTATAGTCGACCGTGAGTAATCAAATTTATGCAACAGTTTCTTTGGAAAGTAGTGTTCAGTCCATTCAAACCAAAAAGAAACACAGAACCCTACGTATCGCGCACCATTTCGGTACAAGAACAGATGACACATTATTTGTTTAAATAAAAAATTTCCCCCTCGTCGATCCATTTTCCATTCAAGTTACTTAACAAATTAAAAAATCCACCAGTTAACTAGGTGAAAGAAATCACCATCACCACCATCTCGCATCAGTTTTCCTGATCAATCGCACAACCGCGAAAAAAAAAAAAAAAAAATTGAAAATGTTTTATCACCTTTTCACGTTTCTCGATTCCGTTGTTTTCACTGAAACTAATCGTTTGTTTGTTTGTTTATTTCACTTCTTCTTTTTCTGACTGGAATACCAAACAGTCGGTGAGCTCCCTTAAATAGACTGCCGGTCAGATGTGGGAAAGTGCAATACCGAATGAGGAAATTTTGTATCTTTTAGCTGAACGTTAAGCGTACCGTTCCGTTGGATGACTGATCGAGCCAACAGGTGGCCTTCGAAGAAAGTAACATACTGATCGGTGTTTCATAGAACCTCTGAGCTTACAAAGATACGAAGAAAGAAGAGAAATTATCTCCCCCCCCCCCCCTTCCTATGCTATGTGTGCCCCCCACTTTCATCAAAAAGTTTGCTATGCATGGCAGAGGTGAGGTATCTCATGGATGTGGGTCAATTGGTATGACGTTGAACACTGAGTGGGACATTGTCTACCGATCGTTTCTTTTTTCTTGACGCTTCTGGGCAGTTGTCAGTGGTACATTGAACTGGGAATGAATTGCGAAACTCATTGCAGTCAAGTCATCATTGGTATCATCATGACAGCCCAGCAACATTCTGTGTACTTAAAGAAGTTTAATTGGTCTTGTGAGGTGTGTATGGAGTGATTTAGTGATGGTCATGGTCGTGAGCGGTTAGCGGTACATGAAAAGTGGCTAAAACTTGTTTTATAACATGGAACTTGACGCTGTTGCATAACTGAAACTCGATAGAAATTCTCATGGAATTCCACGATAGAATTTCTGACGGTTGTGGGTTGGTTTCGAAAAAAAGGCTGCACTGCAACTAGTAACCACGACCAGGTGGCGAGCAGTTGAATTTCATAGAGTTTGCAATCAAACACCAACAGTGTTTGCTCCAATTTCTTATCCTCGCCCAATTAATTTAGACAACTCGCAGAGTTTCATTCATGATATTTTTGAAGGATTTAGTGGAATTTTTGTCGTGCTTACCTTAAAGATCTGTAATTTCCTGAATGGTTTTGGCATTTGCTAAGCAGTTAGTGGGCTTCTCGCTCCATTGTAGCATTTTTCTTTCGCTGGGAGGTGGTAATCTTCAAAAGACGAAACTGGGCCCAGTACCCAGTAAAAGTATGGAATTTTCACCCGTAGCCGTAGATTACTAAGCGGGAGGTTCGAGGTTCGACTCCCATAAAACAAAAAAAAAGTTTTTTCTCGGTCCCAGCTCTCGCGAATGTCTGACAAACGTCCGGGATTAATAACTGTCATGAGAAAGCGTCTAAAAAAACAGCCTTTTGTATATGGCTCTAAACTGTGGGCCGCTTCCATTTGTGAGAAAAAATACAACACAGACAACATGGACCGCATACGGTCAGTAACCCCTTCTCAGTCTTTTTCCCTACGGTGTTCTGGCTTCTTGGCATTGCATCGCAGGAGGGTTTTTCCTGATTTGACTCTGTTCTCACACGTTCTAGGGTTCCTAATGTGCATTCCAAGACTCTTGGCTGGTGGCAGCCCTAGTTTTTCTCTGCATGCTTCCCTCTTTCCATGAAACCGTGGGCAGTAAGAGCTATTGCCGTACTTGAATTTATGCAGGTATGAGCGGAAGCATTTATGACCTATCAACAACTGTGTTAGGTGACACCCTATTTCACTGGCTGGATTTCTTGTATAAGGGTATGTCTCCACCTGCCTTTTTCGAAAGTATTCCAGCGTTCTTGCCATTATGCTCTTCTATGCTGCGCATCCTTAGTGGCGTCGTTGCTCTTGTGGCAGGTGTCGATTGGTACCACTTTTGTTGTCAAACAGGTTACGTCGCTGGACGTAAAAATCACCCTGTCTGCACTTATCGCCATGGCCTTGTTCCAGATCGGTACGGCGTAGATGCTACTACTCTGGCCAAAAGTAGTCGTCGGCTATGCCTTGAGCCTTCTGTTTTCGCCATGACTCGCGCGAGGAAAGGGCTGACGTTCGCTGCCTTGTGACTCTAACCTTGTGCTGCCTTGTGGCCATCCACAGGGATGTCTACTGTTCCAGTCTTCTTCTTGCTTTCGTTTTCTGTTCCGCCAGAGTGAGTTCAGCTGAGCCCAACTGTTACTCATCTGTTCCACCTCTTCCCCTATTTAAATAGATACTGTGTCCGTGACGTCATTTGCCTTTATTTAAGAAGTCCCCTCGAAAACACCACATACAATATTGATGAAAAAATTTTAAAGGGTTTCAATCTCAAAGCGGCATCGGTTTGAATTTCTTTTTGTATAAATTCCCAATAACGAGATAGATCCGTGTAGACATAAGGAAGGCTGTTGATTGAGGTTACATCTAACTTAAAAGATAGCACTCCAATTGGTTGGTCATTGAGAAGAAGGATTGCACTTTCACCAGAATGATAGAACTTTGGGTCGACTTGATCTAAAAGAAAATTTTGGTTGCCATAGATAGTTGGGGATATTTGAAGTCGTTTACCAATGCACAACTGCTTTGAGCTGATGCGTACTCCCCATTTCTGATATAAGTCGTAGCATGTGTACTTGTTACTAAATCTTGCAGCCATTCGCTCGGTTGTGACGGTTTTGAGGGTTTCGTTCTAGTTAAAGAAAAGTGATAAATGCTTAGCTATATATTGTAGGAGAGCGTGACTGGGTGGGAAAGGATAAAACCTGATATACTGGCTGACATGGGCTTACTAACTGCTTACACACTTTTGGTGGCGCTACAACGAGCAAGACTCCCCAGCTCGAACTTTTGTAATTTGCCTTTCGATGCAAATTTAGTTTGAGTGAGGTCTTCCACTACCGCATAGTCCTTGACATAATTTCGGTCCGGAGTGGCTCCTAGCCGGCTTATAATTCTAAAAGTTCGACGTTCAAAGCCATTACCTGTATAACTTTGTCACTTTTTGTAGACTGTACGCAACCACCTTTCCGTTGGCATGAGACCGCTAAAGGCTCACCCTTGCCCCAACCAATATACCACAACGAGCATAGCTTTGGCTCTAAGGACAGCGCTCACAATTCGCCTAATAGTCTGTTTTTTCCACTGGTCCTCCATTAAATGTCCAGAGAATACTCACCTCAACAGAAAACACCAACATTTCCAACTTCGCATCAGTATTCCAGATCTGCACCAGTGGTAACGATTGCCTTGCAATCATAGTGCTACCCTCCAGCAATTCCTTCTTCAGACGAATCGCCCCAATATCATTGATTCTCCTATTTTGAATATACCTCGGATGGGCCACCACCAACTCTGCCGGAGGACCCTTCAGTGGACCGTTTCGGTAAACAGCCTCCTCCCCATGCACCACCCGGAACATATTCGGAAACCTCCTGTACAAACCACTGCACCAGTGCGGGGGATACATTAAACCATTAGCAAAAATCAATTGATTTGTGTATCTGTGTTTGTTGTCTAGCATCAAACTTAAAGAAGCAAATTACAAACTCAACTGTGTATCGTAAAAACAATGAGCTGCCGTAATGACAATCCTTGGCGAAACCAATATTCCTCCGCAAACATCAGATGTAGAGAATCTACGGGTTTTTCTCACCACAAGGACCTGCAAGCAAGGTATTGAATGGGCGGTAGGTATTGCACACAGAAAGATGTCCTCTGCCATAGGGACATACTCGTACATATGTACATTTTGGCAAATGTCACTTCTGTTTAATTAAAAATGTTACCGCTATTTCCGTGTGATTAGGTTTGGAGCTTGTTGGCATCTGTGTTGCTGTAGTAGGAACGATTTCTGTTATTTGATCGGGTATTGTGGCTGCTTTTTCACCGCTGGACAGGATGTTCTTCCATCTATCGTATTCAGTAGAGGTGCAGCACAGGACTAGTGGTAGAAAGAAGAGAGCTCTTGACAAAATTAAATTCATTTCAATTGTCTATTTTGGCGTGACACACTACAGGAGACGTTTCGTGTGATTGAAATCGATAATTGATTTGAACAGGTAGTAAGGAGAATCCGTCAGACAGCTTAGATTGCTGGTTGTAGTTTTTTTGTACTTTTTTTTTTAAGGACAGAGTGGGAGAGAACCCCCCTAGTGATGTTTTGTACTATCCCATATGGGAGACATCTGTGCGGTTTGTGTCCTAGCTGAAATCAAGTTCTTGAAGGGGTGTTAGGCCTTTGTACAAATTTTTAGTCTGCTACGAGCCATTCACACATAAAGTGCTCGGCAGTTTTAGTGTCCTCTAGACATAGTCCACAGGTGTCAGATTGGCTAATGGCCATTTTCGTAACGTAACGTGGTACAACAACCAGTAAGGAAGTCATGCAAAAACTGTGCAGTGTGAGTCTCTTTTGTGTTGTTCCCAATGATATCGATCTATCCTTACTTGGCTGAAAGGTGCGCCACCTACGGGCTTGGATTCGGAGCTCTGATCTGGCCACCCCATAAACAATCTCATTGATGGTCTATCCCTTATGAGGAGAGACCAAGGTCTGCGATAGAGTGTGTTGTATAGGAAGCCAGGCGCCAATTCTAAACTAGTCTTGACTCAAAGCCACAAAAGGGTTCAGGGTCTATGAGTTTGGATTGGGAGCCAAATCTAGTTCATCAGCGATCTCATTGCCAGCGATGACCTTATGACCAGGGACTCAGATGGGTAAAGAGGCAATTTCAAACTAGTTTTGACCCCAAAGCTGTAAGACCGCATGTGGTCCAAGGCCTAGCACCTTGTGAACATTCGTGTTGTGCGTGTTATGTTTTTTCGAACAACTGGAGGGGACCCATAGTTTAGTGCCACATCCGAAAGACAGTTTTTTGACAGTTATTAAACTGAGACGTTTGTCAGACATTCGCGAGAGGTGGGATTGTGAAAAAACTTTTTGGGATTCGAACCTCACCTTGACAGGGCTTCATAAGCTTCGATTTTATTTCTGTAGCAAATACCGCCTTCCTGTCGACGAAAAGGGTGATACGCTCACGTTGTATTGTTAATGATAGGACCTCCGCTTGAAAAACCCTGCTGTGGGTTGGGAGTCTGAAAAGATTCCTGCCCCTACACCAATGCTCATCTTGGGACCGTCAGTGTAAACTTCTCTCTCTTGCGCGCTTAGGCTTTTAAAGTCCAGATATGACGTTATGTAGTCGGTTGTTGCTACATAGCCTACATATTCCTGTGGGATGATAATATGGCCTGATGTGTTCGGTCTCCAGCTGATCTTTAGGCCGCTTATAGCAGTCGATTGCATAAAAAAGTCTAGCGGAAGTAGGTTGAGGACGGCCTCGAGTTCTGTTGTGTTGGATGTAGTTTTTCTTATTGCACAGGTAGCTTCCATCTACCCTAGCTTTTGGACTTTCGTGATGGGTTTCCTCTTGCTGGCACCATTCCACTAGATGAGTATAGGCCTCACAATGGCCGTATACAGGTACACCTATAGGACTAATTACGTGAGGCAAAGCGGAGCCCAAAATAAAAGTACAAAACCCATGGAAACCCTCTGCATGAAAGTCGGTGAACAATTTTGGGCGAAGCTTTAAAGTGCGACAATCAATTTATGCAAATACTTACACGAATATGTATCAGTTCTCCTCGTTTCAATAATCTATTCAACATCCCCCTACATCATACAATTACTCCGATAACTTCATTATGAATACCCACAAGGCAATATCCCTTGTCTTGGCAACATCCAACTCAAACGTTCACTCGTACTCCATCTGTGGATCCTAAGAAAGTCATTGCTCAAAACTAAAACCCTCAAATTGGCCCTAGCACCCTTTATCTGTAACTAAATCAGGAATCAATTTAACAGCAGGATATTCAAATTCAAATTCACTCACAACTATCAAGCAAACATCAACACAAAGTTAAAGGATATCCACTGACCCCTTTGCCTTCCCCCGTCAGTCGCCACATCCGGTTCGTCGGCATCTGAACTCATTAAATGGAAATCGGAATTTTGTAAACATCCCAATCTGACATCCGACGCTAAAGTGTCGAAAAGATAGATAGCAACAAAACTAGACCAAAGAATGAGGGTTCAGATGGGAAATGAAGTGACACAGGAAATAATTTCATTACGTTTCCTTTGTTTGACTCCTGCCATCGTTCCCGAATAACATTCTCTAACGAAAAGTGTCCTTTTATTGCATCCGGTGTTAGATGGATGGTAGGTATACCATTGACTGTCGCTATACATTTTTTTTTTTTTAATGGACTTTGAGACTTCCGGTGGAGAAAGGGAGAGACTTTCAGCTTTTGTTTGTGGGTTAACGTCATTTCGACGAAACGAAATTAATCTGGAATGTATCCTTTTCGCTTGATTTCTTGTTGGTTGACTCATAACTTTGGTGGTAGTGTGGGTAACAGACGTTGGCTTCAGTTTGTGCATTTCTGGTGTCGAAATGGCGCTGATTATTGTATGTCTTGATTGATTATTCGAGGAATTTATAATCAACATCAGAAGTTAGGTTAGGTTCGGTTGAAAAGGGGTGTGTACCACGAAAGGTGCTTCCATGGGTCTATTGATGGGTGCCCTGTGGCTTGCTTGTCACTGCTCACTTGGACCAACACGCGTCCCCATTTGAACCTAAAAAGACCGTCTAACACTGTTGCTAGTAAGGTTGTCTCTGCCCGAATCAGTCTGTACTCCTTATAAATCGCTTTAAGTCCATCAGCGAAGCTTGTGCGAGCTCGTGTAGTTCTCCAAAGAGGAGTGTGTTTCCTATATGATGCAGTCGAAGGTCTTGGAGATTTGGGCAGTCGCAGAGCTAGTATTTGATGGATTCTATTTGCTCCTGGAGCAGTCCGGTGAGTTCGCGTCCTGGCAGGTGGGGATTACCTTTTTCCCCATAGCTAATGGGCTTTTAGTTCTTCCTTCTGGTCAAGGACTGCGCAATATAATGCAAACACCTTTCGACAACCAAGCGCAGTGGGTTAGTTCCCTGCTCTTAAGATCCATCTTCCCTTTCATATAAATCCTGTAAGTCTTTCGAAAGTTATAAGCGTGAAAGCTTGACGTTTTTTTTATTATAAACTTAGTCGTTTGTTTTTGTATTCGGGTGCAAATTATGTTATCCTTTAGCGAGATTAAATGGCTTTCTCTTGTAATGACAAACACTTTCTTAATTTCTATTACGTAGGTTCGGATTCATCCTGAATTTTAATGCTCATCTTGTTTTTGTTTTCTCGTTTCAGGCCATGTTCGAAACGCGCCGGGTGTGAAATTGTTTATAAAAAATTGCGTAACGAATACGATGTCCCTCGCGAAAAAAAAAACGGTCGTCAATTTTAATCGGCTTTTCATTGGGTGCTCCTTTTATCAGTGCTCTCGTGATCTATAGTTACCCTTCGCGAAAAAAGGTTTTCGTGTTTCCGTGTACTGCCTACCTTCGATTTTTCTAAGCAGTTCGTGACGTGTAAAGTGACGTGTTTTTATAAAAAGCTCACCTTACCTGTCTGTCGATTATGATTAAAGAGGTTTTCCCTCGCGAAAAAAAAGTGCATCTCTCTATAATCCCCTATCTTCCGCCTGCCTACCCTCGCGTTCAAAGTCTTGAGGTCTTTCCCTTAATGTCTTTGAAAACCGTTCTGTCAGCGTGCTCTTAGGACTCAATATTCAATAGTGTTCGCGTGTGTTTAATTCCCGATCGTTATCGTTATCGATATCGTTAATTCAATTCAGTGTTTGGAGAGTTTCAACACCAAATGGATGCCAGCAAGAGGATTGTTTCTTAGAAGGTGAGTGGCCATTACAAATTTATATCCTGTCAAGTTTTTTAAATGACTTCTATTGCATTCAATATTATTGTGTCCCTTCTTACATATGTAAATTCCTGAGCTCTCAAGTCGCTCAAGGGCGTCCATTATTCTATTAATAGTCGTGTTTTTTTTTTTCTTAAGAACTTTGAAGCCATTTTCTATCCAAATTCCTCAGGTCTTTGTGCTTTGTTGGTTGGTTACAAAGGGTGAGCGTGTGCTCCTCATTTGGGCCTCCATAGGGCCCGTTGAATTCCCCTCATCTGTCGAGCGGTTTGGAATAGTTGTGTGGTGTTGGAACTGTACTTTGAGAGGGGATGTAGATATGGATATCATGGGGAGTATAAGAGGAAGTGATAGAAAAATCGTCTTGTTCATCTAGCGAACTCCTAATTGAGGTGTGTTAGATCCGGTATCGTTGAGGATCTTAGGATTTTCAGTTCTAACTCGCTGTTGTCGGGCAGTGAGTCGCAGAGGAAGTGTTCTGTATCTTCGTTCTCCTCCTGAGAGTTGGTACAAATTGTTGTTTCAGTTAGCCCGAGTCTGAACGAATGTTTGTTAAGGTCGTTGTGCTGTATTGTTACTCCGTTCTTTTTCTGGGCCTGTTTTATTCATCTGCACATAGATAATCGTTTTAATGGTTGTCAGAGGAACCCCTATTGTCTTTTCGGGATTTAGTTCTATGTTACTCGCTCTTTTCCTTGCTCATGGTCCTTTGTTGGCGCATTGCTGTTGTATTTATCAGGACTTACATGAAGCTTTGTATAAACGAAAGTGGATTTGGGAGCAATTCCTTAGGCTCTCTTCCAATCCTTCAGTTTTCTGTAGCATGTGATAATTAAATAAGAGAGTAAGAAGCAGAAGAAGAATGGCTACAGTAGTTTCCATAGGGTCTGTTGGGCTCTCTCTCTCTCTGTGCGTTCTGGTTCTGTGCTATTGCACGAATGTGCGTGTGGTCCTTTGCGTATGGGTGTGCGTCTTTGATATATTCTTAGATTTTCTGGTGTTGAAGTTCCTTCCAGTCTTATCAGCGTCTCCCGTTGAGTGTGAAACCGTGGGCACTATACGAACACATGAGCCACCACACTGAGCACTGAGCCGCGGCACCCACTCAGTGTGGAAATATTTTTAATACTTCCCAACGTTGTCAATCAAGGCGTTCGGTGCTTTCTTTCATAAGAATAAGTCCAACCCGTTAGACTTTAGGACAGATGCGCATAATTATGATCACAAATGGACACGTGAAGGACATAAACTTCCTTCTGGCTTTGATGTAGTTGCTGGCAAAACAAGAGTACACATACATATGTACATGCGTACATATGCATGTTGAAAAGGAATAAATTTCTAGGCGACATAATCGGTCTACTTTTATCCAGGAAATCACTCCCTTTCTTGACATGAAGCCAGTCTTTCACAAGCGATGGCCTTCTCTGACTTCCTACGCAATCTTTAATAATTAAAGCTCTGGGGTTTGACTATTAAATGCGAGTCCTTAACGAGCAAAGCTAGTCTTTTGCTATCATTTGCGGCCTTAAGCCGGTCTTACCCTCTGTTTCAAGTGCGATACTAGAGCCTGGTAAAGCAATCAGGGCTTAAGCGACTGGGGCCATTCGAAAATAAAGCAAACAACATCAGCTTTCGTCGACCGGACTCAATGCCAAACTGCTGGACCCAGTATTTCACGAATGGAGTTGATCTGAGAAAAACCCTGGCACATTGTAGATTAAGTTTTTTTCTTAAGGTTTAAGCGTACTGCGACCTTGTAGATCAATCGTGATCCCCCGATTTGGAGGTCTAGTCCATGAGTCTAGTTCTTTGTGGACTAGTGCTCAACATTCCCTAAGAATGTGTTCTGGGGTTTCCCCAGCCTTTCCTCAAAATTTGAAAGACCACGTTGTTCTAAGCCCAGTTTTCTGAGGTGTTTCTTAAGTCTGCAGTGACTTGTTAGGACGCCTGTAAGTCAGCCAGACCTGGATTCTTTTCCCGTTACAATTCCCGAGAGGCACTTTGGCCTGCCTTAGCTCAGGGAGTTTCTCCCAAAGTCTTGTTCTTTTGTGGTTATTCTCCTTTCATTTATCGCATGCGATCCCAGAGCTATTTGAGCTCTGACTTGCTAGTTCGTCAGCTGCTGGTACTCAGTAGATGGTGACTCTGTTATTCTCACTCAGTAGGGTTACCTTGGCAAGACACTTCCACTCCAGTGTATGAGTGGCAGCCTGCCTATCCAACAGTGATATCTTCCTATCGACGCCAAATTGGGCCCGTAGACCTCTGTTTTCAAAATACTGGGCTTTGTTCCCATGGCTTCCGAGTACTTGGTTCCGTGTACAATGGCTTTATTTCCTGGTATTTTGCTGGAGTTGGTACAACCCGACTTCACTACTCCATTCTCTTTTTCTGCTCAGCTTTCAGTTGAATTTTCACTCGAAGGAGTATACCTTGACCATACCACCCCTGGGCCAGTAAAAAGCGGGACTGATTTGTAAGCGATGCATTTGTCTTTCCCTATAAAAAAAATGAGGCGGAGAAATTAGCTCAATATTGTAGTCAGTTCCCAGTCAGATGTGTACAGTCTCTGTCTAATGAAGCCAGTCTGTGCTTTCTTTGACAATCAAAGCCATGCATTGACCTCTACACTCATACTTTAGTTACATCAATCGGATCTAAATAGCCAAACTGGGTCTTAATCTCAGACTGCCGGAAGGATTTAGTCACCTTATACGGGTTTCACTGCTAAACAACAAAAGCCACCTTTTGACTACTGAAGTCGATTTTAACTACGGAACTCTCAGCAGATGCTGAATCTCAAAGTCGGGCAACACTCATCATTGCACCGACTTTGACGATTGAAGGTCGTAGCTTATAAATTAAGCCTGTCTTTGATAATTAAAATCAGTCTTTATCTACAAAAGTACGTGTTTCATTGGGTAATGGAACCTTTGAGACAGGTTTTGATTTTAAGGTCTGACGTTTGACTTCCCGTGTTATACTTTATTTGTTTCAGGTTTCACTTGCTCTACTGCAGCTGCTGTCTACTACCATGTTCAACTCACGTTTATTTACCTTTCGAGCTTGTTTTCAAGTGGCCATGAACTAAGCAGATGCCCGGGAGGATTCTGAGAAAGGTTTGAGACATTTTTGAGACCTTTGAGACCAAGCCACAACACTGACCGATTTTTGTTTGTAAGACTTCGTATCGACTGGATCTGGCATTAGTACCCTTCTTTGCGGTCTTAATGATAGGGTTCCACGTCTGTGGACTCCTGGTTGTGTCCTGAGTGCCCAACGCATTCGTTGCTTAATATTGAACTCGTCTGCTGTTGCAGGGTTTCTTAGGCTTCCAACATCTTATTGAACATACTTAGGTGAATGGTTATGACAAGTCCTAGTCCAAGCTAAAGAGACTCCTGCTTACTAGAATAAATTATTGCTGCGGGCCTAGGCTGAACAACCAAAACGTATCACTTAGGTAAACATGCGAGTGACGTGTCGAACGGAAAAATCGGAGATTCAAACCTGTCTTTAAAATATGTATTCACCTAAGCCATCCCACGCCATTGCAATTTTACGTAACTTTTTCATCGAAATTCGCTTGGAGAATCCTGAGAAACAGCGACTTGAGCTATGCAGATTGTCTTAAGGCAAGGCCCACAGAATTCAAACTCAAGTTTGTACACTATCATCCAAGGTTCCCGCCCTCGCAGTTTTGGTCCGATTCTTGTTCTTTTCTTTCATGTTAATCGGACGTGATAGTGGTGGCTCATTTGAAGGGCTTCGTGTTTTTTCAACCAACAAGCCAAGACTTCAACCAAGTAGCACTCCAAGTTAGTTGAGGTCTTCCTCTACTTGTGTGCGCCACCGAAGGTTGAGGTGGTCTCCTACTGCGATGTTCGGTAAACTCTTGTTTCACTCATATGACCAACAGCGGCCTGGTTGTAGCTAACCACTTTCCTTCGATCTAGTGAAGCCCTTTCTACCTTAATTCACTTCAAGCTTGTTTGTTGTTTTGGGTTCAGTCTCCCCCCCAGCTCTTTCGTACTGATATCGATTCCTTCCCCCACTCTTCTGGGAGAACGCATTCACTGTTTATTTTAAAGAACGCTCGTTCACCCCTCTATTTGAATACCAGCACAGGCACGAACCCAAATCCCCTTTATGTCGCAACCTATTGAAATCCAAGATTCAACATCTCTTCAATTCCACTTCAAGTAAATGGAATTTTTCCACCCATCGTGTTACCAAAGACAATTTTGCGAAACTATAGCCACCATAAGTCCTTCCCCACTCGACTTTGGAAGGATACTCCTTTTGATGTTGTACGTCTCTGAGGTGTTACATGTTCGCATCAGCACCAGCACCACGGTTACAAGATGAGATAACAAGCAGAGTGTAAACAGACGAAAGGGAAGCCCCACCTTGGTGTGTCTAATTAGGAGCATTTTATATTTGCACGGGGACATGACACGCCATTCACAGGGGGGTGGGTTGCCTTGAAAATAACTTTCCTGTAAGACATACCTTCTTCCCTTTAAAATGGAAACTATGATCTAATTGATGCGGGAAAAGCGTTTTACATCTGCTGCTGATGATGATGATGATGTCATGATGATGATGAGGATGTTGATGTCGTGGGTGTTAAACAGGAAACTCCACTTGCCAAAAGGATGTGTCAGAGTTAATCGAAGGGAAATCTCATTTATGTGGGGGTGAACTCTGCCAACTTTAATTGCAAATGAGCTTTGTTTGCTTGGGAAGAGTGTGCCAAATGAAAACTGACAGTGAGAAGATGCTTTGAGGTGTTTTAATCAAATGAACGCCGGAATATTCTACTACCTTCGAGACCAAAATTTAGTCTATTAATACGATATGACGAAACTGGTTTCCCTTCAGGATCAGTCTGTGCGACTGTCCTTTTCTATTTTATGGCTTTTTGCGGCACAGTGTGCTGGATTGATTGATTGGATCTCTGTATAACCTGAACTACGTTGACTTATTTGAGGTACCCTAGGGTTCACTGCTCTCACCTATTCCTTTTCTGATTTTTAATTTAGTTTGCCGACTCTTTATCGAAGATGAACTATAACCCGTCCTTTAAAGGTCTCGAATTTCGTGTCGAAATAGCTAAACACGTTTAAAGGTGCACGTGGATGTGCGGGTATTGGCAAGCTTCTTTAACTTCTGCAGGTGATCTAGACACAGATGCTGCAACTGGTGTTGCTAAGTGCACTGAGTTCCGCAAAAGATGCAAACTCCACTCCTTTTACTCTTACAAGCTTGGCTTCTTAAAACTTGAATACTCTCAAGGAGCTTCCAGTCTCTTTAGTACAATCAAATCAAAGGCGGTCAGGAAATGACGTGACGCACAAATCATCATCATCAGACACTATTTGACTTCCCGGACATACATAGCATTCGACAAGGATAAGTCAGCAATGAACATCAGTGAAGTGGACACATTCATTCTGCCAAAGATTGCTCAACTGTGTAGTGCAATAGATGGTTTAATAGAAAAGATACCACCTTGTCCTGTCTATCCAGTGAGGACTGTACTGTCGCTCCTATGTTATGGCCGGAGTTAAAAAAAACGAAACAAAGAGTCTTCTGGTCATGTTCCTCAAATAGAAAGTAGAGTCCAACGATTTTGCAGAAGCTGTGGAGATGAAGAAGTAGTGTAGTCAATCTGCTACACCAATTTCCACTCAGGGTCCAGGTTTTTGGCAAGCACCACAGAAGTCAAAGCAGCGCAGATATCGGATCCAGCTTCATAACGAGCTGCTTTTCAAGTCCGCCATTAACAGGATAAGTTGGTTTTCCTCCTTTAAGTGGACCATTAGGTCTTCGAGCAACGTCATCAGTCCTTATCCATCACACGACCTTCTATAACCTTACCTAACCTAATTTTGATGTTATCTGCTGGTGTTTAACGACAAGCTTGTCGACTGGTAAGCGATCAGACAAGTGCCGATGAAATGCAGTCCTGTCATGCATCTGTTACGAGTCCTTACCTCTTAAAGTCTGCTTTTAGAGATGGTAATAGTGTCTGTTGTCCATATCCTACAGTAGTCTGAGTTCACTCAGTGGATTGCTCGTGGTATGGACCGTGAGTCTACTATATTCGCCTTGAAAAACTTGTCAAGACTTGAACTTAAAAATTGTATGTCCTGTCACCCCTCGAGGGGCATAGGACTTCATCTACACCTGCCCGCCATTGTGTTCGGAGTCGTTTTAACTCTCTCCAATCCATCCTCAGTCTGAGATTCCTTCTCAACTGTTTTACGCCTCGTGTCGCTTGGGTGTCCCGATGTTCTGCTTAATTGTGTTAGCGGAGTCCATTGGTAAAGTGTGACCTAATCCACTGCCCTTTCTAAGGTGACGTCAACAAGCTTCTGGCGCCTTCTCATATACATAAAACTGCTGGTTTGCGATACGGTTGGGCCAGAAAATCCTAAGGATGTTGCGTAGACACCTATTGACGAAGGACTGTAGCGTGCCAATGACAGTTGATCATATCCTCCACAGTAATACCAATTCGACATTAGTGCTAAACAGTCGCGCAGCTGTACACATTGCTTCTTCCGATCTTAGACATGAAATTATTCTTCAAGTGTCCTGTACCTTCATGTTAGTCTTCGAACTTCTCCTTTCCACATCGTCCTCTTCTCGTTGTTCGCATAAAGTCTGCGGTCGTATTCCGCTTGACAGTTCATAGAATCCTTGTCTCGAGAATTAATTTAAACTGCTTCCGCGTCTTTGCTTTCCGAATCCTGTTGGTTTGACATTTATTCCTCCCTTCATCTCTTTCAGTATTTTTTTCTTTTGCTTTCGCCCAATTAATTCTCTAAGTAAACAGCACAAATCCTTTCAATTATTTGATGAACATTGTTTAAGAGAAAACCCAAGGAATAAAAAAGTAACAAAAACGCCACAAAAAGACACACCAACGTCGACTGTACGGGTATTAACTTAAGACCTCCGCCGCCATCGAATGTGCCACCGCCACACCGCTGCACCCAACCAACTCGTGCTCATCAGGAGAGTGGTAAACAAAACTTAAAGAAACTTGATATCATTTCATAATCCTTTCTGTACGCCATTCTCGGTTGATCCTTTTATTTTCTGAAATCTCAGCTTCATTCATTGCCACCATTCAGGAATCTACACCCTCCCCGCATGCTATGTCTGCGCTATTCGACTTGTGTTCATGTCCTGCGAGAGGGCGGTACCACGGTAGTTGTCACAAAGTTTACTCATCGCGACCATATTCAAAATCAGGGCTCTTCGTCTTTTGCTCCTTGGTTACCACCACGAAATTAATTATTCAAAACGTAGCCAGAAAGTAAGGAAACGACAGCGGCAAGGACAACGCCAACGCCAATGCCATCATCAACGACAACGACAACGACAACGGTTAGCGACAACAGGACAAGAACTTTAACGAAGCGCCTTTTGCTTCGCTTATAATTTAATCATAAAATTGTGCGGTTTTTAGCGGTCGGGCGAAGGACCTGGCAGGAAGAAATATCGTGATGGTTTTCGTTTTTCTTTAAATCACCAGGAAGGAATTCCACGATTCATGATTCAGTGAGTGTGGCTACGGGTTAAGTAATTTTTTAATTGGTCTAATTGAGCCGTTGGCTTTTCAAGGATTTAGTCTTTCGCTCTCGCTGTGTCCTTGGATCGGAAAGATAGGGAGCAGCTGAAACTGACATGACGGTCATGGTTGAATGGGTTTAACCACATTCAATGAAGGATTTCTCGTCTGCTAATGGATTGACTGTGTTTGGAAATCTCTGCTATCTGCGTTGGCCGGGGGGCGGGAATTTAAAAGTTTTGCTGTTCAGGAGTCCGGCATCAGGAAGTCGAATGGACAATTCACGGCTGCATTGCAAAACACTCATTCATGACGAATTGTAGGAGTTCCTCTCGATTTAATATACTTTTCAAGGACTGGGGATGATGGCATATGGACATCCGTATGCCCTGAGTGCAATTGTAAATGTTGCAGATACATTTTGGTTTGTGAGATGGAAGTGCGACCCAAGGTGAAACCAAGGAACTCGGGCTACTTATGGTGGATCATTGAGGTATATCCTGCAGTAGGCTAGAGTTTTAACCAATCACATCTAGTGACTTGGAGACACGATAGGTACTAAAGTCGGTCGCTTGGAGAGCAATTTAATTCACTCGTACATGTGACGAACTTTTCTCAAGAATCCTCTAAAGGTGTTTATTTCCATTCCTTTCCATCAAAAGCAACACTGGTTAGAATAAGTTCTTGTAAGGAAACCCATTCTACTGTGATTTTATTGGCATAAGCGTATTGCGAACTTGAAGATTTATTGCCCTCCCTCCACCTGGAGTTCTAGTCGATGTGCTGCTCGACTTAGATCACCTTCTCCAGTCCAATTTCCTTGATCAACCGGTGTATCTGGTGGGGATCCAATAAAGGTAGATTCCAGGGGTTTCCTTCTTTGGTGGATTAGTGCTCCACATTCCTTGAGAGGGTGCCCTGAAGTCTTCTGAACATGACCCCGTCGCGCTCTTTACACAGTTCCTTTAGTGTTCCTTTAGTCTACAGTGATCCGCAGTCGGTTTTACAGATGTTTATACAGACGTCCGATAACAATTTTCGAGAAGATCTTTCGGCTGTCTTAGCTTAGGGAGTTCTTCCCAAAGTTTCGTTCTTTTGCAGTACTCCTCCTTCTTTAGCTATTCCCGTATCGTATGCAGAATGCTTCGGGAAGGTAAGGAACTTCTCTGAAGTTGTCCTTGCAAGTTCGTCAGCCACTTCACTTCTCTCCATTCCCACGTGACCGGGTACCCAGTAGAAGGTGACCCTGTTATTCTCACTCAGTTGGTTTATCTTGGCTAGGCGCTCCAAGACCAGTGTAAACCTGATTTTATACGAGCTTCAAGCTTTGGTGGTGACCTGGCTATTGGACGGTATTGCGATATCTTGTCCGCGATACTTCCTATCGAGGTAAGATTGGGTGCATCTTCCGATCGCATGGACCTCTGCTTGGCTTCCGAGTACTTGGCTCTGAGCCCGTATACATCTGCTCCAGTTCCTATGGATTGGATTGGATTCATCCGTGTAATCGGTGCATTCCGACTTCACTACTTTTTCCCTCTTTTACCGTACACCTTCCAGTTGAATTTTCTATCTTAAGCATTTTCTCTTGACCATATCGTCTCTGAGTGGTGACAGCGGAGTGCCTGCTTTTGACCTGGACGGTGTAAGTTCAAACCCCCCTAAGGGAACAGCACAACATATAAACGAATGAAATCTGAGCTTCCCCAACTACTATACCTAAAAAGGAGTTGCTGCCTGGTAGCACAATGGACCGTATGGATTCTGAGTGCTTCTGGGGTTTAGTTGCTCTTTAAAAAAAAAATTAAAACCCCTGGGCCAGTCCAAAAGCAGAACTGACTTGGAAGTTATTGCTCCCTGTCTGTGTGTGATGCATTTGCCTTTCCCGATGCCCATTAGTAATCCTTTAATAAGCTCCAGTCTGCTTCTCTAGTTTGACGAAGCGACTGTTGCGAAGAAGACGTATTTTTGTTTCAATTTCTGCATTAGTGTCACTGTCCATGTAAGCAGGTAATAGCACTGAATTTGTGCGGAACTTGGCCTAGCTTGGCTCTGCTATAAAGTCTGCTAACAACACCTCTTCTTGCCAATCGCTGTTTTCTCGTGGTGAGAGGTAGGGCTCTATCCCAAGCAATTAAGGAGATTCTATACAAGACCCTTAGCATCCTATTCCAGCTTTATGGTTATTTCAAGACAAATTTTTTCCTAAAATATTCGAACCCGCTTACGTTGACGGACATTGGAGGAGAAGCTTCAAGACGAAATATGCGAGATATAGAGGAACATCGACCTAGTCAAAAAAAACTGCACTAGGACTTGAAAACCAATGCTCCGCCTTAGAAAGTCTTCGAATCGAACTCGGAGTGAAAACGAAGCAGACGAAAACCTCGCCTAAGATGGCGCACACAAGTAGAAGGCGACCTCAACCTCAACCTCGACTCACTGGAGAGGCTTCTTGGTTGAGGCCCATATTCACTCCGAACTGTAGCGCCATCTAAGTGAGTAAGTATATTGTCATCGACCAGAACCCAGAGAAGGGGGGATATAACGCCATCTGTTGAGTTCCTCTGGTTACGAATTTCCTAATTCAACTGCATCCGAGAGCGGAATCGATATTTCTGGTGCCGAACATTTTGCAGATCCAATTGGGAACGAATTTTGGCGTTCTCTGGGACTCGAACTTTAAACCTCCCGCTCAGTAGTCCAACGCACCAACCACTAAGTCACGGCGCCAACATGTCAAGGAAGGCAGTCAATGTGAATTCCCTGTACTGAAGGCTCATTTCGACGTTTCCTTCCACTTCATGTAGAGCTCTTTCTACCGATTTACCTCTTAAATGTGTGCGTTGAGCTTTGCATTCGGTGCCGTTGCAAGGTCCTCGTTGATTGAAATTGAATCTCTTAGCGCTTATTCACCAAATCAGGCCATCATTGAAGGTATATCACTTGTCTGTTGTCATAAATTCGTTTTACCACCCATGCCATGCGGTCCCCATTTCTCAGACACACTTTGAGTGCCCATCTAGGAAGCAACTACTTACAAACACATGTGCCCTCAACCTTGACTAACCACAGACAGTCTCTAAAAACACTTTAAAAAAAAAAATTCTTTATTCATAGCATCAACACTTCCGGCTGAGAATATACGCAGTATAAATTCTTTTTTGTTTCACTTATTCCACTATCTTAGCCAATCTAATACAAAAACACTTCCAATACACACACAGGCCATCAAGGACACATCTCAAATTATGTCGTTCTCCTGATAGTATGACGAACCATCTGGTCGCTTACACTTGAACCTTTGCTTACAACATTCCGGATACGGTTTATCAACATTTATCCTCTCGCCGCGATTGCAGTTCTGCAGGCGAATTTTTCCACAACTGTTCCGGAAACGAAACAAGCAAAAATTAAATCAAATTCTCCCTAAATCCACCACGAAGCTCACCCTTCGACCAACACCGATCCATCCTCGTTGCATGTCAACCGCTGACATGGCAGCGGTCCAGCACTAACACCCAACTTAAGCTCCTCACTGCGATAGATACATTTCCCAGGATTACCTGTGAAAATCACACACAAACCGATAGTTGCATAGATACTCGTACACTCCTTACCAAACCTTCTCTCACTCACTTTCATCCGCTGCAATGGTTATGGAATAGCCCTCCCCGCGAGCTGTCAGAATCCCTAAAACCACTAAAACTACACCCACCGCGAGCACTTGAATTCTCGATGCGTCCATCGCTTGCACTGGAATTTTTCTAGAACCAATTCGGCGGTTCTATTTATAAGCGAACGTGTGGGCCACCAAGAGCGGTCGAGAGCGCCGGGGACTCGTAATATACTATTTACAATTCGATTCGAATGTTTTGGTAGATTTTGCTATTTTTATTTGTTTTCGAGCACGGCACAGGGTCGCCGGGGGTTATCGAAGACGACGACGACGACGTTTCAAAACCGCGCGCTATGATATGAAGGAACCACCGCCACAATAATAAAAAAAAAAAAAAAAAAAAGAAAATCTTTTCGATCGAATGGAATCTAATTCGCGAATCGCAATGTTTGCTGGAAGAGAGGGAGCGTTTGTTTGTGTTGCTGTTTAGTGGGTCGCGTTTGACACTGTACACCCGAAGCCCAGAGAATGATGAATGAGATGCGTGAATTTGAGGAAGGCCCGACGACGGACGGACGCGAACATGTCTTATCGTCTATGGAGATCTTTGTGTTCGATGTGGGAATGGGACAGTACACAGCGAGATACATTCGGTGGGACGCTGATTATGCTGAATGTGGCTAAGTGAAGTTATCAGCGTGCGGCATGTGTGGGGGAGGAATGGCGGTGGGTGGACACGGGGCCAGCTAGGGGATATAATTCAATTTGTTTACTCTAATTGATGTGCGGAGAGGGATGTGACCTATTAGATTTTTAAATGTAATTAAAAGCAGCGGATATTTCTATCTTCTGGAAATGTGGCTACACTGAGAGAAATCGTTCGGCAGTTGGACGTACGATCGGTTGATGAGTTTAAAGAGTTTCGGTCTTAATTAGCTTTGCTGATGCAGGGAGATGGCGGTACTGGTGGACAGTTGCATCAATTTCATTGCTGGCGTTGCACAGCGGTAGAAAGACTAGCTACCTCTCTCTCATAAGTAAGATTCAGAGAATGGCTTGCGTTTCTGGTACCAGCGTGTTCCGGACAACCCCTACGGCCGACACCTATGGAAACGAAATTGCAATGAAATCGGCGTTGCGACGTTGGAGTCATCGCAGTGGTATTCCAGCGATACTGGGCACGCTACTATCCTCAATCCTGAATACCTAAAAATAGAAGCCACGGACTAAGTCACACCCTTTCACACGTATTCCCAGCGGACAAAAATGGGCAGAGAACACGTTTATTAATAATTCTCCACTGGAAATCTACACTGACGGGTCTAAGGCAGGCGAAGGTGTAGGCCGTGGGCCATTTTCAGGCCCCTTTGGCGTAAGCAGGTCTTTTAGACTACGAAGTGGAGGTCATGGCTATTCGTGAAGCCGCTGATTGGCCGCCGATGACAACGTCATTTACACCGACAGCCAGGCAGCTATGAAATCCCTCGAATCATCAAGAACGAGATCAAACACATGACACTCATACGTCCTAGAAAATTGCGAAGCAGACGAATTAGTCAGAAGTGGAACTAAATAAGACGCCTCGACCGTTGAATGGTGGCTTCTCTTACACATCGAAACGGTGAGATTCACTATCCCGACATTAGCTCGGCTTCAGGCAAATGTAATGCAGATGTGGCCACAGTTAGGTAGACGGGGGACGGAAGTTTGCTACTCATAAGCACACCACGCACACCAACCCTGGTTGGACTACTGACGAGTCATTAGGAAGATACACCTTGAAGCTTGAAATCCCGGCCTATCGCAGCCGGAACAATCAGGAATAATAACCCTTTCACGCCTAGACGCTTGAAATCTTCTCCTCCTTTCTCCTTTCCCAGCTGTATGGATGAGAAAGAGGAAGAATCACAATTCCACCTACTCAGCAACTGCTCTGCGTTATCCTCAGCAAGCTAAAATCCAAGAAAAAAGAAACCAGAATTTCTGTATAACAGATGCTATCGTTGACACGAGGTATCAAGGCCAGAGAGCCTCTCAGGCTAGATGGCAATTAAAAGAGCAACCAAACCCAGAAGAACTCTGACTCTATACGGTCCACTGTCCGTACTCCTTTTTGGTGCAAAAGTTAGAGAAACTCAGATTTTATTCGTTTCTCTGTTGTGGTTGCTGTTCCCTTAGCGGGGTTTGAACTTACACCGGCCAGGTCACAAGCAAACACACTACCATCACATGCGGGAACTATCTGTAGTTAGAGGAAAAACTACATTGAGATACTTTGTTTTGCAATCTTTCCAAGATAGAACACATCACAGGGCGTACTGATTAGGATGAGGCGATTATCGCTTCTGTAAGATTAGTTGAACCCGTCAGTGGCACAATTCCCTTCTTTATCTGCTGTAGTCAACGCTGACGGACTCATAAAATCACAATCTGCAGCTATACAGGCGCTAGACTTGATTGCGAACTACAACACAATCGACGATCTCTTGGCAGATACAAGGAAAATATTTACTGTGACACTACTGTGCGCCAGAGATGCAATATGTTCAAGTCTCTATAAGTCTATAAGTCTCAGCTAGAATTCTCTATCGACGTGACTTGGACATCGACAGAATCATCTCACGGTTCTCCATTCCCTTGTCGCAATAGGACACTCCCTACCGCATGGAACGCCTACCTCCGGTGGAATGAAAAGGCTTATTTGGTTTAGAAAAAAAAGTTGCGTTTACTTATTCGTATCCTTCGCTTTGATTTCACTGCACGTTGAGATTTAAATGACAACTAAGACAACCTAATCATCAGCTTTATCCTTATCCTCGCGATCTGCTTGATCTGCCTTATTTTCCGCATCGGATTGTTCAGCTTTTTCACGTTGACCGGCTTGATCCTTGTCTGCATTGGAGTCAGAACCTTCCTCATTTTTAAGTTGATTCCACTGCTTGATGATCATATTTCCATTACCGTCCTTACATCGATAGGTCATCTCACAACAGTCGGGATATCGTTTATCCATGTTTGCTGGACCCAGTAACGTGCAGTTAAGCAAACTTAATTGTCCACATCTGTCAAAAGATAGTTTGAGCTCATTCCTTGTCTTAACAGCTAGTGTCTTACTAACCCTTGCACCAAGATCGATCCATCCTCATTGCACTTCATATTTTGACAGGCTGTCGGCATCTGATTGTCACCCTTTGCAAGGATGTGTCCATTGAAGTAGCAAACACCAGGATGTTCTAAATTTCGTAAACATAAAATCGGTACAATCTGTTTCCTACTCCTTTACTCACTGATGCTGGCTGGAATGATGTACGAGTATCCATAGCAACTGGCCAAAATGCCGAAGAGCAGTGTTACAGTAAATACTTTCATGGTTGAGATCAGTCTTGTCTAGCTTTGAAGAGATCGTTGAATGTTGCAGTCGTCAACGCGATCTAGCGCTTTTATAGCTGCAGATTGTGGTGTCGCGTGTTTTTCGTAAAAAGAATTCCACAATCGATAATTAGTTAATGGGCTCGTCGACCTTCATGGCCACAGATAAACAAGCGAATTGTGTCAGAATGTAATCGCCGATGGGTTGAACCAATGTTAAGGGAAAGATAATCGTCCTATCCTGACGAACAACGTCATGTGATGCTTTGCATTTGCTCATGCCACTTAATCGAAATCTGGAATTCTGTCAGAGTGCCTAGATTCGATTAAGCATTGAGAGTTTCCTTAGATAAACCGCACCTTTCCCACGTAATTTTTATTCAACCGAAACCTATTAATCATAAATCAAACACATCCACTTCAACCTGACAACTGTGGTAGATACCACCGCAGTACAATCTCCCTTCCCTAACCCGAAAAATGTACACAGGAGCACACACATTTGGTGCACCCCGTGGCGGCAAGTACTCCTTCAAGTCAGAAATCGATTTAGATAAGCGGAGCTATGTGGAATTGAAGGACTTCAATTGTAATTCATTGCAATTCCCTTCACCTACATAACCCAGCAGCAAAAAAAAAGTACAAAAATAGACTCTGAACATAAATCCTGTCCCATGTACTGGGGGTGTGCGACACAAAAGGACCTGTTCAATTCCATCGATTGACACTCATTCGCATTTGCCATCATTTTTCAGAGATGAAGGCGCCCTCACTTCGAGTCCCAGTCTCAATAAATACAAATTAGATGAGATTTTCATATTTTATCCCTCCTTCGTCCGGGGAGCACCTAACCCGCCATCCCTTCCCCTTCCTTCGCCCCTCACTCATTGATACAATGAACCATGTCAAGCAGAGGTATTTGCCATATTTATTGGAAAATGATTTCTCGAAAGAACCGTATTATTTTCACCTTATTTAGGGGTTCATTGCTGGAATGGGTGTCGGGGATGTTTTCGCGGGAGACGAGCTTTAGAATGACGAGGGTTGGGTTGACGCCACAATAAATTTTAAGGGTTGCTTAATGGGATCGGGAAGATTAAAAGATTGTTAGTACCAATGCTGTGAAAATAACTTTGACAGCATTAATGATAGCTATTAGAAGGAACAAGTTGAAAAGGATGTACGACAGTAGTTGTAATCACTTGTTATTAAAGAGGGTGCTTCTATTCAGAGCCGCAGTATTTTCGATCAGGGTGTGTATAGAAGCCGAACTGAATACTTAAAGTGGGATGTTTTTGCATTGTCTTGAAGGGAATCCTTCTCCAATTGGATTTCAAAATAGTGTGACTCAATGCTTGACTAGGAAGTCGAATGTGTAGATTTTGTGACGAGACAACACAGTAGCCTAAAAGGCCACACCCGCCATATATAGCGTAGTGCTTGGGAAGGCGTCTGTTTGCTTAGCTAATTCTAAAATGTCACCGATTCCTTTCTTTTTGAGATGTGTTTGACGGCAGTATCGTCTGTCTTAATTTCGCTGTTGCATGGCAGTGGCAAAGAAAGAGTTCTACATCTTCCTCTTCGTCCGCAGTTGATATGGATTCTCGATCAGCTAGCCCGAGTTTGAACAAATTTTTATTCGTTCTACCATCAGTGTTCTGCTCAAGCTTAATGCCCGTTTTGCTGTGGTGCTACTTTGCACGCATCTAGATTCGTCGAGTAGTTATTGAATTCCTGTCGCATCTGCACATTGATTATAGCCTCAACAGTTGTCAGAGGGACCCCTATTGGCTTTTCGGGACGCGCTTCTTTGGTACCCGCTCTTTTACTTGCCACTTCAACTGCCTTTACTACTCACGAGAGACTAAGTCTATTGCGACTGGCAAGTAGCGATTTCGACATGGGGTCCGTGATCGTGCTCATTGCTGCTTCGATGTGCTCCTTGCGTCTTCTACGAGTATTTTTGTTGCCACTACCTGAACCATTTCGATTGGTTCAAGATGGCAAAAGGTGCCACCCCTGATTCCCCTGATATGTTAGAGGCATCTGTTTCGAATACTCAACTCCAGTTTCGCCCAAGTTGATTGAGGTCCCCTAACACTTGCGTGCGCCACCTGAGTTGTGGGCTTCCTTTATTGCCGTCTCCCTCGAGATTTTCTGGGCCGGAGCTTTAGCGTCCATGCGCTCTACATAACCTGGCCACCTCAGTCATTAGAACTTCACTCTTCTCGCCAAGTCGATGTTGCTGTACAGCCCGTACAGTTCGTCGTTGTATCTCCTTCTCCAATCACTCGAACAATTTTCCTCTCGAAACAATCAAGGGTAACCTCATGCACAGTACATGCACCATAAAGCAGGACTGGGATGATTAAGGGTCATAAAGGGTTACTTTAGTTGTTGAGCGAGAGCTTTGCCTCTGCACAGCCTTCTTAGCCCACAGAAACAGCGGCTTGCAAAAGTTATTCTTCATCTGATCTCAGCGCTGGTGTTCTTATCTGTATTAACAGCGGGGCCTAGGTGTGGAATATCCCTAACTACCTCGAAGTTATATCTGTCTACTGTAATTTTATGTTCGTGGTTAGCCTTTCTTTCTGACAGGATAAGCTTGGTCTTGCCCTTATCGACCGTTAAACCCGTCTTCGCCGCTTCCGTCTCAATACTCACGAAAATGTTAGGTACTAATATGAGCTGCGATATAGTGAACTAATAAAAATCGGGTTTGTTCACTGGAGCGAGATCGTTCATCGTAGCGACCTTAGACTTCTTGAAACATATTTCGTCAAAATGTGAATTTTCTTACATGCAATGTAGGTATGTACATGGAAAATAGAATATAATTACAATTTTACTGTCCGATTACTAATAAACTAATAAGTATTAAAGAATAATTTATTAGAAACAAAAATAATTCATTCGTAATGCACTAAAAATCCGCATTCATGTCCTTTGTATCATCATCTCATCTCTGCCTCTAATTAGAAACACGGCAACGAGGCAATAATCTCAGCCTTTAATTAAAAACAATACAAAATGCCACCGATCACCCTGTGCCATACGCCAGCCAAACATTTGAGTGAAAATTTTACTCAGCAATGTGAAAGAGCGGGATGTAAATATAAAGATCTAGCGGTAAATTTCAACTCTCCACAGCGCAACGTAAATGGTCACCACTCCGAATTCATTTTTACACTGTGCAGCTGCAAATATTTGCAATCCCGTCTTGGTTATTTTCATTTGTCTAACTTATTTTTCTTCCTCTCAAATTTGTGTAATTTGTTAAAAATCTCATTCCGACCCATCATGTTTTGTGAAAATCGGTAAAATATTGCGTGATTCTCAATTCTAAATGCGGGATGTGAAAAAAATATATTTAGCGGAGCGGCCATCTTGCGGGTGCTCCGACGGGCAATTCGAAAATATTTCTCGGTATTTACCGTCGGAGATTATAGAAATTTGTAAATGCCGTCGCTTGTCGTTTTATTTGGGAATTTTCTCGCAAAGTTTTGTCCGTTTTCGTCTGGAGATGGAATTTAAAATTATTTCTCGATCGCGCTGCGTCTGCGGGTAGAGTCGTGAAAAAAAAAAATGGCGTCGTTCGTCGGTGTTTGCTTTTGAAAATTTCCTCGCAATTGTGATAAATAATAAAAATCGGTATTTTTGTCGCGTAATTCTATTTTGCGTTAAATTCTTCAGACAGTTTGATGTGCAAATGGGAATTTTAGCTGTGTATTCACAGGTAATTGGAAAATTTTCATCAACTTCAGTTTTTTTTTTATGGTGGGTGGCGGTTTCACAAAGGACTGGCGTTTAGGGATTTTGGGATCCTACTAGCATTTGAATAAACAAAATTCAAGGGAACCGCAGACCATAAATAAAGCAGATACAATTCTATATTTCAGGCACTGGCCTGCTAAGAAAGGAAATGTAGTTGAGTCCTATACGGTGCTCCGCACAGCGTTCTGTCCTTTGCTTGAGATTTTGCTCACACATCCTTATTGCCTAGCCTGCGGTCTACATCAACATTTTCCAATCATTTTATTATGCATTGGGGCAACACACAGAAGGAATTTAAATCGAAAGTTAGGTTAGGTTGGAAGTGAAAGTGCAAACTTTTCTACCAGAACCCTGTGAATCATTGTACTTCCTTTCGTTTGTGATGTCATTTAACGTGATTAAGTTGTAGGGCCTCTACCGAGCCTACGCGCTATTTGTTTCGCTTAAGCTGTCTCCAATTATTTCCAGTTGCCATGATTCTCTTCCACATCGGCATTTATTACTCGGTTGACTTGCTCCCCTGTCGAAGGGGATACGTGTTGCCTCTATGGACATGTTGCCTCTATGGACATGTTGCCTCTATGGACATTTTGCCTCTATCACCTTAGTTGTTCGATGGCCCTAGCCACTAGAATGTTGTTTTTTTACATAGATTCATGAATGCAGTTCATTTGAAAAGTTTGGAACTTGCCATTCCTATGCATAAGGTGAAGAAGTGATAGAGGTAGCTGTACAAAGTGTTCTCCAAGTTCTGGAAATTCCTAGCTGAAAACAGAAGAGAATTCATAAACCAGTCCGACTCCAGTATGCTTTTCACACAGTTCGCTCGTGTAGTTGAAGCAGTCCGAGGGCTATCTTTCTGGTACTGCTTAGGTCTGTGCGTTCTTCTCGAGCAGTCCGCTAGCCTAATAGATTAGAAATGTGAAATGAGGTCTAAGTCCATGGTTGTAATGGATTCTGGAATAAGACGGGCGGCATAATACAGTTGCCTACCATTAATCACCCGCAGTCTGAGCACTTTCTTGTTAGTTCATCGCCACTTTGTTGCCTTATTGAATCACTCCTTAATTTGCCGTTCCACTAATTTCAGATTCAACGCTCATTGGCCGTCTAGATAAATGTCGATATTCTTTCTTAGGAGTTGTGTCAAGAATAGTGGACCTCCTCGACAATTGTTGGATGTAATTCATGAAAGTTACTGCCTTAGTTTGAGCTTTTCATCTACCGTCCAACTCTAAGAGGATTACTGTTTGGTCGCTTGTACTGAAGTCGAGGAATGGGATCAGTTAATCAGCCCGTTTGATATGTGCATAGCAATTGCGTCCGGGGAAGCTTATCGTAGATATCGATTCATGTACGTTGGCAGCTATTCTGTGATAATGGTTGTTCCTTTCAAGGCATTAAATGGAGCAGTCATAGCCTGGTGTTCAAACTGCTAAATAAACCCTCTATTGGTACTCAAAACCTTTTCTAAAATTAATAAACGGCAACATTGCCGATAGACAGAGTGTCGATACTGGAAGATATTCAGTGCGGAATCCTGCTTGTTCGCATTTTATTTCGTTGGTACTTGCCGGGAATACGCAAAATTTCCTTTTTAGGAAGCTTAATTATCGCTTTCTTCTTTCAATTATGGTGATGGCTTTCGTCTTGTTTAGCTGTATCTACGTTTCAAAAACTTAATCGATGTTATTTGCGTCCTTTTGTCAGTGTCAGTGCGGAGATATGCGGAGATGATCGCAAATATAATCTCATTCTTATTGGGAGTTGTGTTGCGTATCCGGAGGAAAATCCACATCTCAGGCAGTTTAAACTGATGTGAGTGCACATTGTTGTCGATTCACGGTAGTCCTTCCATGGTTCAAGTTCATATTTATCGAAAATAAGTAGCGAAACCTGTGTTTCGCTGGCTCGTGCGAAAATTTACACACCTCTTGATGATTCTACAAAGGGTCCAAAGGTGCTTTTGTCTGTTTCACTTTTCCTGTTTCAACGGTCTTAGGCCTTAAACTGGGTTGTTTTTGATAGCCAATCCTCCGGGTAATTTAGTACTCCACAAGCTACAGATGTACGTATGTATGTATTAGCTATAAACACCAACACTGGGTGGCTGCTGCCTGTTTCTACTCCTTGTGTGAGATTTCCCTTAGGTTTATTTCGAAACGAGTGCACATGCATATGCCTATTAGCCTTCCTACGTTGGGTTGAAGGAATGAGTCTTGTGGGCCTAAAATCCTTCTGAGTTTTGTTAACAAGTTTCCTGCTTTTGGTAAGAAGATGAATTTAACTTCTTCTTCTGAAGATCTACACCAATCACACGAGGGTATATCAGGTATATAAACCATATCGTTGAGGGTTTGTTCGTTCTCAGTGCATGAGTACGTTCATGAATTATCCTATGTTTCTGTTTAGTCAGGAGCATACAGACTTTCCCCACGGAGTTCTTTAGCCCTAGTTGTTCTGCTTTACGTCAGTTGCACAACCTTTGTAGTTTTCATGATATACTCAAGACATTTCTGGTACGGTTACTTGATCATCATATGGAGTTGCGTTTAGTTAAAGGTCAAGACCATCGGAAGGCTTCATGGAATGCAGTAGTAGAGTGCATTTCTTCTAATTTAATCTCCAATGACCTACTTGGGCAGTGCAATGTCGGCTTCAACGGTAAACCTTCTTCCTGAGCTGCTTCATAACGTTGCATCTTCTCCCGGGGCTGCTTCTAAACGTTGTATCTTCGAATTTTTATTGTTTGACTTATGTGCCTTGGCTGGGATCAGTAAAAGTTCTTAATTGGCCTTGACGCAACAAAAAGTTTTAACACTCATTGCATTTTCTTTCTTCCTTCGGTACTATGGATGGTCGAAGGAATGGTGTTCTTTTTTTGGGCCTTAAGTTTGTCATACATACATAGGTACATCGGACTTACTGTGCCACCACTAAAGATTGCGTTCGATAAAATTCACTACAAACACTCGGTAAAAGAGATCGTGAATATATCGTCTGTATTGCCGATGTGCCCAGGAGCAAATGCAGAAGAAAAAGAAAACTAAATACACGTGGAGATAGTGGATTTTTATCGAACGCCTCGGCAATTCCTCGTTCAAATATGGCTAGCTTAGTCTTTCGGTCTTTTCAGTGGTTGGGTGCGATGCTGGAGACGGTGCAATGGAATCGAGTAAAGCGGTCTGCAATGGGAGTGTTCGCTTTGTGTACCATAACCAATTGCCACTACCTACTTCTACTTCTCGACGTAATAAAAATGTCTTTATCTTCCTTGTGTCCTTTCTTTTTTTTATACCACTAAATCTCGCATACAAATTCCAAAATTCAGTTTGAAATGGGTTTAAATAGCAATCACAACGTCCATAAGGAACACAAAAGAATATGCAAATTACAAGCTTTGCTAATGTCCTTGTTCTTATAATTCATGAAACCCTCTTTCTTCCATGACATCGTTCAAAAGGAAAAAAAAAAAAAAAACAATTCCAAGTAAATTACATCGCCAGGGAATGGAAAGAAAAATCATTCTCACTGAAATTGCATAAAAAGTCGTCCTTTCTCCCTCCCTGCCGGGATGCATCGCATCCATCCTTTTATCCCAAAGTTAAATCCTCTGAATTATGCTAACTATCTTGTGTTTAAATATAGAGTAAGAGTCCTTTTTGCTTTATTTTTATTAGAAACCCTACACCGTAAGTCATGCGATCATTCAATTTACTTGTTGGTTACTTTGCAGGAGGATATCTTCTCAAACCCACGACAGGATACATTGTGCTGCATGTGAAATGCACAACCAACGCACACGGTTTCCTTCATTCTCAGACAGCTTTTAGAGTATACGAGAAAAACATGGAAAAAAGTAAGAAAAACTGAATCAATTTTGATGAGAAAAGTTTTTGTCGTCACCCTCGTGTTGTACTCAAACCGGCAAGGCAGACATCCTTGCCAAAGCCATATTGTAATTTTGTACTCTATACCATGGTCGGAGGAAAGTGAAAAATTCATAAGGCAGCAGAAGAGAATTATTCCTGCTGAGGTGGGATACACCACCAGGATCAGAAAATAAAGGACGATGTAAATGCAATATAAAAATTGCATATATTTTGGAGCAGATTTCTTTAAAATCAGGAAAAAGGGCCAAAAGGATATCAAGGGAGACCGTGGACTTTCAATACCAGTGATTTGAGAAAGATGGAAGAATGAATTTGCGCCTAAAACTATGCCACATTAACGAGGAACCAGCCGATGTACACTAACTAACGAAAATTAGGACGCAATTATAATACAGCTGTTGAAACTGGAGCTTTAAGACTTAAAGACGGCAGCCTTTTCACTCCACTTTCTATGAACAAACCGTCCTATTCACTCCATGTCCAAACTTCCAGTAAAATGCCTCCCCATCACGCTTCTCTATAAAGAGGGAAAATAAAAACTTTTGCTTAACAACTAAACAACTTAACCCACAATACCGGACCACATGTTGTGTCCTACGAAAAAGAGAACTTAATTAGTTACACTTGACCGCAAGTATTTAGGAAAATTGTCCATGTCCAAAGTAGAGTAATTCTATCGTCATATGGGTAGACGGATGGTGTGGATGGTGTGTCTTCGAGTGGACTGTAGTAAAAGTTTGTTCCTTAATTAGTCTACGGATGATTACCGATTGACTTTAGTTTACTTTTTCGGCCCCTTTTGTCAGACGCTGCATGGTAGAAAATGGGTTTTTGGTCTGGTTTGGGGGAGATGAATTCATTTTGCTTTGAAAAAGGACATTTTTTTTTTGAGTGGGGAAAACCTTGCTGAAGAAATAAATTATCTTTTAATGAGGTTTGGTCGAGAAACTCATTTGCATTTCAGAGAATATTGCAATTTTCACTTTCAAAGTATTTTTTTCTTCCTTTTTTCGGTTTGTTATCTCTTTGTGTTTAGAGTCCGTTTTTTTTTTGTATAAAACGGTAGACCGCTGCACTTTTGCATTTTTAAAATGTTCTCCACAAAAGAAGTTTTTCCTTAAAACTTTGTTTGTGGAAAAATACCTCGGTAGTTATCCTTGGACTCGGAAGATGAAAACACATTTCGTTTTAAATTTTATTTTAATAGCTTTTCTATTTCGAAAGGATACATTGACGGTGTTTAGATAAGGTTGTATATTGACCTTGAATTATGTACATACATATGTATGTTTGTATGTACCGATACCTTGGCATGGAACTACATACCTGGTACAAAATTGCTGTCTGACATCCCTTTAGACTTGGAAACAGGACAGAGTCAACGCCAAAGTGCAATTCTTTAGTGCGTCCAATACAACGTACAACTGGTAAACTGGTGCGCTGTAGTGGAAAAGTAGCAGGGCTTTCCGACTGAAATCGGGTCTATTGTGAAGGATGATGTTGCGAAACCTTTCTTGAGGCACAGTTTCTGTGTCACAGTCGCAGCATGCTTTGTTGTTTAATCTTCTGTTTCTAGTGGTGAAGTCACATCACGTGTCACAGCCCTGCTCATGTCGAGACTCTGGTTAGTAGCAGCCAGTCCTTTGCGTTTGAAAGTCCATTTCTCCATTCTAACTGCGTTGATGGGCGTGATTGTGTGTAGTGGACCTTCTTTTGTAGTCCTTTCTTTTTTTTCTTTTTTTTTTACGCGTGTAGCTTTCGAACTACATACATATAAAGCGTATTCAAGTACGAATGCTATATACACTGCCGGCCATTAGTTTGGAATCACTTTTTGGTTTCCATCAGCCTGTTTTTCTAACTACCATGAAAAGGCACTTGATTGAAGCAGGCTTAAAAGGCCGAATAGCAGTTCGAAAACCTTTGCTCTGGTCTCAAAATCGACCTAAAATATAGCTGTGAGCGAAAGAGCATAAAAATTGCAAGATGGAGGACCCCGATAATAAAAAGAATACGAAAAAAGCAAAAATTAGATGGTCATTCCAAACTAATGGCCGGTAGTGCATGTAGTTCTCCCATTTTTAGTGCCTTTGCTTCTGCGCCTTTCATGGGGTTAGCTAAGTTTGTGGACCTGAGTATTCGTCTGCAGGATTCTCGGTCTTGGATTACTTCGTGGCTTGCGCCGAGGAGTGGTAGCTTTTTGTTTTGCATTCTCTTTTTGTGGTTTAGTCTATCATAAACCTTGATGAGGTGTGCTTGGGTTTCCTCAATTTGCCCTAGTTTTGTTCTACACAGTTTTCTGAAATGTTTTTCAAGAAATTGTTGCCTCTGTTTATGCAAGGGTGGTTTTTTTTTTTTTTTTATTATTCTGCAATTTTTAGAGGCGTATAATGTTTTACTACTATTATTACTCCAAAGATTTTTATTGATTACTAATTTTTATTTTATCTTTTCTTTTCGTTTCAGGTTCAGTGAGTTGTGCAGTGTGTTGGGTATGAAATGTCCCACCAAAAACTTCACGGTACGCTGTAGATTTAAAAGGCTTTTGTAAATTGCGCTAAATTTCAAAAACTTTCAGTACCGCTTGTAGGATTATTTATGTATGTAGATTGTTAACAATAAGTATTTATGTACATATTTGTGTTGAATAGGCAGCATTGACTGGTTTTTTGGTTCTCAATTAATGCCACTACTAAGCAAATCAGTCTTGTACCTCGAGATAGGTTTAATTTCGGGAACGCTGAATTCATATACTCTTCTGTCGATGGAATTTTTCATAACATCTCGAGCTTTTAAGGTACGGTACAGTGGTTGGAATTCGGTCATGATCAATCGGAATATTCCAATTTAATTGATAAAATATTCACAATTGTGTTTACAAATGGAGGAATATAAGTCATCATCTAAGCCGAAGTCATCATTCCTTGAGGAGCCCAATATAAATGTGTGAACTCTGCTTTCTAGCGTCATCGAGAGGTGGACATCTGGTTAGGTGTTCTGCATATTGTTTATCATTCATTATGCATACGTCTAATTTTTTTCCAGGTGCGTGCCCGGCAGCTGTGTCCGGTTTTTAATCTGTAAAGAGCTGCTGCTTCTTTCCGTGGTAGTTGGGCTATGGTTTTCATAGCTCTTTCCTTCCATTGCTCTACGTTCATCTTGTACTTCTTCGCTTGTGTTAGATTTTTATGCTTTGCAATCTATTAAATAAGGATATCGGTTCAGGTGTTCTGTTGATAATGTTGACTCCTTTGTCTGGTATGCGTGTGCTGAGACCCACTGGAATTTGTCCCGATGTCTTCTTTGTTGGAGAATAGTCCCTGATGTTTCTAGTCATTGTCGATTCTGTTTTGGCAGTTGTAACTGCTTTCCGTTCCTTCGTTTCTACTTAGGAGTTGTGGTAACGCACATTTTATGACTGCAAGCTCTAATTCGCATGTCTGATAGCTTAATTTGAGATGTAGTTTTTCTTGAATTGTATTTTGGCATCGAATTTGCATCGAAATGTAATCCAATCAATGGATGGAAGAACAGGTTTGATTGTGGATGTGGGTCCTATTTCTTCGAGAGCCTTTTGAGCCTTGTCGAGGAAGCTTGGGTGTGATTTGAGGCGACTTGCTGTGGGTTTATTGGATATCGAAGGATAACTGCACTTGTGGTGCTTTTTAAGGCATTGTTCCGGGCTACCATGAAATACCAAGTTGATGATCTGGAATGATATGGTTTCTCTCAATAACAGGGCAGCCAGCCTTTTCGGTAACAGTCTTTTAGCTTGGGCACTATTAGCAATAAGGGTATTGGTCTATATGATGATGCTTCGTGAGGATTTTCTCGGTTTGCGGGTCATTATAACTTCAGCAGAATTCGGGGACGTATTTAATCGTAATGCAGAGGTTAAGATGTTGATTAGCTTTGAAACTGTTTTTCTTGAGACCTGCTTAAGGATATGCCCGGTTATCAATTTGAATCCTGAAGACTGGTTGAAAAAGATGTGTTTTTGGTGTTCACCAAACATTTTAGTTACCATTTTGCTTTCTAATGGGACGGAGGTGTTTATGTACGTAGTATTTTTATCATCTGTTAATTGTTTTAGTTCTTTAGGAGCTCTCCTTACTTGCTTTGTATGTAAAATTATTTATCCTATTTTTGTCCTGATGTCCTCGGGGTTAGATGCTACTTTTTTCTTTCTTTTCGCTTTTCAGCAACAAGCTCCCTGATATCTAGAGGAATTATTGGAATAATATTTCAAACAGATGTACCTACACTCAACGGCCGATCCTAAGCACTAATTTTTTTCAAGTGGTTTTCGTTTATGCGAGGGTAGATTACAAATTTCGCAACCTGACCTATGAAACTCGAGTTCACGAACTATTTTTATTTTTCAACGCAATTTTAAGCTCAATACACTTCAAGTCATGACAACCTCGATGCCCTCAAAAAATACGTCTGCTGCAGTTTCGACCTCCTCATTCGTTGAGAATTTTTGTCCTTTCAGGTTTTAGGTTTAGGGAACAGAAATCACAAATTTGCAGAAGTAGTTCACACCCATAGTCATTGTTTGTCGCGACCTGGATTGTCCTGGTGAAACAGAACTATTTTCCTTAAAATTCCTGAACACTTCTTTATTTCTTCTCACAGACGATGCAAAAGACTACAGTAGTAATCGAAGTTAATGGTTCGACGATTGATAAGGCCGATGTGATTAATTATCCGCCGACAATTGAAGTTTCGTTTCCTTAGGACTGTTCATCCAGATATTTTCCTTTCTTTTGATTGCTCCTTGGTTTCAGGAATGTAGTGGTGAATCCAGGTCTCATCTATCGTCACAAGCTTGGCCAAAAAATCCTCAGGATCAATTTCAAACATTCGCAAGACATCGTCAGTTGACTGCGTTTCGGTGCTCATCTTGCAGAAAGCCTGAAGAACTCAAGAATGGTGCGTTAGGCCCGTCGTTTTTACCTATATCCTTTATCTTCAGTCTGTGGTCTCCCATGATAAGACACAGATTTTTTTGATGTTTTCCTCTGATGTAGAGGTTGATGGTCTTCCACAGCGCGGGTCGTCTTCGGCACTGCCTCGTCTACGTTTGGATTCAGCTCCTCACTTAAAAAATTGTTTTCGATTGAAACTTTTAAATTTTCTACCATTATCTCCATGGATCTGCTTCGGAGTAAACATTTTTTTTAAACAGTCACATATGTGCGATATTTTCGACATGAAAACATCCTTAACGAGCATAAAAGAAGAGGGTGGGGTAGGTACTTAAAATTGTAACATATCTCCAGTTTTAGTTTTTGGTAACATATATTGCGACGGTATTTTGAACTACATTTTCCGTGCCTAGTGTAATAGTTAGTCGGGTTTTGCAATGCATTTTCAGTTTTGGAAGTTAACCAGAAAATGCTCTTTCGTGGTTTATTGCTTTATTCATTTGCACTTAATTTCTGATTGGAATTCGACGGAATTTTCAAAAGATGTTCAGTCTTTGGCTTTCCAATTTTTGCTTAGCATAATTTTCAGAAGCCTTTTAGATCTTTCGAAAACGGTTATCACTGTGTGTGTCGTGCTCAGTGTCTTTTTTTTTTAAGTGCGGTTCGGTTCATGATGCGCGATTTTTGAAATTTATGTATGTAGCTATACCCAATCGTTCCATGATCTCCCTTCGCGGAAAAAAGAAAAAAATAGAAAATATAAATTCCTGTGATCCCATTTTGCGCTACGTTTTCGTTAAAAATGGCAGCATGGACACATCAGTGCGTATGATGACCCCTCGCGAAAAAAAATCCTCGCTTGTCCCAATTGTGTTCGGAGTAATTTAAAAGTGTGTTTGCCCATTTTTAGTGCGTTTTATCCCTGATCTGACATTTCTGCCTTTCGCGAAAAATAAAAAAATTGTCTCTAGTCGTTCGAGCCACGTTCAGAGTGAATTTAAAGTGTTTTTTCCCCATTTCTAGTGCGGTCTTGCGGTCATTTTTTCCCCGGTATTTTTGCCCCTCGCGGAAAAGAAATCCTCCCTTGTCCCAGTCACGTTCGGAGTGACCTTAACGTGTTTTTCCCCCAATTTTTTTTTAGTGCGGTTTTGCGGTCCTTTTTTCCTCTCAATCGGATGCTCGGATCAAGTTCGGAGCATTTTTTGTGCCCCTCGCGAAAAGTATTCAAAGTTTTCCAGTGAAATCCCTTGTCTGCCTCCATGTGTGGTTCTCCGTTGCATTGTGTTAAAGAAAGGTCCATGGTCCGCTTATTTTTCCTGATCCTTGTGTGTTTTCCGATCAAATTCGAAGTGTTTGCTCCTCGCGAAAAAAAAAAATTAGTGAATCGCAGCTTTCTGTTTTCAAAGCCTGTGTCACGTAGTTGCTCTAGAATCTCCTCTAAATATGGCTTCATTGATGCCAAGAATCAGTTTTGAATCGTTTGTCTTGTCCTTTTCAGTGCGGTTCGCGATTCCTATTAGAAAAGTATTGAATTCTTCGCAAAGTGTTTTCCGGTCAAAATAGGTAAATTTTCAAGGTGTAATCAGTGTAATGCCGGCCAAACTATTTTGCTTTTGAAATCGTTCGTTATACCGCTTTTCCTCGCGAAAAAATAAAAGTGTCCTCAATATCCTTTCGTCATTTCTTATAGTGAGTGAGTGTGTCTAAAAATCTTTTCGGAAGCCTGCTCTCTGTTGTAAATAAAAGTGCCATGCATGCCTAGTGTTCGCGTGTGTCTAATTCATTGATTCGTTCGAATTCGTTAACGCCATTCAGTGATCAGGAAGATGGATCATCAGATTTATGACTGCAGAGGACTGTTTTGTTAAAGGTGAGTCAGCATTATAATATTTTAATTTTTTAAAATTATTTGTAAGAGTACAACAAAATATCCTTTCAGCTGGGACATTCTTGTCCATTTTTTTTTCAGTCAGTTCAGTCGTCATTGTATTTAGACGAAGGACTTTCTATAGGAACAAGTTAAATGGCGCACAGTTTTTCTGTTTTTTCGTCTCGAATCAGCACAGATCTTACAGGATACTTGGACTGTAGAGCATACATCATTCTCCTGAGAAGTTGCCTTGCCAATCTGAAGTAGCAGTTTCCCACATTTCCACTCAAATGTTACCTATACAAGGTGGTACATACGTTCCTCACTCGGTTTCCTAAGGCAGTTACCTTGGTTGGTTCTGTTAGCTGATTATGTTTCTTTGGACGTTAAAATTTGTTCTCCCCTAAGTGGCGAAGGTAATATCGGTGCCGCTGCCAGAATTGATGCACATCCGAGCTCATTCCACAGCATTTTCCATGACTTTTCTCAAAACTTCTGGCGATAAATTCTCCACCTCTTGTCGGTTGTTCTCCTTTAGAACTCCTTAAGGTCTGTGGCTTGTTCGTATAGACCCGGGCCTTAAAAAAAACTCTGAAGAACAACGCCTGGGGCGGTCAAATGAAGCAATCCTGCGGGCCAGGGTAAATCGTCAAAACGAGAGATTAAACGGCCGAGACACGCTTGCTGCAGAATGTCCACTTTCACTCGTGCTGGCTGTGCGGTTGCACCATTCTACATGTTCTCTTAACCCAATTCGTCAAGAAGTCGTTGATCACGGTTCTGTAGTGCTCACAGTAAGAGTGTTGCCGACGCCGTCCTCAAAAATATGGACCATTCACCTTTCCTCCGTAAACACCGCAGCAAACAGTGACATTAGGAGGATGTAATGGCCCTTGGTGCACTCCACGCGGATTTTTAGTGCCGCTAAAGAAGCTATAATTTCGCTTATTCACGATCAGTACGGAATTGGCACTGTTGCACTTTGTACGGATATGCCTTCAAGTCTTTCACCAATAATCTCTGCAAACACCGTCTATTGATGCTCGATTGCGTGGCCAGTTATCTGGTTGATGTTTGAGTGTCCTCTTGTACAGCAGACACATCAGCGATATTCTGAGCCAAACCGCTGCTCAGGGGTCGGTCACGTCTGTGCTACTGTCCCGTGTTGAACCAGTCTCCTCGAGGCGACCGGTTTTACGCCTCAGTGTTTGCCCAGTTGGTGCTGTCTATTGATGAATACCGTCCAACAGTAGAAAATGGGGACCAATTTGTATGTTCATCTGCCTTTCGTAGAGTGGGTTCATCACTCCTGCCATTCGCTAATCCAGTAGTCTTCTAGGGATGATCGCAAGGTCTATTTACCTTCTTACACGACTTGAACTCTTTTTAAGCCTTGTTTGTATCTTCTGTGTTCCTCCGCCGCAAAGATATCGACGGGCACCAGACCAGGAACTACAAATGCAGCGAAGCCTATAATCTTGTCCTCCTCTGGTATTGGTAGCCTATACACACCGTCCTATGCACCGCAGGGCCTGCCATTGAGCGTGGTGGAACGCCACCTGTGATATTGTGCTCCTTTTCTCCATTTTCGGTATCATAGATAAGGACCTACTTGAAAAATAGTTCAGTATGATTTTTATGAGGTACTCCGATACCCTTTCGGTCCTTCCTTAGGGCCGTCACGATGTGATTCCAGATTGCATTTTTGACGTCTGGGGTTATAGCAGCACATATTGTTTCGTTCTACGTTTCCATTCTTTTCCCTCAACGGCCTTCTCTGCTACATCCATTGACTACCTCTGCAACCATATTGGCCTCGATGTTTCAAGTAACCTCGTCCGATTATCCTCTTCCGATGGCGGATTGGTTATGGTTTCCTTTTTCTGGTTAGCGGTTGCTGAGAAAATACTCAGACTTTGTAGGATGAGTGGTTGTAAAGGTTATTTGATGTCATTTTTCAAATTTGCATCTACCGGTAGAAATTGATTCTAAGAGTCCTTCGTCAGCATTTGGACATTAGAGTTGCTTAGTGCACGACACGATGCGTTCCATCCCTGCTTCTTCCGGTCTCTGTTGCTTTACAACCTGGTACGGTATGGAAACAATTTTTTGATTTTTTGTCCGCTAATAATTGTGGAAGGATCCAGTGATGTCCTTATAGCAGAAAATATTACACCACCCTCAACACTCAGTAGTTTCTACCTTCGGCTTAATAACTCGCACGTCCTCCATCGCAGATCGCCAGTAGTACCTTTCCCTGAACATCACGTTTTCTGAAACACCTCCTTAAACATGCAATTAGTTAAAATTTCCCTTATCCTTAAAAAAAAAAATCACCAGCTTGCATATATCTGGCATCTGCGAACGAATTTTCAATCAACACTTAAAATCGTGCAGTCACATTGAACAATGTGACATCTCCATAGAATAAATTATTATCCTGAAACATGATGTCCTTGTCCCTCGATGTACCCAGGAACCCTAAATGATTTTCCATTGAGGGAAATTTCTATGAGAAATTGGCAGGATTTTAGGAAAATTCATGTTTAATGCTGATGCTCACAAAAAAAAAGGAGAAAACCATTCACTTCCTTTCAGCCACGTATGATTTATTCGAAGGATTTACCATCCTTATGAGGAGTGAAAAATGAAAAGCGTGCAATTTTGGTGTCTAATCAAATTTATAGACGTGATTTGTAACGAAATTGAACGAGATAAATTTATCTGGGACAGTGAAGGATTTGTCAATTCTACAGGAACAATGTTTACTTGTGTGTATGTGTGCATCTGATAGCTGTCAACTGAGCACATGCGAAATAAAAGACTTAAAGTGGCGTCTTGTTGACCTGAAACCCGAATACCACAAATGACCAAGGACCGCAAATTCATGGAAATCTGACAAACGCCAAAGCAAATATTTACCTCCCTCCAACATCAACACGAAGCCCAATTTAGCATCCTTAAATTGAATACTACCAGCAGGGTAAATAATCAAAGTAAACCGAACAGAGTCCCCGCAGTTCTATTTCATTTGCAAAAATAGAAGCAAAAGCAAAGAACTACTCGTACCTCGGTCTTAAATCCTGGAATTTGTGTTTAATTTACATTCACACGATCCTTGAATGGCCTCGCTACTTAATGCAATGTCCTTGTTACTCCACACTCACACAGCCGCGTGTTGACATAAATAATACCAAGGTAATATTTTGCGGCTGCATTCATTAAAATTAATTATAATCCTGAATTTAGGCCCCTCCTTCCGCGCTCATGCCATTTATCCAATAACTCACTGAGAATTCTAAGAAAACACATGCTTTTGACGTTAATTACACCGTTGTTGTGGGGGTTCAAATGTCAAAGTGACAGGAGAGCAAAAACCCTGAAACTAAATTGGGCCGTGAATGCAACTGTATTTTTGTTCAATTGCTGTTGAGCAAGGGACGGGCAGTGCCTCTCTTAAAGCGTTGTAGACCAAAAATAAGCAGAAAACGTTGCAATCCATGTGGAACGGATCGTAAGGATCCGTCAATAAAATGGGCGGGGTTTTATAAAACTTAGATGCGTAGTACTGCGTCCACTTTTGCTTTCGTCTAACTTTGCTTTCTCAAGACGCGCTACAGTCTGGGCCTAAAGCAAGGAGTAGCTGTCAATTGTGGCTTTTTGTGGACGGCAAGCTGTTCAGCTGTGGCTTTTTCGTCAAGTTGGTCTTTACTACCGCATGGCATCAACGTTAAGACATGTCCCTTTTGCGCAGTTCCTCTGTAATTGTTGCGAAGACGCGTCGAGGCGGACTATTTTTGTTTGTCCACTCTGCATGACTACCATATCCGCTGGGTGCACATTTTCTTCGACAAAGTTCAGAAGACCATACCAAGACTGGGGCGTCAATTGCTTTGATCGCTTTGACCTATGAAGCTAGCTAGAAACTTAGTTTACTTTTGATGGCTCTACAGTCCGGAGTGACCAAAGGCCTCCACCAATAGGCCTCTCTCACCAGTCCTATCCTTACCAAGTTGGTTGGGGTCACTCTCCATTCGGGCACCCCTTCAACCGAGAGCCTCCAGAAACTAGTCTCTCCCACCAGTTCTGTCGATAGCCAGCTGTCTCAAGTTGGTTGGGGTCACCCTCCACTGTGCACGCCTTCGAAGATGAATTCTTCTTCGTTTGTGCAGTCCCTCAGGGGTGGAGTCATGACCCAGTCACGTACTATTTTTGACAGGGATGGTATCGCTGTACAGCTCGTGTAGTCTTCTCCACATGCCCTCAATGCAGATGGAACTGCAGGTCGACCGTATGACTTTTTGTCGTCTACGCAACTCAGCAGTTGTACTGACTTGTCAAAAATAGTGCCAGTCGTGCTGACCTCGGAGTTTCGTGATGTTTTCTCCAGTCTCAGGTTGTAGAAGCTACATGATAGGTCGTCGCCCTGTCTAAAGCCTTTGGTGACCGTATTAATTGTCAGCTCACTCTAAGCCCCTCCTAGAAGGTTGCCTTGTGTAGGGCGTGACATTTTGCACCAAAAAATTGAGTTCCTCTGGAATACCTTTCCTGAGCAAAGCATTTCTAATAGAGACAATTCTACAGCTCTTCGTATCGAGGTCTCTGTACTGTCTGCCAGCAAAGCTTCATCCTTCGATATTGGAGGAGGAGTGCACACCGAAATGAACTCTCACGTAATGGCAGCGAAGAGCAAGAAATTACTATCGAGTTAAGCAACCGGCCAGAGCTCTCCAAACCTTTTGATTGCCGTGTTACGAAATTCAGGGATTTCTTGGTGCTGCAACCAACAACCTTGATGCCCTTCTTGCCAGGCTGCTCCGTCAAAGTCGACCTCGTCGTACCTGCTCTCTTAGGCGGTCATGACTTTCATCATCAGGCTCTCTGCCAACCTGCTCCGTCGAAGTGACTTTGTCTTTACTGTCGTCTTAGGCGGTCATGACTTCCATTAAAGCGCTCTTCACAGTTCTGCCGGCCTGCTCCGTCGAAGTCCATCTCGTCGTATCTGCTCTCTTAGGCGGTCAAGAGATGCATCAAAGCGCTCTCCTTAGTTCTGCCAGCCTGCTCCGTCGACTTTGGCGGTCATGACTTTCATCAGAGCGTTCTCCTTAGTTCTGCCAGTCTGCTCCGTGGAAGTCGACCTCGTCGTCACTGCCCTCTTTGGCGGTCATGACTTACATCATCAGGCTCTCTGCCAACCTGCTCCGTCGAAGTGACTTTGTCTTTACTGTCGTCTTAGGCGGTCATGACTTCCATTAAAGCGCTCTCCATAGTTCTGCCAGCCTACTCCTCGTCGTCATTGCCACCTCTGGCAAAGTCGACCTCGTCGTACCTCGTCGTCACTGCCCTCTTTGGCGGTCATGACTTACATCAAAGCGCTCTCTGCCAGCCTGCTCCTCGTCGTACCTGGTCATGACTCATCAAAGTTCTCTACAAAAGTATCTATTAAGTACAACCAATCGAAATGCAAAAATATTTATCTAGTAGTGGCTTTGAAAACGATTCCCATTTAAATAGGATTTCAGGATTCTTTTTTTTAAATACAGCCTGACAAAAGCATGAATGCAATGTTATAACATTGTTTGGCGTCTTTTTTTTCATAACAGCTGAAAAAATTGTTCAATTTCACTGTGTAAAGGGCTACACAAAGGGAAGGGCTTAATAGATCGATAAACGATACCAAAAGGTAGGACTGGGTTCCACCCACGAATACTTGTACAGGAAAATAAAATCCCCAAAGCACACTCAAACATGTGCATGCGTTTGGTATCCATTTCATTTTGTAATTTATAGAAACATTGACAGTAAAATTCCATAAAGCGGGACTGCGTTTCCTAGAGCCCAGGGCAGCAATCGATACTGTTAGCTAGCAGTTTAGTGGGGAAGTGGATTTTTTTTTGAATGTGGAGAGTAAAGTTTTGGATGGATTTGGGTTTGAAGGAAAAATTACAAAATTTTTAGCAGGATACACTCGAGGAACGAGCTGTGTGGAGGTGGATATGATGCGTCATTTGGTGCGTCACTTTGGCTTAATGCGATTACTATAAATGCATTTCGTGGCAGATTGCATGGCAAAGACTTGGTAGGGACGTGGACGTGGCTTTACGCAAACACGTTCCACAACGGAGTGGGGTGGGAACAGCAACGTCTCCTTTAGTAGTAATCGGCGAAATGCCTGCGAACGTTAGTGACCATGATATATCCGTTGAGAGTTCGCTGAGTCCATGTCACTGCTACGGCTTCTTACAGGCAGATCAGATGTGATGTCATTTTGCCATACATAGAGCGTCACAGTTCGCCCTGGAGCACCGGTTTCTCTGACGAATCGGAGAATGAGAAGTGGGTCTAAGGTTGGCATACATCTGCTCCTTCTTCAGTTCTCGAGCCGTCTGTGTACCACTTTATTGCGTGGTTGCTTAGTCCGTAGGTTATGGATTCGTCGCTCCAGTCCTTCTTACTGCTTAACTTCGTTGAATTCTCTCGGTACCCTGCTTTGCCGTCCTTAGGATCGTCCACTTTGCGTTCAGCCAACTACGTGGTGAAGCGGAATTAGCTGGCTAGACAAGTTCGTTTTGTCCACGCAATAGCTCTGTATATGATCATTGGCCTCACAACTCATTATGCTCGGGCTGAATGCCCAGGACTTACCCGCTTGGCTCCTTCATATCATGACTGAACGGGCAGCCTTTTTAGATATCTCCTCTGTGTGCTATCTCCACAAGAATTTTACTGGTCTCAGTACTGTGCCCGGCAGCCGGATTGGCTTCATTAAGCCCCTGTGTATGGCGCCACATGGGGTATGTCATCAGCATAGGCTTGATAGTTGATTCCGAGGTTGGTTAACTTGCCAAGCAGTCTACCCGCAACTGGACTCCACATTAGGGGAGATAGCAGTCCTCCTTGTAGACATCCTCTTGTTGTGTTGACCTTAAGAATTTCATGGGATGTCTGAGTCAACGCTGATCTTGTTCACAGCACCTCGTTCATCCACTAGGATCTGTTCTAGTGAGACTCCTATTCTATCCAAGGCTCGTTTAATGGTTTCATGCAAAGTCTAACAAGGCGTAGAGAACTATACGTGTATCTTTCGTGTCAAGAGGTCTGTCTCTGTGTGGTTTCCGTCAGCTGAAATATGCCTGCTCTGTATGCATGCTGACAGTAATGAAGGGAGGATACCTTTAATGCTGATAACTTGTGAGCTTGAAAGTAGCTGATTGTCCATAGAACCTACTATTTTCCAAACTTTTTTTTTCGAGGCCTTCAGATATTGGTCACGCCTTTATGTCTGTTTGATGATCTTCCGAGGAAAGGTGTTTCAAAGCATCGTTGCCTGGATTTTTTTTTTTAAGAGGTTTGCATTCCACCTGATTACGCAGTCTTGCTGCAGCACAAAATCCCGTAAGACTTCCGTTTTTTGCCTTTCCTCAGCTCTTTATTGTAAGTGTCTCTCTGCAGCTTTGCTAGTCTCCGTTACGCTGGGCCTTATTGAACAATTTGCGCGTTCTACTACGGTTCCACCACGGCTCATACTTTCTCTTGGTCGGAGCTCTGCTAGGGGCTCTTGAGAGGCTGTGGGAGTCCGAGTTGTGCTCGATTTCCTAGCCTCCTTCCTAGTCTTGGAAATTTTAAGCTCCTTACTCAAAAGTTGTTACTGTCTTCGGTTCATTATTGTCATGAGGATTTCGTGATCACGTCGCATGAGCTTGAATTGGTTTACTGCTGCCAATATCACTTCTCTGAGGAACCTGACATTAAGTGGTTGAAGCTTGCTTGAAGAGCTGCTCGTTGGGCTCTTCAAACTTCAGCTCCCAATTATGAGCATTTAGGGTCTTCCCATAGATTGGAGTACCGGGTTATTCACCACTCGGTTCTCGGGTTGACACTGAACGACGACGTCTGTTGTCACATCAGGAAATTGTTTTCTAGTGCTTCAGTCTTGCTGGCGGCCCATTTGCCTGCTCTAGTAGTTTTATCACGGATGTTATCCTGCATCAGGCTTATATTGGCTTGGAAAGCTGTCATCATTCGTGCGAAGACCGTCATGGGCTGTTTCTCGCAGTTTCCATAGCAGACGGAACCACCTGGGTGAACAATTAAGAAGACCCATTCTACTGACGTTTTGTGTGTTGTTCTGCAAGTAAAGACCTGTGTCCTCTTGGCCCTTTTCTCCAGATCGTAGATCTTTTTCTGCATCAGGCTCATATTAGCTTGGAAAGTTGCCATCACTGTGCTCATACTTTCGCCAAAGACCGTCGTGATCTGCTTCCAGTTTTTGAACAGAAGAAGAACAGTCTAGACCTCACCTATCGGCTCTGTCCTGTAACCTAAGACATCATCGTTGTGAATAGTCTAAATCTATGTTCGGAGCTTCTTGCGTTTCGTTCTGTAAATCCAGTGCTACATCTTAGTCACTCTGTTGTTCTTGGCCGGTAATACTCGTTCCACCAAATGCGTCTCCAGCCTCTTCTGTGTCGGGTGGCAAGCCGTGACGTCTGACTACTATTGGGAACCCTCCAGGAGTTGACGTCTGTCTGTCCCCGAACTGCTGGTTATGCCTGAATTGTTCCTGAATCACTGATAATACAGGAGGATCCGAAGTCTTAACTGTGATCCTGATTCGGGATTTTCCGTACTGTCTTGTTTTAGACCTCCTTTCCATGGCCTGCCCCTGGCTCATGACACTCTTCAGCCTGAATTGCTCAACTTTACCAATACGGGAGGCCCACGCTTTCGGTTTTAACGCTGTTGGGCCACCAATTTCACCACGTAGTCGGGGCAAAAAGGAAGCGGCTTTCCCTTTTCCACGAAAAATCCCAGAGATTCGGTTGGATTGCACGTTGTACAGCATCGCTCAGTTTTGACGTCTCTAAGCAGCGTTCCTAGCGATTTTCTTCTCCTTCTGAAGCAGTCTTTCCATCCAAATCCGCTGTCCGCCACGCTATGATTGACAGGATATTACAGGAAATTCTCTTCTTCCACCCCTTTTATGACCCTTGTGCCCTGAGCAGGCACGTTTTCGAATTGGTTTCGCGGAAACTCAAGGTTTCCGATGTAAAGGTATCCCCCTCCCTTTCCGCTGTCCATTAATTTACTGCTTATTAAACTCCAAACAACTTTTTTTCTAATTAAACAATTTTCTTGACGAATCCACCCCGAGATAATCCCAATTCCAACCCAGACAGTGACACCCATTTGAAGCAGTGAATCCCCATAAATCCCTCTTAAAAATCTTTATTTCCACAAAAAGTTTCCTCGAAACGTCAAAAACAATTACAGACGAGTTGAGCATCCCTTCTAGACATCCACCCCCGCCTCCCGCAAAGCTGTCTGAATGAACATGACATTTATGACCTTATATCTGTCATAAAACAACATTCCCTTGGCTGGTTCTTTTAATTAATTAATAATTGTGGTAGCGCATTACTCCAATGCCAAGGACTCTGGGTGTCGATGAGACAATAAGGCGCATGGGGTGCTGCAAATTGTATTGTCCAAGGTCCAGCAATGGACCCACTTGACTGGACAATAAATTTCCATTATTATCTGCGTCTTGTTCCACACCATGCCTATTGGAATGTACACCAGCAGCTGGTGGGGCAGCTGGTGCGGCATCTGTCCTTTCTGGAGGGATTGACCTTTTGGAAGTGAATCGTTGCAGTTAATTTGCGTGTAAGAGAGCCACTAATTAACGGGGGGCAAATGAGTGAACAAAGTTGTGTCCAGCGACGGAATAGGATTGTGGATATAAATAGCCACTTAAGATGGGACCTTGCTCAATTCTACAGTCCTTCTCGTTGCTTCATCGATAAGTTTTTCTCACCAGCTTTCCATCGCTGAATTACTGGATGCTATAGCCTCGAGGAGCCTACAAGAACCGTAGTGTGCGTCGGAAAAAGGTGACTAGAGGCGTTTCAGCGGAAAACAAGAGCGGTGCGGGAACGTTTAGAGGAAGAGAAAGCCCTACCTAGAAAAAAGAGAGCTTACGTGGCACCACGAGTCAAGGATATCGAGAAATCGGAAATCCAAGCAACTGGGTGCAGACTTCGAAACCAGGACACATGCTCTCGGAAATAGTGAGGGAAACCTAATCACCGACGCGCATCAAACAGAGATAGTGACACCGAAAGAAGAGATCTTACAGCCAGTCGATGATGTAGTTCTCCCCCCCCCCCAGTTCGGAGTAGGTTGGCGTAGCTACTCTGAAGCTAAAGAACCACAAAGCTGTCGCCCTCGATAGCTTAGCGACGGAACTTTTCAAATATGGGGGCGATATCTTCATTGGAAGCATGCATCAGATCATAAGTAAGGTATGGAAGGACGAAAGCATGACTGACGCATGGAGTGTCGCCGTCATAGGAGGCGATACTTCTTGCAACTGTTGAGGCATATTCTGCTAAATTTCGCACGTAACATCCTATCCAGCGTACTGGGTGAACGTCTCAAGCAAGTTACCAATGCGGCTTCCGGCAGGGCTTGAACGATCGACTTTGGACCAAATCTTCACGCTACGACCAATCCTAGGAAAGACTGACGAATTTGAACCAACTGGGTTCAAAACTCCCAACTTCTAATCCTGACGGTGCTACTATATTGCGTCAGGTGCTGGATGATAAGCAGGAAAGTGGAGCAGATCTTGAGCTACTTCCATATGCGAGGAGGACGAATGGAGGAGTGAATTTAACCCCGAAATCTATGAGCTGTAACAAGTTGTGGATGCAGTCTGGAAGGCCAAAACCACGTCGTCACATCAAGTGAATGGGCGACAACGCTCCAGTGAAGAGATGACAGGAAGACTGTACCTTCTTTATAAAGATCCAGCAATCGCGGATGGCAGGAGGCTTGGTCTGACAAACTGGCAGCAGTCTGCCCGGGACTAAGGGGATGGAAGGCCTCAGTGTATCAGTCAGAGATCCCACATATGGAGAGTAAGTATAACCTGTTCCACGACATTGGTTAAGTGGGAAGTGTAGTCATATTTGTAGCAAAAATTCAAGCTCGACAGCACTCCTTTTTGTCGACATAAGGTAGAGCTTAACTCTAAAACCATCAACGGAGCCCTTAAGTGCTGCAATGATTTCCCCGGGGAAGCTCAAGATTTTGTACTTTCTTCCCTCTTGCTCACTTCCAAGTTCAACAGTCTTGACTTGACAAAATGCGAAACCAAACATCGCATCGCATATCCTGTGTCTTCCCAATAAAATTCCAAATAACGTTGAACTCCTCTCTCCAAGTACGTACAAAAAAAAATTGTCAACAAATCCTCGGAGCCACTGGAAATCCTTCGGCATCCCACTCAAATCAATCCATGAAATCCTTCGCCTGCAACGCATTTTTGCGAATTTCTTACTCTCATCCTAGATCCCTCTTCTCCCGCACTTCAGCTTATCGGGGCAACAATGTTCATCTCATCTACTGCAAGTCCTCCAACTTGCATGCGATAATCCAAATGTCCTTCGAGAAATACCTGAGAAAAAATTTTCTCTTTTAAGGGGGATTTGTGACTTCTGAGTCTGTGTGTGTGTCTTTTTTGTTCCTTGTACTACAGGAACGTCGTCGTCCTTCGGATGGAATTTATGTGTGGCAAATGCAGCGAAAAATGTGAAATACTCGCATCCTGCGAAAAGTTAAACTTTCTATTAATTGAGGGTTTACCCACGGGTGCTTAGTGCAACGCAAAAAGGACAAAATCACTTTGGAAGAAACTTTTTTTTTTTTTTTTTCACCTTCTCCGCTCAACTGCATTACTGAAGTTTTTCGCTACCCACCTTCCCCCCCTCGGTGCGCGAAACCTCCTTAAAAACACATTTGTATAGAGACTAACAAATCGTTAGCACATGTGGCTGTTTGTGTGTCCTTAGGAACGAAAATTATTTCCTCGGTAAACATAACTTTCACATTAAAAACGGAGAAAAAAGGACGAATTTCGAAAGAACTGCAGCAAGGAAGAGAGATAGAAAAAAGATATTAAATTGAATTCCGTGTCATATTAGGAGAGAACAAAAGTTCCTGCGCTGACAGCAAGGACGACGGGTGGCAGAGTGCGGCAGCAGGAGTCACCCTTTCAAGGAAATAAATTGCAAAAGTTATCGAAGTTAAAAGGGACAATGATGAGTGTATTGTGTGCAGGTGAGATTTGTTGAAGGGACATAATGCGATCCTGACACAATGGTCAACTGGCGTACAAGGACGACGTGCCAAAGTCTAGCGGTCTGTGCAACATTTGACACATGGTACGTGGCCGAATATACAAAGGTACAAAGCAACACCTCGTTGTATGTATGTAGCCTTGCAGTGCGCGGTGAGCCTTGAACATGATTCATTTTGAAGAGTCGATGAGTATTCTACTGCTCTTTACGAGCCTATTTTTCATTCAAAATGTGGAACTGGGTCAAGAGAGATATAAGTTAGAGGGTGCCATTGAAGTTGAAAGGGGCACACTCCGAAGAATTTCAGTGAGAGGCGAACAGTGAATTTTAAAAATGACTCATTTTGAAGAGTCGAAGAGTTTTACTGCTCTTTACGGGCTTATTTTTCATTCATAATGTGGAACTGGGTCAAGAGACATCTTAGACAGAGGGCAGCATCGAGATTAAAAAGGACACACCTCGTTGTATATACATGGGTAGACCTGCAGTTAAGCGGTGAGCTTCAAAAATGACTCATTTTGAAGAGTCGATGAATATGCTACTGCTCATTATGAGAAAAACCTTTCAAACACTACGACCTAGGGTTGCATCGCTTTGGCTGTCAGTTGAAATGTTTTTTGTCTGCTATTTGTCGAGTCGGCATACTTAGGTAAATAGACCCCAAAGATGTAGTCCGTTGGAAGCTTTTGATTGTTACTGTTTGGCAAAAACCTTGAGTGGACTGTCACTTGTGTTCTTGTTCTCGGACATTCCAGGAGAGCAGCTGAGGTTTAAGTGGGAAGTGGATATCTTACTGAAAAGTTCTGGGCCAAGTGAATCTTTTCTTGCGTGTTGCTTGGAAATCTCGTTGACTTCAATAACCTGAGGCCTGAGTACGCAGAAAATGCGGCTTTATTGAAGGTATGAAGATATGTCTTAGAACTAGGAGGGATCCATATCAGTTTTGAATTAAAAGAGTAGAAGTTTACTGCTTTACCGCATGTTCGTTGTCAGTGCATGCTTATTTGACCTGTCAGATATATTCTCTGGCATAAATTTTTCAGGCTTCCGGTGGATCCCAAGTCGTCTAACTAGCTACGGCTTTTACTCATTCATGGCCTTGTTCATAAGGGCTAGTGTCCATGAACAAGTAAGTTGATAGGAAGGTAGTATTTGTTTTCGAGGCGCTGTGTGCCATGCCACAGAGACCTTCCTTGTAGCAAAGTAAAGTTTGACGAGCACGCTAGACTTGACACTATCCTAAATGTCGTCAGAAAAGGCAAGTTGTGGATATGGCTCTCTACGTGTAAACTTCTACTTAAGCTGAACGCTATCAGGAAGACAAATCGCAGATGGGAGGATGGTACGACTTGGCAAATATCCAAGCCAGATCTAACTTAGCCTGGAACAGAAGCTCTCAAGCACCTTCATCTTGCTGAAGTGATTTTCTCTGCACCTGTCTAATCTTAAACAAAAAGGAGACTACTTCATCTTGGAGCTCTTACCTTCGATAACCTTGGCGACTTGGCGAACGCAGACGTAAGAAGCATCTTTCGCTTTATAAAAAGCTCCGGTTGGTTCTCTTTGGTAGTCCTTGTGAAGCTGACTTTTCACTCGATCTAGTGGTATCACTGGTCGAAGTATTCCTGTATCCTGGTTTAGACAGCCACCCTAACTTAACTCAACCTACCATTTTAAGTTGATCTTCTTTTCTTCTGTTTCCCTGTTTCTCTTTGTTGGAGTTCAATTAATATGCTTCCTATAAAACTCGTAGCTTTCGTCACAAACCAAATATTTTAGGGATTATTTCAGGGATTGTGGATTTTCCCACTGTCCCTTCTAGGCTTCTCTGTTACGTGGTAAGCTAAAGACAGTGGAAAAAGTGTTCTAAATCTTCAATGGACTCATCGCTAGTCTAAGTAAGCCGTTGATAGCTTCCTGAAAAACTAGGACTGCCATTTACCTAACCTAAGCTTGATATTGGCCCAGGTTCACCGCGAACTGTAGCGCCACCTAAGTAAGTAAGCTTGATAGTAGCCGTGATTTACTGTAGTTAAAGCCTTCTATCTCTGCTTACTCTAGAAGGCGTTCGTTTATCAGGTCTCTGGTGTTAGTTCTCTATATTCTCCGTAGTTCATCTACCAGGTTATGTCTGTTTGCTGTTCAGAAAGTGCTGCTGATTCTTAAATCACATCGATGTGACCTTTATCACGCCCGATCTGGTTTCTAGAAATCTAGTCGATATTGGTGCGGAATAGAGAATGTATCGCAGCTGTCTTGCAAGTAAGCGCCGTTTATTGAGCGAGAAGCTCGAGGTTCGACAAACGTCCGGCAGTAGTAACTGTCATGAGAAAGCTGTTCAATTTGACAATCAACACGCACGTCGCGAAAAGCTAGGACCTGCACCAAAGATTTATTTTTGTTTGTCTTGATGGGAGGAACCTTTTGCTGGAATCCTGCCATGGTAATAATTTGTTTTTCTCTGTTTCCCAAAATCTCGACTTTTGGTGGTGATAATGCTTCCGTATTTTATTCCGCTAGTGCCTGACCGACTGTCGAAGGGTAACGTCTGACTAATTGCTTGGTTTCCTTGCAGTAAATTGACCTCCACATTGCCGATGTCGTCGTTAAGACGAATTTCATTAAGAATGCCGACATACATTAGGTTAGGTTGAAGTGGCTGCCAGCTAGAAGTCGCCAGCACACTTAGATCAATGATAGGTCCATTGTGATACCACGTGGATCATGGGAGAAAGTTTCTCTCTACCTACTCGTTTGAAACCAATTAGAGCTTCTTATGAAGCGTAGGAGGCTCTTAATGTCAATACTCATAAGGTCGCCCATATCGTTGTATTAGGGAGCTCCTATCTGAGTAGCTTCCTTCTACGGGAGAGAGCTGGGCAGAAACAAAGAAGGTGAGGAAGAGTTTTCTCCTCTTCTTCATCCATGCAGCTTCTACAGAAATCGTTCGCGAAGAGGCCCAGCCTTGTAGCGTGCTTGCCTATTAGACAGTGTCCAGTGATGACACCTATCGTGGTGCCGATATGCATTCTGTTGAGAGAAATCATATTCTTAGAGCGTTTTAGATCCAGCTTTGGCCAAATCTGTTTTGTCGCTAGACATGTTGAACCACATGTCCACCTAAGATTTGCACTCTCGATAGCATCCAGCTTAAGTTTAAGTTTGCGAGTCGCTACTCGCTTGGAATACCTAAGGTGCCATTGTCCGGCAAGATGGGTATAGTTGTTCCCATTTTGGCGAGTTAATCGGCCTTACAATTCTCTATGCCCCGGCACCCAACACATTTGAATATTGAACTGCTCAGCCATCTCCACAAGAGACGAACATACATTACGTCACATAGAATAGGTCCTAGTACAGAACCTTGTGGAACGTTGTCGGATATGAGGTCGACGTCTCGTATAAGACCACTCTTCCCTCGAAGCAGTTTAATTCGGTACATTCAGGCAGCACCATAGGGAAGGGAATCTACTTTTATGCCAATCAGCCTAAAGACAGTTTTGATGGCTAGTGCCACGACTGCACAGCCGCTTATTCCATGGTTTCGATTAACCTTCTTACGGCATCCATTACTTTATATTGCCGGCTTGCTTTTTTAATCGCTTTCCCAACGGATAGTTCCATTTGGATCAGCGTATCTAGAATGCAGATCGGTTGCTATATCGATGGTTGTTGAGGTCAGAACTAGGCTTTATCTTGTCCTGCGAAGGCTCCTTCCTGTAGGCAGCGATTGGCTCAACTTTGATATCTAATTTAAGAGTTTTCTTGGATAAGCATGTAGCCTACATGCCTTGCTATCAGTACACTAAGTCAGGATTTGTATGGTAGGGGATGGAATACTGTTTGACTTTCTGTTATGCGATGGACATGAGTTTGCCCCACCGGCTTGGCCTGGCGTAATTCGTGTCGAATTTTTGTCCCATCTCGGTCCTTTTAGCTCTTCTACGTCCAGCCACATACCATTTCCCGAGACTCTCTTGGAAAGTCACTCTTGGCATGCGTACAGTCTCCTTAAAGGAGCTCCTACATACGTATATTTGAATCCTTGTCCTCATCATACTTTCCAAAAACTGAACATTCACTTTAATAAGTGACAGAGAACATAGTCACAGCTATAGGTGGTCCACTAAGCAACCTCCCACTCATTGCCAAAAGTTAAAGCTGAACAACTCCACGTTTCCGCAATAACAACCATAAACACGGTGTTGCAAGCCACTACCAAACCAAATTAGACAGTGCACGTACCCCCGTTGTTGCCACAGGAGACCTCCTTTGGTTGATTGTCAAAAGTCGGAACCATCTGCCACAAAGTTTGCAATTTCATTAACTCGGCGAACAATGCCAGAGATTTATGGCGCACATAAAGCCTCACTATCGATCGCGGTGCATCCGAGAATTTCATTTCGAAAAAGTCCCCCACCCCTCCCCCAGGTGAAGCTACTGGACAGTTTGAACTTTATTTCCATTCATCGCATGCTGACGCATAACATCGATACCCGCACCCTATCCCTCCCCCTGCTATCCATTTGGCCGCTACCACCCCTGGAGTGTATGGATGAATAAGATTCATGTTCCAACAATGTACTGCAAGGTTATGCTTTGTATCTACCAGCTCCCTGGTGCGTTGTATATCCTTCATCTGATTGCAGCATGCAGATTGTCTGTTGTATCGGCAGAGGAGCAGCAGAGGAAGTTCCTTTGTTTTTCACCAAAGTTGTGGAAAGTGCGATAAATCTCTGGATTTCGGAGGAGCAGTTACCCTCTCTGTGCCACTGGGGAGAGAGTAAACAATTCAAATTAGCATTTAAATGGATACACACAGTCATTGACATGCTCGTACCTTAAAGGACGATAAGCCTCACTTAAACAGCTTTTAATTGGAAATTAAGTGCGATAAGGTAATTAACTTGTAATCAAAGGCACCACGTGTAGTATGAGTGTGTTTGCCTGTCAGCGGGATCATAGATGCACGTGCACATCCTTCCAATTAATTGTCAGTCCGATGGAAATACTGAATGAGATTAATGAAGTGACGTTGCCTCTGAGTGATTGAAGTTAAATGGTATTTAAGTGGTGGCATTCGGGCGGAAGAATGCCGATGCAATTAGTGGATGGATGGGTGGATGGATGGAGCTGGGGGGTGGGTTTAAAGGGCATCCCTGTTTCGGGCAGATGCATACATCTCATGGTTTCTAAAAGTGATGCATGACATAAAAATCGACCTCAGTAATACTGTGACCTTGTAGATCTACTTGGAGCTGTAGTCGATGAAATACTCGACTTGAGCGTCTCTTTCAGTCCAATTTCCTGCTGATAGATGATAGGCACCCAGGTGTTTCCTACTTTTGTGGATTAGTGCTTCACATTTTTTAAGAAGCTGCCCTGGGGCTTCCTCACATCTATGTGAGTCCTTGGTTATGGTTAGTCCTTTCTAGCACTAAGTGCAGAGGGGTGAGTCCCAACATCACTTCCACTGCTGCTGTGGGATTGGTTTCCCAAGCCCCTTTTATGTAAACGGAATCTAGCGTCCGTACTTTTCCTAGGGGTTTCCTTGCTGTACTTAGCCTGGTTCTTCTGATCCAAGCTGCTGCTACGTTCGTTATAATGGGCCTGACCAAAATCTCAGTGTGGCTGGGTATTGCCTGAAATGTTCCTGCTTCCAAAGCTTCTTCATGTGTCTTTCAGAGAAGTTTACTGTCTAGTGTAATACCTAGATACTTGACCTGCTGTTGTCGTTCTTCTCTGATCCTGGCTTTTCCTGGTGAAAGATACGATTGTAGTCCTACCGTCAAGCACCAGTCTTGTGCGACTCTCAGGCCTGTGCGACCCTCAGTCCCCTCTGTATTATCTCCCAGAGTGTCTTCTCGAATTTTTCTCCCGCAATGGCAACCATGTCGTTGGCATATCCATGACAGTTTATGCCGATGTTTCTTAGCATTTGCAAGAGTTCAGCTACAACTAGGATCCACATTGGTGGTGAGAGAACTCCTGCTTGTGGGCAGCCTCTAATCGTGCTTATTGTGATGGTTTCTTTTTTCCTCACCATGGTCTCAACAATGCTTGTCGGTAACACCTCACACAGCCAGTGGGATGTTGTTGGAGTTATTCCTTTCCCTCGGGAGCAGGTGGCTGTGTCACTGCAGTCTATAGTCCATTGAATCAGATTTCTCAGATGGTACCGTGCGGTGTCGGTGGATTTCAGGACTCTTTCCGCGGGAATTCTCTGATCCTTTTCCATTTTTGGAACCGTCAATGACGTGCTGACGTCTGAAAAAGGATCGCATGCCAGTAGAGCTGCATTTTGAAATTCTGGTGAATTTACTGCAGCGCTTAGCAGGTTACTGTAGTTTAAAGGTTATGCTTGCAAGGCATTCGCAGTCACTTTCGTTTGTCCGCTTATGGACTCAGCAGAATACCTCGACCGGTTGACCATCTTGCTTCCTCCGTACTCCATCTTTTTCTTATGACAGAGACGACTAATTGTACTCTATCTGCTGAGCTATTGAAATAAGTATCTATGTGCCTAGGAGGTGGCCACGGAATAGTAGGTACTGATACCTGACCGGTGTAAGTTCAAGCCCCGCCTGGGAAGAGCATTCACAGCCACCAAGCACATCAGAGAAACCAATAAAATCGGAGTTTCTTCAACTACTGCACCAAAAAGAAGATGCTGCCTGGAAGTACAATGGACCGTACAGAGTCAGAGTGCTTCTATGATGTGGTAGCTCCTAAAAAAAATCTATGTGCCTTTGTCTGTATTTGCAGGGATTCTCGATCCATGTTCACGATGTCGAAAGCCTTCCGTTTGACAAAGAACAGAAAAGTCTTTCCCGCTTCAGGAGCTCCAGCCTTTCCTCCTCATTACTCCCGTGCATATTGCTTGTAGAGTTTTTTAGACGAAGCTTCCTTGGACTCACAGTCTCTTGGTCCTTAAATGTAGGTTTGATCAACGTCGTCGCCACGAACTTGGTTGCTGTGACTCAAAAATCGTCATCTGTGGAACGATATGACGGCTTTACTGCCTACATCCAAATCCTTGTACGTTTTCTGGAGTTGGTGGTCGTATATTCTGCACCATGCACTCTCCTCACATTCCAAGTCGGAGACAAACGATTTTCCTTCCGAATTAACACACAATTAGAACAGGTTTCCTGATTCTAGTCCAGAGTTCAGCATCGTATAATATGACAGCAAAGATCAAAGTCCGGTAGACCTTCGCGAGAGAGGTGGAGTCTTTATATTTACTGCGAGGTAAATAGACTCTTTGACTAGTTCGAAGTTATAGCTGCCGATAGTGACATGTTCTCGTGTTCGGTGGACAGATGCTTCCATGGTTTTCTCCTCATTCACCAAAACCACTTTTCATGTCTGTTTTTCAACTGCTTCTATAATGGCACGCTTGGAGCACTTAATCAAGACGAAACCGTCGGTGCTTGCTAACAGATGGACGGATGTGCTGAAGGTAATGCTGTCTGTATTGATGGCAACCTTAGCTCTTCCAGCACGAGATCAAAAAAATCAAGCGCATCTCCTTGATGAAATCCGTGTAACGTTTCCAATGACTTAGAGGACTTATTTCCATAGCACACACCGGGGGCTTTCATTGGATAAGTTAGTGAATCTATTTCGACTTGAAGTTCATTAGTCTCGTCCAAGACTTGTCTATTGACAATCAGCTCTCTCGGCTTAAAGTAGGCCAATCAGTGTCTTGTGGAGTGTTTAGGTAATCGTAGCGCTTTGAACCTGCTCTCGAGATTTGAGTCGGAATTATTCCAACTATTATCCTGGCAACTGCTGGAAGAGAGGAAATCATTTTAGAGAATCCCCCCTTCATCACGTTGCCAATTTACCGCTCTTCTCGAAAGAATTCACTTTTTCCTCCACTGGATGGGGATACGTTTGTGGGGTACCGTGGCGAATCACTTAGAGAAATGAGGTCGCCTAGTTCTCCAGATTAATTCAAGACTTTGGCCTTCTAAAGCAGGCAGTGGATAGGTTCTCATGCAATAGTCCAGTGAGTTGAAGCTTTGCAGAGTGGCTATCACGTAGTGCAAGCGATTGATAGCCATTCATCCAGTTTTCAGATGAATTGAAGCCCGGCGGAATGACTCCCACATAGTGCTTGCCAAAAGGCCTGCTAGGATACGAGTCTTAATGCTAAACATAAGCTGCGAGATGATGGGTTCTATGTTGATCCTTCCCTTTCCCGTCCATCTTTTTTCCTCGATCCCTTTTGCATCAGCAAGGACGGAGGTTCAGCAGATGATTGACTTGTTGGTGGCGTAGTGTCTAGTGATCTAGTGTTTTGGTTGCTACTTAGCTATCTGTGTAGTGTTAGGCGTGTTTTCGTGCGAGATTCTCAATTTATTCCGAATGGAGGTCAAAACCTTTTCTAAGCCACTGTGAGGTTGCTCCAAGGCGATCGGCTGCGCTAGCTGCCATTTGCCTGCTATAACTGTCGGGGGTATAAGATAAAACTGCAGAGTGCTGCAGAGGGAGTTGAACGAAGCTTGACTTAGATTAACGCGGTTTATGACTCTACTTAAGGCTGTCCATCAGACAATCACCTCGTACGTGATCATCGGGTTCATCACCGAAATGTAGAACCAGTGAGTTAAGCGAGGCTGCAAACCTGTAGCTACTGTATCTTCCTGGACTCTTTCTTGAATGTTGAGTTCCCGGCTTGATTTCCTGTCAAAAATGAGTCCCAAATATTTTGTCACAGAAAGTTAAGCTTTACTTCACCATCAGTTTCGTAGGGCTTCACACACCGCACAAACCACACCACACCGCCCATCTAGAAGCTAATTTCAAGCGTTTTTAAAGGTAGTAAGACGCTTTCCCGACAGTGCTACCGATCACCGTCCATCCAGTTACAATTTCTAAAATATTTCACTTACAACGAAGTAGGAGCAGGATACGAACCGTATTTCCTACTACCCTCTGCACGACTTAACTCGATTTCCGCACCTTTCACGTTCCATCGTCCTTAAAAAAAAAACAATTCTCCAACACTTCACATGGAAATTTTGTCCACTTTTATTACAAAAACAAAAAAAAAACAAAAAAAGATCAAAATTTGTCTCCTTCCTTTCTCCGTCCAACGAGTGCAACAGCCACAATCATCTCTCAGCTTAGCTCATTCAGAACGACACTCTGCGATGGCATACTCAATACCCGATGTCGAAACAGCATTGACTTCAAACGATTCAGCCTTCGCTTCAAATTACAGTACACTGGACAGCAGTCCGGGAACGGCTTGTACATCAGATCGTCCTCGTCGCCTTGAATGCACTGGTCCGGCAACATGTCCAAGCAACTAAATAGAATTTTTTTTTATAAACAAAAAAATAAGAAAAAAGGATGAAGTAGAACCCATTCGACACAAAAGTACAGAGAGAGAGAGAGAGAGAGAGTATCTAAAACTATAAAAAACTGTATCTACTCATTTTGTCTAGCGACTTTTTCCACTACAAAAATAGACCTTGATCGCGGAACCAGTTGATTATTCTCGCAGAATAAATTCGAGCACAAGGACAGCAGGACCAAGCGACGTGGTAGAAATTTCGATTGTTCCCACATGCAGCGCCGATATGTTCCTGCCGAAAGGGAAGAAATCAATTCGAAAAATAATAAAGCACCGAGCTACTACGCCTCGTCGGATATGAGAAACATACGCAGAACGTTATTGTTCATGTCATCCGCTGGCAGGGACGAGGAGGCCGAATATCCATGCGAGAGAAATGCACTGGTTGTGGTTGCCAAGGCAACTAGGAGCACTGAAGTCCAGTATGTGGTGGACATGCTGGTGTATCTAGCCATCAACACGACACTTGACGGTACAGAGTGTTACTCGATACTGAAGTGTTGGACGGAAAAAAACAACTGCGATGGCTGTGGAGTGCGAATCGAGATTGAGTGCTGTGACATAACCTGTCACCGTGCTTCAGTGTGAATTGGTGTAGCAGCGCACGGGACATTGCATCGCGGAATCAATGGTATTCTTTGAACTTGATTTTAATTAAGTTTGATAATTAGTAAGGGTGGCTAAGAAAAAAGCTGTCTAGATGGTCGGCTGAGCTTTTCATGGAGGTAGCCCCCCCCGGGGGCCTCTGCTTGATGCTTGGTTTCGCCATAAATATGCGCGCCAAGTGCGGAAATTCATCATAACATGACATTTCTGTGGAACGTGCACACCAACCGAATCGTAGAGCTGTGATGGGGCAAACAGTGTGCTGTTCACACCGGGGGCAACAATTGCACTTGACACTCAATAAATCACCCCACTGTTTGTGTAGGTACTCTGTAGCCAGAGGGTGTAGCAGTGTACATCAGCTCTCGGGGCCGCAATTTTATTACGAAACTCAGATTCAAATTTACTTTTGTTGATTCTGTGCTAACGATGCTTATGGTGAGGTTGATGATTATCGCAATGATTTAGGATGACACACAGGGTTGCGAGAGTACTGCGTAGTGTTTACCTCAAATTGTGACATGAAGAGCAGGCGGGACGGGGTGGAGGAGACCTCTAAGTGCTATAGGGATGCATGCAGGAATCATTTCAGCTGGCAATGGCCCTTGAAATTGGATATTCAGTCTGGGAAATATTTTGTGTGGTCAGCAGATGAGTATTCACGTTGAATGGCATAAGCCACCCAGTGCGGAATATCTGCGGAATTATTGATAAAGTGCTGGAGGCCAGCTAGGATCCTCGGTGCAACTGTGTCACATTTCGCACGCGATTACTAGACCTACAACTCGATTTGGGTTAGGTTAGAGAGAAGTGTATCTAGGTGCCTTTCACGGGGTCAAATGCTTACCTTTTTGATTATGGAGCCTTTAAAATGCATCTTTCGGTCGTTCCCGTGGCGAACCAACCTGTGTTCTTTATGAAACGCATCAAGAGCACCTAGTTCGTCAAGGAGCCCATTGTCCATGGGGTGAAGACAACGGTTCTAAAGATTTGGGCAGTCACGCAGTAGGTTAGGTTAGGTAAGCGGGCTGGCAGAGGGAAAAAGCCTCCTGCTGTTACCCATAGGGGGAAAAGGTGCCCTGTAAATGTCTAATCAACTCTACTCTAGTTACTTACTTGTCTTCAAGTACAAACCACTTTGATGACTTGGCAAAGTTCAGCATCTTGTCTGTAGGTACGCCAGAGAGCTCATCAAGGTTATGGAAGAAGTGTTGGAGTCCAGGATAGTGGCATAGGAAGTGGGTGGTCTCCTCAAAACTCCCTCGTCGCCGCAACCTCTGCAAAGTTCTTCTTCTGTCCTGCGCAAGTTCTTCATGTGGTACCGCAGACTATTATGCCCCGTGATGAAACCCACGAAGATAGAAAGGGTATCTATCGAAGGACGGCCAAAATTTTCTTGTGATGTTACACGTTTCCATGGACTTCCATCTTAGGTTCGCCTCTCTTGTGGCTAATTTCTCTGCTTCAAGCTTCAGCATGCAAGGCGGGATGCTTACAGGGAGATCAGTTGGTTCTAGTAAATCTGTTGAACCTTTCCTAGGTAGTTCATCAGCTTTTTCATTGCCTGGGATACCCTCATGTCCAGGAACCCAGCAGAGCGATACATTGTGCTGTATTCCAAGAACCTTAAGCTCTTCGCGACAGCATCTCTCAAGCTTTGATTTAATTTCGGTAGCAGTAATTGATACCATCCTGTGGTATTGCCCTTCCATCAGACCCACGGGCAGCTGCTGTCACTGCCAGGACCCCCGCTTGGAAAACACTGCTGTGGTGTGGTAGTTTAATGGATCTCGATATTCCTAGCGATTCAGAGAAGATCCCGGAACCTACACTGGTGTCCATTTCTCTTCTGTATCATGTCGTCGGGTATGTTGAGGCCTAGACTTGCTCCGACAATGGTCGGGCGTGTTGATGTCTAGTCTTGCGGCTGTTGCCCCTATCCTGCAGTGTCCTGCTAGTGCACCTGTCAAGTTTAGAATTTATTTTCTATTCACCGCCAAAAGGTTCTTCGTAGTACCTTCGTCCGATGTCGCCAATAAACTGCGAGACGTGATACACTGTCTCTGGCACACCATGCCGTCCAATAGTAGCTTCTTCTGCTGCCTAAGAATGTTCAATGTCTAAGGCCCCGATTCCTTTATAGCTAGTTCAACTGCTATGTCATTCCCAGGAACCGGGAATCGGCTCCTAAGTTAGTCTCTGCAGTCCTTTCAATGGCGAACACTTCGGCTTGAAGTTTGTCTGAGTCATTGATTGTGAGTGACTTGCAGAAAAGCGCCAGAACCGGTTCCGATATCCATTTTAGACCGGACAGTGTAGAGTTCTACCGGATTCAAGGAGACCATCTATTCATTCTGACACAAACTCACTCGGAGTATGTCCAACAAATGGGAAATTGGATCCAACAAGATCTTCAGAAGTTGCTACGACGAAGCGTATCATTCTCGACTTCACATCCTTTCGTTGGTATCACTTTCCTTGGCTTAGTTAGGTTAGGTGAGGTGGCTGTCCTGGCAATAGTCAGGGCACACTTAGCCCAAGAGTAGGTCCATTGTGGTACCACATATTTGGTAGATCGGAGGAGTCACCGGGTAGGTACTCGGGGAAACCTTTACCTACCTCAGGAGGGGTTGTGGCTGAGATTTAACTGTGCCTGCAGTGGTTATGTAGGGTGACTGACTCAATCAACCCTGACTGTTAAGATGGACCGTGGATGTAGAGTAATAGAGGTGACTGATTCATTATGCTACTAATATGCAGTCGTGAGTGTTGTGTATTTACTAGTGCTAGTCTAGCAGGTTATGAGAGGATCGCCTGTCGTTGTCAATGTCTATGTTAGACAGAGCTAACGTTGGGCATGTTCCTAGGAGGTAGAGGTTATATTCTTCATCTTTTTCATCTCTGCAACTTTTGCAGTAATCATTTGACAGGACTCCCAATCTAATAGCGTGCCTTCCTATCAGGCAGTGTCCTGTAATTATTCCTACTGTGAGGCTTATATTCCTTCTGTATAAAGATACGAGCCTTTTGGTTTTCTTTTCGTCTAGTATGGGTCAGATCTGTCTGGTCTATATGCACGTGATTGAATTATTCCACCTGTTACTTACGATTTCTTGTGCCTCGGTACGTCTTTGTTATCAGCTAGAAGTAATCCGATGACTAGTTTGGCTAGTTCATCTGCTTTGCAGTTGCCTTGAATGTCTCTGTGTCCCGGAACCCAGCATTTGTCCGAGATTGTTGGCATTTTCAGAGCTTTGATCGTCGACTGACTGTCTATGTCAAGGACAATAGACTTACCATCTATCGGGTACAAAGAGAGTCTGCGCGCTACTTCACGAATAACCGATACTTTGGCTTGAAATATACTACAATAATCCGGAAGTCGGAGAGCTGCGTTTAGCAGAGGAACCATTTGAGGGTACCTTGCCTCCTTGCTAAAACTTCTTGCAAAGTAGAGGCTGTCGGGACAGCCCTGGGGTAGAGGTCTTTACCTCTTAGCGGGCGGAAAAATCTACTTTTCTATTGATTTTGGCGCTGATATCGTTATTCGTCATTGTAGCTGAGTCCTTGATTACCTGAAAATTATAGAAATCCATTGTAACGCTCTGACGTACTTTAGTCGATTCTGTCTTGATATTTGCAAACATACCACTGAAATCCGCTGAGTTGTTCCCAGGAGAAGACAATGTCATCCGCACTTGTAAGTAGCTGGACAAACTTCTTGAAGATCATGTCACTAGTGTTGGCGGTGGAGTTTTTTGTCGTAAAGCTTTTTTGACATCGCAGGTTAAGTTTTGTTCCGCTCCGGCCCGCAGAGTCTTCGAATCCAACCCGGAGGGACAACGCAGTAGAGGACGACCTCGCCTAAGGTGGCGCGCACAAATAGAAGGGGACCTCAACCAACTTGGAGTGCGCAACTGGAGGCAGTTAGCTAAGGACCGGGCTAACTGGAGATGCTTGTAGGTTGATGCCCAGGTTCAACCCAAACTGTAGCGCCACCTGAGTAAGTAAGTAAGTTAGATATCCCTGTGGATCCTAGCGCCTCTACTACGCTTATGCGCCCTCGTGGACGGTTTTCGGTAATATGTCCCAGCCCTCCCCAACCCTTTTCCAATTGTCTAGCCTCCTTCTTGACTGTTCTACGACATGTTCGTCTTGGCCTGCAACATATTCTGCTTATGTATCGCGTTGTTGGCTCACGATATGTCATCTTTTCGGAACATGTGACCAATCCACTGGCACTTTCGTCGTTGAATGGTTGTGCCAATTGGCTCCTGACCTGTTCTTTGACAAAAATGTTCGTTAGAGATACGGTTGTTGCCTAGGCATCTGCTAACGAACTTTTGCAGCTTTCTCGTGGTAGTAGTGGCTACTGCCTACGTGCTGCATCCATTTAACAGAATGGACTCAGGGTTAAAGCGGAATCGCATTACTTCGCAACAGACTTTGCTCTGCCGATCCAGCCAGCTGTTTTCAGTTTGGTTCTACCATCAGTCGAGAGAATGCCTCTATGATGCATAATAATCCACAATGCATACTTGAGGCGATGAGTTGCTGCGAGGCTCATAATCCTTTATAGTTGGTGTAGTTCAGAGGGTGACATTTCTTCAGAACGATGTTGTCATTCCATTCATCGGGTATAATTTCGCACGACCACACTCTGAGGAGTTCGACGGGGAAGTCGGTAGATTTGGGTCTTGTTTTGTGCATCTCTACTGTGAATTGGTTCGTTAATTTTTTCAAATATTCAGCACAGATTGTTAACAACCTCCTTTGGCAACGTGGTGCCCGGAAAATCTGCATTCGAAGTCTCTCTACAGGAGGGTGGCGGTCTGGCAATGTGGTCTCTCCTCGGTACGATCGGGTATCTAGAATACTAGAGGATTGCCTTGCGTCAATTTGGTTGACTGTGCGTTACTTTATCTATTGTCAGACCTGTTGTCGAATAGGCTTCATTACGTCTTGTCGAGAAGTGCGTAGAAGTAACCATTGCTATCGTAAGCTTTCTCTCTTTAGGGTCTGTGCGCGCCAATAAGGCTTTCGCTTTAACACGAATTGTCATCAGTCCTTCGCGCGCATGCCAAGTATTTTCTCTACGTTTGTTTCTGATGACGAATCCATACCAAAAGGAGCGCTGTTTCTGTTCCCTGCACGAATATCGGTAATAGTCATCGCGTTTTTCATCCTCTTTATGCCTGTACCATCACATCGCATTAGCAGAATGGACCTACCATTGGTCTAAGTGTGCTGCCGACTCCTAGCTGGCAGCCACTTCAACCTATCACATCGCATCTGCTTTACAGCAAAACAGAGCCTGCTTAAGCTGCTCGGTTGGACGTGGTCTGTTCTGACTTCGAACATCAACGTGCGCATCCGACAATCATTGTCTTTTTAACGCACTCCAGGGTCGTCAAAGAGGCTTGCATATGCTGCGTCCAGAGTGTTTTCTCTTTCGTAAGGAATCGTGAGCCACTGAACGACGTAGAATTGGCTGAGAATATTGTCGCTCAGCGGACTGTCTCACTCTGAAACGCCTTAAAGCCGACCAGGTCGCAAGAGTTTGTCTGCATCTCACTACGACTTTATGGATCATGAACTCCTTTTTTTAGCGAACCAGTCTTACACCAGATTCGCTAGCACTTCGAACTGGTTTCCCAGAGTTACTTGTCGGTGATTGTTACTCGGCCAGATCCAAGCATTCGTCTTGTACCACATGATACATGAATTCCCGTTGAAGTCGAAGGAATCTAGAGTGTTTGTGACCCAGAGTCGACGAGAGTTCCAGAATTCTATGGTAGTCCTGGGTCGATAATGGTATCCTTCCTCGAATACCCTGTCATCTTGCGCATGGTATTCGCCGTCTGCGATTTCCAATGAGCTTCCCAGATGGCACCACGTAGAGGTGGACCTGCAAGTGGTCCCCCTGCAATGGCACCTCTCACTATCAATCTATCAAAAGACAGTACTTTCGCAAGGTCTTCCTTACAGCCATTAGCCGCCATGTCCAATGGCAAATTGCCTTAAAAACCTTCCTTTAACGAAGCCCCTTAAACGTCAGTTCTAATTAATTCTGTTGACATTCGAAAATATGAGGATTAAATCGTATTTCTCTGCTCGATTTTAACATCAATATTTCATAGCGCCATAAATTTCATTGAGAATATCTGTCGAAAACTTCGACATTCACGAAAAGTTCCGCATAATCGCATACCCATCCTGTCCTTTGCTTTCCATTTTGTATCTAGAATTTTACATTGAAGTTAACGATACTTTTCGGAGAACCGACACACAGACTATTGAGAGGGAACTCTGTTAAGTAAATAACTCCGAGTAAAATCATATTTGCGGGCACTCCTCCACTACCGGATTTAGCCATTCGCCTGCCGCCTGCCGCCTGCCGCCTACCGCCTACCGCCTACCTCCTTCTGCCCACCTCCCACCTCCCACCGCCTGCCTGAGTACCAAAAGTCAAAAGTTTATTCATCGAATTTTGAAACTTTTTACCTAAATGCCAGTGCGATGGAGGGAGAGAGCAGTGAATCCCGTTGCTATGGAATATGTACTCCTTCAATGAGTTGGAGGTTATCCTTTGAATATGTACATCTCCCTCTCTGTATGGAGTTTATTGAATTTTTATTTTTTGTGGAACTTTCAACGAAGTCGGGGCTAATTGCTGTGCACTGTGAACGGTTGTAGGGATTCAATGATTCATTTAGCATTTGGCGGGCGGACTACAGCAAAAAAAAAAAAAAAAAGGCGCTTCGGACTGCGCCTTAGGCGGTGTGGGAACTGCAACAGTTTCGAGTTAATTAGAAGCAATTTTAAATTAGCGCCAACGGGTAATCATCTGCCATGTAGCTGGTGCTGCAATAGATGAGGAAGTGTACAGCGCCATGTACATGGGTCAATTATTGCGTCCTCAACTCGGGGTGTTGACTTTTAAACCGGAGGAGGAGGAGGAGCAGTGGACTGGTGTCGAAAGAATTTGAATTTATCTCGCAGCATTGGATCGCTGGTCGCTGTTGGAGTGCTAATTGGAGTTAATTTCGTTGCTGGCAGAATGGTTTCCTCTTTTTTTTTTTCGCAACTTATTGATGAGAACGATTTTGAAAAGTTCACGAAGCGTATTCTCCGTTATCCTCTGATCGAGCTAGTTAAGGCTAGTGAAACAGTAAACGTTTAGGCCATGGGTTAAAGTCCTTAGGATATCTTTCCAACAATAACGCACGTCGTTCTACTGGCCCCGTGTAGTACACGTCCCATCCGATGACGAAAAGTTGATTTTTATCCAGACAGCAGCTGATTCATTTCTGTGGTGGATTTAGGTCGTAGTTCCTCGAGAAGTATTCCTAGTCTTTTAGATACGTGCTCCCCATGTCATATAATAGTTTGTGAGAAGGGTATCATGCACTGCACGCATGCTGGCTGTACGTGTCCCTTGTCAGCCCTATACCACAAGCTCTTGGATGAGCAGTATACGTCACTCAAAAGTACATAGATCTGCATGTACCTGCATCAGCGGTGCAGTAAGAGATGCTGCAGCAGCATTGTACAGTCTGTTTCAGCTGCAGCCCTTAGCGGCAAACACATCTAGAAGTGTCCTCGCCAGCTACAATGGTGGCCACTCCTCGATCTGTTAAACTTTTCCCATGAAAACATTGACTACACCTCATCCATCCCTGTCATCAGTGAATGGGGCAACGATGCCTGTTAACCTCTTCACAGGGAACTCAAAAACTGAAAGCCGAGTAGGTTGTGGTATCTCCTCACGGTAGTGCTTTTGAGGCGGAAATAATGGCGATCAAGGAAGCCTTTTCCTCGCTCAAATGTAATGCGCATATAAGCCTGGATCAGGTGAAGGCGGAGACGTGATGCCAAAACCTTTTCCTACGAAGGAATGCTTTGACTGGTGGTACCATGTGGAGCAACAGGACAGTTTAAAGAAATGGCTAGGATGTGTCGAGCTTATGGTGACCAACTTGCCGACGTGAAGGACATTTAAGTCCCCTGCAGTGGGACAGCTCTGTGAAGGAAGACGGAGCTTAGGTTGGAGTAGGAATTCGACCAACATGGTCTGTGAATAGGTAGCTAAATATCGAGCTGGATGAAGAGGTTTGTTGATTGAGGCCCTGATCCATCCCGGAACGTATCGCCATCGGTCAGTATCTGCTTCCATTCTGTTCGATCTACAGCTGCTGCAGACTTCATGCGCCTTTGGAAACGCTGTCTATCCACCTTCACCACCTTGGGGCATGTACCCTTCAGGGTTATGCATTCCTCGATGCTGCCAGGTGCTTTGTCTTTTATTTGTTGACTGCAAGTCCTGCATCAGTGCGTTTCTTGTTACCAAATAAGTTAGCTTCGGCTTCCAATCGACTGGTGGACCTAGTAACATTCCATGGAAACCATTCAAATCCTTGCGCTCATGTGTTATGGAAAGAAATTCATCCACACTTTCTCTGAATGAACAATATCCGTCTAATTGACACACCGCCAAAGGCATGTTACACACCCGTAGATGACACCGAGTGCGGAAAACTTTACGTCCTCATTACAGCAGCATGAAACTATATCTCTCACTTACACTCGAGCATAAAATCTGCTTCCTTTCACAGAGTATTTCCATGCACGGTAAGGCATTAGATTTCCGCACACAACTTCCATCTGTTGCAACGTTAATGAATGTCAGAGATCTCAGGAAATGCGTCAGAAAAAGTTCACCTTTTACACTTTTCATCCCACGTACATATTGTACACGCTGTCGTCCTTGCATGAGCCACCCCTTCCCTCATATCATTTTCCTGTGTATTCCTGTTAAAACCAGGACACGCCATGGCATGATATGTACGGCGTGGTTTGCTGTCCGCCCAATTGGTTTTAACGGGCGGTAGGTTTCTGACACAAAACTGTGTAAGTAAATAAATTATCATGTGTGCTCCCTGGGGTCGGCAGCGTTACTACGCTACGAGTATGTACGTTGGGGGGGATGGAAAACTTTTTGAGTAACCCTATTTGTCACTTTTGATAGCAGCCACAGATAGTCGTCCATCTTGTCCTCCCTCCATTTGAGGGCATCGTTCTTTTGACCCTCATTGAGGGGGTTGTGCTCTCAAATGTATCTATTACTTGTATCCATCGACGGTTATGGATGAAAATAGCTATAGTGGTGCTACAGTATTAGTATTGTACGGTGAAATATTAAATTACCGTGCTACGAATTAGGGAAGCTACCAGAGCTAGGGGCCAGAGATACACACAGTTTAACTTTCCATGTGTGCCAGCGTTTGCTGGGGTGCAAAACTTTTCCAGAGCACTGAATCAGAAATTCATTTAATTAAAAGTAGTTTTGTTACATTTTTGTGCTATTAGCAGGCATGTAATAATTAATTGATGTTTGGACTTTTGGCCGAGCTTGAGTGTGTATCTAAATTTGGGTGGAATTCATTTAATAACCGCCCAGCTTGGGCGGGATGTGTGGATAGGTTAGGTTGGGTAAATGGGTGGCCTTGTTGACAGGATTGTCGACGGCTCATACAGAGTCCATTGTGACCAATATTGGACATTCACAAAGGAGGTGACGAACGGGTTCTATTTCCTCTTCGTCCCTGCAGCTGCTACAGTAGTCGTTGTGCGGTAATCCTAGCCGTGCTGCGTGTGTCCTGTCACGACGCCAACAGCATTCGGATATCCCTTCGACATGTTGCCCATGTATCTAGCATGTATCTCCTCAATGGCCTCGATTGCTAGCTCCCTTTGCAGTGTACTGAGCGGTATACTGGCCTCAGAGAGGGCCCGTGAGGAGTTCATAAGCGACCCTTCTCTGGCTAGGTCGTCCGCTTTTTTGTTACCGGAGATATCCGTGTGGCCAGGTACCCAACACAGGGTCACCGTATTGGCCGCTGAGATGTCATCCAGTCGCTTTTTACAGATTTTTCGAGCTTGGATCTTATCCAAATCGGCTTGACTGTCGACATAGATGCTGATTATTTTTCCTGAAATATTTTCGCCAATAATCATGCCCGCAGCTTGTTTTGTTGCAGCAACTTTGAGCTTGGAAAACACTGCACCTGTCCTCAAGTCTAAACGAGCGAATTGTGTTTCGGACTCACAGTATACACCGGCACCCGTAACAGCGATCATTTTAGATCCGTCGGTGAAGATGGCCCTCGAAAGGGACTCTGCCTTCATTCCATTCCTTCCTTCTAGAAATTCTAATAGATCATCTCCGGTTGCAGTTTGGTAGTGGGATGATGTAGTCCGTTTCCGTCCGGATTCTCGATGTATTCCATCGATTTAGAACTGAGGCATGACCAAAAGGTTTAGCTATCCATAGACCGGCTTCCCTTAGTGCAATTTGGGCTGCCGATTTCGCACAGTATATGTCAAGTGGAAGCAGATTCAGTTTTGTTTCCAGAGCTGTTTTTGGTGCTGATCTCATCGATCCCGTCACCCCCAGACAGCCTGTCCGTTGAGAATCTTTGTAACGCTTTCAAGTTGGTATTTCTTCTCGAGCGTTTTCCACTAGACTACCGAATAAGATGGGTCCTACTACCGCTGTATCTAGCCAGTGTACCACTTTAGGCTTGAATCCCCATGATTTCCCGAAGGTTCTTCTGCATGCATATTACGGTTTCAATGCTAACTGGCGTGTAGATGTGGTTGTCGGACAGTATGTCCCTGCGTCCTCACAGCCAGGAAAATGACATCTCTGAAGAGAATCCACCGTGTTCCCATAAGAGTCTGTCCAGCTGCCATCAGAGTTCCTTATAGTGGACATCTGGTAGGGAGCTTTGGTAAGGACCTTCCTCATTTAATAACTGTCTAGCTTGGACGGGATCTGTGGATAAGTGGGCTATAGTTTGTGGTGCTAGTTGTAATATTCGGATTTATCGATTTTAGTAAAGGGTGATCCAATTTGACCAAAAACAATTCCATTTAATGAGCGCCTATGGACCTTCCGCAACAGCCCATCCTTTCGAGGTAATTTTCAATGACTTTTTCGTAAATTTCAAGCGCTAGGCTTAGGAATAGGTTAGCAGGATGCAGACCAGAAGAGGTTGTTTGTGATACCATGGCTACCCAGAGGCTAATCGACCGCGCATTTTAATGTAGTTGATGAAGCTCGTGACGTTTAAGGAACGTTGGCAATTTGGCGTTCGATATTGTTCCTTGGCTTGTTGGCATCAACAAACGACTTAACGTAATCCCCTAAAAATAAATCCAACGGCGTTAAATCGCATGAGCGAGGTGGACCATTTCTCGGGATTACACGATTACCGAACTTCCCCTTGTGTGTGGCATGTGGCACCATCTTGTTGGAAGCACATATCATTGCTGTCAAAAATAGTTATCCAACATGGCCCATAGCGAACTCCATTGACCGTAACGTGGTGATCATTTTCATCGACGAAAAAATACGCTCCAATCACACTTCCGGCATGAAATTCACACCAAACGGTCACTTTCTGTGGATGCAATGGAGTCTCTTGAAGCAACTGTGAGTTTGTTGCTGTCCAATAACGGACATTAAGCCAAAAATGAGCCTCATCATGAGCTTCACATTATCAGGAGGCTTCACTTCTTGAGCAAATTTTGTCTAGTAAGGATGTAGGCCACCAACTTAAGCAAAATTCGCCACAATGTGGACTGAGAGATTCCCAATTCCTGTGAATGGCGTGGAAACGACTGATTTCGGTACTTCGACCGGTGCGTTGTCTCATATGTATGTTGTCTGTTATTCCCAAGTTACTTGAAAGCTTAGTGAAGAATCGACTGGATTTTCTTATCAGAGAATTCTTGTCAGATGCTCAGCATGGTTTTGTATCTGGTAGATCGACTGCTACCAATTTAGCATACTTCTCATCGTATGTTACTAACGCCTTAGAGAGTAGATTGCAAGTCGATGATGTTTATACTGACTTCAGAGCCTTCGATTCTGTGAATCACAAAATGCTTTTAAAAAAACTTGAACTTTTTGGTTTTCATTCCCAAATTTAAGACTGGTTATCATCATACCTTACAGATAGAAAACAAATAGTGAGGATTGATAATACGTCATCTAGGTCTTTTAGGTGTACATCGGGTGTTCCTCAAGGTAGCCACTTAGGTCCACTGCTATTTATTATTTTCATTGATGAGATTACCACCATTGTAAATGCCTTTTATATGCTGATGACCTTAAGTTATTTTTAAAAATCTGCTGAGTGGTGTTTCAAACAAATTGTTTCAAACTTAACATTAAAAAGTGCAATGCGATATCTTTTTCTAGAAAATCTATTAGTCTGTTGTTTAATTATGCGATTGAGTCTAGTGTCTAGCGTTGTCAGTATTAAGGATTTAGGCACAATGCTAGACTCATCATTTTCTCTTAAAAGTCATATCGACTATATTGTTCCGAAGGCTAATTCAATGGTGGGATTCATCAAACGCAATGCAAAAGATTTTGGTGATCCTTTTGCTCTCTTAACCTTATTTACATCTCTTGTAAGATAAAAATGTAAACCTTGACTGACGTTTTGACATTGACAGATCATAAAATACTCGTAGGTTTAAGGGTGCGTTTGTATTGAAATACAAAATTGTTATGTCCCTATTGAAAACCCTTAAGCTTGGAGGAATTTCGGCCTCCTCCTTCCTTTAGTTTCACACTTTTGAACTTGCAAGTTCTCGTGTTTTGAAAATATGTTGTTACAAATCCAGCGTAAAATACTGCAATGTTATGTCCGCTGTCTATTTGCAAAACTAAGCTCGGTTTGTACAGAAGTATCTGAAGCATAATTTCAGTCTGCAGATCAGCAAACAATTATTTTTATAGAGATAAATAAAATATCTTAAATTTCTGTTCTAAATGGATACCTAATTTTCTTTTTTTTCTTTTTCTTTCAGGTAAGCCCGTTAAATTTGGAAAAATTTGTAAGTAGCTTAAGACTTCTAGTCCTTTTATACAAAACTTTGCATATCAACTCCAGTCTTTAAAATCGTGCTTCATTCGGCTTCAGCAGTCAACAAAGAGTTTGGCGGACATACTTACTTAGGTGACTGTACGGTCCGGGGTGGGCCTATGTCTTAGTCAACAAGCGTCTCTATCCAACTCGATCTTTAGCTTGGCTTACTTGGTTAAATTCCCCTTCCACTTGCATGCTTCTTCCCCTACCCTGACGTCCCCGAAGATTTTCTGGGCCGTAGCATTAGAGTTCAAGCGCTCTACGTGACCCAGCCCCCTCAGTCGTTGGTTTCTCTCTTTTTGGTGAGGCGATGTTGCTGTCAAGATCACACAGTTCGCCGTTGTATCTCCTCCTCCACCGAAAATTATCCGGATTTTTTTTTTTCTCACTACAGCCAAGGGCAATCTCATCCACTTTTGAAAAAGTCCGTATCTCTACGGAACTGCGATCTTCAAGGTCTTATAAAGGGTCACGTTTATTGAGAGAGTGCCTTGCTACCCAATTGTCTTGTTAGTCTAAAGAAACAGCGGTTGGCAAGAGTTATTTTACGTTTGATCGTCCATGACTATCGCCAGAAAGGTAGTGGTGATAGTATACAGCCTTGTGGAATGCAATTTCGTATCTTTAATTCCTCAGACGGTTCTGTCTTCCTCTCTCTGTTTAAACTATCGAACGTCTTTTGGGAGTCGAATGAAAAGCAAGTGCAGAGGTGATGTGGTAGATGAAGTAGGACTCTGAATGGAACCTGGTTTCTGACGGTGCGATGAAAGAGATATTCGATGCTATGCGCGTGGCTTCTTCCCATCACTATGTGCGTAGCCTTAGGTTTCTTTTCCTTGAGAACCTTGACAATCATTCCGTTCCTACATTTTAACTTATCTTCTTTCATCCGTCGAGCGGCACAGGACTCCCCCGCGCGATCTTGCTGGGAGTTTTGCAATGCATTTGATCTTCCTCCAGCTTATTCCTGATGTGGGGTGTGGCCGATCCACTGTCACTTTTTCCTTCGTATAGCAATGCCTGTATGTTCTTGTCCCGATCTTTGTTTAAGCTGGGCGTTTGAGGGTTCGTAGCTAGCGGGGATAGTGGTGCACTCGTAGAGGAGTACTAATTCTGCGGAACAGTCGCAGCAACAGTCTAGTTCAAGAACTAGAACTGAGAACATTGCTTCTCTAGACTTTAGCTTGCATTTTGAACCCCGTTTGGGGCTATCTATGGTGGAAGTCCACCCATCAGACATACTCGTGTACAGTAGTTGGTGTGCGTTAAGTCGGTTTCCGCTTTAGAGCGGCTGCCCGCCGACCCACTTATACCAGAGAGACGTCAATTGTGATATCACAAGGATCTAGGTTACCTGTAGAAGTGATTGAATTTTTTTATGGAATCTTGGAGGCGCATGTCTTCTGTATTACCCAAGTCGCCCAAATTTTGCTTATGGTTCTAAGTAGAGCTCCCTAAGAATCGAGAGCGCTGGGCAGGTGCATATAGGAGATGAAGAGTTGTCTTTTCCTTCTGCTCGTCCTTACAGCTCCTACAGAAGTAGGAAAAGATGTATACCAAGAAGGCACTCAGCACCAGTGATACCAGGGTTTTAGATCCAGGCCAGGCCTTTGACTCATCTACGGTTGCTGCTGTTGACAGACTTAAGGGTTTCCTCAACTAACTATACCAACGTCATCTTCCGTTTCTATGTGAGTTTACAATCAGCTGGCTTACTTCTAGGTTTCAGAGCAGAGGAGCTAAGGCACCACTCTGCGATGTGCCTTTAGTGACAGCGGAGACGCCACAATGTGATCCAACCTACTCGTGAGCAACAACGTGATCAGTACGTCGATTGAGGGTATTCCTTGTACCCTAAGGATTTCTCAGTGACAACGTTGGGGGAATAAAAAGCTCTTTCTATAGACCTCCGCTTGGCGTAGGCATGTTGTGACGCCGACAATAAGTTCGGGGGGACAGTGTCTCCCGGCTTATTTGTCTGAGATCCTTGAGGTTAAACTCGGCATTTTTTTTCCGCGGCAGGTATACTCATAAGTAAATTGAATTTTGTCCACATCATAGGAGAGACTACCAGGGAAGGGAAGCGAAGGGAGTATTCGTTTATAACTCAGGAGATTTCCCACTGGGGGTGGTCTAGTATCTATCCGATCCCTGTGAATGACTACAGATAGGTGGACAGGTGAAGAGTATAATGCCTTTAGAAGCTATGCTAGACTGTCTCCAATCTAAGTTTATACACCCTTGGATTCTTTTTGAATAAGTTCCAATCTAGAGCAGAGAGAGAAGGTTTATCTTTTTGATTGAAGAGCATCCTGTTGTTTGGTCTCTTCACACCATCAAGAAGCTATGGGTTTAGCCCTAAGTTTTTTCGCAGGGCTAAAGGTGAAGATGGCTTCTTTTTGGTGGTGCACGTTAGTCTGGATTTATTTCAGCATTGGGGCTGCAGTTAGGTTTCCCGACTATGGTGGCAGTAGTCTCCTCAAAATCTGACACCCAGAAGTTCATTTCTAAGAGAGAGGCTATGAGGTTTACTAGACATATCCGGGTCGAATAAGGCAACGCCGTCCTTCTTCCTTCTACAGAAACCACCCTTTCTGTTTCCCTTTCATCTTGTTTATATACCTTGAGAGTAATGGCCACAATCGGTTTCGGGCACAGATACTCTTTATTGATCCAAATAACCCCACAATTAGAGCCCTTCTTGGCGCAGTTTGCTTACCGATTTTTCAATTACTTGTCGTGCATCTCGTACCGAAGTATCCTTCCACAGGTTAAAGTAATTCGCGAGCTAAGACGTTGGTTTCAGTAGACGTTGGCTTTAGCAGACGTTGGCTTCAGCAGGCGTTGAATAGAAAATGTTCCTGGTATCGGAGTTTTTTGGTCGTCACCACACCTTCTAACAGCCTTAAGGCGTTATTCTAGCAAATTCTCACCGCTAACTCTGACTCTACTGCTCGATTTCCATTTTCATCCTGACCCCTTTTGTCTGTAACCCAGAAATAGGACTGGGATATGTAACATGTTGTCCTTACTTTTCCCGAACGGCTCTAGCTTTTCTACGAACTCCCTTCAATCTTCCGAGGACCTGCTATCCTTTTTAAGACTGCCAGTATATCTGCACATCGCTTAAAGCTGACAACATTCACACAACACTTCCAATCAGCCCCACGAATTCCCACAGGACCTAATTGGTGTTTTGATTCGATGAATTTTTCGCTTAATTCCCGTCCAAATTGCAGGCCATTCAAAACAAACCCCATTACCGGGTTCCCCCTGCAGCGCTGCAATTGACCGCAGAATACAGAGTTGACCCGTAATTGAAATAATATGCTAATTGAGCGGGGGGCGGGGAGCATACAGCAGCATCAATTATTTACACTCGCGCCCAGTTCGCCTCCAATCGAACATAAACAGAATTATCCTCGCCTAAAGGATGAAATGATCCAAAAACTCCTAATGGGACCATAAAATCTGCGCGCCATTGATATTTTATAGTTGGAGCCTTCGGGGCGACAATACCCCATCTCGAGTGTTTTGTTGTCTCTCGTCGATGAATATTTGTATCGAGATACGGATGTAAATTTGTTGAGAATTGAGATACTTTTTTTTTCTGTGCGCAAATCTGATCTGAACCGTGCCCTTCTCAAAAGCAGGGCAAAAGGATATCTCTGCACATATCCTGCAAATAAGCAAAATCTCATTCGACCTGGATTACATTCTCCTTGTGTGTGCTGCTGAGCCCTTTGGCGGGTTCTAAATTTACGATGCCAGGAAGCCGGCTTCAAAAAAAAGATTTTTTTCTACATATTCTCTCCCTCACTCTGCGTGTGTGTGTTTGGCCTTTGGCGGTGCGGGGGTTATGTCTGTTTATATAGATGACAAGGACGATTGCTAAGGATATTCTCTCTACGGTAGGGTATATGAGAATGTGCAAATTGTATCGGCAATAGATTGTGTGTGATTTTGAGGCTCACCCACTCGCAACAAACAGCAGGAGCAGCAGTAACAGCCTAGACCAAAACCCTATTTCAGTTAAGTAATTTTCCGGCCTCTATTGTATTCCTGCGGTTTATGGATTCATCAGTGAAATTGGAAATTCAAATTGGGCACACACATCGGGATGACAGGAAACTTGAAAACATGTGTAGCTGCTGCTGGATGGTGAAAGGATGTGCCAATGAATTGGAAGCAACAGTGCAGGTACAGTACCACCACATTCACAGGATCAAAATGGTTTGGTACACCATCTGATAAAACATGAAATTAATTACCACCTCAGGGAGATGGATAGGCCAACAGATTCGCATAACAAAACCACCTCTACACACTCAATTTTTTGTTACAGATACTCTCACAAGTTTATTTTAGCAAAATTGAAAATTTTAATTACATTTTATGTGCGGGAGAGGCACAGGACACACTACTGCAGTTGATTTTGCCATTAAGTTTATCGTAAAAGACCTCGCACATAGACAGCCTGGAAATAGAGAATAAAAGTTAGAGGACATCCTTTGGGGAGATTTAAGAGATTCTCACATAACTTTACCCGTCTCAGAGCATTTGAAACGACAGGAGTGGGATGAAATTAAGGAAAAGTACTGAATGCACGTGTCTGTAAAAAAAATGCAAAAACTGTAAGAAGCTGAAGGTTTTTCATGTATCTGTCTTCTCTGCGAAGCGGTTACGACTATGTGGGGTGTGCTCTACCTAACTACTGGTGGCTATATTCAATCGCAGGATACCTATACAAGGCTCGGCAACAATTAGAGTCCAAAGAATAACCCAATCAGACAGCTGTAGACAGCGGGTCATTCTATGATCCTAGGCAGGAATCTCCAACATTGCAGCAATCAATTGGCGACCACATATCTGAGCAAGACTTGCCTCAAAGAAGGAGTTTTCTCTGACCAGTGGAAGAGACAAACACTGGTCCTCCCATAAGAATGTGATAAAGTACCCTTCATCGTATAGTCCTCTTTGCATGCTGGACACAGTGAGGAAAATACTGGAGCGCATCATAAGCCACAGACTGGAGAGTGTAACGGATGAGTCAGGAGTCGCAGATCGCTAATATTGTTTCCGTAAGGCATGTTAAGTGCGGTGAAAAAAGCTATCCAAGCAATGATCACGTTGGACGTCAAAAATGCTTTCAATACCGCAAACTGGAGAAACGTTCTGCGAGCACGTAACCCAAAAGGTGGCAGACTATCTGCACAGGTTAATGAAGAAGTATTTTCGAAGAAGGACACTTCGCTACGACACCGGCGAGAGAACGAGACAGAATAACGTCGCAGGCCAGGGGTGTCCCCCAAGACTGCGCACTAGGTCCGCTACTGTTTTTTTTTTTTTTATATAAAGGCTGTGAGCCGGACTTCTACCGGCTAAAACCACATGTGCACTGACGTTTACGCATTTCCTCACAGGAGGAGGGGGTCTTCGGGTTTGCTGTTGGGCTCTCTCTGTGGAACATAATTGGCTTCGCTGACGATATAGAAACCACCTTGAGGATTTGAAGCATGACTGCAAAGAAGCTGAGTAATAGGCATGGGTTTACAGCTTACAAAGGGAAATACACAAGTACCTAGTGCTCATCAGCAGCACGCGAGTCATGGAGTGTAACCATAAGAGTAACCATCGGCGATCATGTTGTAGCTTCCAAGCCGGAGTTGAAGGACCGTGGAACTATCATACTTAAGTAACATCTGCAACGTGCATCTTAGAGGGTAGCAAACGCATCGGCAGCCATGGTAAGAATCCTGCCAAATATCGGTAGACAAGAAGATACTGCTGTTTAGCAAGAGTTTTGACGTCGATAATGCTCTACGGCTGTCAAGTATGGACTTGTGCCATGAAGACGAAGTTGTAGTTGTACAAGAAGAAGATGGAGACAGCTTAGAGAATGCACGCATTCAGAGTAACAGAGTAACAGACCTTTTTTCGAAAGAGGCACAACAGAAATGCCTTGCTTCTAGGACAACAACGACGAGTCGAAATAATACTGGGGTACCATCAAGGAAAAATTACATGAGGGGTGAGGTCTGATAGAGGCAGGAAGACGCACAGACTGATCCCCAATAGAGACGCTCGGATCAATAGGCGGAAAGCATGGGAAGCTCAATTTTCCGATGCTTCAGAGCCTACCTCCATAGGTTCGGACACGACGACAGCAAATTAAGTTATGTTCCATTGTCTGTGATATTTTTGAAGGGCGGTATCGGCTGGTGGTCTAATTGGATGAGGGGTTAGCCCCAGGCAACACGGAAGGTGCTTGGGATGCAGCTAGCTGTGGCTCATGTGGCAAGCAATATGAAGGTGTAGCGAAGACAGGAGCGACAACGAAACGCAGTGCAGCAGGGTGTCAACTTGAGTGAGTTAAACACCTAAGGCATAAGTCTCTCACGTTATTAAATCAATGTAGCTTAGACGAGAAGGTGGGCTAGCAGATGAAAATCTCTCACTGTCAGTTTCGCCTTTAAATGATCCCCATTTTCGAACGGAAATAGGGACATAAGGTGGACATAAGCATAGACATAGGCTCAGGTATCTTCTCTGAATTGCTGGGCACAACCAAATCGGAGTGGTTCACCTTTCGAATGCAGCAGTGTTTTCTAAGCGGAGCCCCTAGTGACAGTGACAACTGCGTTGAGAGCAATACCATAGGAAGGCAGTACTTTTTTCATCGACAGCCAGCCAGCAATAAAAGCGATTTCTGCTCATTACAATGAATCTGCATTGACATGAGTATAGCGCTGCGGATCATGTCCACCTTGCCTACCCACATATCTTACCAAACCTAACTACTGGAATGCACCCCTTAAGGAAACAGCCTTGTCGCGTAGTTGTCACTCAGTTCTCTGTCTGAGCGCCCTCCAATGCTAAGTGATATTGAGGATCTTATAGGTATGTACATCTCGAGTACAGTCCTGAGTAAAAGAAAAGTCGCACGGTAAGCCCTGACACCCCTTAGATACTCGTCATTTGCGGAACTGAATATAAAAACAAAATTTGAACGAAGCTAAGCTTTTATTTCATCTTTCATAACTGGAAACCTAAGGTCCCATTGTTGTTGGCAATGCTGGCAAAGTGTTCTCAGTATCATAGTCTGAAGCACAATAGATATCGTTGCAGTCTGGTCTATAATTCAGTACCCCACACCAGAGTTTACATTCGGACAGTCTAGAAGAGAAAAGGATCAATGGAACACTCTTGTATCGAGACGAATAAAAAAAGTTTCTTACACAGGCTCACCCGCCTTGGGGCAGCTGACAATGCATTTTTGGGGCCAATAGAAGAAATCAGAATAAACCTTGATGCATTCATCTATAAAAAAAAATTAGAGGATATGTAAGAAAAGGTATCTGAATGAAAAGCAGGGGTTTTTCGTTTTCAATTCATGAATGGAAACAAGATCTTAGCTATCACAGACAGCGAGAAACACTTCAAATCAGTTCCCCGCTTCTGGACTGGCCCTGCGACGATATGGTCAAGAGATACTTTTTCGACAGAAAATTCAACTAGAAGCTGTGGAGTAAAATAGAACGAGTCGAGCAAAATACCATAAAGTGGTACACGAACAGATCCAAACCATCCACAGGTGTATGCGTGCCTAGAACCCAGTACTCGGAAGCCATGGGAATATAACCCAGTATTTCGCAAGAGGTCTGTGCGATTGAAAGATACGTCCAATTTAGCCTCGATAGGAAGTATCGCGGACAAGATACCGCGGTACTGTTGGATATTCCGGTCGCAGCATAAGGTCTCCACTGGTATTGGACCGCCTTGTCAAGATAAACCAACTGAGTGAGGATAACAGAGTCACCTTTCACTGGATATGAGGCCACGTAGGAGTAGAGGAAAGAAGGCTCAGAGCTCACTTTTACTAGTCCGGAACCATTCTGCGGAAGCAAAGGAAGACTGCCAGAGAACCAAACTTTCGGAGAAACTCCCTCAGCTGAAACAGGTCAAAGCCCGTATCCGGAGTTAAAAGCGGAAAACAAGTAAGGTAGCCGTCGTGGCTCAGTGGTTAGAGCGTTGTACTCAAATCCCAGAAAACCCTAAAAGGTCCCACCTCCTAAGAATGTCTGACAAACGCCAGAGAGGAGTAATTGTCATGAGAAAGCTTCTAGATTCGTCTTTCGGATCTGGCTCTAAATTCTAGGTCCCGGACAACACGAATGGTCGCGAGAAGATATGTAGGTTCTGGACCAGATACGGTCTGTTGCGCCTAATATCGACTGCGCATTTTTACTGCAGACTTGAGGAACACCTCAGGAAAATGGGTACAAAGCAACCAGGACACTGTAGATTTTGTGGAAATCCCAGGGCACCATCCAAAGAACACTTGGATGTCTATCAGCTATCTGGGATAATATACCAGCATTGAATCCCCTCCTGATACTTCGGTTCATCAAGGAAATTGGACTGGAGAAGGGCTCTAAGTCGAGTATCTCATCGACTAGGGCTTCAAGTCGGTTAAGCGCAATAGATCTACACGGTCGCAGTGCGCTTACATCTCTTAAATCAGCCTGCAGTCTACTATTAAATCGTATAAAATATGTGTAAATGAGTTTAAACCCGTATAAAGGCGTATAAGGATGTACAAATATGTATAACAGTGTACGAAGCTGTATAGAAGAGTTTAAACTGCGTAAAAGTGTATCTAAGTGGAAATTTAGTGCATTGTCGAGCGATATTTTCTGTTTGCATTTCAAACTGTCATTCTCACGGTACTTTATCACTTCACGCCTTCAAATGAAGCCAAATTCATCGGTTTTGCCGGCACTTTTATACAACAAGCTTTGTGTTAGAGCATCTGTCCTTAAATAGGATTCTTAGAAACTGCCACCAACTCACCCGGTATCCGATCACACAATTTCAGTCGTGGCTTATATATAATCTCCGGGATACTAACATCTAGAATAACACAGAAAAAAAAATCCGTTTATAGAACTTGTTTTTGATAAACTTCGAAATGACTTGCCTAACTGCGCCGCAACACCGTTTATCACAATGACAACGACGACGGTAAGAATGCAAACGATTTTGAGATTCCAGGACTTCATCATCGAACGTTCAGAACAACTGCAATACCCACAGGCAGTCTCCATCGTCAGTCCTTTTTATGTAGTAACGAACTGTCGTTCGGAAAAATTTAGTAATTTCATTTAATTACACTTGCAGATAGTTTTGTTCGAAAAGTATCTCAAATATTTTTAGCACACAGTTAAATTCAGTTCCATTAAAGAACCGCATTCTGAAAATAGGTGATTTATTCCCCAAGTGGATTACACTCGAATAGATAAACAAATTGGAATTTTGCAACTAACCAACTCTTGCAGATAAGATACTTTATTTATGGCCCCTAGCAGTGATAGTTTGGGGTTAAGGGATGACGACGACAACCGACCGCGTTAAGAGTGCCGTTTCCTAAGACAGAGTCTCACTCACCACCCCCTCCCTGTCTGGCTGAATGCAAAATAATTTATGGCACGTAACGAAATACTGCATTACAGTGCCCTGGTGGTGGTGGTGTTGGTGATTGTGTGGCTGCACCTAAGAATTTTCAACCACTTGAACCGATGCAGATGTTAATGTGCATTTGATGGTACGTAGCTGAAAGCAATGGAGAAAGGATTCAGTTTTAATTCTATTCCTCTCCGCTTGCTTGTCCGTAATTGCATTTCAAACGAAATCAATTCAAAGGATTTGCTCGCATAAAGGGTCCATTTGCCAGGCAGAGGGTCGTGGAGGGGTGGTGGAGCTTCGGCTTCGAGAATAATCGTTCAACATAAATTTCACCACAAATTGATGAGCTCCGATGTGAGAATTTATTTTCGTGTGCGTTTGTCCCCCATTGTCCTGCGATTCAACCCTCGTACACCTGAGCGTGATGAATGACAGGGACGAATCGGTTGTTATTTTTTTTTTTTTTTTTTTGAATCAAATGGGGATGGTAGTTCCGAAGATAAACTGTGATAGTCGGGCTTTCGATGTGGAATTGTGTGTCATTGTCAAAGCGTTAAAGTTTGTGAAGTAATTTATTAGGTGGGTTGCTGGTTAGGGGTGGGGTACAACCTCACCTGCGTAGAATATCTGAGTGCTTCTCTGTATTTTAAAGGAATTTAATTAGAACGGAAAGCTGGAGCTGTTCCCCTTGAAAACGAAATCAATTTGCGAGATATTAAGAAAGTTTCACACACAAAGGAGAGAGTCTTCTCTGTTTTGGCGAAACTGAGATTAAAGGACATTTTTCAGGACTTTGTTAGGGGAAATATTTTGTGAAATGAAGAAAAATTTACATTTCAAAAGTTGGATACACTTTCAGTTTTCATTGAGTTAAAGGACATGTTTTATTTCGATAACAGTGGCGGGGTATGGGGTGGATAAATGAAGTTAGAAAAACAAAACTTATCATCCACACCCTGGTGCAGTCTCCGGTTGTAATTTCTCCATTCGTCGTCCTTGCACGCAAAGCCAGATATTCGGTAAAGGTTTGTGTTCCTGCTTATAGAACTGAAAGTAGTTTCTTTCGGGTTAACACCTGTCGAGTGAATAATTCAGTGGACCTACTTCCAAACCGCAGCTGGGGATCTCGAATTCAGCAATCAACGTGCAGGACTCCAGATGATGAGCGTTGTGGTATGCGGCTATGACCTGAAATTTATTGGTCTTTTCCAGGATTTGCTTGAGTATGATGAATCCAGCAGCAATCTAGGTATTTGCGATCAGTGCTTTGCATAGCTGGGGCTTTGGTGCATGCATCCTTCCAAAAATCACTCTCATAGATCCACTGGAAGGGCATTAAAGCCGGCGATCTTGTTGTTCCTTAGCTTCTCAAAAGCTGTACCAATCTTAGCTTCATTGGGACAGGACAGGTCCCCTATCATCCCCTCGACATTAAGCTCGTTTAGGACCTGCTGCAAGGTCTGCTTAAAAACATTTACAATTCTCTGGGAATGAGGGAATAGATTCCCTTCACTAGTTACGATGGTATAGCCCTTTGCTTGGTTTTCTTGATGATCTGCAGAATGTACATATGTACATAGTTCCTTAAGCGTCTGTTCCATTTCTTGTGCTACCACATACCACATAATACCCTAGTGGTTTCGACTACCTCTGTGATGGTATTGCGATGATGGGTCCTCTGAGTGCTGGCGTATATAGATCTTGAATGCACAACGGAGAGTCTTTCACTAAGGAGCTAGCTGTAGTCTTTGACTATACTACAGGCGTGCTTATTTCTCCTTTTCTTTTGGTCCGTTCGCAGATTCTTGTCGTTGGACCGTTCAACTCAGAGTCTTAGTGCTATGTGATAGTGGCCAGAGTCCCTGCACCTCTGAAATCTATATGGTTCGCGCTTGCTGTGCGTATTTGAGGTCTTAAGAATCTAGCGCTCCTTTTCACCGTATTATGAGCTGCTGCAAAAGTTGATTAGTCGGCGAAGACCTTGTTTCGCCGGCTCGATCGTTAACTAGCTTTCTCCAGTTTCGCACGACAAGTTGGTTGAGGTCCCCTTCCACTTGCATGCGCTACGTAAGCCGCGATCTTCGTCTACTGCGCCGTCCCTCGGGGATGGATTCAAAGATTTTCCGGGGCGCAGCGTTTGTGTCAATACGCTCTATATGACCCAGCCGCCTGAACCGTTGGACCTTCACTCCTCAGGCTAAGTTACTGTTGCAGAACAGCCCGTACAGCTCGTCGTTGTGTCTCCACCTCCACCGAAAATCACCCGAAGAATTTTCCTCTCGAAACAACCAAGAGTAACCTCATCCACTTTTGACAAATCCCTTGTCTCTGCACCATAGAGCATAACTGGGATGATTAAGATCTCATGAAGGGTCACTGTAGTTGCTCGAGAAAGGGCTTTGTTACTTTGCTGTCGCGAAGACCTTGTTTTCTAATTAACCTACTTAAGTCCCCGAGTACAATTTTGACATCTTACCCTGGATGGGCTTCGTAGGCCCCGGCGCCCAGAAAATCATGAAGTTCCGTGTTGAGAGACTCGTCAGCGTTGTCGAATAGAGACATGTACGTCGTCTAGGAGGTCATAAAAATTACTCTTTGATAGGGTCTCCTGCGTCTTCAGTAAAATAGTGTACGAGTACTCATATGTATGTATAAGGCTGATGTGAAACGTAGCTCCGAAGCAGAATGAAACCAGGCGATCGTGGAACGGTTTGAAGTCGGTGACTCTTGACCTGAGGCGATTTCTCACGACGAATCCGCACCCTACCACTTGTATCTTTTTATGGCAGGTCTTAGAAATGTCGCAACGGATCCTATCGACTGTATTTCTTTGATCACAGCAGTGTCTACCTAGTTTTTCGAAAGAGTAGATTCAAGTTTTCGAGGGGCATTTGGATAGCCTTTGAAGGGTCAATAGATCTCTCATTGAGAGAGTTGTACAACACAGTAGATACTATCGCAGGATGCTTTGGGGATGGACTATATTTTGAATGTTGTTTAGAGCTCTCTGGTGAGCTAATCTATTGCGGGCTTCAATCATTTGTTTCACGGTGAAAAGCGGAATCGTTTGTACCTTCGCAAATGGGACATTCTCCGGAGGAACATCTTATCTGCGCACGTAAAGGCGCGCAACGATTTTGTTACTTAAGACCTGTCATTCCGCCCGTGGTGGTTTGAAACACGTCTGTTCTTCCATAGTATGGTATGGTATGTTGTGATTTCCTAAAGATTGTCGTTCCGCCTCTGATTTGGTTGCCTCTCGGGCTTGGTCTTAAATCAAGTAAACCCGGAACATATTATTTTCTAGAGCGAAGGTAGGGGCAAGTGGGCCACACTGTCTGCTCCTGGAACCAACTGCTTTTTGTTATGCAGCTGTTTCTGTCTAGCCGTAGAGGCAGTATTGAGATCATTGAAACCATTGACATGGTAGTGTCCTAGTGTAGCCTCTTAGCAAGTGTAGAAAGTGAGAGACTGCATCTTCTTCCTCCTCGTCTGTGGAACTCCTGTAGAAGTCATTATAGAGGATGCCCAACGTTTCAGCATGCCTGCCTATCGTGCAGTGTCCGGTAATTACGTATCTGTGGAGGTTAGGGAAGCTGAAGTGGGCGGATGGGGTGAGCTCCATCAAGATGTGGATGAAGTCGGTAGTAAGCCGACTACACTGGCTTGCCCACATCGAGCAAATGAACAATAATGCTTCAGTTTAGAGGATCTTTGCATCCCAGCCGCCAGTTTCGAGACCACAGACCAGACCGAACCTTCGTTTCAAGGACCAAGATGTTGGCAAAGTGTTTGGTGTGGAAAATGGGATCGAAGGGGATGGATCGCTGTCGTGTCTCAGGCAGGAACCATCCACGGGTTGGGAGCTCGTTAACTGAAGTGAAGTACGTGTTTGGAAACTCTCATTGCTATGGAGACAGACTACATCCTCTTCTCCAGTTTAAAGAAACGTCTTCTTTCTCTGTCTCCGAAGGCCCTTTTGACATTTTCTGCACCTCCTTGTAGACTTGTTGCAGTTCATGGTGTGTCTCTCTATCACTGGTATGTCGATATAATCTTCCAAACAGGCATAGATTTTTCACCGCTTTAGGATCCTTTTCGTCGAACATTATGCAGAACCCTATAAGAGTAGCAATACTGTCCTTCATCAACACATCTGCTCCTTCGCCAGCTCAGTTCCCCGCCTAGATCCCGACTGACTGCTGCACAACACAGAAATACAAAAACTGTATCTATCACTTTATAAAAATCATTTATATCATGTCTGTGAACAACAAGTTGTGTTTACTAAAAATTACTAATAAAATCTAAGAACGTACACTTTAATGATAAACAATCGGGCAGTGAGGTAAATAAGTAGCAAGACAGCTTGTAGTCATAGATGAACTCACATTTGGTGAAACTACAGACACAGAAAACAGAGAAAAAAAGTATCTCACATCCGTTGCAGTTGAAAGAAAGCAGAAAATACGAATATATACCCACCTCGTGTACATCAGAATGGTACACTTGAAGGTGCAGAGCACTCCGAATGGCCTCTTCAACTCTGGCTTCTGTCCGGGGACCACATTTTTGTTATAACCATCGTACCGTCTCCAGCAATGGTTCGTCTCTCCTGGCACCGGCAGGGCAAAGTGGAAGATGTACACAAAAAAGAAAGAAAGAACAACACGCACAGTCAGCAAAAAAATAACAAAAAAGTGATTGAGTTCCGTTTATACTTCTTATGTGACCAGTATTGCCAGCGCCGCCAGCACCACTTCGTCCTTGGGCACTTGCACATTCGAGGAGAAAGCAAAAACTTAGCAGGGTGAAAGTCAAAAGGAAAATCGTAGTTACACTGCCGCACGCTTTTCCCATTTTGATTCCAGCTGGCTACAGTCATGCACTGAGTTGGATCCCCTAGCTTTGGGGCGGATTTCGTTTTTTTTTTCTTCTCTCTCGTTGCCGTGATATGCTTGAGAGGGTGGCGGTTGATGATGTGTCAGGGTCACATAAGACGGCTATGGCTACGGCTACGACAGCGGGTGGTGGCCAGCGATTAGTGTTTTCGATTTACCTAGTTCCACACATTGGCCAGCGGTCGATTGGATTTGTTTACAAAAGCTTTTCGTAGTGTGAGAGGGGGGTACCTATCAACACGAGATTTTTTTGATGAATTGGGGTAGGAAACTACAAGCACACTGTGTCGTTTGAATGGAATCAGAACAGCGGCTGAATTGGTTTGCGACATCAATTGGTATGGCATTGATCTCGGGCAGTGTGCGGTTTTGTTTTTCTGCTCCTGAGGTAGCAAATGGAATGGAATTCGAAAGAAGATCAAGTTGATGATGGTGGGAGCAGTAGGTGGCTTTGGAAGCACATTTGCAAGGGCGATTGGTCTTTGCTGCCGTTTCGCTTTTTTATTTGTTTTCTGTCAATCTTCGATCGGAGATAGGTTGGCGTTTTGAAGGCTCTGTGGGCAGCAGTTCTTGTACAACTCGTATAACGAATATTCATCGGTAGAGCTAGAGGGACCGAATACCTCTTGGGACGATCAAGAATATATTCATCTGGTTTCGATGCACTCGAGCACGGTAAAGTAGGACTAGGACGATTAGATAGAGTCTTATTTCTCTGTTGTCTTCTTATCCCGAAAAAACAGCGAACGACATGAGCTCCTCCGCTCCGAAGTTGTTATCCGGCAGCCTAGGTTGTCTTGGTAGACAAAGTGCCTTACTACCCCGAAGTTATGACTGTCCACCGGTGATAGCAAGTAGGTCTACAAACGTTTGCAAGATAGGGCATTTGGTGTCCATTGCTTTTACGCGTCTTTTTCATCACCTGCGCCTTAAAAGATTTTCATTTGGTTTTTCATCACACTTCATGAGTTAAGATGTCCCTTGTATAAACCTTGTGCGAGGGGAACACAACGAGCGCAAAGGGGGACTAGGTGAAGAACCTAAGGTAAGCTCACCCTTTAAAACTAACCAACCACCAACGATCGAATACTTTATTTATGAACATAAGGAGGTAGAAGCTGAGGCCGGTGATAATCCAACTAATGAGTGGGTAGATATGTAGCCTAGAAGTCATGAGCATCCTTCGTTTGCTTTTATTCTGGTCTAAGTGTGTACACATAGCCACCCTTACTTAAACCTGTGTAGTAAAAGTGGAAGCTTCCATCACCCCTGGTGCGTTCAATGGCTCCACTCTGGATGGAGCCCATTTTATGTGGCTGTCCCAGAAGACAGGCTTTAGTCTCATGCAATAATTTTGCCAAGGACACAGGCGACAAATTGTCGGCAGGGTTAATCATCACTGCTACTGTGATCCTTGGAGAACACTGCGATTTGCGCTGTAAAATTTCTGAGTCTCTCGCTTAGTTTGCCTAAGCTTTCCCTTAAGAAATGTTGAGGCTTAGATACTCCTTTTAGTCCAGATAGTCCGGTTGATCAAGAAAGTTAGACTGGCTGAGAAGTTCATCATCTTGAACTTGAAGTCGGGGGAGCACAATAGATTTACGAGGTCAATGAATACAGCATTCAGTTAGGGCTAAGCCGCCAGTGATTTTAGTTTTGAAAAATGGTCTTACTTCGCGTCTGCGATGCTCGTAGATTTTTATATCACCCGAGGGCATTTGAGGGTAATTTTTCCTGCTTTTAGAGAGCATGTATTTCCCCCGGTTTCAGCATCGATCGTGTGTTGTTCAATAGATAAGGAAATAGGAAATTGAGCGGCTGGGCTAGGTTACCGCTGAGTTTGGCTCTATCAGCAATCTTGTAGTGGATGCTTCCGTCTCAGTACTCTGGAGTTGCACTACTTTCGGTTGGTTGCTTTCGGGTATAATAACCTTATCCCTTGAGCCTGATTCTTTTGCACTCATATGCGGGTAGCTCAGCTAGAAGTGATCAACAACGCCACACCCAGGGCAACGTATCTGCCCCTGCTCATTGGATAACCTTTGTTTTAATCTATGGTTCAACTTCTTGCTTTTAATGGGCTTGCAAACCATCCAGTTGATTCTATGTAGTTCGAGATATCGTTCATTGATCAACTGGATATGTCACTGCGATCTTTGCAGATTGGAGATACTCGACTTGGAGCACCTTTTCCAGTCTACTTTCCTTGAGGAAAGTAGTTGGACAGGCATCTAGGCGTTGCCTTCTTTCATGGATCACAAATGTGCTCCACATTCCGTTAAAAGGGGTCCTGGGTTTCCTCAACATCTCCACGTTTCTCTATACAGTGTACTCTCTCATAAGCTGGCACATTTTTCGGAACCGTCGGTGTCCGCTTATGAGGGAGTACACTGACCTAGTTTTCTGAGGTATTCCTCAAGACTATAGTGACCCGTTAGGAAGTCTATAAGGATGGAAATCTATTGCCTAAGCCTAGGGAGTTCGTCCCAAAGCTTCGCTCATTTATAGTCTCCTTTCTTCCTTCGTTGTCTCCTAGGTACTAGAAGAAGTGTCGCCCAAGAAAATTGTGTCTTAGCTGCATGACTGGGTTGTGTCCTCGCTGACGTTCTCATCTCCACATCCTCGACATATATCTTATTCCGTTCGTCGTAGTCCTTACGGACTCCTATCGGGATAGAAACAAGTTTTCGCATAGCCTGTCGGCCTGATTCTTTTACTGAGCTTGAGATTCTTTTTTTGCCTCATTATGGATTCCAAGCTTGAGAACCCCTTCCTACATAGATTAGGCCCTAGCACCAATCCTTGTGGAACTCCGCCAGATATGCGGTACTGCTTTACTCTATCTTCGGTGTCAAAGAGTAGAAGGTCTACAGTATGGGATAAACCTGGGTCTTAACCAATAAGCTAGCTACTTCACTCACCGGCCTTCTTGATGTGCTGTGTCTGGTCTGTGAACAGGCATGGACCTCTGCACTTCGTTGAGATATCTTCTACTTGTTCGCGTCACATTTTTGAAAATCTTTTCCCACATTGCTGCGCACACTTGACACACATTTCCAAAATGGATTCACCTGCCACGTAGTGCTATAATCCGAGCCCATTCCGGACTCACTTACTCACCCCATGGTTAGAAGCTATTTTTACGTTCCAAATAAACAGAATCTTTAATCAAATCTAAATCAAACGATTAAGTGCTCTATTCATGTGCACACAAGCAAACAAACAAAACTCGACCGCTATTGTCAACAGTCCACTTGGATGATCAGGGACCACAGGCACTATCAAGGGGGAGGTTGGCCCGCGGCTTGTAAATCTCTCGCTGCGTAGTGTGTTTGCTCCAGCGAATAACCGACTCAAAACTAATTTTCCAATTGCGCTGATTTATGACTATCATCAGCTAGCATCGGTCGCAGAGCCTAGTGTCATCCAACTGGGATATGGCACCAGTTTGGTTGGGATTCGATTGGATTCGGGTGGTGTGGCGTTCTTTTTTCTGACCAGACCGGGGACATGAAAAACTTTTACCAAATTGTTGTGATATTCTATTTGCTTTGCTTCTGTTGCGAGCTGAACGACGGAGGTCAGTGAGTGGGGGGGGAGTGGTTCTTGGTTTGACGGATTAATTAATTTAAACAAAAAATATCTGTATATTCTGCAATTTTGGTTGTTTTTTGGACGTGTGGCCGTTAATACAATAGCATGGAGTGCACAGTGCTGGAAGAAGCACAATACCGGATCGATACAGCTACCCGATGGGCAGTTTAGGCGACCATTTGGCATACTGTGTAGCTTTCAGTGTTTTTTGTGGTTCCCACCGGTGTGAGTAGAAAGCTGCTCTGACAGTGCAGACGTGGTCTTTGACTGTAATTAAATTGATGCTTGTGTATTTTGCTGTTTTAGATACACGACTTGCGAGTTTATTTTCGATCTGAGGCTCTCAAGACACTTTACGTCGTTCACCGATTGCGACATAATACGATGCAATGAGACGTTCCGGATGCCATGGGACTTTTGGACACCATAATAGCATCACTGTCGAAATCTATCAGTGCTGGAAATACTCGTTCCTATGCTAGAGATACTCACAGATACTTCGTAAAATTTTATACTTTGTCTTACTAAATGTTGTTTAGAATGCATGTGTTCAAGTAAAAGCATTTAAGCCGAGGATAGTTTTATTTTGTCAAAAGTTGTTCGTTTTTGGGGAATCTTTCGCTCGAATATACTCACATGGGCGTGCAACGATTTTTGGAAGAAGGGGGTTTCGACGACCAACGAATTCTGTCACAAAAGCTGGTGAACTGCTACTACGAACTTCTACTAATGGGTGCTGTGACTCAATGGTTAGTGGATTGGACTACTGAGCCGGATGTTCGGGGGCTCTTTTCTCTGTTAAGCGTTTTCGGTTCCTTGTTCTATGCGAGATATCGTCTGGGCTTGGTTTCACGTTCGTTGGCCGCTCCAACTGCCGGAGTTCCTTAAGGATTATTGCTGCCACCTGATCCCCGCATTGTATACTGTGCCCGATGCCATCAGAGGACAATATTCATAGGGGCTGGTGTTTCTTTCCAGTTGTCTGTATCTTCTCTGCCCTAAGTTACAATCGAAAATAGCTATATCCGGTCAGGAGCTGACTGAGGCAAAAATTGACTGCTTCGCACTGTCAGTTCATCCATTTGTGTGCATTCGGTACGAATCGATGGGTCCATCTTCCCTACGAGGACTGGTCTCATCTCTCCTGCGGTGCTCTCATTTTTCGATGCCTTTCTTAATGTCTGTGGCTGAGGCTCGGGGTTCCTGAATGTCGTCATCGTAAGACCTCTGTAGTTCGTTAGACAAGCTGTCTGCTGGTAGCATTCTCTGCATTCTGATGGATTGCTGCCAGAAATAGCCTTCTGTGTAGTCTGGATCCATCACCGTTCAGCATTTTTCTGGATAAGGCTGCACTCCACTCTAGCTCTAGCCCAACTGATGCCAGCCACCGTTTCACTCTTTGGATACGTTCGTTAGGGATGTCCTCTATTTCTTCCAGGTGTTTCGCCGGCAAAGCCTATAATTTTTGCCTCATTTTGGATTCCAAGCTTGAGAAACTCTTCATACATAGATTAGGCCTTAGCACCAATCCTTGTGGAACTCCGCCAGATATGCGGTACTGCTTTACTCTTATCTTCGGTGTCAAAGAGTAGAAGGTCTACAGTACGGGGTAAACCTGGGCATTAACCAATAAGCTAGCTACTTCTAGTTTCGCACACTACGTTAAGGTGCGCTTCCACTTGTGTGCGTGACCTTCGTCGCGGTCTCCTCTACTGCTTCGTCTCTGGGGGTGGATTCGAATATTTTCCGGGCGGAGCATGCGTTCTCCATCACCCAGCCACCACACTCGTTGGACCTTCACTCTTCTGGCTAAGTGGATGTCGCTGTACGCTGTACTATAAGTCCTCAGTTTGCAGAGTTGAATACAATTTTTGTATCTAGGGTTATAGCGGCACCATATTTCATTGCACCTCCATTCCATCTCCTGCTCTGAGTAGCTTCTTTGAACGTTGTAGTTACTCTCCTTATAGCATTTACTGCTGAGCGAGCTTCTCTGAATCCTGAATATTGCTGGTTTGAGAGTCGTCCAGCTCATCAATTGCTACCTCCAGTCGGTTGCATACCTCTTGGTATGGTATGGCTATGGTTTTGGTCTGGACTGCGCTTGTGTGTGGCGTGGATAAGTTGTCCGTACATCTGAGGCTTTTGGTTTCGTTGCACTTTATTTTCAGGCCCAAAAAGGTTCGCCTCCAACCACACCGCTTACCACTTGCTGCAAGCCACATAGTGGATGCAACAAGGCGCTCCTAAAACAGATCACTGATTACCACAGAAAAAGTAGTGGCGATAGCAAACAGCCTTGTCGGACACCATTTCGAAACTCAAATTCATCCGGGACAGTCTACTCCTATGCAGCAGGTGCTCATAACCTGTTGTGATGACCATTACCCTTCGAAGTGACGTCTCTTGTCGAATTTGTCTAAATTTAAAATCTCAACAATCTACGAACGTGCTACCTACCCCGTCGTGGTTTTTATCTCCTCCACAGCGCTAAATGTTCGTGTCTGTGAATAAATTACGACGAAAACTAGTTCACCTCCATTTTTGACTGGGTCATTAGCAGATTCTCATAGATAGCAAAATCACACAAGAGATGGCTAAATCCCATTGCATATGATTATCCTTTCCTAAAAAATGCAAACACATCATCAACATAACAAGTCGAAGGAGGTAGCTAGAGGTCGACGCCATGCATGAATAAAACGAAGCGTATCAGGGGGTTTGACATGTAAGTCACGTACCAGTCTGCCATATGTTTACATATGCATTAGTAGGTACCTAGGCACGCGGGGGACACCTAAGGAAAAGGAGTAAAAAGGGCCCAAAGCTTTTGTGGCGTGTGTTTGTTGTATTTGTCGCGCTTAAACCCGAACCGCCTTCCCCTGAGTTTTAAATCAAAGCAAACGAAGATGAAACATAGAAGAGGAATGCCACTCAAAAGGAAGAGCAAATGATGCGAATGTGTGTAACACTGCTATATATGTACATACGTGTGTCCTTAAGGAAGACTTTGTTTTTATTTGATCTGCTTCTGTTGATTTTTGATTGTTGTTTGCAAACGAAGGATGGATATGCACACATATGAGAAATGTTGTTGCTTTGACATTGACATACGAAAAGGAAGTCGGTGGATATGAGATATGAATTCTGTTTATTCAATGATCTTTGAACGGAAGACTGTCTTGCTCCGGAGGCGATAAGATGAAAGTCCTTCATATTTAGTCAAATATACTTGGTGGAGGGAGGGGTAGATGGTTGGGTCAAATCGGACTGACCTTCGTCAGCAGCAGTGCAATGGTCCGTCACTTGGCATTTTCGGAAATCGTCCTTCGGCTTATATGTAGATAGAAGGGACTTTATTGGTCCTGTTTCGATTTGTTCCCAAAGTGCTGGGCATACTCAGAATGTCGCATACTGTATTGTAGCTTCAATGTGTGTCATTTCCACGTCTCTAATTTCGAGCACAGTATGTAGGTCTCATACACCCGTCTCATACCATCTCGCTATAAGAATTTCTGACAGAATTTACTGGGAAGGCTAAAGAATCATAAGACAGTTCATAAAGGATCTGGGCTTCTACTCTGATGGTTCTAAGACGAGCGTTGGCACGGATGCGAGTGTCTCTGGTAAGACGGTTACTGTATATCTAGATGGCCAGGCAGTCGATAAGGCTTTGAACTCTGCTGTAATTCGATCAAGGCTTGTGAGGATTTGCAAATCGATATAAAACTAGGTATGTAGTGTAGACCCAATGCGGTGACCCTCTGCTGGGTATCAGGGCATACATACATATATAGGTAGATGTAACAGGGAACGAAAGGACTAATGAGCTTGCAAGATAGGGTCAACACTGCTCTTTCAAAGCCACCGGTCGAGTAAACTGACTCTGGGTAACATTTGGAAAAAAAAATGTGCAACAGCCAGAAGAGATGTATTTCTCTGGTGAAACTTAGTCCTCATAACACACAGGTCCTCACCAGCATAATTAGTGGGCACTGTGCCATTGGTACTCATGTGAAACGCTTCGGTGTATAGCACAGAAATTGTTATAGAAGCTGCAGGGATGTGTAAGAAGGGATGTGTAAGAAGGGATGTGTAAGAAATTGAAATGGTTCGTCACCGGCTGTGTGATTTTTCGGTCCTATCTGTCAAAAGAGTGGGGACTCTTCGTAGTCACTTCTTGGAACTGGAGGGGTGTAGGCGAATCGCGACCTTTGTAGGAGCTGTAGTTCATTTATAGCTGATTTAAATGGTATTTTATTTCTATGAACACGTACCTACTCTGAATTATTGTCCATACAATCGCGAAATCGCATTAAAATCGCCTGACGCTAGCTGCGGATATGCGATTTTTTTTACACGCGTTTGGCGTTTTCTGTTGCCCGATTATTCGGTCGCAAAAAAATGTTAGACACAACTGTGCTTGATTGCATGCATATGCGACCAAATAATCGCAATCCGCCAACCAATAAAGCTTCGCGACTTGCGGATTGTTTGTTGAATAAAACGTAATATTCGACAGCGAATTAGTTGTTAGTCTAATTCGTCCCACTTCCCCATCCATTTTTATACTGACGTAACCTCTATTCAATAGTCGCAAGTACGATAATCGATATGAGCGGCAACGAAATTGCCAATAAAATAGAAGTTGCTGCGATTATTACGTCGCATATGCGTGTGTTCATATTAAAAACCGCGCGTCTAATTTTTTGCCGACTAAATAATCGTGCGATAAAAAATCACAAGTGCGTGCATAGCCTCATCTTGCTGTGACGGCGATTTTTTAATCGCAGCAATTAAAATCGCAAGTGAGTGGATGCCAGTACGTATGATTCATTTTAACTTGTGACAGTCGCGTCGCCAGGAAAATAAGACAAACCCCAGATTTTAAACGTTGCGATTCCTAGGTGTCATGTGGGCTATTAAGTTGAAAGTATGTGTTCTACTTTTTGCAACTGAATAGTCGTGCGGCAGAAAACGCATGTGGGCGCCTGGTCTAAATGGTTTGGGAGTGATTAACGAATAAAGAAAAGCTGAGTTAGGTAATCGACTTTAGCCTCCATCGATCCGTTATCATTTACAGACCTTGCTGCGGTCAAAGTATCCTACAATCCTTACATACGTCCAGTGTGTTTGGACGCTTGCTAGATCCTAGCATGACCATCACAGCTTTTTCTCTAATTTTGCAGTGCATTCGATCTCCTTCTGAGAGAGTCTTTCCCTGACCTCGTCAGTTTCGTTTTTACTTGATCCACTGAGATCAGGTTTCCATTTTCATAGATTCTTGAGGTTCAAGCGCGTTTATAGGAGTACAACTCCCTCTACAATATGATTGACAACTGCCCCTATTTTCAATTAGCCCATTTGACATGTGACACCTTTTTCTCCTTCACTGGGTTGCATCTACACTACCTTCTAGCTTAATGGCTTCATCACTGCAATCTACTTCGTTGTGTCTTAAATTTTCGTTCAATTTAAGGACCTTCCACGCGACTTCTAGACTTCCTTCAAAAACCCCAATAAATGTCTCCACTCTCAAAGGAAAACAGGAGAAAAACAATTTCTTTTTTCCTAAAAGAACTCCTTCCTCACCTTAGCCATAAATATTTGTTTCTTAGAAGTTGTTCCCTAGCCTCCCCAAGCATAAATCACATGCAACTTAAAGCATAAAGTCAATGTCCTTGTCTGACTTATTTCATGCTGGCAATCTGACTTTACCACATACCACACACGCTCTCGAGGCCAGGGGGATGTGCTACGTGTGAAATACACTTTTCCAAAACAATTCACCTTTCCTGGTATATTTCTGTTCTTTTTTTCGTTTTTTTTTCGTTTCATCCTGTTTTCCTGTTTTGTTATTCGCTTGTTTGCGAATTCTCGGGAAAAATCCTCAAGTGGAAAATAAAGCAATTGGTGCGCTTAGCTAAGCGTCCTCATAAGTCTCCTCCGCTGGTTGCACACACGTACATATTTCACATGTATAGGAAGGACACCTATTATTGTGTACGGGTGTTGATATATGGAAGAATGACTCTTCGAATACGTAATTAGAACGTTCTGCAGGTGAAATTCGAAATAAATTGCATGTTTCCGGGGTATTTTTTGATTGGAATGCACCCCGCGAGAGGGCTTCAGATTTATTCAAATTCTAGCGGTGATAAGGATGTGAATTGAAGGAGTTTTATGCAGATTTAAGAATGAAAATATTCGTAGGTAGGCAGAATGTCCTTCGCCAATCTCCTTAAATCAAATCCAACCGTATACGACCTAGTTTTTGATAAACTTCCTGATTGTGGAGTGAACTGTGCCGAAAGCGCTGACAACTTCGTGTCAGGAGATATTCTGTGGTCTCCAAGTTGAATTTGGACGTTTGCCGCAGGATTCTGTGAGATCTTTCACAAGAAAATGCAATTTTTCGTAATCCCTGGTGGAAAGACCGAATTCCCCTGGATTTGTCAACCCTCGTGCAGAAAGGCGAATACTCCTTATTTTTTCTCCTGATACAAATGGACGACAGTTATTCATCTTTCCCTATCTGCTAGTAACATTTGGTGTACCACAGGAGTCCATACTAGGGTCTCTCTTTATTTCAACATGCATTTAATGCAGGTGTTTTAATTTTTGAAGTATTTCTTGTTTTGTTTTCGTTTCATAAGGAGCATCCAAAGTAATGTTTTCGTATTTTTAAGACAAAACTTCTTTATCCCGATTAGCCTTACTTTTAAGACATGTATCAAAAGTCTGCAAAACCCTTCGAAAACGTGATTTTTTAAGACGGACACCTCTTTTCCTTAACAGAGTGGCGCAAATTTCCAGTACACCTCATCTTTTCCCATCAAAACTTTAAGCTTTCTCTCAAAGAAAATGAGGTGCCACAGGAGTTTATTCTAGGACCTGTACTTTTTCTTAAAAAAAAGTTGAATGAATGCTCTCAGCTATACGTCTTAATAGAGTGGATGTGCATTACCATGGAAATAGGCTCCGCTTGGATAAATATTTTGAACTTTTGAATACGATAAGACAGGTGTCTGTTTAAAATGAAGCCAAGTATTCCTTAAGGACCAGCTCAGTTACCTAAAACTCTAACTGCGGGGTGACTTCTTAGCAGCTTCAAAGTCTTAAAACTCTTCTCTCCTATCCAACTAAATTTTCCTCATCGCTTAACATCCTGGTAATCTCTTCCGACATATTTTCCCAGAAAACATTTTCCAATGTCTTTAGACTTCATATTCTATCAAGATCCTGGTCACTAAATTCCAATCCACCTCACTCCCCTCACTAACAGCCATCAGACTATATTAAGACGACCTAACAACAAGTGCTCCTTAAAGGATGAACAAATGACGAAAAAAAACGCCAAGTCCTTCGCTGCCATCTTGAATACAAAACATAATGCAAACGACAAAATGCAATTTGTCCTTAAAAAACTTTTTTTTTTTGCTATCAGGCAGCAGAAAAAGGACAAAACTTTCGCATCCTGTTGTTGTTCATTTGAGTAGTGAAGAAGAGAATTAGCATTTCCTTACTGTAAGTGCACACTTTCCATCACATTCCATTGGTCGTCCCGTTATCCTTTAGCTAGCTGTGTGCAAAATATTGTTGTTGTCCTGTAGTGCATAATGGCACTTCAGGATCTTCTCTGGCATATTTTTCGCCTTTTTGAGTATTCAATTCCATTCTGAGGACTTGCAACACAGTGGTAGTGAGGAAACAGAACTCTAAAAGGACGAAATTCCTGAAAGTTAAATGTTAAGAAGTTTGCGATTGTTATTCCGGACTTTTTCTCCGCTGATCTCGCTTCTCCATGTATATTCTTCTCCTTCTCCAAAGGCGACTAGGACGACGACGATGAATTGGTGGATCCGGGGGTTTATTCACGTCAATGGACTTGTCCATTTTTGCGACAGATAGATGTTTTCATCTGTCCAAGAAGGATAAAGTGCAACAATTCTTTGAGAAAACGGATATCTATACGGGAACAGGATATTCGCATTAAATTGTCGAGACTATAATGCACACAAAAGGGACATTTTAGTACGCCAGAGGGATGGAGTTTCACTGTTTATCTAATCAACGACATCGTTACGGAGTAAAAGGGAGAAAAACCCTTTTGACCTTTGTGTCCTTTGTGGAGGAGTTGTGAATAAGTTAGATATGCAAGCTGCTGGATTTTTTTTTTTTTTTTTTTTAGATTTTTGTCCTTTGACTTGGTCGGACGTTTGTGAAAGTTTTTTTTTAAAAGGACTGAAGGAGAGTCGTGTGTGGCTCTAATGAAAGTTCGTTTAGGGAGACCGTTGGTCTTTGGCCTTTGACATTCAGGTTGTCAACTTTTTTTTCCGCTAAAACTTGAGGTAGAGGATAATTGCGATTCAAAATGGTGGACAAACGAGGTTAAAAAAAAATTTAAGCTGGATGGAAAAACGACAATCAGAAGCGTCATGTAAGGCGTGTAGGTACTACATCCGAGATATTTTCGATTAAATCAGAGTCTTCTCATTTCTGTCCACTTCTGGACCGATCAGGTTGTTGCCGAATGGCTCTAGGCGTTCACACAGTACTGCAGATAAGATCTTGTATGGAATGTTTAGAAGGCTGAGAGCTCTGTAGTGTCTCCTTTTTCGAGGACCGGCCAGACAATGCTGAGGTTCCATTCAACGGGCATACGTTCATCCGACCCTGTTCTACAGATGAGTTAGTGCATGCTCCTTACCAAGTCATCACCTTCCGCTTTGAGCACCTCCGAAGGTGGGCCATCAACTCCAACAGCTTTGTTGGACTTAAGTTTGGTTATGGCTATCTTCACTTCGTCCAGGTCGGGTGGACGGAATTGGACGGTCTACATCGCCCGGGTTGAAAGGTTCATCCTGCCTGACAGCGGAATATGGTTCGTCGTCGCCGTTAAACAGTCTGCAGAAGTGGTTCTTCCAGTGCTCCCTTGATAATCCTTGCAGGCTCCGGTTCGGGCCTTGCAGTCTTGACAAAAACTTTTGTTAAAACTTCCGAACCTCATTCCTGCAGAAGCATCTCTCTATTTCCTCGATCGCGTGCTTCTCATGCTCCTTCTTTTTCCTCCTGAGAGGCCGGTGTTCATCTTTCCTCGTCTGCTCGTAGAGCTCACGAAAATCTCTAGTCCTTCTATGCAGCGCAGGCGCTTTGTATGCCTCTTGTTAAGCTGCATGTGCTTGCCGGCACTCGTCGTCAAACCAGGGGTTTCGTTGTGGTGGCCGAATGAAACCCAGTACACCAGAGGCGGGTTCTCTAATGGCTTTTTGGCAATGTTGCCACTGGTCTTCAATACTTGATGCTGGCGGCATAGGACACAGGACATCTTAAGAGTTTAAGAGAGACTTGATGGGAAATAGATTTGGCGATGTCTTCGGATTGTAGCCGCCCGACGTGCTCGGTATATTCCCAGCCGTACCTTGCCAACAACAAGGTAGTGGTTCGAGTCAATGTTGGTCCGCGGGAGCGTTCGGACATCCACAATACTGGTCGATGGCAATGTGGTCAATCTGGTTGACGGTTGATTCATCTGGAGATTTCCATGTTCCTTTGTGAATATCGAGATGCAGGAACTGCGTACCTGCCTGTTGTATTTTCCTTTCCTTTAGCTTTGCGTTAAAATCACTCAGGACAATGGACCCAATGGATCCTTAATGTTGTCGTCTTCCTGATCTCTGGGGGCGTGCTCGTATGTTGTTGTCTAATTTAGCTTTGATGCGAATTGTCATGAGGCTCTCGTTCACTTATCTTAAACCTAAGACTGCTTGCGTGAGTCTGCCTCCAACGACGAATCCACATCCAAATAGGCGCTGCTTTGGTTGTCCGTAGCTATCGCCGTAGTAGATGTCGCAGCTGGTTACCCTCTCTTGTTGTTGCTTCGTAACTAGCTGTTACCCCTAGGCACAACCCCTAACCTGGAGCACCAGTTCCATTGTAAAAACTCTAAAGACGAGGGGTCAGTTAAACTAGTCTCGGTAACCCACTTCGGAGGTGTCGTTCGTCAGCTGCCACCATCGCTTTTCCAAGGACTCAACTAATTCTTGGAAACTCATATCGGCCTACGCTCCAAATACAAACGTCGTAGAAGCCCGGATAAGCTGTTAAATCCACTCTGGAAATTTATGACGCCACAGTTGGTTCCACATTCGGAATTCGTCCACTATCGTGTTTACCATCAGATTCTCCACCAGGATGCCAAAATTAATCCGCATTTTCGTGTTTTTAAGGAAGATTTCTAGGAGCCTCAGTTGCTTTCCTAGAATCACATTCCGTGTAGAACCAGGCAGCTCCTTTTTGTATGCAGCCTATCTCTGTTTTCATGCGTAGATTGGTGCTACCAAAACAGCTCGTAGAAGTGGAGGTGGAGTTACGCATTAAGAGTCACTTTCCTTGGCTTGCTGTTGAAATGCACGCAGAGGCCCTCAACTTATAGCGGAATTGCTCCATGAACCTAGGATTTGTACTTTGAATTAATAGAGATCCGTAGATCGGTGCTGCCCATCATCCCTGTTAAACCTGCCAGATACTACTGTCACATGAACTCCTTCGATGCGCACTGTTCACAGAAGGCAGCACAATAAAGTGTCCTTGAGTCAATGCGATTCTTAAAAGTACCCACCTGTCCTTTAAATCGTAGCAATCATCATTTGAGCGGCATTAAAACGCTATAGACTCCGACCTTCCCAAGACGCAATTAAAAAGCAATTAAAACCAAACACCCAGGCCCTCAACCATTTGGCGGTAAATTGTATTCCCTTTAGAGGTCCTTTTCGTATCTGTATTTAGCAAAACAACACTGTCTTCCATGTCCTTCTTGAGTCTACCTCTAATTTCCCGAAAAGTAATAGCCGTAGTCAACGTATCTTTGACTCTCCTTGTACGCATATAAAACTGTACTCACAAGGACTTGCCGTGCATTGTCGCGTATTTCATTTCCCCACTAGACGTTTCATTTTACAACTTTGTTACTTTTTAATACCATTGAAGGCAAACTCATAAATTCCAACCGAAAGGATACATTCAATGACAGAAAGCGGACAAGAATAGGAGGACATCTCCATCGGCATAGACCATAAAACATGTCAGACGAGCCGGAAAGCAGTGAAATTTCTTACGACGACAGAACACAAACACACACTCTCACACATACTGCTCCATTTATGTCAGTGATTCATCAACGTTGGACGAACACATTTGGTGTCCTCTTTCAATCTGAAGGACATTCGTCACATATTCTCTTGTGTTAGAAAAAATAAACTTCAAAATGTATTTGCAACAATTCAAGAGCGTCCTTCAAAGTTCTCCCATTCCTTTCAGAGCATCCTCAGCAGCCTGACCCATCATGTATTCATTCGATCCTTCTGGTTCCATTTTCAATATATCACGACTCTCTTTCAGCAACTTGGTGACCTCCTTCAGATTCCGTTGGAATTCATTGCGGGTGATTAATTTGTTTTGAATTAGACGTGTGGATATGAGCATGATTGGCGCATGCAACTCGTACATGATGAGTCCTGCAGGATAATTGAGTAAATGTGCATTTAACGGTTCGGGGTCGTTTTAGAACTTCACTTACCTCGGAGACGTGTCAGTCCCGGTTCGAGGACATCGATCAATGCCAGAAAATCTCGGCAATATTGCTCCTTTCGTTTAATGTCCTCCAAGGACAGTTCATGGATAAGATAGCCTTCGGTGCGACCATAAATCTGACAGAGTGAGTACTTTGCCGATAGAAAGAGGTAATGGTTGGGACGAAGGCTCCTCTGGTACCTGCAAGAGTGGGGGACTTTATTTGTATTTATTCATGGAATCCTGTTGGGTCGGGTGTACTTTCTGAGGAAGCCCTCAAGTCCTGGAATGTTATGTGGGTCAATTGATTCCAATTCATCGCTGATTTTATCCAAGAGATTCGCCACCGATTCTGCGGAGAGTTTGTACGAACACTTGTCACACCTGCAAAAGGGAGAAAAAGGACACGGGACCTCAGCACAAATTCATTTCATACCAACTCACCTCCAGTCTGCATTTTGATCTAACGGCTTGGATGAGCTCACCGATCCCTTGGTGCATTCCGGGCACACTATCGCGCTGCAATCTGTTTTCAGCTCGGTAGGATCGGCGCACCTCTTACACTGGCACCAGAATAGCTTCCCAGCGTGCATGAACTCCCTTCGTTTCAAGGTTCCCTGCAAGGTACATCCTCTGAGTTAGTTATGTCTAGCTAAGGCATCATTTACCTGCAATGTGTAAGCGTAGCTCAAAGTGATGGCTTCGTCCTTTTTGATCTCCCTCGAGGTCCTTAACATAATCGAAAACGTCTTCGGATGATCCGTATGCGATGTGTTGGGTACACAATCATGCGCCAACAGGAAAGCACTAGGATACATCGCTCTTGCTTTCGCCGAGTTTTGACCGATTTCGAAGCAATTCACGTCAATGATGCCGCAGATCTCATGGATATCGTCCTCAGAGAACTCCTCCAGACCCCATTCCTTGCGAAATTTATCGACAATCGTCTTTTGGTAGTGCGCCCAGAGGGTTTCATTTAGTCTTCTCAGCTTCACGTGCGATTCCATTGACCTGACAATCTCATAGTCCTTTGGGCGATGCGCTTTCATTTGGAGTATCCTTAGTGGAAGAATGAGTTCATAGAGACTCTTGATCGTGTCGGGGCTAGAAGTGGATAGTAGTCCCACAGAAGCGTTTTTCTCTTTAAGAATTTTACATTCGTAGGACGTGTGACCATCGTCGCGATTGAGTCCTCGACATTTAGCGGAACAGAGGGGCCATTTGCATTCAGGACATCTGTTTGGGAAAGAATTGAGCGTAGGTAGTGACGGTGCGTTGCCATTCTTACCGATACTGAGAAAGGCTGAATTTGACGGGCGTGTAGCATCCCAAGCAGACCGGTTCACTATTGGCCGTCGGACCAATGGCTAGGGGAGCTTCTTCGATGAGATGTTCACCGGGACGTAGGTTTCGATTGGCGACTAGGTAACGTCCCATAACATCGGACGTCTCAATTTTATACGGCAGGTCGTTCTCGACATCGGATGAGGCATCGGGCGTGGTGGAGGTGGACTTTTTCTGTTTGTGGTGCTTGTTCTTGTTTCTCTAGAATTTGAGGGCAAACGAGTTGAGTTAGTTTAGGTGGAGTGAGGTTGGGAGTGGGTTTGACTGTCTGCGTGCACTTGAACCAGAACTAGATGCACTGAAGCACTATCATGATCTTAAGTTTCGCTAGTTCTATCCGCATAACCAGTTGGAGCTACTAAGGAGCTGTTTGAGAATACCAATCCTCTTGTCAGCAAGGGTGTTCAACTGAAAAGTCTTCCAAACCTTATACACTCTTCACCAAGCAGTGGTTCTGTGATATTGTTTGAACTAGGTTGGGTGAGGCTGTTCACCCCGAAGTGTAGGGCTACATAAATAGTCAGTCGTATGTCCCGATCCCTTAAGTCCCTTTTTAGATCAAAAAATTGGTTCATTGTGATACCCGGGGCTTGAGTGAGTCCGCAGGCCAACACACAGAATCTGTAGCTGCAGCTGAATATGAAACGTTGAAGATGTTTGTCATCAGCTTCAATCAGGTCGTAAAGGCACTGAACTCATGCTTCATTCGCAAAAGAGGACTGTTTCCTACTCCTCCCTGTCCAAGCAGATGGAAATCCTTGGTCGTTTCGAGAGAATTCTTTTTTTTTTTTTTTTTAAGATGTTCGGTTCCGCTTGCATTGACGGACTTTGGAGGAAAAGATTCAACGACGGAGCAACGCGCATCAGTCGCCCAAGATGGCTACGACTTGTAGAGCGAATCGACACCAAGAAGTCTACGTGGATGGATTACACATCGATAAAGAATCGGGAGCCTACTGACGAAGACCACCTCCCAATTACGCAGTTCATCTGGAACAAGTCCTGACGGTCTTTCAGTCGTGACAGGGTTGCAAAGCAACAGGGTTAACGTCTGCTCTGATAGTCAAGCAGTCCTAATGGCCCTAGCAACCCTACGAACCAAGAATCAGCTCGAAATTGGTGAAGGAATGCAAGGAAAACTTTAATATCTTGGCAACCTCGTTCCTCCTAAGTCAACCTGCTCTGGGTACCGGATAGCGTGGAAGCGTAAATGGAAAATATGAATGCGCCTACAGACAACCATAGGAGCAGCCTCAAAGGACGGAAAACTTGTAAAGTTGCCAAAGCTATGACTGAAAGTCCTTGCTCGCGGCAGGAAATGAGGGCGCTCTGTCTAGGCAGAAGACAGATGGCCGGTCTTTACACTGGACGTATCAACATAAATAAACACGCCTACAGACTAGGACTAGTGATTTCTATCACTTGACCGGAATGTGAGGAAGGGGAAAAAAGTCTCGAACAATGCTACAAAGCGCCCAAACCTGGGCCTAGGTGATGAGGATATCCTCGATCTCCCAAGGCAACCAAACTAACTATCTAACCAATGCTCCGACCCTTAGAGTCTTCGAATCTAACCTGGAGGAACAACGCAGTAGAGAATGACCTCGCATAAGATTGCGCGCACAAGTAGAGGGAAACCGCAACCAACTTGGAGTGTGCAACTGGAAGCAGTTAACTAAGGACCGGGCGCTTGTTAGTTGAGGCCAACGTTCACCTCAAATTGTAGCACCAACTAAGTGGCTATCACTGTAAAGCGATTCACCGTGCAGGCATTAAACTAATTCGACCCAAAGACGAAGTTTTTGATCTGCTTTAAGTCGAGTCTGGCTGGATCACCAAGATCTTCGAAGAAGTACTCGCCAAGGGTTTTCCTTCTCAGAGTCGATAGGGCACGAGAAGTGCACAGAAGGTGGGTCATAGTTTCTTCCTCTTCCTCATGTCTTTAGTTTCTACAGAAATCTTTGAAGGGAGTTCCCAGCCTCCTGACATGTCTGCCTATAAGACAGGACACTGTCGAAAGCGGTTAAAGATATCCTCGGTCCAGTTTTCGTTGACGGCCTTTGAAGGAGAAGATTCAACGACGAAATATACGAGCTGTACAGTGACATCACCTAAGAGGGCTAGAACGTGTAGAGCGAATGGATACCAATGCTCCGCCCCGCAGAGACTTCAAGTCTAACCCGTGGGAACAACGCAGTAGAGAACGACTTTACATAAGGTGGCGCACAGAAGTAGAAGGGGACCTCAACCAACTTGCAGTGTGCAACTGGAGGCATGCTATGCTCCTTCCGGGGCATATTTGAAGGCCCTTCCTTTTGCGCGCTGTTGAATGCGTTTTCTATGTCAAGGACACAAATATTTGGCTCACTTTTTTCGGGTTCCCTCAGTTGGGTTTTCCTTATGAGACCGAAGCCTTCATTTCCTGACCTGATAGCTTCGTTGGAGCTCGAGTCAAACTGTTCGTTTTCCTTGGGTCTGGCAGCAGTTATACTGTGAGGGATGCAGGGAAATCACTAGCTGTGTGGCTAGCTTTAGCCCTCTAGCCTGTCATCCATTGAGACAGCGTTCTTTAGTGACACTTCTTAAGCTAAACCATACTGTGACGTGGCACGTAGTGTTATCTGAACGAAATAAATTCAAATCGCACTGAAATTACAGATTTACACCATCAATCGCAGCAGATTCAGTATTTTTCCATCTCAGCACATCTGTTCCCCGGCAAGTGGCAGTATTTAAATTTTCATTCGACTCCCGGGACCAACACAAACTATTTCGAAATTCATAAAATTTACTGCTTCTCTACAGAATCGAATTTTTAGTTTTCGTTTAAAATTAAGACAAAAAGATATCAAATTTTGAAAAGCGAATAAAATTCTGGCTGTGCCCCAATTCCGCCACACCCTATTGTGTCCACACGTAGAATTCAGAATTCCATTGCAGTTTATTTGAAAATCTATTTTTCGTTTATAACTCTCAGACTATTTTCACGATTAATTTGAAATTTCGGCGACACTCACTAGGACTGTATACTCGTAGCCTTACCGCCCACACTAGGGTTGACTGTTTTACTGACGTGTTACTTGCCAAGAAAAACAATCTTAAATGGGTTCTGCTGTATAAGATCGAAAATCCTTTTCCAAACAAAAACATTAAATAAATGCAGTACACCCGCAGATACATTCAATCGTTTAGCGATTATTTCTTTCAACAGAGCACACTCATTCGGACCACCTTGTGGTTATAATCGATAACATAAACAAAACTCAGGACAATAGATACACGTATTCATTAGCAAAGTACTACACACATCTGATGTATCTGCGAGTGTAAAACACATGGCAAACCAATTACTTTGTTCCTCGTGTTTTGTGGCATCTCGCGATTCGAATCACAATTCACACTCTAATTTTCCCGAAATCAGAAAAATCAAAAAAAAATCAAAAAACCGACACAAAAAATACACACAAATGGAAATGAAAATTGAAACTTTTCAGCGTCAGCGGCGGCGGTGGCGGCGGTGGCGGCGGAGGGGTGGAGGTGATGGTGAAGGTGGTGGAAAATTTATTTGTATCTATGGATTTATTCGGATGCTATGCCACCACACACTACGAGTTCTTCCTCTGTCGAGCGTTATTTCCGTCAGACTGCGTGTTGTTTCAGTCGCCGCCACTCGCTTTATTCTATGTAAATTTTTTATTTTTTTTTTTCTATGTAATTTCTCGGGGTATTGTGTGCGAGCCTGAGCGGTTTCAGTTTTTTTTTCATTCTATTTTCTATTTTTAAAGGAAATATATCAAAATAAAATAAATTATACGAAATGTGTAGAGGGACCCAAGGAAAAAGAATAGCAGTTCTGTGGGCTTGGCGTGTGCTTTACTTGCAAAGCTACTTGGGGTACAGCGAGTGAGATACATTTAAAATAAATCAAAAAATGTTGATTGTGTCGGAGGGTCAGTGATGACACTTGTGTTTGTTTAGGCGCGTTGGTTGGTTTCAGAGGATGAGCTTGGCCTCCATTGGGCCCGCTCTGGTCTCCTCGCCTGTTGTGATCATGGGGAAGCCTATGTCTTGTTCATCCAGCGAGCTCCAATATGTCTGCGATTCCTTTATTACTGAGGTGTGTTAGCTTCGGTTTCGTTGAGGATCCCAGTATCTTCAGTCGCTCTTGCAGGGCAGTGGCAGAGGAAGTGTTCTACATATAAGTACCTTCCTCGTCTTCCTCACAGTTGGGAATGATTTTTGTTTCAGCTAGCCGGTCCCATCATCAATCTGACATGTGTTCTACTTGATTTTGCTGTGTAGTTACTCAGTTCTTTTACTACAGATCTAGCTACTTTGCATGTATCCATTGTAGATTCGCCCAGTAAATTCAATTTGACTTTGCACTCCCTTACACTAGTCATGATTTGGACATGAGGTTTGTGAACGGGCTAATTGCTGCTTTGCTGTCCGAACAGATGTCGATTTGTCTCCCCCTTCGCTAGTATCTTCAGCGAGTATTTGTATTGAATACGTTTACAAGATCAATCGGCTTCCTTTATCATGGAACTGGAGAAGACATCCCCACCCACTCCTGATTCCGTTTTAGACCCGGCTGTATAGAAGCACATGAATTCCTTTTGTAACTTAGAGGGGATCCTAGTCAGTCTAGTCTGGAGGGTATTCGGAGGGTATTGTGGAAGAGTGTAGTCACAAGACAAGACCACTCAGATACGGCCTTTATGCGAGTGGCTGCATACGTTCCCATCTGTTTGCAGTGGCAAGTGGAACCGCATTTCTAGAGACTTAACAGGGAACTTAACCATCAAGCCAGACAGCATGACATGATCTTCTCTTAGCGGCCTCCAATTACTTATTGACATCCTTTCACCCCTAGAAGAGCATATAATGTCGTTCGGAGAACTGCAACGATTTGGAGCTGCATCCAACTCATTGCCAAAGAGCTTGATTTATCCTCGACTGCTCTGCAAAACGTTTGCCAAGGGCGTCCCGCGCAGTTCTGCCTGTCTGGGTGAGTTATATTCCGCACCGGAGTTGTATTCGCGCCGTTGGATGCCAATGTCTCCTTCGTATAGTAATTTCTGCAGGTTCTTAGCCTGTTCTCCAAAGTGTTGTTCGTTGTAGATACGATTGAGCCAAAAAGTCCTCATAGCGATTCTTAGAAATCTATTTACGAAAGTCTGCAGCTTACGTGTGCTAGTGGTGTCCACCTTTCAAGTATTGCACCCAAACAGTAGAACTAACTCTACGTTGGGGCAGCTTAGTTCTTATGCCGAGAACTTTGCTGCTCCAGATTTTGGATGGCATTCCGAATGCCTTCTCGAGTCTGGTGTACACGTCCAGTTCGGTGCCATCGTGGTTAGCCGAGACCACACTTCCTCGATAAAGAAAGTTCTCGACATGTTGTCCGGCAATATTGAGTTGACCATGGGTGGTAGAAGTGTTCAGGGCTTTGACTGTGTTTTTTAAGATGTCATAGTTCGTCGAATTCTATGGTTATCTTCCGGCAGGGAATACATCGCTGATGACTACAAAGAACAACAGCGGTGACACGCCTGATGTACTCCACTCCAAAATCCTCCGACACCTAACCACTGTGTAAGACGTGGCACTTACTATCCTCGGGAGTTTTTCTGGGATGCCATCCAATTCTCTTCCGACTGCTCGACTCCTTGGTCGGGGAGTAGCGACGGACTGGGCAGAGTAGTTTTCCGTATCCTCATCTTCGCCCAGCAGGTGGTGGTATTTGGTACTGCATAAGATGACAGTTGCATTCCCAATGTTTTCGACTTGTCCAGTCTTGAATTGTGGGTATCAGTCTGTATGTCCACCTCACTTTTGTTGGATTGGCCCAACCAGTTTGCCTCATATGTAGCTGCTTGTTCTTCTGCAGAATATGCACTGTCGCTCGTGTTGTGCTACATCGTCCTGCTGGGACCACATGTTCTCCAAACATGTAGAACTTTCCTCCGTAAACGCCGCACCAAACAGTGCCTTTGAGAGGATGTTATGGCTCTTCGTGAATAACACGCGGATCTTCAGTGCCCCAGCAGCTATAAATTCGCTTATTCACGTGTTTCTTGTAGGTGGACATGCGCCTAGCCGGAAATTTTCATGCGATTGACTGTTTGCGGGTCCTCTTGTGAATCTTCAAACACATCCGTGCGGTGTTATGCCAGTCTCCTGGAAACGACCAGTTAGTGGTTACCCTATATAGCTATGTATCTGTAGGCAATAACTGGTGGTACATGCACAAGTCCTTCACCAAAACTCACTGTCTATTGATGCCCAATTGCATGGTCCAGCTTCCGGTAAATGTTTGAGGGTCCTCCTGGACATCTGCAGACACATCAGCGGTATTCTCGACCAAAAGGCTGCTCTGGGGTGGGTCGCGTCCGTGTTACTGTTACGAGTTAAAGCGGCTAAACGCCTAAGTGTTTGCCCACTTGGCTATCGTTGAGCCAAAAACACCGACCATTGCCACAATTATTCCGCGTCCTTGCAGAGTATATCAATCCATGGTTTGTCTACGTGTATTCTGCTTCTGTTTACTTCACAAATAAAGTCTCGACGCCATTTTCCGATGGAGTGGTGACTTTTGCTCCACCTTGTACCTCATTCGTAACCAGGATCCATTGGCACATAAACTTATGTGCAATCCTGGTTTATTATTTAAATAAAATGAAAATAAAAATGTCAACCCTCCCCTTTCGGCGGCACCCCATTATTTATGGGTGCAAGTGCAGCATCCCCTCGATTGTTGTGCACAATGCAGCACATCAGCTGTGCTCCTGGCATCTGAGGCACCGACATAAACAAAATTTGCACCTAATTTTCACAAGCAGAAGATAAATGCTCCCTCAGCACCCCTTTCCCCTTCTCACCCTCTGCGTGTCTATTTAAAAAAATTTCGTTTGCACGTCAAATTGAGTGCGCGCACTCATTGCAGCCGCATCATGCAGGTTTCCGTGCCGCACGACGGCGACTCATTTGCACTTCGACGCCCTCGTCGTATCTTTGAAGTTCAAAGCGAATAATAATGTTAAACAAATCATTAACATAAATCAGAGTATGAATCTATTATTGGTGTGCATCTTGTGGGTTTGCGGTTGCATTGCCAATGGCATTCACGGATGCGATGCAAAATGCTCACACAAATCATTTTCGATTGATTTCGGCAATGAGATTGAGATTGAGATACTGATTTAGTTCGGTGTATTTATAGACGGGATTAGCTATCAGCTTCAATCGGATCACATGAGTCAGAGTTGTAAAAGTCGGCTGTCAGAGTCGTGTCACTCGGTGGTTTCGGGTCGAGCAGTTGTCTTTATTGGCAGTTGGCCAAGAAATTTGCGCAAAAACATATAACAACGCATGCATGGGGCGTGCCACTCTCTTTCATGCATGGAAAGTGGAATGTTGCCTGATTGATTGGTCGTGGATCTTGCCAAACTTGCATTATATGAGATAATGGTGCGAATTAGTAGCATTCCGATTTTTTGAAGAACAAGTTTGGCCTCTGTTGCCATCGGTGGTGGTTGTTGAGTTTTCGTCAAATCTTTTGGCACGTGTCGAGAGGTGTTGTGAGACGTTATGATCCGAAGGGAGGTTGTAGTATTTGTAGACCAGGCCATTGTTGTGTTCTAGAAAAATCGTGTTTTCGACATCAAGAGTCCTCGGTTGTCACAGGTTGGCATTGTGACGGTGACGGGGAGCCTTGGAAGGAAATATTTAAATTATTCCTAAAGCGCAAGACTAGTATGGCTAGTAGTTCCAAAGAAAAGTGAACTCTGGAGGGCTGACTCCATGGCTGAGTGAACAGGTCTATGAGGGCATGTCTAGAGGCTGAGAATTAGTAGATTTAATGCACTGCAATGTTCTTGTCTGGTGGACGGTACTGGATAAAGTCTGACACCATTTCTCTTATAAATGCAATTTAAAGGATGGTTTGTGTTGGCGTTACTAGTGCGCTTCGTACAAATCCTATGGGGCTCTGTTCGGCTGACGATGAGAACGATGTCGCACACGGACCTCGTCTTTTGCACGCAACAGTCAATCCTCAGCTATGAAAGGCTTTGAATAGCCAATAATAAGGTCTAAATTGGTAAAGCAATGTAGCACATCCCTGAGCGGGATATCGATCAAATGGAATATGACTGGGTACCGGGACATTCTGATATTCCATGCAGCTACAAAGTAGAGGAATTCCATAGACAGGGGCTCTCGACTTTTGAATGTACAAGTTCACTACACTAGCCCTGCAACTGGCTACTGAGCGATAGCGTCTTCTTGATTCTTGTAACCATTCCAGGCAAATTTGGCCTGAACTAAACGTAAGGAGAATGAAGCACCTCCTGCATACTAGCAGAGTGCATCTGGTGGTGATACTAACTGGTCACAGCGCAGTAGATAATATCGTTGCAAGACTTGGTATCCTGCCGCAACTGTATGGACGAAGAGGGGAGGAAATTGGAGGAATCTGTGAGGCTTCTTTATAGTTTTTGCCGATTCGGATATCAATAAAATTGCGAAATTAATCCTTAAATCGAAATTGTTCCCAGAGCGACGGATTATCGACTCATGTGGTCACCTAGTCGAAGTGAATCCTACCTATCACAAAGGATAGCAACTTGGCTGTCTTGTGACATAAGAGTCACTGCTCACTTAGACCAGGTAGGTCCATTGTGCCCAATCATTTAACCCTGGAAACATTGTGAAACCGCTGTTAGAACCACCCAGATAATGATATGAATCTCAGGAGTTCCGTCAGCTCTACATTACCTAAGTCCTCCAATTCCGAAAAGAAGTAAATTCCGAGAGTCCTCATTCTTATGACGGATAGGGCAGAACAATCGCACAGCAGTTGACGAACAGATTTAATTTCTTCTTCGTCCCTGCAACTTCTGCGGAAACAACCCGTGCGTTATAACGACTAACTTTTACCAGAGAGGTTGATCTCTTCTTGATGAAGGCCGGCCATAGCGCCCTGGCCGTTGCGCACGTTTCCAGATGAACCCAGCGTCTGTTTGCTCGACCGTTGCCTTCATCTTCTATCTTTTTCCATAAGGAACTGATTGGGGTTACTACAAAAGGGATAAGTGCAGCGCCGACCCTTTCCTAGTAAGCTCATCAGCTTTTTCATTTCATCCGATATCCATATGCCCTGGTACCCAGCAGAGAGGGTCACCCCATTGGCTCTAGATATCTCGTTTAGGAGTGACTTGCAGGTTCTCACAAGCCTCGACCTGATTACCGCGGAGCCCAGAGCCTTAACGGCTGCCTGGCTGTCTATATAGGCAGTGATTGTTTTGCCAACGATATTACTCTCGCGAATAATTTCAGCAGCCTGTATGATGGCTGTGACTTCGGCCTGAAAGTCGCTTCAGTCGTCGTGAATTCTAAAGGAGTGGCTCCGGCTCCCGTGCCAATGTCCATCTTAGAACCATCGGTATAGAATGCCAGCTCCTTTCTTAGTGAAAACGACTACACATTCGTCTTTGAGGGGTTCACTCCCAGCCCTTTGCTACCGACCCACTTATCCACTAGTTGTAGTGCGAGATTGAGTCTTTTACTTAGGACTGGAGGACATTTTCCCGCAACCAGGATGACCACATCATCGGCATAGGCCATAGATATTACCAATATCTCATCCACTACAAGGAGCCATATAAGGGGAGACAGAACTTCGCCCTGGGGGGTTCCTCTGCAGACCCTGCTTGCGTTGAATATATTAATCTTGATTGCAGCATCAGGGCAATCCAATTGCAGAGGCCGGTGTTGAGGTAAGCTCTGTGTAGACTGCTCAGGATCGCGTCAGTGCTTACGTTGTTGAACGCCCGTTCAATGTCCAAGAACGCTCCTAGAGTGAACTCCTTGAGTGCGGCGCGTAGAACAGCCAGGAGAATTGGAGTTTGTTTTGGTTTTCCCTGTTTCTATGGGTTGGGAGAGGAGATATAAGCTAAACCTCTCGCCATTTACCCATGACTACAGGAGAATATTTGCGCCGTCCAAAAATCTCATTTCTAGAGAAACTCACTAAACACACGTCGGAATCAGGCTGATGATCAGTGTACTCAGGGTCCTCATATCTAGTGATCATTGCGAAACCGTAAGTGGTTTATGCCATACATTGGATGACTCAAGTCGTCTTTTCCTCAGTTCCTAGAGAAGTATAGAGTCTCAATGAAACGTCTCAAATTATTGCGGCCATGAGCAAGCGTTGAAAGCGTCTTAGCCTCTTCTTGTACCGTTTTAACATTGAAATTATAAACGCGTAACCTTGTCTTGGTACTGATGAAGACTGATCTCTAGATATACCCTTTTCCTAATCGTCGGTAGCATATCCTCTTGTCCTCATCCGCCATCGATGCAAATTATGCTTCACAGATACACAAAGTTATTCACGTTTTCTATACCTGAATGCTTTAGTGTTGGAGTAGGTGTTGGGATTTGTGGCTGTCAGCATCGGTTTCATGATTGTTGTAGGACTAGTAATGACTCAGGAATAACAAGACCTACAGTCATTACTACAGCAGTGAGTCTCTTTAACTTTCAAGAATTCTCTAAAATGTTGATCGGGGAATGGCTAGTGCCAATCTGACACCTCTAAGGATTCCATTCCACGTCAGTATTTTCCGCTTGATTAGTTATAGAGTTTACGGATTTCACGATCGGTGAAAGTTTTGTACCTAGACGTACCGAACGATTGATCCTCGAGGAATGCCTGGACTTAAGAAAGGATGTGTTCAGTTATCGAATTAAAGATCGGTGTAGAAGTCAATTAGAGATCGCATTTCGACTCATTTTGTGATCACTGATCGTCCTTAAAACTCTCTGATTTCACGATCTGCTTTGGTCAGCCCTTATCGATCGATGACTCATTATCAGATGGCTGACAATCGATTTATCTAAGAGCTCTTGAAATACAGAATTGTGGTAAGGTTCACTAGGGTGTAGATACACTAGGGTGATGGCTCTGTGATAGTCGATGAGTCTTATGATGAACTGAAAATCAGACGATCGGTCCTAGATCGGTCCACGATCGTTACGAACTTTAAACATGGCCTACACTTGGTATTCAAGTTCCTATTGTAGTCCTTCGCACAAACTGTCAACGATTGGCATAAGAAATAGAAGCCAGTAATGTTGAAGCGATCCATCCATCATTTCATGGATTTGATACCGATCTCCTTTTCCTTCACATCGCTTAGAAGCGCTTCCAAAGGAGTTGCGACGCTGGGTTTCTGTTAATTAAAGCACAAAATTAAAGAGCTATGTATGTACATCAGTAGGCAAACGATTGATTGAGGTGGTGGTTGCTGCCTTTAGGATCCTTTTTTGTATGCTTCACAGGATACTTCCAACCACTTGACGACGGTGCGCTTCTGAGCCAAAGAATGGAAGCTTCAAGGAAGATACTCAATTATTGAGAGAGAATTTACCAATTTTTCAAAACAAAAAAAAAATCCGTATCCTTCGTTAGCTTTTGAATATTCAAACGTCATTTGCAGTGAAAAAAATACGGCAACACCACATCCTAACAGTATCAAAGAGGATAGCCAATTTCGAGGCAAGAATTTCACTTTCAATGGATGCCGCCAACCGCCCTCAAGGAAACGTCGTCCTCAACAAAAATGCGATTATCTCTTCCAGACTTGCAATTATCCTTTAACATTTCAATTTTTCGAAAAAAAAAAAAATCTCATTGTACACTGCTATGGGCATCTTATGCTACATTACTCCCGTATCCTGTTGCCACATTGCCATCCAGTACCGTTGTCCTTTATCCACTTTCTTTCTGTGTCTCCTCTTATATTTCGTTTAATTAGTAACGAAAGGAAAGTAGTGATTTAAATCCGTTTTTTTTTTTGCCGTCGCTAACCATGCCGGCAAGGATCTAGAGCAAAGATTACTCGCTCGCCCTGGCAGTAGCGATGACTTGTAACATTTCCACTTTCAATTGTGGAACGCGTAACGAGGATATTTCCGTTTTTTTTTTTTATTTTTTTTTCTTTTGGTTAAAACAAAGGATCTCATTACTCACATTGTGTGCTCTAGTGGTTGTACTGGCATGTTGCCTTTGTCCTTTCACCATCTTCCTCCTTCGTTGTTACAATTTTTTTTTTTTATATTCTAATTGAAGGTGCAACACACTTAATGTGAGAATTGACCTGTAAAGTGCAATGAGGGCATTGTGTGTGTTAGGATTATGCAAGGACATTGTTTAGATTTTTCCACCCATTTCAGGTTTTTTGTTGCATGTTGTTGGGATGGAAAAAATGGTGTGAAACAGAAATTGGGTGACGGAAAGGATACTTTTTTGCACTTTATATAGGTGGATCGGCAGGTGGCCAAGTGTTGATAGTGTCATGTGTCCTTTTTAGGTCCTGTGTGGTGTTTCTTGCCTTTATTTCTGCTTTTTTTTGCTGCCAAGAGAGGCAAGAGAGTACTTAATAGAGGAGTAGCGTGTGCATGGTGCTTGGAATATTGCTTAAGGTGGTTTTACTTTGTTGGAAGTCTAGTGGTTTTGTTGGTAGAAAACGGGGTTTCTAGGTGATGAGAGGTAGAATGGCCTTTGAAGTTAAAGGATGGCATAATGGGAAGCCACTAATGGGTTCCTATTCAGAATTGGTGTCCATGAGTGATAGAATTTTGATGGAAAAGCTGAGTTAAAATGTGTTTCTCCTCGTCATGGACAGAGATGCAAGGAAATCCTTAATCTGCCGCCTTGGGGGATGACGAGAACTATGAGGATGAGGATGATAATACGGATTAGGATGAGGAAATTAGCAATCCTTTCTGATACTGTTGACAACTGGTTTGGCTTTATTTTGTTTTGTACCAATGACTACGGAACGTAAAGGATATTTTAGGATGGAAAAGCTGGCAGAAAATAGGACGATGTTACATAAATAAGCGCCTCCATTCCCCTGCGCCAGCATTTGTATGCTTTTCTAAGGCTTTCATAGAGTTGAATAGCACTGCATGGTATGGTAAAAGGATTTTCAAGCAGCGGACTGATCTAGAAGCAGCGGTCATATGCTGAATTTACTAAGGTTTCAAAAGACACCCGGACAAAGCTCTCGCTTCCTTTGCTACACCCACTCAACTAGGAAAGGAATCCCAAATGTGGATATTTTAGCAACCGAGAAAACCGAGTATCTGTGGCTATAACAGATTTTTTTTTTTACCGCCCCTTGACGAAGAGATTATGGAAAGGATCAGTTTCCATACGTGATTTCCCTCGAAATACGCACGCACACTTAATCATGGAAAGGGATCCCAAATGTTGATACCTTGGCAGTCGAGAAAACCGAGTGTTTGTGTCTTTTTCTCTTTTGAGAGTCTCTAGGACCTGGTTTCTGGCGCAGACCTTCTTCCATGTCCACGTTACGCCTAGCCACCTTTGATTCTTGATGCTTCTACTGCCCCGCGAGAGAGCCTCGTAGCTTCTTCTGACCTAAGCTAGGGTATGGTTTAGATTTATTTCGTTAAAATTCCGAGGAAGGCCTTTGCTTGCCTTACTTTCAAAAGGTCTTTTATGAGTTTGGGTCCTTTGATTTTGTCCTCTCTTTGCAGCTCTTCTGGAATAATGTGTTAGCTAATTCCGTAGAGGATTCTGGTTCAGTGATTAGTAATTTGCTCCCGCGCAAGGACCTTCAAAAATGTACTTCCCTCATAGCCTACCATACCAATTCCTATACAAGTGTTGAGTGTATTAATACTTAACGAGCTACAGTGAGACCTGACCGGTCTATAATCCTATTCAACTCTTGGATCGAACGTGCGTGTAAGACCGATCTGTGAACAGCAATCACAGCCTCCGAGCACAATAGAATTTCTGAGTTTCTCCAACCACTACACTACAGAAAGAGTTGCTGCCTGGTAGTAGAGTCTGAGTCTGAGTGCTTTTGGGATTTGGTTCCTCTTCTATAACAAAAAAATCCGATCATAAATCCAACACCGATTGGGTGTCGATCGTGAGACAATTTAGCGGATCATGCAACTATAACAAGACTTAGACGTGTGAATGACACATCACTAATCACAGTTCTTGGATTCGATCGCGTTCGAGGCCTTGAACAGATAATAAACTTCACAGCGAACAGGAATACAATTCTGACTCCTTTTTGGTATGTGTAAAAGAAGGCTCATCAGCTATACGCCGATCTTCAGACATGCAACCATTACAGGACTTGAATCTGTCAAAAATACGTCACCAATCACGGCTCTTGGACTTTCTATGCATTCCAGATCGCGTTAGTGCCTTGCGATGATCCTAAACCGAGCACCAATCCTTCGAGAATTATAACTCTTGTACCTTTTATGTGTTTCAGATCGCGTTCGATCACCATACGGTGATCTTAAGCCGATCACCAATCACAGTTCATGAAGTCGTGTTATAGTTTTAAGACAATTCCTACTTGGTCATTGACTATGTTGCTCTTGAGCCTTACGTCTATATAGGACTTCAAATTATCAACCCTTGATCGGTCACGGCACTGGTTATGTGTTCTAGATTGCTTTTGAGTCTTACGATGATCTTAAGGCGCTCATGATCGCAGAGCAACTTTATGCCGACTACAAACTTTATACTGATTATGACTCTCTGGATTGTCGTCAAATCCACAAATGCAGCTCTTAACGTCCGCCTTTAGTACACAGTTGTCGGGTGAATTCTGCTTTGAACTGAATACATATGCTATCTTTTCGTAGCACTTGACCAAGTTACCATCCCCATACTCTACTCCAGGTTCTATCGGTTTCTGTGATGCATAAATCATTAATTTCGACCACATTCCTGTGAGCTTCCAGCCACCTACAATCCCCGACGTCCAACCACTTGTGACACTTTAAATTGCAACACCGACACACTACAATCATGTTTCTAGCGCAATAGAGCGTGGTTAATTTGTTTTGTTTTGTTGAAGAAAATTGTATCTTTTACCATGTTCTTGTGAAAGTCAACTGAAAGAAGTAAAGTATGCTTCACCTTGATGAATGGCGCATCGCCTACGCCGCAGCCAGCAGCATCTACTTAAGTTTGCATGAGCGCTTCTTCTTCAAAGTGGATACGTACCTAGTTTTCCCAAGAGATTTACTGTCCTGTCAAAGTTTGTCCGGCAGTGCCGTGGGTGGGAAAACAATTAGGAAACATGTGGAAGATTAAAATTTACATTTGAGGTGGAACGCATACGAGTGTGTCTATCGGAGAAGTTGGACTTAAATTTACGAGAAAGAAGGTGTATCGGGCAACAGGAAATTACTGTAACATATACACTTCCTGACATGATTAGGAAGGAAGTCAGTCCTTGCATAGATACGAGTAGTTTCACAATTAAAAAAAAGAACAGGAAACAGTGCTTCACCTTGTGGGACTCTTCGAATCCCCCGTATGATTTTGAACGGTTGAAGGTTCCCAAACACCACTTCAATTGAAAATTTAAGCACTCACGTTGACATAATATTCCGAAACTCCTGCTCATAATCATTAGAGAAATTGCAACCACCAAGCAACAGTGAATGTCTGCCACCTAGGAGTGGGGGTATATGTTTCACTTTTGAGGAAATTCCTTCCGGGGGTGTAATGCACGTTTCAGGGAATTTCCCAAACGCAACTAGCGCTGGAATGCTTGTCTGCAGTGTGAATAGTTTACCCCACCCGAAGTGACATGCGGTGACGTTGCTGACAGCTTAGTTTAAACCCTTGAAAACGAGAGGGGTGTTTACGGTTTAAACAAGACGGTGGCAGACTAAAGTGTAAAAGTTTTGCGAAAAACAATTTCATCCGAGACGAAATTTGATGAGAATTTAGACATATTTTGGTAGATTGCAATGAAGTCAAGGGAATGCTGGCTGTATACGAGGCGCGGATAAGTTTCTCGTGTAATGAGTTGGTGTGAACGGCGGGTGAGATGGGATTTCTCAGTTGAATTTAATAGTTTTGAGTTCGTCAACTAGGAACTGAGCAAGTAACCTGGTTGTAAGGATCACAGTGTTGTGATTTTGGTAACCGACTGCTGTGCTCCGTTTCGTTGTTGATTTGTTGATGACATTTGATGGTGGCGAATGAGTCCTAAACACCGCCTAAGTGGGTTACTGACATCGGACTAGTCGACCCCTCAACCTAGGGGCTTATGTAAGGATGTGACCCTCCAGGGTCGTGGTTTTGCCATCGAGGTAGCTTCGTGAAAACTAGGCGGGTAACGAAAAAACAAAAAGTCTCCGATGAGAGAGGTGGAGAGAGGAGAGGTTCAACAGGTGACGTGCAGTTGAACTAGTAGGAGGAGCTCTATGCTGTTACGACGCTGATATCACCGCCATCCAAGAAGTGGAAACGGTGTAAAAAAGGATGAGTACCTGTTACAGTATCTGCAGGAGGAGCAAAAGCGGTCGGTGCGGCGAGGCATCACTACATTATTTCCTTTCGAATCCTGTTATTCTTAAGGGAATCTAGTGATCTCCAGATCAACTGAATGCCAATCAGATTGACTACGAGTATACCGCGCTTAGTGTAAGGCACTCCTCCTAGTGTACCAGGGCATATGGATATCGGATGAAATGAAAAGGCTGATGAGCTTACTAGGAAAGGGTCGGCGCTGCACTTATCCCTTTCTGTCTGTCTCTCCGTACGTGTTTGGGTCACATGCTGGGACCTATTTTTTGATCCGTTTAAGGTAGGTTGTGGCTTAAGTTAGGTTGGCTATCTGTGCCAGGACACACTTAGACCAGAACATGTGATACCATGGGTCTTTCGACTTTGGCTAGTCAGGGATTAACGAAATCAATTGAAGCTCTTAATGAAGCGAGGATGCCTCATGTCATGGAAGACAAGATCCACTAAATGGAGCAGTATTCCTTAGGGCACGGTCGGACATGTGCCTAGGAGGTGAAAGATAGTCTCTTCTTCCTCTTCGTCCAAGCAGAGTTCAAAGAGGCCAACACTTTTAGCACGCTGGTCCCGTGATGACACCGGTTACGTAGTTGATATATGATCGCTTTGGCATAACCAACCCTCGCATCTACTTAATCTTCCTACAGAATTTCAATAAAACATCAGCCTCTTCTAAACCATCGAGGAAGTATCTTCCAAGGTGATTTTGTCTGCTCCGGGCAATGCCTTAGGATCGTTTGATACATGTAGGTCATTCCATACATTCGTCCTCGATCAACTTAATCTCATTTCGTGCCTCCTCAGAAGACAATGACCAGAGAATATCCTCGTCTCTGTTCTTATCCGTGATCTGTTTAGTTTCACAATTTCCACCGATTTTTTTCCGATCTTATACTCACCACAAGGCCTTAAGGACCGTATGCCGTTCTAAGTTGAACCATCTTAGGTCAGCAAAGCTAAAAATTCTGTCGGAAATAATTCTCCTAGCCACAAACATTGGCGGTTTTATGCTTCCAGTTATGTCACTTTGAAGGAGCTCGCTCCTGTTTTTGATCAGGTCGTCTGCACTTTCGTTACACTCTATATCGCAGTGTCCAGGAACATAATCTGACACGATTCTGCGTATGTTTCTGATTTCTTCAGATTTCTTCAGATTTTGTGACGTAGGACACTAGCGCAGCCTCACAGTTGATGTGATAGCGATACACTGCATGTGTCTGTAAGTCTCAGGGGCTCAGCTTTATGTACAGCTAGGACCTCTGCATGGGCCACCCCGAGTGTAAACCTGACCCTGTACCCTCACTTCTTTTGGAACTTTCCGTCTAAACTGAAATTTCATTTTGCAAAGGAACTGCCTTCCTTTACCAGTCCTCTCATTGGAAGAGGCTTAACTTTGGACTTAACGCTACCTGTACTGTAACCATGCCTTCAACTATCGTAGTATCTGCATCAACCCTTAGCTTCTACCAAGAATCTCTTATATTGAAATTTATTTTCACTCTATGCAGCTCAGATACTTTTGTCCAAAAACCCTCTGACCCTTGTGTTGAACAATGAATATTTAAAAGAATTTCTTTCAGTGTACATTCACTGAGCGCCACAAATGCTGCTTCGCTTGCAAACGAACAACGAGATACGAAATGTTAGTCAAAGAGAACCCAAAACAATGAGTAGCATGAGAAAACGAACGAAAATCAAAACAAAAAATTCCCCTCCATCAGCTGAAAAGAGTGAGAACAAGAGCTAAAAGCCAAACGTACTTGTACAGTGAGTAGTCGAGTGAAATATGGCTCAGATAAATGTTTGAGATACTTTATCCGCAGCTAGTTATCCAATTTTACACCTGTGCTGCTGTTGTTGCCGGTTGTTATTATGCGCAGAGAGTATACCACGCTGAGAGAAATTGGAGTGAACAATGAAAATCTGTTCTCATTTGTAGTTGTAGCTGTGTATCTATTGCATGGATTGAGATACTTTAAGTATCTTTGATACTATTTGCTGTGATGAAATGTTTTTCCGAATTGCCTGCATCACAAGGGCTTTTTTTCATGTGGTTTTAAATGTCTTTTGTTTGATTCCAGATAATGTGACACATTCTGGTTGATGGTGAAAGCTTCCAAATCATCAGCTAAATTTAGACAATTTGCGAACCAGATCTAGTTTTGTAGGCATTTCCGGGAGTTTTGGTCTCCTCCTGGAATCAGAACGTCTCATGAATATGGAAATAGATTTGTAAATGTCAAGGGAATTCTAACGAAACTTCGCTTAAAAGGTGACTGCGTAAATGGTGTTCTATTTCTGGGAGACTTTGAGGAAACCATTTACGAATTTATGTAGAAAAACTTTCTTGGGGAATCGGGAAATTCAACGCAGCCTCACTTGTCCATCGAGAGATAATTTATTTTTCTGGCGTAGCTGCTTTATCCTTCGTTTATTTAATAATTTGTAGTCCATTAAATGAAAGATAAAATCAAAAGATGACGCTTAATTTGGCCCATGAAGGCTTTGCCATTTTTGACCACCTATTTCACCTCAAATACTTGTCGGCCTACCGAACCACCTTTGTCGCAAATTTTGTTTTATGTCCATTTTCATAGTTAATGACTCTGTCGGAATGACTTAACCCTGAGTCACTAATACGGGGTTTCAGTGTCAACATTTTGCAGTCTTTGTGTGTGCCTCAGATCATAGCCGATAGTGTGCCATTAAAAGCTTACGGCCGGCGGCGACGCTACTGCGAAAGGCTTGTATGTAACTCCACACTGATATCGATGGCAATAAAATTTTTCGGCGGCGATAAAAGATCTCATTTTAGGGTTGATGGCTTCAACAGACTCTATTGACTGGAAGTAATTTTTTTTTCGCAATGCCTTGTAATAGTATCTTTTGTGCAGAGCGTACAATTACGCTGGAAGGTGTCCTATGAAAATAAAGACATTGGTGAGCAAAAGAGACCAGTGCATCCTACAATCGCACAAGTCTCTATCGACTCATACTCATACCTTAACTGAAGATTCGGTTCTAACCCGGTAGGTAGGTAGGTAGGTTTTGACGGCAGCGAGCAAGAGATGAGAGGAAAGGGTGTTCCCATTAAGGCACTCTTTCCTACTTCCGGACGGCAGCGGAGGAACCTTCGCAATGGAGTCAACGGTGGATTCCACAGCTACAGAAAGTACGAACTACTTGGTGAACATTTTGCACGAGCTTCTACGACATATTCGAAGCTAGGAACAGTTATGCCGGCCTCTTCTGCCCACGGATTACCCAACAGGATATATGAACCTCCTCGATGGAGGTTGCGGGTCGAGATATGTACGTACAAAAAAACCTTGTTTTGAGCGACGCTCTAAGCCTCGAATGGTGGACCCCTTCCGCAGGCAAATAGACCCGAAACGAACATGGAATTTACGTGCTCTTTACACTTCGGGAACAGTTCAAAAACTGGAATCGGTTCTCGCAGGAGATTCGTTGAAAAGGACCCGAAATATCCGTTGGAACAGCTCTCACAAAAGGCTTCACATGTTGGGTGGATTCGCCGTTAGGAATAGGCTTTCGGTCAAGAGGCATTGACTTCAAGCCTGTGAGTGACCGACTAGCTGTGATCAGCATCAAAGCTACATTCTACAACATCAGAGGAAACTGACGACGCTATTAAGGAGGAGTGCCTACCTACAGTGCCTGTCATGAGTACGATGTCAACATGCAAAGAGATGTAAGAAGATGGTCGGAGAGCACAGCCTGCAAGACAAAGCATCACATAAAGACTTCACACTTTGGAGCACCTGGAAATACTGTGATAAGTAGCACTAGGTTTCCCCATAAGAGAATCTACACAGCATCAGGCGGTAAACCCTGTAGACCCGGACCATTTCTGGTCATCGCCATCTTCATAGTCCGGCTTGTTAAATGCGAAGAAAACTCGGTTCGCCTGGTTCAGAGGAGGTTGGCATAGCTATTATGAAGCTAAAGAACAGCAACATCACTCGCCCTGATGGACGATAACCAAGAAAGCGGAGCAGATCTGAGTTTCTTCAAAAGAAAAGTACTTCGTTGGATATTTAGTCGTATATGTGGACGTCGTGGCTCAGTTCGAAGTTCGAATCACCAGATCAAGAATGTTTTTTCCACGGTTGCACCTCTCGCGAATGTCTGACGTACGTCTGAGCGTAATAACTGTCAATAGAAAGCTGCCCGAACAAATTTAACACGAACAACACAAAAAGCTAAGCCTTGGACCACATATGGTCTGCTGCGCAAACACCATGAGCTGTAACAAGATGTGGATGTGCTCTGCATTGGCTTGGTCACATCGAGCGAGTGGACAAGGATCAGGGGATAGAATCGATAGAATCGCGGATGCCAGGGTGCTTTGTCTGACAGCTGCAACGTGCTCAGACCGAAGAGGATGGGCGGAGGAGGAGGAGTGTCTCATGCAGAGACCTTCAGGGGCCGATGAAGATTTACTAGTCTACAATGGAAGGAAATACCACAAAATAAGGTGTGGTTATCCGAATAGAATGTGTAGAATGAAAGTACCCTCTGATATCTCATTACGACACTCCCAAGTACATATGTTAGCTTCCAAGGATGTGATATACATTTTTGTGAATCTCTTCAAAGTGCCATAAAAGTTGTCTCCCGAGCGTTCCTAGTCTGAAAATGGTTCAACATAATTTTAGAAGCACCTAATCATTCGTGGATGTTCGACTCCTGCATTTCAAAGATAGATAGATAGGTGGCGCTACAGCTCGAGGTGCATGTGGGCCTTAACCAAACAAGCCTGTTTCTTTAATTGATTTTCTTAAACATCGAAAATATACAAGCCGTAGTTTTATTTCAATCGAAAATTGAACAGCTCCAAGCCTGCTTTACTTATGGCTGTCGTTCTAGATGAATTGTAACCTCCTTAAGCTTTGTTTTTGTTTTCCTTACATCAAAGTCGTATGTGGACCTTTTAAATATATTTTTTCGTTCACATGCATTGCTATACAAATTTAATAAAAAACTTTTTTATTTCTCGTTTCAGGTAAGTTGCTGAACAGTGTGCCTGTTTATTGGTATGTAGCCTTGAATCTTACTTGTAAAATTTATTTAAGGCTTGCATTAGGTACTTTAACAATATTTTTGCCTGACTTGCCGTCTTTCGATTTATCCACTTTTGCCATTATTGTCGGATTTGCAAATGTGTCCTGAGTATTATCACCTCTCGAAGATGTTAACCCTTCGTCCTCAAAATGGTTAAAAGAGCTAGTCCCTTGCCATGTATTTATCCGTAAAATACCTTTTTTTCAAACCCTTTTTACAACGGGCAAGTTTAGAATTAATTAAAAAGCCGCTAGGTGCCGCTAGGTGCAGTTTTGGATTGAAACTTCGATACGCAAATCATTTCAACCTGATTCTAGTTGTCGTAGTCCTTTTGAGTTCCACTTAAAGTCCTTCTGAACTGCAGTAGCAGTACTAATTTTTACCTTCTATGTATTAGACACTTAAACCTCGTGCCCTGAGGTCGATTCGTTTTATTAGTTCGACTTTGCTTACAGACCATACGGTCCGTGGTTGAATTCAGTTAAATTTGTTTCGTCTTGTAATGAATTCCACTGTACTAAATTTTAATGTAATCCTTAGTCCAAAAGATCGTTATCCGTGTACAGTAATCAAAGGTGGTCATCAAGAAAGTATCCGTCCTTATCTGAGGCACTGTGTTCCGTTTCGAAGCAATTAGGGTTTTTAACGATTGAGGATCGCTAGGTCACAGCCACTTATCCTGTTTTGTAGCGCAGGAGTCTCGTCATTTTACCTCTTCCGTTCGCAATTGTCGAAGAAAGTGGAGCACCAGATATCAACCATAGAAAGCTTCTATATCTGTTGCTCGTATTTCGAATCACCCAAGAATTGTCAAAGGTTGCCGTTTCGCAAAATCCGCGAATTTTCTGTCATAATCGTCACTGTGGGAAACTGGTTATGGCCCTGTAAAAACGTTCGTCAAATCAGCTTACCTTATCCTTAAAAGGTCTTGAGAAAGCGAGGGTAGGCGCCCTTCTTTTCGTACTCTTTTGTTCATTAAATAGCAGCGATAAGACCGTTTTGAGAATAGTGCGTAGGGAACTATCCATCGTTGATGGACCATTGTACTTCGGCCGAAAGCGCCTCCATGTGAGACAGTAGCAATGTCCCTTATGTAGTTTATATTGTCTGCACTCCATACCTTAACAGATCAGTAAGGTTGAGCGTAGCCAGATCCTCTTACTTGAGGATGAAATTGCCCATGATAAAGTGCCTGTTTTGTGCAAAAGCAGAAAGCGTGCGGCGGCGGTTCAGTCCTCTTTAAGGCACATTTCGCAAATATCCGAGGCCCTAAGTCCTATGGTTTCAGGTGTTCGTTTAGTAAAACCCGTAACGAGCCCTTTAATAGTTCTCAAATTTCTTTTGGGTGGAGTAAGCTGAATCATGTCAACCCAAATCTATGTCTGACGGCATGTACCGTGACGTCGCCAGTAGTCGAGATGCTTATTTAGTAGCCGCTCAGTAATTGCTTGTTTAAAGATCGACAAGCTGCCGTCTATTAATAGTTGAGAACCCACGAAAGGGCTCCTGGCAAGAGCATCTGCTCTTTCGTTGTCCGGTATCCCAGAATGTCCCGGAATCCAGACCAGCGACACCGGGTTACATCGCATGAGCCGGTCCAGCTTAACAATTGGTTGGCAGAGCAGGTGTAAATACCTCTACTCCTTAGAAAGATAGCAAATATAGAGAGCCATGAGCAGTGACGAGGACTGAAGCAATGTAGTTCCCAGTTAAACAGCATACAATCGGAACACGGTCATTCCTTAGAGCAGAGGTCCAAGCGATTGAAAAACGTGAGGTACTTAGTAGTCAGGCCTGAATTCCAGGGGGTTAGGTCCAATTGTTTGTACTTTTGGACTTGCTTACTTCGTATGCATGTACGTCCGGAGGAGAATGAAGCATTTGACACATAGTCAAGTTAGAGCTCGGAAAACGCTTTTGTTGATTCGGAACTATTCTGCTGGGACACCAGAGCCCAAAGAAACCTAAGCGCACGCAGAATTCGATCTCCTTTATTGACAGACGTGTATATTGGCCACTGCATCCCACAGAAAAAAGGAGACATTCGCGTTGTTCGTGTTATCCCCACAAATGGAAGGAACCTACACTTAGTAGTCCATCGCACTAACCACTGAGCAACGGCGCCCACTAATTGAGATGAACTCTGAAGAGATTTCAAAGAAACACCAGCACCTATCCTGTATAAAATGAGGCACTAAATCGCAAAAACAAAAACTAGACCGGGGTTATCCTGTAGTTACTTCATTAAGGCAATTGGACGGGAGGAGGTGCTCTAGATCTATTAAATTTCCACTTAAAGAGGCACCAAAGCTCTACTTTCTTGGGATGCACTTGCGTCCCCTGAGTCCACCTATGATAGTCCGGTTGAAGGAATCATCAGTGGTGCGTAACTCAATGGAGAAGATGACACCATCAACATACACTTTAGGGGCTCATACTCCCACTAGTTTTCCTGCCGATTGATGCGTGACTCTCGCTGGCCACAGTTACTTACTATCCACCACCAATCAAGCAGAAAGAAATATCTTTCCCTATAGGCAAGTGCTTGTTCGTCTTAAATTCTTGAACACCTCCAATTGAGCAAAAAATTTGACAAAAAAAATCCAACTTCCCTCGAATCCACCACGGAATTCCTACACATCTTGAGTACACCCCCATCGAAAGCGAAAGTCACTCAATTCTCAGCACGTTTCTGTGCCCCCGAACGAGTTCCACTCGTAAACTTTTTGTAGCTTTGTAGTCACTCAACTTAACCATTTGCCAACCAGCACAGCTGCTCCATAGTGGAGGAGAAGAACTCTTTGCCAAACTCCATCGCACACACGACAAAACTGACATTCAAGCAGCGGCTACCAAACATTCGTCGACTGCTTGTCGTAGACACCAGACACCGCCCGATGTGTCCAAAGAATTCCTCGGAAAAGGTTCCTCTCAGTTGATTTTTTAAGGACTTTACGTTGCGCGAAGGATAATTCGAAATAATAAAAAAAAAAAACAACAATTAAAGAATCCGAAAATATTTTCAAAGTTTTCTCCAATTGCCGTGTGTGTATCGTATCGTTCGTCGTTCCGTTACGTCTCTCAGATGACCAATGACCTGAACTACTCTCATTAATCATCCTGCGAACGGTCTCTTGCAAAAATTTAAATTCTAATCCAAGTCCTCCGTTCCGTGTGTTCTCCTTTTTCCCGGTGTGGTACGTGGGTGTTGATTTCTTTTCCACTTTTCGACTAATGTGCGCTCGTCCGTGTTAAAGTTTTTTTTTTTTTTTTCTTAAAAAAAAGGGACATCCTGCAGGCAATTATTTAGTCCTTTATTTAGTGCTCTAATTTCCTGTGTTTTTTTTATTCGCTTCCCTACTACCACCATTTGGCGTAGTGAAATTCAGTGAGAGTGTTCAAGAAATAAAGGATAACACACCGTTAAAAATCCGATAAAAAAAAGGATATTCGATTGGAAAAGGCATGAAAATGGTGAAACTAAATCCCAGCACACTCATATGTGTGTGCTTTAATCTTCTGTGGATTACTTTGTCGTCGCACAATGTAGTGCTGGCAGGATCCTGCCGTGAGGCACAATTGTGCTGCACCGGTCGTGATTCATCGTGTGTCGTTCAGAAGGCACCAATTAATGCGATCATCGAGGATCTCAGCGATAAGCCTTGCTATTGTGATCATGCGTGCTTAAAGCTGGGCGATTGCTGTGACGACTTTAAGGATCATTGTGGAGGTAAGTTTCGCCCGGCAGGCGGCTTAGGAGTAATCTTTTTATGCATTTTTAATGAGTTCTTTGCGTGCGTGTGACTGGTTTTTGTTGTTTTTGTTTTTTTTGTCCTTTCGTTCCTCCTTGGCTGACTTTTGTAAATCGTAAATCGTGACGTTGTGGTTTCGGGAAGGGAGTAAGTGGATTCTTGACCATCGTAGCCTTGGGGGAGACGATATAATTGGTTTTACACTGAATAAATTTTTGGCGAACGATGAGGATTGGTGTGGCTCCTTGAGGGAGGTAGTACGTTGGTTGGGAGTCCCTTTTTTTGTGTTGCTTTCTGGTGAGTAATGGAAACCTGTGTGTGGAATGTATAAGCCTTGGGAAAAGCGGCTGTCGACTGGGAGATACAGATTGAGCGAGTACGTTGGTCCCTTAAATTAGATTTTAATTTGTTTCTATGTCCTTTGTGACAAAATTGTCACTGTAGCGATACTCTATTTGCCAGTTTCACCTTTGTAACTCTGAAATGGATTCAGGCTTAGGTTTGGTTTGGTTGAGGAGGATGTGCTGTATGCTAACACTGTTGCTAGTTAGCTGGTTCCTTCTCGACTCAGCGTGCACATGTTATGAATCGCATTAAGTCCTCGAAGCTTGTGCAAGCTCACGCAGTTCTCGAAAGAGTCCTTTCCAACATGAAGGAGGCGGCTCGAAGAGCAAGTGTTCGATGTTTCTGTAGACTAGTCTGGAGTGTTTATGCCTCGACTATTGGCAACCGTGCGCAACGGCATGTCATGTCATAGCTCCCCAATTCTGTAAGCTACGTGATATAAAACCTCTCGATAACCAAGTGGTGTTGGTTAGTTCCCTGATCCTAAGATGTGTCTTCGCCAATAGGGTGCTCTCTGCTGGTTAGTTCATCCGCTATTTCATTTCCTTCTATATCACTGCGTCCAGCAACCAAGAAGAGATTTACCACGTGGATACCTCCTAGTTTGTTCAGGATTTTAGACATTTTCTTAAATTTCATGGTCTCACTGTCCAGTGCCTGATTGTTGCCTGAAAAGGTTGTGATCCGATGTGGATTTATTTTCCTTGTCAGTGCTGCTCTATCAGTGCTGCTCTATCTGACTTACAGACTAGTCCTGCCCCGTTTTCTATGTACTCCCATTTTAGACCCATCAGTGAAGAACTGGATGTCTTGTTCTCTGTTGGACTCCCAGGACATAACCGACTTGTGGGGCCAAAAATAATGCAATTCGAACGAACACTGCCTGGTCGACGGATCTTCGTCAACAGATACGTACCTGTACGCGGCTTATGTTGTCTCCGGACAACCGAAAACGGGTAACAAATTCTTATTGAAATTCCGGTATGAAATACCGGAGTCGGAGAGTACTTGTTATATCATCTGTAGTTCTGCATCTGCAGGGTCAGCCGTACTTCACATTTGCGGTACGATAACAGTGTCGCCAATTGTAACAAATTTTGCAGATAGTGGCAGTTAAACTGGTGGGGGTTGGTTCGTCCGCAAGTCCTTGCTCACAATCTGGTCTGTGAAATAGTATCTACGCAAAGGACGCCAACAGCAAACAGCGCCTCTCCGTCATAACTATAAATTCACATCTTATCGCCAGTTTGTGATGCCTTTTAGGTGTTGTGGATGGAAGAACTCATGTTGTCTAGGGAGGATAATTTTGGCCTGAACTTTAACATTTTCCTTACCAAAGTATTCTCTTTGGGAGCCAACGAGTTCCTGAATAGATTACCAGTTCTGGGAAGCATTAAATGGTCTAATGAATATTTAATTTCATTTTCCAAGAAACTTTAAGTATCGCTAGCAGATTTACTACTTTCTTTGAAGCTGAAATCTTCCATAATTCCCTTCAGAAGGAAGTCGCAAATAAACTATGTAAGTCAGCCATAGAAAGTGCAGTCGGGTACTAATGTCATACAATTAAATCGTTTACTTACGACTCTGGCGAGAAAATTATTTTTAATTGCTTCTCTTTGATTGAAAATTAGAACGAAGGTTATGCCTAGATGTGAAGTAGTTTTAGCAAGGCTGTTGCATGCCATAAAGGTCTGTCAGAGGAATGCGCGTCAGGTAATGAGTAGCTATTTGGAAAATTGTAGCCGTCAAGGAGAACAAGTTGCTCACATGCTTCGTTGCAACATTTTGTGCTGCAAAAAAAGTTATGCTGTTGCCGATGAACTATTTTTTGGTATTCAACTGCGAATGCATGGTCTTGCGACATATTTTTCTAGTTAGGTACAAGAAGAGCTGTTTTTTAAGACCAAATGCTACCGCTGTGTCGGCTGCATATTGAGTGCTGGCAAGATGTGTCCCGTATTCCCATCTTAAAGGTGTTCTTGATGCCCTTTGTAAGGTATATTGACACGTAGATAGGTAGCTAAGGTGTACCTATAGTGGGTCGTGTGCTTACTTCTGTACTTACCAGTGCAAGTGCGAGCTTCGTGGGGGAACAGTAAATCCAGCCACAGAGCATAAAAAATCAAAATCCTTTCCGATTTGGAGATCTTGTCCAGGAAGGTTCCAAAAACACGTCTGACAGTCTTTTCTTGTCTTCTGATGGAAGAGTAGGGCTACTGCTCTGAACGTAGTGACGAGACTGTGTTGTACCTCCTCTATTCGTCTGAGCATGCTCTCAGTACATTTCCTTCATTTCGGGCTAATTTTTGCCGACAACTTCGATGTTTTACTTCAGCTTTTGGACTGTGTGGTTTCTTCGACTAGAGACACGTCATTTTAGGCAGGCCAGACAGACAGACAGTTTTCTTACTTGCTCAGCGGGCTCCCAATCCGTGTAGGGTCTTTGTGTGGGGCACAAAATCCACCCAGGCCAAGGGCTCTGGTATCCGCAACAGCCTGGTCCTTGAAACGGAGGTTCGGTCTGTCTTTTCTGGGACTCGAACTCGAACATTCGCTCGATGTGGTCGATTCTGTGGAGTCGAGGTGTTTTGGGCTTCCAGGGTAGGTCTACATCTTCTTTTTCTCCATCCAACCTCCTCGCGTAGGAGACCGAATATTCGACGGAAAATTTTTCTCTCGAAGTATTCCAAATCTGCTCTGCTTTCCTGCTTATCGTGCAGCACTCGGAACTGGCAGGATCAGCATTTTGTAGAGCAAAGTTTTGGTCTTCCCAGTTAGGAGTCTTGAGCCGAGTTGTTTCACCAGCGACTTCCTTGGGTTAGTCTAGAGTAGATGTTTACTCCGAGGTATGAGTACGAGTAGGGAAACTCCTTAACTATTTTGAAGTTACTGTTGACAACAATGACGTTTTGTCCTAGGCGGTGGACAGGTTCTGCTTCCGTGTTGACGCCTGCCCTATGCACTATTGCCTTAGTTGGCGCGTTTAAGGAGAAGGAAACATCAACTTTGAGTGCACAACTGGAGGAAGTTGGCTAGGGCCCAGGTTCACCCGAACTATAGCGCCTCCTTAGTAAGTACGTAAGCTTCTTGTTATGTTAGGCATGCGTGCGCCTTGTGACTAATAGAGTCACTGCTCATTTAGAACAAGAGTTTGGGTCTCTCGTGTCCGTCTATTTAACCCGGGAATACTGTAAAAGATGCATTCGCTGCGTTATAACCACTGAGCTGTGTTAGTTAGTGATATGAATCTTAGGAGGCTCATCAGCTCAAGTCCTCCAGTTCGGACTACCAAGAGTCCTCATTCTTCTGACGGATAGAACAGGCAATCACACAGCAGGTAACGAACAGATAGAGTTTCTTACACGTCCCTACAGCTTCTGCAATAGTCGTTGTACTGTATACCGAGGTGTTTCGCATGAGCAGTAATGGCACAGTACCCAGTATCTATGCTGGAGAGGACCTGTGATGACTAAAATCCACCAGAGAAATAGATCTCTGGCAGTTGCACATATGTCTAGGTGAATCCAGCGTCGTTTTCCTCGTCCGATGTCCTCATCTTCTAGCTTTTCTCTCCAAAAATGATTGGGGTCGCTAAAAAGAGAGAGTCTGCGATGCATGCAGCCCTTTCCTGCGTTTCCCACGATATCCAAAAGCTCTGGTAGCCAGCAGAGGGTCACTGCTGTTGGAAAATCCTCACCTCCTTGCCTCGAGGCAAGCTCACCCGTCCTTTTGTACGATATCCATAAGCGCTGGTAGCCAGCAGAGGGTCACTGCATTGGCTCTAGATGTCTCGTTTAAAAGCGATTTGCTGCTCCTCATCTAATTAGTGCAGAGTCCAGAGCCCAAGTGCATTGAAGGTTGGGAAAGTCCTAGTAGTAGTTCGTATCGTGCTTTCCAGTCGCCTTCCGTTTTCATTTCGTCTGAAATTTTTCACAGTGCGTTCTCAGCTTCAATCTTGGGTACAACTTCGTTCATTTTCGAGTCGTACTTTGACTTAAAGGCTCCACGGTTATGTTATCCTTCTGAACCCTCGTTCATTCGCTTTGTTTAAAATAAAACTAAATCCGTCATCACGGCATCGATTTCAACGAGATTGCAGATAGTCGTAAACCTGCAAGACTACTGTAGACTGTAGACCAGTCCAGTCTCTGAGAACTAAAGCTGTTAAGTGGGAATTCAAGAACTCATTTCCCTGACTATATGCAATGTAAGGCTCGTTACGAACATGACCATAGCTAACGTAAATACCATTTCAAGGAGCTGGACGGAAGTTCTTCTAAGATATATCAAATCTGCCTCGAAGATCAAAAAACCTCAGGAACCAACTTGTGGCGGCTGTATATCAAAGCAATCAAGACACCTTTTTAGGGTCCTTATCTCGCTCTGGATCTTTTGCGAGCAGTGCCCAGTAATCGTATAAAATTGTCACTTGAAATGCCTCGCATGGAATATTCATAAAGCCATCAACGCTACACTGTTAATCACAAACAAGCTCGGACGGATAATGAACTTGAAACCTGAAACCCGCCAAACACACGTTTAGCCTACTTCTTAAGATAAACCACAGCCTTGAGCAAATCTCGGGACTTTTTTAAATTGCAAATGAGTTTGGCGTGATGCCAGTTCTACCAAGCACATGTCCGTAAACAACAATTTTACGATTTGACGTAAATAAAAAGAAAAATAAAAAAAAAAAAAACTCGAAATTCGTCTTTCATCTTAAGCCATCCGGAAGACAGTCTAGTCGACAACTCATTAATTTCCCATTTAGAAGCATTGTCTTGTAGCCAACCATTCCATTCGAAGCCCCCTATTTGTACACCCTGTCGTCACCTTCCAATTTATGTACATCTCATCATTCATCCATAATCCCCATCCGCAATCACTTAACTTCATTACAATCAAATTAGGGAACCTTAAGCCCCCATCCAACGTCGTGGTCCTCTTCCGTTCTGACCTTAAAATTCTGCTTGACTGACAAATTACCCTCGTCCCAAGTATGTAGCGACAATTAGCCAAATTGAAATTCTAATGAAAGCCCCAACTTGGCTATGACATTTCCAGCGCGTCTCTCCCTCTGATTCATTGACAGATACGTTGCGATCGTAAAAGCCAATTCTCTAGGCTTCCCAGTTCGCTTTAAAGGTCAAAACACATTAAACCAACAAAACACTGTGAACTATGATGATAGCTGTGTTCCGCGCTAAACACGTTTTAGTTTGGCGCATTTGATTAACAAAAAAAAAACCACAGTAACCACCGCCGCCAAATGGCATGGTAATCAAATTGAATTCGAAAATTATTACCAAAGGCACATGGCTCTGGTTGGTGCGTGTGTGCGTCGAGAGTTAATAGATCCGACGCAATATACAACTCAATCTAGATTCACACGGGTTCGCAGTGGAGGCACCAATAAATTGTCCAAAAATTTCCATAAAGATACTTAAATACACGTAGGCCCTCGGAAAACCACATAAATTCGCGGATCACTGTGATTGGAGAGGCCGATAGGGTAGTGTTTCGGGTGCGATAAGGTAGTGTGGTGGTAAAAGTAGGCCGATTAACTATTAAGGGCTAAAATTGTACCAAATTAGGGCGGTTGTGTGGTCAGTGATTTTTTTGTTTATTTATGGGAGGTTGGTACAAGTTGCTGAAGCGGTTGTTTATCATCACCGGGTCCGCAGTAGAGTTGGGTAATCATTGATGGTTTTGAGGTTTCGTCGTTGGTTAATCTACACTTCTGCTTCTACTATGTATGGCACAGGAGGGGTGAAGTCCTGAAAAGGGTTTGCCGTGCTACAACGACTTCTGTATGTTCACGTGGCTAAAACACCCCGTCCACAACCCTGTCCTGTTGCCGCTGTTATTCGAGTCTGCCTGTTTAGGGATTCCTTCGCAGGGCCGAGTCTTGACATCATGTCTTCTCTTTCTTTGATCGGGTTTTCTCCCTTTTGGCAGCATTTGAGTTTCCCGTCGTCAGTCATCAATGCTGCTGTTGGTGGCGGTGTTCCATGCCTGTAGCAGCATGGACGATATCAGTATCCTTGGGGTTGTATTTGAATTTGTGGGAGGCTGTCTTTCACGTAGACGCTGACGGACCATTCTTCGAACTTTCGTTCTTCTGGTGGCTTCGTATTTTTTGCATTTTAGCAGCACGTATCCAGGGTTTGGGACGTAGACTGGAGTGTAGAATGGATCATTTGCGATGTCGTACAATGTAGGCATTCCCGGAAGCTTCCATATCCCGTTAGGACATGGCCCACTATTTTATGTTTGGCAGCAGTTTGTAAGTTAGGTTAGCTCATAAAGGGTGCGATGGATACGGATTCATTACGTTCACTCGGAGGCCCATTGGTCCATTGTGAATCTCTTGCAAACTATTTGTTACTCTCTGTGAATTAAAGTGGGTCCGATGTCTGAGCTCCTGTTACCTCGGTGGTACTTGTAAAGAACCTGAATCTTAAGGTACGTAGGCGTCGTTCTTGCAGGGCGGGGCAGTGGTACAGTAGATTTTGGATTGACTCTACTTCGTCGAATTCTACATTCCATTTGGGGAGCATTGGCGCAGTGACCTGCTATTACTCAATCCCAGGAGGCTCTTTGCCTTTGTTTTGCTTAGTTTAGATCATAACACATGGGAGGTGGTAAGTCTTCTCTGGATAGCCAGGACCAGTTGCACTTGTTCTCTATCATGCCGCCTATCACACTATACAATTTTTCAATCGATGGCAGTGTGGGTGTGTCCGCTTCACTGATATTCATAGTCGACCCCATTCTTGCCAAAGCATCCGCCTTTTTGTTCCCTTCTGTATTGCTATGTCCGGGAACTCAGCAAAGCTTGATTGAATGGTGCTTGATGTTGACCAGTGCATCCCGAATTTTCTAACCGCCTTTTAAGGCTGCTTGACTGTCAACGAAGATAGTACATGTATCCGACGGTGGGAGATGACTGTCTACAATGCATTTTGATCAGGATTTCAGCTTGGAATACACTGAACGAGTGAAAATCTTTTTTGAGCCATCAGTGTAGATCGAGATCTCTTAATCTTTGTCCACGCTTTTTGGCTCCCATTCTTCTCGGGTTGGGAATAGCGTAAACAGCAGTGTGTATGTCCACCGACCGTGGTATTCCATCACTGCTCTGATGGCTTTTCTCTCTGGGTTTTCGCATTTTATATTGATACTGTTGCTTTGACATGCAGCTCCATAGGTATTCGCGCCGCTATTACATTTTTTGCTTCCCGTATCCCTCCCATCCCTGCCGCAGCATACGCTGATCGATGTTATTCTGTGCTTGGAGCTTATCTTTCTCGTGTCCGAGTGCCCATAAAGGGGTTGCATATGCACATACATGAGGATTGACATGCTCACTGTCTTATTGTCTGCCTGAGTGGTCCAATATTTGTGCATTAGCCTGGATATTGGGGCGTCAGGTTGATCGTGCTCTCTAAAGGTGAGTCTATGGCCAAGTAGAGCCAGTATGTCCAGGCGTTCAGCTCTTTTACGGCTACTAATGAGGACAGCTTACGTTTTGTGCTCTGCTTAGTGTTGAGCGTGTTGAGCGAAGCCATATTGTCAAGTGCGGTTGCAGGATTGCGTCTTCCGCTAGGATCTTAACCACTAGTACTTCCGATATGTCGATTGCGAGCGGTGTATCCGATTTCGTCCACTCTTCTTGGCCCCCACATATGTATGTAGTACTCCATCGTACACAACATTCCACTGAGTTGGGCCCGGGACTTGGGATTGCTCCTGCAATTTTATATATTTTCGGCTCTTCGTCCTTACCGCAGAAAAGGGTTCTATCCCCACAATAATTTCTAATTATTCGCAGTACGTAGTTTGGCACTCGCATACTCCTCAGCGCTCTCTCGGCCGACGCTGATCGAGTTAAAGGCATTTTTGACGTCGAGGATAACTATAGCGCAGTATTGCTTCTTGATCCCTTCCATTTTGTCCGGGATATAGCTTTGCGTGCGATATCTCACACATCTTGTGTCGTATGCTTCATTTTTTTTTTTTTGAATAATTCTTTTCAGTGCCTTCCTTGCTGTGTCTAGGATGCACACAGCTCTGAACGGCTTCTCTGAAGGACTTCTCGGCTTTTAAGATTGATACCAGTCTCTGCTGTTTCCATTGTTGAGGGAAATTTCCTTCTGCCAGGCACCTACTATACGTAGAGGATCAAAAACGCTTTAGTTTGAGTTTTACTGGCTTCCTTTGGGACGAAATTTGGGATATTGTCTATTTCAGGAGCCTTATTGCTACTATAATGTCTACTGCAGTTGTGACGCGCGGTATTGTTCGCCTATCGTCTGTTATTATTTTGGAAAGATGGACAGTAATATTCCTTGTAAATTGGCAGCGTTTTCATCATCCTCAGGCACCGTTAGCAGTCGCGTTCAGTTTGAATTGGCAACCACCGAAAGTGGTTGTTTAAAAAAAGGATCGTTGTGGCGCATACACATAGTTGCTCCGGGAGTCCAAGTCGATATGCACTAGTATAGTTGAATATGTTAAATAGACACTTCCACATCTGCATGGAACATCATTATTTCAAAGTTAAGATAAGAAGAGGTTCTTTTCTTCGTAGTCCTCTGCAGAGGAGAAATCTTTTCCGGAAAGAATTGCCCTTTTTCTTTTCACTGCCAAAGAGTGTTCGCTAGGAATCGAAAGTTCCTAAAAGTGTTTATCAGATACTCGTGGTATAGCTCCTGATTCGTTAATGGTTCCTACTTGAGATAAACTGTCTTCAATTTGCCACTGTTCGCCATCTTCTAAGCAGTCTCGCTATATATCTGGAGTTCGCAGCTATGATCTTAACTCCTTGCCTGAAGCGTTCCTCTACATTTGTTCACTATGGTCGGACCATGTAGTCGACTTCCCAATGACTTATTGCGTAATGAAGTATCGAACGCAATATTTGCTCTGCTTCGATGCTTACATCTGATTATTCCCCGGCCTCCTAGAGTAGATTTTTGTCCGATTTCCACGTGGATGTCGTTTGTGGGGTTAACTTGTACTCCGAAGTAGATGAACTTATTACCTAGATCGAAGCTTCGGTTATCGAGTTAGTGTCTTGCGCCAGCCTGTGGAGAGAACCCTAATTGCCATCAAAGCCATTTCTTTTTGTCAGCTCCTTCGAGCGTCGTTATTGCCTTCAAATATTGTCGCTTAGAGCGCGTAATGTTGTCCATGTAATCGACGTATCTCAGCATTTGGGCTGCTTTTCATGAAGATATCTTTAGCTCTTAAGAGTCATCGGTCTCTCTTAAAAACTTTGACATTTGAAACCATCTGCCTGATCTGGCGAAATACGTACACACATACATCGTTGCAAACTAGTTCATTTGAGTACATAAAAAACGCACGTAAATCGTCCTTAATTGCAAAAATTCGTCCCAATGATGATGTTGCTTTCAACAGTATCTTTCGACAGCGACATTAATGACCATTCAACGGTTTTTCCGGTTTTACGACTGACGTAATCCCAACAAATCAATCTAACCAACCACACCCCTTGGGTGTTGAGATAACAAACAAATAACGACCATCTCGGGAGAGACACAATAAACACGCCCTATTGGTTCACCTTTCGTCAACAAGCTATCTATCTAGCTATTCCCAACGGGACAGACAACCCGTGCTGTCTAAACTTAAGAATTTCCCTATAAAATTAAAACAAAAATTATTGCTTTCTTCGCGATTAAAAGAAAGATACACGCGTATACATCTTGTTCTTGGAATTAACGATCACCCTGAAATGTCATAAATAACGCCTCTGCGCAGTATCTTTGGTACAAAACGTACACACATCTAAGACAAGCAATTAAAATTCATCTCTAACTGTAAAAAGCATCATAAAGCTCCTCATAAAGAAATCTATAAACGACATAATCCATGGATTTACGGCCAATATCAACCTTGACATTGGCGACTCCCCCCGCATCCTAAGAACACCACACACCACATAACTTAACGGACTTCTATAATTCACTTCAAAGTGGTGTCATCAAACAGTAATGCACCTTCCAAGAAATCATCACGTTCCACTGGGGGGGATATCTGTGGCCTGCCGAAAACTACAAATCTCCTATTTTCCTGGAATAAGAAGACAAAGTTCCCCATAAAAGCACATTATCTGCGGCGCTAATAACATAAATCGTAACAAAGTATCCTCCAGAGGGAGGCGGAGGCGGTACGGAGTTGAGGTTGAGGTTGAAAGGAAAGCAGCGAGGAATAGATTCTTTGAGTATCTCATTAATTATTTGTAAAAATATCACAAAGTGCACGAGGCGAACACCAAAGATACACAAAGATACACAAAGATACTTGAATATCTTCCACGTTCCGGTCATCTCATTGCCCTTTGTGTATGTGTGTGTATTGTTGCAGTCGATATAAGACATTCTTTTGGGCACACCCACGGAATTCTAATCCCTCCGTTGTCGTTGTCGTCCGTTTGTTCACTGAAAAGAAAAAAAAACCTGAGACAGGAATCCCGAAAAATGATCTGAAAATGAGAATGAAAAACAGATTGGATTGTCTGGTAGATACAATTGTCATGACATCCAATTAAGACATAAAAAAAAAAAAGAAGAAGTAGAATGGGATGGGAAAGAGATAAAGACGGCGGCAATCGACGACATTCCAACCAACAGAACGACGAGGGTTCGAACTCTATACTACAACCGTGTACAAGTATCTAGATGAATCGTTTGTCTAACTTTGATTTCTCCCGCTACGTGCGGTCAATTTGATTTATGAGATGATAAAAAGTTACGGTTCCACCCTCCCGGTGTGTCTTGGTCTCTCATCCTGAAGATTGAACAAGCAATCGGTCATTTTGAGTGAGTGTTAGAGCTGTCAGGAGGAAAATCCTTTTCTCAGATGTATCTACAGTAAGATACACCTTGTGAGTCAACAGACTACGACTGCCGACGACGACGACGACGTGTGTAAAAAAAAAAGGCAAATTATGTGGCGCAACAAAACAATATGATGCTGCCTTGCTGTCTTGAGAAGGAGGTTAATTACGGGTCAAGAGTTAAGTGTGTTTCGTTCGGACTTGTGGCGAATGTGTGCGTGTATCAGTTAATTTACCCAACTTTTATGTGGAAATTATTATTACCAGGCGAAGATTGATGGGTTGGCCGACTTTGAGGGAGTTTTAGTTTTTGTTGTTGTTGTTGAACGCCATAATCAATATTCCGCCGAGTGACTGGCTGCCTGGGAGCTGATGCCCTGAGTGCGTATGGTGAAGGAACTTAATGAGGTCCATTTGGCAACGATAATGACAAATTGTTTGTCGAAGATTATTGAGAGGTTTTCCTTTTTATTTGATTGCTTTTGAGAAAGGTGTAGGTGAAGTGGTTCATGGGAGCGCGTTAGATTGGGTAATGATGTTGATCACATGTCTGTGTGACAAGCAAAAATTGGTCACGTGCGCGGTGAAATACTAGCATGACTCTGACATTTGTGCTTGTTGGCCAGCTGATAGTTTCTGGCTACCCATGGTCGTATAAATGTAAGAAAATCCTGCAACGTGTTTTTTTTCAGAGCCTTGTACGCATCTTGAGTTGGTTATCGTTCAGTGAATCAGGACTCATTTTCAGCCACATAGAGTCATGTTTACTTCACCATTGGAGGTCAAATGGATTAAGATATACTCGACCGGCTAACGCCCTGACAGTTTCTTGCAGTTGCTGCCGTGCAACCATTTTCAACGTTTTGTGGTGAAAAGAACACGTTGTTAAGGTCCTAGTGATGAAAAGTAGACCCCGATGGTGGTAAAGGAAGGAAAGCTTTAAGATCCCTCGTAGATTGCTTGTGCAAGCAGCCATGAACTTCATCTTAGCGCAATCGACGTCAGTTCTAGAGTCCTATCCGAGAAGCCAGCTGGATTGGCAATCGCTGCCAAAGGATCTGTCGCCAGTGGAAAACTATTCTCACATTTCTCCAACGTTTGAACGACGTGGGTCAGAGGGGGGCGTGAAGGCTAATGTAGAAGTGTACTTCGGCATCAAAACTACCTCTCCTATGGATTTTTCCATCGCATCTGCTCTGGCATATGAAATTGATAGACTCACTCCGTGGCAATACGTAAGAGTAAACCTTTGTCCAGGCATTTACATATCTTCTGTAGCACTTTGGGCTTAAAATTACTTTTGGAGACAGATTTTGGAAGTTACTGGTCTAAGCATTTCCCAAAGAATATGAGAATTCTGCTCAAGGCAGAGCTACACCAAATTGCTTCTACTGGTACCCACTCGCACGTGAAATCTACTATCTTCTCAGCCCTTGGCTGGTGCAGCCTGATGAACGATAGCTGACAGTTGTCATATCACAAAATGCGTACGCAATATGGAGCTCTCAGAACATCCAATCTGAAGACCATGCCTCGAGAGTGGCCGAACCTCTCCCCATATTTGAGGTTTTCTTTCAGAAGCCTTTAGAAAGCTTAAACAGAAGAATTCTCGACTTTCTGACTATCAGGTATGACACAATAGGGTCTTTTATGGTCCTTGCCAAAGGGGAGTATTCCATCTACGACTGTACACTCTTTGTCACCTCATCTACTCCCCTTCTGATAGTATCTAATCCTCCTTCTTGCTCGTTTCCTCCAAAGCCATTACTGGATATAATTACTGTAGCTCCGTAACGGTCTTCGACCCAAGTGTGTCCCTTCCATACGCTTCCACTGAAGAGTCATCCGCATATCATTATTCAGTTCCCCCTTATAGTTGATGGAAATACAATCGCAAAGCCAGACAGTCGTGCTATTTAACCGCAAATGAATTTCCACTTAGTCATCCTTCAAAGGCAACAAAGGCCAACATCTCTGCCGATTCGACTCCGTTTCAGGCAGAGCACATATCAAAGGGTCATGCACCATCTAATTGTGCGACACATCTGTCACTGTCACCTTCGCATAAATTTGTCGCAAAACGATAAATATGCGCATGCAAAAGAATAACACACATCCTGCTCAAGACATCACATTCGCTGGCGTTTTGTAGTGCAGCATGACGTTCGTTTTTGTCCCGTCATGGAGAGGCAATCCCATTGCAACCGTAAGCAGCGTAAAACTTGTTCTTCTCTCAACCGAACGGAAGTTGTCAATCCTTTTGAAGTCCTCATATAACAGAATGCAGCAGCAGCAGAAGAATCAGCGTCTACTTACTATGTCGCCTCTCCACTTTTATGCCGACACTTATTGCTCCTCTTCACCCTAAAGACGCCAACGATGATGAGGATGGTGCTGCTGCTGGAGATGGTGATAAAATATCACCACCATATGTGCCATCATAGTGGCTGCCAAAAAGCGTGATCGCTCTCTAGCTTCATCGTCTCCAGCAATTAATTCTAAATTTGGACAACGACTACGACGACGATGACGATGGCAACGACGGCAACGACGATGACAACGACTTCTCATTAAGGCCCTTCAATCGCAGCCCCACCTCCTTTCATTTACACTTTACACAGCCTAATGGCAGACGACGCGACCCTCTTTCAAAATATGCCCAATCACATAGCACGTACGGCAATCCTAGCACCCGTCCTAATGGGTTTTTGTTCTCCTTCAACATTTTCTACATCTTCTACAGCGTTTCTGTTGTCTTACCGGGATGTGAGGTTATTTTTAGGATTCAACCCATTTTGGCACGCTCTCGATGCTCGACGATGCTGATTATGATGAAAGTGTTTATAAATTCCTGCGTCATACACCTCGACGAGGATTTTTTTTTCTAAATTTTTTTTTATTGATTTTTAATTCATTGGCAACACCTATCGCGCGCATGGGGGTTGTGCGAGGGTGTCTTGGGAAAAATTTGGGGCAAATCACTTGCTCACTTTCTCCGTTGTTCGTGGTCGTTGGTGTCGTTCTAACCGTAATAAAAATTTAAAAGAAAAACTAATGGAAACGGTATTGAAGGCCAGCGGCGGCGCGCGGCCCCCCTTCGGCGTGTCGTGATAGTCGCTTGATTGGGTTTTTATTGGCGAAATTTGTTATTAAGCGCATAAACTTAATCGAGAGAGTGTAGCTCATTAAAAAAGTTTTTGTTTTTTAGGATCGTGTGTTCCGAGGCGATAGTAAAATTTCGATCATGTAGTGAATCGGGTGGCCTTCGTCTTAATGGATTTATGGCGCTGTTTTCTGTGTTGAAGGGCCATTCGTCTGGGGAGTATTTTTGATTAGACTTTAGGGAATTTAAATTGAAGAGAGTGAGGAATTATTTTGGGATTGATTTTTACGATTCACGATGTCGAAATGAATTGTTTTTTTCGAAGGCTAACTTAATGTTCTAAGTGCTGTTTAACAGTGAAAGTTGGTTGCTACAGGCATGTGGGTTGTCAGCTTTATGACTGTTTGATGGATTTTAGTGACGAAATGTCATAGGACAGAGGGACGTTACAAAATTGGTCGCACAGTAAAATTGGCTTTTAAAATTTTTTAAATAGTTTTCCAGTTAAGTAAAATTTTTTTTTATTTACTGGAACATCGTTGCCCTTCTCTGAACGTAATAATGTCTTTTTCTTGATACATTCCTCTTTATGTCGCCTTTTTTAAGTACCTTTGTCGAAATCAGGGGAAAATTACCCTCCTTCGCCGTAGTCATTCTTGATTGCGTCAAATGTGTCAAAACCGACTACATGGGTGGGACTGCTTTCGTCTGCAATCCGCGACATGCGGGCTTACTCTCTACCCACTACACGGCCAATTCGCCCATCAGATGGCATAAATCGACCCGCAACTATTCGAAGATGGATCATGGCTCTGTGAACTCGATACAAAGAAACCAAACCTTCGCTTTCGGCGTGCTTTCACCAAGAGCCAAGTACCTGTATCTTGGTGGAGAAACACCAACGCAGTAAGGAACCTAAAATATGTAAAATGCGTTGGGGGAACCTATATAATAGACTGCCTGCGTCCCGACCCAAGTGTCTTGAATGCCAGGATAAGTTTGCCTCCCATGCAAACGGGTTAGGAAACACTCCTCTGGAGCACTTAAACGCAACTGGTCAATTGTACTACCAGGACTGGTTGGTTTTATCCATTTAAGTGGATTTTTCTTGACTTTTGGAGAAAGCTGAGACTGCACTTCAGTACCGAATATCTGCCACCTGATGCGAGCAAAAGCAGACCAATAACAAAGGAAGTGATTCGAAATATCGCCCTCGCAGACATCCCAGTACACTAAGTTGCTAAGCAAAAGAAAAATGCTCTGTGAGAACGCCAGTAAGTTCTCTACAGTCTTTTCTGCTGATAGTCAGCAAGAATGTCGACGATTGACGTTCGGGGGCAATTGTTGAATCCACCTGCGTCCTAGAGAGCCGTCCCACACACAATTGTGTTCATAAAAAACCCAATCGTTAATGGAGGCCCTAATCGAGGATGCGGGAAGAGGTCCTCTGAGCCTTCCTTAACAATCTCATCGGAGATCTCATTTTCCGCAATCCCTGTGTGACCTGGGACCCAAACAAGACTCAGAGAGTTCAGTCTTGCGACTAGATTGATAGAGTTCTTGCATTCTCAAGCTATTTTGGATCGGGTTGGCCGAGCAAGGCCTTAAGCGCAGCCTGACTGCCACTACAGACGCAAATACTTCGACCAGTAGCCAGTAGCCATTAGAAAAGCACAGACAGGTGAAGTCTAGTGTTGTGGGTCTCCACGAAGACACCCGCGCCAAACCCTCTATCAGTTTTGAAGCCATCCGACTCAGCCTCTCTCCGAAGCCAGTTCCTGAGCGGAAGGTCGATTCTAAATTTCTCCACGAGGCAGCACACTATCCATTAAAACTCCCGCTACTATCTGGTGTACGAACGAATTCAAAGACAGTATCTGGCTCCAACATTTTCTTTGTCTTCGCCTTATGGAGTACAAGGCCACAAGCTAACCCTAGAAATCCTCATTTGGTCATTCTACTGACTCCTTGCTGGTTCCTCAATTTGCTTAATAATAGAGAAAGTTACACTCAAGAAAGTTACACTGCTATTTCCCCGTCTAGCCACACAGGAAATTTAGCTTCTTTTTGAACTCCGACCAGAACTGGTTCTGTTGGAAGGGTCCTTCGCTTCAAAAAGAGGATATTTATGCAACGAAATAGTCCTCACAGATAGCCTTGCCACCATCTATCAAAAGAAAGTCGTCAACTGTCCTAACAGCCTCTATAAATGAAAACTACTTTAAACTACCTTAAATGATGTCGGACTAGGGTTTTTGGGGAGCTACTGTGTCTAAGCTCTCTAGATTTTTTCAACCTTTTTCTTTGACCTCAATACCTTCTGTAAGAGCTCGCATTTTAATGATGAATGACTGGTTTACTCGGCTTTAAACTAACAGAAGCCTGTTTCCGCTTCCACTAGCTAGTGCTGATCATTAGCATAGTAGGCTCTGCGTCTATGCTGAAGCCTACCACATCTCCTGTCTTCGTTAGATGGTGTCTTCAGCTACCATATTGGACGTTGCGATGATACCAGTGTCATTGCCACTAATCTGAAATAGATTCAAGCAGGACGAAACCGAGGAACATTTCTTTCTTCAAAGGTAGCTTTTTAGGAGGACAAAGTTCTTGGGTTCGCAGTGCTATCACGCTCGTACCAAAAGTCTTCAAAATAAGAACACAATACCTCTGGATATCGTACTTACTTACATCTAAGTGATCCTTGGTTCATGGTACTTTTAGTTGCTCTTTTGATTGGTCTTCATTCCACCACCACCTTGATTATGTCCTTCAATGCAACATTAAAACTATTGCAGGAGTCATAAATTCCTTGGCTGATCCCTGCGTTGTTAGGACGTCCTCTTTCTCATTTCATTAGGTCCTCATGTGTCCTCTGATATAAGCTCAGATACATTTCATAACCAGTTCCGCTATCCATTTAATCCATTGCTCTCATGGCTATTTCCACTACGAATGTGTCCCTCAACGTTGAAGCAATTGCGGGCCCCATAAATTCTATGGCTGGTCCCTGCTTTCCTTTTTTTCTGTGACCCCTGGTAGACGCTAGTGTCACCCCAGTTCCATTTCCATATTCGTCGAGTACGCAGATAGGTTACAGTCAGTTCTGCTCTTCCTCTTGACTTCTTATCTGATTGACCTAAAGTATCTAAAGTTAAATGGAACTACCTACAGTAAAGCCTGATCACCATTTGCTAGTTGACACGTTACCATGGAGTCACTTACATATATTGTGCACTTCACTTCCCTCTAGAAGGTATCCTAAGGTTTACTTTACATCCGTGCAAAATCAAAATCAGCAGTCTTCTGCTCAAGTAGCTATTTCGCTGGATTCTTTGTCTCAGTCGCTTTTGCTCACCTGCTCACCTTTCAGTTTAATCCTTTTGCAGACTAGTGGCTCTTTAGCATATCATCTCTCGTTTTTTATGTGCGATGCATTCCTTCTTTACTTGTACGTGTACGCGCTGTATAATTCGAAAGCTACAAACGTTAAAGAAGAAGATTCATTCCCCTTTTCTCGATGCTATTTTGAACTGTTATTGACTTGGGTGATTTTTACAGCAGTAGGTAGTAGTACCCCACTTCTAGTGTCGCTGTTATTCCTTTTTTTCTTTCCCTTGGTCGTCAGAACTGAATGGTGATGCCACTGCTTTACTCTTCTCGACTTTGTTTCTTAAATCTTCAGGTTTGTAGCGCAGGTACCTATTGCCCTTGGTTGAGTAAGACCCTTTTTAAGTTGGCCTCTAGGCTACACCAAGGTTAGTACAATGGCAGGTTTATGACTTCTCATTTGCAATCTTTTATTCTTTTTTTACGACCAGGATATTTTTACTCCTACCCACCGCAACACCATCCTTTGACCAACACCTTTAAATTCTTTCCTAAATTGCTATCTAACCTTCCTCTCGGTATACTGTATGGTCCTTGGCTTAAACATATCCACTCAGCTCGCAATAAGCCCGTACGCATAAACAAGCACATTCCACACTTGAAGCATGTCTTGCATCTTCATGTCCATAACTTGGGCATTCCTCTACATCTTGTACCTACGCAGCTGTGAAGTTTGAAGGACTTTTTTTTCCTAGTAAATTAAAGACAGAAAAGAATAGGTCTTACAATTGTTCCCGGAGGCACTTCACCATAAAAGACTTCTTTAGACGTAGTATATGAGAAACTGCTAGTAGATGACAAAAGGAAATACTTCCTGATTAAGTGGTCCCAACCCAGATGCCCCTCCTGAATCAGGTTCCCCTCCTGAAGTGATGCTCCACTTGACTCCAAAAGCAATCTATTTAAATTTCCCCCCACATTTTTCAACGAATTCAAACAAAAACCCAAAACAATTAATCCTTTCAACTTGTGAAAGCGTTTCATGTGTGCACCTGTGAAACATCCCATCTCCATCAAAGCGTGCAAAATCTCCTGTCAGGTACACTGATTCAAACCTCTGATTTTTTTTCCGGGCAAATCAATCAAATCCCTTCCATTGATTTACCCCTGTATCCCATTGAAAAGGAGAGAGAGGCGAAAAAAAACATAAAAAGGATTCCAAAACAGATTCCTTCGCACACAGATACACGAACCATAAAATATATTTTTAATTTCCGCTTTCGTCCTAATTCTCCCTATTGTTCGCTAATCGGGTTCACGGTGGAATGATTCTGCTCCCATTGACTCCCCCAACTCCACCTGAACAAACAGAGCTCATACGCCACCATATTTTCGGGATGTTATTACCGTGAAATAAGAGCTCATAGCGCGGATCATAAACCAAAGGACATCCACATCATCATAATCATCATCCTCATCGTCGTCGTCGTCGTCGTCGTCGACGCTGTCGTTGTCGTTCTTTGAATGCGAATCGTTTTGTTATTGCCTGCGTATCAAATGGAAAGGTAACACAGGAAATTATCGCTGGAAAGGATTCCACAGCAGCCTCCGCCATATGTGGCAGGATATTATTTTTCTGTTTCAGCGGAGACAGACGCGCAAATAAAACTGTGAAATCTTTCAATCATGTTGTCATCCGTCGTCGCTGTAGTCACCTTACTGTTCAGTGTGTTTGTTTGTATTAAAGGCCATTTTCCATTATCCTCGGTGCCACTTGTGCAAACCTAATTATAAAGGATGCTCTCCTGTATGTGCTTAACGATTGTATGCATTGTTGACACTGTAAATATTTTCGTTCTGGTGGATGTGGTTTGTGCGGGGGTAGAGTCATCATCAACAACGCGTGCCTACACAATTTGAGCAAACAGAAATGGGAGGAGCAGCAGGGTCTGCAGACGACAAAAAGGATCTCTCCACCCCACTCGCCCTGTAAGGAAACGGTCCAACGGGAGAGTAATTAAACATTTTGTATATTTTTGAAATTATTTTAATTGCATTGTGGAAATAATAATTTCCCTACGCAAACAACCCTCAGATGGGTCTTAATGTGACGGCGACGTGGGGAAGAAGTGGATTATACTGTCGGGTAAAGTGGTGTTGATGTGAGAGATTGCAGGTAGAATAGAGGCACAGTTTTGGGTTACACAGCATTAAGTGATTGTGGTCGTCATAAACATTATAATAAGCGGTTGAGTCAGCGGATGATGAATGAGGAGATTCTCGGATTTTATTACTCTTTGATAAGCAAATGAATATGAAATTCGAATCTCTTATCCCTGGAATGGTTATTTATGCGGATTTTTTTTTTTTAAAAACCATCCGACATCTGGAGAATGGGTTGAAAGATATTCAGCTAAACTGCTTGGTGTACTTTGACTATGTCTCCCGGTGTTCAGTGATATGTTGACCACTAATCTTACTCAAGAGTATCTGTGTACCGCCATTAGACGAACTGAGCAACTTTTCACAATTTTAAGGCCAGCTTAGAGAGTTATCAGTGTTCTTGTGTGAACTCGCCTTGGACAAACTTGACGAGGGTGTAAATCGTAAAGATAGGAGCTAAGTCTAAGAGCCTTACTTAGGTGGCTCTACAATCCGCGGTGGACCTGCGCCTCAACTGACAACCGTCTTAAGCCAGCTTGATCTTTTGAAGCCTCTCTATATTCCATTATTTCGCCGGCCATACCGTAGGTTGTGCTTCCATTTTGAGAATAGGGCTGAGTTCAGGCAAATTAGTTAAATTGTTGAAGTAACAAATTGGGAACCTTCCTTCCCCCTACTGTACTCCTTAAGTGTCTGTGCATATTCTACAGTTGTGCATGCTTCGAGGACTATGAGATGCGTATGAATTCGTTCTGAGATGTTGGGTCCTGTGACTGTTCGCGTTGTGCGTCTTATATTTACTCTCATGAACGGAAGAGACCTGCAGTTTAAAGCTACTTATTTGCGAAAAGTGAATTTGAAAACTTTCTCATGACAGACATTTGCGAGAAGTGGGCTAGTCAAAAACTTAAACCTCGAACCTTCCGCTCAGTACTCCAATGCAGCAACCATTGAGCCCACTAAATGCATGGCCCACAAAAAATATCGGAGAAACGTTTGGTTCGTTGACGTGATCCTGCAAAAGTTAATCTAACACTTCGCTAAAGAATGAAGGACTAAAGACACTAGCTTGTGTGATGCCAGCATTGACCGAAAGTTGTTCAATTACATGTATGTATGTTTGTGCCTGCCGGGTACCTTACTGTGGCTCTCGCTTCCTCGTAAATATTTCCTTTTAATCTGATATAAGTCTGTGGGAGTTTTTGTGTCCTCAACGCCGTCCATATGAGATCCCTAGGAATTCTATCGAACCCTTTCTCGAGGTAAATGAAAACCATGAGCAGATATTTTGCGACATCTCGTGGTCTCTGCATTAGGATTCTTCGATTTCGAATTCTGTGTTGTGTTTAATCGAATTTTTTGACGTAGAAGGCACGAGGAAAATATAATAAAAGAACTACTTGCATACCTGTCCTAATTGATTGCTATCCTACCTTAACCCAAGCTGTCTTAAAACGGCCTTAAGGTAATCCCAATACATTTGTCCATTTCTTATTCTAGCCGAAGAAGATAGGATGGCCTGCTCTAAGTATTTATTCGAATATCGACAGTTTTATCAAGCTGTCTCATAAGATTTTTGCTAGCTAGTGTTGGGTATTGTGGCACTTGGGGCTTAGGAATTTAAGAAATTTCTTTGTATGATAATACTCAAGTAACATCATCAGAGTTGAACTAACGTAAGCGAGAAAAAGTCTCATGTATTACATGCCCTTTGTCCAGAGTTTTTGGGCGTCGCGTTGGGCGCCACATATTGCAATTGTAGTTCGTGGTTGCAAGTTAGCCATTTTTTGAGGTAAATTACCTCGAACTTATACAGCCAGCTTGACGAGTAGATGAGCTTCTATGGAGTCGTTTTCCACATTTCTGTCAGGGTGAGTCTCACCACGATCGCACAGACATAACCAATGTCGCATACCCCTTTGGTTGTTCTGCTATCGACTGTGTACAGCTTCGAATTCAACCATAATTTACGGCCCAAAGGTGAAATATCCCAACTGCTTTTAATAGGGTACATTAACGGTTAGGGTATTAAAAAGGATAATGCGCACGATTTTAGCTAACCCTAACACGATAGAGTCCAAAGACATAAAATCAATATTTCGAGCTCATGTCGCACGAAAGGAAGCAGGATATCGCAACTAAAACTCCTGAAAAGCTGTGTATGACTTCATTATCCCAAACCAAAAACAATTTTCTAATCACAAGCTCATTTCCTATAAGCACCGTCTACGTTCAGCACTGAACATAAAATGCTTAGCTAAATTTAAACAATCCAATACCTCCTCCGGTATGAGAAAAAGAAGAGCACATAAAACTACCCACATTACGTGCTCTTAAGGATATCCACTAGACAATCTAAGCAGAACGTTCACTTAACATTTTCCTACATCGTCTTGCGTTTCATTTTAAAGCACCATCTCTTCGGTGGAAACCTGTCAGACATTAAGGGTTCATCTCATTGCAATTCAACTTCCTTTGCGAAACCAACAACTCAACGACACTACGACTCAACTCAAGATGTCCTTTTTTAAAGCAGTTTGTAAAATTTTAAACAAACTCATTAGGACAAAGTTTTAGGGTGGCTTTTGTCTCTGTTTTGTTTCTTTTTTTTTTTATCCTTTTTTTTGCGGTCTATGTCTAGCAGACGCGTAGTTGGAATAGCTGCAGACACCACTTGAAAGGACACGAAATGCTCTGACATGAGCCACTCCATCTATACCACACCCTTGTCTGCAGCAGAGCAGGGAAACATGTACCGTCTGTCACATTTATCCGCAGGACTCGGCAACTATATGGCACTTGGAAGGAGCACACCTGAAAATAGATGCCGCTCCAAAGGACTCAAGCTCTATCGTTGTGCATTGTTAGTTCGTGAAGTTTTTGCATTGTGTGTGCATGTTTAAAATTTTTGTTCAGCCAAAGGTTGCAGAAAAGGTGAAATGGTCCTCCTTTTAGAATAAAGTTCTGATTTGTTTTGTTGTTATCCCCCAAAGAGATAGACGAATGGGTCGCCCATTAAGACCCCTCAAAGCTATAATATACACGCTACAAGAAGTTTATAATTATACCAATCTACATGGCTTACAGACGCATGGACCTAAGTTATACCTGCTGCGGCGTTCATTAAATACACGAAACGAAGGAATACATCGACGATACTGACAAAGGGGGGCTGGTGGTAGGTTGATGGTAGGTTGGTGGGTTGGTGGATTGCTCTGCAGCAGAGAAGAGTCCTTGCATGTTGTGTCGTCTGGAAATGGTTTTGACACGTTTTAATTAAGGAGCAGGGAAATAGGTTGGGTGTGTCTAGTGCAATGCGGTAGACAAAAAAATAGAAGAGAGGATCTGCATCTAATAGCCGGGTTGGATTGGGTAGATTTAGTGGGTATTTTGAGGCAAAACTTATGCATCGCTTTTTTGAAAAGTGTGGAGGCGGAGTGAAAAGGTTTTAGTTTCTGTTTATAGCACTCTTGTTAGGACTCTTTGTCTTGTTGAGTAGTAGACTATTGAATTTCTGTGGTGCAGCAAAATTAGTATCGTGAATTATAAAACTTCACAAACAACTGTAAGTCCTCAAATATCTGGCTCAAGTCAATTGCATTTAACTTAAGAATTATTACAAAACAATGCGTTACATGAGCTAGTAACTTGGAAGATATTCAGATTTTCGGGCTTTGGTCGTTTTAGAATGGAAGGTTATGGAAGGTAGACATTTTAGTTTAGATAGGAAATCAGGAACTGTCATAGTTTTCAGTCAATTTAGGAAGTGGTCCCAAAACGCTCTCAAGGTGTACTATTGTTCCTAACAAGTGGCATGATTCTTTACAATCCTAGACAGCTTGACAGTGCTGCTCACGAAAGATTCCTCAACATTTGTATTTTTCTTTATTGCCCTTTCTTGTTAGTATCTATACAATATCATTAACTTCTGCCCTCGATTTTTGATATATCATCATCTGACATCAAAGTGCCAGCAAATAGCGCTGTTCGTTGGAAGTTCCCAACGAGATACTAGGTATATCCGGTTCGAAGGACCAACGAAAATGAGGGGATTTTTTCCAACTTCCAAGTACTTCCTTCAAAGTTCTGATATAGTTTGGCCAGAGAAGCTAATTTTTACATTAAACCATTTTCACGACTTTTCAGCTCATATTAAGGAGAGAAATATACTGTAGTTTGGTACCATACTTAGAAACCCTAGCATTCTCAATTGTAAGAAAAATCTCATTGGTTTCCATCGATAGAATCCTACAGATTCCTGTATCTTTTGCAAACACCCTGCACTGTCAATTCGAATTTCAATGGAATTGACAGCGAAACTCCAAAACATGAAATATCTGGCTCGAAGGACCATAAATTCGTCCAAAACACGAAGCCCTTTCTGCAACTTTCAACTGCGAAACTCCTCAATATCCGTTCCCACGTACTTTGACAGACATAATTCCCCGTTCGAGGCTTAAGTTATCGCTTTAAATTTTCAAATACGTGCTCACACCAACACCATCCTGCACACAATGCACTACGCGCCAAAAACCCGATTATCCTGTTATAATCCATTTTCACAATTAATTATGCAGAATATTCGATAACCGTCCGAATCGATATACAACAACCGATTCTCTGCAGAGTAATTACGAAACACAATTTATTCCGCGTATCTCGTCTGCTGCCCCACCTCCAACACATACACACACCCAGTATTATGCTGGATTAAGGATACTTAGCCAAGTAATCAATACAGCATTTACAAGTACACGGTGCCATTGCTTCAGTTAAGGCATCCTGCGTTAATTACTTCACAGGAATTTATTTGCGCACATTAAAACGAAAACAGGCCCTGGAACGGGGGTAGAGCATCAAATTAAATTTAGAAGAAAACCACCCCTAAGTAGACGAATTTCACAAAAAGATATCCCGATTACCATTTAATCCGTCTCGATAATGGAATCTTAAGGATATGAGATTGCATTGTATTCCCCACGCAAAGAGGATCTAATAAAAGATAAATAATTTAAATGGTTTGGAAAAGAAGAAAGGAATAAGAAAGAAAGAAAGTACAAGTTGCTGATGAGCGAGAAGGAACTCGGATAAAATCCTTTGAAGGATCCTTTGATGGGTTTTAAAAAGAGATTTATGATCGTCCTTGGCATATGTAAGCCGGTCTGATAATCCTATTTCATCTAATTAACTCACACGGAGTTGTATCTTTTGCAAATATGCTGATTGGATAGAAATGTGTGTGAGTGTGTTGGTTCTATGTTTTTTTTTTTTTTTTTTTTTCTGTACAGCGACAAACGTTTATGAATTTTGAAGACGGGTTCTTCCGACAGGAGAGGGATAATTTATTCATTGGGCTTCAGGGAGTTTGGTAATGAATTGAGAACGAAAATTTCATTTGTCTGGAATTTTTTGAAGCAAAAACAAATTTTGAATGTTTTTCAACATTCTGCCTGCGAGGCTAGGAGTAGAAATCGGCGTCGTATGTCTATGAGTCGTTGTTTACAATTTTCGGGGATGTTTTGCAAATACTCCCTACCTGATGTGACTAGTCATCAAACTTGGTTTTTAGAATGTTTCCGTGCCCTTTTTTGAGATGTTCAAAGGTTTTTTTTTTGAGAAAGGTTAATGGGTTGTGTACAAGTTTCCGGTGAAATATTAGCTTAAACCGCTGCTACTGAGCACTAGGCGCCCATAAGTTGTAGCAGAGGCCACTTTAAACGATTTTTTGTGGAGAGCTTCGTTCACCCTTTTCGTTCGTCGTCTTATTTTCGGATCACTTCGTCACTGAGGCCAATCAAATGCTGCTGTTTTTACATTTGTGTCATGCAGGAGTTTTTTTTGGCCTGCCCCTCTTCCATGCTTGTATAGGAACGTTGACTGGCATTGCTTTTTTGACAGGGTTCGTAGGATTCCTCCCTTGAACATGACAATACCAACTGAGCCGGTCGTGGTAAAATTTTTTCGAAATGAGATCTTTGACGTGAAGGCTTCTGTATATCTCATTCGAATGTCCTATAAAAGTTTTCACAAGCTTCGATCTAATTTCGGAGTCCAGAGCCTTTACGGCTACCTGAAAGACTTCGGATTGAAAGACTTGAAACTTCGAAATGATTTCTTGAAATTTGAAAATGTGGACCCCAAAAACTAGTAAATTAAGGATGGACCGAATTGCCGGTTAGTAGATACTGCTCCCGATTATAAACGAGTTCGTTTTATGCAGCCTCTTTACTTAGCAGCTCTATGATGGATACAAATGATCCTTTGCTAGATCGCATACCTTCAACAAATTGATGAAAACTGCATTAAAATCGGGTCAGCTATAGAATGATGAACGAAAAAAGATATAAACGAAAAGACTGTTATCCTTCGACTTTTGCACGTCACAGAAATACCTCCAAGCTTTGAAACTTTTATTCTTTTGGTCCTTCGAGCCGGATACATTTGTATCTCTCCTTCCCATAGAGCGTTTGGCATGTGATTGGATGCAATATAACTTCGTGTGTTCGTTTTATTTTCCTACCTGAAATATGAGAAGTTCATTGCAAGTTTTTAACCACCTTCGGAGGGGGAACGAAGGGATCGACATTGAAAACCTTGAAATACCTTCTTAAGACAGCTGCATTAGGTAATAAGTAATCCTTCTATGAACAGGTTCACATGGCAACCAGGAAATTATTACTTCAACTCAACTCAACCCATTCTAACAGCAACGCTCATCTTTCGAGCAATATAGCAGCATCATAGTTTCAAAGAATCTTCTCTTCAACATTTAATGACTCGTAAAGGGCTGACATCCTCAAAATCTCTACCGACATATATTCCAACGAAAATTTCTCATAACCCAACCAAGTGCAATGTATCTGTCTGAGATTGCACTCTGCAAAATAAATCATAGACACAAACAAAACCACTGCTGTTACAAGCAGTAGCAACGTCCTTATCCTGCACATAATACGCTTCGTTCCTTCATATCCGCATAGTCATGCCAGTACACCTACACACACTTCATTGTAAGAAATCCCGTTTCTTATCCGAGATTTACATACATATGTGTGCACAGCACTTGTGTACATAACTTTGGGCCAAAAATATAAGAATATATGCTCGAGGACACTAAACCAAAATTCCACTTCCTCCTTTAACTCTCCAAGTTCTTGCCAACTGGTTGCAACTTTTAATGGGCGTCGACGGCAACGACGACGGATTGGTATGGCTCGCCTGCCATTACGTGAGGTGGGAGGATAAAGGCAGCCAACTCTCCTTTACACTTGAATTGAATGAATTTCTTGATGCGTGATGATTCTCCACTAAAACTATGACGTCTACGACGCTATCTCCTTCTGAATCCTTAAACCAGCAGCAGTTGGTGTATACCATCAACTAATGCGCTTTGTGATGTCCTCCTTGGTCATGGAAGTTTGCAAACAGCCCAAAAAGGCAAAAAGAAAACCAAGGATATGCTGATGGTATTTGGTTGTCATAGTGTCATTAGCACACAAAATCTCCTTCTGTACCTCCAGTGGTTCATGGAAATTTTATTATGCATGCGTGCTGTTGATCCTTTTGTTAACACACACTTACCGATAACATATCTCTCGGATACATGTATCATTTACAGTACAAATGGTGTGCACAACCAGAGTGCTATGCAGTGGAATTGAGAGCTCTTCAACGTGATGTCACATATGAAATTCAAGTGTGTGACTCAAGAGGGCCGGGGGGACAAACATAGGTTCACTTGATAGCCATGCTTCCAGAATTGTCGGCATGTTAAATTCACTTGATAAAGTGCTCCCTGTTGTGATATCTATAATTTGTTAGAACAATTTTCTGAAGTGGTTAAGATAAATTGATTCAAGAGTTTTGAAAGTTTAGTATTGTTCTATGACGTTAAGTTCAAAAGCTATATAGTGCGCAGTGAATCCGGCTCGAAGGACCAGTTTCTGCTGATTGAAACTTTGAATTCCTTTGAAGTAAAATACCCGTTGGGGTATGAAATTATTGTGACAGCATACTTTTATTCCTTGAACGTCATTCATGCCTTTTGGAAATGGTTCCTAAATAAATTAGGAAAGCGGAAAGAATAGTGTTTGCGAAGCTAGCTCTTATGGTGTTTTATCGAAAGGGTTAAATAACAATTTTCCCGGATTCTTTATGAAATCCCTGAGACTTGTAGTGGGTGTGGTTTTCAGATCAGTGGTAGTTCCAACGCGTGCTGACGTTGAAGTGCCACCACACCAGGCAGCTTGTTATCCGCGACCAGTTGTCTATTGAATTTGAGCTGGACTTTCTGTCACCCCTATGAGGATATGACATTTTTGTCTTCCCCTGCTGTGGGCATTGCACCAAAAGTACAAAAGTCTCTCTTGTCCAACTCTGCACCTTTGCAGGTACTAAACTACCGATTGAGGTATTTTAGGTCTCTTAAATGAATCCTAAGCTACATGGCTCACTGACAGCATCAAAAATTGTATGGTCACCTGCTCCGTCCAGTCCAATACAAATCCCACAAAATTACTCCGCAGTAGGAAGCCTTGCGACACATAATTCCCACCAGCTCCCAATTTAATAATTTATGTTCCACATCCTCATAACCCTTTCTCTGTCCGTGATTTCCTACCATAATGCCTTTAATAATTTACACCATTAAATCAAACCTTTAAGGTCCCAACAAGTACCCTTCTGGCACTTCATTTAAAATGAATGAATCGGCTTAGATAGTCCAACATTAAAAAAAAAGTATCAAAAACCTCTGCCACAAAGGCGAGATAAGGTTTCCTTTTAAGTTGGATCACATCAATGTGTTGAGTTCCGTAATTTTTCACTCCATCATCCTCAAAACTCCGATTAAACTTCCATTACGACCCCCTTAAGGGTTCTCTTTACCAGGATAAAAGGCAAAATATAAAAGTAACACTCAATATTCTCCTCTCATCAATGGACGATGATAATCCTTCAAAAAAAGAAAAGAAAAAATATCGAAAATTTCCATCATAAAACTCACATCCTTACAAGGATCACAAAGGCTACGCGTTTTCACAATTTCCGCGAAAAATATTCTTTTTTTTTCGCCACCACTACCACCTCCGCCATATGTAAACGCACAATGATAGCGTTAAAAAATTGTTATCCCTCTCTACCGTCAAACACATGATACAGGATATTTCCCTTTACAGCTGTTGAGCCTTCGATCGCAGCTTCTTTTTGTATCGTCGTACTTTGACATTAATTTTCATTCTTTGGCTGTGTGGCATGGCAACGATGAAGTCTACGTTAACGCAGTGTGAAAGGATTTTCACTCTGTCACGTGCAAATAATTAATTTATTTCTGTGAGCAGATTTTTCGTCCTTTTGAAGTATGTACATCATAAATAGATGGATACAGCGAAGCAGCAGGATAAAAAAAATTCCCGTTCCTCTCACTTAAAATTCTGCCGTGATTTCGTGGTTAATGATGTTTGTTCAAGAGAATGTGACAAAGCGAAAGGACCAAGTGGGGAGCACACAAAAAGGACCCAACAACAGCAGAAAAAAGAAAGAAAAAATAAACCGAACCGCTTCACTGAGGGATAGAGTAAAATGTCCTGTAATGGCTTTTGTGGTGGTACGGAAATTTTAATTTTAAATTATCCTGCTCAGCGAAAAAGGACGAATAGAAATAAAATCCGAGAAATGTCATCCGTGCCTCGCTTTAACATGAGTTTAATGACACAGCAAATAGACTAAGGATACGATGCAGTCGTAGGATGTGCAATTTATCATTTTCCTTCTTAGCTTCTATGTCTAAAGATATATCCTTGATGAGTTGGATCCTGTTGGTGTGGAGCTACATAGTAGCCGCATTGCACTAACGAGCAATCAATCAGAAGATGCATGTGCTCCAACAGAGCGGAAGAGCATGACGAAGGGTTTTTCCGTTCATCACACACAACGCAATGAAATTGTTTAAATTGTTTTAACAATTTCGTTTGGTTTCTATTTGTTTAAGGGAGTGGAGGTGGTAGTAATTGATGTGACATCGAGGATGTTTGCCGACGGGCTAAGTTGACAAAGATGGAGAGAAAGGATTACAGGAAGAGTTGAGTTTTCGTATCTTATGCTAATTAAGACTGCAAATGTAGAGTCGATAAATAAATTAAATTACTGACAGAGGGTGGTTGTTGGGGTGGGGGTGCTGCTGAGTAGCAAGGTTCACGGAGCTTAAAGTTCAAAGGATTAGAATTTCACTGAGAAGACGTTGGATTAGGGTAGTATACATAGGTATGTAGCTGTGGTTATTTTCTTTAATTCTACGTGGCCCTTTGAGCTGGTCTAGTGAGGGTGCATCGAAAGATGCTTGACTAGTTCCTTTAACCTCCATTCGGGAGACATGGGGCATCACCAGTGCTTTCGCAATATTGTGTGCGGGTTTCTGCAACTTGTTCAAGATTTTTCCATGCAACTCATTCCCAGTGATCGTGCTGCCTCCTCAATTGTCCTCCGCTAGGTTTCCTTAGGGCGTACCACTCGTCGTCCAGCTTAGGTTAATGGATTCCGTTGCTTGGCATATTTTGCAATGGAATCTTCCTCGCGCCTTAAGGTGCAACCTCCATTTTCTTCGATAGGTTCCTGGCCAGTTTACCTTTAAAGTTGTTCATTCGAGATGCGGTTCAGGCAAAGTATACTTGAGATGATGCGTAGTCATCTATTTACAAAGACTTGCAGCTTATGCGTGGAAATGGTTCTTGAAAACGATATTTCCTTAGTCTATCTTCTTGATTGACGATGTCCTTAAAAGCCATTCCTCTATTCGTGGGACATGTCCATGTTCCCTGCTGTTTGCTCTCTCTGATGAGCTCTTTGTTGTCCATCAACACAGGGTTCTGGTTTCGCCAAAATCCACCGTAGACTGCTCGCGCGCTTGTCCATGATTTCACATGGTGTGTATAAGGGCATTTTCAGCCCATGAGATTGGCACTACATTGTTCATTGAACGAGAGTCTAGTCAATCATGGCACACAAGGAATTTGATAGTGTCTTGTGTCCCTCTGTAGGTAAGGTGCTTCCTCCTAGTACTGAATAGTACCACGCACGTTTCATGCTCTGCTAGTGTGAAGCCAGGGTTTTTCAATCCTGATTGCATCGTTGCTTATTTGAGCCACGACCTTGGCGACTTGGTGGATTGAATATCCTACCATTTGTAACATTCCACAGAAGTGGGCCTAAGACCGAACCCTGTGGTATCTGTAACTGTATACTCCTTGCGGCCATCATCTTTTTTATGTATAAGTAATGAATACAAGAACTGCATCTGAGAGATCATGGCATCGTCCACACATTACTCAATGTGTTTTGAGTGAAAAGCTCCCAGGTCGTATTATTTCATGTTGTGGTGACGTCGTAACGTAATGCGATTTAACGTCGTTGGATTTCTTTTTGTGGGACTACGCTAAAAGTCGTGTCCATGCCATCAAACCCAAAGCGTTGGACCAACTAAAAGGACCAACATCTGCCAAGTTATAGCCGAGATATCGCCCGAAATTTATGGAAAATTCATTGAAAATTACCCCAAAAGGATCGACTGCTGTAGAAGGTCCATATGGACACCTATGGACGGATAGTATTTTTCATAAAAAACCAAATGATTTCCTACAAAAATTGTCAAAAAATCTGAAGATAACCGTTCCGAAAACGACTACTTGCATGAACTAATCTAACCGCAAATTTAAGTCGTAGCAGCCTTCGCATAGGCTACAGATGTTGGAAGAGGCAAGGTACCAAAATAAATCGAAAGTAATTCGTGTTCCGTCATCCGACCTAGTTCGAACCCCCTCAATGTACTGCCACGTGTCAGGGAATATCGAAACGTTTTCCAATGTCAGTCATATTCTTACCGCAGTCACCTTCATTTGAAATTCTTTGACAGCGTCACCGTCAATTACAGTAATTAAATCTGTCATTTAAAATGCTCTGAACATTTCGACCCTTAATCAATTTTATGCCAATGTCAAAATCCCTACGTCAATCTGACATATTGCTTTGACATTTGAAAAAAAACCTAACGAAAATCGTAACCCTCCTGAATTTTTCATGAAAACATGTCGCTAATGTTTCCGTTTTCTTTTTCTTTTCGGGTAAGCTCGTGTCATTTTTTAATGATAATGGATTAACGGTAAGGCATTGAATTACCAATCATTAACTAACCACAAATTGATGCTTATCACACCCAATCCTAGTACAGTTACGAAATAGTTCCGTTTTTTTTCGGGACAAACATGAGCCAACTTAATTTTTGTTTTTCTCTCAGTCACACTAGGTTGCCGTTGTTTTGTTCAATACGCTCTAATAAACTTTACTTGCTCAACCCTCCACCCTCAAAAATAAATAAATAAGCAGGAATTACCTAACAGTAAAGTTGACATTTTCCGGAAAATTACCCAACCACCAATATAAAAAAAACAAAAAAAAAATCTAGGAAAAGATAAATCGATAACCAAAAATATATTTTTCTAGGTCATTCCACTGACAGCTTAGCATGCTCAATTTCCCTTTAGCATACAAGTATCCTTGTGTAGTCCTCAATATACCGTTACACCAGCAAAGCTATTTCAGGACACGAACAAGAAAAACACAATGGAAGCAGGTAAAGAGGCGAAAAAAAACAGAAAAAAACAGAAACTGAAGTGAAACGGAAAAACAAACCCGGTGTAATTACAGGTGGGAACCAACTTGTCCTACCCCACCTGCCCGCTGCTTCCTATCTATTGATAGAACTTTTGACAGCTCATAAATTTCATACTTTGCCTGCACTCCAAAAGGGGGTAGGATAGGGTCTTAAGGGAGTCGTCCCTTTTATTTATTTTTTTCACGCTCCCATTCAGGAGGGAGATTATCCGTGGAAATTACCGAGGAAATTAGAAACGCTAAGTGGTTTTTATGTGAGTAAATCGGGTTCGTTTTCGCTGAGGAAAGTAATAGGATGACAGTAGAAAAGGAAAGACGACGATGGGATGAAAGATGACAAAAGAATCTGGGCTAACGAAGTCGAAGGCGCATGTAATTGACTTTTGATCATAAATCTTTGGCAATTGGCGCTGGATGTGTTCATGCTGGAAAATGAAGAGAAAAAGGATTTCGCATGCATAGCGCCCTTAACGTTCATCTATATTTGAACATTCATAAGCTTCAGTTAAACTTGATTATGCTGGGTCCTTATAAAGTTTGTAATGGTTTGCGGGAGGTCGTTTTTTTGTGGTGGAACAATTAATTGTGGGCGAGGGAGGGTTTTTAGGAATTTCTACTTGATTGTATGTTATCGCGAATGTCCTTGAAAACTAGAAGTGACTCTCTTAAGGGGTCAGCGCCCTTTTTCAAGTGCTCCTGTAATGCATAAAGTGTATGGACATAGAGCAATGGGCTTATTTTCCTGCAGGAAAGGACCTACTGTTTAATTCCACTTTCTTAGTTGAGCAGCTTGACATTTATTACTCTCGGACATTTATTACTTTGTCAGACATTCGTGAGAGCTGAGGGTGTGAGCAATTGAATTTTTGGTGTTTTCTCGGGTTCGAACGTCGGTCGTTCCGTAGAAATAGTCTAAGGCACCAAACACTGAGGTACGGTACCAACTTTTTATTGTCGAAACACAAAACGTCTGCAGAAAATTTTTCTCCGATGCTAAGGATTTTATGGCTGAAGTATTCCTCGACTTTTTCTGACTTATCTCGCTCCAACGGATTCCTCAACTCGTAAAGAGTCTCGGTCTGATACAAAGTAGTACTCCATCCTATTCAATTCTCAACACGCTGTTTGGCATTGGTTTCCAAGAGCTCTGAAATCTACAATCGTCTGGTCTTTGAAGTAGAAGATCAGTTACTCTTGTCATTTTTAACCTAAACGCTGGGATTCTCGAAAGAGTTACCTGCTTATCACCTTCTTTTCGTATAAGCCGGACAAAATTATTAGAATCTCACATCGCATGGGAAAGTCATGAAGGCTGTGAAAACACTTTGCGGAAGCTTATCCAATTTCTGTATGTTTCTCATGTCTTCACCTAAAGCCTTAGTTTCGCATCATTTTAAACTGTTAATCGTATCTGTACATTATCCTGGAGTTGTACAATAAACAAAGTTAAATAGAGTTTTTAAAAAAATTTCTTCCGCCTCTTATGTATATGGGTTTACTTACTGCAAAGATCGTAGTGTAAACAGGCGCTACTTATGTATATATTTTGCGTAATATCTTGATCTGATACTTGCCGAAAACAAATGACCTGTGATCCTTTGTTGACCAACAAGATCCTTTGTTTCGCTTCTGCAATTGATTTACAACAGCATCTAACTACAACGTACAATTCTCTCTTCTTTTGAGATCTGAATGCGCAATGGCTCCTGATAAACCCACTTTTTCTTTCCATTTATGTATCAGTAATCTTATCCTTAATTTCCAGTTATTTATAGAAAACAATCCTTAAACTCATCTACGAATGCTTATGCAAATTTTGCTATATTGCAAACAATTTTCAAAAATCCTTCTAATTGAAGACATAAAGGAGACTAAATAATGAGCACTATTACCTTGGTCTCTCTCCCATGCATAGCCTTCAACTCGAAAAACTCCCACACACAACAGCATTCCCATACAACGATACGAACGATACCCTCTGGGAAATGAATAGTATCAACAAAAACCCGAGTCCTGCTCACGAAGAGCAATTTAGTTTTAACTAAAGCACTACCTGTGGTTTTTTGCCACACCCTCCTCCATATACTGAAACTATATCAAAACTTCAACAAAACCGAAAGGCAAGATAAAACTCATATCTGCATTAACCTTATCCCAAGGATATATGTACATACACACACTCGCCCTCCTGTCTTTTACAGTGAATATTGCAAAGCGAAGTACAACATCTCCTGACTCATTCGTGCTTTTTGTGCATTTTGCTAGGGTGTTTATCAAGCTTTGAAGATTCGACGAGGGTTGGTTTGAAAGTAAAACAGGAATTCCAGAAAAGAACCTCACGTCCTTGTTTATATATATACACAAGGATGTGTGTGAATGTAAGAAAAAAAAAAACGAATAAGAAAATCCGTGAAGAAAATTTTCGATTTTACGATCAGGTAAATCCAAATAATATCGGTATCGTTCGTGTGCAATAGAAGGAAACAATTTCTTATTCAAGGACTCATAGGACAACCACTCCTCCTCACAATCTCACACACTTAACTCTACAGCCATGCGAAAGGATTCACTTGAAGAAATTACTTCTATTTGATTTGGAGAGGATGTACGTGTTCGTGTGTGAAGTTTTCTGAATATGTCATTAGGGATATGGCAGACAAACAGTCATCAGACAGACAGGATTCAAAAGGATAACAGAAAAAAAAGAACTGTCTATGAATACCTTTATTTCCTTTTTGAAGGCAACTGTGGGTCTGGATAAGATTGAGCATTTCTGAGACGTTCTTTGTTTCCATTAAAATCGTAAAAAAACGGTCGCTGAGGTCGTCTTTCGTCCTTCGCTCTCCTGTTTCTGTCCTACACCTGACAAATTAGGTAAACAAGTCACGTTGAAGAGGCGTAACTTCCAGAAGCATACAATATGTACGAATACAATGTACGTTCTTGAGTGTTTGTCTGTGTGTTTGTGTCTGTCGCCTCGAGGATGCACTTGACATAAAAGGGATTCAAAGATTCTGTGCGCCGAGACCGCTTTTTGTTTCCCTAATTGAAATTGGCAACAATAAAGAATAACACATGTTTCCTGAGAATTTGGCCCGGGTGGCAGGGATTCATCTTAGGGGGATGTTTCAAGCTGAGGTATTTTGGGAGAATTTTCTTGCCGCTAGTACAGGAGCTGGTACACTTTGTGTTGTTGTTTTGACTTTCTCGACTGCTGGTGGAAAATTAAAGAAAACATGTTCTGCGAAAATTAACTTTAACCTGAGCTAGGGACGAGGAGATTTGTTTTAAAGTTCTACACAAGGGAGGTAAACAGGAATTTTGTAGATTAAATGTTTGAGGGGTAAAGTGCGCATATGCAGAAGGGAGTGTATTATGAAGCGGAAGTTGGTCCTCAATTTTTAGGTGATTGTCGGTATACGCGAGTTGTTCTTCAGTACATCAGAGGAACACAGCTTTTTGGGGTAGATGAAGTCATAATGATGTTGACTCCTTTACGTGGTATCTATTAACTTGGCGTTCCTCGGTGGTTATAAGCATGTTGGTGCACAGCAACTTTTGTCTCTATTGTGCTTCACCAACTTGGAGGACTAGTCAATGAGACATTCGACTTGGAGCACCTCCTCCAGTCCAATTTCTTTGATGAATCGTAGTAGGTACCTGGACTGGACCAAAAATGGTAAATCTATACGTAGTTGATAGGCATCCATATGTTCTTTTGTGGAACAGTGCTCCACATTCCCTTAGAAGGTGCCCTAGGGTTTCCTTAGCATCTTCGCAGAATCTGCAATCTTCACGTTGCTCTGTACCATTCGAAATGGTCGCCATTTGCCATTCAGAACGACCCGGCCAATTGTCCATCGCCAGAGATGGATCCTAAAGATTTCGGTATCGACAAGAGCAGGCCATGTCCTCGGAAACGGACCATAGCTTGTAGTCCAACAGGTTTAGGTTTGGACTATCACCTGTTGAGTGGTTTTCGCTTTGTGAGCTGGAGCGGAATCGAGTTGGAATATCCACCGCTTGTTGGCGAACATTGTTTGGTTGACGGCCTTCACAGGGTCTTGTTTCATAAACTTTCATCGAAGCTATGGGTTGCTATCATAGCTCCTTCCCCACCATTATTGATGCGGGATGGTGATTACGTTAGACCCTCGAAATGACTACTGCTATTGACCGAGCATGCACTCGAGGGTTCTGTTTATCCTTCAACGGTGAAGAGCTGCTCAGAGGTTTTTATTTTTGCTTCAATGCGGCTGTTAGTGTCCAGTGCGCCTTTTGTATGCACCGAGTGCCAAATATTCTGGATTTGCGCCAAATTGTCATCTTCTTCTACAAGATTTTCTGTTTTCGGTGTGGTTTTCGCCTGATTCGAAATTGCTCGCATTTAAGGGCACTGGGAGTCCTTACAGTGGGCGGACGACCATATCTTTGACGGTCTTGAACTTCTCCTCTTTCCTCAAACAACTTCACAGCATGGTACACAAAATGACGAGTGATTCCAAGCGGCCGCTAGATCTCGCCTTTGTGAAGCTCACCAACACGATTTTCGAAGTTAGTGTTCAAAAGACCGACGGTTTGACGGTCGGGGTGCAATGTTGCGCCATTCTACTGAACCTTAAGCCAGTTCATGGCCGACCACAAAAGATCGCAAATAGTTCACAAGCCTATCATTGTGTGTTGTCCCTGGCTCACCAAATCGGTGTCCTACTGTCCATCTCAGCTTAGTTCGAACATCCTGAGATGGAAAGTTGCCCTGCTTCTTTCTTTTTGGCATCTGGTAGGTGTTGGCAGGTATGTAGAGGTGGTGGTTCATAAAAGAGGAGCCAATTAACGCTCTTTGCGCCATTTTCGTTGAGATGTGAGATATGCTAAACCCGATCTGTCGAATTCAGGTAGAGGATGAGGGCTCCAATCTTTTTGTCAAATATCTCTCTCAAATCGTCAAAGAATGGCTTATCTATCTGGAGTACGTTGTCTGGTTCAGACATCTGAAAAGATATTGAAGACGAATTTCTTCTTTCTCTGGTAAGGAAAGATCCTGCGAGAATTTTCCTGAAGTTGTGGATTTGTAATCAGTCGAAGGCGCAAGAACTTAACTATCTGACACTCTCAGATTCTTTAAGCCGCACTGCGCAGAACAAAGCTGTGCCCTTCATGTGTAGTTCGAGTGGGATCAATGGAAGGATTAAATCGCCATTTGGGCAGGTTTTCAAAGCGCCAGTGATGTCTACACATGCTGCTCTTTGTACCTTACTCTGGCGGCATTGTATTTTCTCCTTCGGACAGGCCATTAAACGCTAGTTCCGTTGGTGAAAATCGGATGCGCAACGGCTGTGCACATCCAGGGGGTCTTTCTTGCCTGACTACCATACTTTTGTTGCATACATGCAAAGCTAAGCTTGCTATTCAAAGCATCAACTCCTTCAGCACTGTGAGAACGACCATCCCTTTAAGGAGACGCGATACCCACTTATCTCTTCCAGTTCTCCACGTGGGAATACTTTTAAATAATTTCTCTTAAATTTAAATTTAAATTCCTAATCTTCTTTAACAACTCACCGCGCGACTGGGTACAAACCCAAACACTGATGTGCCCTCATAAACGTATTAGAAGCCTTTGATCATTCTACCCTACGACGCGCGGGGGTTGGAGGAAGGTATGTCAGATAACTGATGAGATGATGTTTTCACACCTCGCTTTGTTAATTAGAGGAACATCGTTGTTTGTGCGCTAGTCATCCAGCGGTATCACAAACTGTGAACTAATTACAAGGTGCTATAAATAGATATATGGTGGTGCACCTGGGGGCACCGGTATCATAAAGCGTTTTTTTTTTAATCCCTTTGTGTGTACTATTAAAGTTGCTGCTTTGATTGGAATAATTAAGGATGGCGTTGGCTGATATGGAGTTGATAAAAGGGGTGAGAATATGATGGCGCCACGGAATGGAGCCATTTCAAGTAGGATTACTCGTATAATTACTTGAAGTTGATTTTACTTCCTGATTCTTAGTGGAGCAGTTTACGAGTATACCTTGACTGGTAGTCGATAGGAAGACATACTAGTTGTGTTACAATTTCCAGGTTAAGCATTTCAGCATAAACATCAGGCTCATGCTACTCGTGTAGGCATATAATTGTGTGTACTTCAGGTACTTCGGTATCGTATTCATTCAATGACATGTAGCTAGCTACCATCCTTGGATCCAGATGGAAAAACTGGGATCAAACTGGAAGTGGAGGTATTTCCGCCGTGGAAGTGAAAGTGGTTTTCCGCTATACCAGCGCAGAGGTGCAAATTTCCCTGTGACGGTTAGGGAAGGTTGGAGTGAATGCCAGTTACCGCCAACCAAGGATGCGGATTCCAAGACCGATCCCAAGGATGCGGATATTACGTTTTTCTTTAGTCAAGATACGACTTCCTTAGTCGCAAGTATTTCTGCCTGAAATGCCGCTTACTAGGTTGGGATCACGGAGGCAACTGCAGTGCGGGTGAGGAGAAACATGTAGCCTTTGATCTAGAATGTGAAAGCAAGAGTAGTTCCCCGTCAGTTGTTGTATTTTCTAACAAAGCTCGTAAGGATTTAGCTACAGTTGTGCGCTACCGTCAAGGTGATGATCCACGCTCGTCGCATTATGACGAACTGTTTAGTGCTGAAGCTGAGGCGATTTAGGGTCAGAAGGGTATGCCTGGCCAGAAGATCTCTGTGGCAACGTGTCATCTTGGAATGGATCACGTCCATGCATTTATGTATGTCTCTAAGGAGCTGCCTGGTGATTTTCCTGCTGGCTGTCATCACTTGCCCATGTTCATCACGGCCCGCTTGCATTGACGCTGCAGCCAGCCTTGCACACTCAAGTCATGTTGTAGAATACGGATACAAGTCAGTGAATTTATGTTCTTATATCCTCCTGACGCAGGAGAATTGTACGCTGTGGTGGTCGCTGGTCATATTGTATACACTCACGTCGCATTGCAAAATGCGATCGCGGAAAATGCCAGCGCCTCCTGTCTCCTGCGTCAGGAGGATATTATTGCATAGATGCGTTGGCATTTACTCGCGATTGCATCCTGCTGTGTGACGTGAGTGGTGTGCATGCTAGGACCACATGTCGGTTCCACTTGTGGAGGGAGGTGTGGCTGCAAGGCATTTCAGTGAAAGGAGAGGCTGTGAAGAAGAATGTCTGGGCCAACTACGTGGAAGAACTAGTTGAGAACAAAATGATGACGATATGAGACGGTTATCGCCACTAAGAACATATTCCTGATCTGGCCGCCAAGACTTGATCGTGAAGCAGTGCACTGAATTCTAAGAGAATCCACCAATCGATGGTACGTACATGAAACGTTATGATCTGTGCGCTGGTCGATTCAGCCTCGACAGTGCATGATACAGAGCGATGGTTGAGCGTGTACAGAATAGCAACGCCATTCTACGGAAACATAAAGAATGTGACCTTCACCCGCTTGGCTAACTTGTTCGGCAGAATCCTGAATGCCAGCGAGTACGCCCGCCCTCTAGTTCTCTTCCATCGGACGCTCTCAACCGCAAGGTTTAACTCTGCACTGAGTTGGGGTCATCCATCTGTGTTCCACTGGCCAATCTACACTCCCCGGCTGTCAAAGCCAACTTAATGAACTCCTGCTACAAGCTAAAGGATCTGGTAGATCAATTTGAGAAAATTTCTCGCCCGCAATTAATTTTCCCAATGAGGCATGGCAATGACTACTACGAGCTTGCTCGGTAACAATCTGGTTACGAGCCCATCGGTTTAAACGTTCATGAGTCGTGGGTGACTCCACTTGTTGTCCCTGCCAACAGCCAGTTTCGTTGCACTTTTAATCCTCTGCAGTATTATTTACTGATAAAATCTGTCCAAGGACACTCGTAGGTATTCCCACTTAATTCAAAATTCCGAAATAATATTTAATTTTTCTGTCGGTTTGCGGCTTAATTCCAATCCGATTAAAACGCAGAAATAATTATTTACAAAATGGGAGTCGGAATTCTCACAGAAGCCCACACGCAATATCCTTAATGTCACCTGGCATTCATCCTCCACCTGATTATATGACTGTATGAATTCGTAAAATTTCATCTTCCATTGAAATGCTTTCCCTATCATCAACATCAACATCAGGATCCGTCGCCAGGACGACGAGTATCCGTGCGCCTGACGAGTATCTGCATACGAACGTGTGCGATGCGAATCAACAAAATCAAAAGGAAGACAGACAACACACGATAAAATATTTGCGATTTAATCCTCAGCCCATCAAGCATAATACAAGGATATTATTATTATTGCTCTTGTTGATGTCATTGGGATATTTTCGTCCTTCCGTGATTTTTGTTTCCTTGTTTTTTTTCGCTTTTTTTTCTCCTGCGTCTGTCAGTTTTATTATCATGCCATTCTCGAGCTTAATCCTTTGCCATTAAGTAAATCCACTCGCATAAATCCACTTCGAGTGCTGGGGACTACACTGATGCCGAGTTAATGAAATTCGAAACCAACACCATCCTTGGTCCTGCTGGAGGCGTAGCTCGTTCTCCCTACCGTTTACCGTTTATATCTAAAAAGTTTTCCTCCCTCCTAACAGTCTATCTCTCCCTCTCCGGGGGATTATGACAAATGAAATCAACTCAAACCGAATGGGAATGCAAAGTGCCGACTGGTTGAACAAGGCTCAAGGACCGCCGCGGCGGGAGTGTGTCAACGTTAAATCTTTTTTGGCATAATGCCTTATACACCTTTTCCTGGTTCTTTGTCGCCGCTTGTGGAGATTTATTGAAATTTTTATTCGCGTTTTGGAACCCCTCCTTGGTAACTGGTTGGTCGGAAGGAATTCCGTGTTAATACTGCAAACGTCGAGGGTAAATTATCATCGCATGACTTGCGGATGATAAGACGGCGCGCGGCGGTGAGTTATAAATCAGACGCCCACCCGTCGTCAGACAGTCGTGTGTGTACAACGGTGGTGCGCATGCTCAGCCGCGATAAGTGATTGTTTCCTTTCGAAAGGCTAATGTGAGTGACAGTGATGATGACATCCGCCGTAACTCAAGTTGTTGTTAAGTGAAAGGGTTGAGGAGTTTTCTTTTTGAGTTTACAGTTATAAGCTGGCAGGGATCAGGCCTCATTTTCGCAAGCGGTCCAAAGAGGTAAATTTTGACTGATTGTGTGTATTAAATTTTTTTGTCAACTTGCGAAGACGCCTTTAAAGTATTAAGCTGCCGTAGTTCATTTGTAGATCTACTATGCTCCCTCCAGACCAATGTCCTTAATGAATCGGAGTATCTGCAGTAGATTCAATGATGGTACATCTACTTCTGATAGTTGATAGGCATTCCATGTGTTTCCTTCTTTTGTGGATTAGTGCTGGGCGCCCTGGGGTTTCCGCAAAATCTGCAGCCTCCACGTCGCTATATACCCAGTTTCTTAAGGTGTTCTAGTGAGCCATTAGGAGGCAGTAAGAAGTGTTCATACGGACCTTACTTCTTTTTTGGCTATAGTTCCCGAGATGCTCTTTGGCCTGTCAGAGATAAGATCGGAGCATAGGGAGATCTTCTTAAAATGCGGAGAAGTGTTACCAAAAGGTACTCAAAGCAGACGAGTTAAAGGTGAAATGAAAGAGATTTGAACAGCGTTTATGTCCTTTATTCTTCCTTTTCTGGGACAGTGGTAAATCTATCCTAAGAACATCATATTTTTAGCAAAAAATTGGATAAATGTACGCGAATGTGCCTAAAATATTCTCGAAAGACACAAGCCGCCATGGATATACTAGTGTTCCTCAGCCACTGCCATCAAATGTCCTTTAAATGCTATAAACTAACGAAATCCTCCACAAACAGTTTCGTCTCTTGTTTCAAGAAATCTTTTACAAAGTGCTCCCCAAGCGAGTCCTTAGATACTGTGCCAGCAACCCCTTTCACTTGGTTAACCCTAGACGACATAATTCCATTTGTAAACTTGCCATCAACGTCACTACACATATCACGCACGACGCACGACAATTTCTCGGATCTGTTGATTCCCTTTATTGCTGTCCCAAAACCATCTTCAAGCAACATTCTCCTCTTATTTCGAATGTGTCCAACTTTCCTGACATAACCACGGCCGAAAATTCCTAACAAATTCGAAACATGATCCTCTCATTAAAAAAAGTTTCGGATACACTCCAACTTTAACGTAAGACACTGCGGTTCGTCCGTCAACAACTTTCCCTCCACTGGCAAAGCACATACGAGTACTCGTGCATATGTAGACATGTCACCTGACCACTAGTGTAGTTCACCTGTGCACGGACTAGTACCTGTGCCTGTGTGTCCAATTTGCATGGATCCATCAATTCATCAACTCCTTTCACTGCATGTGTCAGATGCCAAAGAAAGCCATCGAGCAAGTTTTGAAAACTTGCAAACCAGCAAAACCCGAAAAAAGGCGCAAAACATAAACCCATTTACGTGTCCTCCTCTAACCAGAAGTGCAGATACCATCCTGACAATCAGGTGTAATGGTTGTGCCTGCCTCTACCACTCATCCCATATATCTTCGGTATTTTGTGGGTCTCCATTTTTTTTTTTCGGCGCCTCAATTTCCTTTGAACTCACTTGCAGTGTAGCAGCAACAGCAACAGCAGCAGTGAACGTCTAAAGCAAACTTTGCCTACATGTAATGCAGAGTAGTACACGCTCTATGCCAAGGATGAACAAAAAAAATTCGATATCCTCTGTTGTCCTGAAGGGGGGGTTGTGCTTTGCGTTTGGTATTGCTTGCTACTGTAGCAGTACATCGTACTCCATGCCGCCTCCCTTTCTGCCTATTCCAGTTGAATTGATAAATTTATCTTCTTGTTATCCTTTTTTTTTTTTTGTGTTGGGAGGTCCTTCTTTGTTCCGTTGATTGTTCCGACTGCAGTTGATCACAGATGAGTGGTGTATTGCTATTTCTAGGAACCTCCCAAACATGAAGAGAAATTAACTGAAAGAGAATCGCTTATAGGATATCATACTCGTAGTTCAAGATATGTCAATCGATTTTCCTCGCTATCCTATACATAGATACTCGTATACCGTAGGTTTGCCTCCTGCACCTGACCACAAATCTGAGTTCGGTTTTATGTCTATTTAAAGAGGGATCCAACCCTCGCATTCTCCATTTTAATAAGAACCCTCAAGGGAAGGTTGTTGCTGATGCCTTTGCCACTGTATAGTCCTGGCTAAAAGGATATTCCTCTTTGTGTGTGGAGAGGAATATTTCGTAGTAAGGGTTGTATCCATGTCTTTTTTTTTTATGGCGGACTAAAGGGATAAAAGGTGGAAAGGAGGGAAACTTCAAAGCCTTTTGCAGAAATAAGGATGTTTATGGAATTGTATTGATTTGCTGTACTCGGCGATCGAATGGAATCGTTTTTTTTTTTTTTTTTTGCTGTGAGAAGATAAAAATGCAAAGGGATAGGAAGTAGGAGTCGTGGGGACTCACAGCAGGTAGGATAAGTATGTCGTTTTGAATATTTTAAAAGGATTCAATGGGATTTTGAAAAGAAGAAAAGTTTCGTCTTTTCTCCTTTTTTTTGAGTGGGAGGCTAACTGTGCGTCAACTTGAAATGGGAGGACTTTTGGAAAAGGATTAATGAGATGCCGTTTGGGATGGCGAATTTTAGTGCAAACTTTTTAGGGTTTGATTATAAGCCTTAGGAGTGAGGGAATGGGGAGTGTAGATGGAGTCTGAGGTCAGGCGGTTACTTTAGCTTAGAAGTTTAAGAGGGACGGTCGCATTCTTATAGCTTTTAACATTGAAATGGAAGGGGACTGGAAAAGTTTTTGGCCTTTCCTTGCGAGTTTTGGCACACTTCACTCAATAAACTGTGTTATCTTAGCTCTCGCATGTTGCGGCAGAGTTATCAATAAATGGGTCAAGTGCGGTGCTGCTAACTTCTGTGGCTTTCTATGGCTTTTTTCTGGTGTAGAATTTAAAGTTTTTTACGGGTCTTAACTTTGAATGAAATAAGGCGGGAGTCGGTACACTGCGACCTTGAAGATCCCCCATCTTCGTGCAAGCTTTGCACATTCTAGATAGGGTTCAGAACCGCGCGATAAAACTAATAGGTGATAGAGATATTGTGAGCTCTATAGACTCACTTGAACATCGTAGAAATGTCTCTTGTCTTTCCCTGTTTTATCGCTTATTCCACAAAAAATGTTCCAACGAAATAGCCACTTGCATTCCTCCCCTTCAAAATTTCACCCGCAATACGCGTCACGCTTCGAATGCACATCAGTTCACCCTCAAGCCCAATTTCGGACGTACTGTCAAATATAGGGATTCGTTTATAAGCCGAACAACACGTATGTGGAACGATCTTCCAGGAGCTGTATTTCCTCATCGGTACAACATCCAAACATTTAAAGCCAACGTGCACCGGTATCTACTCTGTTCCTCTTTCCCCTCTTTCCAAACGCCCGTGCCCTGAATATTCAGAATAAGGGTATTCATACCCCCTTTGGTGCGCGCCAATTATATAAAAAAAAAAAAAAAAAAAAGCTGATGTTGTGTGGTGTATCCCCATGTGGTTTACTCTGCAGCGAGTCGATTCTCCAAAGTTCCTTACCACGTGATTCTTCATCCTCAGGTAGGACCTGCACATACTACGCTTAAGAATGAGGAAGACTGCAAAAGAGGGAAACTTTGGGAGGGAATCCCTAAGGGAGGCCAAGGAGCTTCTTGGGAATTTTAACAGCAAAAGAAGCAACGAAACCAGTCTTCGCATTCTTGCAGGCGTTCTAACGGGTCACTGGAGACTTAAAGATCACCTTAGGAAACTGGGCATAGAGAAACGTGGAGACTGTAGATTTTGCGGAGATGTTGAGGGAACCCCGGAAATGTAGAGCACTAATTGACAAAAGAAGGAAACACTTGGACGCCTATCTATCCAACTATCGTTGGATCCACGAAGATACTCTGCTTCATCAAGAAAATTGGACTGGAGAAGATGCTCTGAGTCGAGTCCTTCATCGACGAAGCTCCAAATCAAGAGAGTGAAGTGGTGTACAAGGTCGCATTGCTCGCGGTCCATAACAGCAAACCTTAAACTGAACCCTGCGGTTCAGTGATTGTGTTTGTTTTTGGACTCCCTGTCTGAAGAGTTCCGTTTCTGTCTTCATGACGTATGTTGGTTGGTACTCTCATATTTCAAAGCATTTCTAGGCTGTGCTTCTAGCTTGCGGAGGGACAGTAAAAGAGAGAGATGTTGTACAAGCCATTTGTTTACCAGCCTAGGGTCTTGACGGAGCGGCCTTTAATAACCTTTACAGTGGTATGTGTCGAGGAGTTAGTTGTGCCAACTAATATGGAACCAATCCATTCGGCAGTAGGTCGGTGTCTTCCTTTAGCATAGGCTACTGTGTCTTCTGTCGATGAGTTTGACTTTTTGTCATCAGCCTCAGCAGTCCTGTATTGATGGTGTAGGGCATTGGAGATAGACTTGCTTGTTCTTTATGCAGCAGTGGGTTTCAAGCTCGATTCTCCTTCTTGTTCGACTAAATTTTACCTCAGCTCCAGGTTTGAATAAAAAACGCTCTTCGAACCGTTTAAGGGCTTTTTTTTCAGATAGTCATAGGGCTTCTGCCTCAATCCGATATGATATTGTACACTAGTGGAAGAAACTATTTGCAAGCCCTTGAGTCTACACTGAAACTTCAATCTTCGCCTTGTCAGTTCCTTATCGGCCGACACATTACCTGCACTTTTTCGCCCTTGTTTTGGACATCGGAGAGGTAATTTCTAAGGCTCGTACTGTTGACGAAGAGATAAGTTAGCTTAATTACCCTTCAGATCGGTTGAGATACTTTAAATCTTATGTCAGGTCTTACGAATATGTTAGAATAGGGTGCGATTAAAACGGCAGACTCTACAAATAGTTACCATTGACTTGTGGGTTTTCATTACCTTTTTAAGAACGTTGTTGTGTTCGCCAACCTTGCCGATTGAAGTGTCCTTTATTTTCTTGAAAGGAAAATTCTTCCTAAGGTATACAGACATGCGAGTACTCAAGATGATTCAACGACGAACTATGAAAGCCTTACAGTCTTATAAACTCTGACAAAAAGTTGCGAATTCAGCGCTGTAGATAGCTTAAATATGTCATCTTTTCATCTACCCTAGAAGGACAATGAAGGAAAGAAAGATTTCATCTTGCATATTGTAGACTGCTTTTAGGGATGTAAGCGCATTGCGACCCTGTAGATCTACTGCCCTCTTTCGACTTGAGAGCTGTCCATAAATATCTGCCGACTGGAAGGTTTTTAAGATGCGTAGTTGAGTCTAGCAGCAGTCCCACTGCCAGATTCGTGCATCGTTTCAGCAGTTAGAACAAGGCAGGCAAGGCAGGCGTCGTGCCATTGTAGCTCTCTTACTCCCAAGGTGCCTACATATCTTATCTTCTGGTGTTCTGGCAACTACACTACCGGAGTCCTGGCGTACTTTTAATTTGGAAGCGCAAGTTCGGTGCCGAAATATTTTTCCATTTCCGAGGCATTGCTCGAGGCTTCCCACTTTTATCTGGGTTCATAAAAGTTAAAGTTGAAGCTGGGAAAATACAGCTTTTGACTCACTTCCAAGAGGAACACCACGTGGAGGCATAAGTAGGACATAATAAACGATCCACAAGATATTTTTCTACCAACGAGGACCTCTGGTTGTCTCTTATTACCTAATAGACATTTTTGGCCTCAATTTTTCGTATGTTTTTCTATTTTTAGACACGAGTACTTTATCTCATCTAACACCAGCGTTGAGTTTTGTTCCCAAATTAACTTCCCAATTTGTCCCAGTTAATTAGGTTAAACAACTGTTCCTTCGCTTATCATCACCATTTCGGTCACATAAATCAATGTCTAACGAGGACACATTCTTCCCAGTGGTTCTCTGTCCACTTGACACCACAAAACAAGCTCCAAGAGGGACAACTACATGCATATATGTACGGGTACGTGTATACAAAAACAAAAATCCTTCACCGTTGTTTCTCACTCGGCAAGTGCTTAAAGGACAACAAATCTACGACAAAATGATCTCCAAACGAAAAGATTATCTCTAATATTTCACCGGTTTACCACTATTACATGATGAAGATACCACAGCGGTCGGCTGGTTGGCCGGCGTGGAGGACATTTGTCCATTTCTCACATTCATTTCATGCTGCTGCTCCTGTTTTATGTCCTTCCGTTGAGATTTATTTTTCCATTTTGCCCATAGAAATGTCATGCCATCCTTAATAGAAGAAAATCAGATATAAAGGACCCAAAAACAGGAGATAAAAAAATAAGGTAGACTGGGGACAGTTTGTGATTTTGAAAATCCGAACAAAAGGATTTTTTTTTTTTTTTTTTTTTGAGGATTTCTAAGGACAAAAATTTATTGCCAACACGCTGCATGTGTATGTAGTAATATTTATCTCTTGTGCCTAAGAAAATAAATGATAGCATTTCGTCCTTTTTCCGGAGATAATATCCGAGATTTTGTGAACTTTGAGTGGACACAGGATAAGATGGGTTATCCTGCGTGTGTGTATAGGTGGGTGTGTAGCTTTTCAAACTTCGACATATCCCTGAGTGTTAGGGGGGATAATAAATATCCTTTTCAACACAATGAATTTCACTTTATTTATACGAAATCATTAAAAAGGATCGTCAATTAATTAAACTGAAATTAAATTCGTTGAATGGGATGGTACACATGGGAGTAGACGAAAATCCTTTCCATTCATTGCGTTCGTCTCGTTTGGGTGCTTCCTTTCATTTTGGGGCGAAAAATTTATGACATCTCATCCATCATACGTTTGATGAGAAAATTTTCTCATTAGACTCACCTAGGAGTATGTCTTCATACACGTAAAAGTTTCATCCTCTTGTTTGGAGGGAAACAGGAAACAGAAAAAAGAAAAATTCATTAAATGAGATCCTAGAAGAAAAATCACTGCTGTCAATCGGGGTGAGCTACATATTTTCATGTGTATGCGAGGAGGCGTGTGCTCCTCGTATTCCTTGCCTTCTGTGTCTTTAAAATTAATTCACAGTGCTTCATGAAACATTGGGTTGTCAATAGGTTTTTAGGTTAACGTTGAAATATTTTCCCCTTTTTTTTTCCCCCGAAAGTTGTCGTTATTAAGGAATCGTTTTCTAAGAAATCTGTCTTAGACGGAGGAAGACTTTTAATTTTCATGGCAATGAATGTGTTTGTATGACCCTAAGTAAGAGGGGAGCAAGGAACTTTTCACTTTCAAATGGGTTCTGTAAATAGATTCATAGGGAGTCGTGTACCTTTATTCGGTTTTGGAGTGAACAGATGAGTTGCATGTGTTCAGGGAACGTGGTCCTAATTCCATGTGCGTGGAAAATGTGTAAATGCCTTCTTCAACATTACCTCCTCTACCATCGTGTAACTTTTTTGTTTAAAACTTTTTTTCTAGTCCTTTGGGAATTTTGGTCGAATATTTTACGAAATTCCTTTGAACTTTATAGTGAAGTAGATAGATAGACGTAATATCAATTGGACGATATCGCTTCTCAACACGTGGAAGGATTGATAGACGATGGGAAGACATCTTTATCGAAACATCATTTGAACTTCTACGAATAATGAAATTTATTTTCTAGGGATGTGTCATTCTAGTTCTTAGTTGAGAAACGTAAGCGAGGTGGAAGTGATTCACAACGCCACACTCAGGTCACTGCAGACCCATTGTGATACCCATAGGGGAGATACCCCTTTTTCCATTCCTCGATGTACTGGTTCACCAGATGTATCCTCAAAGTCCTGGAAGAAGTATCGCCCGAGAAGTTTGGATTTGGACAGTGAAAGTAGATTGTGCCTTCGCTTACTTCCCCATTCCCACATCCTTGGCACAGATCTTGCGTTAGTCGTAATTTTTCAAGTGGTATCGCAGAGTATTGTGACTTGTAGCGGTGTAGAGTACCTTTGGCATAAGCCTGTCGGTCCTTATTTTGTCAAAGTGAGGCTAAATTTTTCTTTTGCTTCCATAAGTGTCTAGGGAGAACTATCTGTTGTTTGCCTGGTTTAGGAACCTAAGCTCTGCTACGAGCTACGGGGTTTTTTTTTGATCTGATTCAGATTCCGAATTTCTTCCAATTCTTTGGTGTTCATGTCCAGGGACCAAACAGAGCGTAACCTCGTGCTGTGTTCCAAGAACCTTTATCTCTTCTCGACAGCACCGTCTAATCTTTTAAGTAAAATCGCTTTTATTGCTGTTTGGCTATCGGATGGAAATGCGACACCATCTTGTGGTATTGCCCTCAACGTATTCTCACGGGCGGTTATTGTCACTGCTAAAACTTCCGCTTGGAAAACAATGCTATGGTTTGGGAGTTAGATGGACTTGGTTGTGCCCAGTGGTTCGAAAAAGATACCTAAGCTACCTCAATTGCTTACAAGCAAGTCGATCGTTTTTCCATTCTTCCCTGGTCGGATATGGGCTTCATAAAGGTCTATTGAAATGTAGGTACGGAGTGATGTAGTCCGTAGTAGGTACATTGCCTTTTTCTTGCATTTGGTCTCCAGCTTCCTGATTGACTGATTCTTAAGGCACTTAATGTTATTGAGGCTCGTACGATGATATCCACGGGAAGCAGGTCCAGTATAGCCTCCAGACCCGCTGTGGGTAGGGTGTACTTCTCATTGATTGCACTTGTGCTGCCAATGCATGTGCAAACGAACACTTTCCATCGCCTTTTGCAACATTTCAGGTGTTGTGATATGGATTTCAAGTATTGACTTGCAGTTGGAGAATGGTCGGTGGTAGGCTCAAAGAAAACAGTCGAGAGCGGTTGAATTCAGAAGTCGCTACTACGCTCGTCAAAGATCTCCCGTAACAAAGCAATTGTGTTCCTTGTAATATGTTTTGTGGCTCTATTCTGTGGGAACCATAGTTGTGGATAGTTTCCCAACATCGCCCGATATTAAGCAGTGTTACTTCGGCATCCAGCATTTAGCCAGCAGTAGGCACCATGGCTCTGCTAAGTGAAGGCAGATATTAGGTCCCATAATTCTTTCCTTCTAATCCTCAGGAAAAGCATTTGCTGGCATCCTTACGGGTGATTTCGCTTTTCTTAAGTCGTTTAATACATCAGGCGTAAGTGAAACAGCCATCTACGGTTCCAGTGGAGAGGATGACGGTAGAGCTACAATCACTTTCTCTGCGACTTCCTTGTTCATATCACATGACAAATCTTCGGAACTCTTAATCTAGCTCTTCATCACTAAGGAATCGACTTGTCTCTTGATTGACAATCATGATTTTTTTTTGTAATGTTGGGCGGGGTAGATTTCTACGCACTGAACCTAGTCTCCGCTAGCTCAGACCTTCACCTCCCGACAGGTACTTATTTACTTCACGAAGAAGGTTTTCCTGTCGTACATGGCCGGCATTATCTACCATATCCTACCGTGGCCTGTCAGAAAACATATATAGAAGTTTAACAAGCAATTGTCTTCTGCTGCTGGGGTGCCGTAGCTCAGTGTGGATTACTAAGCGGGAGGTTCGAGGGTTGAATCCCAGAAAAAATCAAACATTTTTTCACGGTCCCTCCCCTAGTCGTGTTTGATAATCGTCCGAGAGTAATAACTGTCATGAAAAAGCTTCTAAAAAAGAGAACGCTTTTTGGATATTGGCTGGATGGCTGCAAATATTACACGCACAACACAAATGGCCGCGAGAAGCTAGGTAGTGGACCATATATGGTCTGTTGCGCCTAGTATTTGTTGTATTGTTAGTCTTCTGCTGCTTTTGCGGCCACCACTATAGTAGCATTCTTAAAAGCGCAAATTAGACTTTGGACACCTTTTCCGCAGTGCTTTGCATGTGCTTCTAAAACTGAGCCTGCCATCTATCACTTCATACAATTGTTCGAGTGTAAAAAGATATTCCCGACTCTTAATTTAAAGGATTCTCTTATTTTGAGGCACCTAATAAGCACTGCATTCGTCTCGTATTTGGCTAATGCCATTCCTTCCGATTCTAGGCACTATTTAGTGGAAGCTATCGCCTCAGTCCCTGTCAACTCCATTTCATGGATATATTTCGCTGTTGTCACGATGGTAGTATCTTCGCCAAATTCTATTATTTATTCCCCGTTGGGAATTCAAAAGAAGTGGTCCTAGAACAGAGCCCTGCGGAACACCAGCGCTGAGCTTCCTTGAGAAATGCTTTTGTGCTGAGCTTCCTTGAGAAATGCTTAAGTTATAAGGGCTGCAATTCTTTCTTGTTTTTTCAATCACCATGTGTGAAGAAAACTTGTGTTCCCCAATGAAGAAAAACTGTGAGTGCGACGAATCTATTTCTGTTGCTCCTGTCAGATAGGATTGGAAGGAAATGTGTCGCATTCGCATTATTGGGCCTCATAGAGGGTACATAAGGGATGACGCATAAATTCAACCTTTTTTTAAAATATTTCCTAAGGTCATCTAATAAAAGTTTTCTCTAGAATAATGACCCGCATTTAAAAAGTAATATCTGTCAGGATCTGGACATACAACCTCCACACGTAAATGTGTCACTTAATGTATTTCTCTAAAAAAAATGATTACTTGCGCCATTAGATTAATTGATTTTTTTTTCTCTCTTTTCAGGTATGTGTCACATCTATCAAATTTATGGACAGTGGTCCCTCCCCCTGAAAAACAGGTACCATTTGTCATTGATTTTAAAACAACAATATAAACGACGGGTCTTGTTGACCTTTTTTATTTAAAAAAAAAAAAGGTTTTCCCTTGAAAATATTTGATAGAAAAATCACATTGCTCTCCCCGCCAATACATCAATCATTCAATCAAATTACTCTCTATAGTCATCCAGTCAAAAAGTCCTTTCAAATCATAAAAAAAGGATCTCCGCCCGAATACCCATCGGAGTCATTAGTCAAACATCAATCAGAAAAAAACATAAAAAAGTCTGTCGAAGGGGTGGGGGTGATCCAATAAAATATAATACCATCACAGAATACCATCTGTCTGCATTACTTCAAAAGATTTCCCAGGACTCGGCATACAGAAAAAAAGGAGATCCCATTCGCCGCGCAAATAAAAATTTGCAATCGAAACCGTTGCTGCCATTGTGCAATGGTATCCTTTTAAAAATAAATAAATAAAATAACTTTTCCTTTTTTTGTTTTTGGATCTCCTGAAATATACAAGGACTTTTTAGAAATTTATCGACACTGAAACAAGAACACGACAGGATACCAATATAAAATATCCAACTGGTGTTACATTGTTTCAGTGCCGATTTTGACCCGCTTTTCGCCTGCTATTGACCTGGTTATTCCCCTGTAGGTGGCAGTAGGGTGGCGCGCAGTAATGAAAAATGAACAACTTGAAATACTCGTATATTGGAGTGTAAAATTTATTGAACGAACGCAGCATCTCTTAACCTCTTTTTGGATGATAGACGGACTGAAGAAGATTGATGATTGTATTCCCCCGTGTGGCCCTTAGAAATCAATTTAAAATTGCTCGAGGTGGACATTAAAGACTGAATTAAAAATGTCCTGGGTGAGATATCGGTTTGTCAAAAAAAAAAAGAACTTCAATCCTCGTGCATGTAGTTTTGAAAACTAGCTCTACCAACGTGACATCGACCCACCAATGTGTTTTTCGAATACCCCACCTTAGATGAGTTGTTCACTTTGAGTTTTCAATTCCTCGGAATACAATCTATCAGACTAGATGGTGTTTCAAAAAATTCAGCAACTAACAACTGAAATTCTCAAAATAACTTTGGATTTGAATGTTATTTTTGGTGCAGCACCGTCATATTTTGGCGCATCTACCATTAGTATCTACTTATCGACACTTCGTCATAGCGAAACTTAAATTGAGTGAGTCCTCATGTCGCTCGGGAGGGATTCAAAATAGAAGGAGGAGATGGTTTTGGTGACCTTGAATGTTATTCGTCGAAAACAGGGTTTAGTCGTTTTGAAGCATCCACTTAAAAGGACATGGAAAAATATTTACTTTTCGCGTGAGCACATTTTTTCATGAACCTAACCGTTTCGGATTTACCCTAGGATCTTTAATGTTCACCTCAAGCCTAAGAAGAAAGCTGTAGGAAAAAGGATCGTTTTTGATGTGAAATGTCCTCCAATTGTGTTTTTTTTTTCTGCTCAGGATAATAATGGTATAGGATTATAGCCAACTCTTTCCGTTGGCGCTCTGTGAAGTTCCATTTGCTCGGTTGAAAGGGGATGATCGAGACAACACCGACTTAAAGTGAAAGCATGAGGTTTAGATCGTCGTGTCGCAACCTTATTGGCAACCGATGCTTGTGGAGTTTGATCCTCAGATCTAGCTCTTGAGGCATCTTGTTTGGTGAGAGGGGCGGCTCTGGCTTTTGCCTCTGCGTGTAGCATTCTATAGCCGCATCCTTTTAGACGAATTTACTTTAATATATCCACCTTGTTGGATCTAAGCCGAAGGTCGATAAGGTATTTGGAGTCTGTATCCACTAAGCTCCCTCTTAGCCATGCATCCCTCGGCGTAAGCTGTTCCACTTTGGATTGCCGGTTTGATAATGGGACTTACTCCTCTCGGCTTTCACTCTAGTCGCTTCTAATACTGTTGCTACCATTCAGTCAGGGCGGCCTGAGACACGCGAAGCTGAATAACAGGTTTCCTTAACGAATGGCAACAGCTATTGTATGAGAGCCGTTGCCCAGTGGCCGCCACTAGAAGCCAGTGGGTCTTCTCATAGAGATTTCCTAAAGGACTATGCCCTATAAGCACGCACATCACCAGGTAAGTAGCAAGTCCACGTCTTTTCTGAAGAATTGGATGACGCAATTTTTCAAACAGTGGAGGAACCGCTCTCAGTTGCTGGACCCGCAGTGCATTCCATTCTCGCTCCTTTTCTTGCTGCTTCATCACAATGATGACATCCGCGTCAGACGCTTTTTTGTTCCCAATTTTTCGTGATAAAAGGGAATATTGCTACATCTCCTCCCTCCGCAGTTAGTTTCCCCTTCTCATTGGTGTGTTGCGGGAAAAGAACTGCAACCATATTTTCTCAGACCTAGCTCTGCAAAAATACTCCAAGATGTATGGATACGTGTATTAGGATGGCCCTAAAGTCCGCGGTCAAACTCAGCCTCCACCTTCACATGTGAAATGATAACTCCTGCAAACTTAAGTTTTTCTTCCTAATTCAGATGACAAAGTCTCTTATATTCAAGTCAGCAATCCTTCTGCCTAATTTCCACTTTCCCAACTCCAAGTTCATCGTTTACTTTTCCCTCATTTGTCCTGCTTGACATCCTCGAGAGCCTCTCAGTCTTTTGACATCTGCTGACATCTTATTTTAAGTTTAAAAGTCTTCTCCTTACGCTTATTTCTACCTAAAACGACAAAAAATCCTCTCTGACCGCCATCAATTGAACTCGACATTTCCGCCAAGTTCCACTTTTGTCGGGGCTGACTTTCTACTGACTTCCGTTTTGCTACTTCAAGCATCGCAAAAACGCAAAAAAAAAAAATAATGCGAATGGCGAACACGTAATCCCCTGCAATCAAGTTCAAAGGACTTAATCAAAAAACTTTCCAAGTACCGTGCACACAGTGATTTATTGCCGCCAAGGAACGGACAGAGTATTGAAATTCCTTTGGGTGCACCGCACAAACTTCGCCACAAACGAGGAATTCAAAGAGAAACGTTTTTTTTTTTTGCAGCTATGTATCTGTTCCGGAGTTTCAAAGCGAAAATTAAAAGTTCACTGACCAACAGTTCACCAGTTTCGGGTGTCAAAAAGATTTACGATCCACATACACACAGTGAAAGCGTATATCACGCAGCGTTTTGACCAAGTTAACTGCGAAGATATTTTTGGTATCTTCAACCGCCAGGAGTCACGTCACAAGATTACACACGAAAGAAGGTGAACATTTCTTCCTGGCGCTCACAAATTGAGTTAAAGTCATTCTGGCAGATACATTTGTGTATCTTTTAAGGAAGCTACAGCGAAACATTATGTAAAACGAACGGATTGAGGACGCAAGGCGTATGCAAATAAATTATCCGCTTTCGCTGGTCGGAGTAATAAATTTTTAATGCGCTTAATCCTGTTTGGGGAAACAAATTTATGATGACCTGGGGTTGAATGTGTAAATTTGGGGCACGATTGTTTATTGCTAGGTCTGTTGGTATGTTGAGTGGTTTGGTGAAAAAATGTTTTCGACTGTTTTAAGTACTCTGTGTTGGTGCCTGGATGCTGTGAGCCACTACTGGGGAGATTACATTTATGCTTACGAGGATAATGGGAAACACAGCTTTTATTGTACACGGTAGGGAAACGATTTCTTTCCTTCCTTAACCACAACCAAGATATCTTTCAAGTCTACCTCTAGTCTTTCGACTGCTTTTGGATAAACGTGTAGTTGACTTGGTTAACAGGCTGTGTATCTGATGAAACCGGTGTCTTTTTATTTCGATCTTCAAAAGGTTCTCCATCTGTCTATAGTCTGCGGCTTCATTGAGTCATTAGTTCAGCACTTATTTCGCACCAAACTCTTTGGAGATATTAACGCCTGTGGTGTATCCGTTGTCCAAGTGCGCTTTCTACTTCATGCTGTTGTCACAGTTGGGCAGTAGGTATACTTTGTACAAAAACCTGTGCAAGTCTTGGTCCAAATTTTGCTACCGTGGTGCTTCACTTTTCTTATTCATGGTTGTTGCTCTGCGACGTTCAGATTCTACACCGAATGATGATTTTGCGGTTTGCCAAAACACCTCAAATATTCCGACGTCAAATCGTGAACGTCCTTCGCACACGATGACGGAATTTTCTACGTTACGTCAGCACAATATAACGGAATCACTGTATCGTATCAAAACTCTACACTGACATTATGTATCTCAATTAATGTCAAACTTCTAATTGTCTGCAGCAAAGTGAATCATCATCCGGACCACACAATCCCATAAACTAACCTCCACCATCCATTGAAAGTTTTTCTTTCCTTTGACAGTTGGTCTCTAAAAGTTTGTGAAACTAAACGATTCCACGCAGCTTCATGCAATTCCAATTCAATGGACCGCTAAAAAGGAATTAATTCTCCTTGGGTAACCTCAAAAATGCAAGCATCGCAGTCGGGATGTCGGAAGTCGCCGTCGCCAATATGTTGCACAAATTACTCCAACTTGCCTTTGTGCCGTGTTCTGTCCTGAATCATCATCTTTTCTGCCTGCGATGTGGAATTCTATAAAAATCTACGAGTGTGTCCCATTATTATTACGCTGCAGTTGTCCCAATTTTCCATTGGTTATGTGATTTTATTAAAAGATTATCCTTCGTGTGTGTGCAGTGGGGATCTTTTTAAAAGTCCATTAGACCGTCCATTGTCCATACTGTGGAGTTTCTTTTTGCCCCCCACAAACGGCCCCATCTCTAATGTCAAATCGAATGAAAGGATACAATTTGTGGCACCGGACATAATGACGCGCACTCGAACAATTTATTCCTCAACTCTACATTCGATTATGTCCATCATCAATTGGACGCTGGAGGAGGTAGAGGAGGATGGCAAGGATGACGACAACACAGAGTGCATCACCTACGGATGCACATACATTTAATGGAGAATATCCTCTGAGGGCACGTTGGGTTCGATTGGGCCATCGGCCATCACCTTCTCCCTCCCTATTAAAATGCACACTTGTCAAGGATTGTCAAAGCTGGGAGATTGACATGGTCTACGGCGCCATTGGTGTTCGGTTTCAGTGCATACGATATCCGATGTGGTGATTAATTCTGTTGCTCGGATGATATAAATCAAAGATGAGCTCATCTAGAGGAATCGATCAAATTCTGGGCAGGTTTTGGATGAGTGTAGGTTTGCGAATGCAGCGATTGGGATGCGGATGCATTTAGCACGCATCCAGGTTGAAATGGTGATTGAGAATTGAGATAATGTAGTGTGGTGGTAGTTGATGACATGGAACTGCTTGCGGCCACATGTGGACTGGGAATGTTTCCCACCAACGAATAAAGCTGGAGGCGTGTGGTCTAAAAGTACCTGAAACGCGTCAGTATTTTCCGAATTAGAACCAGAGATCTGCTTTGGGATAATCGGGGGAAATCGAGGGAAATCGATTGAGGATTTCTACAGGAGGGTTAGCAGCATCTTTTCTTAGGGGCAACGATTTACATGTTTAAAAAAAAAAAAAAACATTGGCTTCGCCCAATGCAGCACGAATTGCGACCAGAGCGAAAATCCAAGCCTCTCTCTAGGCTTCAACAATGCCTGTTTTCGGCTTTCCACAATGCGTAGGAGGTCTCTCGGCTTCGGTGACTGGGTGAGTGTCTTGTCTTTACACGGTAAGGTGTGACCGATCCATTCCGTCTCCATATGGTGGTGTTAAAAAGCTGTCTGTTTGAGATATAATTCGATATGAAAGGCGGTGGATGCAAGAAGCCCTTGGACTACTGCCAGATACTCTTTTCCCTGGTTGTTTTAAATTAATCTCAAGTAGCCCACATTGTCTTACTTGCATTACATACATGGAACTCCGTCCGTTTTAAGTCGGCAGGGTCTGATGGTTTTGCTAGCTGCCTAAATGTAGAATATATTCTCCGGATATAGAGGGAAATGAACGCAATCTTTATACCCAACGCAAGGACAGGTTCTCTCGTGCATCTCCATGATCGCATTCCTTTTTTCTATTGTAAAGATTGGGCAATAGACATGAGCTGTGGTCCTAATGTTTTGTCACCATGCCAGAGTGCTTTCATTTAACCAAATACGTAGAACCATTGAAAAATACTTAGAGTGCAAGGAGTATGTCATGGTTGCCTCCTTTCAACAATGTCGGACCAGAGACCAAGTTTTGGCTGTTAAACATGGGAAGATGAATCCAGTGTCGGTTTGCTCGACGATGGCTTCATCTTCTATTTTTATTTTCTTAAGAGCTACAAATAGGCGATCGTCTTTTCGTTTCCTGCGATAATCATATGCCCTGGTGCGCACCAGAGGGAGACTGCATTAGTCTATATATCTCGTTTGAAAGCGATTTGCAGATATTCACAAGACTCGATCTGATTGCAGCCGAGTCTAGAGCCTTAATGGCTTCCTGTCGGTCTACCTAGAAAGTAATCGTTTAAACAGCGATAATGCTCTCGCTTATAATTTCTGCAGCTTGTATTATGACCGCGATTTTGGATTTGAAGACACTGCAGTCATCGTTTATTCCAAAGGAAGGTTTATTCTGAGGACTTCGCAATAAGCTTCGGCTTCCATGCCAACGGTCATTTTTGAAGGCGTCGGTATAGAAATTCAGTTCCTTTTTGTTGATGATTCTTTTGTTTCAGTAAGGTCGTGCCAGGACCTAGACCCAGAAAGGTTTCGATGACCATAGTCAGTATAGACCTAGCGGCTGTTGGTGTTGTTCTTTTTGATCGCATGATTCCGATGTACGCTGTCCTCTGGATTATACTGGGGTGGTAGTAAGTAGTGATTTTGCTTGCGACTTGGCTGGTATAAGTTCAAGCCCCGCTAGATTAACAACAATTGTAGCCATCAAGCACAGCAGAGAAACGTATAAAACCTGAGCTTTTCAAACTACTACCCCAAAAAAAGGGGTTGCTGTTTGGTAGAACAATGGGCGGTGTAGATTCCTGAGTGCTTCTGGGATTTGGTTGCTCTTTTTATTTAAAAAAAAACTGACTTTCTTGATGCGTTCATCAAAGGTATCCTTTGATTTTAGTTCGATATTCAAAATTACTCCCAAGTATCGTGCTGAACTTGAGATACTGCGTTCAATGCTACCTATCATTGGACTCTGAAGGAAGGGATCGATCTCTTCTTAGTGAAAAGAACTACATCCGTCTTTGAGGGGTTGACTCCCAGTCCTTTGCTGCTAGTTCCATTGCGAGCATTTCAGTTACATATGTAAGACCGGAAGAAATTTCCTTGAGGCAAGGACTACCAAGTCGTCGGCGTAGGCCGGTTGCTTTTTAGTATTACCAAGATCTCATCCACTATAAGCAGCCAAATTGGGCAAAAGGGGACTCCGCCTTGGGGGTTTCTCTGTAGACCCCCTTACGAATGGTTGCGTCTCTAAGACTAGGTTAAAAGTTCGGCTGTGATCTCATCATTGCCGAGGATATACATATGTACAATCACGTGACCAAAACGTTGCTTCTTGTAAAATTTTGTGTAAGATTGCCTTTTATACTTCTTCAGCTATCTCTCTTAGAAGGATGCTTTACTGCGCAGATTGTCTTCGTCAATTTCGGTGAGTAGGTAAATTCGGACGTCAGGATTTTCCCATCGTTTTATTAGAAGCCAATGTCAGACCCTAGATCCTTTCGTATCACAAGAGACTCAGCTTTGATTTAAATATGTCTGCGGTCAGGGCATTTCCTTGGCCTAACTTAGTCCTTTGTACAATTTGTTTCCATCATACTTTTCACGCCTCGTGTCTGTACCTACCTATTTTTTTTTCGTTATGACGTAGTTTTCCAAGGATAATGTTGCGATTGGCTTGCCACTGTGTACGTCACTCTCTATCGAAATGTGCTTAGCATGGTGACGTATGTAATACCACTTTTCTACTCTTTTTCTTGTCAAAATCTATAGAAGAGCTCAATAACAGATTAAGTCGTCACAGAAATATCGAATGTATCATGCTGCCATATCCTTTGCTCCCAAAAAAACTACCGCACTGCACGTGCTCAGCAAAATATAACACAAGCAAAAAAAGTTGAAATACAACATGTTTCCTTCCGTGTGTGCAAATCCCACTGAACTCCATCCGACTTCACTCTGTGAAACTGCCAAGCGGCCATTATTCTTCGAAGCATGTGTACAATTTGTCATTGTCTCGTTAATAAGTTTCCAATTGACGTATGAAGTGGAGAGAAATCTCAATTGTTCACCGAGCCCTGGGCAATGAAGAAAAAAAAAAGCCATCCTCACTCCACCAGAACGTACACTTGTATGTCACTGTACGCTGTATGGCACATGATTCATGACATTGTCGTGACGTCTGTCAAACATGATGGCAACATAATCAATAATTAGTTTTCAATTTCATAATTGACAGGGAAACGCAAACAGAATGACGTTACGTGCCAGCTTCTTAATTAAAAATTGGGAGTGAGTGCATCTGGGGAGGGAGAGCCAATCCTTTCGTCCCTGAAAGAAGTGAAGTTTTTCACTTCTGGCAATGCCACTCTGTTGATTGAAATGTTATGAAGGTCATGTGGCCTACACTGGATGTGGCTGATGGTCACGCATTCATTAATCTTCTGCAGGAACTAGCATTCCACCGACAATATCGCCTCAAGTTAGAGAGCAGGACAAACTCAAAATAAATATCCTTTCAGGAAATTGAGACTTTCTTCTTTCTCAGAGAAAAAAAAGAGAATCCACTCTCAGGACAATGACCACACCAGCACCTACATTGTCTATGTTACACTGCGCTGTTAATATTATTAACATATCCTTAAGCATGTGCTTAACAACCACATGTGCTGCTTCAACGTTTTTATGTCATGAACCTCAGGTCCTTTTCATTTCACAGTCAATTGGATCTTTCGGGGCTATTAAACCGCAAGGATTCGATTAGTTTGTCAGAGCGAATGTATGCGGTGCGTGTTGTGTGTATGTGAAGTTTATCTTTGTGTGCGCACTTCTTCCACTTGAATAAATCAGTTTTACTATTGTCACATAGTGAGACGGAAAACGACAAGAGGGAGTAAACACAACAAGGACCACAGCATAAATGTCCATTAAATAATTGCCATCATCTCTTACTTTTATTTGTGTTAACCATTGGTTTTATGGGCTCCTGCAGGAGGACCTCAAAAGCCCAGATACTCATACGACACACAATGTGGAGGTCACTTTTATTTGGCATACGGTCGGATGAAGAATCGTAACACCAACCAGACCCATCATACCTACTCGTATGTGGCAGACAAAGTGAATTGTGTTTTGTTTATGTTTCCCGTTTGCGGTTTATTGATTATCCTTGTATGCTGATGTTATTAAAGTCAATGGCTCGTGAAATTTCTGTGTGTGTCATTGTTATGAGTGTGTAGGTCGATAGCGACTTATTGTGGCCAATAAAAGTAGATGTACGTTGTTCCGAGAAGGATATGCAAATTTCTTAAAAGGAATTGGCTTGTATGTATACGCTCAGGGATTTGTTTGGCTTTGGAGATTAATCCGGACACGATTAGGACCTCTGGTTATATAAAGTAAGAAGAACTTATGCTGATTTAATGCAGGTTACACTGCTGGATAGTAATTCAGGCTTGGGTGGTAGCATTATGAAAGGTCTTAATGAAAGGTGCTTAGTCTTTATATTTACGTACGCGGCCATCGTCTGGTGGCCGAAAGGTCTTAGACGGTCGACGTAACTTAGCTACAAAAGCTTCAGAGAATTGCCTGTCTCAGTATAAAGGATAGCATGCGTCCCCGCCCTAAGTCTGGATTACAAACTGCTGTCTTCACTAGGTATACAGCTGTTACACAAGTGAAAAGCAGGCGACCTTGTGGGACATTTGAAAATACTTGGCTCAATTCCTAGAAGAGACATACACTGGACTATTATGGTCGGGGAATACTGTCTCGGAAGGGTATGTGAGGTAGAATTATGGGACTTAACAAACTAGTTCCTCTACTAGATCCTGAAAGTCTGGTTGACCCATGAACCCAATACTAAAATCGTAATACTTATGGAAATGTGTCCTACCTTAAGGGCGCCAGAATACATATCTTCTCGGATAGGCAGGTAGGGCTTAAAGCATTAACGTCCAACTAAGTCGACTTCGTGTCAGTTAAGTGCTGCTCCGATGCATTGCAATCTCTCGTGGTTGGGTTCCTATTCAGTAGGGAATTGCAGGCAATGAATCTACAGATGAACTAGTTAGGGCTGGCTCAGATCTGCGTTCATAGGACCAGAATCTTACTGAGCTGCTACCACAGAGCTGATTAGCCCACTGGGAAATGCGCCCGGACTTAGACAATCCAAACGATTAATCAAGCCTTATTCCTGGTGAGCCTTGTTACAGACCACTATAGCCTGGGGTCCCACCTTAACAAATAAAATCAGTACCCAGAGACGGATTGTCGATTCTGTTTGCAGGAAGATAAATCATCTGAACACATTCTGTGTGAACTAGGGTAGTTAAGGAGACGTATCTTCCATAAAAGAAATACGTTCATCAGTGCAGTTTTCCACTCACCATTATCTCGGTTAAATTGGTCTGAGAAGGAAGATCTTCTTCCTAACTGGCAGAGACTTCATCATCATCAGTCTGCAAATGGTCAGTTTATGAACCTAGGAGACATTCTCTTATAAGTGTGCACCGTCCATCTTAATTAGATCCTTACACCGTCTTAACTAGATTACGTAGCCTGGACATTCATAAAGGTGCACTCGGGGGTTTTTGTAGTCATAGAATCTGTTCCAAATGATATAAGCGAGGTTGATGACGCTCAGTCAACTCCATAGATCAGGTTTCTCCCTATCGGATTCATCCGCAGTCTCTTTACCTTCGATAACTTGGTGACCAGATGCACAATTAAGTTTAGCTTCATAAAGTCTGGCGAGAGACTACAACGCATCAAAGCAGCACTTGACCGACTTAGAGTCCTAAAGAGATATTTGAACGGGAAAGACCTACCGACTACTGACCATATCGGAGGACCTGAGAAGCCTTTCGTGGCATTTATAAATCTCTGATGTTTGTTGGACGTTCTGGTGGTTTCTAGGATTCAAACTGGAACTTCGTGCTCAGAAATCCTACACAGCAAGGGTAGGTTGGGTTGTTGGTCCTTGTTAGCCCATTGCGATGTCCAATCGGGGGTGCTCTATCCAGTTTATGTACTGGTTTCCTTCCTTACTGCTCATTTGTGATTAGGGTCTTCAGCCATCATGATGTTCTCAGAATACTTATTGTATATCCTAAAAGTAGTCTCCTAGTGTTCTGTTTCTTAAGTGATAGACATCAAGGGCAATGGCAGAGGTCTGTCCTCGAGGGTCTCCTCACCACCACAGCCTCTGCATATATAGTCGACGTTGAGTCTAAGTTTTATTGTGTGGTCTCTTAAAAGGTTGTGGACAGAGAGTATCTGTCGTTTTGTAAAAGGTTTTTGGTTCTGCTTTGTGGTGGTGAGTGAGTTTCATTTGCCGTTAGATTTCATTAGGATGTTATGCCCCACTCGCTCTTTGAGGTTGCAGATCGATTGAAGTGCTCGCTTGTGGTCGATCGTGACCACTTGCGAGCTCGTCAGTTATTTCATTCCTGGATATGTCCTTATAACCGTAGACCCATCAGAGACTAATATTGTGTTGCAAGGCACGAATCAAGCATAGCCTCACAAGCATAGTACTCTTACCTCCCTCCAGGCCGACGCGACAGTATGGGACTGCATTCTAGAAGGCTAATGAATACCGGGTGCAATTACAGCAGTGCAGAATGAATACGGGTCTGTTGCAGTGTAATTGGAAAGATTCCAAGATTCCAAAGATTTTTTGGTAGCTACGTATCCAAAACTAGATAAACTTGGACAAGATTACTGCTGTACATCAATTACTCGCAAATTCACAGAAGAATCTTAGATACTCGTACATATGTACTTGTGGCAAAGCTGGATATATTTGAGGACAATCAATGAAATTTCAGATATTTAAAGTATCTGACCTCATCTCGGTTGTGTATTTATTTTAGGGCGATGATTCAACTACTGATTATCGTCAGAGGCGCATTCATGAAGTTGTTTACCCCACACGGATGACTAGCGGACCCTAAAGACGAGTCCCTTCCACTCCATGCCCTTAAATAAACTTTTGTTGATTTCCTACGTCTTCTGGTATTTCAATTTAAAACAATTTTCGAAAACCCATCCAAGCATATTTCAACCGGATGGACACAATCATATCGTCGCCACCCATATTACCAGAACAACAAGGCACTTCCACCAGTCCGCATGCTAGGCAGGCACACCATAACCACGATAAAACCCTTAGGAAGGTATAATTTCAATATCAATCTCCTTGGGTGGCATATTGGTATACCGAAATGGGATTTAATGAAGGTCTCCGGTCGAAATTCCATTCAGATACACACATACACGTCTAGTCGTACATTCCTTTGCCTCTGTGTGCTTCTGCTGTTGCGTATAACCTAACCAGTGCCCATTCTATAATTGTTGCGTATTACGGTTTAATTTAAGGACTTATGATCCAAATAGCAAATCCCTTTTAATAGCACATGAGTGCTTTCCCATCCTATACACCTGGGTAATCGGTTTACACAACACAACCTAGGTGGACACAAATTATCAGTTCAGATAGTTTTTCATCCATGCGCGAGTAAAGGGAATGGGATGAGATGCTTCTCAAGGATTTGCATATATTTTATGGCTCACGTGGATTTTCTAAGACTTTTGTTTCCGGTATGTGGTCGGTCCAGTGCCTACATGTGTGTGTTGGAACGTAGGTATGTGCTAAGCACCATAAGTACTTTCGGATTATTTCCTAAGTCCTGTAATGGCTTGCGGTAAGAGACTTACGTAAAATTTGTAAAGAGATACTTTTGCCCACATAATTCTGGACGACTTACGCAGCACTAACTGAACTGAGAAGAGATGATTCTCATTATTGAGGCTATCCTTGAGGGGATTTAGTTTGTTTTTGCTAAGAAATTAGTATGCTCTGCCTGGGGGAAGAACTGTGTTCAATGTGACATATGTAAGCGGTTGTTAGAGGAATTAAAATTAATTGGCAATTGGCTTTTGCTGCTCATTAGGAAAATGACGTCGAGTAGGGTCAAATGTCGCCACTAGCACGCTTGAGGGTTAATCAGTGAAACACGTTTTGCTGATGGTTGAGTGACGTTATTTGTTTAGAAATAGGTATGCACGCAGGGAAAAAGTGGGTGTAGAAAGGAAAGTGGTGGAGAACACTCACCCATATGGGTTATATTAAGAGCCACCAGGATAGCTCACATCGTCTTATATCTGATTGTCTGGGGCTAGGTGAGATGGTTCCCCAAACGACTCCAATGGCATACAGATCGAAGATCTACTTCAATTGTGACTGAACTTCGTCATGTTAGAAGAACTTGGGCATTTTGACAAGAACTCACTTCTTCATTGGCTTCCACACAGAGGGCATTCTTCGTCTTAGACTACAGTCTAAGGAGTTCAAATTACATTGCAGTAGCTGCCTCCGCGTAATTTTATATCTAAATCGGGCATAATTATCTTGATCCTTGGATATAAGATTAAGAAGAAAGTGAATCTGCTCTCGGGGAAACCCAAATTGCACTCCTCTCTAGAAAAATTCGAACTATTACTTCAGAAATGGAAAATCGCTCCTTTTACAACCTCGTGAAGACGGTCCTGTTGTCAGGGATCCCTTACTTTTTCCGTTGAACCGATTGAGAGACCTTTGTTGAAGGTTTCCACGTTGGTTTCGAAACATGGCTGGCATTTTTCTTTAAGTTGTCTTAAGCTGGAGGTCTCCTTACACATCCCTGAGGTAGTCTACTATAATCCACAGCTGTTGTGAGTGTACAAGAGTTTCTACTCGCAGATTCATTATAAAGACTGTTGCCTAGGCCACAGTATTTTCAAAAGTTCGCATACCATATCACCCTTTCGCTTTAGTTTAATTTTTAAATTGCATGGAATTGAATTATACAGTTACGCCGCAATAAAAAAGGGTAAAGGCACATATGGTCTGCCTTGCGGTACTCGGGTTTCCTCAGTCAAAATTCAATCAACATAGCTCGCTTCAATTGCTTTTATAACATCCATCAATCCTCCAGCAAAATAGCTCCTGAAATCCAATCTAAAAATTGATGAGTACCAGGTGTACCCTCGTTATTTTTAATCCTTGCAAATGCTGCGCCCCTAAAAACTTTTCAATTGTTACATCGGCTTAATTGAACAAAAAAATATTCAACGTTCCGTACATATTCTACGTAACTCTACACAACTCTACACCAGCGGGCGCACTAAAAAGAAAAACGAAATCCTCTCTCATTAAATTCACCGGCAGGACCCCGAGTAGTAGCCAATGACCGCGTATATTCGAAAATAATCCACTTTACACTACACCACCAGCGATTGTACAGCAAATTGATGGATGTAACGTGATGCTGTTCACCGTGTACACACAATTCTGGGTGCAGAAATAAATTTTTCATCCAATTTAGGTTAAAACTACAGGGACCGAGGGAATTACTTTGAAAAATTACATATACACAGTAAGAGACGGAGAATGATAGAGAGAGCGAATGGTGTTATGGTGGTGTGGCAATGGTAGTATCCTTACCACAGTCATCATCCTAGAGGTGGAAGTTCGCCCTTTAGCTGAAACACATTCATATAAACACTGCGGTATTCCCCTGAATAACAAAAAGATAAACCAAGTCCAAGCAGGAGAAAGAAAAGAAAATAAAGGACAACGTCAGCAATAATGTAAAACAGGAAACGTCTGAAACTTCCTTCCAGCCACCACCACCACCACCACCAGCAGGCACACAAGAGGACATTCGACAACATATGAATCACTTTTGCATATGATTTTCATAATGAAATTCAAGAAAAAGGCAACAAAAAAGGACGTGAATCCTTTCCAAACCAAATGGTGTGCAAATTCAATTTTTGGTCAAAACGATAGAAATGTAGCAAAAGGGAAACAAAGGAGAGCAAAAAAAGAAAAGAGAAATAAAAAACCGAAACTTATTGAAGGAATTTTCATGTCCTTAATGGTGGTTAGCACGTGATGGATAAGGATACAATAGTTACAACATCCTTGGCATCACGCAAGTCCTTCGTTATTTTTTCCTAGGGTTTCGGTAATTACATCGATATCGTAAGAACTTTTCCATATTTCATTTCATTTTTGCCATGCAAAAAGCATATTAAATTGCAAATGTCATGTGAATTGGGATATAAATTTAGTCACCGTTGTATGACTACATATGTATATATATGTATAATAAAACTTTAATGGAAATCAATCAGCGAGAATAATAATATGTTTTGCACAAAAAAAGCCGAAAATGAATGTGGGAACAACTGCAGTAAGTTCATTCGTCATTCACGGGGTGAACCACGTTGTGGTGTAAAAGTGCAGGTGATGGTACAGTGCCCTGTGGTATTCCATTACAAATGTATGAGAAAAAAAAATTAATTCATTTGCTCGATGAATTGATTTTGTATGTAAATTAAATTTTATTGCAATTTTATTTTTCAAATTGATCGCATTTTTATAACTGTTAATTAAAGGATGCAGGATGCGGATGGGTAGCCGGGGAGATGTAGAGATATTAAGACAGGAAAGCGATGCATAATTTTTATAAAAGAATAAAAAAGGCAACACGAGATTCCGCTACCTAAACCGGAACCTGCAAGGACAGAAACGGGAATATCACAGTAGAGCAATAGTTGGTACTAAGTATGGACGGTTTGACGGCAACGTAAGCCAAGATCCCTCTGTCAGGCAGTCTGTTAGGCTTAACTTGAAGGACACTCAATCACTACAACCACCGATCCGAAACGCAGCCATAGCTATGTTTAGATGAGGCAAGGACGCAGGTTCAAATGGCCTAGCAGCTGAGCTGTTTAAGGCTGGAACATGCATCAATTCATCTGTGAAATGAAAGCCTGCCCGAATATTGAAGCCTTAGCACCATATGCACGATCCGTACGTCGACGAAGTGGTTGGGAGTTACCAGTGCGACAATCGACTAAATTTTTACTTTATGCCAAATTCTGACGATGAGTGAAGAGCCCCAGATCCACCGCATATTTATCGATTTCAAGGCCGCATGTTATAGTATGAATAGAGATGAGCTGTTTTGCGCCGTGTCTACATAGTTTTGGTATTCCTTTAAAATTGGTTCACTTATGTATGTAGGAAAAGACGCCACCGAGATCATTAGAGCCTTTAGACAGGACGACACGCTGTAATGCAGTTTCTTCAACCTTGCACATACTGAAATATATAATGCGGAATTTCTAGGCCAACTCAACACAAGCTATTATTCATTAATAAGGACAAATACCTCATTACGTAGACAACTGGAGATTTGCTTCAGGTCGAGCTTCCCAGGATTGATAGTTAAGCCCATGGTTCTACAGCATTTTGAGATCCAGTTGAGGGTACTTTGCGCCATTTCCGACATTGTGTTGTCTGATTTGCTTACAGTGCTGACAACATCATCTGCGTATCCTATGCAACCAGACTTGGTTACTGGCTCCAGGAGTTCGTCTATAACTAAGGTCTAGAGCAGAGAAGATAGTACTCCGTCTTTGCGGGCAGCCTCTAGTAATAGTTTCGCCATACTCTAGTCTTACTTTTCTGCTTTGTAGCATCGATAGAATTCAGTTCATGATTGGGAATGTGACGCCTATCCTGGTCATAGCCTTGATGATTGCTTCCTAAGAAGTGTTGCCAGGGGCTCCCTGTATGTTAAAAAAGTCTCAAAGGGTGGTACCTTTGCAGCCAGACTGTTAATGGCTGTCTCTGGGGACTTGCTGGGTGAGAAAGGGAAAGCTAGGGTGGCTCTACTCCCTGAGCCCTGAACATAATCTACTCTGATTTCTTACCACATTGCTGTTACTCATAATTAAGGCCTCAAACATACATAGTATACGCAAGTCCTCGACCGAAAACCTAAAAACTCAGAAGAGAAATTTACAACCCGTTTTCTTTTCTTACGCATCTCCCTCCTGTTCAACCTTTTTTCCAATAAAAAAGGTTTCAATTATCAGTTAATAACTAATCGCGTCCACCCCTAATTTTTATTCTTTTTTTTTAATTACCCTCAATCCTAAATTAATTAAACCAAACAAGGAGTACATTTCCCCCTCCCTAACTCTGGTCAGACACAAAAAGAAAACCGGAACTTTGTGCATTGTATCCTGCAGCTTCTGAATAATACAACAAAATATCCTCTCCAGACGAACGTCAGGAAAGAAAGGAAAAAAAGATTGAACCCGTCGGCTAAAATCGGAAGGACAATTTCAGAAAGAGGACCGTAAAAAAAAAGCTCCCAAAAGGTAAAATTGAAAATTCTTTCTTTTTATTCGTCCTTCACCAGACACTAGACCAGAAAATATAGTCGTTGTCTCTCATACGGTAGCTAAAAAGGACAAAGGCGGATGTATGTATGTACATCAACATCCTTTGGACACAAATCATTAAAAATAAAAAACACCCAAAGTCCTTCTTCCTCCCTTGAGTGATTTTAACGAAAAGGAGCTGTCTTGTGCAACGGGAAAAGCAACAACCCATTCTTTTACCGCACACTCTTGGATTATGAGCGCCTTAAGACAGACACACATACATATACAACCAACTCTCAGCCGGAATAGAGTGGGCGGTTGGGGATAAGAAAATTTAATACATAGGTTCGCTTCTAGGATTACACTCCGCCCCGCTCCCAGTACGGATACGGTGTTAGGAGTTTCTTTTACGTTTTTAATGAGATTATCTTCCACTCCGCTCACAACAGACCTGAAGGGGTTCAAGAATGCAAAATGATGAGGTTTTAGTCTTTTTTTCCTGTCTCTTTGGCAGTGTTATCCTTTTTCATCTTCACATTAAATTTATATTTCTTTCTGGTAAGCTTTTGTAAAATTTAAAAGGAAAGGTTCTGGGATAGACAAATGTGTGGCTCGGAGGTGAATTGAGTTATAGACCATGTTGCTTACTAAGTTAGAGTGTTGTGGGGGGAAATGGAAGAAAACAAAGATGTAAAAGATTATTTGAAGGTTTTTTTTTTTTTTTTTTTTTATATCCAACATAAAATTTACAGATCTACTGCAAATACTTATTCAGCTGCTTTTATGAACTTGGAAGGACCTCTGAGTGATACATAGGCCTTGTAACCCTTTAGTCCAGCAAATGACTGCTAAACTTTACTACTAGGACTTACTACTTTTTTTTATAAGCTAAATGACCAGGATTTTATCATTAAATAAATGGACCCCAACAAAGGCTTTGAAAACCCTTAAAAAAGTGTGATATCTTCCCCGCATGGGAGGCATGCTGCGCGTAAACTATCCAAAATCAAGTATCACAGGGTTGTGGACTCACCCGTATCCTTTTCATGAGCGCAATTGCGTGGTATTCTACGCAATCGATTTTTTATTTTAATTTTTATTTTTTGAAAAAGGGCAACCAAATCCCAGAAGCACTCGGGCTCTGTAAGGTCCAATGTACTACCAGGCAGCAACTCCTTTTTTGGTGTAGTAATTGGAGAAACTCATACTTTATTCGTCGTTCTGTTGTGCTTGCTGTTTCCCTAGCGGTGTTTGAACTTTAGCGAAGTCGGAACTGAATGCAAAAAAAATTGAACTGAAGTAAATCAAGGTTGAACGTGGAGACCTTTGCTATATACCCTGCTTCGGATACACACTTACCTTTGTTGCAGATCCTTTAGAAAGTTTACCCAGGAATTTTTTTTTTTACTCTTTTCCTACCACCGGATAAGCTCGCTAAGATACTTATTCACGATAAAGGACCCTGTCCCAGTAGAGCCCTTCCTTGATTCTTTTCTTAACATACCATTTTAGGATGGCTTGTAGGTTAAAATAATGCCGAGCTACTGCACCTTTATTGAGCGACGCTTCATAGTCAGCTTCTTTAGTATTAGCTGGGGACATCACTAGCTGGGTCTTTAAATTGTTTGGTGATAAACTGTTGGTATGTAAGTTGAGTATGATAGATCCGAGTATTTGGGGCATCGTATAATTAGACTGCTACCAGTTTTTTCTATCACGAAAACTAGCCGTTTTCCTTACAAAACTTGGTCCACGGGCTGAGTCTATAATTCTGTTGTGTACCATGTGGTGACGTATTCGTAGAGTAGCTGCCTTAGTGTCAAACTCCACACATAGCTGCTTTTCCATTGTGTTGGCCTACCCTCAAAGAAGGCATGAAGCGACCTTAGTTTGAGACTACTTTAGTACAATGTTTGACTTATTGCATGTCCTTGTCTTCGTAGATAATTTCCTCCTCTTTATGACCTAAACTCTCATAAGAGAGCTAGCACGTTCAACTTAATTTATGCTGTGAAAGTACATGTGTAGTCTCATACCATTGACATACCATACCTCAGTGGTCCTGTCTAGCGTACTGTGTGAATGTTTTATGTCCTTATGCCCCGCATTTATCGGCACGTAACAATGCGCCAGATCATTGTTTGGAGCTCTAAAAAACTGGTCCAATCATGCCGCGTTCCAGAAATGTGCACCGGATTTCGGTAAGGAAATGCTCTGTCATGCGATTTTTTCAATTTAGTTTTGGAGCAGATAGTACGGAGGGCTGGTGTCTGCACGGATGGTGCTATATTTCATAAAATAATCCAGCTGCTGGTACATGCAGACGATATCGACATCATCAGGCTTTTCCAGCGAGCCGTTGTTGAGGCATTTATTACAGAAATATTTGTCTGAAAATCAACAAGGACAAAACCAAATATTTGCTGCCGCCAATTCTTCGTAAGCTTCCGCCCGACGCTTAGGACAAACTGTCACTATCGGCAGCTACAACTTCGAAGTAGTTAAGAAGTTCACCTACCTTGGGGTAAATGGCAACTCTACTAGCGACACTTAAGTGGAGATCAAGTGAAGTATCTCAGTAGCAACCTGCTGCTACTGGGTTCAAAACTCCTACCACGATGAACAAAAGTGATGCTCTACTGAACATTAATTCTGACAGTTCTGCTAATGATCTTAGACTCATTTAAAAGAAAAATACGTCGAGTTTTCGATCCCATATGCGAGGAGGGCGAATGGAGCAGAAGACTTAACCGCAAGCTCTATAAGCTGCACCAAGGCTAAAACGCGTCGACTACATTTGCTCAGTCACATCGTCGAACGAAAGAACGACACAACCAAGTGAGTCTTCAAATCCACAGCGCTCAGGTTCGCGACGACAAAAAATACCAAACTTCCTCCAAGGGGATGTCTAACATAGTGTCTAACATACGGGAGGAGCCCGATAAATGAAAAAGTATAGCTCAGTGGCAGACTCTTATGCGTTTGCTTTTTAATTATTTAATCCCTTGACTTGACTCCCTTTTCAAAGGAAACCAATTCTATGTTTTGTACGACAACTCAAGTCCCATAACGTTGCAAGCAGCCATCCAAACTTTCGCTCAACTTTTCCGCAGGGTTTGTGCCTCAATACTAATGAATCCCTTCCTTAACATTTTTTCATTCACCTTTGATTGTCCTTATCTCAAAGCCAATCAGATACAAAAACTCTCCATGACTAGCTCTTAAATGTAATCAAGTTGTCGTTTGTTTTTCCATATCTCACGTTGGCCCTTTAGATTGGCTTTCAGCATTGCTTACTTCCACTCCATCTGCCAATACATTGTCAACACCTTGTTGTTGTTGCTGGTGCTGCAGCGCACCTGTGTCATCGACCTTCCTCTCCCGATACGACTAACAACCTTCGATGTCAGAAACCCGCCAGGTAAACCCTTGTTTACATCGGCATGGCGCTGCTGTTTTTCATTGCATTGTTGTTCCTTGCTTCTACCTTCACTTTTGCTTGCTGCATTTTCTCTTTTCATGGGTACATCACAGTGAAATAAAATCTCAAACAATTGGAAATGCATCATTAAATTGTAGAAAAAAAGGATATTTTCCCTTTCGTTTCGGTGTGCTTTGTTCCCTTTTATGTTTTCGGTTGATTTTCTTCTCCTACTTCTATCTGTCAGCACTGGAATAATGATTGTCCATTATTGTCACTAGATATGGAATTGTTCTGCTTCCTTTTGTTTGCCTTTCAAAAAAAAAGTATACAATTCTATTGAAAAGAAGGTCCTTGAGGAGGGTTTTCACCCAGAAGAAATTTTTTTTTTTTTTCGTTCTTATCATTAATCTTGGAGGGAAGCAATCCTCTTATTCCGCTTGCCTTACTTTGAATCACACTTGAATATAACAACGGGTTCTTTTTGGGACCTACGCCTACGTCCTGAAACGTTATCCGGGGTCCTCGTTTTTTTTTTTTTGGTGTGGTGATGCCTCAGTGACATTTCGTCTTAATTTTTTTTCCATATCATCATATTTTAGACGCCTATATGTCCAAAATGTCTGCTTTAATATATGTATGTAGTTTATCCCTAACTGTCGTGAGATATGTTTTTGGAACACCTTCGAATCCTTTTTACTTAAATGTAAATATTTTCTTAACCTGAACCCTTCTGGTGTCTCCGATGGATCCATATAAGGGCTCTGTCATTTTGAACTACATAGGTCCAAGCTCTTAAACCGCTGAATGTTGATATCATCAATCATTTTCGACGAATATACATTCATGAGGTCACAGCGAGATACGTTCCTACGATCTGTGCAGTTTTTGGTGGATCGACGTGTCCAAAAGAAGATCATGTTTTCTAAGATTAAAGACCAGACTCCCTACGTTTGTTTCCTTGGGTAACATCTTTACCAGATACGCCATTACTGTATCTAGAAAAAGAAACGGGCTCTCTGTAATTAATAAACTGAGGTCCCGCAAGGTTGAACACTACCATCTTTGCTTTTAAAGTTTGTGTACAATTTCTGAGGTGATTTAGAACTGACTAAAAGTTTTGACGGACCACTGCACAGCAATAAAAAAAAATAGAATCCCTTACGGCTAGATACTAGAACAGTACGCTAAAAACATAGAAATGAACTTAACCATGAACAGCATGAACGTTTGTCTGCTATTTATTGGTTTTAAAAAAGGTCTCTGATAGCTTGAATGCTATATCGATAGCCAATATATCCCCGAAAAATTTACAGCTAGTCTTGTTAGCAAAGCTGCACACGATGTTTGTATCCTGAAAGGGGTAGTGTTATATAATTTTGAAGCGGTGTACCTCAAGGTGGCTGTTTTATTCTTCCTGGGGGTCATTAGCGACGTACTCTGTGCAGCTTTGGACTGGACTGAAGTGAACAATAGGGAAGTGAACTCCGCTATGATACCCTCAGGTCAGTGTACATGCATAGATCCATTGTGATGCCCATTAGGCAAATAAGGTGTGTCCTAGAGCCCGTGGAGGATAACCTAACCATTAGTAGATTATGATTTAAGTGCGCTAATGCAATGAGATACAAACCATCCTGTCGATTGAATGTATCTACAGATGTCGTTCACCGGTTTGTCGGACAGTTGTTCGATGTCCTGGAGGAAATGTCTTCCGACGAATTTGGGCAATGGCCACAGACGGTGGGTAGTGTCTTCAATGACACCTATCACCCTGTGCAGAGGTCTCCATAGATTAATCGTAATTTCTACATACGATACTGGAGAGTGTTATGCCCCATGACCACTGTAAGGGTAGATAGGAATTCCTCGTCTTTTCGAATAAGTCGTCTGTTTTTTCCTTTAATAAAAAGAGGCCACAGTTTTCAACTTTTTAAAGCTTTACTTCCCGTTTCTTGCCTAAGTGTGTACGACGGGATGTTCACCAGCCTTAGCGTTCCAAGAACCTTGAGCTCCTTCTGATAGTACATCACAAGCTTACGTATTATTTGTGCAGTAGATATCGCTTATATCACCGCTTGGCCGTCGATGAAAACGATGTTATCCTCTCGTGGTATTGTTTTAATAGCAGTCTCATGGGCGGTGTTTTCACTGCTAGGACATTCAGTTGGAAGATGCTACTGTGACTCACAAGTCTTACTGATTTAGATATGTTCAGGGAATTAGAAAATATACCTCCGCCTACACCATCTTGTACCCATCAATGTACGAGTACAGCCTCTATAGCTTGTGCGGTTGGTATTTCTCTGTTTTTCAATTCCTCTCTCCTCGGATAGAGGTTAGTAAAAGGTCTTGTAAGGTCCAAGAATTGCCTTCACATTTCTGTACAATCACGGTGTGGCCTGATGTGTTCAGCCTCCAGATGTCCAATTGGCTGATTCTTAGCTCTTATAGCCGCTGATTCTTGTATAAAAAAGTCCAGCGGAAGTACGTTGAGGATGGCCTCGAGATCTCCAGTGGTGTTGTTCTAATTGCACGCTTGCTAGTCCCAGGTATTTTGCGCTACCGATGTTCTGAGGAGAGTGCCTCTAAAAGGAGTTTTGAATTGCCGTACCCTCGGCTTGTTTATGAACAGTACCAGTTCTGTTTTTTAAGGATTGAAATCAAAAATTGCATTCGAAATGGTTTGTGAAAAGAATAATATTTCACTCTAACGTCGAATCTGTACCAATAAATTGGTGTAGTACTTGGGAAGCAACCAATTAGCTGCAAGACTTTGCTTTATACGCAGATTTTTGCGTAAGGTCTCATGGAATCTTATCCGATATTTGCAACGACCATCTCCCGAAAACCTAAAGACGTAACTATGCCACAGGGGAAGTGGCAATAGGTCAAACCTTACGACGCTATACCACACATTGGAACTCACTCACCCAGTCGACCAGAAGAGTGGGTCACTCTATGTAAACCTTTGAATAGGAATCCAGGACTTGGCGTTAGTTGCATAACTCTGAAGGCGTTGTTGACGACCTATGCCTCAGTTAAAACTAAATCTCGTAGACTGTTATGGGCTATAAATGACAAGATGTGTCGCGATCCTCTCTGGTCTCCTAAAAAGTTGTTCAAATGAAGTACCACTAAAGCGACATAAGCGTAGTAGACCTTAATTTGTTATCTGTTGACTTCTTAGTCAGCTTTTGTCCTTGACCACATTTTGAATATTTCTTGCATAACAAAGGGCGTTGCATCAGCGTATTTGATCCCAACATTGCTATTTGCGTCGCGACTGTATTCAACTTGGATTTGGAGCAGAAAACTAACTAAAATTAGAGGAGACGGTTCAAAAAATGTTCGAAAAAAAAAAACCGAAATCTAGACCTTAACAAGCTCAATTAGTTTTCCCGTCTTCTTTTCCCACGTAACCTGAAACTTTTCCTGACCGTTCTCAAAAATGACACTAAAATAATAAAAAAAGAATCCCGTGACACTAATTCCCAAATGATTTCCTTATCCGAAGACGAAATCAACTTGATACCAATTTAACAAATTATCTCCCTCACTGAATTTCATTTCGGTAATTACATGCTCAATATTCATCGAACTCACTTCGGTTAATTTTGTAAAATTCATGAGAATACGTGGACCGAATAAAGCAAACGACAAACCACGAACCAGACAGTAAGCAAACAGAAAAAAAGGATCTCTGCCCAACAACAAAACCCACTTTCAATTCAATAACGTTCTTAAAAATACCATTTGCAAAAAAAAAAAAAAAGCAACCGACAACGTTGCGGAATTGTGGGTAATAAAAATGCAAAATCCGAAGAATGAACACAAAACAAAAAACCGAATGGAAGCGAGACGGTCTCGTCATTGTTGGAGGCTTGTGTCAGACACCTCAGACCAGTGAATGGTATGCAAATCTTGATAGGTAACTCGGTCTAAGACGGCCGCCACTAAGCCGATCAGATTTGGGCATTTTTATGTTTTCTTTTGTACGAACCACATTTGGGCCAAGAAAATGAAGACAAGTCAAGAGAAAAGGAAAGAAAAGGAATTAATTTCGTGTCACGGTGTGCCCTGGAGGGCTGCAATTAACATCATCAACACCCTCCACCTTTATTTATTGTTTTTATTTTTTTGTTTTTTTTGTTTCTTCTTCTCTTCTCTTCGTGTTCGTGTGCTCTCATATTCGTACACCAGGTGAAGGAATTCCATTGACAGTAAATCACTTAGCGAGTGAGAGAACAAATTCGATTATAATGTGGGAAGAGGAACTCCTTTCCGTTTACATACGTATGTATGTAAGGCAGCACGAAAATCCTGAAGGATCTAAGAACGGCTGCTAATCCATTTAACTGGCACACAACCAACTACACACCAACACTCATGTGTGGCTGCTAAGCCCTCTCTAACAAGCGCTGAACTCACGCGAGCATCAATTCGATGTTTTAATGGAATTCTTGTCGTGGGATTTAAGAGTGGAAGCACGCACGCACACTTGCAACACACCACCTGGCAACTGAAATTCCGCAGAGGGGTTGCGATACGCATACTTGTGCTGGAGAAGGTAATAAGGCATACTGTACAGTCTGTTCCGCTAGTGGTGCGTGTAAGGAATTTTGATTTACTTGCAAAATCAGCAAAACGAACCTTTTGTTGATAAGCGGTTATGCCACGCAAGCCTATGAATGAGTTGAGTCGAATATGTAATGTATTTTTGTATAATCCGTCGACTACAGTATGTACGTCAACGTTCAGATTTTTTCTACTTTATTTTTTATTTATTTTTTCGTCCTTAACTCGACCAAGTTTACTGAGACATTCCGCATACTGCCAAGGGCTGCGAATTGAAATCAGTTAAAACCACCCACTGGCGCCGTGGCTCAGGAGCAGCAGATTGGAAATTCGAATCCCAGACAACAGCAAACTGATTTCCGGTCCCGCCTCTCGCGTGTGTCTGACAAATGTCCGCTTTAAGGTTGACTTTCTTTGGGTTTGTGGCTGGCTCCAGCCAGATTTTGAGTACCTAATGGATTGTAGTTGGTGGGTGACTTCAAAACCAAGATTTGGTATTGCTGTCTTTGTAAAAGACGATACCATTGAGCTAATTTTCTTCTTAGGCTTATATGCGTCCGTATTCCAAACAGAGTCTTTTCAAGAACTCTGAATTTTGTCTGGCGGCCTTATGTGTTATCCACGAAAACCATACCTCAGGTCGCTTATGGATAGCATGGACAGCAGAGCTATGTGTGGCGGTAAGCCGGAGCAACAACTCTTTCCTTTCATGGTTGAATGCTATGGACATGTGTGGCTTTCGACACAATGAGCGGTGATGTTCGCTATTTTATGTCCTGAAATCAAGTCCCGATTTGGCTAAATACTATGTTTTCCACTGAAGGTAGTGCCTTGTCTCTTCCTTGATCATACATTACGATTATTATGACATCCGTGATCGTATAGCCATAAAAGTAAAACACATGAACGTATACCCGTTCGTTCTCACGAAGTGTCAATAGATCGGTAAACAGCAATCGCGGACGCGCACTTTGAATACGTATTGCTATTAACTAAAAATCACGATTTGTATGCTCCATGTGTCGGTGAAAAGAGCGTTTTATTTCCTTTTCAATGGCATATAATTTGTAGTACTGCCTTTTTTTGGGGGGATTTTACGGCTGCTGCCCCTCGAAATGGATTAACCATATCGCATTTTCACAATAAAAAAAAAACTTTGATGCCACATAAGACAGTGCTGTCACTCGGCCCTTTTTTCGGACATTTTTGTTGAGTATAGTCTGGAATAGTCTCACGTTTGAACTACACTACCAAATTATCCAAATTTGTAGACGACTTCGTTAGCTTTATACCGTTTTATACACGTGCATTTGTTATCGATAAATCTCTTCTTCAATGGATTAGAAATTACCTTTCGGACCGTTCAACTCAAGTTGTGTTCAACGGTTACCACTATATAAATGCTGGTGCTCCCCAAGGCTCTGTTTTGTCTCCGACATTCTTTCTGATCTCTTGTCTGCTACTTTTAATCCAATTGACACCTTTGTTGACGACAGTACCCTTTGCTTCTAATATTCGTTTCCAGATTCACGTCCCTGCTCGGCTGTGCAATTGGAGCAGGAGTGTATGCTAAGCTCGCTAAATTCTAGCCATAATCAAATGGGGAACAAAAAATAGAGTAGAATTTAATGCTGCAGAAACTCAATGCTGTCTTCTGTCGTTAAAGCGAAATCCAAGCCCCCAGCCATTATCAATGAATGGCACTTGCATCCGCGAAACCGAAAGAATGACCACATATTCGACGATGCCAAGAACGCTGATAAACGTCTAGGATTCGTTAAACGGTGCAAGAAATATTTCGCCCCTCTGATCTGGCTTCCATATATATAAGGCGTACATCCGCCCAAGCTAGAGTAAAACGCCCCTGTCTGGTCCGGTGCACCCAAAACCGCACTCGCCTGCTAGATAAGATTAAAAACCGTGCGTTAAAACTGCTGGAGACAGAAACATCGTCGAGTCAAATGCCGACGCTAATTTTCAGAGAGCTCCTCGTTTTACCTTCACCTCGTTTCGTTTAAGGATTGTCTTCATATTTGCTTTAGAAGAGCAAGGCTTGATAACGAAAGCCAGTAGAGCACTTATCCTTTCTAAATGGGTGGAGAAGTTAAACCAGTTCTTGACGAGATGCATGCACTTTTCGGTCTCCGTCCTGGAGCATGACTTTATAACAAAAGCGATGAGAGCAATCGTTGTCTCTGAAAGGAAGTAAAATCTGTTATTGATGGAGCAAAGGACACGATGGAAGAGAAAACGTTGCTTCTTAATACGGAGAGAATCCAAAACTTCTTGCGACAGGGGAACACCGCGCTTAATACTAGTCGTCCTTAAAATGTAGGAGGATCGTGTGAGCATCGCTTCACTTTTTTCCCATTCCCATCGTATATTCGTGAGTCCTGTCTAAAGTGAATGAAGAGCCTGGTAGAAGAGAAACTAAAGCATGTTTACCTTAAACAGCCATTCTCTCTTTTTTTCCAAGGGGTTATCCTTGCTAAAATTTTTCAGTAATCTATTTCGTATTCAAGGTATCGCCTTCATTACAATTTTCACCAGTTAGGGGCTTTAAGTACCCAATATATGTAGAAATGTGGGAAGAAGAAGGAGTGGAGATTTGAAACAAAAACTAACCGGCCATGGATAGATCAAGGCGTATCCGGTCACAATAGCACTCTTCCTTGCCCATACTCCAAGAGACGGACAAAAATGAGGAGCATGTCATATTTCGTTAACCACGTTACGATGACGAGAGGACATAGCACGCGAAAATATAACATTAACGCTACAACGATATTGTAGCGTCGGTAATGAACGAAAAGCACCGACAGAAGCTCCAAAAACACACAAAACAATAGATTGCAGATATGCGTTAGCCGTAGACATTAGCCTGAAGTCCTTCCTAGCGACGAAATGCTAGATGGCAGTGCCGTGAGAATATATGTAGAAATGGAAGGAGAGGTGGATATAGTCGATACTTCTTCAGTATCTTTCAAATTTCCACCTTCCGCACAAAAAAGGCGGCTTGGCTCAGTGGTTTGTGCGTTGGATTACTGAGTGGGAGATTCAAGGTTCGAATCACAGAAGACTGACAAACAAACGTCCGAGGGTAATAATTGTCATGAGAATGCTTTGCAAAAAAAATCGGATATGGCTCTAAACTGTATGTCCCTTGCATTTTTTTCACGCACAACACGAATGGTCACGAGAAGCTAGGTTCTGGACCACAAACGCATCAAGTATTTGTATTTTAATACTTCTAGTGCCTGTACTGTGACCCTAGATCGTCCATCATAAATGTATTCAACGCGAGTGCACAACAAAACAAATTTATAACAAACTCAAACCAATCTAAGAATGAATGGCTCAAGGGAAATAAAAGTTACTAGCACGTGTCGAGAAACTTCGAAGCCTTTTCCTATGCCAGTCACCTTTACTTGCAACTCAAAAAAAGATTTATAGTAATGAAATCTGTCATTTGAGATACCTTATCATTAGTGCCGTAAACTTTTCGACCCTTAATCAATTTTACGAACATGTCAAAATCTCCGTCGTCAATCGGAATATTTCTTTGACATTTCAATAAAGGAAAGTCTTAACCTCTTTGAATTTTTGATGAGACTACGTAGCTAATGTATCCTTTTTCCTTTTTCTTTTCAGGTAAGCACGTGTTATTTTAACCTCGATAATGGATTGGTGGTAAGCCTACAGACTAATACCTGGTGTTGTTCTAAAATAGTTTTTTCAAAAAGATACTTAAACTTAAGTACTGATGGAGGGAAAAAAGTGTCCTCCCAAACTTTCCAACCATACTGTACCACATTTACTACAACCTTTCAATCTTTTTGGAATGTCCTTTCGCATTTCTTCCTCATCAAATACTCCAAATCAAGAAACCGATAATAAATTATTTACGTAACGTTGCGTAAACCAGTGAGACACGGAACCTAACAAATTCTAAATCAACTTATGAAGGTCCTTCGGATAGGATATGAAAAATTCAACAACAGCAAAGGAAAAAAAGAAGAGAAATGCTTACACTCTCTTAAACGTTTAAATTCTCCTTTTGGATTTTTGTTTGCTACTCGTCATTCCATCCCTTAGGGTGCAATGGTCCGAAATTAGAGTTTTCCCCTTTTTTTTTCTCCTTTGTGTGTACTTTCGTCCTTTGGGAAGAGTTTTAACAACTTCTACCTGGACAGTTGGTTAAAAGTTTTCGGCGCAAAAAAAATATAAACCGAAAGACAGCCGATGTCCTTTTTGTCGTGTCTAGGGGGTTCTTCTATTCTCGGAAATTTTCTTGAAAGTTTCTCCTGTTTTGGTCGGTCCTGCGTTTAATTTGTCTCGAATGGTTTGTGAATGTGTCTCTCAAGTTTGCGGTGGTGTAGTGCCTTTGTAATATTTAATTCAGCTCGGGACTTGTTTTACATGGTAAGTTTGGAATTTTTGATGAGGACAACAACTGGATTGTATTGGTGGTGTTACCTCGTTTATTATCCTCTTTTTGGATAACAAGTCGGTTGGTAGGTTGTTCGGTTGTTCGGTTGTAAATTGTTCCAGAGGGATGGTGCTGAATAAATGAAACGTGTTCTTAATTAATAATAAATTGAAGGACCTAAATTGTTAAGGGAAAAATTATTCTTAAAGGCATTGACAGGGTAGTGAGTGCTGTACAAAAATACTTCAAAGTGATTTTCATTCGGTCAGATGGAACTGGAAGCGACAAATTTAATTAAAAAAAAGAAGCACAGCTTGTCATAGCATAGCCATTGCAAGACTGCTAGTACATAGGGTTGGGTGTACCATTAATTTGATTGACGCTCCGGGACGTATTTTTATGAAACCGAGATGAGTCTGGTTTATCTAAAACATGCAAAGAGGCTCTGAACAACACTTAAGTTTGGCTAAGAAGATGGGGAATCGAGGGGAACTGATCTCTCTGTGCCATTCTCAGGCACCCACAAGGGTGGGTGTAAAACGATTGATAGGTTTGTTTTTTCTAGATTAGAGTATCTAAGCGAAATCCAATGTCACGTTGATGCTATCGAAGGCATTCATACAAAAAAAATTTTCAAACCTCTCATAACTCCTTCTTCGCAAACCTCGGGGTTGATAAATTTCTGATCACTGGCCTGCAATGCAAATGCAAGATATTTTCTTGGTAATTTAGCATATTAAGGAAATTCAAGGACCCTTCTGGCCATCTGTTACCGTGAACTGAACTTAGTCTCATTAGACAACGAAGGCCAATACAATTTTATTAATTGAACTTCAGAAAGCATTTAAACAAAATTTAAACATATTTCCTCCCGAGCTACTAAATGTTACTCTCTCCGTGGCAACGGAACAAATTACGACTCCAATCAAGGATACCACGACGTTAAAATTAATTACCATTATCCACTATCGCCCACGGACTTCGAAATTCTTCGAATCGACAGTTAAAAGACGAATAAAATGCAAATACTTACTTCTTTCGAAAGTATCACTGTCTGCCTGAATTGTAATTCTCTTCTTTATCCTCATCCTCAACCCCCGTCCTTTGTGTGCAAGGAAACTTATTAGTAAAATTAAAATCGCAAAACTATTTCTTTTTACCATCCAATTTCATTAGTTATGCATACGTCATTGGAATTTTCAATTAATTCGCGGCGTGTCTATTTCAATTTGCAATTGAGCTAACAAAGGGAAAGAGAGGGAGAACAAAAGAAGAAAAGAGGCACACGTCTAGCACACGCGCGCACCCACAAATGACTATGCATGGTCAACACACCGAATGCATTCCAATGAAAGCAGACAGACCGACAGACAGACAGACAGGTTTTCTGCTCACCTCACCGTATCACGTAAATTGTTTGACAAGCGAGGATCGCGAGTGGAGTGGAACAACCTCCATGGGGTGTAGATACAGTGAAGGATTTTTTTTTATGAGATTTATGACCTTTACGTCAATTCCTGTCAATTGGCCATTTCAATCCGAGCGGTGGTGGTGAACGAAAACGTGGCGGCGGCAGGGATTTCCGGAACGAATTCATCCACACAGTCGTCATGGGGTGAACTTTGTGATTTCGACAAAAGAAGGAATAAAGTAGATAGAGATACATTGGGAGGGATGCGCTTCCACGTTGATTGACAGTCGACATTTGAAGTACTTAATGCGGGTGGAAATTGAAGTAGCTGTAGGAGAAATCACATTCGAGTTTGCATGGTTTCAGTTGGTAGCTTTGTAGAGCTGGTACCACAAGTGGGATTGAGACAATAGCACTAGCACTTTCCAGTAGAATCAAGGAAAAGCAATTTTGTGTTGACTTGGAGGGCACATATTGAAGGTTCTTAAAGGTTACAGGACAATATTCGGAAGAAAACCATGGCCCGGATCACCAAGCCTCATATCTGTTTTACTGTACCAAGTCAAGCCATCATCATCGTCATTCGTGCTCTTTCATTTAGCAAATTAAAATGCAATATTCCATACAACACCTCACTGGCGATCTGACAAAGAGCGAAATATCCAATTAATTCGGCTGACGGCCGAGAAATTGTCATTAAACCTGTTTACGCCTCAGCCAAAAGGATATACAGACATACCCGTGTGTATGTACATTTAAGAACCATAAACATGGCTCGACGGAAAGCAACCTCTTACTCTCGAATTCAATTTAAATTTTAAATGTTCTCTCCCCTCATTTCCATGGAAATAAAATATAAACGAAATAAAGTAAATAAAAAAAAAAAAAAGTTTTTCTCAATAAAACTCATTCATCCGTTTGGCAACCACAAAAAGGAGAATACACGTCGAACAGCATCGTCAATTTATCGGACGGAACCGGTACCAGTATGCTGAAGTTTATCTATAAAAAAAATCCTTCCGCCCCTCGTCGTCAGTGCAAAGAAGAAGAACACGTCGTTTCCATTAATACAGCGGTGCGCCATCATCATCATCAGGATTTTCATCCATGTCATCATCGTTGCAATATTGCACCAAAATAGAGCGACAAAAAACCGTACAAAGGAGGGCCAACATCAAAATGCTGTCAAATTAAATATGGATCAGGAAAAAAAGGAAAATATAAATCCAGTCAAGGTGACAGGAAGGATACTGGAGAATGAAATGCTTTCGAGGACGAAGATGAATATGAACGGATGCAGTTTAAGTGGAAAATGACATCGACGTTTCCACTTTAATTAAAAGTCCACAACAAGGAGAGGTTGCTTCGGACAAAGCGGCAAAGTGCCGATGCAGGTCCTATAAGCTGTAGATGATGTCGTATCCTTTTGATGTTCAATCGATGTGCAACGTAGGGTGGGTTACATAGCAATTACAATTGAACAATTGGGGGTGAAGCCTTATTTAAAAAACAAAAAAAAAAATACAAGACGTAACAGACCGTAGTTGGTCTAGAGTCTAGCTTCTCCCTACCAGTTGTGTTATATACTTAACACAAACGGAAAGGACAACCTACGGTTAAAGCCATATTCGAAACTGAGAAGCTTTCTCATGACATTCGCGAGAGGTGGGACCGTGAACAAACTCTGGTGTTTACTTGGATGCGAGCTCCCGCTCCCGCTCACTAGTCTAACGCACCAACCGATTAAGCTTGGTAACTGTTATAACTTTTGCAGGAACCACTGCTCCAAACCAGTAAACTTATGTGTTACATACTTAGTTTCTTTGGCTTGAACACAAGTTCGAGTATGACGATATCAATGGCCCGAGGTATGAGCATGAAACGCCACCCGCACGATATATCCCGACGTGACGTTAGAGGTTTATAATTTCTCGTTCGAATATGTCGCCTAAGGATGAAGACCCAATGGGCACCATTCGACCATTCCACGCCATTCCAGTGAGACAACACGGTTAAATAAAATCTGAATTCCGTTGGCATGCACAAGTGGAAAGAGACTTCAATAAACTTGACGCAGAAAATTAGAGGCTAAGGATCGAGGTGTCTAAAAAGACTTGTTGATTAAAGCCTAGGTTCACCGAGAACTGAAGTATCATAGAAAGAGAAAAAGTGGCTGTAATGGACCCGTTTTCTTCCAAAGACTTCTCTATAGTGATCAATCCTTTCTTAGCTTTGGTAAAGCAGAGTTCTTCTAGTTTGTTCACCTTCTTTTCATGTAGGTATTGGGATCATGGGAAGTACTCGTATAACAGAAACTATGTCGTATAGTGATCTTAAAGGCGTGTTGTGATGATCGTAAAGGCGTCTTGTTCGCCTAGCAAATTCTAATATCTTACCGACTTCTTTTCTCCGATGCTTTCTGATGTGTGTTAGACGCAGTATCGTTGAGGACCCTAGTATCTTTGGTCTTCTGTCGGAAAAACGTAAGATCTGTATAAAAATCACGCAAGAACCCGCTGCGTGTCCTTACAGGCTTCGTAACAGGTCACTGTAGACTTAAGAAGCACCTCAGGAAACTAGAGATGTTGAGAAAACTCCAGGGCACCTTCGAAAAGAATGTGGAGCCCTGACCTACAAAAGAAGGAAATACCTGGATACCTACCCACTGTTTAGAAGAAGATCTATCATAGTTAGATCCACTCTAGATACTCTGATTCCTCAAGGAAATCGGACTGGAGGAGGTGCTCTAAGTCGAGTATCTCGTCGACTAGAGCTCCAAGTCGGGGTAACTCAATAGGTTTATAAAGGTCGTAGTGCGCCTATACCCTTCTATCCAATCTACGTTCTACAATCTTTTGTATTTACCTCGCTGTTGAAGCGCAGTGGCTGAGGAAGTCTTCTTAATCTTCCTCCTCCTCACAGTTGACAGAGATTGTTGTGTCAGCTAGCTCGAGCCTGAATGAGATTGAAATGTCCTGTGTCAGTCAGTCCCACCCTGTGTTTCGCTTGATGCTCGTTTTGCTTTCTTGTTGCTTAACTCTTTTATTACAGATGGAAATGAAAAACATCCTGTTTTTGCCAATGACGCGCCGTTTTGTGATGTTCCTGGTTGTTGATCCGCACTTCGGTGTACAGCATTGCGAACTGGAACGATGCGCCTCACTGTACCAGTGTACCTGTTCGAATCAAACGAATAAACGCCGAACTGTCATCTGGAGCTGCACTATGACGATCTTTTCTGCAGCTATAGCGCACCATAGGCGCTTCTGTTTTTTGTAAACCTGCTTAGATTTTTTATTTGCCTCAGTTTTTGAAAGTCTTAGACTCACCTCTTTAAATTCAACTTCGATCTTCTAATAGTTACTGCGTTGATTCAAAATCTCGGAGTAGATTTCGAGGTTATCTTCCTAGTTCCGAACCATTTGGTAATTCATCCCCGGCCACGGTGTTCATATGGCCATTCTCAAGGATTATTTCGGAATAGTGTTGTGAAGTTGTCGTCCGTGAGGCAAAGCACGAGTATGGTATGACCAGTTGGTGTCTCAATATTTTGCGGTTTGTACGAATATTAGAAGGAAGTGACCTGTCTTAGTTGAGTCGATATACGCAAATCAAGAAGCTCTTTAGCGACGGGTGTATGCATTCGGTGAACCTATGCTACCCTGTACTCCTCCCTGAGCTTAGCTGTTCGCGTTTTAATAACATAAGAAAACGCTGTAAGGGATCGGATTTTGCAGGAGTTTATCGAGTAAATACTTAAGCTTTAGTAAACGTTTGAACGTGAGAACATATTTCACTACTTTCTCATATTTTTAGGTTCTGACAGTGTTATCCTCCATTCGTATTCACGTCATCGCAATCTCCAAGTTTAGAGGACAAAATAATACTTTTAAAGGACGGCATTCTTACTTTCCCTCATTCATTGCTGTGTGACACTGATCTTAAGTCCTTTAAATTACGTGCCCTTTCTAAAGAAATCCTTACAATTATTCTAATATCCTTTCCAATTAACTCCCAGTATCTACCTACGATACCAAAGAAAGCCCTCCAGTGCCAGGAGACGGCCAAGTTAAAAATCTTTCCCATCCACCTTAACACCGATAAAGGAATCCCTATTGCAAAACACATATGTTCACCAGTACCACCATTCCTCCTCACTCCATTAATCTTATACCCACCCACCTTCTTTACAGATACACATTCAAAAGCCGTAGATACACAGATATGTGCTTTCGTTCCTTTAAATTTGGATTGTGGCATGAATTCAAAGGGAGAGAGAAAAAAACCACAGAAAGGGAAAGAGAGAGAGAGAAAAAAAGGAGTGAAACTGAAATATCCCGGTAGCAGCAGATGATGATGATCAAGGAGATAAGCAAATTGCAACGAAGTTGAAGCGGCTTGCGGTGGTGGCCTATTCACTTGCGAGACTATTAACCTCGATTTATCGCGGCTTTCAATCGTATGCTCGATTATACACAAAACACCGTCATCACTGGTGTATGTAGGGCCACAGACTCCGCACGCCCACTGCTTTTTTTTTTTTTTTTTTTTTGTAAGGTATTAGCTGCTGATGAATGAGAATGGGAACGAATGGGGCAGCGCCAGCAAAAAGGTGTCATTCTCTTGACATAACCCGAATTCAGTGAATTCATACACTATCTACACTAATTTGAAATCCCTTCCTGCAATACCTTGTTAGTCATTGCTTGTCCATCCATCACAGCATTTTCTATGCTAATGGGGTTGTCAACTGGACTTTAATGTGTGGGCGTTGTCGATTCAATTTAAAGCCAACATTCCATCGTTATAGCCAAGAAAAGTTTGTTTGGTATGCGAAACTCTAAGAGTGCACAGCACACATTTTCATCCGCAAAGCAGAACATCAAACTCACTGAGAGATAAAGGATAAAAGATAAACTAAGTTTGACCCGGGGTATCCTTTTGTTGGGATGGGCGCTCAAGTTTATCTGTGAATAACTTTATTTGCATTATTGCTGCGAATAGAAACAATGAAATGAAGGAAAACACTCGTAGTTTGCTTGGAAGATGTGTATGATGTTGAAGATGCCTTCAAATATCAAACTAGTAGGGAGAGAAAGTTTCATTTGCTGAGGATAGGGGGGTGCTTTATGTTGACAACTTGAAGGGCACTTGGGGAACTTGAGAAAAAATATTTTTGCAACTGCCGAGTGGTGTACTTCATAAATTTTTAGTATCTACACAATGAGAGTTGCATAAACAATTTTGATATGAGCTAGTGAACCACATGCTCTATCTGTGTATTTTGCTTAGCAATAGACGGTCGAGGGGATGGATTTATGAATAAAAGTTTCAACCACGTAGATAGAAAAGAAGGCGTCTGGAGGAAGAGCTACCTGCTTGGGTCATGGAGGTACATAAAGTGGCTCAGCGCGGTGGTACGTTCCGAAATTTCAGACGATTTTTTTTAATCATTCTGCATACTCATTGACTCACTCTGGGAGACTCAATATTGTTTCGTTAAAATTAAGTCAGTGGATGTAGTTTGAGATAAGTGAGGCAGTTAGGCATGATTTTTATTTTTCCTAGGATTTTGAGTTGCATTTCGAAGAAAACCTGCTTTAAACTGGGAAGTTGTTGACCTTTCTGATCCAAAGAGAATCGGTCTTTAATCCCGAATTGGGTTAATTTTGTTAAAGCTCCTCAATTAGTCTTTCGGACATGGCTTTAAACTGTAGGTCCCTCCCATTGGTATGAAAAAATATAGCATGCTCAACAAATATACTTTTATATCACGGAATTGGCTTGCAAAACTAGTGCTACATAATTGTATTCGCGCGTTCATGATTACCTTAACAATTATTAGTCAAGGCCTATTCATGGCTTCCTTTTCGATGACATGTAATCATGACTCTCTACTTTTAAGTCACGAAATTGGCTTATAAAACTAAAGCTGATAAGTACAATTAGTCATAATACTCTAAAATTCATGACTACTTTAGAAAATTGGTGAAGACGATTTCATGACTTATTGTTTCCGATGACATGTAGTCATGACTACTTTTAGATCATGAAATTGGCTTATGAAACTAAAGCTGATTAGTAAAATTAGTCATGATACTCGGTTAATTATGACTACTTAACCTATCGTTAGTCAAGACCATTTCATGACTTATTCTTTCCGGTTACATGTAATCATGAGTACTTTTAGGTCACGAAATTGGTGTATGAAACTAGAGCTGATCAGTAAAATTAGTCATGGTACTCGTTCAATTATGACTACTTTAGCAATCGTTAGTCAAGACCATTTCATTACTTATTCTTTCCGGTTACATGTAATCACGAGTACTTTAAGGTCACGAAATTGGCTTATGAAACTAAAGCTGATTAGTAAAATTAGTCATGATACTCTAAAATTCATGACTACTTTAGAAATTGTTGGTGAAGACGATTTCATGACTTATTGTTTTCGATGTTTTTCGATGACATGTAGTCATGACTACTTTTAGGTCATGAAATTGGCTTATGAAACTAAAGCTGATTAGTAAAACTAGTCATGATACTCGTTTAATTATGACTACTTTAGCAATCGTTAGTCAAGACCATTTCATGACTTATTCTTTCCGGTTACATGTAATCACGAGTACTTTTAGGTCACACACTTTACTTAAAAATTAAAGCTAATTAGTAAAAATTTGAAAATGTTAAATAGTCACGCAAAACTGTTCTCTGATAAGCTAAAATCTCTCGCAGTCATTAATAAATTTTCGAAAAAAAAATGTTTCCAAATTTGGAATTTTGTTTGCCAACCGCCATCCAATCAATCCATCTCCCTCTGCGCTGATTACTCTGCTGAGAATTTAATTAGGTTCTCGGGTCTATAAATACAAATTCAATTTTAATTGATTTCCCCAAAGTGTGCTTACCGTCCGTCCCTGCAGACCCCCCTATTGAAGATATTCCGCCACGATTAGCAAGCACACCCCTCGTCCTGCCGTCAAACAAATAAACCGTAGAAAAAATATCGTAAATTACAACAAAGTAACAACAAAATAAAAATGAATAAATGAGAGAAATTAAAAAATCAGTCAGCAAAGCACACAGCACCCCCTGCAGGCGATTGCTGGAAAATATAAAAGATTAACCGCACCGGACCGGTTTTTTTTTTCTTTTTTTTCTTTGAATTTATGTTCTCTATCCTAAGTCAATTACAAAACAGGACGAAGCGTATTTAATTAGCTTCCTGTGGAAAGGGGACTCATTTTCAAATTAACATTTCTTTTTTAATTATTATTCGTCGGGATTGTACTTCTTCGCCTCATTCCCGATTGTTATGCAAAGTGGTGAAGGCTGGGGGTGGAAAGGAATTAGCATTATTACCGGACTCCATTGTTGATGAATGAAATGTTCATGTTTGGCCATTTGTTGGTGAAAATTTACAGAATGAATTTCAAATTCAGGACATGAATTTACTTTAGAGGACTTAGGTTTTCGCAAAGACTTGGTTGGAGTAACCGCTCTTAGTTTGTGTGCATTGCAGTCGTGCCCCATTCTAAAACCATGGAATCTGTAGGAAAATTATTTCGACCTTGCAATGGAAGGCTGAGAATCTCTTTGTAAAGGTAATGCAACGGCAACTATTTTCTTTTGATTGCCGTTAGTAACTCTACAGTGGTCAAGGTGGCAGATACATTTTGCCACCAAATTATCTGAAGTTGGGCATGAAATCTTGTGACGGATTGGACAACCACCAACCACTTTTTTGTTGGTATCTATGGGTGATCCTACTAATTAATACCTTAGAGAGACTTTTCACTTTATAAGAAGAGTCCACCATTGAGAATCTTCCGTAGTCCAATTTTGCTGACGAATCTTCAGAATGGGAAGTAGGTCCATGGTAGGCATATCCTTACTAGGTTCCGTGCCCCAAAATTATGGCTGCGCTAATTAGTAAACGGACTGTTGGATAAACTATAGAGAACCTTGTACGAGTTCAATTTTGGAGCTTGATATATTTCATTATGAAATTGGTACCACGTGTCATAGGCTACCGCAATATACCAAATGACCCTCGTAGAATCACCCGCAAATGTCCACTTCCCTGCAAACTAACCTAGCTAAGCCTGTATTGCAAAATATTTCACATTTATTCACATCAATATTTAAATTCTGTTATTTTTTGTGGATTGTCAGTGTTACGCAAATATTAAAAAAAAAAAAACTGAATTTGAACATTTAAACAAATCACACGGACACATGGACATACTCCAGGGTCTCATAAAAGAAACGTGTTTCCCATTTTTTTGTCTACTGTTTCAATCTATTTTTAATGGTCCATAGTATCGATTGATTAAAGGGTTACCGCGGTTGAAATATATTTCAATATTTTGATAGATTCTGGTATTTATTCATAAGAGAAACGAGGTTTAACGCCTGCTTGTCAAAGTGGAATATTTTTTGACAAAATGTCGGAATCGGATTGTTGGTAATTTTGCAAGCAAATTTCTTAGGTGGCGCTGCAGTTCGGGGTGAACCTGTGCCTCAACCAACAAGCCTCTCCAGTTACCCCGGTCCTTAGCTAACTGTCTCCAGTCGCGCAATTTAAGTTGGTTGGGGTTCTCTTCTACTTGTGTGCGCTAGTTTAGGCGATGTCGTCCTCTACTGTGGTGTCCCTGCGGGTTAGATTCAAAGACTCTGCGGGCCGGAACATTGATGTCCATGCGCTCTACATGTCCTAGTCATTTAAGGCCACATTTTGTCGATGTTTGTAGTTAAATCTTCTCCTCCGAAGCCCGTTAACGCAAAGGGAACCGAATAGTGTACTAAGAATTTTTCTCTCGATAGGACCGAGAATATCTTCATCAAATTTCGACAGTGTCGAGCTTCAGCGCAATGAAGCAGGACTGGAATTATTAAGGACTTATATAGAGTTTCCTTGGTTGTTCGGGATAAGACCTTACTACTGAATGCCTTTCTCAGCCCAAAAAACAGCTATTGGCAAGATTCATTCTTCGTTTGATCTCTGCTGAGATGTTGCTTTCAGAATCAATAGCAGAGCCAAGGTAGGAAAAGTCCCTTACTAGCTTAACTGCTTAGGGAATGGAATTTTTAATTATTGACAAGTTTCCAACCACATCTCTAAATATCTACGTATTTTTTTTTTTTTTTTTGCTAAGTGTACGTTACATATGTTATGTTTTGGGAAGATCGTAGTTTAACGAGGATAATTGTAGGCTTCTCATGTCAGTTCTGCCCCTCGATCGCATTTAATGCCTTACCATCTGCTACCATTACACATATTCAGTCCAAACCAACTGAAATTGGCGGTTTCTTGCAAACAGGCCAGTCCACGAATCTGAGAAGTCTAAAACCCATTTCTGAAAGCATTGACTACTAATTTATGGTACACGGTGGAGCCATAAGAAGATGCTTTAATTTTGGAAAATGGCGTCTTAGGTCATCACGCCTTTGACATTTGCAAAGTACCTAAACAGAAGCAGAATACACGTTGGCAGACCATGGATTGATATACTCTTTAAAACCGAGGTGGTTTTGACTCGTGTGACACCAACTGGCCAAACACTGCTCTGAGGAGACTGGCTAAACCCGGAGCCAGCAGACATAGCCGGGGCCGGGGCAGATGTTCGGTAAACAGTATTACTGATGCGTCTCTAGATGTCGAGGAGGACCCTCAAACATTAACCAGACGTCAACCACTTCTGGGGTACTGAAAATCTGCGTGTAATATACGAGGACTCATTACATATTCTCAAAGTCATTGCCTGGTGCCACGTTTACGGCATCGGGAACAGTGTTCATGGTGTTACTGTGATTGATGAGCACTACCGAACGAATTGGGTTTCGAGAACATGTAGTTCCAGCAGGACACTGCAACGGCACACATAGAGCAAGCGACAACAGGCATTCTGCAGCAAGCGTTTCCTAGCCGCTTGATCTCTCCTTTTGCCGCTTAGCACTCGTCAGCAAGATGGTCGCTTAGCCGTTCCAGACTTTTTTATTTGGGGTTCTTTGAAGTCGCGGGTCTTTGCAACCAAGTCACAGACCTTGGACATCTGGTCCATCTGGTGGAAATTGCTTTGGAAAGAGCCCGAATGTATGTACATCAACTCTGGTGGCGGCCACTTGACCGGTATTATCTTCGTGGTTTAGTAAAAAAAAAATGTAAACGTCTCAATTAGGGGCTATTTTCACCCTCTTTCAAGTTATATCCCGTCGAAGTGGGACACCTCCGCCTTAGAGGTATAAGTATTTCAGTTCTTAATCCTCTCCAGCCTGAAATATATTTTCGACTACACATACATACTGTGTGTGCTGCGATCCCCACATTCTCCAAGCATACATAACTTGCAAGTCGTTCCATCTTTTCAAAAACATTCCATAAACTTCGTGTGGATATCTATTTTACAGTTTCTTGAATTTGACAAACATTTCGTCTCAGTTTTTGCCCCACCACTTGAATGTAGCCCAACCCTCATTCGAGCTATTTTCGCGTTAAAATAACGTCAGGAGCAAAAAGTTATATACGACTGCTCTCATTACCAAGCCAAAAAGCTTCACCCTCGCCCGTGGGAAAAAATGTTCGCGCCTTTTGAATTATTCGTATCCAAGTTCCGCAGTACCCCTTGCAAAATTCTAAGTTTCTAAGCTCCACAATTGGTCGAACAGATGCTGATAGTAATTATATTCAGAAAGTACGAACAGAATGGAAAAAAAGTTTCCAGGTAATCAGATGCAACTTGAATTCTGCACTATGAGAGCTCCATTGGATCCTTTCTAGGCTATTATAACTCCCAGACCCCATTACCCACACCACCATTTTCACTATGAATGCAAATGATTGCATGAATCTAAAAACAGGCAAATATCTATCCCCGGCGACGGATGGAGCTCATTCAAGGATATAACTTTAATAAAATTTAAATCGTTCGACACCCAACCCACCTCCTTGGCAATCGATCTGACAATTGAGTTTGCCAACCGATTTTACCATCTGTCTGTCCATCATGCATACAGAAAATCCAATTCAGCATCTGTGTCCACTCGTTCAGAAATGCAGAGAGTACCGCGAGCATAGCTCCGGGGACACTTTGTTCCAAACCGCAAGTGAATAGCTCTTAGGTCCTTGTGCAGTAGTAGTACACCCGTCGATGTCCTTCGGCGGAAATTGCATGTGTGGCCAGTCAGTCGTATTCAATTCATTTGTATAAATGGCCTTTTCTCCCACTAGCTCCAGAAGGATGAGTCCTTCCGTATCCAGGAATTTGCTTAAGGAAAATGTAAAAAAAAGACCACGCAGCATAGAGCTTGGAGTGGTCAATTTTGAATGATCCTGCGAATGCTGTTGGCTTGTTTATTTATCCTGTAAAACCTGAATGAATCGATTGGCGATTTTTGTATTTTATTTATTTATTTCTCTCCTTTGCTTGAAAAACGAATGCCATCCTTGTGGACAGGACTAACAAATTCACGTCTGTTTATTTTCCTTCCTTGTCTTGTTGTCCTTTTGTTTTTTTTTTTTTACTTTAAATTGCGCATTCTATACAAATAGATGGGGATGGCTCTTCTAAACCTTCTCAATCAAAATCCAGGATATGTACGTCTGGCTGGAATCGTTTTTATTGCCCAATACGGCCGTTTTTATGGTTGCAACATTGTGTAGCTGTGTTCGATTTGAGCTGTTGTTTTTGTTATTGTTGCTGCTGCTGTCGGTTTGTTTTCTCGGCGCGACACAGACTGTATTTATTGAATTCAAGTTTTGATAGGAATTTAATGGCAAAGACGAATTAATTTTGTGCTCGCACAATTGTTGCGATTTGCAATAATATAAGGCTGGAGGTGGTGCTGAAACGTCCTTTGAATTGGAGATTTTATTGAACGTTATTGTTATTTTATTGTCCTTATTGGAGAAAAAAAAAATCTTTATACGTGTTTTGGAAGCGAAATTTATTCAAATATCCGTCGAATGTACTTTTATCGGATAAGCAAGTCTGATAAATAAAGGCGATAAAGTTGTTTTAGGACAAAAATTGTGAAAAAGGATATTCGAAGTATCCCCAAAGGATAGAAATAGAGAAATGCAGGGTTGTCACTGAAAAATTCAGAGAAGTATTATGAAACAAACAAAAAGATCTGCTAAGTGCAAGTCGAGTAACTGGTCTTAGTCTTAGTATTTATTCATAGCTTTGCCTTTGCATAAACTCGTCGAATTCATGGTGGATACATTGCAAGGCAGGCGGAAGCGGTACTTTAAAAATCCTAATTTGAGCCTTGCTCTCTTTTGGTACTACTACTGCGTATCCCTTTCCCTGACATCGTCGAGAGAATTGAGGAAGGGACTGTGTAATCTACTTTCGCCATTGCCAGACAATTGCAATAGAAGTGGGTGAGATCTCGTTCTTAAAGCTCTTAGCCTCTTAGCCTCCAACATGCGTCTCTAGGTGGCTCGATTCTTACCTAGCGGCCACCAGTTTCGTACGCAATGTTGGTTGAGGTTCCCTTCTTCTTCCGTGGGTCATCTGAGTCCTGAGTCGCGGTCTTCCCCTACTGCGTCGTCCCTTCCTCGGGGGTGAACTATGATCTTCTGGGCCAGCGCAGTAGTGACTATGGGTCTACATGACCCAGCCATCTTAGTCGTTGTACCTTCACTCTTCTGGTTCAATTAATGTCGCTGAACAGCCCGCACAGTTCGTCGTTATAAGTCCTCCTCTACTCACTGTCTTCGCAAATACGACCTCATCCAGTTTTGATAAAGTCCATGCCTCTGCGTTATTTAGCAGGACTGGGATAGTTAAGGTCCTAGAAAAGGTTAACTTCAGTTGTTCGCTATTCAATTGCCTTCTTAGCCTACAGGAGCAGCGGTTGGCAAGTGTTATTCTTCATTTGGTCTCAGCGCTGGTGTCGTTGTATGAATATAAGCGGAGGCTAGGTAGACAGAGTCCTTAACTACCTCAAAGTTGTACCTTTAAGGCAACGTTCCAACTTCGCCGTTTCCCTTTCAAAACCCTTGAAAGCGTCACTGACATCACGCTGCGTTCTTTTGATTTTGTCAATGTCGTCGGCCTATGCGAATGATTTGGCAGACTTCTGACAGATTATTCCTCTGGTGTTGGCGCATAAGTTTTGCACTATTCTCCCAAGAACCATAATAAAGAAGTTGCACGACAGCTGCGTCGCCTTGTCTGAATCCTCTTTTGACATCAAAGGTTTCAACGAGGTCTTAACCGACCTTGATGACACAGCGTGCATTCCCCCCTGTAACAGCAAATGAGTTTTTTTTTGCTGTTGGGTATATCAGTGGCTTCGTTGTTGATGGGCTCATTTAAAGAGCTAACGAGAGTTCTTACAAAAGGGAGAGTCTGGGAAATATGCAACACTGATCCTTTCCTTGCTGGTTCGATCTTTCAGTGTCTGCAATGTACATATGCCTTGTACGCAGCATAGGGTCACAATGTTAGCTGTCAACACCTCTTTTGGATGTCTTCCAAGGTGGTTACCAGCCTTGATCTGATAAACGCGGAGTTCAAAGCCTCACCTTCTGCCTGGCTATCACTGTACACCATAATTATCTTCCCTACGCTGAAGGAGTGGTTCATTCCTAGAATTTTACACTACACCCAGGCTCTGTACCGACGTTTATTTGGAAATTGTCGCTGCAGAAAGCTAGTTTCTGTTTGGTTGTGACTTGTTGATTCTTCCTGTAGTTTCTGCCAGGAATTCTGATATTAAATCTCCCGTCGGTAGCAAGTGTCGGAGTCACGCAGCCGTTTTTTTTTTTTTTTTTGCCTGGTAGTAGTTTCCCAGGATAGGATGGAGGCATGACCTCCAGTTTTGGAGCGACCCTCCTTGTAGTACATATCCAGCAGAATGAGATTTAGCACGGTGTCCAATACCGCTGTGCCGTTCTAATAGATCCTGTGATTCCGATGCAAACTGTTCTCTAGATCTTGGTGAGCTTTGAAAGATGATAATTCCTCTCAAGTGCTGTCCCGCGACGTCTTATAACAGATGGTTTAAAGCCTCAAGGATTGCTGAAAAGTTTTTTGCATGTATGGAAGGCTACACCATGCTTTTTTCCAGTTAAGTTTGGGCACATAGCTTGCTCAAAAAATCGATTGGAGTAGGGGTGAAATCAATAAATTTTAAAGCTTTAATCGTCTTTTAACGAATTATAATGAAATAAAATTTAAAAGCTAATTTGCTTGTACCATACCATAACCATGTTGCGATTAAAATCAGTCCACCCAATGTTGGTTTAATAAACACTATAAAAGTTCCCCAACTTAATCAAGCGCTTGGATCCTTAACATAAGTCAAAACTAGCCAACTAAACTCCTTCTCAACCTATCAAAAGATGAATAATGTGTATCATCACTTTATAATTTTCTTTCAAGAGCTGTTAGAAAGTTTGACTTCAAATACCACATCCCAGCTCTCATAATTATGAGCCCCCTCGTGCCTTCCCACTACCTGGTGCACACAATTCAATTCTTCTTTGGTTGCACAAACTAATAAACAATACACAACATTAATTTTAAAACAGGACATCAACAAAATAAAAAGAAAAAAGCTGGAACAAAATCAGCGCAAGGAAGCTCTACCAGATGAGTGCACATGTAGTGCATCTATATGGTTTCGTTTGTGATCTAATAGCATCTCTCTTCACCCTACTTATCAGCTTTATATCTTTTCATATGAGTAGAACAACAAGCATTAATTATCCTTCCGGCATATGAAATAGTCTCATGGTGCACATTGCAAAGTTAGTTATGTGCGAGGAACAAATAGAAAACATGTTCCCAACCGCTCTGCATCATGAATTCCATGGGAGCGTACATGCTCAACGCTATTGTCCCTAACACTTTGCTAATGCTGATGCAACAGAGCGTTCACGGATATGACTAAAATCCCAGCTGGAGCTTTTTCCCAACATCGCGATGAAAAGCCACATGAATTATGGTAGCTCCTCATCGTCTGTATAATTAGTTCATAACCAGCAGGAAAGGAGAGCCCGCCATCCTCCACTGGCGATGGATTTTCCGTCAACATCGCGAAATTCCTCCACACAGGTAGCACCAATGTAAAAGCCAGAACTGCATCGTGATGAAGGCTTTCAGATCCTATATCCTTATTATATTCCTCATATGCAAGGCGAGCATAAACCATTTGTCCGGATGACCTAGTTTCGCCGGTTTACGTGTGCATATTTTTTACTTTTTTTTTATAATTAATATTTAAGCATTAAATTTTTAATTATAACCTCTCTCGCTCTCTCTTGATTTCGGATTGGAAGCAAGGATAACACCAACAGCACCGAAATCAATGACGCGCAGCATACGCAAGAATGGATCCCTGACGATTGTTTAGCTTTCCTTGGTTGAGATTATACCAAAGCACCTCTGATTTGCCTTCTGCCATAATTCATTTATAATTCAAAGTGTTCAATGTTAGCTTTGGCGCCAGAGAATTATTAAGCACGTTCTATGCTGTGCAGATATGAGGATATTCTTAAAGGATAGCTGGGTAAATTGAATTAAGTTTCCGTGATTTGAGAAAACATTTTGTGGGGTGGTATTTGCATTTTAAAATTTTTTGCGGTTGGATTTCCTGTGGGATTATACTTTGGGTGAATAAAGTAGCTCAAGGTAGAAGTGATGGAATATTCAATTTAGGGGATTAAGAGACGTCTGTTTTAAGTAGGTACTTAAAATTGATTAAGTTTGTCAAAGGACGTCGATATAAATGAAAAGCAAATGCAAGGTAATGAGTTATGCATACATACGAGTTTGTGTATGTCCCAAGTACAATTAATTGTCAGTAATTGAACGTATAGTGGGAAGGTTCTTAAGTGTAAAGAGCATAGGTGCAAGTGCGCTGCATTGTGGGACTCCAGTTTTGGCTCTGTTTTGTGAAGTAGAAGATCTCGATCTGCGACTATTTTCACGCTTAAAACTCTACAAATAACACACTTAACTGAGTCAATTTATAAGGGTCCATTTTAAATGGCAGATGTTTTTCTATGTTCTGACACTGCTCTTGGAGCATAGGGGCTCACTGTATTACCATCGTTGATTGTCATCTCTCGCAATAATTTTCACTTCATTTCACAATTCTCGAGCATTCTTTCAGCTTTGTTGTCTTCCACATTATTTTCGATGCGGTTCCTGCTCTCCCGAGGGTTAAATTTTAAGGCTGGTCCTGCAGATTATTTCGAGGTCTTTTTGGAGTGTCCAATTCATATACATTCAAAACTATGTCTTACATCCCTTCAATAGCATTGTTGGATTGAAAATTCGCAGCTTGGTACGAGTATAAAAGGCGGTCTCTAGACTTAGCTTTTCCTATTCTTGCGTCTAAATTGTAGACACAATCATTCCAAGGTATCTAAAGCTTTCTATCCTCGCGATGTCTGCTTCTGTGGCTCTAAGCTTCCAAAAGCTTGATTTTCAGCCCTACCTTGTCGAATCCCTTTACTATGTCGTTAAGTTCCTTATACATGTCTGAGTGATTGGTTAACAACATTGTCCGCAAAGATAAGATCTTCAAGATGCTCTTGTAAAATACATTGGATGGCCCTCTGAGGGTTTTGACCAATGGAATCGAGAAAAAGATTGGTGAAACTCTGGTAGGCTTAAGCATATCAAAAAGAGATCTATTGCCACAAAGTTAAAAGCTTATAAAAATTAAAAACTTTTACTGATGGGATTCTGGGATTGAACACAGAGTCAGATGGGATGGATGAAGCTCGACCTGTGATTCACAGGTCTTGAAATCAGTACTCCTGACCCTTGGTGGGGTCGAACAGTAACCACGCTACCCTTGCTATATCCGTGTAGTGTGTGGATTAACCGACGTCATTCCAATCTTTTTTGTTCTTTCTTCCGGGCAGTCGTCGAGATATGAGCTGCCATAGTCTTTATCGGGACTGTCTCTTCATCCTCTTGACTTGCGACTGTCTTAACGCGATAGTCCTTAAAGAGAGTCTACACCGGGTGGGACGGTGAGAATAACGCTCTTATTGTGGCCTTATCTCCAATATCTTAGGTCTACAATTTTGAATAGCAAGTTGCACATCAGCCACTTACAAGGAATACCACATGAAAGAGGATGTTCAATCAAATAAAAATTATGGTGTCTATCTCGGCGACAAATCCTTTGGAAAATGCTCATCGCTTTCAATGTTTGCCTCTGGCTGTTGAAGTGATACCCTCATGTGGTGAAGTAACAGATTTTCAATGTCCCATAAAATAATTGGGGCTATAGAGTCCACGACCCCACATCTCATTGTCAATAAAATCGCCTCAAGTTGCCCCTAAACCTTTGTCGTAGTTGTGTTAGCCTTCGAGACCCTTCTCTGGAGCGCCTTAAGAACAAAACGCAAAGTACTTAAGTACTAGCACTTGAAGTTCATCTAAACATTTTTAGATTTCCCAAACTTATATTCTCTTCACACAGGATATCCTTGGAATCCTCTCAAGAGAGAAAGGACACATGTTTTTTTTTTTTCGAAGCAATTTTCCCAGACAGAAAAGTTTTTATGAAACTTTTTATCTTCCTTACTTTTGTCCTTTTCCCACGCCAAACATCTGCCTGCACAAAGTGTTGGTGACAAAAATCTTCAACAAGGACTTCCTTTGTTTAAGGTCATCCCCATACAATCATCTTTAAAAAGGTGAAACTAACAACAATCGTGTTGTGGGGGGTGGACATTGGAAGACATCCTGTTTTGTTCTTATCTCTCGTCGAAAAGTCCCAAAACCATAAAGGGTTACCACAGAGAGAAAAGTTCAAATGTTCAAAGGATAACCGAACTACGAAGACATAACAAAGGGTGTCAAAACCAGACGGGTGGAATTTATCACCACCCAGCAGTTGGGTTTACGCTTAAATTTCTAAAGGATGTTTACCCAATCAACCCCCAAAGTGCATGAAATACATCAAGCACTAAAGAAACATCCTGCATTCAATGAACGAAAGGATAACAACGCGTTTGCATTTTCTCAAACATTTTCGTACATAACATAGCATCCTTACAGAAAGCAAACTTTGCCGTTTTACTGTTTACCTAAACACTTTTCTCTCTTCCAAGGACACTCTTTCCTCATTATTATCCTTGTAAGTGGTGGAAAACGAAAAAATGAATCTAATTTCCTTGTTTGCTTACCTCCCCAAAAATAGTTGCAAGGATAAGTCATTTGCTTCCGTAGCACGTGTGGAGATGGGGGACAAAAAATACATCTCCTTTTTGTCCTGGAATTTAATAATAATCGTCTTTCTTTTTCCTTCTTTCAGTGCTCGATTGTCAAGTCAGCGAATGGGGCCAATGGAGTGAGTGCGACAAGAGCTGTGGTACTGGTATGATGACTCGCAGCCGAACCGTCCTGCAGCCAGCACAGAATGGAGGCAAACATTGCCCGTCATTGGTGCAGAAACGTGGTTGTCAAGGGTTCCGTTGTCATGGTCATCACGATAGGAAGGTCCTGCGAGGTAAGTGAACTTGTCTTTGCTATTATTTTCCCATTTTCAATTATGTCCACTTGGGTCTTGGAGTAGAAACGACATGCGGTTTTCCGCACCATTTTCCAACGATGAAAAATGTTGGCTTTTGAGGAAAGCGGATGTCCTTTTTTCCAATTAACTGAAGAGAATGAGGAAATTGTTTCCATTTAATGGGGATTTATTTATTTATTTTTTTATTTTTTTTATGGCTTCAAGATACTTGGGGAAATTTAATACGTTTCATTCAGGACATAAGCTGGTAATATCTTTTTATCCTTATAAGAGTGGATCAAGGTGAAGTGGTTGCTTTTTGTTCTTAGGGGGGATGATCTAACATCAAGCTAATGCATCAGTTATAGCGGGAAGTCGGGTTGCCCTTTGTACAAGGACGATGTAATGCGAAATGTGATATCACTCTCGCAAGTGAACACATAATTCACTTAAATAATAACCCATTGTTGTAGGCCTTCGTCGGCTTTGGGAGGTTTCAGTGGCTGCTGTAAAATTCTTTGTTTTTCCGCAGACTTTTGGGTACTCTTTGAGGTAGTGATGAGGTGCTTCTTTCTGAGAGATTTCGTCCCTTTTCATTTTTTCTTTCAGGAAAACGTTTCTTTTTTTTAATTCGCTTTTCGAGGGGTTTCATCCCTTGGTGGGGACTATTGAGTCGCTACTTTCTTCATAAAAAATATTTGTCTGTGAAATTCCCGGAAATCTTTGAGTTAAATGTTGCATTTTGTGCCTGTTTCTCGTCAAAACCTATGTAGGTCCTTGTTTTGTTTTTCGCTTGTGGCTAGTGGTGTGTTTCTGGAGAATTTACTAATCAGGTGCAGTTTGTTGTTTCTGTAGGAACTACATATCTTTGATTTGCCTTGATTCACTGCACCATACTACAATCTGAAGTACTGTTGATCATGAGTTGTAAGATTTCGAGTGTGGACAGGAATAAAATTGTTTTAATAGATGTCGTTGAAAGTTGTATTCATTTTGTTCAATTAAATCGGCAACAAACAAAACACACTCAGAACATACCCTTGATTCACCACTTCAGTTTCAAGTCTTCGAAATTTCAAAACCGTTTCATTTAGTTGTCAAAATTCAAGTTTCGGAAAGGTTTGAGCCATGTGCTGCCTTAAAATCGCTGAAAAAGATTCATTACCGATGGTGCCAAATATTGGCTAATTTCAGAGCATCTTTCCGAATTTTCTGATATACAGTGTTGGACAATAAAATAAATTCACTTGAAGCCCTTGAATATATGGCTCTATTTTAACCATAAAAAAATCTTTTCCTAAAAAAACTTCTCTCAGCGTCAGTCTTGTTGGAACGTTCACGCCAACGGCATTTCATCATCTGCATGTGGATAACCTTATGGTGTCGGGTATGTTTCTATATGTTTCTTTTATCATAATTCCATCGGTAAATCTTGAAGTTTTGTATATGGGATTGACTGCATACTAAAAGAAACATAGCCATACCATAATGTCTCCACCACCATGTTTGACAGTCTTTGTGATGTACCGTGGATTGAATTTCGTGTAGGGTGGATATTTCGCCTTTTTCGGATGCCCTAATCATCGGACCAAATTTTGTGCTCAGAATCGAAAATTTTTTTTTTTTTTTTTTGACAAGTGGAACCTTCTTGGGTGATCTAGATTGAAGATATGACTCAGCTAGTCTTCTCTTGACAGTCCTTGCACTGATGTGGATGTTGCTAACTTTTAATATATTTATTTTTGCTTCCAATGCGATTAAACGGTCCGTTTTCTTGGTTGTTTTTCGTGGACGTCTTCTGTTTCCTTGCGATGTTTTGGTTTTTAATGCGTTTGCACCATTTTAGTGCGAATACCCCCTTTCTTAATTTTTTTAATTAATTCGTTCTTCTCATCCGAACAATGCATTTCTTGATTGATTGTGTTGAAGGCTACTCCGTATTTATTTTTTAGTCCATCACTGTATACATACATACATATGTCTAGCTTTTGCCCAGAGCTAAAGTGTCTACATCTTTTTGGGAGTCAAATACCTCGATAACGGTGTCTCTTACAATTCTATGTTTATACTCTTTTCGACATGAATGTCAAAGTTTTAATTTCGGTATCCGAATTTAATGGATTTTTAGTCTGAATATGTCGGAATCGGTACGCCCTAGACATTTATCGTATATTGAAAGTGGATTTGAAGTTCGCAACAAAACTTTTCAAGAAATTTTAAATTTTCTACAATGTCCGTCTCATGCTATAAGTACTAAAAATCTTTATTTTTTTTTTGTGATTCAGGATTTCCAAATTTTAAACCTGAAGTGCCAAAACTTCAGACAATTACACGAAAATTTCGGTTCGAGCGGATATATTTTGAAAATTGTGTATTCTACGATTCGCTGTTGAAACTCTATGTAACACTGATGAAAAATTTTCTTTGGTAGGAATTTCGGACGAATTTAATGAATTTTGGGGTCAAATATTGTCGAAAACGGTTCGATTTAAAAGTTTTCTGAGATTGGTAACCAATTTTTCGAATTTTTCGCAACAAATTTACGAAGGTTTCAACAACTCAAAATCTGGAAGAACCTTCCATGACTATAACCAAATTTCATACACAGTCCACCGTCACCGATACCATCTTAATTTGTGGAGATAAAGGTTAAAATCCACCCAGGACGGATGTTATTCGAAAACTGAAAGGCAGGTGTTATTTTTTCGGATATTTACAAATTTGGCTGCCCAGTTCCTGATTCAAACGATTGCCAACGAAACCACGAGCAATAGATTTTCAACCCTTCATCCCTGCATGACAAACTCTTGATTCGCCTTTAAAACATTAAAAACCGTTTTGCTTGTGGAAAAAACCTGTGAAAAAGCTGTCATCACACCATTACCAATTTTCCGCCATGTCGTCATATTAAAAGAACCTTCGACATTTAATCCAAGTTTCCTGCTGCGTAACAGCGTAACTATAAAGTTTCTCCCCAAAGTACTCCGAAAATAGTCTCATTACCGTGCATGAAATTACAAAAGTCACTTCCTCATTCTCGCCTTCTGCATCCCGTAATGACACATTTGTCCTTGACCAACCACACCTATTCACTGTCGTTGAGGGGGCGTATACGTAACATTTTCCCTTGTTCCGCGCTGGTAATAGTTCAACGATGAGAAGGCGTATACGCAACGTCTAACTACCTCATGAGTGGTAATTACCTACTTAACTTTAGAATTGCCCATTTCCATGTTAAAATCCATGTTTTATGCTGCTATTCTGCTATCCTGTGCGTGAGTGGGGCGGGTAGAGAAAAAATGAAAACACTGAAATAATTTTCACGCCATAAAATTTGCATTTCTCCAGCTAGATGCGAAAATTTATCAGCGCCCAGCCATTTTCTATCTTACAAGCAAGGGTCCAAAACGGTACTAAAGCTAATTGGGTTCTTTGTTTATTATTCATGGTGTTGTTGTTAACTAGCAGGGGTAGCTGAGCTGATGACGATGTACCTATGTACATACATATTACCCTTTCGGGGCTAACTAAAATAAATAATTTTCTCACTTTATTACAGAGATGGCACTCTTACTGCCAGCGGCATTGTCAAGGAATCGCCACGCCAACGATAGCAATGACATTCGACGGAATCTACGATTACGCTATAGGGACTCGTTTAAACACAACCGAGAGCACGAGTGAGTAAATTATAATTTTTACTTTAAAAAAAACATATTTCCTTCTAAAGACCTCATGGATGTGGTTTGATCCTTTTTTTATACTTCGCGAGGGGGGAACCTCATGCACCCCATCACCTTTTTATATTTGCATAATCCTTACGAAAAAGAGGACCCGGCGATGTGGGGAAATATATTTTTATAGAGAGTGTGAGAGGAGTTTACAACACCCAAAGGACATTTGCCTTCTTTTTGCTCGTTTGGTTTTTTCTTTGGTTTTTTTTTTTGGCCAGGTAGGTAACGCCACTTTCTTTCACTCTGTGCCTGAGATTAGCCTACGTAACAGTGAAACGTTTTATGCCAGTTCCCAGCACTTCAACACTGTTCAGGTATAAAATGTAATGGCGACTTAAAGACTGATTTGCATGCGACAATAATGGCGCACGGATGAAATGTCCTTTTTTTTTGCGTGAGGCTTGTTAAGGAAAACACATTTTGCAGCGCCTCTGGTGGAATGGAAAATTCGTGTAATGTGAAAATTATTAACTTTGTTAAATTCACCAGAGAGAAACAGAGATAGAGAGATATAGAGAAAGAAAGTGAATTTTGATTGAGGTATGGTAGGACTTTGTTATGACTGAATGACAAGGACGATGATGGCAATTTGATTTGCATTTATTTTCTCTGTGTGCCTGTATAATAGAGGGAAAATGGTTTCCTCTACTAAGGAGAGAAAATTAAATTTAAATTGAAGGTCATCAAAGTTGAATTGCTTTACTCTAGCTAGATAGAGAGAGAGAGTGAGACAGAAAGAGAGAGAGTTTATTAAGTAGAGAGGTTGGAACGTTTTAATAGCGGCAAGGATCTGAGCATATTTTAGGCGGTGTTTTAATTTGTGTACTCTGCCGCTGGTACAGTGATAATGTTTTACGCTGTTTTGTCAAATTCATTAACCGTAAAGTTTTTCAGTACGCTTTTATAAGGGAGGTAACAAAGCAAAAAGCTTGTTTAATGATGTTAAGCGTTGATGGCGTAGTTTCAGTTTGATCGCCTCTAATTCATGTTAACTATTGGGAGCAATGTTATTGTGTCTTGTTAATGAGATGTTAGTTGGGTGATGCTCAGGGCTTGAGAGAGAGTTGTAAACATAAGATAGGATCAGGTAGTAAACCTCGAAGTACCACAGGAGACACAATTGGAGCCTGCAGCTTTTATATTCCTTTTTTACGTGCTGTTTATCGGGTAGGTTTGTACCTAACCATCTTGGAAATATTATTCTTGAACATTTTCTCAAAGGCAATAAAGATTATACTCCCATTTGTCGCATTTGTTCTCCACATGTCCAGTAAGCTCTACGCCACACAGAACTCTGGAATTTTTCTGTTCCCTGACCTTCATAGTCGATGAATATTGAATGATCTAGACGATTGACCTTTAACTAACTTCAGGAAATTTATTGCAACTTGCTTACGCTTAGAGCTACCGATAGTAGACATTGCCTACCACTTAGGCCTAAATAGGTACGCAGAATGCAAGAGATTCACAGTTTCATACCACTGGTATGGTATGGTATGCAGCTTCAACGCAGACCTTTTGGTTCATTGTGATTCGCTATAAATTATGGTACCATCTCTTGTTTTGTTGTCTTCCAGTCTGTTCGCTTGAATCAAACCAACCTTTCAGAGTGGAATATGTTCCAGATCGTCCAGCCCCTCTAAAAGTCTGTAGCGGAAGTGGTAAATTTGAAGATTGGGACAATTACACAGCAAGTCTTTCTCCTGTGTCATGACAGTTCCTGTAGTAATTGCGTTTATCGCAATGTCCAGTTAGTGCACCTACCATGATATGGATTTCTGTTTTGTTCATTAGAAAAAGTCTTTTTTTCGTTTACAGTTGGCCAAAAGAAGGCTTTGAAGTCTATTTTTCTGTTTAGTAGACCAATAGGGATAGGTACCGATGCTGACCTTATTTAATGCTGACCTTTCTATATGCCTATGTCCGGGAACCCAGCAGAGAGTGACTTTAGTGCGGCATATTTTATAGTTTGTCGGCATGCAGAGACTATTCGACTAGATCGAATTTTCTAGTCTGAGTACGAAGATTGTGACTTTAGATGGGCTTTGCATGTATGGTCAGTGCTGCTCTTGCAATAACGAAGTCTTCAGCTTAGAAGATACTACAGTCATCGCTGGTGTTTAGTGATCTACAGAAAGCTTAAGCGCCGGTTCCTATATCCATTGTTTTTGGATTACTACAGTAGATTGGTGGTTAAAATCGAATGGCTGCACTATTTGTATGCCATTTGTTCATTAGGAATTTCTAGGAATACTTACGACTATTTAGTTAGTGCTACAGTTCAGTGAGAAGTTGGGCCTCTAAGATTACATCTGATTAGAAATAATACACACGAGAGTGTTATTCAATCCTTAAGCTTTACTCTTCGAAGGAGAGCCTTGGGCCATTACTATTACATAGCTACAAGTACTTAGCTTTATAATTTAGCCCTTCTGTCGAAAGGGAATTTTTTTTCTTATTTTTTCAGTTTCTGTTTAGCGCCGCCTTTGTCTTACTCGGCGAATTTGAAATGTATAAGTTCTAGCCAACGTAGAATGACTAACTTGCCCCGCTTCTTCCCTTTCAGCTTCATTTGCTGAGGAAAGTGAAGGAATGAATATATGAGATACGAGGTTCCGCGGGAATGGATTCAAAACCTACCCCTGTTGTACCCCTCCTGTCAGAATCCGTTGACCCAAGCAGTCGGTCACTATTTTCATGATGACTGCTTGTCCTCTCTCATTATTCGAAGTAAGTGCGGTATGTGTTTTCAGTTGGCCGACTTTATAGCGTTTCTGACATACAGCGTAATGATAGGAAAATGCGTGTACCGTAACTCCTTCCTAGCTAGTCTAATGGCTAGTCATTTTTGAAATCGTAGCTCTTTTTTATGAGGATATTATCTGTCCTTAACTCAAAGATCTTAGGTGCTTAGTTCAATGGAACGATTCAAGACCATCAAAGTTTTTAGTATCAAATACTTACTGAACCGGCGCCATTATAGTTCATTGCTTCACCCAAACAACTCTCCGAAAACACGTCCCTGTGTATCAATCAAAATCATTGCCAATTAATTTGTTTGTTCTTAATATTATACGCGTGTTGGTAGTTACTTTCCTATATTTGGACACAAATCTGATTAATTGGTGGAGTTTATTGATGAACCAATTAATTGGTCTTCACAAACAGAACCATTTCTGGAAATCAACTCCTCCGCTGTGTACTGTGCGATGCGAAGCACAACTCAATAAAAGCCCAGTCCTACCTAATTCACATGCTCTTCCAAAAGATGTTCCATCGTGTGCGCTCCCCGCCCCATAAAAGCCTTTGAATAAATGACGAAAGTGAATTATTGTATCGTTCCATCTCTGTATTTGGAGCTCTCCCTCTCTGTCCTACTTCGTTAGAAACAAGACAATACTCCATAATTTATTCATTCCCCATTACTTTGTGGAATAAATGTAGTTTTCTATGAGTTATATGGATGAATCCCATTAACCCTCGCTCTCTCCCTTCAGCTGAATATCCTTGTCACTTACCCTATCCATTACCAATTACTTACCCCTCTAGACATACACAATATCAGTAGAAAAAAAAGGAGGATTCTTAACATCTATTGACAGTTTCATAAGGATCAATATCCCCCATATCTCCCACATACACTTACATACATATCAGAGACAGAACACATTTATTGCTACAAAGAGCAGAAGCCATCTTAGGTATGTGAAAATGTTATGGTATCCTTGTTTGGGAAGAGGAAAAAATTAAGTCCTCGAACCGGAACTCAATCTACGGTAAATCAATGAGAAAATGGAAAGGTCGCCTGTCCAATTAAGTTGTGTGTTTCCTCAGTTGCGAGTTGGCGAAACGAGGATAACTACTATTTTCAGGATGAATCAATGGATTTTCCAATTTCATAGAAAGATGGAAGGCAGTGTACCCATCCCCAATTAAAATAGCAACACTGAAGTGCCTCCACCAAAACAACAGCAACAGTAGAAGGATCTATCAGCGTGACATGGATTTTCTTCATTCAATTTGAACCGACGCAGACGAAACACGGAATGAGTTAGTCAGGACCTTTGGATGTTTGAATGGCAAAAAGGGGGGCGACGGTGACGGCGATGTCATTGATTTAAACGCTTTTCCGTTGTTGGTTAAAGATAAATGAGAGATCCTTGTTTCAATTGCAGTAGTTTTAGGGTTGATGATGGCGAAGAGGGGAGAGACAGTTAGTTTTCATTAAAGTTTCTGCTTGTTCAACTTTAAGGATCGAATGAGGGAAGCCGCTTTAATTTTTATATGTACATGTGTATGTCTTCGAAATGTCACTTAACTCGGAGTTGAAAGATTTTACGGTGACAGAACAAGAATAGAGACTGTCGAAGGAAATTTTAATTGAAGAGGGATTCGTAAATTAATTTGGAGAATTCCAGTGAATTGTTTGGTTTCATGTGGAATGTTTGCCTTGAATGTCTGACAACAGTCATACATGTGGATTTGTTTGGTTGAAATTGTATTGTCGAAGCGGGAGTAATACGGATTGAGGATACATTCAAATGATCGACTTGAAGTAGCTTAGCTCTTCGTCCTCAAAATGTGCAAGTCATCCCCAAAGCTTTTGCAGATGTTCGTCATCACACGGTGATGCAATGAATTACAAAAAAAAAACATTTAAACTGAGAATTTTTCCTGTCACCAGGACAATAGTGAAGGTAATCACGTGTAAGTTATCTTCAAGTCGTATGACCACACTCTAAAGCGTTCTTCCATTGAACTGTTAGTTCTACTAACTTTGCTTCTGTTATTATCCAGTTGTGAATCCTCATTACTAATATTGAGAACAGTTACGCGCGTAGTCCTTTAAAGTAATGTAACTCTAAAGTATTGTTTGCCTTACTTAATTTATTTGCTTCTTAATTCTACTAGCTTTGGCGTCCTCAATTCCACTAGCTTTGTCTTTCTTTTGACTTGACTCATCAAATTCTCGTCACAATAACGTGTCAATTACTTCATTTTTATTTCATCCTTAAAGCAAGGCAACCCTCTTTTAAATCGCGTTAAGAAATTCATTGCTTACCGATCTTTTCTGTCAAGGATACTTTCATCGTATTACCAGTCCCAATAGAGCTGCAAAATATTCCCTAATCAACTTACAATTCACCAATTCCTTTCACAAAATATGGTCCCAAAAGGGTTACCCTTCAACCGAACACAATCGGCACATGAAAAAGGACGACAGAGTTGAATTTAACGGGCGGAAATAATTAATCAATTGGTCCTTTCTCAAGGAGAATAAAAATGTTTCATTTATTCCATTGGTTGTCGCAATAAATAAATTTTAAACACCATGTCTCGGTGTAAGTTCGTCTTAATATACGCACAATAAAAAAAAATTAGATAAATAATGCGCCCATCTCCGTTGTCCTTCGATTCTTATCAATTGACTGCTTGTTGAAAAAGGACCAATTCAAGTGAATGAATATTTTTGTCCCATTTCATTAATTTCGATTTATTTTTATTATTACGAGAATTATTCCTCTCCTTTATTGAAGTATGTCTTGTCATCTGGAAATGAAGAATAATTTAATTAATTCCTTGAAAATGAAGGGAAAATCCTTGAAGGGAATTTTATTTTAACGTTGAACGCCATCAAAAACTGAATAAGAAAGAACTGACGTAGCTCAAAAGTTTCACTTAAAAAGTTGAGAATTCTTAAAAGGATTCTACATAGGTACTATTGTATACAGGAAAAAGTGATATTTTTAATGTAATAAAGTAATTCTACATAAAAAAATGTAGACAGTAATAAAAAAAAAAGGGGCGAATGTCCTTGCCGTATATCAGCACCGGAACGTAACTTAAAAATTAATCACCAAAAGCAGTGAAATCACAGTGTCTCTGAAATCTTCTAATTTCTGAAAACTTTCTTACGTCTATACGTGCACGATTATGTTGCCGTAACGTTAAGCGTTTCATAGATACCGTAAGAGATGCTATCAAAAACTATAATATTTCAGTAGATCAAACCACCTAAGGTGAGACTACCCTTTACGTCGTTGCGTAACATAACGTAGAAAAATCGAGGAAGTGCTTGGAATTTTTACTAACCAATCTATAGAACCGTCAACCTAAAGCATTTTTAGGCACCCCAACGGAGAATCCAAAGAATTCCAATATCTAGTGCTGAAATTATGGTTCTTACTTAGAACCTCCACACAAACCTTATCACTTACTTTCTATTATCTTACATCACGTCTACGTAATCTGACATCCAATTATGTCTTTTTATTAAAACTCTAATTCGTTTGTCGATATTTTTTCGCTCTTGAGGTATTTTTATCTAACGAAACTAATTTGCTTCTAATTACCCAACGATTTCTTTCCTTTTATTTTTTTTTAAACGAACAACATCAATCGAATGAAAGCACAAAAAAAAAACAAGGACATTTATGTCACGCTCTGATGACCAGAGAGACTAGCTAAAGGATGTTTTCAGTTCATAAATTTTCCTTCCTAATTTTTCTGTGTCCTTTTTAGCTGCTCTTTGTTTGAATGTTTTCGTTTTTTTTTTGTGTTTCTCTTCTCCGAACATTTACAAAAAGGACACTTGTAGATAGAAGAAAAAATGGTTTAATTTGCCTAGCAATGCAGATGTCCTTTTCGTTTGTTTTTTAGGACATTCTATTCTGTGGCACGTTTGTAGCAAATGGCAGATGGATAGAAAAAATGTCATTTAGATACAGAAAAAAAAAAAAAATAAACAAGCATCCAACGAATTCTGTTCAGATTATTGCCTATGATTGGGAGGCGAAAAAAAGGACTCTGTATGGAACTACTGCGCCTTACCCTATAATTCACAGAGGGGCTCCATCACCCTTTTTTGAGTTTGCTGGCGCCTCGTGCTGTTTTATTTGTTGGGTTACTTTGGTTACTTTGGTGTGCGCTTGTTGTTTTGTTGAAGTATTGTGAGGCTTTATCGGAGATGTTTTTTATGTCCCTCTCTCTTCGGTTTGTCAAACGTTCGTCCTCATTTATCACTTACAGTGGAGAGAGTTATAATGTGTTTAGACGGAGGGGCAAAAGTATAACTTGACAGCCATTATTCAAAAGAAGGACAGTTTTTTGAGTTATGAAGCAAAACAAGGATACAATAAAAAGCCCGATATTCTGAGTAGGATGACCCCCTAATACCATCCACTGTGCGAGGTGTATCTCTATACAATTTACGTTTAAATACAGTCTACTCGTTAAGCTAATTTCAGCTTTTGATGAAGCGAAAGAGGTTCCTGCTATCTGTATATATCAGATCGCCTAGATCATTGTAATAGAACACACTTCAATAATTTGAAAGACCAAGGGAAAGAGAGATTTACTTTAAGCCTCTACCAACCCTGTCATTGGCTTTTGAGTCTCGGTATGGAGTTAAATCGAATCTTCCTCTAAAAATACGCCTTTCTCCCAGAATGATCTCTCAGGGATGTTGACTTGGAAATTGTTGTCAAAGTTTAGACAGGGAACGGTGTAGTCCATGTTTTCGGAGAGATTTTTAATTTATTCAGAATGGAGGCGGGACCAAAAACTGTTCTAGACCTCTCTGCGAACGGAAGCACTAGCAACCTGCTGAAAATATTGAGGGGTGAAACAGAATTCCCAGTGCTGCAGATCAGAGTTGCACAGACAAGCTAATCGTTAGACTTAACTCAGATAATCTCGGTTTATGGCTTTATCTAAGACTGTCCACCAGAGAATCACTCCGTACGTGAGTATCGGTCTTATTGCCGAGATATAGAGCCAGTGAGTTATGCGAAGTTCCAAACCTGAAGCTACTGTAACTTCCTTGATTGTTGAGTTTCCAGTTTAATTTTTCATCCAAAATAAGGCTCAAATATTTGACTTTGTTAGAGAAAGTTAGGCTTACTACACAATTAGTAAGAGGGTTGGCGAACGGAATTCTATATTTCCTTGAAACGATTACAAGTTCAGTTTTGTGAGAGTTCACAAGCACCCTTCACCAAACTGCCCATTTAATCCGCATCTTTCAAGCGTTTTGTTGAAGATCTCTTAGAGTGCTTTCCCGTGCGTCGCACATGAACACGTATAAACCTTAATGTTGCGTCGCTCATGGAGTTGGCTACAGACCGCTCTATTTTGGATCACGTCATCATTCTTTGGGCCAATAATTTCCTGACCCAATCCATCAACTTGAATTCTTGAAACGCCCTGCTGAGATCAGTTTCATAGACATCCATTCATCAGACATCCTGCTCTTCGAGGTATGAAATTCGACTAAACTACATCCTGCTCGGAGAGTTACTCCTTTTCATAGCAACACCCACCAATCACATCTCCATCACCTTACTGCTCTGAACCCTATTCACGTTTTCTCCATTCATACCTTATCACTTTAAACATTCTCTCTTTCTAATTAATTACCCACCAATAATTCATCAGAGAGCTAGTTAGCAACGGAGAACATACCGAGGAAATGTAATTACCACATTCCATACCATTAATCTCGAAGCAAAAGGAAACGGAAAGCACAACTGTGGCAATAAAAATATCCACAAAATAAATTATCACCAAAAAGTTTTAATGTAATTTTCTTGGCCCAGAATGAAAAATGCCTCCTTTTACCTCTACGATCCAATATATTCTGTTCCATAAACTACGAATGGTAACACACAACGGGCGACAATTTTAATTCCTCCTCCAGAATGTCCTTAAATCAATTAATTACCCCCTAAGCCGATTATTGGAATGGGAGCTTCTCAGAAAAAAAAAAAAAGGAGAAAAGAGAAACTTTTCCAATAAAAGAGCAACGAACACATCACCAGGATGCAGATGATGGCAACTCGTGCGGGGAAACGCAAACGAAGAAGACAACTTAAGTACGCAAATTAATTTTCAGCCAAAATTATGATCCAAGTGGTGAGCCTGCTCCCTTTGGAACAGCAGATTCCAAGCAATTTTTGATTGCGACGAGGCTTTGGATCAAATTTGTTCAACGAACCGAACTGGAGATTTTATTTTTTTTTTTCATCTTTCGTACAATGGCGCTGCTTGTGCTCCCCCATGTATCCTTCTCTCAGTCTTGGTTAATCCATTTTAATTTTGAAGATCATAAAATTACACAAGCAGGAGGATAATGGATTTTTTTGTATTTTTATATAAAATCGATTAAAGACATGTTTCCTCAAGTCGTTGGTTATTTTATTTTTATATTTTGTGAAATTAATTTCGGACCGTGGAGGTGGGGGGAAGAGGTGGTTTATTGTTGCCGCACTTGGGTTTAGTTCCTCCACTTTTGAGAGGAATCTCCCTCTCAAATGGTGATGAGGAAGAAAATAATGTCACACAGTACGAAACCGTAAAAATGAGGCAGATGGAAGTATGCTCTAAGTGGATTAAAATTCAATTTAACCACCTTAATCTTAACTTTTAATCTTTGGGTTGATGGTCGCCGTCTTCATGCTTCTGGAGGATGTAGATAAAATGTCTGTAATGAAGCTTCTTTTGTTGAATTTGTAATTTTCTATTACACTAACTAGGTACTGTAGGGAGATTGACATCTTAGTAAGGGTTGACTGTAGACGATTGCGATACGAAATATTCGACCTACCAGAAATTGTTGAAAATTTCATCCTTGAAACGCTTCAAATTGAATAAATAAATAACATTTTGAACAACATGACTTTTGTACCTTAAAATATAGCCCCATTTACTTTAAGCAGCTATGTACGTCATTCTTCAATTTCTATACTAATCTGAACGCAGATAGTGTTGGTTCTACTCTTAATCTCTTGCTGAAGCGATAAGATATCAATTCCACTATCGGTGTCTTGCTCAAGATTGTCCGATAGGCCTATACACCAAAAGACGGCCTCTTATTAAATGATTTCTGTAGAAGCTGCAGTGATGAAGAGAATGAGAAAACCACCCTCCATTTCTTCTGCACATGTCTAGCTTTATCTAGCCTACTCCATCTTGGAGCTCCTCTCTCTTGGAAAACCTTGGCGACCTGACGAACACACGTCATTAGCAGCTTTCGCTTTATATAAAGATCAGGTTGGTTCTTCCAGAAAATCCTTAGGCAGCTAATTTTGAACTGATAGCTATGGCTCGATGGTTAGTGCGTTGAACTACCGAGCAAGAGGTTCGAAGTTCAGAACTCAGAGAACACTCGAAAGATTTTTCGTGGCCCCACATCTCGCGAACGTCTGACAAACGTTAAAGGAATAACTGCCATGAGAAAGCTTCTCAACTTGCCTTTCGAACGATGCCTCAAACTGTAGGTCACTTTCTTTTATGTCAAAAAATATACCCGAATGGTCGCGAGAAGCTAGTGTCTAGACCACATATGTAGATATGTAGGTGTGTTGTACCAAATATTAAGCTCTGCTTCTTTTTTTGCCAGTACGTCGCCAATTGTTACTTTTGCACTTGCCAAGTACGCAATGGGAGTATCTGTACAATACAAATACGTTTACTCTATCGCGTGGAGTCAATCAGTAATCACAAACACAATCAAATGTACCACAGGGGACCTTCTTTGGGCCACTCATTATTTCTCTCTACCTAACTAAGCAAATAAAGTGTTGTTTCAAAAACTCATGTAGTTGGGCCAGATGTCACTTGCTGCCGTACAAAACAGACTGCATCAAGTTATTCCAATTTAATTTCAACATTTGCTGTTTCTGTTCACATTCATTCAAACTTTTACACAATGTTGTCTTCGCATTTGAAAATATTGAAAAGGAAAACAAAAAATTCAACAAAAATAATTGAATGGAATCGGTTAAATCCCAGAGAACTTCGACCTACTTCCCAAACCAAAAATGAACTGCCTCTAATGCAATCGATGAGTGCCCCCGAAGAAAACTTCTTTGAAACAGCGCATCACCAGCAGCATAGCACAAATATGAAGAAACGAATTCAATTTGCCTGAGTCGCCCTTTAAACTTCGCAGAACAAAGTTCGAGAGATTATTACAAATGCAACACTAGAGGCATCATTACCAAGGGCTGCTCCTACGAATGATTCCGTAATGGAAAGTCTCGAAATGTATCTTTAAATAGAATTATTATGTTTGGCTGTTCGCTTATTTTTTTTTTCGTTCTTTCACTTCATTCTTTGTCGTTTGCCTTGTCTAGCAATTTCATTAAATTTAATTCAAGTATTTCTACAGTGTAGAGAGGGATTGAAAATGAAGGAGAAGATTTGCTTAAACCCTTAAGGATTTACGAACAAAAAAAAGATTTTTTTTGCTACCAAAGGTGAAATTTAGTGTGGGACCGAGATTCCGCTCGTGTTTTTCAAGATATTGTGCCAATGATCATTACAACGAATCTTTAAGTCCTGGAAAAAGAAATGTTTTGATAGGAAACAATTAATTCACTGGGGTTAACAAGGAAAAAGCTTAAGCTGTCTGATGAGAAAATCTACCGTCATTTTTAACGAGATTACTGAGTATTCAAGATGACATCGTTAATTTAGGTAATGAAACATACATGGCTTGTTTCAACTGTTTTGAAACAACTTATCTATAAATCTGTCGTGAAGTGTTTATTTTTAAAATTTTCCCCTAGCAAAAGTTTCAAGGACAACAGCCAATTACAATGCAATTCAAACTCAAAAAGACCATCTGACGCCGAGTTTCCAACTTCCACGAAAATCCTTAATTATAATTCCTAAAACTCTCGCCAAACAACTAATTCCCGAAGCTTCTCTGTTCAGTTTTAGAGACATTTTGACAACACACAAAAATGTCCTTTCTGAAAACAAACAAGCAGTCGAGTCGATTGCTTCATTCCTCAAGCTCCAGTCGTCGTCCCCCTGTAAACAAACTATTCAGTTCAGTATTCTCCACAAAATGTGTTTATACTTTCGCCAACTTTTGGCACACAGTGACAATGTCACTGCATTTTGGCCAAACAGTTTGTCCTGGCATGCACACTACAAAAAAAAAAAAGATCTTCAGAAAATTGAATTAATGAAACACAGTCACAGACTATGTATGTTTTTCGATTTTGTTGCCAGGAAAAATGGACAAACACAACCGAAAACACACAGAACTGGCAAATGACATTTTATGCAAATTTGACAGCAGTACTACTCGTCGTGTCCTTTTGAATGTTCCACATCAACATCATTCATTTTGGTGAAAATTTCATAAATGTATGTACACAGACGGTGGAACTGCCACCAGCCACCAGCCACCAGCCACCTCATCATCAACTTTGTTAAATTCTAATGGAATTATGGTCAATTAAAAATGTTATTGAAGTATAATCTACAACCAAATTTGTGCAGGACGAATGAGGATGCGTGATGGATGGAAACACGGGCGAATGCGGCAGGAAATTTTGTAATGGGCGCATGGGGTACAGCGTTGTATCGAAAAAAAACTTCAAATTTTAAAATTAAATCTAAAACGCCTTCCGGAACAGTTTAGACTTTACGTTTGTAGTAAAAATGTTACTTATTTACTTCGATGGCGCCAAAGTTCGGGGCGAACCTGGGCCTTAACCAATGGGATTTAAAATGGTACGACTTGCTTCTTTACGGGTGATTTTTGAACTAATTATAGAAATCTTCGAATTTCGTTTCTGCATAAGTCTTTGATGAGGAACTTTACGTTTAACAATTGTCAGGCTTATGGCCACCGCAGCTTCTCCTCTCGAATCATATTCTGATCATTCAATTTAGCGGCAGTTTTTCGAGCAATGGTCGACGTACATCATGAATAATACGAACAATTTTGGCTTAGATTTGGTGAGCTACGTACAATGCAGTGATTGCACTTGGAGTAACATGGAAGGCGTATGTATAACAAAAGCACTACACCAGGTCATCCAGTCGGTCGTGGTATCTTGTGAGGAGAGAGGTATTCTACTGATTCTATCTCTTCGTTCCTGCAGCTTCTACAGTTATTACTCCGAAAAGTGTCCAGATTTGGCTTCTACCAACGACAATAGGGACTTTGATCTTTTTGCGTCGATTGTGGGTTATCACGCAGCCAACAGGGTGCTGTCATTGTTTCAGTTATATCTATGGTAACGTTATCTAAGAATAATATTTTTGGCTGCATTGAAGACCGGTAGAAGCTGCCTGTCAACAAGCATTATATCCATGTCAGAACCATACCTGGCATGTCTGTCTACTGTTTCGTTCCCTTCTACTCCCATGTGTTGAGGACCCAGCAAAGCGAGACAGTGTAATGATTGATAGCTCTAAGTTCCGTAAGGCAGTCCCTTATGCATATGTATGTAGATTCCCACAACCATTCCTCATGTCGTTTTAAATTTTTCCAACGCAAACGAAAGAAAGCGATATTTGAATGGCATGACAAATCATGCCAGGTATTACTCTCGGACGTTTATCAGGCATTCGAGAGAGGTGGGTCCGTGAAATAACTTTTTGTGATTGTTTGGAATTCGAACATCTAATGCAGTAGACTATCAACTGAGCCACGGCGCCCGCATTCGAGATCGATTGCATTTAAATTTTGAATCAAATATTAAGTGATCACACGATCTACATTGACCGTAACACGAGCTTTCTTAAGGAAAGTGGTGCATTAATACATACACAAAAGATACACCCAGAAACACCTGAATGCCTATCAACTATCAGACGAAGATCTACCATCGTCGGATCCCCTTCAGCTAGTCCAGTTCATCAAAAAAATGGACTGGAGGAAGTGCTGTAAATCGAGTGTCTAATTGACTGTAGCTCCAGGTCTAGCCAAAAATGAGCCTGAGCGAACCATCTAGGCAAAAACAAAAAGCACCCTTTAAGATGTCACAATTTCTACATACTCACCGTCATCTCTGCATCTTTCACTGCGTACACGCTTCAGTCCGGTTCGCCGTAAGATCTCATAGCTTACAAAAATCCTTAAAATTTTTCAACATCGACCTTCCAATCAAGTAATGTACAATGTCGCCTAGATTTAGATCAAAGAGGAGTGCATCTAGGGTATATCCTTGTCGTAACCCGGTGATAACTTCTTCATTACATACTAAAAAAAAAAACAATCTACAATTTCTGGCTTTTTTGTATGTTTTAACTAGTGCACCCTCTAAATAATTGTAGCTGGTCATCCTTCACAGTCCGAAACTTAGTTTTCTTCCCTTTACTACTCCGAAATGCGCCGAAGTCTATGTCTGAATTATTAACACCTCCAACCGCCTCTGATGTGTTTCCAAACTCGTTACATTTAACAAGGGCACCCCTTATTGAGCCTTGTATTCTAATAAATTGTGTGGTTTACAGCACCTTTTTTCCGCACTATCACCGATAAAATATTCAATAAATTTAATGTACTCACCAGCATTAGCACTGTAAGGCTATAAAATGGGATTCAAAACTAAAAATAATTAAGTTATGAGCCCATTATCATTTTGACGAGGATTAGATTGGTTTTGAAATGAATTTTTCAATACTTAAAGCTAAAACGAAAGTAAAACTTAAAACAAATTAAAATTAGTTCGATTTACGTATACATATGTATGTATGTATATTTGCAGTACCGTATCATGTTTTAAAGTTTAAATCTTTATTTGATTGAAAATGATTTAAGCAGGAATTGGTGACTTTGATACTTTTTTTTTTTTTTGGATTAATGTGGCAAGCTGCAAGTATGCAACCTCTCTTAGACCAGTAAGATCCATTGTGTTACCACATGGATAATCATCTCTAGTAATGAAGCGCTGGAGGCTGCTAATACTAGTATTAGCAAGTTCCCCAAGATTATTGCCTCTAAATGCAGTTTTTTACTAGCGGAGAGAGCTTCAAATGTACATAGAAGATGTAGAATAGTTTCTTCCTCCTCTTCGTCGATCCAGCTTCTACAGAAGTCGTTAGCGAGCAGGTCAGCCTAGTGGTGGGCCTTCTGATAAAGTAGTGCCCTGTAACGTGTAAGTTCTGACATCAGATTGGGTTTGATGTTACCGCGGATATGGGCGTCTATTATTTTCTCCATAGCTTTTAGAAGAAATTATGATAGACTGATCGGTCTGAAGTCCTTGAGGCTTACATGCAGGCTTTTGCCGACCTTTGGTATAAAAACCACGTCCACTTCGGTCCAGGGCTTGGGGGTGTGATCTAGATTTAGGCACCTATTGAAAATGGCAATAAGCCAGGGTAGGATCAGGTCAGCCATCAGTTGGATTTCGGCGCGGATTATACCATCTGGCCCTGCAGATTGAAAGGCTTTAAAGAATTTTGCTCTAAGTAATAAGATTAATGGCACTGATACTGCAAGGGAAGAGGTAGATTGCGCTGTATCATTGCGGCAACTGGTGGAGGGAGAATCCATTAGCAACTGACTTTGTGACTGACTGGTGACTTAGATAAAAATCTATTTTTCGGTAGGAAACACCGCCACTTGGATAGTGAGAGCCTTCTTTTTACTTTTCGGAAGTACTTTGCTAATCGATTCTTTGTACAAATCCAAATATTTGGCACAAGCAATCCATACAGGTCCTAGACTTGGAATTTTGCCGGGAATACCGTGACGTTCGTTCGTAGAATATTGGTTTAGGCAATGTTTTCTAAGTAATCCAGCAAAGTAGTAGGGCACTTTTCACAAGAAGGCTCGACGGTACAGTTATCGTGTTCTCGGGTTTTATCATATATCTGGGGCATCAAAGAAAAAAATCCTAAGGTACACTTCCGTTGTTGTGTATACCAAAATAAAAATGACTTCCCCTACGAGATAGTTTATATGAAAGTTCCTTAGAACCCTAACTGGTGTCCTCAGTGGTCACAGCCTTTTAAACTGGCATCTTTACAGACTAAATCTTTTTATCTTCTAAACTGAACCTGTTCTGCAGACGATGTCAGGATATGCAAAGAAAGGGACAATAGGCAGGGAATCAGTTCCGCTGGCTAATCTCTCTGCTATTTCGCTGTTGATTAATATTGAGGTTCCTAATACCGATACTTGGGCTACTGATGGTCCATCTAATGAAATTCTATTACGTACGGATGGTTTATAAAAGGGTTTCTGGAGTTGATGCTAGTGTTCATGGGTCTGCAAACAAAGTCTTAAAACCACACTCAATCTTGCACTATTACAATATGCACCAGTATTTATCTGAATTCAACGTCTCTTTGAAGCAAATCTCCTATAAGGTTGTCCTTGGTGTCATAGCTTAAGGACAATTTCTCCTGGGTTGCTGGCTCTTTGGTGGTCGGTGGCGTCCACTGGCATAAATTCAGGAAGAAAAACGCTTATGCTTCAACATACGATATAAAATTTGGCCCATAGAACCTTCTTATACACGAGTGCAGAGTACAAAGAAATCGTTTGCCTCCCACCCATCTTTTCCCACATTTATTTTCGTTTTGGAACCTTCTCTCTTTAAATTGTTTAACTGTTCATCTAACTTAATTAGCTAAACGAATGCCAAGAGATACTTCTCTTGCTTTTGGTCTCTGGAAGTTTTGTTTATTTTTTCCACAAAGAAAGTATTTTCCCTATAGCTTGTGCTTCAACTACTTCCGCTGTGCCTCGGGCAAATTGCATTTGCAACAGGTTGTGTTTCTGAAACAAACAATTTTTCCTTGGGACATTCAATTATACAAATGTTGCCCTCGAGTAAAATCTGCTATAACAATCAACCCTGGTCTGCCCTCCCAGTTCATTTCCTCGTAACTTCTTACATTCAAAAGAAAAATGCAAAAAAAAGGAAACTAAATATTAATTGGATAAAGGAGTAAAGAAAAGAAAATGTTTGTCTCTCCTTTCGCCTTCCGGCCGTATGTTTCTATTTATGAGTGCGCGAAAAAGGATAACTTTCGCTATTCTTATCTTCTCTTTTAAATATACAATTGAGCTTCTTGTCTCTGTCTCTGCATTACTTCTGCGAATCCTTTGAACGGGAGGACGTTGTCTGTTTCCGCACCATTTCTAACACTTCCTCAGAAAAACGAGAAGCTCTAATAAAGAAAGGAAAACTCGCAAAAAAGAGAAGTCGAACCGGAGGAGGAGTGAATTTTATTCAATTTTCATGATTTCCTCGGGAACTTCTCCAGCCACACACCAACGTCATTATCATCAGCTCCCTGCTGTTCTCTTTTTTTATTGAAATTTCTTGTAAAGCAAAGCGATGTCCTTTTTCCGGCTTCTTGCACGCAGGTGACATGCTCTCTCACTCGGCTTTTGCCGCCTCAATGAGCGCATTCTAAACGCGCGCAAAGTTCTATAAAAAAACGAAAAAAAAATTGAACGATGTGTAATGTCAGTTGGCGGAATGGTCCTATCGTACGCAGAGGTTCCAATGAATTTCATTTAAAGTGCAAAACATCAAGGATATCCGGGAGAAATTTCCGTTTCGCATTCTGTTTCCCCCCCTTTCCTCTATTCGAAGGACCTTACAATTCATTGATTTCCCCCCGCTAAAAACAGGCAGACCAACTTTTGAATTCGATTTCGCTTTCGCAAGGATCAAAAAGAAGGAAAGTAGCTTGTAACTCTTCGTAGGCATATTGAGATCGCTGTGGGAGGGCTCAGGAAACAACATTCAATTGAGTTCTGTAATTGATTTTCATTTTTTGTGTTTCATTCCCATTTGTCAATTAATTTAATTTCGTTGGACATGTCCTGCGGTTTTTATGGTGGAAGGAAGTTGCTTTTTTTTTTTTCAATCCCCAAGGATTGTGATGATGGTAGAGTGATAGCGCTGAATTTTGATGAAGTTTCCTACGAGTAATAAAGTGAGGTGATGGATGGATGCTGCTGGCGCTGTGGGAGTGGATCAATTCTGTTAATGCCTGTAACCTTGCTCCGGGCTAATAAAGCTTTGCCAAGTAGTTGAACGACATTCGGTACCTTCATGGACTGAACCATTTTCTTAAGTCTGTTGTGTATATCCCCTGAAGTGTTACATCACACATCAAGAGTATTTGTTCTGTAAGACATGCTCTCCTAAGGAGAAACTAGTGGTGCTCCAGTTCTTGCAGTGGTTTTGTGCTGCTCAGGTTAAATATGATGGTATAAAGGGGTTGAGTTGTATGATAGAAGTTATTAGCAGATAGTGGTTACCAGATTTCGGAATGCATTTCTGAAATGCCTTCGCTATTATCGATCGATTCCTTACATGCCTAATACGTACCAATAGCCAACCTCTTTCTTCCACTTATCATAGATTTCAAAGGACTTAATCGATGACTCCTCAAAACTAGCATATTTAGCAATTTTTTACGTAGGTCGTGATTTTCGTTGTTCGTAATTAAAGGGTCTTCCAGTAAAAGCTTTTATTGTAAATTAGTAGAAAAAATCCCGAAGAGTGTGGATTTTTTTTTTTAATTTCAATGGACAGACTACCATTAGATGTGCAACACGATATCTAATAACTGTCCCCTTCGGCTTCTCTTGAAATTCTCTGAACATCCTTTTGTGGAAATTTTGAATGACGTGTTCTCACAATCGCGGCCTGACTTTGCGAATAATAACTCTGGTATTATTCTTAACCGCTTGAATCGTTTATAAATCATTGGCGTAAACTGTATTCTTTTGATGTATTGCAAAAGAAAGAAGTCTAGCGGTGTAAAATCGCAATTAAAGTCCCCGAAACGCGAAATTAGGAGTCCTGGAAATTTCTCGTGAAATAATGCTGTTGTTTCAAGGCTTGTTTGGCTCGTAACCCCATTCTGCTGGAACTAAACATCATTCAAGTTCATTCTAGTTTTTCAATTTCAAGCAAAAAAAAAAAAAAATCGGTCACATTTGTTCGTAGCGTAATCTATTGACTGTGACTGCACCGGCTTCATTTGCCCGAGAAGTTGCCAGGTTTTCAGGTTTTCGGTGCCAAAAAATTGGCAGCCTTATGTTTGAAAGGCGAAAAATGCAGCGAAATTTAAAATTTAAGCTTTTAATGGAAGCCCCTTTAATAAGAATTTTACATTTCCGCGACGTACTTACTAGTGTTGTCGAAAATTCCGAATTTTACCTTCCAACTTACGTTTCAAGAAAACTACTCTAGATTTGTACCCCGTTCTGTGCCTTCATTTTCCGTAATTAAGAAGTATCCTGACGTTTACTAAACTTCCATTTTGTCTGTCTCTCCAAGAAAAACGAGATCCTGGAGATTATAATTGAATTTCTAATTCTAAGCCATATCCCAACCAGTTACCGTAGATTTAAATTAATTTTTTAAGTTTAAATTTTAACAAGAATTTAAATTAAAATATATAGAAGAACATAATCACAAGGACGACACTTAAACGAAAATTCCATAACGAAATTGAATCCAATTTATAATAAATAGGTAGGAGTATACCAGAGAAAGCATTAGAAAGTAAAATCACTAGGAAATTCAATATCTCGCATCCTAAGAAGGATAAACACTGGAGTGTCGTCTCACCTTATACATAGATCTGTAATAAATTTCTCTAGGTGAAGAAAATTCAATTGGATTTCAGTAGTCCTTTGTTTTGACATAATTTAGGATACTCCATCCATCCGTAGATACCTTTGAAGAGCAGATTTCAGAATTCCCGTGATTAAATTCTAAAATTGTCTTATTTTTGTTTTTCAAAAAATATTTCAAGTCATTCTGGGATTAGTTCTGCGACACATGCTCCGTGTATCCTTTTTCCCTGTGATTCGTTGCCTCACATATGGATTCTCTTTAATTAATGTTGTACCACAGCTAGAGCTGTTCTCTGATTGTAGCTGTTCTGATGATGATGTTTGCGAGGGTATGGGAGAAATGCCGCACTAGAAGGTTCGACCAGAGGGAAGTTTTAATAAATATTAAATTGCTCCTTTTGACAGGATTTGCAGAGGGTCGCTTAATTATTTGGAATTCTCATCTCCTTTCGCTTATGCTTGCTCATCAGTGATAAAAACGAATGAATTAGTACTCACAAAGGGGAAATAAATTTAACCTTAAGGCAATTATCATTCATCCTCAAATAATTTTTATTTCTTGTCTTTGTTTGGCGACTGTTGATGGTAATTAGGCTAGAGGATGGGCGCCGAAGTGAATCAAATTCATTCTGTGCGTCGCTTTTACGGGGAAGAAATGATGCCTCTAGAGTTTGTCCCAGACGAACGCTAAAAATTCACTCCTAGCAAAAGTTTTCCAAGAAACGAATCAAGGTTCGAATTGCAACTTTGATGGACATGGAAAGTGAAGTGGTATTGAATGTCTGTGACGGGATTTTAATGAAATGGGACGACAAGAGCAATGATGATGGGTAGTCAAGGATATGCAAATAATTTTAATTGAAGGGAACCGCAATGAAGGCACTGAATTCCAATCGATGAATTTTTCATTTGAATGTGATTATTCCTTTTGAATTCTTTCGATCCTTTTTTTTGGTGTCTGGGTGTGTCTGCTTTTTATTTCTGTTGCATACGAAGATGAAAGCTGTCTGTTGCAAAGTACTTCCCGAAAATTGTCCTTTAAAGAGTGCCCTTGTTGAAATGTTGAAAGAGGAATTCGGATCAAAGGACCAAAATGCTTATAGAAAATGAAAGTGCGGAAAGTGCAAAGGATTGTCATTGTATTGGTTCTGAATGAACTTTAGTGAAATTAATGAGGTTAAATCGATTCCAGGCAGAGGGCGACTCGAAGCATCACAGTGGAAGCAAAGCTCGACTGCTCGTGCTGTCTAAATAAAGTTCTACGAACTCTATTCGGCACGATTACTTTTATAAGACTGCTGCTGTCTTATATTGCTGCGTCTAAATTGATCTCCAGGGCTCATCTATTCAATATGTTGAATAATTTATTGCAATTAACGAAATAAGATCGCTGAATTGAGGATTTACTTACAAACGCTTCACACGAAATGGAGCCATACCATGTGAAAACACGGAGGTAGACCAAGCTGAGGTTAAATAACCTCTGATTTTATTGCAGATTCAGTTTGCATAGGACAATACAACATTAACATATGAATTGAAGATGTTTTCCACCCAAAGGTTACACAGCATCTTTAAGCACCGTTGGTTTTTTATTCTCCACCCGTTTACTTCTTTTTTATGCATTATATTTCTGGCTTCGCTGCCATTAGGCACCAGCTCTCTTCCACAAACTACAACCAAATTAATTTTTTCCAAGCATGTCAGTTAATCAAAACAGAACTCTGATGTAACTCATCTCCAGCAACTCCCAAATGAACTAGATCCTTACAATTCCAGTTGTAATAAAATTAATTTTAATGCGAGGGAAACTCCGAGGAATGACCTCCCCAAGGCATTTGTAGGGGGCACTATGTGACTATAATAGATCATAAAGTCGCAGTGCAACATGCCTTTTTAAATAATAACAATAATCTCACCAAATATACATACATGTGTACATTATCAGTTTTTTTTTGGATGTGTACTGGAAATGGTCGCTAAAGGACATCCAAAACTTTAGTGTTAACTCAGTTTCTTAGAATAATCATCCCCAGTTGATTCAATTCTAATTTTCCAATCGAGATATATGTAACTCTAATTCTTTTATTTATAAATTTTAATAATCCGTAACCCTGTTCCCATCTCTTTTCAGATACTGTGTAGAGTATGAGGTCATCAAAGCATCCAAAGCCTGCCACAAACTCCCGCCCTACAACCAACTGCTAGAAGGTATGTTCGCAAAATTTGATTAAGAAAAATCTTAAAATTTTATTCATATACATTTATTTATTACCGCCAGGTGATCGCATAGTAGTCCGTTGCGACTTGGAAGCCCTAATTGAAGATTCACCACCCAGTCCAAGCAGCGGCATCAATCACATTAGCAATAGCAGTAAAAAATCCAATAATAGTCGTAGCAGTGGCAGCAGTAGAAAATCCGAAATAACAAATAATTCTGCCGTCCCAGACGAGGATGAAGATGAAGAAGTCGAGGAGGACACCGAAGATTATGACAGGTCTACGACGACCACAACTACGACAACGACGACGCCTACACCAGCTACATACCACTGTCGTGGTGAAGGCCTACCCGGCCGGACAACTAGATGGAGTGCACTTCCAGCTCCATCTTGCCGTGGCAAATGGCTGCGACTAACAGTTGGCCAACCGAAGAAATGTTCCCATTCGCAGTTTATATTCGTCTAAAAGAAACGAAGACGGGCGAAACAAGATCGACAACAACAACAAGACATATTGTCTTTGAAATTTTTTCAACACTTAATTTCTTCTTATTTTTCCTGAACTTAATCAGTTTTCTTTTTATTTTTTTTTCTATTAAATACTCATACGTTTATTGATTTTTTTCATTTGATTTTATATTCAAAGTTATTTTCAAGTGTTAACTAAAAAAAAAACAAAAAAGGAAACAGAATAAAAAAAAAACATTAATAATAATTTTAAATAAACTAGGGCTAAAAAAAAATAAATAAAACATTAAAAATAAAAACTACTGATAAAATTTCTGTAATAAGAATGAAACAAAAAAAAAGAGGAAAATAAAGATGCTTTTGAGAAAAGCAATGTAATTTTAAAATAACATTGTTAATGACTTTCATTTCTACTACTTTCGTTTGAAAAATGCCCATCGCCCATCGCAAACATGTAAGCATACTCAGTAGGAAATAAAGTGAACTCACTGCCCACGTTCGGTTATTCCAAACAATTAAAAAAATCTTACACATCTAAAGCTACCGGTTCATCTCTCACTCTCCATTTCCCTATAAAGTAAAAGGAAGAACTTAGAGAAAAGAGACAAAAATCAAAAATCAGAGCAAAATATGCATTTTGCCGAATAGTATAGTATAAATAAATTGAATTCAGGAAAGTTACGAGCTTAATTCTACATAAACAATTTTCAAATCGGGGATGAAAAAAAAAATTTCAAATTTTTACAGGGGTTGCATTGGAATTCCTGACTACCTCGAAGACCGAAACAAAAATCCCATTTTTTCAAAAACTATAAGTCGCAGCTCCACTCAAATCGGGGATGAAAAAGAAAGAAATTTCAAATTTTTACAGGGGTTGGATTGGAATTCCTGACCACCTCGAAGAGAGTTACAAAAATCCCATTTTCTCGAAAACTATAAGCCGCAGCTCGGCTCCAAAAGCTGATTTGAATTCAGGAAAGGTGCGAGCTTAATTCTACATAAACAATTTTCAAATCGGGGATGAAAAAAGAAATTTAAAATTTTTACAGGGGTTGCATTGGAATTCCTGACCACCTCGAAGAGAGTTACAAAAATCCCATTTTTTCAAAAACTATAAGTCGCAGCTCCACTCAAATCGGGGATGAAAAAAAAAAAATTTCAAATTTTTACAGGGGTTGCATTGGAATTCCTGACTAACTCGAAGACCAATACAAAAATCCCATTTTCTCGAAAACTATAAGTCGCAGCTCAACTCCAAAAGCAGATTTGAATTCAGGAAAGGTGCGAGCTTAATTTTACATAAACAATTTTCAAATCGGGGATGAAAAAAAAATTCAAATTTTCACAGGGGTTGCATTGGAATTCCTGACTACCTCGAAGAGCGATACAAAAATCCCATTTTCTCGAAAACTATCAGTCGCAGCTCGGCTGCAAAAGCAGATTTGAATTCAGGAAAGGTGCGAGCTTAATTCTACATAAACAATTTTCAAATCGGGGATGAAAAAAAAAATTCAAATTTTCACAATGGTTGCACTGGAATTCCGACTACCTCGAAGAGCGATACAAATATCCCATTTTCTCGAAAACTATAAGTCGCAGCTCGGCTCCAAAAGCAGATTTGAATTCAGGAAAGGTGCGAGCTTAATTCTACATAAACAATTTTCAAATCGGGGATGAAAAAAAAAATTTAAAATTTTTACAGGGGTTGCATTGGAATTCCTGACTACCTCGAAGAGCGATACAAAAATCCCATTTTCTCGAAAACTATAAGTCGCAGCTCGGCTCCAAAAGCAGATTTGAATTCAGGAAAGGTGCGAGCTTAATTCTACATAAACAATTTTCAAATCGGGGATGAAAAAAGAAATTTAAAATTTTTACAGGAGTTGCATTGGAATTCCTGACCACCTCGAAGAGAGTTACAAAAATCCCATTTTTTCAAAAACTATAAGTCGCAGCTCCACTCAAATCGGGGATGAAAAAAAAAATTTCAAATTTTTACAGGGGTTGCATTGGAATTCCTGACTAACTCGAAGACCAATACAAAAATCCCATTTTCTCGAAAACTATAAGTCGCAGCTCGGCTCCAAAAGCAGATTTGAATTCAGGAAAGGTGCGAGCTTAAACAATTTTCAAATCGGGGATGAAAAAAAAAATTTCAAATTTTTACAGGGGTTGCATTGGAATTCCTGACTTCCTCGAAGACCGAAACAAAAATCCCATTTTCTCGAAAACTATAAGTCGCAGCTCGGCTCCAAAAGCAGATTTGAATTCAGGAAAGGTGCGAGCTTAATTCTACATAAACAATTTTCAAATCGGGGATGAAGAAAAAATTTCAAATTTTTACAGGGGTTGCATTGGAATTCCTGACTACCTCGAAGACCAATACAAAAATCCCATTTTCTCGAAAACTATAAGTCGCAGCTCGGCTCCAAAAGCTGATTTGAATTCAGGAAAGGTGCGAGCTTAATTCTACATAAACTATTTTCAAATCGGAGATGAAAAAAAAAAATTCAAATTTTCACAGGGGTTGCATTGGAATTCCTGACTACCTCGAAGACCGAAACAAAAATCCCATTTTCTCGAAAACTATAAGTCGCAGCTCGGCTCCAAAAGCTGATTTGAATTCAGGAAAGGTGCGAGCTTAATTCTGCATAAACAATTTTCAAATCGGGGATGAAAAAAAAAAAATTCAAATTTTTACAGGGGTTGCATTGGAATTCCTGACTACCTCGAAGACCGAAACAAAAATCCCATTTTCTCGAAAACTATAAGTCGCAGCTCGGCTCCAAAAGCAGATTTGAATTCAGGAAAGGTGCGAGCTTAATTCTACACAAACAATTTTCAAATCGGGGATGAAAAAAAAAAATTCAAATTTTCACAGGGGTTGCATTGGAATTCCTGACTACCTCGAAGACCGAAACAAAAATCCCATTTTCTCGAAAACTATAAGTCGCAGCTCGGCTCCAAAAGCTGATTTGAATTCAGGAAAGGTGCGAGCTTAATTCTGCATAAACAATTTTCAAATCGGGGATGAAAAAAAAAAAATTCAAATTTTTACAGGGGTTGCATTGGAATTCCTGACTACCTCGAAGACCGAAACAAAAATCCCATTTTCTCGAAAACTATAAGTCGCAGCTCGGCTCCAAAAGCAGATTTGAATTCAGGAAAGGTGCGAGCTTAATTCTACACAAACAATTTTCAAATCGGGGATGAAAAAAAAAAATTCAAATTTTTACAGGGGTTGCATTGGAATTCCTGACTACCTCGAAGACCGAAACAAAAATCCCATTTCCTCGAAAACTTTAAGTCGCAGGTCAACTCCAAAAGCAGATTTGAATTCAGGAAAGGTGCGAGCTTAATTCTACATAAACAATTTTCAAATCGGGGATGAAAAAAAAATTTCAAATTTTTACAGGGGTTGCATTGGAATTCCTGACTACCTCGAAGACCGAAACAAAAATCCCATTTTCTTGAAAACTATAAGTCACAGGTCAACTCCAAAAGCTTATTTGAATTCAGGAAAGGTGCGAGCTTAATTCTACACAAACAATTTTCAAATCGGGGATGAAAAAAAAATACAAATACGAAAACTATAAGTCGCAGCTCAACTCCAAAAGCAGATTTGAATTCAGGAAAGGTGCGAGCTTAATTCTACATAAACAATTTTCAAATCGGGGATGAAAAAAAAAATTTTAAATTTTTACAGGGGTTGCATTGGAATTCCTGACTACCTCGAAAACTATAAGTCGCAGGTCAACTCCAAAAGCTGATTTGAATTCAGGAAAGGTGCGAGCTTAATTCTACATAAACTTCACAGGTTCACAGTTCAATCCCTGATGTCAGCAAGCATTATATGATAAGAGGCAGTCCGAACAATTGCGAAAGCTTATGACAACACTACTGCGAAGGCATAACACTGGCAGTAGGTTTGTCATATGGCTGGAGAAATTGTTCGCTCTGTTGATGATTGATATGCTTATGACATCAGGTTGACCGGAAAAAATACTGTGAATCAGAAGCGAAGACAAAACAAATAAATGACATCAAACAACCTCCCCAGTTGGCTCACCAGATGGGCCTCCATTTGTGGACTGGGGGTTAACCCCCACAAAACGGAACTCGTCCTCTTCACGAGGAAATATAAAATTCCACCCATAGACCCTCCCAAGATAAATGGCACCAGTCTGACCTTCACTGACAAAGCAAAATATCTGGGTCTTATTTTGGACAGAAAACTAAACTGGAAAGCCAATCTACTAGAACGCGTAAGGAAAGCCAATGTAGCTCTCTACTCCTGTAAAAAGGCTATAGGTAGGAGCTGGGGTATGAAACCTCAAATCACTCACTGGCTGTACGTGTCCGTTATCAGGCCTATTTTACTCTACGGCGTGATCGTATGGTGGCCCGCCCTTAACAGGGCTGTCCACCTCACTCAAATAGCTAAGGTGCAAAGATCTGCATGCATGTGCATCAGTGGTGCACTGAGGACTACTCCTTCAGCGGCACTGGATATTATGTTCAACTTGCTGCCCCTTGATATTTTCAGTAAACAGATCGCTGCCTGTACGGCCATCCGTCTGAAAGCCTCCTCTCAGTGGTCCAGCTATCACACTGGCCACTCCTCGATTCTTGATCTCCTTAACTTCAAGCACGAAAATACAGACTACACTCCGCCGAAAATGTGCTTCGACCGTGACTTCCGTACGAGCATCCCTGAACGGGATGTACGGGACAATTCTCCTCCTATCGATGGTAACTCGGTACACTTTTTCACAGACGGTTCTAAGACCGAAGGCGGGATGGGATGTGGTGTTTTCTCCGAGAAGCTCAACCTAGAAATATCGTTCCGCCTCCCTGATCATTGTAGCGTTTTTCAGGCGGAAATCATGGCAATTAAGGAAGCCCTGTCCTGGCTGAAGTGTAATGTATTATCTGTCAGAGATATTACCATTTTCACTGACAGCCAAGCGGCAATCAAGTCTCTGGAATCGTGCTCGTTTACTTCAAAGGCCGCTCTCAACTGCCGTTTATCTCTCATGGAGATGACAGAGCAGTTCAACATTCACCTATGCTGGGTGCCAGGCCATAGAGACATTCCAGGAAACTGCAGGGCAGACGAACTTGCCAGACAAGGCACTACTCTTAGGATTCTGTCTGATAGGCAGTCCCTGGGTATGCCCCTAGCTACATGTAAGCATCTACTAAAGCTGAATGCTATTAGCAAGACCAACCTCAGATGGGAAAACGTGTCAACGTGTCTCATCTCGAGACAGATCTGGCCCAGGCTGGATCATAATCGCAGTACTGAGTTGGTCAAACTAAAGCGATCACAAATCAGCTGCGTTGTTGGTGTTCTCACTGGACACTGTCTTATAGGCCAACATGCGAAAAGACTTGGCCTCTTTTCAAATGACTTCTGCAGAAGCTGTAGGGACGAGGAGGAGGAGGAAAGTATCCCTCACCTCCTATGTAACTGCCCAGCTCTGTCGCATAAAAGAATGCTCTTTTTAGGGTCCCCCTTCCTTGTAGTCCTTGGTGACATAGCGTGCTTAGACGTCATGCGCATATATCGCTTTATCAAAAGCTCCGGTTGGTTCTGTTAGTCCATGAGTAGCGAATTGGTTTTGATCCATGGTATCACAAAGGACCTTTATTGGTCTCAGTGTGTCTGCACTTCCGTGCAGACAGCCAAGCCAACCTAACCTAACCTAACCTCCCCAGTTATCTGGACACCCACCCCTGGAGCTAATGTGTGAAACCTAATACACCTGAGTTTTAAACCACTACACCAATCTCTTTCTCTCTCTCTCTTCCATTCAACGCCCGCATTGTGTATACACATTAAAAGGGTATTCATAACCCCTTGAGTGCGGGCAAATTATAAAAAAAAAAAAAAATTCCTGACTACCTCGAAGAGCGATACAAAAATCCCATTTTCTCGAAAACTATAAGTCGCTGCTCGGCTCCAAAAGCAGTTTTGAATTCAGGAAAGGTGCGAGCTTAATTCTACATAAACAATTTTCAAATCGGGGATGAAAAAAAAAATTTCAAATTTTTACAGGGGTTGCATTGGAATTCCTGACTACCTCGAAGACCGAAACAAAAATCCCATTTCCTCGAAAACTGTAAGTCGCAGGTCAACTCCAAAAGCTGATTTGAATTCAGGAAAGGTGCGAGCTTAATTCTACATAAACAATTTTCAAATCGGGGATGAAAAAGAAAATTTCAAATTTGCTCATTGGAATTCCTGACTACCTCGGAGACCGAAACAAAAATCCAATTTTCTCGAAAACTATAAGTCGCAGCTCGGCTCCAAAAGCAGATTTGAATTCAGGAAAGGTGCGAGCTTAATTCTACATAAACAATTTTCAAATCGGGGATGAAAAAAAAATTTCAAATTTTTACAGGGGTTGCATTGGAATTCCTGACTACCTCGAAGACCGAAACAAAAATCCAATTTTCTCGAAAACTATAAGTCGCAGCTCGGCTCCAAAAGCAGATTTGAATTCAGGAAAGGTGCGAACTTAATTCTACATAAACAATTTTCAAATCGGGGATGAAAAAAAAAATTTCAAATTTTTACAGGGGTTGCATTGGAATTCCTGACTACCTCGAAGAGCGATACAAAAATCTCATTTTCTCGAAAACTATAAGTCGCAGCTCGGCTCCAAAAGCAGATTTGAATTCAGGAAAGGTGCGAGCTTAATTCTACATAAACAATTTTCAAATCGGGGATGAAAAAAAAAATTTCAAATTTTTACAGGGGTTGCATTGGAATTCCTGACTACCTCGAAGACCGAAACAAAAATCCCATTTTCTCGAAAACTATAAGTCGCAGCTCGGCTCCAAAAGCAGCTCGGCTCCAAAAGCAGATTTGAATTCAGGAAAGGTGCGAGCTTAATTCTACATAAACAATTTTCAAATCGGGGATGAAAAAAAAAAATTAAAATTTTAACAGGGGTTGCATTGGAATTCCTGACTACCTCGAAGAGCGATACAAAAATTACATTTTCTCGAAAACTATAAGTCGCAGCTCGGCTCCAAAAGCAGATTTGAATTCAGGAAAGGTGCGAGCTTAATTCTACATAAACAATTTTCAAATCGGGGATGAAAAAAAAAATTTCAAATTTTTACAGGGGTTGCATTGGAATTCCTGACTACCTCGAAGACCGAAACAAAAATCCCATTTTCTCGAAAACTATAAGTCGCAGCTCGGCTACAAAAGCAGATTTGAATTCAGGAAAGGTGCGAGCTTAATTCTACATAAACAATTTTCAAATCGGGGATGAAAAAAAAAATTTCAAATTTTTACAGGGGTTGCATTGGAATTCCTGACTACCTCGAAGACCGAAACAAAAATCCCATTTTCTCGAAAACTATAAGTCGCAGCTCGGCTCCAAAAGCAGCTCGGCTCCAAAAGCAGATTTGAATTCAGGAAAGGTGCGAGCTTAATTCTACATAAACAATTTTCAAATCGGGGATGAAAAAAAAATTTCAAATTTTTACAGGGGTTGCATTGGAATTCCTGACTACCTCGAAGACCGAAACAAAAATCCCATTTTCTCGAAAACTATAAGTCGCAGCTCGGCTCCAAAAGCAGATTTGAATTCAGGAAAGGTGCGAGCTTAATTCTACACAAACAATTTTCAAATCGGGGATGAAAAAAAAAAATTCAAATTTTTACAGGGGTTGCATTGGAATTCCTGACTACCTCGAAGACCGAAACAAAAATCCCATTTCCTCGAAAACTTTAAGTCGCAGGTCAACTCCAAAAGCAGATTTGAATTCAGGAAAGGTGCGAGCTTAATTCTACATAAACAATTTTCAAATCGGGGATGAAAAAAAAATTTCAAATTTTTACAGGGGTTGCATTGGAATTCCTGACTACCTCGAAGACCGAAACAAAAATCCCATTTTCTTGAAAACTATAAGTCACAGGTCAACTCCAAAAGCTTATTTGAATTCAGGAAAGGTGCGAGCTTAATTCTACACAAACAATTTTCAAATCGGGGATGAAAAAAAAATACAAATACGAAAACTATAAGTCGCAGCTCAACTCCAAAAGCAGATTTGAATTCAGGAAAGGTGCGAGCTTAATTCTACATAAACAATTTTCAAATCGGGGATGAAAAAAAAAATTTTAAATTTTTACAGGGGTTGCATTGGAATTCCTGACTACCTCGAAAACTATAAGTCGCAGGTCAACTCCAAAAGCTGATTTGAATTCAGGAAAGGTGCGAGCTTAATTCTACATAAACTTCACAGGTTCACAGTTCAATCCCTGATGTCAGCAAGCATTATATGATAAGAGGCAGTCCGAACAATTGCGAAAGCTTATGACAACACTACTGCGAAGGCATAACACTGGCAGTAGGTTTGTCATATGGCTGGAGAAATTGTTCGCTCTGTTGATGATTGATATGCTTATGACATCAGGTTGACCGGAAAAAATACTGTGAATCAGAAGCGAAGACAAAACAAATAAATGACATCAAACAACCTCCCCAGTTGGCTCACCAGATGGGCCTCCATTTGTGGACTGGGGGTTAACCCCCACAAAACGGAACTCGTCCTCTTCACGAGGAAATATAAAATTCCACCCATAGACCCTCCCAAGATAAATGGCACCAGTCTGACCTTCACTGACAAAGCAAAATATCTGGGTCTTATTTTGGACAGAAAACTAAACTGGAAAGCCAATCTACTAGAACGCGTAAGGAAAGCCAATGTAGCTCTCTACTCCTGTAAAAAGGCTATAGGTAGGAGCTGGGGTATGAAACCTCAAATCACTCACTGGCTGTACGTGTCCGTTATCAGGCCTATTTTACTCTACGGCGTGATCGTATGGTGGCCCGCCCTTAACAGGGCTGTCCACCTCACTCAAATAGCTAAGGTGCAAAGATCTGCATGCATGTGCATCAGTGGTGCACTGAGGACTACTCCTTCAGCGGCACTGGATATTATGTTCAACTTGCTGCCCCTTGATATTTTCAGTAAACAGATCGCTGCCTGTACGGCCATCCGTCTGAAAGCCTCCTCTCAGTGGTCCAGCTATCACACTGGCCACTCCTCGATTCTTGATCTCCTTAACTTCAAGCACGAAAATACAGACTACACTCCGCCGAAAATGTGCTTCGACCGTGACTTCCGTACGAGCATCCCTGAACGGGATGTACGGGACAATTCTCCTCCTATCGATGGTAACTCGGTACACTTTTTCACAGACGGTTCTAAGACCGAAGGCGGGATGGGATGTGGTGTTTTCTCCGAGAAGCTCAACCTAGAAATATCGTTCCGCCTCCCTGATCATTGTAGCGTTTTTCAGGCGGAAATCATGGCAATTAAGGAAGCCCTGTCCTGGCTGAAGTGTAATGTATTATCTGTCAGAGATATTACCATTTTCACTGACAGCCAAGCGGCAATCAAGTCTCTGGAATCGTGCTCGTTTACTTCAAAGGCCGCTCTCAACTGCCGTTTATCTCTCATGGAGATGACAGAGCAGTTCAACATTCACCTATGCTGGGTGCCAGGCCATAGAGACATTCCAGGAAACTGCAGGGCAGACGAACTTGCCAGACAAGGCACTACTCTTAGGATTCTGTCTGATAGGCAGTCCCTGGGTATGCCCCTAGCTACATGTAAGCATCTACTAAAGCTGAATGCTATTAGCAAGACCAACCTCAGATGGGAAAACGTGTCAACGTGTCTCATCTCGAGACAGATCTGGCCCAGGCTGGATCATAATCGCAGTACTGAGTTGGTCAAACTAAAGCGATCACAAATCAGCTGCGTTGTTGGTGTTCTCACTGGACACTGTCTTATAGGCCAACATGCGAAAAGACTTGGCCTCTTTTCAAATGACTTCTGCAGAAGCTGTAGGGACGAGGAGGAGGAGGAAAGTATCCCTCACCTCCTATGTAACTGCCCAGCTCTGTCGCATAAAAGAATGCTCTTTTTAGGGTCCCCCTTCCTTGTAGTCCTTGGTGACATAGCGTGCTTAGACGTCATGCGCATATATCGCTTTATCAAAAGCTCCGGTTGGTTCTGTTAGTCCATGAGTAGCGAATTGGTTTTGATCCATGGTATCACAAAGGACCTTTATTGGTCTCAGTGTGTCTGCACTTCCGTGCAGACAGCCAAGCCAACCTAACCTAACCTAACCTCCCGAGTTATCTGGACACCCACCCCTGGAGCTAATGTGTGAAACCTAATACACCTGAGTTTTAAACCACTACACCAATCTCTTTCTCTCTCTCTCTTCCATTCAACGCCCGCATTGTGTATACACATTAAAAGGGTATTCATAACCCCTTGAGTGCGGGCAAATTATAAAAAAAAAAAAAAATTCCTGACTACCTCGAAGAGCGATACAAAAATCCCATTTTCTCGAAAACTATAAGTCGCTGCTCGGCTCCAAAAGCAGTTTTGAATTCAGGAAAGGTGCGAGCTTAATTCTACATAAACAATTTTCAAATCGGGGATGAAAAAAAAAATTTCAAATTTTTACAGGGGTTGCATTGGAATTCCTGACTACCTCGAAGACCGAAACAAAAATCCCATTTCCTCGAAAACTGTAAGTCGCAGGTCAACTCCAAAAGCTGATTTGAATTCAGGAAAGGTGCGAGCTTAATTCTACATAAACAATTTTCAAATCGGGGATGAAAAAGAAAATTTCAAATTTGCTCATTGGAATTCCTGACTACCTCGGAGACCGAAACAAAAATCCAATTTTCTCGAAAACTATAAGTCGCAGCTCGGCTCCAAAAGCAGATTTGAATTCAGGAAAGGTGCGAGCTTAATTCTACATAAACAATTTTCAAATCGGGGATGAAAAAAAAATTTCAAATTTTTACAGGGGTTGCATTGGAATTCCTGACTACCTCGAAGACCGAAACAAAAATCCAATTTTCTCGAAAACTATAAGTCGCAGCTCGGCTCCAAAAGCAGATTTGAATTCAGGAAAGGTGCGAACTTATTTCTACATAAACAATTTTCAAATCGGGGATGAAAAAAAAAATTTCAAATTTTTACAGGGGTTGCATTGGAATTCCTGACTACCTCGAAGAGCGATACAAAAATCTCATTTTCTCGAAAACTATAAGTCGCAGCTCGGCTCCAAAAGCAGATTTGAATTCAGGAAAGGTGCGAGCTTAATTCTACATAAACAATTTTCAAATCGGGGATGAAAAAAAAAATTTCAAATTTTTACAGGGGTTGCATTGGAATTCCTGACTACCTCGAAGACCGAAACAAAAATCCCATTTTCTCGAAAACTATAAGTCGCAGCTCGGCTCCAAAAGCAGCTCGGCTCCAAAAGCAGATTTGAATTCAGGAAAGGTGCGAGCTTAATTCTACATAAACAATTTTCAAATCGGGGATGAAAAAAAAAAATTAAAATTTTAACAGGGGTTGCATTGGAATTCCTGACTACCTCGAAGAGCGATACAAAAATTACATTTTCTCGAAAACTATAAGTCGCAGGTCAACTCCAAAAGCTGATTTGAATTCAGGAAAGGTGCGAGCTTAATTCTACATAAACTTCACAGGTTCACAGTTCAATCCCTGATGTCAGCAAGCATTATATGATAAGAGGCAGTCCGAACAATTGCGAAAGCTTATGACAACACTACTGCGAAGGCATAACACTGGCAGTAGGTTTGTCATATGGCTTTAGAAATTGTTCGCTCTGTTGATGATTGATATGCTTATGACATCAGGTTGACCGGAAAAAATACTGTGAATCAGAAGCGAAGACAAAACAAATAAATGACATCAAACAACCTCCCCAGTTGGCTCACCAGATGGGCCTCCATTTGTGGACTGGGGGTTAACCCCCACAAAACGGAACTCGTCCTCTTCACGAGGAAATATAAAATTCCACCCATAGACCCTCCCAAGATAAATGGCACCAGTCTGACCTTCACTGACAAAGCAAAATATCTGGGTCTTATTTTGGACAGAAAACTAAACTGGAAAGCCAATCTACTAGAACGCGTAAGGAAAGCCAATGTAGCTCTCTACTCCTGTAAAAAGGCTATAGGTAGGAGCTGGGGTATGAAACCTCAAATCACTCACTGGCTGTACGGGTCCGTTATCAGGCCTATTTTACTCTACGGCGTGATCGTATGGTGGCCCGCCCTTAACAGGGCTGTCCACCTCACTCAAATAGCTAAGGTGCAAAGATCTGCATGCATGTGCATCAGTGGTGCACTGAGGACTACTCCTTCAGCGGCACTGGATATTATGTTCAACTTGCTGCCCCTTGATATTTTCAGTAAACAGATCGCTGCCTGTACGGCCATCCGTCTGAAAGCCTCCTCTCAGTGGTCCAGCTATCACACTGGCCACTCCTCGATCCTTGATCTCCTTAACTTCAAGCACGAAAATACAGACTACTCCGCCGAAAATGTGCTTCGACCGTGACTTCCGTACGAGCATCCCTGAACGGGATGTACGGGACAATTCTCCTCCTATCGATGGTAACTCGGTACACTTTTTCACAGACGGTTCTAAGACCGAAGGCGGGATGGGATGTGGTGTTTTCTCCGAGAAGCTCAACCTAGAAATATCGTTCCGCCTCCCTGATCATTGTAGCGTTTTTCAGGCGGAAATCATGGCAATTAAGGAAGCCCTGTCCTGGCTGAAGTGTAATGTATTATCTGTCAGAGATATTACCATTTTCACTGACAGCCAAGCGGCAATCAAGTCTCTGGAATCGTGCTCGTTTACTTCAAAGGCCGCTCTCAACTGCCGTTTATCTCTCATGGAGATGACAGAGCAGTTCAACATTCACCTATGCTGGGTGCCAGGCCATAGAGACATTCCAGGAAACTGCAGGGCAGACGAACTTGCCAGACAAGGCACTACTCTTAGGATTCTGTCTGATAGGCAGTCCCTGGGTATGCCCCTAGCTACATGTAAGCATCTACTAAAGCTGAATGCTATTAGCAAGACCAACCTCAGATGGGAAAACGTGTCAACGTGTCTCATCTCGAGACAGATCTGGCCCAGGCTGGATCATAATCGCAGTACTGAGTTGGTCAAACTAAAGCGATCACAAATCAGCTGCGTTGTTGGTGTTCTCACTGGACACTGTCTTATAGGCCAACATGCGAAAAGACTTGGCCTCTTTTCAAATGACTTCTGCAGAAGCTGTAGGGACGAGGAGGAGGAGGAAAGTATCCCTCACCTCCTATGTAACTGCCCAGCTCTGTCGCATAAAAGAATGCTCTTTTTAGGGTCCCCCTTCCTTGTAGTCCTTGGTGACATAGCGTGCTTAGACGTCATGCGCATATATCGCTTTATCAAAAGCTCCGGTTGGTTCTGTTAGTCCATGAGTAGCGAATTGGTTTTGATCCATGGTATCACAAAGGACCTTTATTGGTCTCAGTGTGTCTGCACTTCCGTGCAGACAGCCAAGCCAACCTAACCTAACCTAACCTCCCCAGTTATCTGGACACCCACCCCTGGAGCTAATGTGTGAAACCTAATACACCTGAGTTTTAAACCACTACACCAATCTCTTTCTCTCTCTCTCTATCTTCCTTTCAACGCCCGCACTGTATATACACATTAAAAGGGTATTCATAACCCCTTGAGTGCGGGTAAATTACAAAAAAAAAAAAAAAATTCCTCACTACCTCGAAGAGCGATACAAAAATCCCATTTTCTCGAAAACTATAAGTCGCAGCTCGGCTCCAAAAGCAGATTTGAATTCAGGAAAGGTGCGAGCTTAATTCTACATAAACAATTTTCAAATCGGGGATAAAAAAAAAATTTCAAATTTTTACAGGGGTTGCATTGGAATTCCTGACTACCTCGAAGAGCAATACAAAAATCCCATTTTCTCGAAAACTATAAGTCGCAGCTCGGCTCCAAAAGCAGATTTGAATTCAGGAAAGGTGCGAGCTTAATTCTACATTTCAAATCGGGGATAAAAAAAAAATTTCAAATTTTTACAGGGGTTGCATTGGAATTCCTGACTACCTCGAAGACCGAAACAAAAATCCCATTTTCTCGAAAACTATAAGTCGCAGCTCGGCTCCAAAAGCAGATTTGAATTCAGGAAAGATGCGAGCTAAATTCTACATAAACAATTTTCAAATCGGGGATGAAAAAAAAAATTTCAAATTTTTACAGGGGTTGCATTGGAATTCCTGACTACCTCGAAGACCGAAACAAAAATCCCATTTTCTCGAAAACTATAAGTCGCAGCTCGGCTCCAAAAGCAGATTTGAATTCAGGAAAGATGCGAGCTAAATTCTACATAAACAATTTTCAAATCGGGGATGAAAAAAAAAATTTCAAATTTTTACAGGGGTTGCATTGGAATTCCTGACTACCTCGAAGACCGAAACAAAAATCCCGAGCTTAATTCTATATAAACAATTTTCAAATCGGGGATGAAAAAAAAGATTTAAAATTTTTACAAAAATCCCACTTTCTCGAAAACTATAAGTCGCAGCTCGGCTCCAAAAGCAGATTTGAATTCAGGAAAGGTGCGAGCTTAATTCTACATAAACAATTTTCAAATCGGGGATGAAAAAAAAAATTTCAAATTTTTTTGCATTGGAATTCCTGACTACCTCGAAGACCGAAACAAAAATCCCATTTTCTCGAAAACTATAAGTCGCAGCTCGGCTCCAAAAGCAGATTTGAATTCAGGAAAGATGCGAGCTAAATTCTACATAAACAATTTTCAAATCGGGGATGAAAAAAAAAATTTCAAATTTTTACAGGGGTTGCATTGGAATTCCTGACTACCTCGAAGACCGAAACAAAAATCCCATTTTCTCGAAAACTATAAGTCGCAGCTCGGCTCCAAAAGCAGATTTGAATTCAGGAAAGATGCGAGCTAAATTCTACATAAACAATTTTCAAATCGGGGATGAAAAAAAAAATTTCAAATTTTTACAGGGGTTGCATTGGAATTCCTGACTACCTCGAAGACCGAAACAAAAATCCCATTTTCTCGAAAACTATAAGTCGCAGCTCGGCTCCAAAAGCAGATTTGAATTCAGGAAAGGTGCGAGCTTAATTCTTCATAAACAATTTTCAAATCGGGGATGAAAAAAAAAATTTCAAATTTTTACAGTGGTTGCATTGGAATTCCTGACTACCTCGAAGAGCAATACAAAAATCCCATTTTCTCGAAAACTATAAGTCGCAGCTCGGCTCCAGAAGCAGATTTGAATTCATTAAAGGTGCGAGCTTAATTCTATATAAACAATTTTCAAATCGTGGATGAAAAAAAAGATTTAAAATTTTTACAGGGGTTGCATTGGAATTCCTGACTACCTCGAAGAGCGATGCAAAAATCCCATTTTCTCGAAAACTATAAGTCGCAGCTCGGCTCCAAAAGCAGATTTGAATTCAGGAAAGGTGCGAGCTTAATTCTTCATAAACAATTTTCAAATCGGGGATGAAAAAAAAAATTTCAAATTTTTACAGGGGTTGCATTGGAATTCCTGACTACCTCGAAGAGCAATACAAAAATCCCATTTTCTCGAAAACTATAAGTCGCAGATCAACTCCAAAAGCTGATTTGAATTCAGGAAAGTTGCGAGCTTAATTCTACATAAACTTCACAGGTTCACAGTTCAATCCCTGATGTCAGCAAGCATTATATGATAAGAGGCAGTCCGAACAATTGCGAAAGCTTATGACAACACTACTGCGAAGGCATAACACTGGCAGTAGGTTTGTCATATGGCTGGAGAAATTGTTCGCTCTGTTGATGATTGATATGCTTATGACATCAGGTTGACCGGAAAAAATACTGTGAATCAGAAGCGAAGACAAAACAAATAAATGACATCAAACAACCTCCCCAGTTATCTGGACACCCACCCCTGGGGCTAATGTGTGAAAATTAATACACCTGCGTTTTAAACCACTACACCAATCTCTTTCTCTCTCTCTCTATCTTCCTTTCAACGCCCGCACTGTATATACACATTAAAAGGGTATTCATAACCCCTTGAGTGCGGGTAAATTAAAAAAAAAAAAAAAAAATTCCTCACTACCTCGAAGAGCGATACAAAAATCCCATTTTCTCGAAAACTATAAGTCGCAGCTCGGCTCCAAAAGCAGATTTGAATTCAGGAAAGGTGCGAGCTCAATTCTACATAAACAATTTTCAAATCGGGGATGAAAAAAAAAATTTCAAATTGTTACAGGGGTTGCATTGGAATTCCTGACTACCTCGAAGAGCGATACAAAAATCCCATTTTCTCGAAAACTATAAGTCGCAGCTCGGCTCCAAAAGCAGATTTGAATTCAGGAAAGGTGCGAGCTTAATTCTACATAAACAATTTTCAAATCGGGGATGAAAAAAAAATTTCAAATTTTTACAGGGGTTGCATTGGAATTCCTGACTACCTCGAAGAGCGATACAAAAATCCCATTTTCTCGAAAACTATAAGTCGCAGCTCGGCTCCAAAAGCAGATTTGAATTCAGGAAAGGTGCGAGCTTAATTCTACATAAACAATTTTCAAATCGGGGATAAAAAAAAAAATTTCAAATTTTTACAGGGGTTGCATTGGAATTCCTGACTACCTCGAAGAGCGATACAAAAATTACATTTTCTCGAAAACTATAAGTCGCAGCTCGGCTCCAAAAGCAGATTTGAATTCAGGAAAGGTGCGAGCTTAATTCTACATAAACAATTTTCAAATCGGGGATGAAAAAAAAGATTTCAAATTTTTACAGGGGTTGCATTGCAATTCCTGACTACCTCGAAGAGGTATACAAAATCCCATTTTCTCGAAAACTATAAGTCGCAGCTCGGCTCCAAAAGCAGATTTGAATTCAGGAAAGGTGCGAGCTTAATTCTTCATAAACAATTTTCAAATCGGGGATGAAAAAAAAAAATTCAAATTTTTACAGGGGTTGCATTGGAATTCCTGACTACCTCGAAGAGCAATACAAAAATCCCATTTTCTCGAAAACTATAAGTCGCAGCTCGGCTCCAGAAGCAGATTTGAATTCATTAAAGGTGCGAGCTTAATTCTACATAAACAATTTTCAAATCGGGGATGAAAAAAAGGATTTAAAATTTTTACAGGGAATTCCTGACTACCTCGAAGACCGATACAAAAATCCCATTTTCTCGAAAACTATAAGTCGCAGCTCGGCTCCAAAAGCAGATTTGAATTCAGGAAAGGTGCGAGCTTAATTCTACATAAACAATTTTCAAATCGTGGATGAAAAAAAATTTCAAATTTTTACAGGGGTTGCATTGGAATTCCTGACTACCTCGAGGAGCGATACAAAAATCCCATTTTCTCGAAAACTATAAGTCGCAGCTCGGCTCCAAAAGCAGATTTGAATTCAGGAAAGGTGCGAGCTTAATTCTACATAAACAATTTTCAAATCGGGGATGAAAAAAAAATTTCAAATTTTTACAGGGGTTGCATTGGAATTCCTGACTACCTCGAAGAGCGATAGAAAAATCCCATTTTCTCGAAAACTATAAGTCGCAGCTCGGCTCCAAAAGCAGATTTGAATTCAGGAAAGGTGCGAGCTTAATTCTACATAAACAATTTTCAAATCGGGGATGAAAAAAAGGATTTAAAGTTTTTACAGGGAATTCCTGACTACCTCGAAGACCGATACAAAAATCCCATTTTCTCGAAAACTATAAGTCGCAGCTCGGCTACAAAAGCAGATTTGAATTCAGGAAAGGTGCGAGCTAAATTCTACATAAACAATTTTCAAATCGGGGATGAAAAAAAAAATTTCAAATTTTTACAGGGGTTGCATTGGAATTCCTGACTACCTCGAAGAACGAAACAAAAATCCCATTTTCTCGAAAACTATAAGTCGCAGCTCGGCTCCAAAAGCAGATTTGAATTCAGGAAAGGTGCGAGCTTAATTCTTCATAAACAATTTTCAAATCGGGGATGAAAAAAAAAATTTCAAATTTTTACAGTGGTTGCATTGGAATTCCTGACTACCTCGAAGAGCAATCAAAAATCCCATTTTCTCGAAAACTATAAGTCGCAGCTCGGCTCCAGAAGCAGATTTGAATTCATTAAAGGTGCGAGCTTAATTCTATATAAACAATTTTCAAATCGTGGATGAAAAAAAAGATTTAAAATTTTTACAGGGGTTGCATTGGAATTCCTGACTACCTCGAAGAGCGATACAAAAATCCCATTTTCTCGAAAACTATAAGTCGCAGCTCGGCTCCAAAAGCAGATTTGAATTCAGGAAAGGTGCTAGCTTAATTCTTCATAAACAATTTTCAAATCGGGGATGAAAAAAAAAATTTCAAATTTTTACAGGGGTTGCATTGGAATTCCTGACTACCTCGAAGAGCAATACAAAAATCCCATTTTCTCGAAAACTATAAGTCGCAGGTCAACTCCAAAAGCTGATTTGAATTCAGGAAAGTTGCGAGCTTAATTCTACATAAACTTCACAGGTTCACAGTTGAATCCCTGATGTCAGCAAGCATTATATGATAAGAGGCAGTCCGAACAATTGCGAAAGCTTATGACAACACTACTGCGAAGGCATAACACTGGCAGTAGGTTTGTCATATGGCTGGAGAAATTGTTCGCTCTGTTGATGATTGATATGCTTATGACATCAGGTTGACCGGAAAAAATACTGTGAATCAGAAGCGAAGACAAAACAAATAAATGACATCAAACAACCTCCCCAGTTATCTGGACACCCACCCCTGGGGCTAATGTGTGAAAATTAATACACCTGCGTTTTAAACCACTACACCAATCTCTTTCTCTCTCTCTCTATCTTCCTTTCAACGCCCGCACTGTATATACACATTAAAAGGGTATTCATAACCCCTTGAGTGCGGGTAAATTAAAAAAAAAAAAAAAAAATTCCTCACTACCTCGAAGAGCGATACAAAAATCCCATTTTCTCGAAAACTATAAGTCGCAGCTCGGCTCCAAAAGCAGATTTGAATTCAGGAAAGGTGCGAGCTCAATTCTACATAAACAATTTTCAAATCGGGGATGAAAAAAAAAATTTCAAATTGTTACAGGGGTTGCATTGGAATTCCTGACTACCTCGAAGAGCGATACAAAAATCCCATTTTCTCGAAAACTATAAGTCGCAGCTCGGCTCCAAAAGCAGATTTGAATTCAGGAAAGGTGCGAGCTTAATTCTACATAAACAATTTTCAAATCGGGGATGAAAAAAAAATTTCAAATTTTTACAGGGGTTGCATTGGAATTCCTGACTACCTCGAAGAGCGATACAAAAATCCCATTTTCTCGAAAACTATAAGTCGCAGCTCGGCTCCAAAAGCAGATTTGAATTCAGGAAAGGTGCGAGCTTAATTCTACATAAACAATTTTCAAATCGGGGATAAAAAAAAAATTTCAAATTTTTACAGGGGTTGCATTGGAATTCCTGACTACCTCGAAGAGCGATACAAAAATTACATTTTCTCGAAAACTATAAGTCGCAGCTCGGCTCCAAAAGCAGATTTGAATTCAGGAAAGGTGCGAGCTTAATTCTACATAAACAATTTTCAAATCGGGGATGAAAAAAAAGATTTCAAATTTTTACAGGGGTTGCATTGGAATTCCTGACTACCTCAAAGAGGTATACAAAATCCCATTTTCTCGAAAACTATAAGTCGCAGCTCGGCTCCAAAAGCAGATTTGAATTCAGGAAAGGTGCGAGCTTAATTCTTCATAAACAATTTTCAAATCGGGGATGAAAAAAAAAATTTCAAATTTTTACAGGGGTTGCATTGGAATTCCTGACTACCTCGAAGAGCAATACAAAAATCCCATTTTCTCGAAAACTATAAGTCGCAGCTCGGCTCCAGAAGCAGATTTGAATTCATTAAAGGTGCGAGCTTAATTCTACATAAACAATTTTCAAATCGGGGATGAAAAAAAGGATTTAAAATTTTTACAGGGAATTCCTGACTACCTCGAAGACCGATACAAAAATCCCATTTTCTCGAAAAATATAAGTCGCAGCTCGGCTCCAAAAGCAGATTTGAATTCAGGAAAGGTGCGAGCTTAATTCTACATAAACAATTTTCAAATCGTGGATGAAAAAAAATTTCAAATTTTTACAGGGGTTGCATTGGAATTCCTGACTACCTCGAGGAGCGATACAAAAATCCCATTTTCTCGAAAACTATAAGTCGCAGCTCGGCTCCAAAAGCAGATTTGAATTCAGGAAAGGTGCGAGCTTAATTCTACATAAACAATTTTCAAATCGGGGATGAAAAAAAAATTTCAAATTTTTACAGGGGTTGCATTGGAATTCCTGACTACCTCGAAGAGCGATACAAAAATCCCATTTTCTCGAAAACTATAAGTCGCAGCTCGGCTCCAAAAGCAGATTTGAATTCAGGAAAGGTGCGAGCTTAATTCTACATAAACAATTTTCAAATCGGGGATGAAAAAAAGGATTTAAAGTTTTTACAGGGAATTCCTGACTACCTCGAAGACCGATACAAAAATCCCATTTTCTCGAAAACTATAAGTCGCAGCTCGGCTCCAAAAGCAGATTTGAATTCAGGAAAGGTGCGAGCTTAATTCTACATAAACAATTTTCAAATCGGGGATGAAAAAAAAAATTTCAAATTTTTACAGGGGTTGCATTGGAATTCCTGACTACCTCGAAGAGCGATACAAAAATCTCATTTTCTCGAAAACTATAAGTCGCAGCTCGGCTCCAAAAGCAGATTTGAATTCAGGAAAGGTGCGAGCTTAATTCTACATAAACAATTTTCAAATCGGGGATGAAAAAAAAAAAATTCAAATTTTTACATGGGTTGCATTGGAATTCCTGACTACCTCGAAGAGCAATACAAAAATCCCATTTTCTCGAAAACTATAAGTCGCAGCTCGGCTCCAAAAGCAGATTTCTACATAACCAATTTTCAAATCGGGGATGAAAAAAAAAATTTCAAATTTTTACATTGGTTGCATTGGAATTCCTGACTACCTCGAAGAGCAATACAAAAATCCCATTTTCTCGAAAACTATAAGTCGCAGCTCGGCTCCAAAAGCAGATTTGAATTCAGGAAAGGTGCGAGCTTCAAATCGGGGATGAAAAAAAAATTTTAAATTTTTACAGGGGTTGCATTGGAATTCCTGACTACCTCGAAGAGCGATACAAAAATCCCATTTTCTCGAAAACTATAAGTCGCAGCTCGGCTCCAAAAGCAGATTTGAATTCAGGAAAGGTGCGAGCTTAATTCTGCATAAACAATTTTCAAATCGGGGATGAAAAAAAAAATTTAAAATTTTTACAGGGGTTGCATTGGAATTCCTGACTACCTCGAAGACCGAAACAAAAATCCCATTTTCTCGAAAACTATAAGTCGCAGCTCGGCTCCAAAAGCAGATTTGAATTCAGGAAAGGTGCGAGCTTAATTCTACATAAACAATTTTCAAATCGGGGATGAAAAAAAAAATTTAAAATTTTTAAAGTTAAAAAATTTAAATTTTCAAATCGGGGATGAAAAAAAAAATTTAAAATTTTTACAGGGGTTGCATTGGAATTCCTGACTACCTCGAAGACCGAAACAAAAATCCCATTTTCTCGAAAACTATAAGTCGCAGCTCGGCTCCAAAAGCAGATTTGAATTCAGGAAAGGTGCGAGCTTAATTCTACATAAACAATTTTCAAATCGGGGATGAAAAAAAAAATTTCAAATTTTTACAGGGGTTGCATTGGAATTCCTGACTACCTCGAAGAGCGATACAAAAATTACATTTTCTCGAAAACTATAAGTCGCAGCTCGGCTCCAAAAGCAGATTTGAATTCAGGAAAGGTGCGAGCTTAATTCTACATAAACAATTTTCAAATCGGGGATGAAAAAAAAAATTTCAAATTTTTACAGGGGTTGCATTGGAATTCCTGACTACCTCGAAGACCGAAACAAAAATCCCATTTTCTTGAAAACTATAAGTCGCAGCTCGGCTCCAAAAGCAGATTTGAATTCAGGAAAGGTGCGAGCTTAATTCTACATAAACAATTTTCAAATCGGGGATGAAAAAAAAGATTTAAAATTTTTACAGGGGTTGCATTGGAATTCCTGACTACCTCGAAGAGCGATACAAAAATCCCATTTTCTCGAAAACTATAAGTCGCAGCTCGGCTCCAAAAGCAGATTTGAATTCAGGAAAGGTGCGAGCTTAATTCTTCATAAACAATTTTCAAATCGGGGATGAAAAAAAAAATTTCAAATTTTTACAGGGGTTGCATTGGAATTCCTGACTACCTCGAAGAGCGATACAAAAATCTCATTTTCTCGAAAACTATAAGTCGCAGCTCGGCTCCAAAAGCAGATTTGAATTCAGGAAAGGTGCGAGCTTAATTCTACATAACCAATTTTCAAATCGGGGATGAAAAAAAAAATTTCAAATTTTTACAGGGGTTGCATTGGAATTCCTGACTACCTCGAAGAGCAATACAAAAATCCCATTTTCTCGAAAACTATAAGTCGCAGCTCGGCTCCAAAAGCAGGTTTGAATTCAGGAAAGGTGCGAGCTTAATTCTACATTTCAAATCGGGGATGAAAAAAAAATTTTAAATTTTTACAGGGGTTGCATTGGAATTCCTGACTACCTCGAAGAGCGATACAAAAATCCCATTTTCTCGAAAACTATAAGTCGCAGCTCGGCTCCAAAAGCAGATTTGAATTCAGGAAAGGTGCGAGCTTAATTCTGCATAAACAATTTTCAAATCGGGGATGAAAAAAAAAATTTAAAATTTTTAAATTTAAAAAATTAAAATTTTCAAATCGGGAATGAAAATAAAAATTTCAAATTTTTACAGGGGTTGCATTGGAATTCCTGACTACCTCGAAGACCGAAACAAAAATCCCATTTTCTCGAAAACTATAAGTCGCAGCTCGGCTCCAAAAGCAGATTTGAATTCAGGAAAGGTGCGAGCTTAATTCTACATAAACAATTTTCAAATCGGGGATGAAAAAAAAATTTCAAATTTTTACAGGGGTTGCATTGGAATTCCTGACTACCTCGAAGACCGAAACAAAAATCCCATTTTCTCGAAAACTATAAGTCGCAGCTCGGCTCCAAAAGCAGATTTGAATTCAGGAAAGGTGCGAGCTTAATTCTACATAAACAATTTTCAAATCGGGGATGAAAAAAAAGATTTAAAATTTTTACAGGGGTTGCATTGGAATTCCTGACTACCTCGAAGAGCGATACAAAAATCCCATTTTCTCGAAAACTATAAGTCGCAGCTCGGCTCCAAAAGCAGATTTGAATTCAGGAAAGGTGCGAGCTTAATTCTTCATAAACAATTTTCAAATCGGGGATGAAAAAAAAAATTTCAAATTTTTACAGGGGTTGCATTGGAATTCCTGACTACCTCGAAGAGCAATACAAAAATCCCATTTTCTCGAAAACTATAAGTCGCAGCTCGGCTCCAGAAGCAGATTTGAATTCATTAAAGGTGCGAGCTTAATTCTACATAAACAATTTTCAAATCGGGGATGAAAAAAAAAATTTCAAATTTTTACAGGGGTTGCATTGGAATTCCTGACTACCTCGAAGAGCGATACAAAAATCTCATTTTCTCGAAAACTATAAGTCGCAGCTCGGCTCCAAAAGCAGATTTGAATTCAGGAAAGGTGCGAGCTTAATTCTACATAAACAATTTTCAAATCGGGGATGAAAAAAAAAAATTTCAAATTTTTACAGGGGTTGCATTGGAATTCCTGACTACCTCGAAGAGCAATACAAAAATCCCATTTTCTCGAAAACTATAAGTCGCAGCTCGGCTCCAGAAGCAGATTTGAATTCATTAAAGGTGCGAGCTTAATTCTACATAAACAATTTTCAAATCGGGGATGAAAAAAAAAATTTCAAATTTTTACAGGGGTTGCATTGGAATTCCTGACTACCTCGAAGAGCGATACAAAAATCTCATTTTCTCGAAAACTATAAGTCGCAGCTCGGCTCCAAAAGCAGATTTGAATTCAGGAAAGGTGCGAGCTTAATTCTACATAACCAATTTTCAAATCGGGGATGAAAAAAAAAATTTCAAATTTTTACAGGGGTTGCATTGGAATTCCTGACTACCTCGAAGAGCAATACAAAAATCCCATTTTCTCGAAAACTATAAGTCGCAGCTCGGCTCCAAAAGCAGGTTTGAATTCAGGAAAGGTGCGAGCTTAATTCTACATTTCAAATCGGGGATGAAAAAAAAATTTTAAATTTTTACAGGGGTTGCATTGGAATTCCTGACTACCTCGAAGAGCGATACAAAAATCCCATTTTCTCGAAAACTATAAGTCGCAGCTCGGCTCCAAAAGCAGATTTGAATTCAGGAAAGGTGCGAGCTTAATTCTGCATAAACAATTTTCAAATCGGGGATGAAAAAAAAAATTTAAAATTTTTAAATTTAAAAAATTAAAATTTTCAAATCGGGAATGAAAATAAAAATTTCAAATTTTTACAGGGGTTGCATTGGAATTCCTGACTACCTCGAAGACCGAAACAAAAATCCCATTTTCTCGAAAACTATAAGTCGCAGCTCGGCTCCAAAAGCAGATTTGAATTCAGGAAAGGTGCGAGCTTAATTCTACATAAACAATTTTCAAATCGGGGATGAAAAAAAAAATTTCAAATTTTTACAGGGGTTGCATTGGAATTCCTGACTACCTCGAAGACCGAAACAAAAATCCCATTTTCTCGAAAACTATAAGTCGCAGCTCGGCTCCAAAAGCAGATTTGAATTCAGGAAAGGTGCGAGCTTAATTCTACATAAACAATTTTCAAATCGGGGATGAAAAAAAAGATTTAAAATTTTTACAGGGGTTGCATTGGAATTCCTGACTACCTCGAAGAGCGATACAAAAATCCCATTTTCTCGAAAACTATAAGTCGCAGCTCGGCTCCAAAAGCAGATTTGAATTCAGGAAAGGTGCGAGCTTAATTCTTCATAAACAATTTTCAAATCGGGGATGAAAAAAAAAATTTCAAATTTTTACAGGGGTTGCATTGGAATTCCTGACTACCTCGAAGAGCAATACAAAAATCCCATTTTCTCGAAAACTATAAGTCGCAGCTCGGCTCCAAAAGCAGATTTGAATTCAGGAAAGGTGCGAGCTTAATTCTTCATAAACAATTTTCAAATCGGGGATGAAAAAAAAAATTTCAAATTTTTACAGGGGTTGCATTGGAATTCCTGACTACCTCGAAGAGCGATACAAAAATCTCATTTTCTCGAAAACTATAAGTCGCAGCTCGGCTCCAAAAGCAGATTTGAATTCAGGAAAGGTGCGAGCTTAATTCTACATAACCAATTTTCAAATCGGGGATGAAAAAAAAAATTTCAAATTTTTACAGGGGTTGCATTGGAATTCCTGACTACCTCGAAGAGCAATACAAAAATCCCATTTTCTCGAAAACTATAAGTCGCAGCTCGGCTCCAAAAGCAGGTTTGAATTCAGGAAAGGTGCGAGCTTAATTCTACATTTCAAATCGGGGATGAAAAAAAAATTTTAAATTTTTACAGGGGTTGCATTGGAATTCCTGACTACCTCGAAGAGCGATACAAAAATCCCATTTTCTCGAAAACTATAAGTCGCAGCTCGGCTCCAAAAGCAGATTTGAATTCAGGAAAGGTGCGAGCTTAATTCTGCATAAACAATTTTCAAATCGGGGATGAAAAAAAAAATTTAAAATTTTTAAATTTAAAAAATTAAAATTTTCAAATCGGGAATGAAAATAAAAATTTCAAATTTTTACAGGGGTTGCATTGGAATTCCTGACTACCTCGAAGACCGAAACAAAAATCCCATTTTCTCGAAAACTATAAGTCGCAGCTCGGCTCCAAAAGCAGATTTGAATTCAGGAAAGGTGCGAGCTTAATTCTACATAAACAATTTTCAAATCGGGGATGAAAAAAAAATTTCAAATTTTTACAGGGGTTGCATTGGAATTCCTGACTACCTCGAAGACCGAAACAAAAATCCCATTTTCTCGAAAACTATAAGTCGCAGCTCGGCTCCAAAAGCAGATTTGAATTCAGGAAAGGTGCGAGCTTAATTCTACATAAACAATTTTCAAATCGGGGATGAAAAAAAAGATTTAAAATTTTTACAGGGGTTGCATTGGAATTCCTGACTACCTCGAAGAGCGATACAAAAATCCCATTTTCTCGAAAACTATAAGTCGCAGCTCGGCTCCAAAAGCAGATTTGAATTCAGGAAAGGTGCGAGCTTAATTCTTCATAAACAATTTTCAAATCGGGGATGAAAAAAAAAATTTCAAATTTTTACAGGGGTTGCATTGGAATTCCTGACTACCTCGAAGAGCAATACAAAAATCCCATTTTCTCGAAAACTATAAGTCGCAGCTCGGCTCCAGAAGCAGATTTGAATTCATTAAAGGTGCGAGCTTAATTCTACATAAACAATTTTCAAATCGGGGATGAAAAAAAAAATTTCAAATTTTTACAGGGGTTGCATTGGAATTCCTGACTACCTCGAAGAGCGATACAAAAATCTCATTTTCTCGAAAACTATAAGTCGCAGCTCGGCTCCAAAAGCAGATTTGAATTCAGGAAAGGTGCGAGCTTAATTCTACATAAACAATTTTCAAATCGGGGATGAAAAAAAAAAATTTCAAATTTTTACAGGGGTTGCATTGGAATTCCTGACTACCTCGAAGAGCAATACAAAAATCCCATTTTCTCGAAAACTATAAGTCGCAGCTCGGCTCCAGAAGCAGATTTGAATTCATTAAAGGTGCGAGCTTAATTCTACATAAACAATTTTCAAATCGGGGATGAAAAAAAAAATTTCAAATTTTTACAGGGGTTGCATTGGAATTCCTGACTACCTCGAAGAGCGATACAAAAATCTCATTTTCTCGAAAACTATAAGTCGCAGCTCGGCTCCAAAAGCAGATTTGAATTCAGGAAAGGTGCGAGCTTAATTCTACATAACCAATTTTCAAATCGGGGATGAAAAAAAAAATTTCAAATTTTTACAGGGGTTGCATTGGAATTCCTGACTACCTCGAAGAGCAATACAAAAATCCCATTTTCTCGAAAACTATAAGTCGCAGCTCGGCTCCAAAAGCAGGTTTGAATTCAGGAAAGGTGCGAGCTTAATTCTACATTTCAAATCGGGGATGAAAAAAAAATTTTATATTTTTACAGGGGTTGCATTGGAATTCCTGACTACCTCGAAGAGCGATACAAAAATCCCATTTTCTCGAAAACTATAAGTCGCAGCTCGGCTCCAAAAGCAGATTTGAATTCAGGAAAGGTGCGAGCTTAATTCTGCATAAACAATTTTCAAATCGGGGATGAAAAAAAAAATTTAAAATTTTTAAATTTAAAAAATTAAAATTTTCAAATCGGGAATGAAAATAAAAATTTCAAATTTTTACAGGGGTTGCATTGGAATTCCTGACTACCTCGAAGACCGAAACAAAAATCCCATTTTCTCGAAAACTATAAGTCGCAGCTCGGCTCCAAAAGCAGATTTGAATTCAGGAAAGGTGCGAGCTTAATTCTACATAAACAATTTTCAAATCGGGGATGAAAAAAAAAATTTCAAATTTTTACAGGGGTTGCATTGGAATTCCTGACTACCTCGAAGACCGAAACAAAAATCCCATTTTCTCGAAAACTATAAGTCGCAGCTCGGCTCCAAAAGCAGATTTGAATTCAGGAAAGGTGCGAGCTTAATTCTACATAAACAATTTTCAAATCGGGGATGAAAAAAAAGATTTAAAATTTTTACAGGGGTTGCATTGGAATTCCTGACTACCTCGAAGAGCGATACAAAAATCCCATTTTCTCGAAAACTATAAGTCGCAGCTCGGCTCCAAAAGCAGATTTGAATTCAGGAAAGGTGCGAGCTTAATTCTTCATAAACAATTTTCAAATCGGGGATGAAAAAAAAAATTTCAAATTTTTACAGGGGTTGCATTGGAATTCCTGACTACCTCGAAGAGCAATACAAAAATCCCATTTTCTCGAAAACTATACGTCGCAGCTCGGCTCCAGAAGCAGATTTGAATTCATTAAAGGTGCGAGCTTAATTCTACATAAACAATTTTCAAATCGGGGATGAAAAAAAAAATTTCAAATTTTTACAGGGGTTGCATTGGAATTCCTGACTACCTCGAAGAGCGATACAAAAATCTCATTTTCTCGAAAACTATAAGTCGCAGCTCGGCTCCAAAAGCAGATTTGAATTCAGGAAAGGTGCGAGCTTAATTCTACATAAACAATTTTCAAATCGGGGATGAAAAAAAAAATTTCAAATTTTTACAGGGGTTGCATTGGAATTCCTGACTACCTCGAAGAGCGACACAAAAATCTCATTTTCTCGAAAACTATAAGTCGCAGCTCGGCTCCAAAAGCAGATTTGAATTCAGGAAAGGTGCGAGCTTAATTCTACATAACCAATTTTCAAATCGGGGATGAAAAAAAAAATTTCAAATTTTTACAGGGGTTGCATTGGAATTCCTGACTACCTCGAAGAGCAATACAAAAATCCCATTTTCTCGAAAGCTATAAGTCGCAGCTCGGCTCCAAAAGCAGATTTGAATTCAGGAAAGGTGCGAGCTTAATTCTACATTTCAAATCGGGGATGAAAAAAAAATTTTAAATTTTTACAGGGGTTGCATTGGAATTCCTGACTACCTCGAAGAGCGATACAAAAATCCCATTTTCTCGAAAACTATAAGTCGCAGCTCGGCTCCAAAAGCAGATTTGAATTCAGGAAAGGTGCGAGCTTAATTCTGCATAAACAATTTTCAAATCGGGGATGAAAAAAAAAATTAAAATTTTTACAGGGGTTGCATTGGAATTCCTGACTACCTCGAAGACCGAAACAAAAATCCCATTTTCTCGAAAACTATAAGTCGCAGCTCGGCTCCAAAAGCAGATTTGAATTCAGGAAAGGTGCGAACTTAATTCTACATAAACAATTTTCAAATCGGGGATGAAAAAAAAAATTTCAAATTTTTACAGGGGTTGCATTGGAATTCCTGACTACCTCGAAGAGCGATACAAAAATCTCATTTTCTCGAAAACTATAAGTCGCAGCTCGGCTCCAAAAGCAGATTTGAATTCAGGAAAGGTGCGAGCTTAATTCTACATAAACAATTTTCAAATCGGGGATGAAAAAAAAAATTTCAAATTTTTACAGGGGTTGCATCGGAATTTCTGACTACCTCGAAGACCGAAACAAAAATCCCATTTTCTCGAAAACTATAAGTCGCAGCTCGGCTCCAAAAGCAGATTTGAATTCAAGAAAGATGCGAGCTAAATTCTACATAAACAATTTTCAAATCGGGGATGAAAAAAAAAAATTCAAATTTTTACAGGGGTTGCATTGGAATTCCTGACTACCTCGAAGACCGAAACAAAAATCCCATTTTCTCGAAAACTATAAGTCGCAGCTCGGCTCCAAAAGCAGATTTGAATTCAGGAAAGGTGCGAGCTTAATTCTACATAAACAATTTTCAAATCGGGGATGAAAAAAAAGATTTCAAATTTTTACAGGGGTTGCATTGGAATTCCTGACTACCTCGAAGAGCTATACAAAAATCCCATTTTCTCGAAAACTATAAGTCGCAGCTCGGCTCCAAAAGCAGATTTGAATTCAGGAAAGGTGCGAGCTTAATTCTTCATAAACAATTTTCAAATCGGGGATGAAAAAAAAAATTTCAAATTTTTACAGTGGTTGCATTGGAATTCCTGACTACCTCGAAGAGCAATACAAAAATCCCAATTTCTCGAAAACTATAAGTCGCAGCTCGGCTCCAGAAGCAGATTTGAATTCATTAAAGGTGCGAGCTTAATTCTATATAAACAATTTTCAAATCGGGGATGAAAAAAAAGATTTAAAATTTTTACAGGGGTTGCATTGGAATTCCTGACTACCTCGAAGAGCGATACAAAAATCCCATTTTCTCGAAAACTATAAGTCGCAGCTCGGCTCCAAAAGCAGATTTGAATTCAGGAAAGGTGCGAGCTTAATTCTTCATAAACAATTTTCAAATCGGGGATGAAAAAAAAAATTTCAAATTTTTACAGGGGTTGCATTGGAATTCCTGACTACCTCGAAGAGCAACACAAAAATCCCATTTTCTCGAAAACTATAAGTCGCAGCTCGGCTCCAAAAGCAGATTTGAATTCAGGAAAGGTGCGAGCTTAATTCTTCATAAACAATTTTCAAATCGGGGATGAAAAAAAAAATTTCAAATTTTTACAGTGGTTGCATTGGAATTCCTGACTACCTCGAAGAGCAATACAAAAATCCCAATTTCTCGAAAACTATAAGTCGCAGCTCGGCTCCAGAAGCAGATTTGAATTCATTAAAGGTGCGAGCTTAATTCTATATAAACAATTTTCAAATCGGGGATGAAAAAAAAAATTTAAAATTTTTACAGGGGTTGCATTGGAATTCCTGACTACCTCGAAGAGCGATACAAAAATCCCATTTTCTCGAAAACTATAAGTCGCAGCTCGGCTCCAAAAGCAGATTTGAATTCAGGAAAGGTGCGAGCTTAATTCTTCATAAACAATTTTCAAATCGGGGATGAAAAAAAAAATTTCAAATTTTTACAGGGGTTGCATTGGAATTCCTGACTACTTCGAAGAGCAATACAAAAATCCCATTTTCTCGAAAACTATAAGTCGCAGCTCGGCTCCAGAAGCAGATTTGAATTCATTAAAGGTGCGAGCTTAATTCTACATAAACAATTTTCACATCGGGGATGAAAAAAAGGATTTAAAATTTTTACAGGGAATTCCTGACTACCTCGAAGACCGATACAAAAATCCCATTTTCTCGAAAACTATAAGTCGCACCTCGGCTCCAAAAGCAGATTTGAATTCAGGAAAGGTGCGAGCTTAATTCTACATAAACAATTTTCAAATCGTGGATGAAAAAAAATTTCAAATTTTTACAGGGGTTGCATTGGAATTCCTGACTACCTCGAGGAGCGATACAAAAATCCCATTTTCTCGAAAACTATAAGTCGCAGCTCGGCTCCAAAAGCAGATTTGAATTCAGGAAAGGTGCGAGCTTAATTCTACATAAACAATTTTCAAATCGGGGATGAAAAAAAAAATTTCAAATTTTTACAGGGGTTGCATTGGAATTCCTGACTACCTCGAAGAGCGATACAAAAATCTCATTTTCTCGAAAACTATAAGTCGCAGCTCGGCTCCAAAAGCAGATTTGAATTCAGGAAAGGTGCGAGCTTAATTCTACATAACCAATTTTCAAATCGGGGATGAAAAAAAAAAATTTCAAATTTTTACAGGGGTTGCATTGGAATTCCTGACTACCTCGAAGAGCAATACAAAAATCCCATTTTCTCGAAAACTATAAGTCGCAGCTCGGCTCCAAAAGCAGATTTGAATTCAGGAAAGGTGCGAGCTTAATTCTACATTTCAAATCGGGGATGAAAAAAAAATTTCAAATTTTTACAGGGGTTGCATTGGAATTCCTGACTACCTCGAAGACCGAAACAAAAATCCCATTTTCTCGAAAACTATAAGTCGCAGCTCGGCTCCAAAAGCAGATTTGAATTCAGGAAAGGTGCGAACTTAATTCTACATAAACAATTTTCAAATCGGGGATGAAAAAAAAAATTTCAAATTTTTACAGGGGTTGCATTGGAATTCCTGACTACCTCGAAGAGCGATACAAAAATCTCATTTTCTCGAAAACTATAAGTCGCAGCTCGGCGCCAAAAGCAGATTTGAATTCAGGAAAGGTGCGAGCTTAATTCTACATAAACAATTTTCAAATCGGGGATGAAAAAAAAAATTTCAAATTTTTACAGGGGTTGCATTGGAATTCCTGACTACCTCGAAGAGCGATACAAAAATCTCATTTTCTCGAAAACTATAAGTCGCAGCTCGGCTCCAAAAGCAGATTTAAATTCAGGAAAGGTGCGAGCTTAATTCTACATTTCAAATCGGGGATGAAAAGAAAAATTTAAATTTTTACAGGGGTTGCATTGGAATTCCTGACTACCTCGAAGAGCGATACAAAAATTACATTTTCTCGAAAACTATAAGTCGCAGGTCAACTCCAAAAGCTGATTTGAATTCAGGAAAGGTGCGAGCTTAATTCTACATAAACTTGACAGGTTCACAGTTCAATCCCTGATGTCAGCAAGCATTATATGATAAGAGGCAGTCCGAACAATTGCGAAAGCTTATGACAACACTACTGCGAAGGCATGACACTGGCAGTAGGTTTGTCATATGGCTTTAGAAATTGTTCGCTCTGTTGATGATTGATATGCTTATGACATCAGGTTGACCGGAAAAAATACTGTGAATCAGAAGCGAAGACAAAACAAATAAATGACATCAAACAACCTCCCCAGTTGGCTCACCAGATGGGCCTCCATTTGTGGACTGGGGGTTAACCCCCACAAAACGGAACTCGTCCTCTTCACGAGGAAATATAAAATTCCACCCATAGACCCTCCCAAGATAAATGGCACCAGTCTGACCTTCACTGACAATGCAAAATATCTGGGTCTTATTTTGGACAGAAAACTAAACTGGAAAGCCAATCTATTAGAACGCGTAAGGAAAGCCAATGTAGCTCTCTACTCCTGTAAAAAGGCTATAGGTAGGAGCTGGGGTATGAAACCTCAAATCACTCACTGGCTGTACGTGTCCGTTATCAGGCCTATTTTACTCTACGGCGTGATCGTATGGTGGCCCGCCCTTAACAGGGCTGTCCACCTCACTCAAATAGCTAAGGTGCAAAGATCTGCATGGATGTGCATCAGTGGTGCACTGAGGACTACTCCTTCAGCGGCACTGGATATTATGTTCAACTTGCTGCCCCTTGATATTTTCAGTAAACAGATCGCTGCCTGTACGACCATCCGTCTGAAAGCCTCCTCTCAGTGGTCCAGCTATCACACTGGCCACTCCTCGATCCTTGATCTCCTTAACTTCAAGCACGAAAATACAGACTACACTCCGCCGAAAATGTGCTTCGACCGTGACTTCCGTACGAGCATCCCTGAACGGGATGTACGGGACAATTCTCCTCCTATCGATGGTAACTCGGTACACTTTTTCACAGACGGTTCTAAGACCGAAGGCGGGATGGGATGTGGTGTTTTCTCCGAGAAGCTCAACCTAGAAATATCGTTCCGCCTCCCTGATCATTGTAGCGTTTTTCAGGCGGAAATCATGGCAATTAAGGAAGCCCTGTCCTGGCTGAAGTGTAATGTATTATCTGTCAGAGATATTACCATTTTCACTGACAGCCAAGCGGCAATCAAGTCTCTGGAATCGTGCTCGTTTACTTCAAAGGCCGCTCTCAACTGCCGTTTATCTCTCATGGAGATGACAGAGCAGTTCAACATTCACCTATGCTGGGTGCCAGGCCATAGAGACATTCCAGGAAACTGCAGGGCAGACGAACTTGCCAGACAAGGCACTACTCTTAGGATTCTGTCTGATAGGCAGTCCCTGGGTATGCCCCTAGCTACATGTAAGCATCTACTAAAGCTGAATGCTATTAGCAAGACCAACCTCAGATGGGAAAACGTGTCAACGTGTCTCATCTCGAGACAGATCTGGCCCAGGCTGGATCATAATCGCAGTACTGAGTTGGTCAAACTAAAGCGATCACAAATCAGCTGCGTTGTTGGTGTTCTCACTGGACACTGTCTTATAGGCCAACATGCGAAAAGACTTGGCCTCTTTTCAAATGACTTCTGCAGAAGCTGTAGGGACGAGGAGGAGGAGGAAAGTATCCCTCACCTCCTATGTAACTGCCCAGCTCTGTCGCATAAAAGAATGCTCTTTTTAGGGTCCCCCTTCCTTGTAGTCCTTGGTGACATAGCGTGCTTAGACGTCATGCGCATATATCGCTTTATCAAAAGCTCCGGTTGGTTCTGTTAGTCCATGAGTAGCGAATTGGTTTTGATCCATGGTATCACAAAGGACCTTTATTGGTCTCAGTGTGTCTGCACTTCCGTGCAGACAGGAAAGCCAACCTAACCTAACCTAACCTCCCCAGTTATCTGGACACCCACCCCTGGAGCTAATGTGTGAAACCTAATACACCTGAGTTTTAAACCACTACACCAATCTCTTTCTCTCTCTCTCTATCTTCCTTTCAACGCCCGCACTGTATATACACATTAAAAGGGTATTCATAACCCCTTCAGTGCGGGTAAATTAAAAAAAAAAAAAAAATTCCTCACTACCTCGAAGAGCGATACAAAAATCATATTTTCTCGAAAACTATAAGTCGCAGCTCGGCTCCAAAAGCAGATTTGAATTCAGGAAAGGTGCGAGCTTAATTCTACATAAACAATTTTCAAATCGGGGATGAAAAAAAAAATTTAAAATTTTTACAGGGGTTGCATTGAAATTCCTGACTACCTCGAAGACCGAAACAAAAATCCCATTTTCTCGAAAACTATAAGTCGCAGCTCGGCTCCAAAAGCAGATTTGAATTCAGGAAAGGTGTGAGCTTAATTCTACATAAACAATTTTCAAATCGGGGATGAAAAAAAAATTTCAAATTTTTACAGGGGTTGCATTGGAATTCCTGACTACCTCGAAGAGCGATACAAAAATCCCATTTTCTCGAAAACTATAAGTCGCAGCTCGGCTCCAAAAGCAGATTTGAATTCAGGAAAGGTGCGAGCTTAATTCTACATAAACAATTTTCAAATCGGGGAATAGAAAAAAAATTTCAAATTTTTACAGGGGTTGCATTGGAATTCCTGACTACCTCGAAGAGCGATACAAAAATTACATTTTCTCGAAAACTATAAGTCGCAGCTCGGCTCCAAAAGCAGATTTGAATTCAGGAAAGGTGCGAGCTTAATTCTACATAAACAATTTTCAAATCGGGGATGAAAAAAAAAATTTCAAATTTTTACAGGGGTTGCATTGGAATTCCTGACTACCTCGAAGACCGAAACAAAAATCCCATTTTCTCGAAAACTATAAGTCGCAGCTCGGCTACAAAAGCAGATTTGAATTCAGGAAAGGTGCGAGCTTAATTCTACATAAACAATTTTCAAATCGGGGATGAAAAAAAAAATTTCAAATTTTTACAGGGGTTGCATTGGAATTCCTGACTACCTCGAAGACCGAAACAAAAATCCCATTTGCTCGAAAACTATAAGTCGCAGCTCGGCTACAAAAGCAGATTTGAATTCAGGAAAGGTGCGAGCTTAATTCTACATAAACAATTTTCAAATCGGGGATGAAAAAAAAAATTTCAAATTTTTACAGGGGTTGCATTGGAATTCCTGACTACCTCGAAGACCGAAACAAAAATCCCATTTTCTCGAAAACTATAAGTCGCAGCTCGGCTCCAAAAGCAGATTTGAATTCAGGAAAGGTGCGAGCTTAATTCTACATTTCAAATCGGGGATGAAAAGAAAAATTTAAATTTTTACAGGGGTTGCATTGGAATTCCTGACTACCTCGAAGAGCGATACAAAAATTACATTTTCTCGAAAACTATAAGTCGCAGGTCAACTCCAAAAGCTGATTTGAATTCAGGAAAGGTGCGAGCTTAATTCTACATAAACTTGACAGGTTCACAGTTCAATCCCTGATGTCAGCAAGCATTATATGATAAGAGGCAGTCCGAACAATTGCGAAAGCTTATGACAACACTACTGCGAAGGCATGACACTGGCAGTAGGTTTGTCATATGGCTTTAGAAATTGTTCGCTCTGTTGATGATTGATATGCTTATGACATCAGGTTGACCGGAAAAAATACTGTGAATCAGAAGCGAAGACAAAACAAATAAATGACATCAAACAACCTCCCCAGTTGGCTCACCAGATGGGCCTCCATTTGTGGACTGGGGGTTAACCCCCACAAAACGGAACTCGTCCTCTTCACGAGGAAATATAAAATTCCACCCATAGACCCTCCCAAGATAAATGGCACCAGTCTGACCTTCACTGACAAAGCAAAATATCTGGGTCTTATTTTGGACAGAAAACTAAACTGGAAAGCCAATCTATTAGAACGCGTAAGGAAAGCCAATGTAGCTCTCTACTCCTGTAAAAAGGCTATAGGTAGGAGCTGGGGTATGAAACCTCAAATCACTCACTGGCTGTACGTGTCCGTTATCAGGCCTATTTTACTCTACGGCGTGATCGTATGGTGGCCCGCCCTTAACAGGGCTGTCCACCTCACTCAAATAGCTAAGGTGCAAAGATCTGCATGGATGTGCATCAGTGGTGCACTGAGGACTACTCCTTCAGCGGCACTGGATATTATGTTCAACTTGCTGCCCCTTGATATTTTCAGTAAACAGATCGCTGCCTGTACGGCCATCCGTCTGAAAGCCTCCTCTCAGTGGTCCAGCTATCACACTGGCCACTCCTCGATCCTTGATCTCCTTAACTTCAAGCACGAAAATACAGACTACACTCCGCCGAAAATGTGCTTCGACCGTGACTTCCGTACGAGCATCCCTGAACGGGATGTACGGGACAATTCTCCTCCTATCGATGGTAACTCGGTACACTTTTTCACAGACGGTTCTAAGACCGAAGGCGGGATGGGATGTGGTGTTTTCTCCGAGAAGCTCAACCTAGAAATATCGTTCCGCCTCCCTGATCATTGTAGCGTTTTTCAGGCGGAAATCATGGCAATTAAGGAAGCCCTGTCCTGGCTGAAGTGTAATGTATTATCTGTCAGAGATATTACCATTTTCACTGACAGCCAAGCGGCAATCAAGTCTCTGGAATCGTGCTCGTTTACTTCAAAGGCCGCTCTCAACTGCCGTTTATCTCTCATGGAGATGACAGAGCAGTTCAACATTCACCTATGCTGGGTGCCAGGCCATAGAGACATTCCAGGAAACTGCAGGGCAGACGAACTTGCCAGACAAGGCACTACTCTTAGGATTCTGTCTGATAGGCAGTCCCTGGGTATGCCCCTAGCTACATGTAAGCATCTACTAAAGCTGAATGCTATTAGCAAGACCAACCTCAGATGGGAAAACGTGTCAACGTGTCTCATCTCGAGACAGATCTGGCCCAGGCTGGATCATAATCGCAGTACTGAGTTGGTCAAACTAAAGCGATCACAAATCAGCTGCGTTGTTGGTGTTCTCACTGGACACTGTCTTATAGGCCAACATGCGAAAAGACTTGGCCTCTTTTCAAATGACTTCTGCAGAAGCTGTAGGGACGAGGAGGAGGAGGAAAGTATCCCTCACCTCCTATGTAACTGCCCAGCTCTGTCGCATAAAAGAATGCTCTTTTTAGGGTCCCCCTTCCTTGTAGTCCTTGGTGACATAGCGTGCTTAGACGTCATGCGCATATATCGCTTTATCAAAAGCTCCGGTTGGTTCTGTTAGTCCATGAGTAGCGAATTGGTTTTGATCCATGGTATCACAAAGGACCTTTATTGGTCTCAGTGTGTCTGCACTTCCGTGCAGACAGGAAAGCCAACCTAACCTAACCTAACCTCCCCAGTTATCTGGACACCCACCCCTGGAGCTAATGTGTGAAACCTAATACACCTGAGTTTTAAACCACTACACCAATCTCTTTCTCTCTCTCTCTATCTTCCTTTCAACGCCCGCACTGTATATACACATTAAAAGGGTATTCATAACCCCTTCAGTGCGGGTAAATTAAAAAAAAAAAAAAAAATTCCTCACTACCTCGAAGAGCGATACAAAAATCATATTTTCTCGAAAACTATAAGTCGCAGCTCGGCTCCAAAAGCAGATTTGAATTCAGGAAAGGTGCGAGCTTAATTCTACATAAACAATTTTCAAATCGGGGATGAAAAAAAAAATTTAAAATTTTTACAGGGGTTGCATTGAAATTCCTGACTACCTCGAAGACCGAAACAAAAATCCCATTTTCTCGAAAACTATAAGTCGCAGCTCGGCTCCAAAAGCAGATTTGAATTCAGGAAAGGTGTGAGCTTAATTCTACATAAACAATTTTCAAATCGGGGATGAAAAAAAAATTTCAAATTTTTACAGGGGTTGCATTGGAATTCCTGACTACCTCGAAGAGCGATACAAAAATCCCATTTTCTCGAAAACTATAAGTCGCAGCTCGGCTCCAAAAGCAGATTTGAATTCAGGAAAGGTGCGAGCTTAATTCTACATAAACAATTTTCAAATCGGGGAATAGAAAAAAAATTTCAAATTTTTACAGGGGTTGCATTGGAATTCCTGACTACCTCGAAGAGCGATACAAAAATTACATTTTCTCGAAAACTATAAGTCGCAGCTCGGCTCCAAAAGCAGATTTGAATTCAGGAAAGGTGCGAGCTTAATTCTACATAAACAATTTTCAAATCGGGGATGAAAAAAAAAATTTCAAATTTTTACAGGGGTTGCATTGGAATTCCTGACTACCTCGAAGACCGAAACAAAAATCCCATTTTCTCGAAAACTATAAGTCGCAGCTCGGCTACAAAAGCAGATTTGAATTCAGGAAAGGTGCGAGCTTAATTCTACATAAACAATTTTCAAATCGGGGATGAAAAAAAAAATTTCAAATTTTTACAGGGGTTGCATTGGAATTCCTGACTACCTCGAAGACCGAAACAAAAATCCCATTTTCTCGAAAACTATAAGTCGCAGCTCGGCTACAAAAGCAGATTTGAATTCAGGAAAGGTGCGAGCTTAATTCTACATAAACAATTTTCAAATCGGGGATGAAAAAAAAAATTTAAAATTTTTACAGGGGTTGCATTGGAATTCCTGACTACCTCGAAGAGCTATACAAAATCCCATTTTCTCGAAAACTATAAGTCGCAGCTCGGCTCCAAAAGCAGATTTGAATTCAGGAAAGGTGCGAGCTTAATTCTTCATAAACAATTTTCAAATCGGGGATGAAAAAAAAATTTCAAATTTTTACAGTGGTTGCATTGGAATTCCTGACTACCTCGAAGAGCAATACAAAAATCCCATTTTCTCGAAAACTATAAGTCGCAGCTCGGCTCCAGAAGCAGATTTGAATTCAGGAAAGGTGCGAGCTTAATTCTACATAAACAATTTTCAAATCGGGGAATAGAAAAAAAAATTTCAAATTTTTACAGGGGTTGCATTGGAATTCCTGACTACCTCGAAGAGCGATACAAAAATCCCATTTTCTCGAAAACTATAAGTCGCAGCTCGGCTCCAAAAGCAGATTTGAATTCAGGAAAGGTGCGAGCTTAATTCTACATAAACAATTTTCAAATCGGGGATGAAAAAAAAAATTTCAAATTTTTACAGGGGTTGCATTGGAATTCCTGACTACCTCGAAGACCGAAACAAAAATCCCATTTTCTCGAAAACTATAAGTCGCAGCTCGGCTCCAAAAGCAGATTTGAATTCAGGAAAGGTGCGAGCTTAATTCTACATAAACAATTTTCAAATCGGGGATGAAAAAAAAAATTTTAAATTTTTACAGGGGTTGCATTGGAATTCCTGACTACCTCGAAGAGCGAAACAAAAATCCCATTTTCTCGAAAACTATAAGTCGCAGGTCAACTCCAAAAGCTGATTTGAATTCAGGAAAGGTGCGAGCTTAATTCTACATAAACTTCACAGGTTCACAGTTCAATCCCTGATGTCAGCAAGCATTATATGATAAGAGGCAGTCCGAACAATTGCGAAAGCTTATGACAACACTACTGCGAAGGCATAACACTGGCAGTAGGTTTGTCATATGGCTGGAGAAATTGTTCGCTCTGTTGATGATTGATATGCTTATGACATCAGGTTGACCGGAAAAAATACTGTGAATCAGAAGCGAAGACAAAACAAATAAAGGACATCAAACAACCTCCCCAGTTATCTGGACACCCACCCCTGGGGCTAATGTGTGAAAATTAATACACCTGCGTTTTAAACCACTACACCAATCTCTTTCTCTCTCTCTCTATCTTCCTTTCAACGCCCGCACTGTATATACACATTAAAAGGGTATTCATAACCCCTTGAGTGCGGGTAAATTAAAAAAAAAAAAAAAATTCCTCACTACCTCGAAGAGCGATACAAAAATCCCATTTTCTCGAAAACTATAAGTCGCAGCTCGGCTCCAAAAGCAGATTTGAATTCAGGAAAGGTGTGAGCTTAATTCTACATAAACAATTTTCAAATCGGGGATGAAAAAAAAATTTCAAATTTTTACAGGGGTTGCATTGGAATTCCTGACTACCTCGAAGAGCGATACAAAAATCCCATTTTCTCGAAAACTATAAGTCGCAGCTCGGCTCCAAAAGCAGATTTGAATTCAGGAAAGGTGCGAGCTTAATTCTACATAAACAATTTTCAAATCGGGGATAAAAAAAAAAATTTCAAATTTTTACAGGGGTTGAATTGGAATTCCTGACTACCTCGAAGAGCGATACAAAAATTACATTTTCTCGAAAACTATAAGTCGCAGCTCGGCTCCAAAAGCAGATTTGAATTCAGGAAAGGTGCGAGCTTAATTCTACATAAACAATTTTCAAATCGGGGATGAAAAAAAAAATTTCAAATTTTTACAGTGGTTGCATTGGAATTCCTGACTACCTCGAAGAGCGATACAAAAATCCCATTTTCTCGAAAACTATAAGTCGCAGCTCGGCTCCAAAAGCAGATTTGAATTCAGGAAAGATGCGAGCTAAATTCTACATAAACAATTTTCAAATCGGGGATGAAAAAAAAAATTTCAAATTTTTACAGGGGTTGCATTGGAATTCCTGACTACCTCGAAGACCGAAACAAAAATCCCATTTTCTCGAAAACTATAAGTCGCAGCTCGGCTCCAAAAGCAGATTTGAATTCAGGAAAGGTGTGAGCTTAATTCTACATAAACAATTTTCAAATCGGGGATGAAAAAAAAATTTCAAATTTTTACAGGGGTTGCATTGGAATTCCTGACTACCTCGAAGAGCGATACAAAAATCCCATTTTCTCGAAAACTATAAGTCGCAGCTCGGCTCCAAAAGCAGATTTGAATTCAGGAAAGGTGTGAGCTTAATTCTACATAAACAATTTTCAAATCGGGGATAAAAAAAAAAATTTCAAATTTTTACAGGGGTTGCATTGGAATTTCTGACTACCTCGAAGAGCGATACAAAAATCCCATTTTCTCGAAAACTATAAGTCGCAGCTCGGCTCCAAAAGCAGATTTGAATTCAGGAAAGGTGCGAGCTTAATTCTACATAAACAATTTTCAAATCGGGGATGAAAAAAAAAATTTCAAATTTTTACAGGGGTTGCATTGGAATTCCTGACTACCTCGAAGACCGAAACAAAAATCCCATTTTCTCGAAAACTATAAGTCGCAGCTCGGCTCCAAAAGCAGATTTGAATTCAGGAAAGATGCGAGCTAAATTCTACATAAACAATTTTCAAATCGGGGATGAAAAAAAAAATTTCAAATTTTTACAGGGGTTGCATTGGAATTCCTGACTACCTCGAAGACCGAAACAAAAATCCCATTTTCTCGAAAACTATAAGTCGCAGCTCGGCTCCAAAAGCAGATTTGAATTCAGGAAAGGTGCGAGCTTAATTCTACATAAACAATTTTCAAATCGGGGATGAAAAAAAAATTTTAAATTTTTACAGGGGTTGCATTGGAATTCCTGACTACCTCGAAGAGCAATACAAAAATCCCATTTTCTCGAAAACTATAAGTCGCAGCTCGGTTCCAGAAGCAGATTTGAATTCATTAAAGGTGCGAGCTTAATTCTATATAAACAATTTTCAAATCGGGGATGAAAAAAAAGATTTAAAATTTTTACAGGGGTTGCATTGGAATTCCTGACTACCTCGAAGAGCGATACAAAAATCCCATTTTCTCGAAAACTATAAGTCGCAGCTCGGCTCCAAAAGCAGATTTGAATTCAGGAAAGGTGCGAGCTTAATTCTTCATAAACAATTTTCAAATCGGGGATGAAAAAAAAATTTTAAATTTTTACAGGGGTTGCATTGGAATTCCTGACTACCTCGAAGAGCGATACAAAAATTACATTTTCTCGAAAACTATAAGTCGCAGGTCAACTCCAAAAGCTGATTTGAATTCAGGAAAGGTGCGAGCTTAATTCTACATAAACTTGACAGGTTCACAGTTCAATCCCTGATGTCAGCAAGCATTATATGATAAGAGGCAGTCCGAACAATTGCGAAAGCTTATGACAACACTACTGCGAAGGCATGACACTGGCAGTAGGTTTGTCATATGGCTTTAGAAATTGTTCGCTCTGTTGATGATTGATATGCTTATGACATCAGGTTGACCGGAAAAAATACTGTGAATCAGAAGCGAAGACAAAACAAATAAATGACATCAAACAACCTCCCCAGTTGGCTCACCAGATGGGCCTCCATTTGTGGACTGGGGGTTAACCCCCACAAAACGGAACTCGTCCTCTTCACGAGGAAATATAAAATTCCACCCATAGACCCTCCCAAGATAAATGGCACCAGTCTGACCTTCACTGACAAAGCAAAATATCTGGGTCTTATTTTGGACAGAAAACTAAACTGGAAAGCCAATCTATTAGAACGCGTAAGGAAAGCCAATGTAGCTCTCTACTCCTGTAAAAAGGCTATAGGTAGGAGCTGGGGTATGAAACCTCAAATCACTCACTGGCTGTACGTGTCCGTTATCAGGCCTATTTTACTCTACGGCGTGATCGTATGGTGGCCCGCCCTTAACAGGGCTGTCCACCTCACTCAAATAGCTAAGGTGCAAAGATCTGCATGGATGTGCATCAGTGGTGCACTGAGGACTACTCCTTCAGCGGCACTGGATATTATGTTCAACTTGCTGCCCCTTGATATTTTCAGTAAACAGATCGCTGCCTGTACGGCCATCCGTCTGAAAGCCTCCTCTCAGTGGTCCAGCTATCACACTGGCCACTCCTCGATCCTTGATCTCCTTAACTTCAAGCACGAAAATACAGACTACACTCCGCCGAAAATGTGCTTCGACCGTGACTTCCGTACGAGCATCCCTGAACGGGATGTACGGGACAATTCTCCTCCTATCGATGGTAACTCGGTACACTTTTTCACAGACGGTTCTAAGACCGAAGGCGGGATGGGATGTGGTGTTTTCTCCGAGAAGCTCAACCTAGAAATATCGTTCCGCCTCCCTGATCATTGTAGCGTTTTTCAGGCGGAAATCATGGCAATTAAGGAAGCCCTGTCCTGGCTGAAGTGTAATGTATTATCTGTCAGAGATATTACCATTTTCACTGACAGCCAAGCGGCAATCAAGTCTCTGGAATCGTGCTCGTTTACTTCAAAGGCCGCTCTCAACTGCCGTTTATCTCTCATGGAGATGACAGAGCAGTTCAACATTCACCTATGCTGGGTGCCAGGCCATAGAGACATTCCAGGAAACTGCAGGGCAGACGAACTTGCCAGACAAGGCACTACTCTTAGGATTCTGTCTGATAGGCAGTCCCTGGGTATGCCCCTAGCTACATGTAAGCATCTACTAAAGCTGAATGCTATTAGCAAGACCAACCTCAGATGGGAAAACGTGTCAACGTGTCTCATCTCGAGACAGATCTGGCCCAGGCTGGATCATAATCGCAGTACTGAGTTGGTCAAACTAAAGCGATCACAAATCAGCTGCGTTGTTGGTGTTCTCACTGGACACTGTCTTATAGGCCAACATGCGAAAAGACTTGGCCTCTTTTCAAATGACTTCTGCAGAAGCTGTAGGGACGAGGAGGAGGAGGAAAGTATCCCTCACCTCCTATGTAACTGCCCAGCTCTGTCGCATAAAAGAATGCTCTTTTTAGGGTCCCCCTTCCTTGTAGTCCTTGGTGACATAGCGTGCTTAGACGTCATGCGCATATATCGCTTTATCAAAAGCTCCGGTTGGTTCTGTTAGTCCATGAGTAGCGAATTGGTTTTGATCCATGGTATCACAAAGGACCTTTATTGGTCTCAGTGTGTCTGCACTTCCGTGCAGACAGGAAAGCCAACCTAACCTAACCTAACCTCCCCAGTTATCTGGACACCCACCCCTGGAGCTAATGTGTGAAACCTAATACACCTGAGTTTTAAACCACTACACCAATCTCTTTCTCTCTCTCTCTATCTTCCTTTCAACGCCCGCACTGTATATACACATTAAAAGGGTATTCATAACCCCTTCAGTGCGGGTAAATTAAAAAAAAAAAAAAAAATTCCTCACTACCTCGAAGAGCGATACAAAAATCATATTTTCTCGAAAACTATAAGTCGCAGCTCGGCTCCAAAAGCAGATTTGAATTCAGGAAAGGTGCGAGCTTAATTCTACATAAACAATTTTCAAATCGGGGATGAAAAAAAAAATTTAAAATTTTTACAGGGGTTGCATTGAAATTCCTGACTACCTCGAAGACCGAAACAAAAATCCCATTTTCTCGAAAACTATAAGTCGCAGCTCGGCTCCAAAAGCAGATTTGAATTCAGGAAAGGTGTGAGCTTAATTCTACATAAACAATTTTCAAATCGGGGATGAAAAAAAAATTTCAAATTTTTACAGGGGTTGCATTGGAATTCCTGACTACCTCGAAGAGCGATACAAAAATCCCATTTTCTCGAAAACTATAAGTCGCAGCTCGGCTCCAAAAGCAGATTTGAATTCAGGAAAGGTGCGAGCTTAATTCTACATAAACAATTTTCAAATCGGGGAATAGAAAAAAAATTTCAAATTTTTACAGGGGTTGCATTGGAATTCCTGACTACCTCGAAGAGCGATACAAAAATTACATTTTCTCGAAAACTATAAGTCGCAGCTCGGCTCCAAAAGCAGATTTGAATTCAGGAAAGGTGCGAGCTTAATTCTACATAAACAATTTTCAAATCGGGGATGAAAAAAAAAATTTCAAATTTTTACAGGGGTTGCATTGGAATTCCTGACTACCTCGAAGACCGAAACAAAAATCCCATTTTCTCGAAAACTATAAGTCGCAGCTCGGCTACAAAAGCAGATTTGAATTCAGGAAAGGTGCGAGCTTAATTCTACATAAACAATTTTCAAATCGGGGATGAAAAAAAAAATTTCAAATTTTTACAGGGGTTGCATTGGAATTCCTGACTACCTCGAAGACCGAAACAAAAATCCCATTTTCTCGAAAACTATAAGTCGCAGCTCGGCTACAAAAGCAGATTTGAATTCAGGAAAGGTGCGAGCTTAATTCTACATAAACAATTTTCAAATCGGGGATGAAAAAAAAAATTTAAAATTTTTACAGGGGTTGCATTGGAATTCCTGACTACCTCGAAGAGCTATACAAAATCCCATTTTCTCGAAAACTATAAGTCGCAGCTCGGCTCCAAAAGCAGATTTGAATTCAGGAAAGGTGCGAGCTTAATTCTTCATAAACAATTTTCAAATCGGGGATGAAAAAAAAATTTCAAATTTTTACAGTGGTTGCATTGGAATTCCTGACTACCTCGAAGAGCAATACAAAAATCCCATTTTCTCGAAAACTATAAGTCGCAGCTCGGCTCCAGAAGCAGATTTGAATTCAGGAAAGGTGCGAGCTTAATTCTACATAAACAATTTTCAAATCGGGGAATAGAAAAAAAAATTTCAAATTTTTACAGGGGTTGCATTGGAATTCCTGACTACCTCGAAGAGCGATACAAAAATCTCATTTTCTCGAAAACTATAAGTCGCAGCTCGGCGCCAAAAGCAGATTTGAATTCAGGAAAGGTGCGAGCTTAATTCTACATAAACAATTTTCAAATCGGGGATGAAAAAAAAAATTTCAAATTTTTACAGGGGTTGCATTGGAATTCCTGACTACCTCGAAGAGCGATACAAAAATCTCATTTTCTCGAAAACTATAAGTCGCAGCTCGGCTCCAAAAGCAGATTTAAATTCAGGAAAGGTGCGAGCTTAATTCTTCATAAACATTTTTCAAATCGGGGATGAAAAAAAAAATTTCAATTTTTACAGGGGTTGCATTGGAATTCCTGACTACCTCGAAGACCGAAACAAAAATCCCATTTTCTCGAAAACTATAAGTCGCAGCTCGGCTCCAAAAGCAGATTTGAATTCAGGAAAGGTGCGAGCTTAATTCTACATAAACAATTTTCAAATCGGGGATGAAAAAAAAAATTTTAAATTTTTACAGGGGTTGCATTGGAATTCCTGACTACCTCGAAGAGCGAAACAAAAATCCCATTTTCTCGAAAACTATAAGTCGCAGGTCAACTCCAAAAGCTGATTTGAATTCAGGAAAGGTGCGAGCTTAATTCTACATAAACAATTTTCAAATCGGGGATGAAAAAAAAAATTTCAAATTTTTACAGGGGTTGCATTGGAATTCCTGACTACCTCGAAGACCGAAACAAAAATCCCATTTTCTCGAAAACTATAAGTCGCAGCTCGGCTCCAAAAGCAGATTTGAATTCAGGAAAGGTGTGAGCTTAATTCTACATAAACAATTTTCAAATCGGGGATGAAAAAAAAATTTCAAATTTTTACAGGGGTTGCATTGGAATTCCTGACTACCTCGAAGAGCGATACAAAAATCCCATTTTCTCGAAAACTATAAGTCGCAGCTCGGCTCCAAAAGCAGATTTGAATTCAGGAAAGGTGCGAGCTTAATTCTACATAAACAATTTTCAAATCGGGGATAAAAAAAAAAATTTCAAATTTTTACAGGGGTTGCATTGGAATTCCTGACTACCTCGAAGAGCGATACAAAAATCCCATTTTCTCGAAAACTATAAGTCGCAGCTCGGCTCCAAAAGCAGATTTGAATTCAGGAAAGGTGCGAGCTTAATTCTACATAAACAATTTTCAAATCGGGGATGAAAAAAAAAATTTCAAATTTTTACAGGGGTTGCATTGGAATTCCTGACTACCTCGAAGACCGAAACTAAAATCCCATTTTCTCGAAAACTATAAGTCGCAGCTCGGCTCCAAAAGCAGATTTGAATTCAGGAAAGGTGCGAGCTTAATTCTACATAAACAATTTTCAAATCGGGGATGAAAAAAAAAATTTCAAATTTTTACAGGGGTTGCATTGGAATTCCTGACTACCTCGAAGACCGAAACTAAAATCCCATTTTCTCGAAAACTATAAGTCGCAGCTCGGCTCCAAAAGCAGATTTGAATTCAGGAAAGGTGCGAGCTTAATTCTACATAAACAATTTTCAAATCGGGGATGAAAAAAAAAATTTCAAATTTTTACAGGGGTTGCATTGGAATTCCTGACTACCTCGAAGACCGAAACAAAAATCCCATTTTCTCGAAAACTATAAGTCGCAGCTCGGCTCCAAAAGCAGATTTGAATTCAGGAAAGGTGCGAGCTTAATTCTACATAAACAATTTTCAAATCGGGGATGAAAAAAAAAATTTCTAATTTTTACAGGGGTTGCATTGGAATTCCTGACTACCTAGAAGAGCGATACAAAAATCCCATTTTCTCGAAAACTATAAGTCGCAGCTCGGCTCCAAAAGCAGATTTGAATTCAGGAAAGGTGCGAGCTTAATTCTACATAAACAATTTTCAAATCGGGGATGAAAAAAAAAATTTCAAATTTTTACAGGGGTTGCATTGGAATTCCTGACTACCTCGAAGACCGAAACTAAAATCCCATTTTCTCGAAAACTATAAGTCGCAGCTCGGCTCCAAAAGCAGATTTGAATTCAGGAAAGGTGCGAGCTTAATTCTACATAAACAATTTTCAAATCGGGGATGAAAAAAAAAATTTCAAATTTTTACAGGGGTTGCATTGGAATTCCTGACTACCTCGAAGACCGAAACAAAAATCCCATTTTCTCGAAAACTATAAGTCGCAGCTCGGCTCCAAAAGCAGATTTGAATTCAGGAAAGGTGCGAGCTTAATTCTACATAAACAATTTTCAAATCGGGGATGAAAAAAAAAATTTAAAATTTTTACAGGGGTTGCATTGGAATTCCTGACTACCTCGAAGAGCAATACAAAAATCCCATTTTCTCGAAAACTATAAGTCGCACCTCGGCTCCAAAAGCTGATTTGAATTCAGGAAAGGTGCGAGCTTAATTCTACATAAACAATTTTCAAATCGGGGATGAAAAAAAAAATTTCTAATTTTTACAGGGGTTGCATTGGAATTCCTGACTACCTAGAAGAGCGATACAAAAATCCCATTTTCTCGAAAACTATAAGTCAAATTTCTATAAGTTCAAATTTCCTGACTACCTAGAAGAGCGATACAAAAATCCCATTTTCTCGAAAACTATAAGTCGCAGCTCGGCTCCAAAAGCAGATTTGAATTCAGGAAAGGTGCGAGCTTAATTCTACACAAACAATTTTCAAATCGGGGATGAAAAAAAAAATTTCAAATTTTTACAGGGGTTGCATTGGAATTCCTGACTACCTCGAAGAGCGATACAAAAATCCCATTTTCTCGAAAACTATAAGTCGCAGCTCGGCTCCAAAAGCAGATTTGAATTCAGGAAAGGTGCGAGCTTAATTCTACATAAACAATTTTCAAACCGGGTATGAAAAAAAAAATTTCAAATTTTTACAGGGGTTGCATTGGAATTCCTGACCACCTCGAAGACCGAAACAAAAATCCCATTTTCTCAAAAACTATAAGTCGCAGCACGGCTCGAAAAGCAGATTTGAATTCAGGAAAGGTGCGAGCTTAATTCTACATAAACAATTTTCAAATCGGGGATGAAAAAAAAAATTTCAAATTTTTACAGGGGTTGCATTGGAATTCCTGACTACCTCGAAGAGCGATACAAAAATCCCATTTTCTCGAAAACTATAAGTCGCAGCTCGGCTCCAAAAGCAGATTTGAATTCAGGAAAGGTGCGAGCTTAATTCTACATAAACAATTTTCAAATCGGGGATGAAAAAAAAAATTTCAAATTTTTACAGGGGTTGCATTGGAATTCCTGACTACCTCGAAGAGCGATACAAAAATCCCATTTTCTCGAAAACTATAAGTCGCACCTCGGCTCCAAAAGCTGATTTGAATTCAGGAAAGGTGCGAGCTTAATTCTACATAAACAATTTTCAAATCGGGGATGAAAAAAAAAATTTCTAATTTTTACAGGGGTTGCATTGGAATTCCTGACTACCTAGAAGAGCGATACAAAAATCCCATTTTCTCGAAAACTATAAGTCGCAGCTCGGCTCCAAAAGCAGATTTGAATTCAGGAAGGGTGCGAGCTTAATTCTACATAAACAATTTTCAAATCGGGGATGAAAAAAAAAATTTCAAATTTTTACAGGGGTTGCATTGGAATTCCTGACTACCTCGAAGACCGAAACTAAAATCCCATTTTCTCGAAAACTATAAGTCGCAGCTCGGCTCCAAAAGCAGATTTGAATTCAGGAAAGGTGCGAGCTTAATTCTACATAAACAATTTTCAAATCGGGGATGAAAAAAAAAATTTCAAATTTTTACAGGGGTTGCATTGGAATTCCTGACTACCTCGAAGACCGAAACAAAAATCCCATTTTCTCGAAAACTATAAGTCGCAGCTCGGCTCCAAAAGCAGATTTGAATTCAGGAAAGGTGCGAGCTTAATTCTACATAAACAATTTTCAAATCGGGGATGAAAAAAAAAATTTAAAATTTTTACAGGGGTTGCATTGGAATTCCTGACTACCTCGAAGAGCAATACAAAAATCCCATTTTCTCGAAAACTATAAGTCGCACCTCGGCTCCAAAAGCTGATTTGAATTCAGGAAAGGTGCGAGCTTAATTCTACATAAACAATTTTCAAATCGGGGATGAAAAAAAAAATTTCTAATTTTTACAGGGGTTGCATTGGAATTCCTGACTACCTAGAAGAGCGATACAAAAATCCCATTTTCTCGAAAACTATAAGTCGCAGCTCGGCTCCAAAAGCAGATTTGAATTCAGGAAAGGTGCGAGCTTAATTCTGCATAAACAATTTTCAAATCGGGGATGAAAAAAAAAATTTCAAATTTTTACAGGGGTTGCATTGGAATTCCTGACTACCTCGAAGACCGAAACAAAAATCCCATTTTCTCGAAAACTATAAGTCGCAGCTCGGCTCCAAAAGCAGATTTGAATTCAGGAAAGGTGCGAGCTTAATTCTACATAAACAATTTTCAAACCGGGTATGAAAAAAAAAATTTCAAATTTTTACAGGGGTTGCATTGGAATTCCTGACCACCTCGAAGACCGAAACAAAAATCCCATTTTCTCAAAAACTATAAGTCGCAGCACGGCTCGAAAAGCAGATTTGAATTCAGGAAAGGTGCGAGCTTAATTCTACATAAACAATTTTCAAATCGGGGATGAAAAAAAAAATTTAAAATTTTTACAGGGGTTGCATTGGAATTCCTGACTACCTCGAAGACCGAAACAAAAATCTCATTTTCTCGAAAACTATAAGTCGCAGCTCGGCTCCAAAAGCAGATTTGAATTCAGGAAAGGTGCGAGCTTAATTCTACATAAACAATTTTCAAATCGGGGATGAAAAAGAAAATTTCAAATTTTTACAGGGGTTGCATTGGAATTCCTGACTACCTCGAAGAGCGATACAAAAATCCCATTTTCTCGAAAACTATAAGTCGCAGCTCGGCTCCAAAAGCAGATTTGAATTCAGGAAAGGTGCGAGCTTCATTCTGCATAAACAATTTTCAAATCGGGGATGAAAAAAAAAATTTTAAATTTTTACAGGGGTTGCATTGGAATTCCTGACTACCTCGAAGACCGAAACAAAAATCCCATTTTCTCGAAAACTATAAGTCGCAGCTCGGCTCCAAAAGCAGATTTGAATTCAGGAAAGGTGCGAGCTTAATTCTACATAAACAATTTTCAAATCGGGGATGGAAAAAAAAATTTCAAATTTTTACAGGGGTTGCATTGGAATTCCTGACTACCTCGAAGAGCGATACAAAAATCCCATTTTCTCGAAAACTATAAGTCGCAGCTCGGCTCCAAAAGCAGATTTGAATTCAGGAAAGGTGCGAGCTTAATTCTACATAAACAATTTTCAAATCGGGGATGAAAAAAAAAATTTCAAATTTTTACAGGGGTTGCATTGGAATTCCTGACTACCTCGAAGACCGAAACAAAAATCCCATTTTCTCGAAAACTATAAGTCGCAGCTCGGCTCCAAAAGCAGATTTGAATTCAGGAAAGGTGCGAGCTTAACTCTACACAAAAAATTTTCAAATCGGGGATGAAAAAAAAAATTTCAAATTTTTACAGGGGTTGCATTGGAATTCCTGACTACCTCGAAGAGCGATACAAAAATCCCATTTTCTCGAAAACTATAAGTCGCAGCTCGGCTCCAAAAGCAGATTTGAATTCAGGAAAGGTGCGAGCTTAATTCTACACAAACAATTTTCAAATCGGGGATGAAAAAAAAAATTTCAAATTTTTACAGGGGTTGCATTGGAATTCCTGACTACTTCGAAGAGCGATACAAAAATCCCATTTTCTCGAAAACTATAAGTCGCAGCTCGGCTCCAAAAGCAGATTTGAATTCAAGAAAGGTGCGAGCTTAATTCTACATAAACAATTTTCAAACCGGGTATGAAAAAAAAAATTTCAAATTTTTACAGGGGTTGCATTGGAATTCCTGACCACCTCGAAGACCGAAACAAAAATCCCATTTTCTCAAAAACTATAAGTCGCAGCACGGCTCGAAAAGCAGATTTGAATTCAGGAAAGGTGCGAGCTTAATTCTACATAAACAATTTTCAAATCGGGGATGAAAAAAAAAATTTAAAATTTTTACGGGGGTTGCATTGGAATTCCTGACTACCTCGAAGACCGAAACAAAAATCCCATTTTCTCGAAAACTATAAGTCGCAGCTCGGCTCCAAAAGCAGATTTGAATTCAGGAAAGGTGCGAGCTTAATTCTACATAAACAATTTTCAAATCGGGGATGAAAAAAAAAATTTCAAATTTTTACAGGGGTTGCATTGGAATTCCTGACTACCTCGAAGAGCGATACAAAAATCCCATTTTCTCGAAAACTATAAGTCGCAGCTCGGCTCCAAAAGCAGATTTGAATTCAGGAAAGGTGCGAGCTTCATTCTGCATAAACAATTTTCAAATCGGGGATGAAAAAAAAAATTTTAAATTTTTACAGGGGTTGCATTGGAATTCCTGACTACCTCGAAGACCGAAACAAAAATCCCATTTTCTCGAAAACTATAAGTCGCAGCTCGGCTCCAAAAGCAGATTTGAATTCAGGAAAGGTGCGAGCTTAATTCTACATAAACAATTTTCAAATCGGGGATGGAAAAAAAAATTTCAAATTTTTACAGGGGTTGCATTGGAATTCCTGACTACCTCGAAGACCGAAACTAAAATCCCATTTTCTCGAAAACTATAAGTCGCAGCTCGGCTCCAAAAGCAGATTTGAATTCAGGAAAGGTGCGAGCTTAATTCTACATAAACAATTTTCAAATCGGGGATGAAAAAAAAAATTTCAAATTTTTACAGGGGTTGCATTGGAATTCCTGACTACCTCGAAGACCGAAACAAAAATCCCATTTTCTCGAAAACTATAAGTCGCAGCTCGGCTCCAAAAGCAGATTTGAATTCAGGAAAGGTGCGAGCTTAATTCTACATAAACAATTTTCAAATCGGGGATGAAAAAAAAAATTTAAAATTTTTACAGGGGTTGCATTGGAATTCCTGACTACCTCGAAGAGCAATACAAAAATCCCATTTTCTCGAAAACTATAAGTCGCACCTCGGCTCCAAAAGCTGATTTGAATTCAGGAAAGGTGCGAGCTTAATTCTACATAAACAATTTTCAAATCGGGGATGAAAAAAAAAATTTCTAATTTTTACAGGGGTTGCATTGGAATTCCTGACTACCTAGAAGAGCGATACAAAAATCCCATTTTCTCGAAAACTATAAGTCGCAGCTCGGCTCCAAAAGCAGATTTGAATTCAGGAAAGGTGCGAGCTTAATTCTACATAAACAATTTTCAAATCGGGGATGAAAAAAAAAATTTCAAATTTTTACAGGGGTTGCATTGGAATTCCTGACTACCTCGAAGACCGAAACAAAAATCCCATTTTCTCGAAAACTATAAGTCGCAGCTCGGCTCCAAAAGCAGATTTGAATTCAGGAAAGGTGCGAGCTTAATTCTACACAAACAATTTTCAAATCGGGGATGAAAAAAAAAATTTCAAATTTTTGCAGGGGTTGCATTGGAATTCCTGACTACCTCGAAGAGCGATACAAAAATCCCATTTTCTCGAAAACTATAAGTCGCAGCTCGGCTCCAAAAGCAGATTTGAATTCAGGAAAGGTGCGAGCTTAATTCTACACAAACAATTTTCAAATCGGGGATGAAAAAAAAAATTTCAAATTTTTACAGGGGTTGCATTGGAATTCCTGACTACTTCGAAGAGCGATACAAAAATCCCATTTTCTCGAAAACTATAAGTCGCAGCTCGGCTCCAAAAGCAGATTTGAATTCAAGAAAGGTGCGAGCTTAATTCTACATAAACAATTTTCAAACCGGGTATGAAAAAAAAAATTTCAAATTTTTACAGGGGTTGCATTGGAATTCCTGACCACCTCGAAGACCGAAACAAAAATCCCATTTTCTCAAAAACTATAAGTCGCAGCACGGCTCGAAAAGCAGATTTGAATTCAGGAAAGGTGCGAGCTTAATTCTACATAAACAATTTTCAAATCGGGGATGAAAAAAAAAATTTAAAATTTTTACAGGGGTTGCATTGGAATTCCTGACTACCTCGAAGACCGAAACAAAAATCCCATTTTCTCGAAAACTATAAGTCGCAGCTCGGCTCCAAAAGCAGATTTGAATTCAGGAAAGGTGCGAGCTTAATTCTACATAAACAATTTTCAAATCGGGGATGAAAAAAAAAATTTCAAATTTTTACAGGGGTTGCATTGGAATTCCTGACTACCTCGAAGAGCGATACAAAAATCCCATTTTCTCGAAAACTATAAGTCGCAGCTCGGCTCCAAAAGCAGATTTGAATTCAGGAAAGGTGCGAGCTTCATTCTGCATAAACAATTTTCAAATCGGGGATGAAAAAAAAAATTTTAAATTTTTACAGGGGTTGCATTGGAATTCCTGACTACCTCGAAGACCGAAACAAAAATCCCATTTTCTCGAAAACTATAAGTCGCAGCTCGGCTCCAAAAGCAGATTTGAATTCAGGAAAGGTGCGAGCTTAATTCTACATAAACAATTTTCAAATCGGGGATGGAAAAAAAAATTTCAAATTTTTACAGGGGTTGCATTGGAATTCCTGACTACCTCGAAGAGCGATACAAAAATCCCATTTTCTCGAAAACTATAAGTCGCAGCTCGGCTCCAAAAGCAGATTTGAATTCAGGAAAGGTGCGAGCTTAATTCTACATAAACAATTTTCAAATCGGGGATGAAAAAAAAAATTTCAAATTTTTTTGCATTGGAATTCCTGACTACCGCGAAGAGCGATACAAAAATCCCATTTTCTCGAAAACTATAAGTCGCAGCTCGGCTCCAAAAGCAGATTTGAATTAAGGAAAGGTGCGAGCTTAATTCTACATAAACAATTTTCAAATCGGGGATGAAAAAAAAAATTTCAAATTTTTACAGGGGTTGCATTGGAATTCCTGACTACCTCGAAGAGCGAAACAAAAATCCCATTTTCTCGAAAACTATAAGTCGCAGCTCGGCTCCAAAAGCAGATTTGAATTCAGGAAAGGTGTGAGCTTAATTCTACATAAACAATTTTCAAATCGGGGATGAAAAAAAAAATTTCAAATTTTTACAGGGGTTGCATTGGAATTCGTGACTACCTCGAAGAGCGATACAAAAATCCCATTTTCTCGAAAACTATAAGTCGCAGCTCGGCTCCAAAAGCAGATTTGAATTCAAGAAAGGTGCGAGCTTAATTCTACATAAACAATTTTCAAACCGGGTATGAAAAAAAAAATTTCAAATTTTTACAGGGGTTGCATTGGAATTCCTGACCACCTCGAAGACCGAAACAAAAATCCCATTTTCTCAAAAACTATAAGTCGCAGCACGGCTCGAAAAGCAGATTTGAATTCAGGAAAGGTGCGAGCTTAATTCTACATAAACAATTTTCAAATCGGGGATGAAAAAAAAAATTTCAAATTTTTACAGGGGTTGCATTGGAATTCCTGACTACCTCGAAGAGCGATACAAAAATCCCATTTTCTCGAAAACTATAAGTCGCAGCTCGGCTCCAAAAGCAGATTTGAATTCAGGAAAGGTGCGAGCTTAATTCTACATAAACAATTTTCAAATCGGGGATGAAAAAAAAAATTTAAAATTTTTACAGGGGTTGCATTGGAATTCCTGACTACCTCGAAGAGCAATACAAAAATCCCATTTTCTCGAAAACTATAAGTCGCACCTCGGCTCCAAAAGCTGATTTGAATTCAGGAAAGGTGCGAGCTTAATTCTACATAAACAATTTTCAAATCGGGGATGAAAAAAAAAATTTCTAATTTTTACAGGGGTTGCATTGGAATTCCTGACTACCTAGAAGAGCGATACAAAAATCCCATTTTCTCGAAAACTATAAGTCGCAGCTCGGCTCCAAAAGCAGATTTGAATTCAGGAAAGGTGCGAGCTTAATTCTACACAAACAATTTTCAAATCGGGGATGAAAAAAAAAATTTCAAATTTTTACAGGGGTTGCATTGGAATTCCTGACTACCTCGAAGAGCGATACAAAAATCCCATTTTCTCGAAAACTATAAGTCGCAGCTCGGCTCCAAAAGCAGATTTGAATTCAAGAAAGGTGCGAGCTTAATTCTACATAAACAATTTTCAAACCGGGTATGAAAAAAAAAATTTCAAATTTTTACAGGGGTTGCATTGGAATTCCTGACCACCTCGAAAACCGAAACAAAAATCCCATTTTCTCGAAAACTATAAGTCGCAGCTCGGCTCCAAAAGCAGATTTGAATTCAGGAAAGGTGCGAGCTTAATTCTACATAAACAATTTTCAAATCGGGGATGAAAAAAAAAATTTCAAATTTTTACAGGGGTTGCATTGGAATTCCTGACTACCTCGAAGACCGAAACAAAAATCCCATTTTCTCGAAAACTATAAGTCGCAGCTCGGCTCCAAAAGCAGATTTGAATTCAGGAAAGGTGCGAGCTTAATTCTACATAAACAATTTTCAAATCGGGGATGAAAAAAAAAATTTAAAATTTTTACAGGGGTTGCATTGGAATTCCTGACTACCTCGAAGAGCAATACAAAAATCCCATTTTCTCGAAAACTATAAGTCGCACCTCGGCTCCAAAAGCTGATTTGAATTCAGGAAAGGTGCGAGCTTAATTCTACATAAACAATTTTCAAATCGGGGATGAAAAAAAAAATTTCTAATTTTTACAGGGGTTGCATTGGAATTCCTGACTACCTAGAAGAGCGATACAAAAATCCCATTTTCTCGAAAACTATAAGTCGCAGCTCGGCTCCAAAAGCAGATTTGAATTCAGGAAAGGTGCGAGCTTAATTCTACATAAACAATTTTCAAATCGGGGATGAAAAAAAAAATTTCAAATTTTTACAGGGGTTGCATTGGAATTCCTGACTACCTCGAAGACCGAAACAAAAATCCCATTTTCTCGAAAACTATAAGTCGCAGCTCGGCTCCAAAAGCAGATTTGAATTCAGGAAAGGTGCGAGCTTAATTCTACACAAACAATTTTCAAATCGGGGATGAAAAAAAAAATTTCAAATTTTTGCAGGGGTTGCATTGGAATTCCTGACTACCTCGAAGAGCGATACAAAAATCCCATTTTCTCGAAAACTATAAGTCGCAGCTCGGCTCCAAAAGCAGATTTGAATTCAGGAAAGGTGCGAGCTTAATTCTACACAAACAATTTTCAAATCGGGGATGAAAAAAAAAATTTCAAATTTTTACAGGGGTTGCATTGGAATTCCTGACTACTTCGAAGAGCGATACAAAAATCCCATTTTCTCGAAAACTATAAGTCGCAGCTCGGCTCCAAAAGCAGATTTGAATTCAAGAAAGGTGCGAGCTTAATTCTACATAAACAATTTTCAAACCGGGTATGAAAAAAAAAATTTCAAATTTTTACAGGGGTTGCATTGGAATTCCTGACCACCTCGAAGACCGAAACAAAAATCCCATTTTCTCAAAAACTATAAGTCGCAGCACGGCTCGAAAAGCAGATTTGAATTCAGGAAAGGTGCGAGCTTAATTCTACATAAACAATTTTCAAATCGGGGATGAAAAAAAAAATTTAAAATTTTTACAGGGGTTGCATTGGAATTCCTGACTACCTCGAAGACCGAAACAAAAATCCCATTTTCTCGAAAACTATAAGTCGCAGCTCGGCTCCAAAAGCAGATTTGAATTCAGGAAAGGTGCGAGCTTAATTCTACATAAACAATTTTCAAATCGGGGATGAAAAAAAAAATTTCAAATTTTTACAGGGGTTGCATTGGAATTCCTGACTACCTCGAAGAGCGATACAAAAATCCCATTTTCTCGAAAACTATAAGTCGCAGCTCGGCTCCAAAAGCAGATTTGAATTCAGGAAAGGTGCGAGCTTCATTCTGCATAAACAATTTTCAAATCGGGGATGAAAAAAAAAATTTTAAATTTTTACAGGGGTTGCATTGGAATTCCTGACTACCTCGAAGACCGAAACAAAAATCCCATTTTCTCGAAAACTATAAGTCGCAGCTCGGCTCCAAAAGCAGATTTGAATTCAGGAAAGGTGCGAGCTTAATTCTACATAAACAATTTTCAAATCGGGGATGGAAAAAAAAATTTCAAATTTTTACAGGGGTTGCATTGGAATTCCTGACTACCTCGAAGAGCGATACAAAAATCCCATTTTCTCGAAAACTATAAGTCGCAGCTCGGCTCCAAAAGCAGATTTGAATTCAGGAAAGGTGCGAGCTTAATTCTACATAAACAATTTTCAAATCGGGGATGAAAAAAAAAATTTCAAATTTTTTTGCATTGGAATTCCTGACTACCGCGAAGAGCGATACAAAAATCCCATTTTCTCGAAAACTATAAGTCGCAGCTCGGCTCCAAAAGCAGATTTGAATTAAGGAAAGGTGCGAGCTTAATTCTACATAAACAATTTTCAAATCGGGGATGAAAAAAAAAATTTCAAATTTTTACAGGGGTTGCATTGGAATTCCTGACTACCTCGAAGAGCGAAACAAAAATCCCATTTTCTCGAAAACTATAAGTCGCAGCTCGGCTCCAAAAGCAGATTTGAATTCAGGAAAGGTGTGAGCTTAATTCTACATAAACAATTTTCAAATCGGGGATGAAAAAAAAAATTTCAAATTTTTACAGGGGTTGCATTGGAATTCGTGACTACCTCGAAGAGCGATACAAAAATCCCATTTTCTCGAAAACTATAAGTCGCAGCTCGGCTCCAAAAGCAGATTTGAATTCAAGAAAGGTGCGAGCTTAATTCTACATAAACAATTTTCAAACCGGGTATGAAAAAAAAAATTTCAAATTTTTACAGGGGTTGCATTGGAATTCCTGACCACCTCGAAGACCGAAACAAAAATCCCATTTTCTCAAAAACTATAAGTCGCAGCACGGCTCGAAAAGCAGATTTGAATTCAGGAAAGGTGCGAGCTTAATTCTACATAAACAATTTTCAAATCGGGGATGAAAAAAAAAATTTCAAATTTTTACAGGGGTTGCATTGGAATTCCTGACTACCTCGAAGAGCGATACAAAAATCCCATTTTCTCGAAAACTATAAGTCGCAGCTCGGCTCCAAAAGCAGATTTGAATTCAGGAAAGGTGCGAGCTTAATTCTACATAAACAATTTTCAAATCGGGGATGAAAAAAAAAATTTAAAATTTTTACAGGGGTTGCATTGGAATTCCTGACTACCTCGAAGAGCAATACAAAAATCCCATTTTCTCGAAAACTATAAGTCGCACCTCGGCTCCAAAAGCTGATTTGAATTCAGGAAAGGTGCGAGCTTAATTCTACATAAACAATTTTCAAATCGGGGATGAAAAAAAAAATTTCTAATTTTTACAGGGGTTGCATTGGAATTCCTGACTACCTAGAAGAGCGATACAAAAATCCCATTTTCTCGAAAACTATAAGTCGCAGCTCGGCTCCAAAAGCAGATTTGAATTCAGGAAAGGTGCGAGCTTAATTCTACACAAACAATTTTCAAATCGGGGATGAAAAAAAAAATTTCAAATTTTTACAGGGGTTGCATTGGAATTCCTGACTACCTCGAAGAGCGATACAAAAATCCCATTTTCTCGAAAACTATAAGTCGCAGCTCGGCTCCAAAAGCAGATTTGAATTCAGGAAAGGTGCGAGCTTAATTCTACACAAACAATTTTCAAATCGGGGATGAAAAAAAAAATTTCAAATTTTTACAGGGGTTGCATTGGAATTCCTGACTACTTCGAAGAGCGATACAAAAATCCCATTTTCTCGAAAACTATAAGTCGCAGCTCGGCTCCAAAAGCAGATTTGAATTCAAGAAAGGTGCGAGCTTAATTCTACATAAACAATTTTCAAACCGGGTATGAAAAAAAAAATTTCAAATTTTTACAGGGGTTGCATTGGAATTCCTGACCACCTCGAAAACCGAAACAAAAATCCCATTTTCTCAAAAACTATAAGTCGCAGCACGGCTCGAAAAGCAGATTTGAATTCAGGAAAGGTGCGAGCTTAATTCTACATAAACAATTTTCAAATCGGGGATGAAAAAAAAAATTTAAAATTTTTACGGGGGTTGCATTGGAATTCCTGACTACCTCGAAGACCGAAACAAAAATCCCATTTTCTCGAAAACTATAAGTCGCAGCTCGGCTCCAAAAGCAGATTTGAATTCAGGAAAGGTGCGAGCTTAATTCTACATAAACAATTTTCAAATCGGGGATGAAAAAAAAAATTTCAAATTTTTACAGGGGTTGCATTGGAATTCCTGACTACCTCGAAGAGCGATACAAAAATCCCATTTTCTCGAAAACTATAAGTCGCAGCTCGGCTCCAAAAGCAGATTTGAATTCAGGAAAGGTGCGAGCTTCATTCTGCATAAACAATTTTCAAATCGGGGATGAAAAAAAAAATTTTAAATTTTTACAGGGGTTGCATTGGAATTCCTGACTACCTCGAAGACCGAAACAAAAATCCCATTTTCTCGAAAACTATAAGTCGCAGCTCGGCTCCAAAAGCAGATTTGAATTCAGGAAAGGTGCGAGCTTAATTCTACATAAACAATTTTCAAATCGGGGATGGAAAAAAAAATTTCAAATTTTTACAGGGGTTGCATTGGAATTCCTGACTACCTCGAAGAGCGATACAAAAATCCCATTTTCTCGAAAACTATAAGTCGCAGCTCGGCTCCAAAAGCAGATTTCAATTAAGAAAAGGTGCGAGCTTAATTCTACATAAACAATTTTCAAATCGGGGATGAAAAAAAAAATTTCAAATTTTTACAGGGGTTGCATTGGAATTCCTGACTACCTCGAAGAGCGAAACAAAAATCCCATTTTCTCGAAAACTATAAGTCGCAGCTCGGCTCCAAAAGCAGATTTGAATTCAGGAAAGGTGTGAGCTTAATTCTACATAAACAATTTTCAAATCGGGGATGGAAAAAAAAATTTCAAATTTTTACAGGGGTTGCATTGGAATTCGTGACTACCTCGAAGAGCGATACAAAATCCCATTTTCTCGAAAACTATAAGTCGCAGCTCGGCTCCAAAAGCAGATTTGAATTCAAGAAAGGTGCGAGCTTAATTCTACATAAACAATTTTCAAACCGGGTATGAAAAAAAAAATTTCAAATTTTTACAGGGGTTGCATTGGAATTCCTGACCACCTCGAAGACCGAAACAAAAATCCCATTTTCTCAAAAACTATAAGTCGCAGCACGGCTCGAAAAGCAGATTTGAATTCAGGAAAGGTGCGAGCTTAATTCTACATAAACAATTTTCAAATCGGGGATGAAAAAAAAAATTTCAAATTTTTACAGGGGTTGCATTGGAATTCCTGACTACCTCGAAGAGCGATACAAAAATCCCATTTTCTCGAAAACTATAAGTCGCAGCTCGGCTCCAAAAGCAGATTTGAATTCAGGAAAGGTGCGAGCTTAATTCTACATAAACAATTTTCAAATCGGGGATGAAAAAAAAAATTTCAAATTTTTACAGGGGTTGCATTGGAATTCCTGACTACCTCGAAGAGCGATACAAAAATCCCATTTTCTCGAGAACTATAAGTCGCAGCTCGGCTCCAAAAGCAGATTTGAATTCAAGAAAGGTGCGAGCTTAATTCTACATAAACAATTTTCAAACCGGGTATGAAAAAAAAAATTTCAAATTTTTACAGGGGTTGCATTGGAATTCCTGACCACCTCGAAGACCGAAACAAAAATCCCATTTTCTCAAAAACTATAAGTCGCAGCACGGCTCGAAAAGCAGATTTGAATTCAGGAAAGGTGCGAGCTTAATTCTACATAAACAATTTTCAAATCGGGGATGAAAAAAAAAATTTCAAATTTTTACAGGGGTTGCATTGGAATTCCTGACTACCTCGAAGACCGAAACAAAAATCCCATTTTCTCGAAAACTATAAGTCGCAGCTCGGCTCCAAAAGCAGATTTGAATTCAGGAAAGGTGCGAGCTTAATTCTACATAAACAATTTTCAAATCGGGGATGAAAAAAAAAATTTCAAATTTTTACAGGGGTTGCATTGGAATTCCTGACTACTTCGAAGAGCGATACAAAAATCCCATTTTCTCGAAAACTATAAGTCGCAGCTCGGCTCCAAAAGCAGATTTGAATTCAGGAAAGGTGCGAGCTTAATTCTACATAAACAATTTTCAAATCGGGGATGGAAAAAAAAATTTCAAATTTTTACAGGGGTTGCATTGGAATTCCTGACTACCTCGAAGAGCGATTCAAAAATCCCAAACCGGGTATGAAAAAAAAATTTCAAATTTTTACAGGGGTTGCATTGGAATTCCTGACCACCTCGAAGACCGAAACAAAAATCCCATTTTCTCAAAAACTATAAGTCGCAGCACGGCTCGAAAAGCAGATTTGAATTCAGGAAAGGTGCGAGCTTAATTCTACATAAACAATTTTCAAATCGGGGATGAAAAAAAAATTTCAAATTTTTACAGGGGTTGCATTGGAATTCCTGACTACCTCGAAGAGCGATACAACAATCCCATTTTCTCGAAAACTATAAGTCGCAGCTCGGCTCCAAAAGCAGATTTGAATTCAGGAAAGGTGCAAGCTTAATTCTACATAAACAATTTTCAAATCGGGGATGAAAAAAGAAAATTTCAAATTTTTACAGGGGTTGCATTGGAATTCCTGACTACCTCGAAGAGCGATACAAAAATCCCATTTTCTCGAAAACTATAAGTCGCAGCTCGGCTCCAAAAGCAGATTTGAATTCAAGAAAGGTGAGAGCTTAATTCTACATAAACAATTTTCAAACCGGGTATGAAAAAAAAAATTTCAAATTTTTACAGGGGTTGCGTTGGAATTCCTGACCACCTCGAAGACCGAAACAAAAATCCCATTTTCTCAAAAACTATAAGTCGCAGCACGGCTCGAAAAGCAGATTTGAATTCAGGAAAGGTGCGAGCTTAATTCTACATAAACAATTTTCAAATCGGGGATGAAAAAAAAAATTTCAAATTTTTACAGGGGTTGCATTGGAATTCCTGACTACCTCGAAGAGCGATACAACAATCCCATTTTCTCGAAAACTATAAGTCGCAGCTCGGCTCCAAAAGCAGATTTGAATTCAGGAAAGGTGCGAGCTTAATTCTACATAAACAATTTTCAAATCGGGGATGAAAAAAAAAAATTTAAAATTTTTACAGGGGTTGCATTGGAATTCCTGACTACTTCGAAGAGCGATACAAAAATCCCATTTTCTCGAAAACTATAAGTCGCAGCTCGGCTCCAAAAGCAGATTTGAATTCAGGAAAGGTACGAGCTTAATTCTACATAAACAATTTTCAAATCGGGGATGAAAAAAAAAAATTTCAAATTTTTACAGGGGTTGCATTGGAATTCCTGACTACCTCGAAGAGCGATACAAAAATCCCATTTTCTCGAAAACTATAAGTCGCAGCTCGGCTCCAAAAGCAGATTTGAATTCAGGAAAGGTGCGAGCTTAATTCTACATAAACAATTTTCAAATCGGGGATGAAAAAAAAAATTTCAAATTTTTACAGGGGTTGCATTGGAATTCCTGACTACTTCGAAGAGCAATACAAAAATCTCATTTTCTCGAAAACTATAAGTCGCAGCTCGGCTCCAAAAGCAGATTTGAATTCAGGAAAGGTGCGAGCTTAATTCTACATAAACAATTTTCAAATCGGGGATGAAAAAAAAAATTTCAAATTTTTACAGGGGTTGCATTGGAATTCCTGACTACTTCGAAGAGCGATACAAAAATCCCATTTTCTCGAAAACTATAAGTCGCAGCTCGGCTCCAAAAGCAGATTTGAATTCAGGAAAGGCGCGAGCTTAATTCTACATAAACAATTTTCAAATCGGGGATGAAAAAAAAATTTCAAATTTTTACAGGGGTTGCATTGGAATTCCTGACTACCTCGAAGAGCGATACAAAAATCCCATTTTCCCGAAAACTATAAGTCGCAGCTCGGCTCCAAAAGCAAATTTGAATTCAGGAAAGGTGCGAGCTTAATTCTACACAAACAATTTTCAAATCGGGGATGAAAAAAAAAATTTCAAATTTTTACAGGGGTTGCATTGGAATTCCTGACTACTTCGAAGAGCGATTCAAAAATCCCATTTTCTCGAAAACTATAAGTCGCAGCTCGGCTCCAAAAGCAGATTTGAATTCAGGAAAGGTGCGAGCTTAATTCTACAGAAACAATTTTCAAATCGGGGATGAAAAAAAAAATTTCAAATTTTTACAGGGGTTGCATTGGAATTCCTGACTACTTCGAAGAGCGATTCAAAAATCCCATTTTCTCGAAAACTATAAGTCGCAGCTCGGCTCCAAAAGCAGATTTGAATTCAGGAAAGGTGCGAGCTTAATTCTACATAAACAATTTTCAAATCGGGGATGAAAAATAAAATCTCAAATTTTTACAGGGGTTGGAATTCCTGACTACCTCGAAGACCGAAACAAAAATCCCATTTTCTCGAAAACTATAAGTCGCAGCTCGGCTCCAAAAGCAGATTTGAATTCAGGAAAGGTGCGAGCTTAATTCTACATAAACAATTTTCAAATCGGGGATGAAAAAAAAAATTTCAAATTTTTACAGGGGTTGCATTGGAATTCCTGACTACTTCGAAGAGCGATACAAAAATCCCATTTTCTCGAAAACTATAAGTCGCAGCTCGGCTCCAAAAGCAGATTTGAATTCAGGAAAGGTGCGAGCTTAATTCTACATAAACAATTTTCAAATCGGGGATGGAAAAAAAAATTTCAAATTTTTACAGGGGTTGCATTGGAATTCCTGACTACCTCGAAGAGCGATACAAAAATCCCATTTTCTCGAAAACTATAAGTCGCAGCTCGGCTCCAAAAGCAGATTTGAATTCAGGAAAGGTGCGAGCTTAATTCTACATAAACAATTTTCAAATCGGGGATGAAAAAAAAAATTTCAAATTTTTATAGGGGTTGCATTGGAATTCCTGACTACTTCGAAGAGCGATACAAAAATCCCATTTTCTCGAAAAGTATAAGTCGCAGCTCGGCTCCAAAAGCAGATTTGAATTCAGGAAAGGTGCGAGCTTAATTCTACATAAACAATTTTCAAATCGGGGATGAAAAAAAAAATTTAAAATTTTTACAGGGAATTGGAATTCCTGACTACTTCGAAGAGCGATACAAAAATCTCATTTTCTCGAAAACTATAAGTCGCAGCTCGGCTCCAAAAGCAGATTTGAATTCAGGAAAGGTGCGAGCTTAATTCTACATAAACAATTTTCAAATCGGGGATGAAAAATAAAATTTCAAATTTTTACAGGGGTTGGAATTCCTGACTACCTCGAAGACTCGGCTCCAAAAGCAGATTTGAATTCAGGAAAGGTGCGAGCTTAATTCTACATAAACAATTTTCAAATCGGGGATGAAAAAAAAAATTTCAAATTTTTACAGGGGTTGCATTGGAATTCCTGACTACTTCGAAGAGCGATACAAAAATCCCATTTTCTCGAAAAGTATAAGTCGCAGCTCGGCTCCAAAAGCAGATTTGAATTCAGGAAAGGTGCGAGCTTAATTCTACATAAACAATTTTCAAATCGGGGATGAAAAAAAAAATTTAAAATTTTTACAGGGGTTGCATTGGAATTCCTGACTACTTCGAAGAGCAATACAAAAATCTCATTTTCTCGAAAACTATAAGTCGCAGCTCGGCTCCAAAAGCAGATTTGAATTCAGGAAAGGTGCGAGCTTAATTCTACATAAACAATTTTCAAATCGGGGATGAAAAAAAAAATTTCAAATTTTTACAGGGGTTGCATTGGAATTCCTGACTACTTCGAAGAGCGATACAAAAATCTCATTTTCTCGAAAACTATAAGTCGCAGCTCGGCTCCAAAAGCAGATTTGAATTCAGGAAAGGTGCGAGCTTAATTCTACATAAACAATTTTCAAATCGGGGATGAAAAAAAAAATTTCAAATTTTTACAGGGGTTGCATTGGAATTCCTGAGTACCTCGATGAGCGATACAAAAATCTTATTTTCTCGAAAACTATAAGTCGCAGCTGGGCTCCAAAAGCAGATTTGAATTCAGGAAAGGTGCGAGCTTAATTCTACATAAATAATTTTCAAATCGGGGATGAAAAAAAAAATTTCAAATTTTTGCAGGGGTTGCATTGGAATTCCTGACTACCTCGAAGAGCGATACAAAAATCCCATTTTCTCGAAAACTATAAGTCGCAGCTCGGCTCCAAAAGCAGATTTGAATTCAGGAAAGGCGCGAGCTAAATTCTACATAAACAATTTTCAAATCGGGGATGAAAAAAAAAATTTCAAATTTTTACAGGGGTTGCATTGGAATTCCTGACTACCTCGAAGAGCAATACAAAAATCCCATTTTCTGGAAAACTATAAGTCGCAGCTCGGCTCCAAAAGCAGATTTGAATTCAGGAAAGGTGCGAGCTTAATTCTACACAAACAATTTTCAAATCGGGGATGAAAAAAAAAAATTTCAAATTTTTACAGGGGTTGCATTGGAATTCCTGACTACTTCGAAGAGCGATACAAAAATCCCATTTTCTCGAAAACTATAAGTCGCAGCTCAAAAGCAGATTTGAATTCAGGAAAGGTGCGAGCTTAATTCTACAAAAACAATTTTCAAATCGGGGATGAAAAAAAAAATTTCAAATTTTTACAGGGGTTGCATTGGAATTCCTGACTACTTCGAAGAGCGATACAAAAATCCCATTTTCTGGAAAACTATAAGTCGCAGCTCGGCTCCAAAAGCAGATTTGAATTCAGGAAAGGTGCGAGCTTAATTCTACATAAACAATTTTCAAATCGGGGATAAAAAAAAAATTTAAAATTTTTACAGGGGTTGCATTGGAATTCCTGACTACCTCGAAGAGCAATACAAAAATCCCATTTTCTCGAAAACTATAAGTCGCAGCTCGGCTCCAAAAGCTGATTTGAATTCAGGAAAGGTGCGAGCTTAATTCTACATAAACAATTTTCAAATCGGGGATGAAAAAAAATAATTTCAAATTTTTACAGGGGTTGCATTGGAATTCCTGACCACCTCGAAGACCGAAACAAAAATCCCATTTTCTCAAAAACTATAAGTCGCAGCACGGCTCGAAAAGCAGATTTGAATTCAGGAAAGGTGCGAGCTTAATTCTACATAAACAATTTTCAAATCGGGGATGAAAAAAAAAATTTAAAATTTTTACAGACGTTGCATTGGAATTCCTGACTACCTCGAAGAGCAATACAAAAATCCCATTTTCTCGAAAACTATAAGTCGCAGCTCGGCTCCAAAAGCTGATTTGAATTCAGGAAAGGTGCGAGCTTAATTCTACATAAACAATTTTCAAATCGGGGATGAAAAAAAAAATTTCTAATTTTCACAGGGGTTGCATTGGAATTCCTGACTACCTAGAAGAGCGATACAAAAATCCCATTTTCTCGAAAACTATAAGTCGCAGCTCGGCTCCAAAAGCAGATTTGAATTCAGGAAAGGTGCGAGCTTAATTCTACATAAACAATTTTCAAATCGGGGATGAAAAAAAAAATTTCAAATTTTTACAGGGGTTGCATTGGAATTCCTGACTACCTCGAAGACCGAAACAAAAATCCCATTTTCTCGAAAACTATAAGTCGCAGCTCGGCTCCAAAAGCAGATTTGAATTCAGGAAAGGTGCGAGCTTAATTCTACACAAACAATTTTCAAATCGGGGATGAAAAAAAAAATTTAAAATTTTTACAGGGGTTGCATTGGAATTCCTGACTACCTCGAAGAGCGATACAAAAATCCCATTTTCTCGAAAACTATAAGTCGCAGCTCGGCTCCAAAAGCAGATTTGAATTCAGGAAAGGTGCGAGCTTAATTCTACACAAACAATTTTCAAATCGGGGATGAAAAAAAAAATTTCAAATTTTTACAGGGGTTGCATTGGAATTCCTGACTACTTCGAAGAGCGATACAAAAATCCCATTTTCTCGAAAACTATAAGTCGCAGCTCGGCTCCAAAAGCAGATTTGAATTCAAGAAAGGTGCGAGCTTAATTCTACATAAACAATTTTCAAACCGGGTATGAAAAAAAAAATTTCAAATTTTTACAGGGTTTGCATTGGAATTCCTGACCACCTCGAAAACCGAAACAAAAATCCCATTTTCTCAAAAACTATAAGTCGCAGCACGGCTCGAAAAGCAGATTTGAATTCAGGAAAGGTGCGAGCTTAATTCTACATAAACAATTTTCAAATCGGGGATGAAAAAAAAAATTTAAAATTTTTACGGGGGTTGCATTGGAATTCCTGACTACCTCGAAGACCGAAACAAAAATCCCATTTTCTCGAAAACTATAAGTCGCAGCTCGGCTCCAAAAGCAGATTTGAATTCAGGAAAGGTGCGAGCTTAATTCTACATAAACAATTTTCAAATCGGGGATGAAAAAAAAAATTTCAAATTTTTACAGGGGTTGCATTGGAATTCCTGACTACCTCGAAGAGCGATACAAAAATCCCATTTTCTCGAAAACTATAAGTCGCAGCTCGGCTCCAAAAGCAGATTTGAATTCAGGAAAGGTGCGAGCTTCATTCTGCATAAACAATTTTCAAATCGGGGATGAAAAAAAAAATTTTAAATTTTTACAGGGGTTGCATTGGAATTCCTGACTACCTCGAAGACCGAAACAAAAATCCCATTTTCTCGAAAACTATAAGTCGCAGCTCGGCTCCAAAAGCAGATTTGAATTCAGGAAAGGTGCGAGCTTAATTCTACATAAACAATTTTCAAATCGGGGATGGAAAAAAAAATTTCAAATTTTTACAGGGGTTGCATTGGAATTCCTGACTACCTCGAAGAGCGATACAAAAATCCCATTTTCTCGAAAACTATAAGTCGCAGCTTGGCTCCAAAAGCAGATTTGAATTCAGGAAAGGTGCGAGCTTAATTCTGCATAAACAATTTTCAAATCGGGGATGAAAAAAAAAATTTCAAATTTTTTTGCATTGGAATTCCTGACTACCTCGAAGAGCGATACAAAAATCCCATTTTCTCGAAAACTATAAGTCGCAGCTCGGCTCCAAAAGCAGATTTGAATTAAGGAAAGGTGCGAGCTTAATTCTACATAAACAATTTTCAAATCGGGGATGAAAAAAAAAAATTTCAAATTTTTACAGGGGTTGCATTGGAATTCCTGACTACCTCGAAGAGCGAAACAAAAATCACATTTTCTCGAAAACTATAAGTCGCAGCTCGGCTCCAAAAGCAGATTTGAATTCAGGAAAGGTGTGAGCTTAATTCTACATAAACAATTTTCAAATCGGGGATGGAAAAAAAAATTTCAAATTTTTACAGGGGTTGCATTGGAATTCGTGACTACCTCGAAGAGCGATACAAAAATCCCATTTTCTCGAAAACTATAAGTCGCAGCTCGGCTCCAAAAGCAGATTTGAATTCAAGAAAGGTGCGAGCTTAATTCTACATAAACAATTTTCAAACCGGGTATGAAAAAAAAAATTTCAAATTTTTACAGGGGTTGCATTGGAATTCCTGACCACCTCGAAGACCGAAACAAAAATCCCATTTTCTCAAAAACTATAAGTCGCAGCACGGCTCGAAAAGCAGATTTGAATTCAGGAAAGGTGCGAGCTTAATTCTACATAAACAATTTTCAAATCGGGGATGAAAAAAAAAATTTCAAATTTTTACAGGGGTTGCATTGGAATTCCTGACTACCTCGAAGAGCGATACAAAAATCCCATTTTCTCGAAAACTATAAGTCGCAGCTCGGCTCCAAAAGCAGATTTGAATTAAGGAAAGGTGCGAGCTTAATTCTACATAAACAATTTTCAAATCGGGGATGAAAAAAAAAAATTTCAAATTTTTACAGGGGTTGCATTGGAATTCCTGACTACCTCGAAGAGCGAAACAAAAATCACATTTTCTCGAAAACTATAAGTCGCAGCTCGGCTCCAAAAGCAGATTTGAATTCAGGAAAGGTGTGAGCTTAATTCTACATAAACAATTTTCAAATCGGGGATGGAAAAAAAAATTTCAAATTTTTACAGGGGTTGCATTGGAATTCGTGACTACCTCGAAGAGCGATACAAAAATCCCATTTTCTCGAAAACTATAAGTCGCAGCTCGGCTCCAAAAGCAGATTTGAATTCAAGAAAGGTGCGAGCTTAATTCTACATAAACAATTTTCAAACCGGGTATGAAAAAAAAAATTTCAAATTTTTACAGGGGTTGCATTGGAATTCCTGACCACCTCGAAGACCGAAACAAAAATCCCATTTTCTCAAAAACTATAAGTCGCAGCACGGCTCGAAAAGCAGATTTGAATTCAGGAAAGGTGCGAGCTTAATTCTACATAAACAATTTTCAAATCGGGGATGAAAAAAAAAATTTCAAATTTTTACAGGGGTTGCATTGGAATTCCTGACTACCTCGAAGAGCGATACAAAAATCCCATTTTCTCGAAAACTATAAGTCGCAGCTCGGCTCCAAAAGCAGATTTGAATTCAGGAAAGGTGCGAGCTTAATTCTACATAAACAATTTTCAAATCGGGGATGAAAAAAAAAATTTCAAATTTTTACAGGGGTTGCATTGGAATTCCTGACTACCTCGAAGAGCGATACAAAAATCCCATTTTCTCGAGAACTATAAGTCGCAGCTCGGCTCCAAAAGCAGATTTGAATTCAAGAAAGGTGCGAGCTTAATTCTACATAAACAATTTTCAAACCGGGTATGAAAAAAAAAATTTCAAATTTTTACAGGGGTTGCATTGGAATTCCTGACCACCTCGAAGACCGAAACAAAAATCCCATTTTCTCAAAAACTATAAGTCGCAGCACGGCTCGAAAAGCAGATTTGAATTCAGGAAAGGTGCGAGCTTAATTCTACATAAACAATTTTCAAATCGGGGATGAAAAAAAAAATTTCAAATTTTTACAGGGGTTGCATTGGAATTCCTGACTACCTCGAAGACCGAAACAAAAATCCCATTTTCTCGAAAACTATAAGTCGCAGCTCGGCTCCAAAAGCAGATTTGAATTCAGGAAAGGTGCGAGCTTAATTCTACATAAACAATTTTCAAATCGGGGATGAAAAAAAAAATTTCAAATTTTTACAGGGGTTGCATTGGAATTCCTGACTACTTCGAAGAGCGATACAAAAATCCCATTTTCTCGAAAACTATAAGTCGCAGCTCGGCTCCAAAAGCAGATTTGAATTCAGGAAAGGTGCGAGCTTAATTCTACATAAACAATTTTCAAATCGGGGATGGAAAAAAAAATTTCAAATTTTTACAGGGGTTGCATTGGAATTCCTGACTACCTCGAAGAGCGATACAACAATCCCATTTTCTCGAAAACTATAAGTCGCAGCTCGGCTCCAAAAGCAGATTTGAATTCAGGAAAGGTGCGAGCTTAATTCTACATAAACAATTTTCAAATCGGGGATGAAAAAAAAAATTTCAAATTTTTACAGGGGTTGCATTGGAATTCCTGACTACCTCGAAGAGCGATTCAAAAATCCCAAACCGGGTATGAAAAAAAAATTTCAAATTTTTACAGGGGTTGCATTGGAATTCCTGACCACCTCGAAGACCGAAACAAAAATCCCATTTTCTCAAAAACTATAAGTCGCAGCACGGCTCGAAAAGCAGATTTGAATTCAGGAAAGGTGCGAGCTTAATTCTACATAAACAATTTTCAAATCGGGGATGAAAAAAAAAATTTCAAATTTTTACAGGGGTTGCATTGGAATTCCTGACTACCTCGAAGAGCGATACAACAATCCCATTTTCTCGAAAACTATAAGTCGCAGCTCGGCTCCAAAAGCAGATTTGAATTCAGGAAAGGTGCGAGCTTAATTCTACATAAACAATTTTCAAATCGGGGATGAAAAAAGAAAATTTCAAATTTTTACAGGGGTTGCATTGGAATTCCTGACTACCTCGAAGAGCGATACAAAAATCCCATTTTCTCGAAAACTATAAGTCGCAGCTCGGCTCCAAAAGCAGATTTGAATTCAAGAAAGGTGAGAGCTTAATTCTACATAAACAATTTTCAAACCGGGTATGAAAAAAAAAATTTCAAATTTTTACAGGGGTTGCGTTGGAATTCCTGACCACCTCGAAGACCGAAACAAAAATCCCATTTTCTCAAAAACTATAAGTCGCAGCACGGCTCGAAAAGCAGATTTGAATTCAGGAAAGGTGCGAGCTTAATTCTACATAAACAATTTTCAAATCGGGGATGAAAAAAAAAATTTCAAATTTTTACAGGGGTTGCATTGGAATTCCTGACTACCTCGAAGAGCGATACAACAATCCCATTTTCTCGAAAACTATAAGTCGCAGCTCGGCTCCAAAAGCAGATTTGAATTCAGGAAAGGTGCGAGCTTAATTCTACATAAACAATTTTCAAATCGGGGATGAAAAAAAAAAATTTAAAATTTTTACAGGGGTTGCATTGGAATTCCTGACTACTTCGAAGAGCGATACAAAAATCCCATTTTCTCGAAAACTATAAGTCGCAGCTCGGCTCCAAAAGCAGATTTGAATTCAGGAAAGGTACGAGCTTAATTCTACATAAACAATTTTCAAATCGGGGATGAAAAAAAAAAATTTCAAATTTTTACAGGGGTTGCATTGGAATTCCTGACTACCTCGAAGAGCGATACAAAAATCCCATTTTCTCGAAAACTATAAGTCGCAGCTCGGCTCCAAAAGCAGATTTGAATTCAGGAAAGGTGCGAGCTTAATTCTACATAAACAATTTTCAAATCGGGGATGAAAAAAAAAATTTCAAATTTTTACAGGGGTTGCATTGGAATTCCTGACTACTTCGAAGAGCAATACAAAAATCTCATTTTCTCGAAAACTATAAGTCGCAGCTCGGCTCCAAAAGCAGATTTGAATTCAGGAAAGGTGCGAGCTTAATTCTACATAAACAATTTTCAAATCGGGGATGAAAAAAAAAATTTCAAATTTTTACAGGGGTTGCATTGGAATTCCTGACTACTTCGAAGAGCGATACAAAAATCCCATTTTCTCGAAAACTATAAGTCGCAGCTCGGCTCCAAAAGCAGATTTGAATTCAGGAAAGGCGCGAGCTTAATTCTACATAAACAATTTTCAAATCGGGGATGAAAAAAAAATTTCAAATTTTTACAGGGGTTGCATTGGAATTCCTGACTACCTCGAAGAGCGATACAAAAATCCCATTTTCCCGAAAACTATAAGTCGCAGCTCGGCTCCAAAAGCAAATTTGAATTCAGGAAAGGTGCGAGCTTAATTCTACACAAACAATTTTCAAATCGGGGATGAAAAAAAAAATTTCAAATTTTTACAGGGGTTGCATTGGAATTCCTGACTACTTCGAAGAGCGATTCAAAAATCCCATTTTCTCGAAAACTATAAGTCGCAGCTCGGCTCCAAAAGCAGATTTGAATTCAGGAAAGGTGCGAGCTTAATTCTACACAAACAATTTTCAAATCGGGGATGAAAAAAAAAATTTCAAATTTTTACAGGGGTTGCATTGGAATTCCTGACTACTTCGAAGAGCGATTCAAAAATCCCATTTTCTCGAAAACTATAAGTCGCAGCTCGGCTCCAAAAGCAGATTTGAATTCAGGAAAGGTGCGAGCTTAATTCTACATAAACAATTTTCAAATCGGGGATGAAAAATAAAATTTCAAATTTTTACAGGGGTTGGAATTCCTGACTACCTCGAAGACCGAAACAAAAATCCCATTTTCTCGAAAACTATAAGTCGCAGCTCGGCTCCAAAAGCAGATTTGAATTCAGGAAAGGTGCGAGCTTAATTCTACATAAACAATTTTCAAATCGGGGATGAAAAAAAAAATTTCAAATTTTTACAGGGGTTGCATTGGAATTCCTGACTACTTCGAAGAGCGATACAAAAATCCCATTTTCTCGAAAACTATAAGTCGCAGCTCGGCTCCAAAAGCAGATTTGAATTCAGGAAAGGTGCGAGCTTAATTCTACATAAACAATTTTCAAATCGGGGATGGAAAAAAAAATTTCAAATTTTTACAGGGGTTGCATTGGAATTCCTGACTACCTCGAAGAGCGATACAAAAATCCCATTTTCTCGAAAACTATAAGTCGCAGCTCGGCTCCAAAAGCAGATTTGAATTCAGGAAAGGTGCGAGCTTAATTCTACATAAACAATTTTCAAATCGGGGATGAAAAAAAAAATTTCAAATTTTTACAGGGGTTGCATTGGAATTCCTGACTACTTCGAAGAGCGATACAAAAATCCCATTTTCTCGAAAAGTATAAGTCGCAGCTCGGCTCCAAAAGCAGATTTGAATTCAGGAAAGGTGCGAGCTTAATTCTACATAAACAATTTTCAAATCGGGGATGAAAAAAAAAATTTAAAATTTTTACAGGGAATTGGAATTCCTGACTACTTCGAAGAGCGATACAAAAATCTCATTTTCTCGAAAACTATAAGTCGCAGCTCGGCTCCAAAAGCAGATTTGAATTCAGGAAAGGTGCGAGCTTAATTCTACATAAACAATTTTCAAATCGGGGATGAAAAATAAAATTTCAAATTTTTACAGGCGTTGGAATTCCTGACTACCTCGAAGACTCGGCTCCAAAAGCAGATTTGAATTCAGGAAAGGTGCGAGCTTAATTCTACATAAACAATTTTCAAATCGGGGATGAAAAAAAAAATTTCAAATTTTTACAGGGGTTGCATTGGAATTCCTGAGTACCTCGATGAGCGATACAAAAATCTTATTTTCTCGAAAACTATAAGTCGCAGCTGGGCTCCAAAAGCAGATTTGAATTCAGGAAAGGTGCGAGCTTAATTCTACATAAACAATTTTCAAATCGGGGATGAAAAAAAAAATTTCAAATTTTTACAGGGGTTGCATTGGAATTCCTGAGTACCTCGATGAGCGATACAAAAATCTTATTTTCTCGAAAACTATAAGTCGCAGCTGGGCTCCAAAAGCAGATTTGAATTCAGGAAAGGTGCGAGCTTAATTCTACATAAATAATTTTCAAATCGGGGATGAAAAAAAAAATTTCAAATTTTTACAGGGGTTGCATTGGAATTCCTGACTACCTCGAAGAGCGATACAAAAATCCCATTTTCTCGAAAACTATAAGTCGCAGCTCGGCTCCAAAAGCAGATTTGAATTCAGGAAAGGCGCGAGCTAAATTCTACATAAACAATTTTCAAATCGGGGATGAAAAAAAAAATTTCAAATTTTTACAGGGGTTGCATTGGAATTCCTGACTACCTCGAAGAGCAATACAAAAATCCCATTTTCTGGAAAACTATAAGTCGCAGCTCGGCTCCAAAAGCAGATTTGAATTCAGGAAAGGTGCGAGCTTAATTCTACACAAACAATTTTCAAATCGGGGATGAAAAAAAAAAATTTCAAATTTTTACAGGGGTTGCATTGGAATTCCTGACTACTTCGAAGAGCGATACAAAAATCCCATTTTCTCGAAAACTATAAGTCGCAGCTCAAAAGCAGATTTGAATTCAGGAAAGGTGCGAGCTTAATTCTACAAAAACAATTTTCAAATCGGGGATGAAAAAAAAAATTTCAAATTTTTACAGGGGTTGCATTGGAATTCCTGACTACTTCGAAGAGCGATACAAAAATCCCATTTTCTGGAAAACTATAAGTCGCAGCTCGGCTCCAAAAGCAGATTTGAATTCAGGAAAGGTGCGAGCTTAATTCTACATAAACAATTTTCAAATCGGGGATAAAAAAAAAATTTAAAATTTTTACAGGGGTTGCATTGGAATTCCTGACTACCTCGAAGAGCAATACAAAAATCCCATTTTCTCGAAAACTATAAGTCGCAGCTCGGCTCCAAAAGCTGATTTGAATTCAGGAAAGGTGCGAGCTTAATTCTACATAAACAATTTTCAAATCGGGGATGAAAAAAAATAATTTCAAATTTTTACAGGGCATTGGAATTCCTGACTACCTCGAAGAGCGATACAAAAATCCCATTTTCCCGAAAACTATAAGTCGCAGCTCGGCTCCAAAAGCAGATTTGAATTCAGGAAAGGTGCGAGCTTAATTCTACACAAACAATTTTCAAATCGGGGATGAAAAAAAAAATTTCAAATTTTTACAGGGGTTGCATTGGAATTCCTGACTACTTCGAAGAGCGATACAAAAATCTCATTTTCTCGAAAACTATAAGTCGCAGCTCGGCTCCAAAAGCAGATTTGAATTCAGGAAAGGTGCGAGCTTAATTCTACATAAACAATTTTCAAATCGGGGATGAAAAAAAAAATTTCAAATTTTTACAGGGGTTGCATTGGAATTCCTGACTACCTCGATGAGCGATACAAAAATCTTATTTTCTCGAAAACTATAAGTCGCAGCTGGGCTCCAAAAGCAGATTTGAATTCAGGAAAGGTGCGAGCTTAATTCTACATAAATAATTTTCAAATCGGGGATGAAAAAAAAAATTTCAAATTTTTACAGGGGTTGCATTGGAATTCCTGACTACCTCGAAGAGCAATACAAAAATCCCATTTTCTGGAAAACTATAAGTCGCAGCTCGGCTCCAAAAGCAGATTTGAATTCAGGAAAGGTGCGAGCTTAATTCTACACAAACAATTTTCAAATCGGGGATGAAAAAAAAAAATTTCAAATTTTTACAGGGGTTGCATTGGAATTCCTGACTACTTCGAAGAGCGATACAAAAATCCCATTTTCTGGAAAACTATAAGTCGCAGCTCGGCTCCAAAAGCAGATTTGAATTCAGGAAAGGTGCGAGCTTAATTCTACATAAACAATTTTCAAATCGGGGATAAAAAAAAAATTTAAAATTTTTACAGGGGTTGCATTGGAATTCCTGACTACCTCGAAGAGCAATACAAAAATCCCATTTTCTCGAAAACTATAAGTCGCAGCTCGGCTCCAAAAGCTGATTTGAATTCAGGAAAGGTGCGAGCTTAATTCTACATAAACAATTTTCAAATCGGGGATGAAAAAAAATAATTTCAAATTTTTACAGGGGTTGCATTGGAATTCCTGACTACCTCGAAGACCGAAACAAAAATCCCATTTTCTCGAAAACTATAAGTCGCAGCTCGGCTCCAAAAGCAGATTTGAATTCAGGAAAGGTGCGAGCTTAATTCTACACAAACAATTTTCAAATCGGGGATGAAAAAAAAAATTTCAAATTTTTACAGGGGTTGCATTGGAATTCCTGACTACTTCGAAGAGCGATACAAAAATCTCATTTTCTCGAAAACTATAAGTCGCAGCTCGGCTCCAAAAGCAAATTTGAATTCAGGAAAGGTGCGAGCTTAATTCTACATAAACAATTTTCAAATCGGGGATGAAAAAAAAATTTCAAATTTTTACAGGGGTTGCATTGGAATTCCTGACTACCTCGAAGACCGAAACAAAAATCCCATTTTCTCGAAAACTATAAGTCGCAGCTCGGCTCCAAAAGCAGATTTGAATTCAGGAAAGGTGCGAGCTTAATTCTACATAAACAATTTTCAAATCGGGGATGAAAAAAAAAATTTCAAATTTTTACAGGGGTTGCATTGGAATTCCTGACTACCTCGAAGAGCGATACAAAAATCCCATTTTCTCGAAAACTATAAGTCGCAGCTCGGCTCCAAAAGCAGATTTGAATTCAGGAAAGGTGCGAGCTTAATTCTACACAAACAATTTTCAAATCGAGGATGAAAAAAAAAATTTAAAATTTTTACAGGGGTTGCATTGGAATTCCTGACTACCTCGAAGAGCAATACAAAAATCCCATTTTCTCGAAAACTAAAAGTCGCAGCTCGGCTCCAAAAGCTGATTTGAATTCAGGAAAGGTGCGAGCTTAATTCTACATAAACAATTTTCAAATCGGGGATGAAAAAAAATAATTTCAAATTTTTACAGGGGTTGCATTGGAATTCCTGACTACCTCGAAGACCGAAACAAAAATCCCATTTTCTCGAAAACTATAAGTCGCAGCTCGGCTCCAAAAGCAGATTTGAATTCAGGAAAGGTGCGAGCTTAATTCTACACAAACAATTTTCAAATCGGGGATGAAAAAAAAAATTTCAAATTTTTACAGGGGTTGCATTGGAATTCCTGACTACTTCGAAGAGCGATACAAAAATCTCATTTTCTCGAAAACTATAAGTCGCAGCTCGGCTCCAAAAGCAGATTTGAATTCAGGAAAGGTGCGAGCTTAATTCTACATAAACAATTTTCAAATCGGGGATGAAAAAAAAAATTTCAAATTTTTACAGGGGTTGCATTGGAATTCCTGACTACCTCGAAGACCGAAACAAAAATCCCATTTTCTCGAAAACTATAAGTCGCAGCTCGGCTCCAAAAGCAGATTTGAATTCAGGAAAGGTGCGAGCTTAATTCTACATAAACAATTTTCAAATCGGGGATGAAAAAAAAAATTTCAAATTTTTACAGGGGTTGCATTGGAATTCCTGACTACCTCGAAGAGCGATACAAAAATCCCATTTTCTCGAAAACTATAAGTCGCAGCTCGGCTCCAAAAGCAGATTTGAATTCAGGAAAGGTGCGAGCTTAATTCTACACAAACAATTTTCAAATCGGGGATGAAAAAAAAAATTTTAAATTTTTACAGGGGTTGCATTGGAATTCCTGACTACTTCGAAGAGCGATACAAAAATCTCATTTTCTCGAAAACTATAAGTCGCAGCTCGGCTCCAAAAGCAGATTTGAATTCAGGAAAGGTGCGAGCTTAATTCTACATAAACAATTTTCAAATCGGGGATGAAAAAAAAAATTTCAAATTTTTACAGGGGTTGCATTGGAATTCCTGACTACCTCGAAGAGCAATACAAAAATCCCATTTTCTCGAAAACTATAAGTCGCAGCTCGGCTCCAAAAGCAGATTTGAATTCAGGAAAGGTGCGAGCTTAATTCTACATAAACAATTTTCAAATCGGGGATGAAAAAAAAAATTTCAGATTTTTACAGGGGTTGCATTGGAATTCCTGACTACCTCGAAGAGCGATACAAAAATCCCATTTTCTCGAAAACTATAAGTCGCAGCTGGGCTCCAAAAGCAGATTTGAATTCAGGAAAGGTGCGAGCTTAATTCTACATAAACAATTTTCAAATCGGGGATGAAAAAAAAAAAATTTAAAATTTTTACAGGGGTTGCATTGGAATTCCTGACTACTTCGAAGAGCGATACAAAAATGTCATTTTCTCGAAAACTATAAGTCGCAGCTCGGCTCCAAAAGCAGATTTGAATTCAGGAAAGGTGCGAGCTTAATTCTACATAAACAATTTTCAAATCGGGGATGAAAAAAAAAATTTCAAATTTTTACAGGGGTTGCATTGGAATTCCTGACTACCTCGATGAGCGATACAAAAATCTTATTTTCTCGAAAACTATAAGTCGCAGCTGGGCTCCAAAAGCAGATTTGAATTCAGGAAAGGTGCGAGCTTAATTCTACATAAATAATTTTCAAATCGGGGATGAAAAAAAAAATTTCAAATTTTTACAGGGGTTGCATTGGAATTCCTGACTACCTCGAAGAGCGATACAAAAATCCCATTTTCTCGAAAACTATAAGTCGCAGCTCGGCTCCAAAAGCAGATTTGAATTCAGGAAAGGTGCGAGCTTAATTCTACATAAACAATTTTCAAATCGGGGATGAAAAAAAAAATTTAAAATTTTTACAGGGGTTGCATTGGAATTCCTGACTACTTCGAAGAGCGATACAAAAATGTCATTTTCTCGAAAACTATAAGTCGCAGCTCGGCTCCAAAAGCAGATTTGAATTCAGGAAAGGTGCGAGCTTAATTCTACATAAACAATTTTCAAATCGGGGATGAAAAAAAAAATTTCAAATTTTTACAGGGGTTGCATTGGAATTCCTGACTACCTCGAAGAGCGATACAAAAATCCCATTTTCTCGAAAACTATAAGTCGCAGCTCGGCTCCAAAAGCAGATTTGAATTCAGGAAAGGTGCGAGCTTAATTCTACACAAACAATTTTCAAATCGGGGATGAAAAAAAAAATTTTAAATTTTTACAGGGGTTGCATTGGAATTCCTGACTACTTCGAAGAGCGATACAAAAATCTCATTTTCTCGAAAACTATAAGTCGCAGCTCGGCTCCAAAAGCAGATTTGAATTCAGGAAAGGTGCGAGCTTAATTCTACATAAACAATTTTCAAATCGGGGATGAAAAAAAAAATTTCAAATTTTTACAGGGGTTGCATTGGAATTCCTGACTACCTCGAAGAGCAATACAAAAATCCCATTTTCTCGAAAACTATAAGTCGCAGCTCGGCTCCAAAAGCAGATTTGAATTCAGGAAAGGTGCGAGCTTAATTCTACATAAACAATTTTCAAATCGGGGATGAAAAAAAAAATTTCAGATTTTTACAGGGGTTGCATTGGAATTCCTGACTACCTCGAAGAGCGATACAAAAATCCCATTTTCTCGAAAACTATAAGTCGCAGCTGGGCTCCAAAAGCAGATTTGAATTCAGGAAAGGTGCGAGCTTAATTCTACATAAACAATTTTCAAATCGGGGATGAAAAAAAAAAAATTTAAAATTTTTACAGGGGTTGCATTGGAATTCCTGACTACTTCGAAGAGCGATACAAAAATGTCATTTTCTCGAAAACTATAAGTCGCAGCTCGGCTCCAAAAGCAGATTTGAATTCAGGAAAGGTGCGAGCTTAATTCTACATAAACAATTTTCAAATCGGGGATGAAAAAAAAAATTTCAAATTTTTACAGGGGTTGCATTGGAATTCCTGACTACCTCGATGAGCGATACAAAAATCTTATTTTCTCGAAAACTATAAGTCGCAGCTGGGCTCCAAAAGCAGATTTGAATTCAGGAAAGGTGCGAGCTTAATTCTACATAAATAATTTTCAAATCGGGGATGAAAAAAAAAATTTCAAATTTTTACAGGGGTTGCATTGGAATTCCTGACTACCTCGAAGAGCGATACAAAAATCCCATTTTCTCGAAAACTATAAGTCGCAGCTCGGCTCCAAAAGCAGATTTGAATTCAGGAAAGGTGCGAGCTTAATTCTACATAAACAATTTTCAAATCGGGGATGAAAAAAAAAATTTTAAATTTTTACAGGGGTTGCATTGGAATTCCTGACTACTTCGAAGAGCGATACAAAAATCTCATTTCCTCGAAAACTATAAGTCGCAGCTCGGCTCCAAAAGCAGATTTGAATTCAGGAAAGGTGCGAGCTTAATTCTACATAAATAATTTTCAAATCGGGGATGAAAAAAAAAATTTCAAATTTTTACAGGGGTTGCATTGGAATTCCTGACTACCTCGAAGAGCGATACAAAAATCCCATTTTCTCGAAAACTATAAGTCGCAGCTCGGCTCCAAAAGCAGATTTGAATTCAGGAAAGGTGCGAGCTTAATTCTACATAAACAATTTTCAAATCGGGGATGAAAAAAAAAATTTCAAATTTTTACAGGGGTTGCATTGGAATTCCTGACTACCTCGAAGAGCGATACAAAAATCCCATTTTCCCGAAAACTATAAGTCGCAGCTCGGCTCCAAAAGCAGATTTGAATTCAGGAAAGGTGCGAGCTTAATTCTACACAAACAATTTTCAAATCGGGGATGAAAAAAAAAATTTCAAATTTTTACAGGGGTTGCATTGGAATTCCTGACTACTTCGAAGAGCGATACAAAAATCCCATTTTCTCGAAAACTATAAGTCGCAGCTCGGCTCCAAAAGCAGATTTGAATTCAGGAAAGGTGCGAGCTTAATTCTACAAAAACAATTTTCAAATCGGGGATGAAAAAAAAAATTTCAAATTTTTACAGGGGTTGCATTGGAATTCCTGACTACTTCGAAGAGCGATACAAAAATCCCATTTTCTCGAAAACTATAAGTCGCAGCTCGGCTCCAAAAGCAGATTTGAATTCAGGAAAGGTGCGAGCTTAATTCTACATAAACAATTTTCAAATCGGGGATGAAAAAAAAAATTTAAAATTTTTACAGGGGTTGCATTGGAATTCCTGACTACCTCGAAGAGCAATACAAAAATCCCATTTTCTCGAAAACTATAAGTCGCAGCTCGGCTCCAAAAGCTGATTTGAATTCAGGAAAGGTGCGAGCTTAATTCTACATAAACAATTTTCAAATCGGGGATGAAAAAAAATAATTTCAAATTTTTACAGGGGTTGCATTGGAATTCCTGACTACCTCGAAGACCGAAACAAAAATCCCATTTTCTCGAAAACTATAAGTCGCAGCTCGGCTCCAAAAGCAGATTTGAATTCAGGAAAGGTGCGAGCTTAATTCTACACAAACAATTTTCAAATCGGGGATGAAAAAAAAAATTTCAAATTTTTACAGGGGTTGCATTGGAATTCCTGACTACTTCGAAGAGCGATACAAAAATCTCATTTTCTCGAAAACTATAAGTCGCAGCTCGGCTCCAAAAGCAGATTTGAATTCAGGAAAGGTGCGAGCTTAATTCTACATAAACAATTTTCAAATCGGGGATGAAAAAAAAAATTTAAAATTTTTACAGGGGTTGCATTGGAATTCCTGACTACCTCGAAGACCGAAATAAAAATCCCATTTTCTCGAAAACTATAAGTCGCAGCTCGGCTCCAAAAGCAGATTTGAATTCAGGAAAGGTGCGAGCTTAATTCTACATAAACAATTTTCAAATCGGGGATGAAAAAAAAAATTTCAAATTTTTACAGGGGTTGCATTGGAATTCCTGACTACCTCGAAGAGCGATACAAAAATCCCATTTTCTCGAAAACTATAAGTCGCAGCTCGGCTCCAAAAGCAGATTTGAATTCAGGAAAGGTGCGAGCTTAATTCTACACAAACAATTTTCAAATCGGGGATGAAAAAAAAAATTTTAAATTTTTACAGGGGTTGCATTGGAATTCCTGACTACTTCGAAGAGCGATACAAAAATCTCATTTTCTCGAAAACTATAAGTCGCAGCTCGGCTCCAAAAGCAGATTTGAATTCAGGAAAGGTGCGAGCTTAATTCTACATAAACAATTTTCAAATCGGGGATGAAAAAAAAAATTTCAAATTTTTACAGGGGTTGCATTGGAATTCCTGACTACTTCGAAGAGCGATACAAAAATCCAGATTTGAATTCAGGAAAGGTGCGAGCTTAATTCTACATAAACAATTTTCAAATCGGGGATGAAAAAAAAAATTTCAAATTTTTACAGGGGTTGCATTGGAATTCCTGACTACCTCGAAGAGCAATACAAAAATCCCATTTTCTCGAAAACTATAAGTCGCAGCTCGGCTCCAAAAGCAGATTTGAATTCAGGAAAGGTGCGAGCCTAATTCTACATAAACAATTTTCAAATCGGGGATGAAAAAAAAATTTCAGATTTTTACAGGGGTTGCATTGGAATTCCTTACTACCTCGAAGAGCGATACAAAAATCCCATTTTCTCGAAAACTATAAGTCGCAGCTCGGCTCCAAAAGCAGATTTGAATTCAGGAAAGGTGCGAGCTTAATTCTACATAAACAATTTTCAAATCGGGGATGAAAAAAAAAAATTTAAAATTTTTACAGGGGTTGCATTGGAATTCCTGACTACCTCGAAGACCGAAACAAAAATCCCATTTTCTCGAAAACTATAAGTCGCAGCTCGGCTCCAAAAGCAGATTTGAATTCAGGAAAGGTGCGAGTTTAATTCTACATAAACAATTTTCAAATCGGGGATGAAAAAAAAAATTTAAAATTTTTACAGGGGTTGCATTGGAATTCCTGACTACTTCGAAGAGCGATACAAAAATCTCATTTTCTCGAAAACTATAAGTCGCAGCTCGGCTCCAAAAGCAGATTTGAATTCAGGAAAGGTGCGAGCTTAATTCTACATAAACAATTTTCAAATCGGGGATGAAAAAAAAAATTTCAAATTTTTACAGGGGTTGCATTGGAATTCCTGACTACTTCGAAGAGCGATACAAAAATCCAGATTTGAATTCAGGAAAGGTGCGAGCTTAATTCTACATAAACAATTTTCAAATCGGGGATGAAAAAAAAAATTTCAAATTTTTACAGGGGTTGCATTGGAATTCCTGACTACCTCGAAGAGCAATACAAAAATCCCATTTTCTCGAAAACTATAAGTCGCAGCTCGGCTCCAAAAGCAGATTTGAATTCAGGAAAGGTGCGAGCCTAATTCTACATAAACAATTTTCAAATCGGGGATGAAAAAAAAATTTCAGATTTTTACAGGGGTTGCATTGGAATTCCTTACTACCTCGAAGAGCGATACAAAAATCCCATTTTCTCGAAAACTATAAGTCGCAGCTCGGCTCCAAAAGCAGATTTGAATTCAGGAAAGGTGCGAGCTTAATTCTACATAAACAATTTTCAAATCGGGGATGAAAAAAAAAAATTTAAAATTTTTACAGGGGTTGCATTGGAATTCCTGACTACCTCGAAGACCGAAACAAAAATCCCATTTTCTCGAAAACTATAAGTCGCAGCTCGGCTCCAAAAGCAGATTTGAATTCAGGAAAGGTGCGAGTTTAATTCTACATAAACAATTTTCAAATCGGGGATGAAAAAAAAAATTTAAAATTTTTACAGGGGTTGCATTGGAATTCCTGACTACCTCGAAGAGCGATACAAAAATCCCATTTTCTCGAAAACTATAAGTCGCAGCTCGGCTCCAAAAGCAGATTTGAATTCAGGAAAGGTGCGAGCTTAATTCTACATAAACAATTTTCAAATCGGGGATGAAAAAAAAAAATTTAAAATTTTTACAGGGGTTGCATTGGAATTCCTGACTACCTCGAAGACCGAAACAAAAATCCCATTTTCTCGAAAACTATAAGTCGCAGCTCGGCTCCAAAAGCAGATTTGAATTCAGGAAAGGTGCGAGCTTAATTCTACATAAACAATTTTCAAATCGGGGATGAAAAAAAAAATTTCAAATTTTTACAGGGGTTGCATTGGAATTCCTGACTACCTCGAAGAGCGATACAAAAATCCCATTTTCTCGAAAACTATAAGTCGCAGCTCGGCTCCAAAAGCAGATTTGAATTCAGGAAAGGTGCGAGCTTAATTCTACACAAACAATTTTCAAATCGGGGATGAAAAAAAAAATTTCAAATTTTTACAGGGGTTGCATTGGAATTCCTGACTACTTCGAAGAGCGATACAAAAATCCCATTTTCTCGAAAACTATAAGCCGCAGCTCGGCTCCAAAAGCAGATTTGAATTCAGGAAAGGTGCGAGCTTAATTCTACATAAACAATTTTCAAATCGGGGATGAAAAAAAAAATTTCAAATTTTTACAGGGGTTGCATTGGAATTCCTGACTACCTCGAAGAGCAATACAAAAATCCCATTTTCTCGAAAACTATAAGTCGCAGCTCGGCTCCAAAAGCAGATTTGAATTCAGGAAAGGTGCGAGCCTAATTCTACATAAACAATTTTCAAATCGGGGATGAAAAAAAAATTTCAGATTTTTACAGGGGTTGCATTGGAATTCCTGACTACCTCGAAGAGCGATACAAAAATCCCATTTTCTCGAAAACTATAAGTCGCAGCTCGGCTCCAAAAGCAGATTTGAATTCAGGAAAGGTGCGAGCTTAATTCTACATAAACAATTTTCAAATCGGGGATGAAAAAAAAAAATTTAAAATTTTTACAGGGGTTGCATTGGAATTCCTGACTACCTCGAAGACCGAAACAAAAATCCCATTTTCTCGAAAACTATAAGTCGCAGCTCGGCTCCAAAAGCAGATTTGAATTCAGGAAAGGTGCGAGTTTAATTCTACATAAACAATTTTCAAATCGGGGATGAAAAAAAAAATTTCAAATTTTTACAGGGGTTGCATTGGAATTCCTGACTACCTCGAAGACCGAAATAAAAATCCCATTTTCTCGAAAACTATAAGTCGCAGCTCGGCTCCAAAAGCAGATTTGAATTCAGGAAAGGTGCGAGCTTAATTCTACATAAACAATTTTCAAATCGGGGATGAAAAAAAAAATTTCAAATTTTTACAGGGGTTGCATTGGAATTCCTGACTACCTCGAAGAGCGATACAAAAATCCCATTTTCTCGAAAACTATAAGTCGCAGCTCGGCTCCAAAAGCAGATTTGAATTCAGGAAAGGTGCGAGCTTAATTCTACACAAACAATTTTCAAATCGGGGATGAAAAAAAAAATTTTAAATTTTTACAGGGGTTGCATTGGAATTCCTGACTACTTCGAAGAGCGATACAAAAATCTCATTTTCTCGAAAACTATAAGTCGCAGCTCGGCTCCAAAAGCAGATTTGAATTCAGGAAAGGTGCGAGCTTAATTCTACATAAACAATTTTCAAATCGGGGATGAAAAAAAAAATTTCAAATTTTTACAGGGGTTGCATTGGAATTCCTGACTACTTCGAAGAGCGATACAAAAATCCCATTTTCTCGAAAACTATAAGCCGCAGCTCGGCTCCAAAAGCAGATTTGAATTCAGGAAAGGTGCGAGCTTAATTCTACATAAACAATTTTCAAATCGGGGATGAAAAAAAAAATTTCAAATTTTTACAGGGGTTGCATTGGAATTCCTGACTACCTCGAAGAGCAATACAAAAATCCCATTTTCTCGAAAACTATAAGTCGCAGCTCGGCTCCAAAAGCAGATTTGAATTCAGGAAAGGTGCGAGCCTAATTCTACATAAACAATTTTCAAATCGGGGATGAAAAAAAAATTTCAGATTTTTACAGGGGTTGCATTGGAATTCCTTACTACCTCGAAGAGCGATACAAAAATCCCATTTTCTCGAAAACTATAAGTCGCAGCTCGGCTCCAAAAGCAGATTTGAATTCAGGAAAGGTGCGAGCTTAATTCTACATAAACAATTTTCAAATCGGGGATGAAAAAAAAAAATTTAAAATTTTTACAGGGGTTGCATTGGAATTCCTGACTACCTCGAAGACCGAAACAAAAATCCCATTTTCTCGAAAACTATAAGTCGCAGCTCGGCTCCAAAAGCAGATTTGAATTCAGGAAAGGTGCGAGTTTAATTCTACATAAACAATTTTCAAATCGGGGATGAAAAAAAAAATTTAAAATTTTTACAGGGGTTGCATTGGAATTCCTGACTACCTCGAAGAGCGATACAAAAATCCCATTTTCTCGAAAACTATAAGTCGCAGCTCGGCTCCAAAAGCAGATTTGAATTCAGGAAAGGTGCGAGCTTAATTCTACATAAACAATTTTCAAATCGGGGATGAAAAAAAAAAATTTAAAATTTTTACAGGGGTTGCATTGGAATTCCTGACTACCTCGAAGACCGAAACAAAAATCCCATTTTCTCGAAAACTATAAGTCGCAGCTCGGCTCCAAAAGCAGATTTGAATTCAGGAAAGGTGCGAGCTTAATTCTACATAAACAATTTTCAAATCGGGGATGAAAAAAAAAATTTCAAATTTTTACAGGGGTTGCATTGGAATTCCTGACTACCTCGAAGAGCGATACAAAAATCCCATTTTCTCGAAAACTATAAGTCGCAGCTCGGCTCCAAAAGCAGATTTGAATTCAGGAAAGGTGCGAGCTTAATTCTACACAAACAATTTTCAAATCGGGGATGAAAAAAAAAATTTCAAATTTTTACAGGGGTTGCATTGGAATTCCTGACTACTTCGAAGAGCGATACAAAAATCCCATTTTCTCGAAAACTATAAGCCGCAGCTCGGCTCCAAAAGCAGATTTGAATTCAGGAAAGGTGCGAGCTTAATTCTACATAAACAATTTTCAAATCGGGGATGAAAAAAAAAATTTCAAATTTTTACAGGGGTTGCATTGGAATTCCTGACTACCTCGAAGAGCAATACAAAAATCCCATTTTCTCGAAAACTATAAGTCGCAGCTCGGCTCCAAAAGCAGATTTGAATTCAGGAAAGGTGCGAGCCTAATTCTACATAAACAATTTTCAAATCGGGGATGAAAAAAAAATTTCAGATTTTTACAGGGGTTGCATTGGAATTCCTGACTACCTCGAAGAGCGATACAAAAATCCCATTTTCTCGAAAACTATAAGTCGCAGCTCGGCTCCAAAAGCAGATTTGAATTCAGGAAAGGTGCGAGCTTAATTCTACATAAACAATTTTCAAATCGGGGATGAAAAAAAAAAATTTAAAATTTTTACAGGGGTTGCATTGGAATTCCTGACTACCTCGAAGACCGAAACAAAAATCCCATTTTCTCGAAAACTATAAGTCGCAGCTCGGCTCCAAAAGCAGATTTGAATTCAGGAAAGGTGCGAGTTTAATTCTACATAAACAATTTTCAAATCGGGGATGAAAAAAAAAATTTCAAATTTTTACAGGGGTTGCATTGGAATTCCTGACTACCTCGAAGAGCGATACAAAAATCCCATTTTCTCGAAAACTATAAGTCGCAGCTCGGCTCCAAAAGCAGATTTGAATTCAGGAAAGGTGCGAGCTTAATTCTACATAAACAATTTTCAAATCGGGGATGAAAAAAAAAAATTTAAAATTTTTACAGGGGTTGCATTGGAATTCCTGACTACCTCGAAGACCGAAACAAAAATCCCATTTTCTCGAAAACTATAAGTCGCAGCTCGGCTCCAAAAGCAGATTTGAATTCAGGAAAGGTGCGAGCTTAATTCTACATAAACAATTTTCAAATCGGGGATGAAAAAAAAAATTTCAAATTTTTACAGGGGTTGCATTGGAATTCCTGACTACCTCGAAGAGCGATACAAAAATCCCATTTTCTCGAAAACTATAAGTCGCAGCTCGGCTCCAAAAGCAGATTTGAATTCAGGAAAGGTGCGAGCTTAATTCTACACAAACAATTTTCAAATCGGGGATGAAAAAAAAAATTTCAAATTTTTACAGGGGTTGCATTGGAATTCCTGACTACTTCGAAGAGCGATACAAAAATCTCATTTTCTCGAAAACTTTGAGTCGCAGCTGGGCTCCAAAAGCAGATTTGAATTCAGGAAAGGTGCGAGCTTAATTCTACATAAATAATTTTCAAATCGGGGATGAAAAAAAAAATTTCAAATTTTTACAGGGGTTGCATTGGAATTCCTGACTACCTCGAAGAGCGATACAAAAATCCCATTTTCTCGAAAACTATAAGTCGCAGCTCGGCTCCAAAAGCAGATTTGAATTCAGGAAAGGTGCGAGCTTAATTCTACATAAACAATTTTCAAATCGGGGATGAAAAAAAAAATTTAAAATTTTTACAGGGGTTGCATTGGAATTCCTGACTACCTCGAAGACCGAAACAAAAATCCCATTTTCTCGAAAACTATAAGTCGCAGCTCGGCTCCAAAAGCAGATTTGAATTCAGGAAAGGTGCGAGCTTAATTCTACATAAACAATTTTCAAATCGGGGATGAAAAAAAAAATTTAAAATTTTTACAGGGGTTGCATTGGAATTCCTGACTACTTCGAAGAGCGATACAAAAATCCCATTTTCTCGAAAACTATAAGTCGCAGCTCGGCTCCAAAAGCAGATTTGAATTCAGGAAAGGTGCGAGCTTAATTCTACACAAACAATTTTCAAATCGGGGATGAAAAAAAAAATTTCAAATTTTTACAGGGGTTGCATTGGAATTCCTGACTACCTCGAAGAGCGATACAAAAATCCCATTTTCTCGAAAACTATAAGTCGCAGCTCGGCTCCAAAAGCAGATTTGAATTCAGGAAAGGTGCGAGCTTAATTCTACATAAACAATTTTCAAATCGGGGATGAAAAAAAAAATTTCAAATTTTTGCAGGGGTTGCATTGGAATTCCTGACTACTTCGAAGAGCGATACAAAAATCTTATTTTCTCGAAAACTATAAGTCGCAGCTGGGCTCCAAAAGCAGATTTGAATTCAGGAAAGGTGCGAGCTTAATTCTACATAAATAATTTTCAAATCGGGGATGAAAAAAAATAATTTCAAATTTTTACAGGGGTTGCATTGGAATTCCTGACTACCTCGAAGACCGAAACAAAAATCCCATTTTCTCGAAAACTATAAGTCGCAGCTCGGCTCCAAAAGCAGATTTGAATTCAGGAAAGGTGCGAGCTTAATTCTACATAAACAATTTTCAAATCGGGGATGAAAAAAAAAATTTCAAATTTTTACAGGAGTTGCATTGGAATTCCTGACTACCTCGAAGAGCGATACAAAAATCCCATTTTCTCGAAAACTATAAGTCGCAGCTCGGCTCCAAAAGCAGATTTGAATTCAGGAAAGGTGCGAGCTTAATTCTACACAAACAATTTTCAAATCGGGGATGAAAAAAAAAATCTCAAATTTTTACAGGGGTTGCATTGGAATTCCTGACTACTTCGAAGAGCGATACAAAAATCTCATTTTCTCGAAAACTATAAGTCGCAGCTCGGCTCCAAAAGCAGATTTGAATTCAGGAAAGGTGCGAGCTTAATTCTACATAAACAATTTTCAAATCGGGGATGAAAAAAAAAATTTCAAATTTTTACAGGGGTTGCATTGGAATTCCTGACTACTTCGAAGAGCGATACAAAAATCCCATTTTCTCGAAAACTATAAGCCGCAGCTCGGCTCCAAAAGCAGATTTGAATTCAAGAAAGGTGCGAGCTTAATTCTACATAAACAATTTTCAAATCGGGGATGAAAAAAAAAATTTCAAATTTTTACAGGGGTTGCATTGGAATTCCTGACTACCTCGAAGAGCAATACAAAAATCCCATTTTCTCGAAAACTATAAGTCGCAGCTCGGCTCCAAAAGCAGATTTGAATTCAGGAAAGGTGCGAGCTTAATTCTACATAAACAATTTTCAAATCGGGGATGAAAAAAAAATTTCAGATTTTTACAGGGGTTGCATTGGAATTCCTGACTACCTCGAAGAGCGATACAAAAATCCCATTTTCTCGAAAACTATAAGTCGCAGCTCGGCTCCAAAAGCAGATTTGAATTCAGGAAAGGTGCGAGCTTAATTCTACATAAACAATTTTCAAATCGGGGATGAAAAAAAAAATTTAAAATTTTTACAGGGGTTGCATTGGAATTCCTGACTACCTCGAAGAGCGATACAAAAATCCCATTTTCTCGAAAACTATAAGTCGCAGCTCGGCTCCAAAAGCAGATTTGAATTCAGGAAAGGTGCGAGCTTAATTCTACATAAACAATTTTCAAATCGGGGATGAAAAAAAAAATTTCTAATTTTTACAGGGGTTGCATTGGAATTCCTGACTACCTCGAAGAGCGATACAAAAATCCCATTTTCTCGAAAACTATAAGTCGCAGCTCGGCTCCAAAAGCAGATTTGAATTCAGGAAAGGTGCGAGCTTAATTCTATATAAACAATTTTCAAATCGGGGATGAAAAAAAAAATTTAAAATTTTTACAGGGGTTGCATTGGAATTCCTGACTACCTCGAAGACCGAAACAAAAATCAAATTTTCTCGAAAACTATAAGTCGCAGCTCGGCTCCAAAAGCAGATTTGAATTCAGGAAAGGTGCGAGCTTAATTCTACATAAACAATTTTCAAATCGGGGATGAAACAAAAAATTTTAAATTTTTACAGGGGTTGCATTGGAATTCCTGACTACTAGCGATACAAAAATCCCATTTTCTCGAAAACTATAAGTCGCAGCTCGGCTCCAAAAGCAGATTTGAATTCAGGAAAGGTGCGAGCTTAATTCTACACAAACAATTTTCAAATCGGGGATGAAAAAAAAAATTTCAAATTTTTACAGGGGTTGCATTGGAATTCCTGACTACTTCGAAGAGCGATACAAAAATCTCATTTTCTCGAAAACTATAAGTCGCAGCTCGGCTCCAAAAGCAGATTTGAATTCAGGAAAGGTGCGAGCTTAATTCTACATAAACAATTTTCAAATCGGGGATGAAAAAAAAAATTTCGAATTTTTACAGGGGTTGCATTGGAATTCCTGACTACCTCGAAGAGCAATACAAAAATCCCATTTTCTCGAAAACTATAAGTCGCAGCTCGGCTCCAAAAGCAGATTTGAATTCAGGAAAGGTGCGAGCTTAATTCTACATAAACAATTTTCAAATCGGGGATGAAAAAAAAAATTTCAAATTTTTACAGGGGTTGCATTGGAATTCCTGACTACCTCGAAGAGCGATACAAAAATCCCATTTTCTCGAAAACTATAAGTCGCAGCTCGGCTCCAAAAGCAGATTTGAATTCAGGAAAGGTGCGAGCTTAATTCTACATAAACAATTTTCAAATCGGGGATGAAAAAAAAAATTTCAAATTTTTACAGGGGTTGCATTGGAATTCCTGACTACCTCGAAGACCGAAACAAAAATCCCATTTTCTCGAAAACTATAAGTCGCAGCTCGGCTCCAAAAGCAGATTTGAATTCAGGAAAGGTGCGAGCTTAATTCTACAGAAAGAAAAAAAAATTTCAATTTTTTACAGGGGTTGCATTGGAATTCCTGACTACCTCGAAGAGCGATACAAAAATCTCATTTTCTCGAAAACTATAAGTCGCAGCTCGGCTCCAAAAGCAGATTTGAATTCAGGAAAGGTGCGAGCTTAATTCTACACAAACAATTTTCAAATCGGGGATGAAAAAAAAAATTTAAAATTTTTACAGGGGTTGCATTGGAATTCCTGACTACCTCGAAGAGCGATACAAAAATCCCATTTTCTCGAAAACTATAAGTCGCAGCTCGGCTCCAAAAGCAGATTTGAATTCAGGAAAGGTGCGAGCTTAATTCTACACAAACAATTTTCTAATCGGGGATGAAAAAAAAAATTTCAAATTCTTACAGGGGTTGCATTGGAATTCCTGACTACTTCGAAGAGCGATACAAAAATCTCATTTTCTCGAAAACTATAAGTCGCAGCTCGGCTCCAAAAGCAGATTTGAATTCAGGAAAGGTGCGAGCTTAATTCTACATAAACAATTTTCAAATCGGGGATGAAAAAAAAAATTTCGAATTCCTGACTACCTCGAAGAGCAATACAAAAACCCCATTTTCTCGAAAACTATAAGTCGCAGCTCGGCTCCAAAAGCAGATTTGAATTCAGGAAAGGTGCGAGCTTAATTCTACATAAACAGTTTTCAAATCGGGGATGAAAAAAAAAAATTCAAATTTTTACAGGGGTTGCATTGGAATTCCTGACTACCTAGAAGAGCGATACAAAAATCCCATTTTCTCGAAAACTATAAGTCGCAGCTCGGCTCCAAAAGCAGATTTGAATTCAGGAAAGGTGCGAGCTTAATTCTACATAAACAATTTTCAAATCGGGGATGAAAAAAAAAATTTCAAATTTTTACAGGGGTTGCATTGGAATTCCTGACTTCCTCGAAGACCGAAACAAAAATCCCATTTTCTCGAAAACTATAAGTCGCAGCTCGGCTCCAAAAGCAGATTTGAATTCAGGAAAGGTGCGAGCTTAATTCTACACAAACAATTTTCAAATCGGGGATGAAAAAAAAAATTTAAAATTTTTACAGGGGTTGCATTGGAATTCCTGACTACCTCGAAGAGCGATACAAAAATCCCATTTTCTCGAAAACTATAAGTCGCAGCTCGGCTCCAAAAGCAGATTTGAATTCAGGAAAGGTGCGAGCTTAATTCTACACAAACAATTTTCTAATCGGGGATGAAAAAAAAAATTTCAAATTCTTACAGGGGTTGCATTGGAATTCCTGACTACTTCGAAGAGCGATACAAAAATCTCATTTTCTCGAAAACTATAAGTCGCAGCTCGGCTCCAAAAGCAGATTTGAATTCAGGAAAGGTGCGAGCTTAATTCTGCATAAACAATTTTCAAATCGGGGATGAAAAAAAATATTTCGAATTTTTACAGGGGTTGCATTGGAATTCCTGACTACCTCGAAGAGCAATACAAAAACCCCATTTTCTCGAAAACTATAAGTCGCAGCTCGGCTCCAAAAGCAGATTTGAATTCAGGAAAGGTGCGAGCTTAATTCTACATAAACAGTTTTCAAATCGGGGATGAAAAAAAAAATTTCAAATTTTTACAGGGGTTGCATTGGAATTCCTGACTACCTAGAAGAGCGATACAAAAATCCCATTTTCTCGAAAACTATAAGTCGCAGCTCGGCTCCAAAAGCAGATTTGAATTCAGGAAAGGTGCGAGCTTAATTCTACATAAACAATTTTCAAATCGGGGATGAAAAAAAAAATTTCGAATTTTTACAGGGGTTGCATTGGAATTCCTGACTACCTCGAAGAGCAATACAAAAACCCCATTTTCTCGAAAACTATAAGTCGCAGCTCGGCTCCAAAAGCAGATTTGAATTCAGGAAAGGTGCGAGCTTAATTCTACATAAACAGTTTTCAAATCGGGGATGAAAAAAAAAATTTCAAATTTTTACAGGGGTTGCATTGGAATTCCTGACTACCTAGAAGAGCGATACAAAAATCCCATTTTCTCGAAAACTATAAGTCGCAGCTCGGCTCCAAAAGCAGATTTGAATTCAGGAAAGGTGCGAGCTTAAACAATTTTCAAATCGGGGATGAAAAAAAAAATTTCAAATTTTTACAGGGGTTGCATTGGAATTCCTGACTTCCTCGAAGACCGAAACAAAAATCCCATTTTCTCGAAAACTATAAGTCGCAGCTCGGCTCCAAAAGCAGATTTGAATTCAGGAAAGGTGCGAGCTTAATTCTACACAAACAATTTTCAAATCGGGGATGAAAAAAAAAATTTTAAATTTTTACAGGGGTTGCATTGGAATTCCTGACTACTTCGAAGAGCGATACAAAAATCTCATTTTCTCGAAAACTATAAGTCGCAGCTCGGCTCCAAAAGCAGATTTGAATTCAGGAAAGGTGCGAGCTTAATTCTACATAAACAATTTTCAAATCGGGGATGAAAAAAAAAATTTCAAATTTTTACAGGGGTTGCATTGGAATTCCTGACTACTTCGAAGAGCGATACAAAAATCTCATTTTCTCGAAAACTATAAGCCGCAGCTCGGCTCCAAAAGCAGATTTGAATTCAGGAAAGGTGCGAGCTTAATTCTACATAAACAATTTTCAAATCGGGGATGAAAAAAAAAATTTCAAATTTTTACAGGGGTTGCATTGGAATTCCTGACTACCTCGAAGACCGAAACAAAAATCCCATTTTCTCGAAAACTATAAGTCGCAGCTCGGCTCCAAAAGCAGATTTGAATTCAGGAAAGGTGCGAGCTTAATTCTACATAAACAATTTTCAAATCGGGGATGAAAAAAAAAATTTCAAATTTTTACAGGGGTTGCATTGGAATTCCTGACTACCTCGAAGACCGAAACAAAAATCCCATTTTCTCGAAAACTATAAGTCGCAGCTCGGCTCCAAAAGCAGATTTGAATTCAGGAAAGGTGCGAGCTTAATTCTACATAAACAATTTTCAAATCGGGGATGAAAAAAAAAATTTCAAATTTTTACAGGGGTTGCATTGGAATTCCTGACTACCTCGAAGAGCGATACAAAAATCCCATTTTCTCGAAAACTATAAGTCGCAGCTCGGCTCCAAAAGCAGATTTGAATTCAGGAAAGGTGCGAGCTTAATTCTACATAAACAATTTTCAAATCGGGGATGAAAAAAAAAATTTCAAATTTTTACAGGGGTTGCATTGGAATTCCTGACTACCTCGAAGACCGAAACAAAAATCCCATTTTCTCGAAAACTATAAGTCGCAGCTCGGCTCCAAAAGCAGATTTGAATTCAGGAAAGGTGCGAGCTTAATTCTACATAAACAATTTTCAAATCGGGGATGAAACAAAAAATTTTAAATTTTTACAGGGGTTGCATTGGAATTCCTGACTACTAGCGATACAAAAATCCCATTTTCTCGAAAACTATAAGTCGCAGCTCGGCTCCAAAAGCAGATTTGAATTCAGGAAAGGTGCGAGCTTAATTCTACACAAACAATTTTCAAATCGGGGATGAAAAAAAAAATTTCAAATTTTTACAGGGGTTGCATTGGAATTCCTGACTACTTCGAAGAGCGATACAAAAATCTCATTTTCTCGAAAACTATAAGTCGCAGCTCGGCTCCAAAAGCAGATTTGAATTCAGGAAAGGTGCGAGCTTAATTCTACATAAACAATTTTCAAATCGGGGATGAAAAAAAAAATTTCGAATTTTTACAGGGGTTGCATTGGAATTCCTGACTACCTCGAAGAGCAATACAAAAATCCCATTTTCTCGAAAACGATAAGTCGCAGCTCGGCTCCAAAAGCAGATTTGAATTCAGGAAAGGTGCGAGCTTAATTCTACATAAACAATTTTCAAATCGGGGATGAAAAAAAAAATTTCAAATTTTTACAGGGGTTGCATTGGAATTCCTGACTACCTCGAAGAGCGATACAAAAATCCCATTTTCTCGAAAACTATAAGTCGCAGCTCGGCTCCAAAAGCAGATTTGAATTCAGGAAAGGTGCGAGCTTAATTCTACATAAACAATTTTCAAATCGGGGATGAAAAAAAAAATTTCAAATTTTTACAGGGGTTGCATTGGAATTCCTGACTACCTCGAAGACCGAAACAAAAATCCCATTTTCTCGAAAACTATAAGTCGCAGCTCGGCTCCAAAAGCAGATTTGAATTCAGGAAAGGTGCGAGCTTAATTCTACATAAACAATTTTCAAATCGGGGATGAAAAAAAAATTTCAATTTTTTACAGGGGTTGCATTGGAATTCCTGACTACCTCGAAGAGCGATACAAAAATCTCATTTTCTCGAAAACTATAAGTCGCAGCTCGGCTCCAAAAGCAGATTTGAATTCAGGAAAGGTGCGAGCTTAATTCAACACAAACAATTTTCAAATCGGGGATGAAAAAAAAAATTTAAAATTTTTACAGGGGTTGCATTGGAATTCCTGACTACCTCGAAGAGCGATACAAAAATCCCATTTTCTCGAAAACTATAAGTCGCAGCTCGGCTCCAAAAGCAGATTTGAATTCAGGAAAGGTGCGAGCTTAATTCTACACAAACAATTTTCTAATCGGGGATGAAAAAAAAAATTTCAAATTCTTACAGGGGTTGCATTGGAATTCCTGACTACTTCGAAGAGCGATACAAAAATCTCATTTTCTCGAAAACTATAAGTCGCAGCTCGGCTCCAAAAGCAGATTTGAATTCAGGAAAGGTGCGAGCTTAATTCTACATAAACAATTTTCAAATCGGGGATGAAAAAAAAAATTTCGAATTTTTACAGGGGTTGCATTGGAATTCCTGACTACCTCGAAGAGCAATACAAAAACCCCATTTTCTCGAAAACTATAAGTCGCAGCTCGGCTCCAAAAGCAGATTTGAATTCAGGAAAGGTGCGAGCTTAATTCTACATAAACAGTTTTCAAATCGGGGATGAAAAAAAAAAATTCAAATTTTTACAGGGGTTGCATTGGAATTCCTGACTACCTAGAAGAGCGATACAAAAATCCCATTTTCTCGAAAACTATAAGTCGCAGCTCGGCTCCAAAAGCAGATTTGAATTCAGGAAAGGTGCGAGCTTCTCGAAAACTATAAGTCGCAGCTCGGCTCCAAAAGCAGATTTGAATTCAGGAAAGGTGCGAGCTTAATTCTACATAAACAGTTTTCAAATCGGGGATGAAAAAAAAAATTTCAAATTTTTACAGGGGTTGCATTGGAATTCCTGACTACCTCGAAGAGCGATACAAAAATCCCATTTTCTCGAAAACTATAAGTCGCAGCTCGGCTCCAAAAGCAGATTTGAATTCAGGAAAGGTGCGAGCTTAATTCTACATAAACAATTTTCAAATCGGGGATGAAAAAAAAAATTTCGAATTTTTACAGGGGTTGCATTGGAATTCCTGACTACCTCGAAGAGCAATACAAAAACCCCATTTTCTCGAAAACTATAAGTCGCAGCTCGGCTCCAAAAGCAGATTTGAATTCAGGAAAGGTGCGAGCTTAATTCTACATAAACAGTTTTCAAATCGGGGATGAAAAAAAAAATTTCAAATTTTTACAGGGGTTGCATTGGAATTCCTGACTACCTAGAAGAGCGATACAAAAATCCCATTTTCTCGAAAACTATAAGTCGCAGCTCGGCTCCAAAAGCAGATTTGAATTCAGGAAAGGTGCGAGCTTAAACAATTTTCAAATCGGGGATGAAAAAAAAAATTTCAAATTTTTACAGGGGTTGCATTGGAATTCCTGACTTCCTCGAAGACCGAAACAAAAATCCCATTTTCTCGAAAACTATAAGTCGCAGCTCGGCTCCAAAAGCAGATTTGAATTCAGGAAAGGTGCGAGCTTAATTCTACACAAACAATTTTCAAATCGGGGATGAAAAAAAAAATTTTAAATTTTTACAGGGGTTGCATTGGAATTCCTGACTACTTCGAAGAGCGATACAAAAATCTCATTTTCTCGAAAACTATAAGTCGCAGCTCGGCTCCAAAAGCAGATTTGAATTCAGGAAAGGTGCGAGCTTAATTCTACATAAACAATTTTCAAATCGGGGATGAAAAAAAAAATTTCAAATTTTTACAGGGGTTGCATTGGAATTCCTGACTACTTCGAAGAGCGATACAAAAATCTCATTTTCTCGAAAACTATAAGCCGCAGCTCGGCTCCAAAAGCAGATTTGAATTCAGGAAAGGTGCGAGCTTAATTCTACATAAACAATTTTCAAATCGGGGATGAAAAACAAAATTTCAAATGTTTACAGGGGTTGCATTGGAATTCCTGACTACCTCGAAGACCAAAACAAAAATCCCATTTTCTCGAAAACTATAAGTCGCAGCTCGGCTCCAAAAGCAGATTTGAATTCAGGAAAGGTGCGAGCTTAATTCTACATAAACAATTTTCAAATCGGGGATGAAAAAAAAAATTTCAAATTTTTACAGGGGTTGCATTGGAATTCCTGACTACCTCGAAGACCGAAACAAAAATCCCATTTTCTCGAAAACTATAAGTCGCAGCTCGGCTCCAAAAGCAGATTTGAATTCAGGAAAGGTGCGAGCTTAATTCTACATAAACAATTTTCAAATCGGGGATGAAAAAAAAAATTTCAAATTTTTACAGGGGTTGCATTGGAATTCCTGACTACCTCGAAGAGCGATACAAAAATCCCATTTTCTCGAAAACTATAAGTCGCAGCTCGGCTCCAAAAGCAGATTTGAATTCAGGAAAGGTGCGAGCTTAATTCTACATAAACAATTTTCAAATCGGGGATGAAAAAAAAAATTTCAAATTTTTACAGGGGTTGCATTGGAATTCCTGACTACCTCGAAGACCGAAACAAAAATCCCATTTTCTCGAAAACTATAAGTCGCAGCTCGGCTCCAAAAGCAGATTTGAATTCAGGAAAGGTGCGAGCTTAATTCTACATAAACAATTTTCAAATCGGGGATGAAACAAAAAATTTTAAATTTTTACAGGGGTTGCATTGGAATTCCTGACTACTAGCGATACAAAAATCCCATTTTCTCGAAAACTATAAGTCGCAGCTCGGCTCCAAAAGCAGATTTGAATTCAGGAAAGGTGCGAGCTTAATTCTACACAAACAATTTTCAAATCGGGGATGAAAAAAAAAATTTCAAATTTTTACAGGGGTTGCATTGGAATTCCTGACTACTTCGAAGAGCGATACAAAAATCTCATTTTCTCGAAAACTATAAGTCGCAGCTCGGCTCCAAAAGCAGATTTGAATTCAGGAAAGGTGCGAGCTTAATTCTACATAAACAATTTTCAAATCGGGGATGAAAAAAAAAATTTCGAATTTTTACAGGGGTTGCATTGGAATTCCTGACTACCTCGAAGAGCAATACAAAAATCCCATTTTCTCGAAAACTATAAGTCGCAGCTCGGCTCCAAAAGCAGATTTGAATTCAGGAAAGGTGCGAGCTTAATTCTACATAAACAATTTTCAAATCGGGGATGAAAAAAAAAATTTCAAATTTTTACAGGGGTTGCATTGGAATTCCTGACTACCTCGAAGAGCGATACAAAAATCCCATTTTCTCGAAAACTATAAGTCGCAGCTCGGCTCCAAAAGCAGATTTGAATTCAGGAAAGGTGCGAGCTTAATTCTACATAAACAATTTTCAAATCGGGGATGAAAAAAAAAATTTCAAATTTTTACAGGGGTTGCATTGGAATTCCTGACTACCTCGAAGACCGAAACAAAAATCCCATTTTCTCGAAAACTATAAGTCGCAGCTCGGCTCCAAAAGCAGATTTGAATTCAGGAAAGGTGCGAGCTTAATTCTACATAAACAATTTTCAAATCGGGGATGAAAAAAAAATTTCAATTTTTTACAGGGGTTGCATTGGAATTCCTGACTACCTCGAAGAGCGATACAAAAATCTCATTTTCTCGAAAACTATAAGTCGCAGCTCGGCTCCAAAAGCAGATTTGAATTCAGGAAAGGTGCGAGCTTAATTCTACACAAACAATTTTCAAATCGGGGATGAAAAAAAAAATTTAAAATTTTTACAGGGGTTGCATTTAAATTCCTGACTACCTCGAAGAGCGATACAAAAATCCCATTTTCTCGAAAACTATAAGTCGCAGCTCGGCTCCAAAAGCAGATTTGAATTCAGGAAAGGTGCGAGCTTAATTCTACACAAACAATTTTCTAATCGGGGATGAAAAAAAAAATTTCAAATTCTTACAGGGGTTGCATTGGAATTCCTGACTACCTAGAAGAGCGATACAAAAATCCCATTTTCTCGAAAACTATAAGTCGCAGCTCGGCTCCAAAAGCAGATTTGAATTCAGGAAAGGTGCGAGCTTAATTCTACATAAACAATTTTCAAATCGGGGATGAAAAAAAAATTTCAAATTTTTACAGGGGTTGCATTGGAATTCCTGACTACCTAGAAGAGCGATACAAAAATCCCATTTTCTCGAAAACTATAAGTCGCAGCTCGGCTCCAAAAGCAGATTTGAATTCAGGAAAGGTGCGAGCTTAATTCTACACAAACAATTTTCAAATCGGGGATGAAAAAAAAAATTTTAAATTTTTACAGGGGTTGCATTGGAATTCCTGACTACCTCGAAGACCGAAACAAAAATCCCATTTTCTCGAAAACTATAAGTCGCAGCTCGGCTCCAAAAGCAGATTTGAATTCAGGAAAGGTGCGAGCTTAATTCTACATAAACAATTTTCAAATCGGGGATGAAAAAAAAAATTTCGAATTTTTACAGGGGTTGCATTGGAATTCCTGACTACCTCGAAGAGCGATACAAAAATCCCATTTTCTCGAAAACTATAAGTCGCAGCTCGGCTCCGAAAGCAGATTTGAATTCAGGAAAGGTGCGAGCTTAATTCTACATAAACAATTTTCAAATCGGGGATGAAAAAAAAAATTTCAAATTTTTACAGGGGTTGCATTGGAATTCCTGACTACCTCGAAGACCGAAACAAAAATCCCATTTTCTCGAAAACTATAAGTCGCAGCTCGGCTCCAAAAGCAGATTTGAATTCAGGAAAGGTGCGAGCTTAATTCTACATAAACAATTTTCAAATCGGGGATGAAACAAAAAATTTTAAATTTTTACAGGGGTTGCATTGGAATTCCTGACTACTAGCGATACAAAAATCCCATTTTCTCGAAAACTATAAGTCGCAGCTCGGCTCCAAAAGCAGATTTGAATTCAGGAAAGGTGCGAGCTTAATTCTACACAAACAATTTTCAAATCGGGGATGAAAAAAAAAATTTCAAATTTTTACAGGGGTTGCATTGGAATTCCTGACTACTTCGAAGAGCGATACAAAAATCTCATTTTCTCGAAAACTATAAGTCGCAGCTCGGCTCCAAAAGCAGATTTGAATTCAGGAAAGGTGCGAGCTTAATTCTATATAAACAATTTTCAAATCGGGGATGAAAAAAAAAATTTCGAATTTTTACAGGGGTTGCATTGGAATTCCTGACTACCTCGAAGAGCGATACAAAAATCCCATTTTCTCGAAAACTATAAGTCGCAGCTCGGCTCCAAAAGCAGATTTGAATTCAGGAAAGGTGCGAGCTTAATTCTACATAAACAATTTTCAAATCGGGGATGAAAAAAAAAATTTCAAATTTTTACAGGGGTTGCATTGGAATTCCTGACTACCTCGAAGACCGAAACAAAAATCCCATTTTCTCGAAAACTATAAGTCGCAGCTCGGCTCCAAAAGCAGATTTGAATTCAGGAAAGGTGCGAGCTTAATTCTACATAAACAATTTTCAAATCGGGGATGAAACAAAAAATTTTAAATTTTTACAGGGGTTGCATTGGAATTCCTGACTACTAGCGATACAAAAATCCCATTTTCTCGAAAACTATAAGTCGCAGCTCGGCTCCAAAAGCAGATTTGAATTCAGGAAAGGTGCGAGCTTAATTCTACACAAACAATTTTCAAATCGGGGATGAAAAAAAAAATTTCAAATTTTTACAGGGGTTGCATTGGAATTCCTGACTACCTCGAAGAGCGATACAAAAATCCCATTTTCTCGAAAACTATAAGTCGCAGCTCGGCTCCAAAAGCAGATTTGAATTCAGGAAAGGTGCGAGCTTAATTCTACACAAACAATTTTCTAATCGGGGATGAAAAAAAAAATTTCAAATTCTTACAGGGGTTGCATTGGAATTCCTGACTACTTCGAAGAGCGATACAAAAATCTCATTTTCTCGAAAACTATAAGTCGCAGCTCGGCTCCAAAAGCAGATTTGAATTCAGGAAAGGTGCGAGCTTAATTCTACATAAACAGTTTTCAAATCGGGGATGAAAAAAAAAATTTCAAATTTTTACAGGGGTTGCATTGGAATTCCTGACTACCTAGAAGAGCGATACAAAAATCCCATTTTCTCGAAAACTATAAGTCGCAGCTCGGCTCCAAAAGCAGATTTGAATTCAGGAAAGGTGCGAGCTTAATTCTACACAAACAATTTTCAAATCGGGGATGAAAAAAAAAATTTTAAATTTTTACAGGGGTTGCATTGGAATTCCTGACTACCTCGAAGACCGAAACAAAAATCCCATTTTCTCGAAAACTATAAGTCGCAGCTCGGCTCCAAAAGCAGATTTGAATTCAGAAAAGGTGCGAGCTTAATTCTACATAAACAATTTTCAAATCGGGGATGAAAAAAAAAATTTCGAATTTTTACAGGGGTTGCATTGGAATTCCTGACTACCTCGAAGAGCGATACAAAAATCCCATTTTCTCGAAAACTATAAGTCGCAGCTCGGCTCCGAAAGCAGATTTGAATTCAGGAAAGGTGCGAGCTTAATTCTACATAAACAATTTTCAAATCGGGGATGAAAAAAAAAATTTCAAATTTTTACAGGGGTTGCATTGGAATTCCTGACTACCTCGAAGACCGAAACAAAAATCCCATTTTCTCGAAAACTATAAGTCGCAGCTCGGCTCCAAAAGCAGATTTGAATTCAGGAAAGGTGCGAGCTTAATTCTACATAAACAATTTTCAAATCGGGGATGAAACAAAAAATTTTAAATTTTTACAGGGGTTGCATTGGAATTCCTGACTACTAGCGATACAAAAATCCCATTTTCTCGAAAACTATAAGTCGCAGCTCGGCTCCAAAAGCAGATTTGAATTCAGGAAAGGTGCGAGCTTAATTCTACACAAACAATTTTCAAATCGGGGATGAAAAAAAAAATTTCAAATTTTTACAGGGGTTGCATTGGAATTCCTGACTACTTCGAAGAGCGATACAAAAATCTCATTTTCTCGAAAACTATAAGTCGCAGCTCGGCTCCAAAAGCAGATTTGAATTCAGGAAAGGTGCGAGCTTAATTCTACATAAACAATTTTCAAATCGGGGATGAAAAAAAAAATTTCGAATTTTTACAGGGGTTGCATTGGAATTCCTGACTACCTCGAAGAGCGATACAAAAATCCCATTTTCTCGAAAACTATAAGTCGCAGCTCGGCTCCAAAAGCAGATTTGAATTCAGGAAAGGTGCGAGCTTAATTCTACATAAACAATTTTCAAATCGGGGATGAAAAAAAAAATTTCAAATTTTTACAGGGGTTGCATTGGAATTCCTGACTACCTCGAAGACCGAAACAAAAATCCCATTTTCTCGAAAACTATAAGTCGCAGCTCGGCTCCAAAAGCAGATTTGAATTCAGGAAAGGTGCGAGCTTAATTCTACATAAACAATTTTCAAATCGGGGATGAAACAAAAAATTTTAAATTTTTACAGGGGTTGCATTGGAATTCCTGACTACTAGCGATACAAAAATCCCATTTTCTCGAAAACTATAAGTCGCAGCTCGGCTCCAAAAGCAGATTTGAATTCAGGAAAGGTGCGAGCTTAATTCTACACAAACAATTTTCAAATCGGGGATGAAAAAAAAAATTTCAAATTTTTACAGGGGTTGCATTGGAATTCCTGACTACTTCGAAGAGCGATACAAAAATCTCATTTTCTCGAAAACTATAAGTCGCAGCTCGGCTCCAAAAGCAGATTTGAATTCAGGAAAGGTGCGAGCTTAATTCTACATAAACAATTTTCAAATCGGGGATGAAAAAAAAAATTTCGAATTTTTACAGGGGTTGCATTGGAATTCCTGACTACCTCGAAGAGCAATACAAAAATCCCATTTTCTCGAAAACTATAAGTCGCAGCTCGGCCCCAAAAGCAGATTTGAATTCAGGAAAGGTGCGAGCTTAATTCTACATAAACAATTTTCAAATCGGGGATGAAAAAAAAAATTTCAAATTTTTACAGGGGTTGCATTGGAATTCCTGACTACCTCGAAGAGCGATACAAAAATCCCATTTTCTCGAAAACTATAAGTCGCAGCTCGGCTCCAAAAGCAGATTTGAATTCAGGAAAGGTGCGAGCTTAATTCTACATAAACAATTTTCAAATCGGGGATGAAAAAAAAAATTTCGAATTTTTACAGGGGTTGCATTGGAATTCCTGACTACCTCGAAGAGCAATACAAAAATCCCATTTTCTCGAAAACTATAAGTCGCAGCTCGGCTCCAAAAGCAGATTTGAATTCAGGAAAGGTGCGAGCTTAATTCTACATAAACAATTTTCAAATCGGGGATGAAAAAAAAAATTTCAAATTTTTACAGGGGTTGCATTGGAATTCCTGACTACCTCGAAGAGCGATACAAAAATCCCATTTTCTCGAAAACTATAAGTCGCAGCTCGGCTCCAAAAGCAGATTTGAATTCAGGAAAGGTGCGAGCTTAATTCTACATAAACAATTTTCAAATCGGGGATGAAAAAAAAATTTCAATTTTTTACAGGGGTTGCATTGGAATTCCTGACTACCTCGAAGAGCGATACAAAAATCTCATTTTCTCGAAAACTATAAGTCGCAGCTCGGCTCCAAAAGCAGATTTGAATTCAGGAAAGGTGCGAGCTTAATTCTACATAACCAATTTTCAAATCGGGGATGAAAAAAAAAATTTCGAATTTTTACAGGGGTTGCATTGGAATTCCTGACTACCTCGAAGAGCAATACAAAAATCCCATTTTCTCGAAAACTTTAAGTCGCAGCTCGGCTCCAAAAGCAGATTTGAATTCAGGAAAGGTGCGAGCTTAATTCTAGACAAACAATTTTCAAATCGGGGATGAAAAAAAAAATTTCAAATTTTTACAGGGGTTGCATTGGAATTCCTGACTACCTCGAAGAGCAATACAAAAACCCCATTTTCTCGAAAACTATAAGTCGCAGCTCGGCTCCAAAAGCAGATTTGAATTCAGGAAAGGTGCGAGCTTAATTCTACATAAACAGTTTTCAAATCGGGGATGAAAAAAAAATTTCAAATTTTTACAGGGGTTGCATTGGAATTCCTGACTACCTAGAAGAGCGATACAAAAATCCCATTTTCTCGAAAACTATAAGTCGCAGCTCGGCTCCAAAAGCAGATTTGAATTCAGGAAAGGTGCGAGCTTAATTCTACACAAACAATTTTCAAATCGGGGATGAAAAAAAAAATTTTAAATTTTTACAGGGGTTGCATTGGAATTCCTGACTACCTCGAAGACCGAAACAAAAATCCCATTTTCTCGAAAACTATAAGTCGCAGCTCGGCTCCAAAAGCAGATTTGAATTCAGGAAAGGTGCGAGCTTAATTCTACACAAACAATTTTCAAATCGGGGATGAAAAAAAAAATTTCAAATTTTTACAGGGGTTGCATTGGAATTCCTGACTACTTCGAAGAGCGATACAAAAATCTCATTTTCTCGAAAACTATAAGTCGCAGCTCGGCTCCAAAAGCAGATTTGAATTCAGGAAAGGTGCGAGCTTAATTCTACATAAACAATTTTCAAATCGGGGATGAAAAAAAAAATTTCGAATTTTTACAGGGGTTGCATTGGAATTCCTGACTACCTCGAAGAGCGATACAAAAATCCCATTTTCTCGAAAACTATAAGTCGCAGCTCGGCTCCAAAAGCAGATTTGAATTCAGGAAAGGTGCGAGCTTAATTCTACATAAACAATTTTCAAATCGGGGATGAAAAAAAAAATTTCAAATTTTTACAGGGGTTGCATTGGAATTCCTGACTACCTCGAAGACCGAAACAAAAATCCCATTTTCTCGAAAACTATAAGTCGCAGCTCGGCTCCAAAAGCAGATTTGAATTCAGGAAAGGTGCGAGCTTAATTCTACATAAACAATTTTCAAATCGGGGATGAAACAAAAAATTTTAAATTTTTACAGGGGTTGCATTGGAATTCCTGACTACTAGCGATACAAAAATCCCATTTTCTCGAAAACTATAAGTCGCAGCTCGGCTCCAAAAGCAGATTTGAATTCAGGAAAGGTGCGAGCTTAATTCTACACAAACAATTTTCAAATCGGGGATGAAAAAAAAAATTTCAAATTTTTACAGGGGTTGCATTGGAATTCCTGACTACTTCGAAGAGCGATACAAAAATCTCATTTTCTCGAAAACTATAAGTCGCAGCTCGGCTCCAAAAGCAGATTTGAATTCAGGAAAGGTGCGAGCTTAATTCTACATAAACAATTTTCAAATCGGGGATGAAAAAAAAAATTTCGAATTTTTACAGGGGTTGCATTGGAATTCCTGACTACCTCGAAGAGCAATACAAAAATCCCATTTTCTCGAAAACTATAAGTCGCAGCTCGGCCCCAAAAGCAGATTTGAATTCAGGAAAGGTGCGAGCTTAATTCTACATAAACAATTTTCAAATCGGGGATGAAAAAAAAAATTTCAAATTTTTACAGGGGTTGCATTGGAATTCCTGACTACCTCGAAGAGCGATACAAAAATCCCATTTTCTCGAAAACTATAAGTCGCAGCTCGGCTCCAAAAGCAGATTTGAATTCAGGAAAGGTGCGAGCTTAATTCTACATAAACAATTTTCAAATCGGGGATGAAAAAAAAAATTTCGAATTTTTACAGGGGTTGCATTGGAATTCCTGACTACCTCGAAGAGCAATACAAAAATCCCATTTTCTCGAAAACTATAAGTCGCAGCTCGGCTCCAAAAGCAGATTTGAATTCAGGAAAGGTGCGAGCTTAATTCTACATAAACAATTTTCAAATCGGGGATGAAAAAAAAAATTTCAAATTTTTACAGGGGTTGCATTGGAATTCCTGACTACCTCGAAGAGCGATACAAAAATCCCATTTTCTCGAAAACTATAAGTCGCAGCTCGGCTCCAAAAGCAGATTTGAATTCAGGAAAGGTGCGAGCTTAATTCTACATAAACAATTTTCAAATCGGGGATGAAAAAAAAATTTCAATTTTTTACAGGGGTTGCATTGGAATTCCTGACTACCTCGAAGAGCGATACAAAAATCTCATTTTCTCGAAAACTATAAGTCGCAGCTCGGCTCCAAAAGCAGATTTGAATTCAGGAAAGGTGCGAGCTTAATTCTACATAACCAATTTTCAAATCGGGGATGAAAAAAAAAATTTCGAATTTTTACAGGGGTTGCATTGGAATTCCTGACTACCTCGAAGAGCAATACAAAAATCCCATTTTCTCGAAAACTTTAAGTCGCAGCTCGGCTCCAAAAGCAGATTTGAATTCAGGAAAGGTGCGAGCTTAATTCTAGACAAACAATTTTCAAATCGGGGATGAAAAAAAAAATTTCAAATTTTTACAGGGGTTGCATTGGAATTCCTGACTACCTCGAAGAGCAATACAAAAACCCCATTTTCTCGAAAACTATAAGTCGCAGCTCGGCTCCAAAAGCAGATTTGAATTCAGGAAAGGTGCGAGCTTAATTCTACATAAACAGTTTTCAAATCGGGGATGAAAAAAAAATTTCAAATTTTTACAGGGGTTGCATTGGAATTCCTGACTACCTAGAAGAGCGATACAAAAATCCCATTTTCTCGAAAACTATAAGTCGCAGCTCGGCTCCAAAAGCAGATTTGAATTCAGGAAAGGTGCGAGCTTAATTCTACACAAACAATTTTCAAATCGGGGATGAAAAAAAAAATTTTAAATTTTTACAGGGGTTGCATTGGAATTCCTGACTACCTCGAAGACCGAAACAAAAATCCCATTTTCTCGAAAACTATAAGTCGCAGCTCGGCTCCAAAAGCAGATTTGAATTCAGGAAAGGTGCGAGCTTAATTCTACATAAACAATTTTCAAATCGGGGATGAAAAAAAAAATTTCGAATTTTTACAGGGGTTGCATTGGAATTCCTGACTACCTCGAAGAGCGATACAAAAATCCCATTTTCTCGAAAACTATAAGTCGCAGCTCGGCTCCAAAAGCAGATTTGAATTCAGGAAAGGTGCGAGCTTAATTCTACATAAACAATTTTCAAATCGGGGATGAAAAAAAAAATTTCAAATTTTTACAGGGGTTGCATTGGAATTCCTGACTACCTCGAAGACCGAAACAAAAATCCCATTTTCTCGAAAACTATAAGTCGCAGCTCGGCTCCAAAAGCAGATTTGAATTCAGGAAAGGTGCGAGCTTAATTCTACATAAACAATTTTCAAATCGGGGATGAAACAAAAAATTTTAAATTTTTACAGGGGTTGCATTGGAATTCCTGACTACTAGCGATACAAAAATCCCATTTTCTCGAAAACTATAAGTCGCAGCTCGGCTCCAAAAGCAGATTTGAATTCAGGAAAGGTGCGAGCTTAATTCTACACAAACAATTTTCAAATCGGGGATGAAAAAAAAAATTTCAAATTTTTACAGGGGTTGCATTGGAATTCCTGACTACTTCGAAGAGCGATACAAAAATCTCATTTTCTCGAAAACTATAAGTCGCAGCTCGGCTCCAAAAGCAGATTTGAATTCAGGAAAGGTGCGAGCTTAATTCTACATAAACAATTTTCAAATCGGGGATGAAAAAAAAAATTTCGAATTTTTACAGGGGTTGCATTGGAATTCCTGACTACCTCGAAGAGCGATACAAAAATCCCATTTTCTCGAAAACTATAAGTCGCAGCTCGGCTCCAAAAGCAGATTTGAATTCAGGAAAGGTGCGAGCTTAATTCTACATAAACAATTTTCAAATCGGGGATGAAAAAAAAAATTTCAAATTTTTACAGGGGTTGCATTGGAATTCCTGACTACTTCGAAGAGCGATACAAAAATCTCATTTTCTCGAAAACTATAAGTCGCAGCTCGGCTCCAAAAGCAGATTTGAATTCAGGAAAGGTGCGAGCTTAATTCTACATAAACAATTTTCAAATCGGGGATGAAACAAAAAATTTTTAATTTTTACAGGGGTTGCATTGGAATTCCTGACTACTAGCGATACAAAAATCCCATTTTCTCGAAAACTATAAGTCGCAGCTCGGCTCCAAAAGCAGATTTGAATTCAGGAAAGGTGCGAGCTTAATTCTACACAAACAATTTTCAAATCGGGGATGAAAAAAAAAATTTCAAATTTTTACAGGGGTTGCATTGGAATTCCTGACTACTTCGAAGAGCGATACAAAAATCTCATTTTCTCGAAAACTATAAGTCGCAGCTCGGCTCCAAAAGCAGATTTGAATTCAGGAAAGGTGCGAGCTTAATTCTACATAAACAATTTTCAAATCGGGGATGAAAAAAAAAATTTCGAATTTTTACAGGGGTTGCATTGGAATTCCTGACTACCTCGAAGAGCAATACAAAAATCCCATTTTCTCGAAAACTATAAGTCGCAGCTCGGCTCCAAAAGCAGATTTGAATTCAGGAAAGGTGCGAGCTTAATTCTACATAAACAATTTTCAAATCGGGGATGAAAAAAAAATTTCAATTTTTTACAGGGGTTGCATTGGAATTCCTGACTACCTCGAAGAGCGATACAAAAATCTCATTTTCTCGAAAACTATAAGTCGCAGCTCGGCTCCAAAAGCAGATTTGAATTCAGGAAAGGTGCGAGCTTAATTCTACATAACCAATTTTCAAATCGGGGATGAAAAAAAAAATTTCGAATTTTTACAGGGGTTGCATTGGAATTCCTGACTACCTCGAAGAGCAATACAAAAATCCCATTTTCTCGAAAACTATAAGTCGCAGCTCGGCTCCAAAAGCAGATTTGAATTCAGGAAAGGTGCGAGCTTAATTCTAGACAAACAATTTTCAAATCGGGGATGAAAAAAAAAATTTCAAATTTTTACAGGGGTTGCATTGGAATTCCTGACTACCTCGAAGAGCAATACAAAAATCCCATTTTCTCGAAAACTATAAGTCGCAGCTCGGCTCCAAAAGCTGATTTGAATTCAGGAAAGGTGCGAGCTTAATTCTACATAAACAATTTTCAAATCGGGGATGAAAAAAAATAATTTCAAATTTTTACAGGGGTTGCATTGGAATTCCTGACTACCTCGAAGACCGAAACAAAAATCCCATTTTCTCGAAAACTATAAGTCGCAGCTCGGCTCCAAAAGCAGATTTGAATTCAGGAAAGGTGCGAGCTTAATTCTACATAAACAATTTTCAAATCGGGGATGAAAAAAAAAATTTCAAATTTTTACAGGGGTTGCATTGGAATTCCTTACTACTTCGAAGAGCGATACAAAAATCTCATTTTCTCGAAAACTATAAGTCGCAGCTCGGCTCCAAAAGCAGATTTGAATTCAGGAAAGGTGCGAGCTTAATTCTACATAAACAATTTTCAAATCGGGGATGAAAAAAAAAATTTAAAATTTTTACAGGGGTTGCATTGGAATTCCTGACTACCTCGAAGACCGAAACAAAAATCCCATTTTCTCGAAAACTATAAGTCGCAGCTCGGCTCCAAAAGCAGATTTGAATTCAGGAAAGGTGCGAGCTTAATTCTACATAAACAATTTTCAAATCGGGGATGAAAAAAAAAATTTCAAATTTTTACAGGGGTTGCATTGGAATTCCTGACTACCTCGAAGACCGAAACAAAAATCCCATTTTCTCGAAAACTATAAGTCGCAGCTCGGCTCCAAAAGCAGATTTGAATTCAGGAAAGGTGCGAGCTTAATTCTACATAAACAATTTTCAAATCGGGGATGAAAAAAAAATTTCAATTTTTTACAGGGGTTGCATTGGAATTCCTGACTACCTCGAAGAGCGATACAAAAATCTCATTTTCTCGAAAACTATAAGTCGCAGCTCGGCTCCAAAAGCAGATTTGAATTCAGGAAAGGTGCGAGCTTAATTCTACACAAACAATTTTCAAATCGGGGATGAAAAAAAAAATTTAAAATTTTTACAGGGGTTGCATTGGAATTCCTGACTACCTCGAAGAGCGATACAAAAATCCCATTTTCTCGAAAACTATAAGTCGCAGCTCGGCTCCAAAAGCAGATTTGAATTCAGGAAAGGTGCGAGCTTAATTCTACACAAACAATTTTCTAATCGGGGATGAAAAAAAAAATTTCAAATTCTTACAGGGGTTGCATTGGAATTCCTGACTACTTCGAAGAGCGATACAAAAATCTCATTTTCTCGAAAACTATAAGTCGCAGCTCGGCTCCAAAAGCAGATTTGAATTCAGGAAAGGTGCGAGCTTAATTCTACATAAACAATTTTCAAATCGGGGATGAAAAAAAAAATTTCGAATTTTTACAGGGGTTGCATTGGAATTCCTGACTACCTCGAAGAGCAATACAAAAACCCCATTTTCTCGAAAACTATAAGTCGCAGCTCGGCTCCAAAAGCAGATTTGAATTCAGGAAAGGTGCGAGCTTAATTCTACATAAACAGTTTTCAAATCGGGGATGAAAAAAAAAAATTCAAATTTTTACAGGGGTTGCATTGGAATTCCTGACTACCTAGAAGAGCGATACAAAAATCCCATTTTCTCGAAAACTATAAGTCGCAGCTCGGCTCCAAAAGCAGATTTGAATTCAGGAAAGGTGCGAGCTTCTCGAAAACTATAAGTCGCAGCTCGGCTCCAAAAGCAGATTTGAATTCAGGAAAGGTGCGAGCTTAATTCTACATAAACAGTTTTCAAATCGGGGATGAAAAAAAAAATTTCAAATTTTTACAGGGGTTGCATTGGAATTCCTGACTACCTCGAAGAGCGATACAAAAATCCCATTTTCTCGAAAACTATAAGTCGCAGCTCGGCTCCAAAAGCAGATTTGAATTCAGGAAAGGTGCGAGCTTAATTCTACATAAACAATTTTCAAATCGGGGATGAAAAAAAAAATTTAAAATTTTTACAGGGGTTGCATTGGAATTCCTGACTACCTCGAAGAGCGATACAAAAATCCCATTTTCTCGAAAACTATAAGTCGCAGCTCGGCTCCAAAAGCAGATTTGAATTCAGGAAAGGTGCGAGCTTAATTCTACATAAACAATTTTCAAATCGGGGATGAAAAAAAAAATTTCAAATTTTTACAGGGGTTGCATTGGAATTCCTGACTACTAGCGATACAAAAATCCCATTTTCTCGAAAACTATAAGTCGCAGCTCGGCTCCAAAAGCAGATTTGAATTCAGGAAAGTTGCGAGCTTAATTCTACATAAACAATTTTCAAATCGGGGATGAAAAAAAAAATTTCAAATTTTTACAGGGGTTGCATTGGAATTCCTGACTACCTCGAAGACCGAAACAAAAATCCCATTTTCTCGAAAACTATAAGTCGCAGCTCGGCTCCAAAAGCAGATTTGAATTCAGGAAAGGTGCGAGCTTAATTCTACATAAACAATTTTCAAATCGGGGATGAAACAAAAAATTTTAAATTTTTACAGGGGTTGCATTGGAATTCCTGACTACTAGCGATACAAAAATCACATTTTCTCGAAAAGTATAAGTCGCAGCTCGGCTCCAAAAGCAGATTTGAATTCAGGAAAGGTGCGAGCTTAATTCTACACAAACAATTTTCAAATCGGGGATGAAAAAAAAAATTTCAAATTTTTACAGGGGTTGCATTGGAATTCCTGACTACTTCGAAGAGCGATACAAAAATCTCATTTTCTCGAAAACTATAAGTCGCAGCTCGGCTCCAAAAGCAGATTTGAATTCAGGAAAGGTGCGAGCTTAATTCTACATAAACAATTTTCAAATCGGGGATGAAAAAAAAAATTTCGAATTTTTACAGGGGTTGCATTGGAATTCCTGACTACCTCGAAGAGCAATACAAAAATCCCATTTTCTCGAAAACTATAAGTCGCAGCTCGGCTCCAAAAGCAGATTTGAATTCAGGAAAGGTGCGAGCTTAATTCTACATAAACAATTTTCAAATCGGGGATGAAAAAAAAAATTTCAAATTTTTACAGGGGTTGCATTGGAATTCCTGACTACCTCGAAGAGCGATACAAAAATCCCATTTTCTCGAAAACTATAAGTCGCAGCTCGGCTCCAAAAGCAGATTTGAATTCAGGAAAGGTGCGAGCTTAATTCTACATAAACAATTTTCAAATCGGGGATGAAAAAAAAAATTTAAAATTTTTACAGGGGTTGCATTGGAATTCCTGACTACCTCGAAGACCGAAACAAAAATCCCATTTTCTCGAAAACTATAAGTCGCAGCTCGGCTCCAAAAGCAGATTTGAATTCAGGAAAGGTGCGAGCTTAATTCTACATAAACAATTTTCAAATCGGGGATGAAAAAAAAATTTCAATTTTTTACAGGGGTTGCATTGGAATTCCTGACTACCTCGAAGAGCGATACAAAAATCTCATTTTCTCGAAAACTATAAGTCGCAGCTCGGCTCCAAAAGCAGATTTGAATTCAGGAAAGGTGCGAGCTTAATTCTACATAACCAATTTTCAAATCGGGGATGAAAAAAAAAATTTCGAATTTTTACAGGGGTTGCATTGGAATTCCTGACTACCTCGAAGAGCAATACAAAAATCCCATTTTCTCGAAAACTATAAGTCGCAGCTCGGCTCCAAAAGCAGATTTGAATTCAGGAAAGGTGCGAGCTTAATTCTAGACAAACAATTTTCAAATCGGGGATGAAAAAAAAATTTCAAATTTTTACAGGGGTTGCATTGGAATTCCTGACTACCTCGAAGAGCAATACAAAAATCCCATTTTCTCGAAAACTATAAGTCGCAGCTCGGCTCCAAAAGCTGATTTGAATTCAGGAAAGGTGCGAGCTTAATTCTACATAAACAATTTTCAAATCGGGGATGAAAAAAAATAATTTCAAATTTTTACAGGGGTTGCATTGGAATTCCTGACTACCTCGAAGACCGAAACAAAAATCCCATTTTCTCGAAAACTATAAGTCGCAGCTCGGCTCCAAAAGCAGATTTGAATTCAGGAAAGGTGCGAGCTTAATTCTACACAAACAATTTTCAAATCGGGGATGAAAAAAAAAATTTCAAATTTTTACAGGGGTTGCATTGGAATTCCTTACTACTTCGAAGAGCGATACAAAAATCTCATTTTCTCGAAAACTATAAGTCGCAGCTCGGCTCCAAAAGCAGATTTGAATTCAGGAAAGGTGCGAGCTTAATTCTACATAAACAATTTTCAAATCGGGGATGAAAAAAAAAATTTAAAATTTTTACAGGGGTTGCATTGGAATTCCTGACTACCTCGAAGACCGAAACAAAAATCCCATTTTCTCGAAAACTATAAGTCGCAGCTCGGCTCCAAAAGCAGATTTGAATTCAGGAAAGGTGCGAGCTTAATTCTACATAAACAATTTTCAAATCGGGGATGAAAAAAAAAATTTCAAATTTTTACAGGGGTTGCATTGGAATTCCTGACTACCTCGAAGAGCGATACAAAAATCCCATTTTCTCGAAAACTATAAGTCGCAGCTCGGCTCCAAAAGCTGATTTGAATTCAGGAAAGGTGCGAGCTTAATTCTACATAAACAATTTTCAAATCGGGGATGAAAAAAAATAATTTCAAATTTTTACAGGGGTTGCATTGGAATTCCTGACTACCTCGAAGACCGAAACAAAAATCCCATTTTCTCGAAAACTATAAGTCGCAGCTCGGCTCCAAAAGCAGATTTGAATTCAGGAAAGGTGCGAGCTTAATTCTACATAAACAATTTTCAAATCGGGGATGAAAAAAAAAATTTCAAATTTTTACAGGGGTTGCATTGGAATTCCTTACTACTTCGAAGAGCGATACAAAAATCTCATTTTCTCGAAAACTATAAGTCGCAGCTCGGCTCCAAAAGCAGATTTGAATTCAGGAAAGGTGCGAGCTTAATTCTACATAAACAATTTTCAAATCGGGGATGAAAAAAAAAATTTAAAATTTTTACAGGGGTTGCATTGGAATTCCTGACTACCTCGAAGACCGAAACAAAAATCCCATTTTCTCGAAAACTATAAGTCGCAGCTCGGCTCCAAAAGCAGATTTGAATTCAGGAAAGGTGCGAGCTTAATTCTACATAAACAATTTTCAAATCGGGGATGAAAAAAAAAATTTCAAATTTTTACAGGGGTTGCATTGGAATTCCTGACTACCTCGAAGAGCGATACAAAAATCCCATTTTCTCGAAAACTATAAGTCGCAGCTCGGCTCCAAAAGCAGATTTGAATTCAGGAAAGGTGCGAGCTTAATTCTACACAAACAATTTTCAAATCGGGGATGAAAAAAAAAATTTTAAATTTTTACAGGGGTTGCATTGGAATTCCTGACTACTTCGAAGAGCGATACAAAAATCTCATTTTCTCGAAAACTATAAGTCGCAGCTCGGCTCCAAAAGCAGATTTGAATTCAGGAAAGGTGCGAGCTTAATTCTACATAAACAATTTTCAAATCGGGGATGAAAAAAAAAATTTCAAATTTTTACAGGGGTTGCATTGGAATTCCTGACTACTAGCGATACAAAAATCCCATTTTCTCGAAAACTATAAGTCGCAGCTCGGCTCCAAAAGCAGATTTGAATTCAGGAAAGGTGCGAGCTTAATTCTACATAAACAATTTTCAAATCGGGGATGAAAAAAAAAATTTCAAATTTTTACAGGGGTTGCATTGGAATTCCTGACTACCTCGAAGACCGAAACAAAAATCCCATTTTCTCGAAAACTATAAGTCGCAGCTCGGCTCCAAAAGCAGATTTGAATTCAGGAAAGGTGCGAGCTTAATTCTACATAAACAATTTTCAAATCGGGGATGAAACAAAAAATTTTAAATTTTTACAGGGGTTGCATTGGAATTCCTGACTACTAGCGATACAAAAATCACATTTTCTCGAAAAGTATAAGTCGCAGCTCGGCTCCAAAAGCAGATTTGAATTCAGGAAAGGTGCGAGCTTAATTCTACACAAACAATTTTCAAATCGGGGATGAAAAAAAAAATTTCAAATTTTTACAGGGGTTGCATTGGAATTCCTGACTACTTCGAAGAGCGATACAAAAATCTCATTTTCTCGAAAACTATAAGTCGCAGCTCGGCTCCAAAAGCAGATTTGAATTCAGGAAAGGTGCGAGCTTAATTCTACATAAACAATTTTCAAATCGGGGATGAAAAAAAAAATTTCGAATTTTTACAGGGGTTGCATTGGAATTCCTGACTACCTCGAAGAGCAATACAAAAATCCCATTTTCTCGAAAACTATAAGTCGCAGCTCGGCTCCAAAAGCAGATTTGAATTCAGGAAAGGTGCGAGCTTAATTCTACATAAACAATTTTCAAATCGGGGATGAAAAAAAAAATTTCAAATTTTTACAGGGGTTGCATTGGAATTCCTGACTACCTCGAAGAGCGATACAAAAATCCCATTTTCTCGAAAACTATAAGTCGCAGCTCGGCTCCAAAAGCAGATTTGAATTCAGGAAAGGTGCGAGCTTAATTCTAGACAAACAATTTTCAAATCGGGGATGAAAAAAAAATTTCAAATTTTTACAGGGGTTGCATTGGAATTCCTGACTACCTCGAAGAGCAATACAAAAATCCCATTTTCTCGAAAACTATAAGTCGCAGCTCGGCTCCAAAAGCTGATTTGAATTCAGGAAAGGTGCGAGCTTAATTCTACATAAACAATTTTCAAATCGGGGATGAAAAAAAATAATTTCAAATTTTTACAGGGGTTGCATTGGAATTCCTGACTACCTCGAAGACCGAAACAAAAATCCCATTTTCTCGAAAACTATAAGTCGCAGCTCGGCTCCAAAAGCAGATTTGAATTCAGGAAAGGTGCGAGCTTAATTCTACACAAACAATTTTCAAATCGGGGATGAAAAAAAAAATTTCAAATTTTTACAGGGGTTGCATTGGAATTCCTTACTACTTCGAAGAGCGATACAAAAATCTCATTTTCTCGAAAACTATAAGTCGCAGCTCGGCTCCAAAAGCAGATTTGAATTCAGGAAAGGTGCGAGCTTAATTCTACATAAACAATTTTCAAATCGGGGATGAAAAAAAAAATTTAAAATTTTTACAGGGGTTGCATTGGAATTCCTGACTACCTCGAAGACCGAAACAAAAATCCCATTTTCTCGAAAACTATAAGTCGCAGCTCGGCTCCAAAAGCAGATTTGAATTCAGGAAAGGTGCGAGCTTAATTCTACATAAACAATTTTCAAATCGGGGATGAAAAAAAAAATTTCAAATTTTTACAGGGGTTGCATTGGAATTCCTGACTACCTCGAAGAGCGATACAAAAATCCCATTTTCTCGAAAACTATAAGTCGCAGCTCGGCTCCAAAAGCTGATTTGAATTCAGGAAAGGTGCGAGCTTAATTCTACATAAACAATTTTCAAATCGGGGATGAAAAAAAATAATTTCAAATTTTTACAGGGGTTGCATTGGAATTCCTGACTACCTCGAAGACCGAAACAAAAATCCCATTTTCTCGAAAACTATAAGTCGCAGCTCGGCTCCAAAAGCAGATTTGAATTCAGGAAAGGTGCGAGCTTAATTCTACATAAACAATTTTCAAATCGGGGATGAAAAAAAAAATTTCAAATTTTTACAGGGGTTGCATTGGAATTCCTTACTACTTCGAAGAGCGATACAAAAATCTCATTTTCTCGAAAACTATAAGTCGCAGCTCGGCTCCAAAAGCAGATTTGAATTCAGGAAAGGTGCGAGCTTAATTCTACATAAACAATTTTCAAATCGGGGATGAAAAAAAAAATTTAAAATTTTTACAGGGGTTGCATTGGAATTCCTGACTACCTCGAAGACCGAAACAAAAATCCCATTTTCTCGAAAACTATAAGTCGCAGCTCGGCTCCAAAAGCAGATTTGAATTCAGGAAAGGTGCGAGCTTAATTCTACATAAACAATTTTCAAATCGGGGATGAAAAAAAAAATTTCAAATTTTTACAGGGGTTGCATTGGAATTCCTGACTACCTCGAAGAGCGATACAAAAATCCCATTTTCTCGAAAACTATAAGTCGCAGCTCGGCTCCAAAAGCAGATTTGAATTCAGGAAAGGTGCGAGCTTAATTCTACACAAACAATTTTCAAATCGGGGATGAAAAAAAAAATTTTAAATTTTTACAGGGGTTGCATTGGAATTCCTGACTACTTCGAAGAGCGATACAAAAATCTCATTTTCTCGAAAACTATAAGTCGCAGCTCGGCTCCAAAAGCAGATTTGAATTCAGGAAAGGTGCGAGCTTAATTCTACATAAACAATTTTCAAATCGGGGATGAAAAAAAAAATTTCAAATTTTTACAGGGGTTGCATTGGAATTCCTGACTACTAGCGATACAAAAATCCCATTTTCTCGAAAACTATAAGTCGCAGCTCGGCTCCAAAAGCAGATTTGAATTCAGGAAAGGTGCGAGCTTAATTCTACATAAACAATTTTCAAATCGGGGATGAAACAAAAAATTTTAAATTTTTACAGGGGTTGCATTGGAATTCCTGACTACTAGCGATACAAAAATCACATTTTCTCGAAAAGTATAAGTCGCAGCTCGGCTCCAAAAGCAGATTTGAATTCAGGAAAGGTGCGAGCTTAATTCTACACAAACAATTTTCAAATCGGGGATGAAAAAAAAAATTTCAAATTTTTACAGGGGTTGCATTGGAATTCCTGACTACTTCGAAGAGCGATACAAAAATCTCATTTTCTCGAAAACTATAAGTCGCAGCTCGGCTCCAAAAGCAGATTTGAATTCAGGAAAGGTGCGAGCTTAATTCTACATAAACAATTTTCAAATCGGGGATGAAAAAAAAAATTTCGAATTTTTACAGGGGTTGCATTGGAATTCCTGACTACCTCGAAGAGCAATACAAAAATCCCATTTTCTCGAAAACTATAAGTCGCAGCTCGGCTCCAAAAGCAGATTTGAATTCAGGAAAGGTGCGAGCTTAATTCTACATAAACAATTTTCAAATCGGGGATGAAAAAAAAAATTTCAAATTTTTACAGGGGTTGCATTGGAATTCCTGACTACCTCGAAGAGCGATACAAAAATCCCATTTTCTCGAAAACTATAAGTCGCAGCTCGGCTCCAAAAGCAGATTTGAATTCAGGAAAGGTGCGAGCTTAATTCTACATAAACAATTTTCAAATCGGGGATGAAAAAAAAAATTTCAAATTTTTACAGGGGTTGCATTGGAATTCCTGACTACCTCGAAGACCGAAACAAAAATCCCATTTTCTCGAAAACTATAAGTCGCAGCTCGGCTCCAAAAGCAGATTTGAATTCAGGAAAGGTGCGAGCTTAATTCTACATAAACAATTTTCAAATCGGGGATGAAAAAAAAATTTCAATTTTTTACAGGGGTTGCATTGGAATTCCTGACTACCTCGAAGAGCGATACAAAAATCTCATTTTCTCGAAAACTATAAGTCGCAGCTCGGCTCCAAAAGCAGATTTGAATTCAGGAAAGGTGCGAGCTTAATTCTACATAACCAATTTTCAAATCGGGGATGAAAAAAAAAATTTCGAATTTTTACAGGGGTTGCATTGGAATTCCTGACTACCTCGAAGAGCAATACAAAAATCCCATTTTCTCGAAAACTATAAGTCGCAGCTCGGCTCCAAAAGCAGATTTGAATTCAGGAAAGGTGCGAGCTTAATTCTAGACAAACAATTTTCAAATCGGGGATGAAAAAAAAATTTCAAATTTTTACAGGGGTTGCATTGGAATTCCTGACTACCTCGAAGAGCAATACAAAAATCCCATTTTCTCGAAAACTATAAGTCGCAGCTCGGCTCCAAAAGCTGATTTGAATTCAGGAAAGGTGCGAGCTTAATTCTACATAAACAATTTTCAAATCGGGGATGAAAAAAAATAATTTCAAATTTTTACAGGGGTTGCATTGGAATTCCTGACTACCTCGAAGACCGAAACAAAAATCCCATTTTCTCGAAAACTATAAGTCGCAGCTCGGCTCCAAAAGCAGATTTGAATTCAGGAAAGGTGCGAGCTTAATTCTACACAAACAATTTTCAAATCGGGGATGAAAAAAAAAATTTCAAATTTTTACAGGGGTTGCATTGGAATTCCTTACTACTTCGAAGAGCGATACAAAAATCTCATTTTCTCGAAAACTATAAGTCGCAGCTCGGCTCCAAAAGCAGATTTGAATTCAGGAAAGGTGCGAGCTTAATTCTACATAAACAATTTTCAAATCGGGGATGAAAAAAAAAATTTAAAATTTTTACAGGGGTTGCATTGGAATTCCTGACTACCTCGAAGACCGAAACAAAAATCCCATTTTCTCGAAAACTATAAGTCGCAGCTCGGCTCCAAAAGCAGATTTGAATTCAGGAAAGGTGCGAGCTTAATTCTACATAAACAATTTTCAAATCGGGGATGAAAAAAAAAATTTCAAATTTTTACAGGGGTTGCATTGGAATTCCTGACTACCTCGAAGAGCGATACAAAAATCCCATTTTCTCGAAAACTATAAGTCGCAGCTCGGCTCCAAAAGCAGATTTGAATTCAGGAAAGGTGCGAGCTTAATTCTACATAAACAATTTTCAAATCGGGGATGAAAAAAAAAATTTCAAATTTTTACAGGGGTTGCATTGGAATTCCTGACTACCTCGAAGACCGAAACAAAAATCCCATTTTCTCGAAAACTATAAGTCGCAGCTCGGCTCCAAAAGCAGATTTGAATTCAGGAAAGGTGCGAGCTTAATTCTACATAAACAATTTTCAAATCGGGGATGAAAAAAAAATTTCAATTTTTTACAGGGGTTGCATTGGAATTCCTGACTACCTCGAAGAGCGATACAAAAATCTCATTTTCTCGAAAACTATAAGTCGCAGCTCGGCTCCAAAAGCAGATTTGAATTCAGGAAAGGTGCGAGCTTAATTCTACATAACCAATTTTCAAATCGGGGATGAAAAAAAAAATTTCAAATTTTTACAGGGGTTGCATTGGAATTCCTGACTACTAGCGATACAAAAATCCCATTTTCTCGAAAACTATAAGTCGCAGCTCGGCTCCAAAAGCAGATTTGAATTCAGGAAAGGTGCGAGCTTAATTCTACATAAACAATTTTCAAATCGGAGATGAAAAAAAAAATTTCAAATTTTTACAGGGGTTGCATTGGAATTCCTGACTACCTCGAAGAGCAATACAAAAATCCCATTTTCTCGAAAACTATAAGTCGCAGCTCGGCTCCAAAAGCTGATTTGAATTCAGGAAAGGTGCGAGCTTAATTCTACATAAACAATTTTCAAATCGGGGATGAAAAAAAATAATTTCAAATTTTTACAGGGGTTGCATTGGAATTCCTGACTACCTCGAAGACCGAAACAAAAATCCCATTTTCTCGAAAACTATAAGTCGCAGCTCGGCTCCAAAAGCAGATTTGAATTCAGGAAAGGTGCGAGCTTAATTCTACACAAACAATTTTCAAATCGGGGATGAAAAAAAAAATTTCAAATTTTTACAGGGGTTGCATTGGAATTCCTTACTACTTCGAAGAGCGATACAAAAATCTCATTTTCTCGAAAACTATAAGTCGCAGCTCGGCTCCAAAAGCAGATTTGAATTCAGGAAAGGTGCGAGCTTAATTCTACATAAACAATTTTCAAATCGGGGATGAAAAAAAAAATTTAAAATTTTTACAGGGGTTGCATTGGAATTCCTGACTACTTCGAAGAGCGATACAAAAATCCCATTTTCTCGAAAACTATAAGCCGCAGCTCGGCTCCAAAAGCAGATTTGAATTCAGGAAAGGTGCGAGCTTAATTCTACATAAACAATTTTCAAATCGGGGATGAAAAAAAAAATTTCAAATTTTTACAGGGGTTGCATTGGAATTCCTGACTACCTCGAAGAGCAATACAAAAATCCCATTTTCTCGAAAACTATAAGTCGCAGCTCGGCTCCAAAAGCAGATTTGAATTCAGGAAAGGTGCGAGCTTAATTCTACATAAACAATTTTCAAATCGGGGATGAAAAAAAAATTTCAAATTTTTACAGGGGTTGCATTGGAATTCCTGACTACCTAGAAGAGCGATACAAAAATCCCATTTTCTCGAAAACTATAAGTCGCAGCTCGGCTCCAAAAGCAGATTTGAATTCAGGAAAGGTGCGAGCTTAATTCTACATAAACAATTTTCAAATCGGGGATGAAAAAAAAAATTTCAAATTTTTACAGGGGTTGCATTGGAATTCCTGACTACTTCGAAGAGCGATACAAAAATCCCATTTTCTCGAAAACTATAAGCCGCAGCTCGGCTCCAAAAGCAGATTTGAATTCAGGAAAGGTGCGAGCTTAATTCTACATAAACAATTTTCAAATCGGGGATGAAAAAAAAAATTTCAAATTTTTACAGGGGTTGCATTGGAATTCCTGACTACCTCGAAGAGCAATACAAAAATCCCATTTTCTCGAAAACTATAAGTCGCAGCTCGGCTCCAAAAGCAGATTTGAATTCAGGAAAGGTGCGAGCTTAATTCTACATAAACAATTTTCAAATCGGGGATGAAAAAAAAATTTCAAATTTTTACAGGGGTTGCATTGGAATTCCTGACTACCTAGAAGAGCGATACAAAAATCCCATTTTCTCGAAAACTATAAGTCGCAGCTCGGCTCCAAAAGCAGATTTGAATTCAGGAAAGGTGCGAGCTTAATTCTACATAAACAATTTTCAAATCGGGGATGAAAAAAAAAATTTCAAATTTTTACAGGGGTTGCATTGGAATTCCTGACTTCCTCGAAGACCGAAACAAAAATCCCATTTTCTCGAAAACTATAAGTCGCAGCTCGGCTCCAAAAGCAGATTTGAATTCAGGAAAGGTGCGAGCTTAATTCTACACAAACAATTTTCAAATCGGGGATGAAAAAAAAAATCTTAAATTTTTACAGGGGTTGCATTGGAATTCCTGACTACTTCGAAGAGCGATACAAAAATCTCATTTTCTCGAAAACTATAAGTCGCAGCTCGGCTCCAAAAGCAGATTTGAATTCAGGAAAGGTGCGAGCTTAATTCTACATAAACAATTTTCAAATCGGGGATGAAAAAAAAAATTTCAAATTTTTACAGGGGTTGCATTGGAATTCCTGACTACCTCGAAGAGCGATACAAAAATCCCATTTTCTCGAAAACTATAAGTCGCAGCTCGGCTCCAAAAGCAGATTTGAATTCAGGAAAGGTGCGAGCTTAATTCTACATAAACAATTTTCAAATCGGGGATGAAAAAAAAAATTTCAAATTTTTACAGGGGTTGCATTGGAATTCCTGACTACCTCGAAGACCGAAACAAAAATCCCATTTTCTCGAAAACTATAAGTCGCAGCTCGGCTCCAAAAGCAGATTTGAATTCAGGAAAGGTGCGAGCTTAATTCTACATAAACAATTTTCAAATCGGGGATGAAAAAAAAATTTCAATTTTTTACAGGGGTTGCATTGGAATTCCTGACTACCTCGAAGAGCGATACAAAAATCTCATTTTCTCGAAAACTATAAGTCGCAGCTCGGCTCCAAAAGCAGATTTGAATTCAGGAAAGGTGCGAGCTTAATTCTACATAACCAATTTTCAAATCGGGGATGAAAAAAAAAATTTCGAATTTTTACAGGGGTTGCATTGGAATTCCTGACTACCTCGAAGAGCAATACAAAAATCCCATTTTCTCGAAAACTATAAGTCGCAGCTCGGCTCCAAAAGCAGATTTGAATTCAGGAAAGGTGCGAGCTTAATTCTAGACAAACAATTTTCAAATCGGGGATGAAAAAAAAAATTTCAAATTTTTACAGGGGTTGCATTGGAATTCCTGACTACCTCGAAGAGCAATACAAAAATCCCATTTTCTCGAAAACTATAAGTCGCAGCTCGGCTCCAAAAGCTGATTTGAATTCAGGAAAGGTGCGAGCTTAATTCTACATAAACAATTTTCAAATCGGGGATGAAAAAAAATAATTTCAAATTTTTACAGCGGTTGCATTGGAATTCCTGACTACCTCGAAGACCGAAACAAAAATCCCATTTTCTCGAAAACTATAAGTCGCAGCTCGGCTCCAAAAGCAGATTTGAATTCAGGAAAGGTGCGAGCTTAATTCTACACAAACAATTTTCAAATCGGGGATGAAAAAAAAAATTTCAAATTTTTACAGGGGTTGCATTGGAATTCCTTACTACTTCGAAGAGCGATACAAAAATCTCATTTTCTCGAAAACTATAAGTCGCAGCTCGGCTCCAAAAGCAGATTTGAATTCAGGAAAGGTGCGAGCTTAATTCTACATAAACAATTTTCAAATCGGGGATGAAAAAAAAAATTTAAAATTTTTACAGGGGTTGCATTGGAATTCCTGACTACCTCGAAGACCGAAACAAAAATCCCATTTTCTCGAAAACTATAAGTCGCAGCTCGGCTCCAAAAGCAGATTTGAATTCAGGAAAGGTGCGAGCTTAATTCTACATAAACAATTTTCAAATCGGGGATGAAAAAAAAAATTTCAAATTTTTACAGGGGTTGCATTGGAATTCCTGACTACCTCGAAGAGCAATACAAAAACCCCATTTTCTCGAAAACTATAAGTCGCAGCTCGGCTCCAAAAGCAGATTTGAATTCAGGAAAGGTGCGAGCTTAATTCTACACAAACAATTTTCAAATCGGGGATGAAAAAAAAAATCTTAAATTTTTACAGGGGTTGCATTGGAATTCCTGACTACTTCGAAGAGCGATACAAAAATCTCATTTTCTCGAAAACTATAAGTCGCAGCTCGGCTCCAAAAGCAGATTTGAATTCAGGAAAGGTGCGAGCTTAATTCTACATAAACAATTTTCAAATCGGGGATGAAAAAAAAAATTTCAAATTTTTACAGGGGTTGCATTGGAATTCCTGACTACTTCGAAGAGCGATACAAAAATCCCATTTTCTCGAAAACTATAAGCCGCAGCTCGGCTCCAAAAGCAGATGTGAATTCAGGAAAGGTGCGAGCTTAATTCTACCTAAACAATTTTCAAATCGGGGATGAAAAAAAAAATTTCAAATTTTTACAGGGGTTGCATTGGAATTCCTGACTACCTCGAAGAGCAATACAAAAATCCCATTTTCTCGAAAACTATAAGTCGCAGCTCGGCTCCAAAAGCAGATTTGAATTCAGGAAAGGTGCGAGCTTAATTCTACATAAACAATTTTCAAATCGGGGATGAAAAAAAAATTTCAAATTTTTACAGGGGTTGCATTGGAATTCCTGACTACCTAGAAGAGCGATACAAAAATCCCATTTTCTCGAAAACTATAAGTCGCAGCTCGGCTCCAAAAGCAGATTTGAATTCAGGAAAGGTGCGAGCTTAATTCTACATAAACAATTTTCAAATCGGGGATGAAAAAAAAAATTTCAAATTTTTACAGGGGTTGCATTGGAATTCCTGACTTCCTCGAAGACCGAAACAAAAATCCCATTTTCTCGAAAACTATAAGTCGCAGCTCGGCTCCAAAAGCAGATTTGAATTCAGGAAAGGTGCGAGCTTAATTCTACATAAACAATTTTCAAATCGGGGATGAAAAAAAAAATTTAAAATTTTTACAGGGGTTGCATTGGAATTCCTGACTACCTCGAAGAGCGATACAAAAATCCCATTTTCTCGAAAACTATAAGTCGCAGCTCGGCTCCAAAAGCAGATTTGAATTCAGGAAAGGTGCGAGCTTAATTCTACACAAACAATTTTCAAATCGGGGATGAAAAAAAAAATTTCAAATTCTTACAGGGGTTGCATTGGAATTCCTGACTACTTCGAAGAGCGATACAAAAATCTCATTTTCTCGAAAACTATAAGTCGCAGCTCGGCTCCAAAAGCAGATTTGAATTCAGGAAAGGTGCGAGCTTAATTCTACATAAACAATTTTCAAATCGGGGATGAAAAAAAAAATTTCGAATTTTTACAGGGGTTGCATTGGAATTCCTGACTACCTCGAAGAGCAATACAAAAACCCCATTTTCTCGAAAACTATAAGTCGCAGCTCGGCTCCAAAAGCAGATTTGAATTCAGGAAAGGTGCGAGCTTAATTCTACATAAACAATTTTCAAATCGGGGATGAAAAAAAAAATTTCAAATTTTTACAGGGGTTGCATTGGAATTCCTGACTACCTCGAAGAGCGATACAAAAATCCCATTTTCTCGAAAACTATAAGTCGCAGCTCGGCTCCAAAAGCAGATTTGAATTCAGGAAAGGTGCGAGCTTAATTCTACATAAACAATTTTCAAATCGGGGATGAAAAAAAAAATTTCAAATTTTTACGGGGGTTGCATTGGAATTCCTGACTTCCTCGAAGACCGAAACAAAAATCCCATTTTCTCGAAAACTATAAGTCGCAGCTCGGCTCCAAAAGCAGATTTGAATTCAGGAAAGGTGCGAGCTTAATTCTACATAAACAATTTTCAAATCGGGGATGAAAAAAAAAATTTCAAATTTTTACAGGGGTTGCATTGGAATTCCTGACTACCTCGAAGAGCGATACAAAAATCCCATTTTCTCGAAAACTATAAGTCGCAGCTCGGCTCCAAAAGCAGATTTGAATTCAGGAAAGGTGCGAGCTTAATTCTACACAAACAATTTTCAAATCGGGGATGAAAAAAAAAATTTCAAATTTTTACAGGGGTTGCATTGGAATTCCTGACTACTTCGAAGAGCGATACAAAAATCTCATTTGCTCGAAAACTATAAGTCGCAGCTCGGCTCCAAAAGCAGATTTGAATTCAGGAAAGGTGCGAGCTTAATTCTACATAAACAATTTTCAAATCGGGGATGAAAAAAAAAATTTCAAATTTTTACAGGGGTTGCATTGGAATTCCTGACTACTTCGAAGAGCGATACAAAAATCTCATTTTCTCGAAAACTATAAGCCGCAGCTCGGCTCCAAAAGCAGATTTGAATTCAGGAAAGGTGCGAGCTTAATTCTACATAAACAATTTTCAAATCGGGGATGAAAAAAAAAATTTCAAATTTTTACAGGGGTTGCATTGGAATTCCTGACTACCTAGAAGAGCGATACAAAAATCTCATTTTCTCGAAAACTATAAGTCGCAGCTCGGCTCCAAAAGCAGATTTGAATTCAGGAAAGGTGCGAGCTTAATTCTACATAAACAATTTTCAAATCGGGGATGAAAAAAAAAATTTCAAATTTTTACAGGGGTTGCATTGGAATTCCTGACTACCTCGAAGACCGAAACAAAAATCCCATTTTCTCGAAAACTATAAGTCGCAGCTCGGCTCCAAAAGCAGATTTGAATTCAGGAAAGGTGCGAGCTTAATTCTACATAAACAATTTTCAAATCGGGGATGAAAAAAAAAATTTAAAATTTTTACAGGGGTTGCATTGGAATTCCTGACTACCTCGAACAGCGATACAAAAATCCCATTTTCTCGAAAACTATAAGTGGCAGCTCGGCTCCAAAAGCAGATTTGAATTCAGGAAAGGTGCGAGCTTAATTCTACACAAACAATTTTCAAATCGGGGATGAAAAAAAAAATTTCAAATTTTTACAGGGGTTGCATTGGAATTCCTGACTACTTCGAAGAGCGATACAAAAATCTCATTTTCTCGAAAACTATAAGTCGCAGCTCGGCTCCAAAAGCAGATTTGAATTCAGGAAAGGTGCGAGCTTAATTCTACATAAACAATTTTCAAATCGGGGATGAAAAAAAAAATTTCGAATTTTTACAGGGGTTGCATTGGAATTCCTGACTACCTCGAAGAGCAATACAAAAATCCCATTTTCTCGAAAACTATAAGTCGCAGCTCGGCTCCAAAAGCAGATTTGAATTCAGGAAAGGTGCGAGCTTAATTCTACATAAACAATTTTCAAATCGGGGATGAAAAAAAAAATTTCAAATTTTTACAGGGGTTGCATTGGAATTCCTGACTACCTCGAAGACCGAAACAAAAATCCCATTTTCTCGAAAACTATAAGTCGCAGCTCGGCTCCAAAAGCAGATTTGAATTCAGGAAAGGTGCGAGCTTAATTCTACTTAAACAATTTTCAAATCGGGGATGAAAAAAAAAATTTCAAATTTTTACAGGGGTTGCATTGGAATTCCTGACTACCTCGAAGACCGAAACAAAAATCCCATTTTCTCGAAAACTATAAGTCGCAGCTCGGCTCCAAAAGCAGATTTGAATTCAGGAAAGGTGCGAGCTTAATTCTACATAAACAATTTTCAAATCGGGGATGAAAAAAAAAATTTCAAATTTTTACAGGGGTTGCATTGGAATTCCTGACTACCTCGAACAGCGATACAAAAATCCCATTTTCTCGAAAACTATAAGTCGCAGCTCGGCTCCAAAAGCAGATTTGAATTCAGGAAAGGTGCGAGCTTAATTCTACACAAACAATTTTCAAATCGGGGATGAAAAAAAAAATTTCAAATTTTTACAGGGGTTGCATTGGAATTCCTGACTACTTCGAAGAGCGATACAAAAATCTCATTTTCTCGAAAACTATAAGTCGCAGCTCGGCTCCAAAAGCAGATTTGAATTCAGGAAAGGTGCGAGCTTAATTCTACATAAACAATTTTCAAATCGGGGATGAAAAAAAAAATTTAAAATTTTTACAGGGGTTGCATTGGAATTCCTGACTACCTCGAACAGCGATACAAAAATCCCATTTTCTCGAAAACTATAAGTGGCAGCTCGGCTCCAAAAGCAGATTTGAATTCAGGAAAGGTGCGAGCTTAATTCTACATAAACAATTTTCAAATCGGGGATGAAAAAAAAAATTTCAAATTTTTACAGGGGTTGCATTGGAATTCCTGACTACCTCGAAGAGCGATACAAAAATCCCATTTTCTCGAAAACTATAAGTCGCAGCTCGGCTCCAAAAGCAGATTTGAATTCAGGAAAGGTGCGAGCTTAATTCTACATAAACAATTTTCAAATCGGGGATGAAAAAAAAAATTTCAAATTTTTACAGGGGTTGCATTGGAATTCCTGACTACCTCGAAGAGCGATACAAAAATCCCATTTTCTCGAAAACTATAAGTCGCAGCTCGGCTCCAAAAGCAGATTTGAATTCAGGAAAGGTGCGAGCTTAATTCTACATAAACAATTTTCAAATCGGGGATGAAAAAAAAAATTTAAAATTTTTACAGGGGTTGCATTGGAATTCCTGACTACCTCGAAGAGCGATACAAAAATCCCATTTTCTCGAAAACTATAAGTCGCAGCTCGGCTCCAAAAGCAGATTTGAATTCAGGAAAGGTGCGAGCTTAATTCTACATAAACAATTTTCAAATCGGGGATGAAAAAAAAAATTTCAAATTTTTACAGGGGTTGCATTGGAATTCCTGACTACCTCGAAGACCGAAACAAAAATCCCATTTTCTCGAAAACTATAAGTCGCAGCTCGGCTCCAAAAGCAGATTTGAATTCAGGAAAGGTGCGAGCTTAATTCTACATAAACAATTTTCAAATCGGGGATGAAAAAAAAAAATTCGAATTTTTACAGGGGTTGCATTGGAATTCCTGACTACCTCGAAGAGCGATACAAAAATCCCATTTTCTCGAAAACTATAAGTCGCAGCTCGGCTCCAAAAGCAGATTTGAATTCAGGAAAGGTGCGAGCTTAATTCTACATAAACAATTTTCAAATCGGGGATGAAAAAAAAAATTTCAAATTTTTACAGGGGTTGCATTGGAATTCCTGACTACTTCGAAGAGCGATACAAAAATCTCATTTTCTCGAAAACTATAAGTCGCAGCTCGGCTCCAAAAGCAGATTTGAATTCAGGAAAGGTGCGAGCTTAATTCTACATAAATAATTTTCAAATCGGGGATGAAAAAAAAAATTTCGAATTTTTACAGGGGTTGCATTGGAATTCCTGACTACCTCGAAGAGCAATACAAAAACCCCATTTTCTCGAAAACTATAAGTCGCAGCTCGGCTCCAAAAGCAGATTTGAATTCAGGAAAGGTGCGAGCTTAATTCTACATAAACAATTTTCAAATCGGGGATGAAAAAAAAAATTTCAAATTTTTACAGGGGTTGCATTGGAATTCCTGACTACATAGAAGAGCGATACAAAAATCCCATTTTCTCGAAAACTATAAGTCGCAGCTCGGCTCCAAAAGCAGATTTGAATTCAGGAAAGGTGCGAGCTTAATTCTACATAAACAATTTTCAAATCGGGGATGAAAAAAAAAATTTCAAATTTTTACAGGGGTTGCATTGGAATTCCTGACTACCTCGAAGACCGAAACAAAAATCCCATTTTCTCGAAAACTATAAGTCGCAGGATGAAAAAAAAAATTTAAAATTTTTACAGGGGCTGCATTGGAATTCCTGACTACCTCGAAAAGCGATACAAAAATCCCATTTTCTCGAAAACTATAAGTCGCAGCTCGGCTCCAAAAGCAGATTTGAATTCAGGAAAGGTGCGAGCTGAATTCTACATAAACAATTTTCAAATCGGGGATGAAAAAAAAAATTTAAAATTTTTACAGTTGTTGCATTGGAATTCCTGACTACCTCGAAGAGCGATACAAAAATCCCATTTTCTCGAAAACTATAAGTCGCACCTCGGCTCCAAAAGCAGATTTGAATTCAGGAAAGGTGCGAGCTTAATTGTACACAAACAATTTTCAAATCGGGGATGAAAAAAAAAATTTAAAATTTTTACAGGGGTTGCATTGGAATTCCTGACTACTTCGAAGAGCGATACAAAAATCTCATTTTCTCGAAAACTATAAGTCGCAGCTCGGCTCCAAAAGCAGATTTGAATTCAGGAAAGGTGCGAGCTTAATTCTACATAAACAATTTTCAAATCGGGGATGAAAAAAAAAAATTCGAATTTTTACAGGGGTTGCATTGGAATTCCTGACTACCTCGAAGAGCAATACAAAAATCCCATTTTCTCGAAAACTATAAGTCGCAGCTCGGCTCCAAAAGCAGATTTGAATTCAGGAAAGGTGCGAGCTTAATTCTACATAAACAATTTTCAAATCGGGGATGAAAAAAAAAATTTTAAATTTTTACAGGGGTTGCATTGGAATTCCTGACTACCTCGAAGAGCGATACAAAAATCCCATTTTCTCGAAAACTATAAGTCGCAGCTCGGCTCCAAAAGCAGATTTGAATTCAGGAAAGGTGCGAGCTTAATTCTACATAAACAATTTTCAAATCGGGGATGAAAAAAAAAATTTCAAATTTTTACAGGGGTTGCATTGGAATTCCTGACTACCTCGAAGACCGAAACAAAAATCCCATTTTCTCGAAAACTATAAGTCGCAGCTCGGCTCCAAAAGCAGATTTGAATTCAGGAAAGGTGCGAGCTTAATTCTACATAAACAATTTTCAAATCGGGGATGAAAAAAAAAATTTCGAATTTTTACAGGGGTTGCATTGGAATTCCTGACTACCTCGAAGAGCAATACAAAAATCTCATTTTCTCGAAAACTATAAGTCGCAGCTCGGCTCCAAAAGCAGATTTGAATTCAGGAAAGGTGCGAGCTTAATTCTACATAAACAATTTTCAAATCGGGGATGAAAAAAAAAATTTAAAATTTTTACAGGGGTTGCATTGGAATTCCTGACTACCTAGAAGAGCGATACAAAAATCCCATTTTCTCGAAAACTATAAGTCGCAGCTCGGCTCCAAAAGCAGATTTGAATTCAGGAAAGGTGCGAGCTTAATTCTACATAAACAATTTTCAAATCGGGGATGAAAAAAAAAATTTCAAATTTTTACAGGGGTTGCATTGGAATTCCTGACTACCTAGAAGAGCGATACAAAAATCCCATTTTCTCGAAAACTATAAGTCGCAGCTCGGCTCCAAAAGCAGATTTGAATTCAGGAAAGGTGCGAGCTTAATTCTACATAAACAATTTTCAAATCGGGGATGAAAAAAAAAATTTCAAATTTTTACAGGGGTTGCATTGGAATTCCTGACTACCTCGAAGACCGAAACAAAAATCCCATTTTCTCGAAAACTATAAGTCGCAGCTCGGCTCCAAAAGCAGATTTGAATTCAGGAAAGGTGCGAGCGTAATTCTACATAAACAATTTTCAAATCGGGGATGAAAAAAAAAATTTAAAATTTTTACAGGGGTTGCATTGGAATTCCTGACTACCTCGAAGAGCGATACAAAAATCCCATTTTCTCGAAAACTATAAGTCGCAGCTCGGCTCCAAAAGCAGATTTGAATTCAGGAAAGGTGCGAGCTTAATTCTACACAAACAATTTTCAAATCGGGGATGAAAAAAAAAATTTTAAATTTTTACAGGGGTTGCATTGGAATTCCTGACTACTTCGAAGAGCGATACAAAAATCTCATTTTCTCGAAAACTATAAGTCGCAGCTCGGCTCCAAAAGCAGATTTGAATTCAGGAAAGGTGCGAGCTTAATTCTACATAAACAATTTTCAAATCGGGGATGAAAAAAAAATTTCAAATTTTTACAGGGGTTGCATTGGAATTCCTGACTACCTCGAAGACCGAAACAAAAATCCCATTTTCTCGAAAACTATAAGTCGCAGCTCGGCTCCAAAAGCAGATTTGAATTCAGGAAAGGTGCGAGCTTAATTCTACATAAACAATTTTCAAATCGGGGATGAAAAAAAAAAATTCGAATTTTTACAGGGGTTGCATTGGAATTCCTGACTACTTCGAAGAGGGGATGAAAAAAAAAATTTCGAATTTTTACAGGGGTTGCATTGGAATTCCTGACTACCTCGAAGATCAATACAAAAATCCCATTTTCTCGAAAACTATAAGTCGCAGCTCGGCTCCAAAAGCAGATTTGAATTCAGGAAAGGTGCGAGCTTAATTCTACATAAACAATTTTCAAATCGGGGATGAAAAAAAAAATTTCAAATTTTTACAGGGGTTGCATTGGAATTCCTGACTACCTCGAAGAGCGATACAAAAATCCCATTTTCTCGAAAACTATAAGTCGCAGCTCGGCTCCAAAAGCAGATTTGAATTCAGGAAAGGTGCGAGCTTAATTCTACATAAACAATTTTCAAATCGGGGATGAAAAAAAAAATTTCAAATTTTTACAGGGGTTGCATTGGAATTCCTGACTACCTCGAAGAGCAATACAAAAACCCCATTTTCTCGAAAACTATAAGTCGCAGCTCGGCTCCAAAAGCAGATTTGAATTCAGGAAAGGTGCGAGCTTAATTCTACACAAACAATTTTCAAATCGGGGATGAAAAAAAAAATTTCAAATTTTTACAGGGGTTGCATTGGAATTCCTGACTACCTCGAAGAGCGATACAAAAATCCCATTTTCTCGAAAACTATAAGTCGCAGCTCGGCTCCAAAAGCAGATTTGAATTCAGGAAAGGTGCGAGCTTAATTCTACACAAACAATTTTCAAATCGGGGATGAAAAAAAAAATTTCAAATTTTTACAGGGGTTGCATTGGAATTCCTGACTACTTCGAAGAGCGATACAAAAATCTCATTTTCTCGAAAACTATAAGTCGCAGCTCGGCTCCAAAAGCAGATTTGAATTCAGGAAAGGTGCGAGCTTAATTCTACATAAACAATTTTCAAATCGGGGATGAAAAAAAAAATTTTAAATTTTTACAGGGGTTGCATTGGAATTCCTGACTACCTCGAAGAGCGATACAAAAATCCCATTTTCTCGAAAACTATAAGTCGCAGCTCGGCTCCAAAAGCAGATTTGAATTCAGGAAAGGTGCGAGCTTAATTCTACATAAACAATTTTCAAACCGGGGATGAAAAAAAAAATTTCAAATTTTTGCAGGGGTTGCATTGGAATTCCTGACTACTTCGAAGAGGGGATGAAAAAAAAAATTTCGAATTTTTACAGGGGTTGCATTGGAATTCCTGACTACCTCGAAGATCAATACAAAAATCCCATTTTCTCGAAAACTATAAGTCGCAGCTCGGCTCCAAAAGCAGATTTGAATTCAGGAAAGGTGCGAGCTTAATTCTACATAAACAATTTTCAAATCGGGGATGAAAAAAAAAATTTCAAATTTTTACAGGGGTTGCATTGGAATTCCTGACTACCTCGAAGAGCGATACAAAAATCCCATTTTCTCGAAAACTATAAGTCGCAGCTCGGCTCCAAAAGCAGATTTGAATTCAGGAAAGGTGCGAGCTTAATTCTACATAAACAATTTTCAAATCGGGGATGAAAAAAAAAATTTCAAATTTTTACAGGGGTTGCATTGGAATTCCTGACTACCTCGAAGAGCAATTTTCTCGAAAACTATAAGTCGCAGCTCGGCTCCAAAAGCAGATTTGAATTCAGGAAAGGTGCGAGCTTAATTCTACATAAACAATTTTCAAATCGGGGATGAAAAAAAAAATTTCAAATTTTTACAGGGGTTGCATTGGAATTCCTGACTACCTCGAAGAGCAATACAAAAACCCCATTTTCTCGAAAACTATAAGTCGCAGCTCGGCTCCAAAAGCAGATTTGAATTCAGGAAAGGTGCGAGCTTAATTCTACACAAACAATTTTCAAATCGGGGATGAAAAAAAAAATTTCAAATTTTTACAGGGGTTGCATTGGAATTCCTGACTACCTCGAAGAGCGATACAAAAATCCCATTTTCTCGAAAACTATAAGTCGCAGCTCGGCTCCAAAAGCAGATTTGAATTCAGGAAAGGTGCGAGCTTAATTCTACACAAACAATTTTCAAATCGGGGATGAAAAAAAAAATTTCAAATTTTTACAGGGGTTGCATTGGAATTCCTGACTACTTCGAAGAGCGATACAAAAATCTCATTTTCTCGAAAACTATAAGTCGCAGCTCGGCTCCAAAAGCAGATTTGAATTCAGGAAAGGTGCGAGCTTAATTCTACATAAACAATTTTCAAACCGGGGATGAAAAAAAAAATTTCAAATTTTTGCAGGGGTTGCATTGGAATTCCTGACTACCTCGAAGACCGAAACAAAAATCCCATTTTCTCGAAAACTATAAGTCGCAGCTCGGCTCCAAAAGCAGATTTGAATTCAGGAAAGGTGCGAGCTTAATTCTACATAAACAATTTTCAAATCGGGGATGAAAAAAAAAATTTTAAATTTTTACAGGGGTTGCATTGGAATTCCTGACTACCTCGAAGAGCGATACAAAAATCCCATTTTCTCGAAAACTATAAGTCGCAGCTCGGCTCCAAAAGCAGATTTGAATTCAGGAAAGGTGCGAGCTTAATTCTACATAAACAATTTTCAAATCGGGGATGAAAAAAAAAATTTCAAATTTTTACAGGGGTTGCATTGGAATTCCTGACTACTTCGAAGAGGGGTTGAAAAAAAAAATTTCGAATTTTTACAGGGGTTGCATTGGAATTCCTGACTACCTCGAAGATCAATACAAAAATCCCATTTTCTCGAAAACTATAAGTCGCAGCTCGGCTCCAAAAGCAGATTTGAATTCAGGAAAGGTGCGAGCTTAATTCTACATAAACAATTTTCAAATCGGGGATGAAAAAAAAAATTTCAAATTTTTACAGGGGTTGCATTGGAATTCCTGACTACCTCGAAGAGCGATACAAAAATCCCATTTTCTCGAAAACTATAAGTCGCAGCTCGGCTCCAAAAGCAGATTTGAATTCAGGAAAGGTGCGAGCTTAATTCTACATAAACAATTTTCAAATCGGGGATGAAAAAAAAAATTTCAAATTTTTACAGGGGTTGCATTGGAATTCCTGACTACCTCTAAGAGCAATACAAAAACCCCATTTTCTCGAAAACTATAAGTCGCAGCTCGGCTCCAAAAGCAGATTTGAATTCAGGAAAGGTGCGAGCTTAATTCTACATAAACAATTTTCAAATCGGGGATGAAAAAAAAAATTTCAAATTTTTACAGGGGTTGCATTGGAATTCCTGACTACCTCGAAGAGCAATACAAAAACCCCATTTTCTCGAAAACTATAAGTCGCAGCTCGGCTCCAAAAGCAGATTTGAATTCAGGAAAGGTGCGAGCTTAATTCTACACAAACAATTTTCAAATCGGGGATGAAAAAAAAAATTTCAAATTTTTACAGGGGTTGCATTGGAATTCCTGACTACCTCGAAGAGCGATACAAAAATCCCATTTTCTCGAAAACTATAAGTCGCAGCTCGGCTCCAAAAGCAGATTTGAATTCAGGAAAGGTGCGAGCTTAATTCTACACAAACAATTTTCAAATCGGGGATGAAAAAAAAAATTTCAAATTTTTACAGGGGTTGCATTGGAATTCCTGACTACTTCGAAGAGCGATACAAAAATCTCATTTTCTCGAAAACTATAAGTCGCAGCTCGGCTCCAAAAGCAGATTTGAATTCAGGAAAGGTGCGAGCTTAATTCTACATAAACAATTTTCAAATCGGGGATGAAAAAAAAAATTTCAAATTTTTGCAGGGGTTGCATTGGAATTCCTGACTACCTCGAAGACCGAAACAAAAATCCCATTTTCTCGAAAACTATAAGTCGCAGCTCGGCTCCAAAAGCAGATTTGAATTCAGGAAAGGTGCGAGCTTAATTCTACATAAACAATTTTCAAATCGGGGATGAAAAAAAAAATTTTAAATTTTTACAGGGGTTGCATTGGAATTCCTGACTACCTCGAAGAGCGATACAAAAATCCCATTTTCTCGAAAACTATAAGTCGCAGCTCGGCTCCAAAAGCAGATTTGAATTCAGGAAAGGTGCGAGCTTAATTCTACATAAACAATTTTCAAATCGGGGATGAAAAAAAAAATTTCAAATTTTTACAGGGGTTGCATTGGAATTCCTGACTACCTCGAAGAGCAATACAAAAACCCCATTTTCTCGAAAACTATAAGTCGCAGCTCGGCTCCAAAAGCAGATTTGAATTCAGGAAAGGTGCGAGCTTAATTCTACACAAACAATTTTCAAATCGGGGATGAAAAAAAAAATTTCAAATGTTTACAGGGGTTGCATTGGAATTCCTGACTACCTCGAAGAGCGATACAAAAATCCCATTTTCTCGAAAACTATAAGTCGCAGCTCGGCTCCAAAAGCAGATTTGAATTCAGGAAAGGTGCGAGCTTAATTCTACACAAACAATTTTCAAATCGGGGATGAAAAAAAAAATTTCAAATTTTTACAGGGGTTGCATTGGAATTCCTGACTACTTCGAAGAGCGATACAAAAATCTCATTTTCTCGAAAACTATAAGTCGCAGCTCGGCTCCAAAAGCAGATTTGAATTCAGGAAAGGTGCGAGCTTAATTCTACATAAACAATTTTCAAATCGGGGATGAAAAAAAAAATTTCGAATTTTTACAGGGGTTGCATTGGAATTCCTGACTACCTCGAAGAGCAATACAAAAATCCCATTTTCTCGAAAACTATAAGTCGCAGCTCGGCTCCAAAAGCAGATTCGAATTCAGGAAAGGTGCGAGCTTAATTCTACATAAACAATTTTCAAATCGGGGATGAAAAAAAAAATTTTAAATTTTTACAGGGGTTGCATTGGAATTCCTGACTACCTCGAAGAGCGATACAAAAATCCCATTTTCTCGAAAACTATAAGTCGCAGCTCGGCTCCAAAAGCAGATTTGAATTCAGGAAAGGTGCGAGCTTAATTCTACATAAACAATTTTCAAATCGGGGATGAAAAAAAAAATTTCAAATTTTTACAGGGGTTGCATTGGAATTCCTGACTACCTCGAAGACCGAAACAAAAATCCCATTTTCTCGAAAACTATAAGTCGCAGCTCGGCTCCAAAAGCAGATTTGAATTCAGGAAAGGTGCGAGCTTAATTCTACATAAACAATTTTCAAATCGGGGATGAAAAAAAAAATTTCAAATTTTTACAGGGGTTGCATTGGAATTCCTGACTACTAGCGATACAAAAATCCCATTTTCTCGAAAACTATAAGTCGCAGCTCGGCTCCAAAAGCAGATTTGAATTCAGGAAAGGTGCGAGCTTAATTCTACACAAACAATTTTCAAATCGGGGATGAAAAAAAAAATTTCAAATTTTTACAGGGGTTGCATTGGAATTCCTGACTACTTCGAAGAGCGATACAAAAATCTAATTTTCTCGAAAACTATAAGTCGCAGCTCGGCTCCAAAAGCAGATTTGAATTCAGGAAAGGTGCGAGCTTAATTCTACATAAACAATTTTCAAATCGGGGATGAAAAAAAAAATTTCAAATTTTTACGGGGGTTGCATTGGAATTCCTGACTTCCTCGAAGACCGAAACAAAAATCCCATTTTCTCGAAAACTATAAGTCGCAGCTCGGCTCCAAAAGCAGATTTGAATTCAGGAAAGGTGCGAGCTTAATTCTACATAAACAATTTTCAAATCGGGGATGAAAAAAAAAATTTCAAATTTTTACAGGGGTTGCATTGGAATTCCTGACTACCTCGAAGAGCGATTCAAAAATCCCATTTTCTCGAAAACTATAAGTCGCAGCTCGGCTCCAAAAGCAGATTTGAATTCAGGAAAGGTGCGAGCTTAATTCTACACAAACAAATCGGGGATGAAAAAAAAAATTTTAAATTTTTACAGGGGTTGCATTGGAATTCCTGACTACTTCGAAGAGCGATACAAAAATCTCATTTTCTCGAAAACTATAAGCCGCAGCTCGGCTCCAAAAGCAGATTTGAATTCAGGAAAGGTGCGAGCTTAATTCTACATAAACAATTTTCAAATCGGGGATGAAAAAAAAAATTTCAAATTTTTACAGGGGTTGCATTGGAATTCCTGACTACCTAGAAGAGCGATACAAAAATCTCATTTTCTCGAAAACTATAAGTCGCAGCTCGGCTCCAAAAGCAGATTTGAATTCAGGAAAGGTGCGAGCTTAATTCTACATAAACAATTTTCAAATCGGGGATGAAAAAAAAAATTTCGAATTTTTACAGGGGTTGCATTGGAATTCCTGACTACCTCGAAGAGCAATACAAAAATCCCATTTTCTCGAAAACTATAAGTCGCAGCTCGGCTCCAAAAGCAGATTTGAATTCAGGAAAGGTGCGAGCTTAATTCTACATAAACAATTTTCAAATCGGGGATGAAAAAAAAAATTTCAAATTTTTACAGGGGTTGCATTGGAATTCCTGACTACCTAGAAGAGCGATACAAAAATCCCATTTTCTCGAAAACTATAAGTCGCAGCTCGGCTCCAAAAGCAGATTTGAATTCAGGAAAGGTGCGAGCTTAATTCTACATAAACAATTTTCAAATCGGGGATGAAAAAAAAAATTTCAAATTTTTACAGGGGTTGCATTGGAATTCCTGACTACCTCGAAGACCGAAACAAAAATCCCATTTTCTCGAAAACTATAAGTCGCAGCTCGGCTCCCAAAGCAGATTTGAATTCAGGAAAGGTGCGAGCTTAATTCTATATAAACAATTTTCAAATCGGGGATGAAAAAAAAAATTTCAAATTTTTACAGGGGTTGCATTGGAATTCCTGACTACCTCGAAGAGCGATACAAAAATCCCATTTTCTCGAAAACTATAAGTCGCAGCTCGGCTCCAAAAGCAGATTTGAATTCAGGAAAGGTGCGAGCTTAATTCTACACAAACAATTTTCAAAGCGGGGATGAAAAAAAAAATTTAAAATTTTTACAGGGGTTGCATTGGAATTCCTGACTACTTCGAAGAGCGATACAAAAATCTCATTTTCTCGAAAACTATAAGTCGCAGCTCGGCTCCAAAAGCAGATTTGAATTCAGGAAAGGTGCGAGCTTAATTCTACATAAACAATTTTCAAATCGGGGATGAAAAAAAAAATTTCAAATTTTTACAGGGGTTGCATTGGAATTCCTGACTACTTCGAAGAGCGATACAAAAATCCCATTTTCTCGAAAACTATAAGCCGCAGCTCGGCTCCAAAAGCAGATTTGAATTCAGGAAAGGTGCGAGCTTAATTCTACATAAACAATTTTCAAATCGGGGATGAAAAAAAAAATTTCAAATTTTTACAGGGGTTGCATTGGAATTCCTGACTACCTCGAAGAGCAATACAAAAATCTCATTTTCTCGAAAACTATAAGTCGCAGCTCGGCTCCAAAAGCAGATTTGAATTCAGGAAAGGTGCGAGCTTAATTCTACATAAACAATTTTCAAATCGGGGATGAAAAAAAAAATTTTAAATTTTTACAGGGGTTGCATTGGAATTCCTGACTACCTCGAAGAGCGATACAAAAATCCCATTTTCTCGAAAACTATAAGTCGCAGCTCGGCTCCAAAAGCAGATTTGAATTCAGGAAAGGTGCGAGCTTAATTCTACATAAACAATTTTCAAATCGGGGATGAAAAAAAAAATTTCAAATTTTTACGGGGGTTGCATTGGAATTCCTGACTTCCTCGAAGACCGAAACAAAAATCCCATTTTCTCGAAAACTATAAGTCGCAGCTCGGCTCCAAAAGCAGATTTGAATTCAGGAAAGGTGCGAGCTTAAGTCTACATAAACAATTTTCAAATCGGGGATGAAAAAAAAAATTTCAAATTTTTACAGGGGTTGCATTGGAATTCCTGACTACCTCGAAGAGCGATTCAAAAATCCCATTTTCTCGAAAACTATAAGTCGCAGCTCGGCTCCAAAAGCAGATTTGAATTCAGGAAAGGTGCGAGCTTAATTCTACACAAACAATTTTCAAATCGGGGATGAAAAAAAAAATTTTAAATTTTTACAGGGGTTGCATTGGAATTCCTGGCTACTTCGAAGAGCGATACAAAAATCTCATTTTCTCGAAAACTATAAGCCGCAGCTCGGCTCCAAAAGCAGATTTGAATTCAGGAAAGGTGCGAGCTTAATTCTACATAAACAATTTTCAAATCGGGGATGAAAAAAAAAATTTCAAATTTTTACAGGGGTTGCATTGGAATTCCTGACTACCTAGAAGAGCGATACAAAAATCTCATTTTCTCGAAAACTATAAGTCGCAGCTCGGCTCCAAAAGCAGATTTGAATTCAGGAAAGGTGCGAGCTTAATTCTACATAAACAATTTTCAAATCGGGGATGAAAAAAAAAATTTCAAATTTTTACAGGGGTTGCATTGGAATTCCTGACTACTTCGAAGAGCGATACAAAAATCTCATTTTCTCGAAAACTATAAGTCGCAGCTCGGCTCCAAAAGCAGATTTGAATTCAGGAAAGGTGCGAGCTTAATTCTACATAAACAATTTTCAAATCGGGGATGAAAAAAAAAATTTCGAATTTTTACAGGGGTTGCATTGGAATTCCTGACTACCTCGAAGAGCAATACAAAAATCCCATTTTCTCGAAAACTATAAGTCGCAGCTCGGCTCCAAAAGCAGATTTGAATTCAGGAAAGGTGCGAGCTTAATTCTACATAAACAATTTTCAAATCGGGGATGAAAAAAAAAATTTCAAATTTTTACAGGGGTTGCATTGGAATTCCTGACTACCTAGAAGAGCGATACAAAAATCCCATTTTCTCGAAAACTATAAGTCGCAGCTCGGCTCCAAAAGCAGATTTGAATTCAGGAAAGGTGCGAGCTTAATTCTACATAAACAATTTTCAAATCGGGGATGAAAAAAAAAATTTCAAATTTTTACAGGGGTTGCATTGGAATTCCTGACTACCTCGAAGACCGAAACAAAAATCCCATTTTCTCGAAAACTATAAGTCGCAGCTCGGCTCCAAAAGCAGATTTGAATTCAGGAAAGGTGCGAGCTTAATTCTATATAAACAATTTTCAAATCGGGGATGAAAAAAAAAATTTAAAATTTTTACAGGGGTTGCATTGGAATTCCTGACTACCTCGAAGAGCGATACAAAAATCCCATTTTCTCGAAAACTATAAGTCGCAGCTCGGCTCCAAAAGCAGATTTGAATTCAGGAAAGGTGCGAGCTTAATTCTACACAAACAATTTTTAAAGCGGGGATGAAAAAAAAAATTTTAAATTTTTACAGGGGTTGCATTGGAATTCCTGACTACTTCGAAGAGCAATACAAAAATCTCATTTTCTCGAAAACTATAAGTCGCAGCTCGGCTCCAAAAGCAGATTTGAATTCAGGAAAGGTGCGAGCTTAATTCTACATAAACAATTTTCAAATCGGGGATGAAAAAAAAAATTTCAAATTTTTACAGGGGTTGCATTGGAATTCCTGACTACTTCGAAGAGCGATACAAAAATCCCATTTTCTCGAAAACTATAAGCCGCAGCTCGGCTCCAAAAGCAGATTTGAATTCAGGAAAGGTGCGAGCTTAATTCTACATAAACAATTTTCAAATCGGGGATGAAAAAAAAAATTTCAAATTTTTACAGGGGTTGCATTGGAATTCCTGACTACCTCGAAGACCGAAACAAAAATCCCATTTTCTCGAAAACTATAAGTCGCAGCTCGGCTCCAAAAGCAGATTTGAATTCAGGAAAGGTGCGAGCTTAATTCTACATAAACAATTTTCAAATCGGGGATGAAAAAAAAAATTTAAAATTTTTACAGGGGTTGCATTGGAATTCCTGACTACCTCGAAGAGCGATACAAAAATCCCATTTTCTCGAAAACTATAAGTCGCAGCTCGGCTCCAAAAGCAGATTTGAATTCAGGAAAGGTGCGAGCTTAATTCTACACAAACAATTTTCAAATCGGGGATGAAAAAAAAAATTTCAAATTTTTACAGGGGTTGCATTGGAATTCCTGACTACTTCGAAGAGCGATACAAAAATCTCATTTTCTCGAAAACTATAAGTCGCAGCTCGGCTCCAAAAGCAGATTTGAATTCAGGAAAGGTGCGAGCTTAATTATACATAAACAATTTTCAAATCGGGGATGAAAAAAAAAATTTCGAATTTTTACAGGGGTTGCATTGGAATTCCTGACTACCTCGAAGATCAATACAAAAATCCCATTTTCTCGAAAACTATAAGTCGCAGCTCGGCTCCAAAAGCAGATTTGAATTCAGGAAAGGTGCGAGCTTAATTCTACATAAACAATTTTCAAATCGGGGATGAAAAAAAAAATTTCAAATTTTTACAGGGGTTGCATTGGAATTCCTGACTACCTCGAAGACCGAAACAAAAATCCCATTTTCTCGAAAACTATAAGTCGCAGCTCGGCTCCAAAAGCAGATTTGAATTCAGGAAAGGTGCGAGCTTAATTCTACATAAACAATTTTCAAATCGGGGATGAAAAAAAAAATTTAAAATTTTTACAGGGGTTGCATTGGAATTCCTGACTACCTCGAAGAGCGATACAAAAATCCCATTTTCTCGAAAACTATAAGTCGCAGCTCGGCTCCAAAAGCAGATTTGAATTCAGGAAAGGTGCGAGCTTAATTCTACACAAACAATTTTCAAATCGGGGATGAAAAAAAAAATTTCAAATTTTTACAGGGGTTGCATTGGAATTCCTGACTACTTCGAAGAGCGATACAAAAATCTCATTTTCTCGAAAACTATAAGTCGCAGCTCGGCTCCAAAAGCAGATTTGAATTCAGGAAAGGTGCGAGCTTAATTCTACATAAACAATTTTCAAATCGGGGATGAAAAAAAAAAATTCGAATTTTTACAGGGGTTGCATTGGAATTCCTGACTACCTCGAAGAGCAATACAAAAATCCCATTTTCTCGAAAACTATAAGTCGCAGCTCGGCTCCAAAAGCAGATTTGAATTCAGGAAAGGTGCGAGCTTAATTCTACATAAACAATTTTCAAATCGGGGATGAAAAAAAAAAATTTTAATTTTTACAGGGGTTGCATTGGAATTCCTGACTACCTCGAAGAGCGATACAAAAATCCCATTTTCTCGAAAACTATAAGTCGCAGCTCGGCTCCAAAAGCAGATTTGAATTCAGGAAAGGTGCGAGCTTAATTCCACATAAACAATTTTCAAATCGGGGATGAAAAAAAAAATTTCAAATTTTTACAGGGGTTGCATTGGAATTCCTGACTACCTCGAAGACCGAAACAAAAATCCCATTTTCTCGAAAACTATAAGTCGCAGCTCGGCTCCAAAAGCAGATTTGAATTCAGGAAAGGTGCGAGCTTAATTCTACATAAACAATTTTCAAATCGGGGATGAAAAAAAAAATTTAAAATTTTTACAGGGGTTGCATTGGAATTCCTGACTACCTCGAAGAGCGATACAAAAATCCCATTTTCTCGAAAACTATAAGTCGCAGCTCGGCTCCAAAAGCAGATTTGAATTCAGGAAAGGTGCGAGCTTAATTCTACACAAACAATTTTCAAATCGGGGATGAAAAAAAAAATTTAAAATTTTTACAGGGGTTGCATTGGAATTCCTGACTACTTCGAAGAGCGATACAAAAATCTCATTTTCTAGAAAACTATAAGTCGCAGCTCGGCTCCAAAAGCAGATTTGAATTCAGGAAAGGTGCGAGCTTAATTCTACATAAACAATTTACAAATCGGGGATGAAAAAAAAAATTTCGAATTTTTACAGGGGTTGCATTGGAATTCCTGACTACCTCGAAGAGCAATACAAAAATCCCATTTTCTCGAAAACTATAAGTCGCAGCTCGGCTCCAAAAGCAGATTTGAATTCAGGAAAGGTGCGAGCTTAATTCTACATAAACAATTTTCAAATCGGGGATGAAAAAAAAAATTTCAAATTTTTACAGGGGTTGCATTGGAATTCCTGACTACCTAGAAGAGCGATACAAAAATCCCATTTTCTCGAAAACTATAAGTCGCAGCTCGGCTCCAAAAGCAGATTTGAATTCAGGAAAGGTGCGAGCTTAATTCTACATAAACAATTTTCAAATCGGGGATGAAAAAAAAAATTTCAAATTTTTACAGGGGTTGCATTGGAATTCCTGACTACCTCGAAGACCGAAACAAAAATCCCATTTTCTCGAAAACTATAAGTCGCAGCTCGGCTCCAAAAGCAGATTTGAATTCAGGAAAGGTGCGAGCGTAATTCTACATAAACAATTTTCAAATCGGGGATGAAAAAAAAAATTTAAAATTTTTACAGGGGTTGCATTGGAATTCCTGACTACCTCGAAGAGCGATACAAAAATCCCATTTTCTCGAAAACTATAAGTCGCAGCTCGGCTCCAAAAGCAGATTTGAATTCAGGAAAGGTGCGAGCTTAATTCTACACAAACAATTTTCAAATCGGGGATGAAAAAAAAAATTTTAAATTTTTACAGGGGTTGCATTGGAATTCCTGACTACTTCGAAGAGCGATACAAAAATCTCATTTTCTCGAAAACTATAAGTCGCAGCTCGGCTCCAAAAGCAGATTTGAATTCAGGAAAGGTGCGAGCTTAATTCTACATAAACAATTTTCAAATCGGGGATGAAAAAAAAAATTTAAAATTTTTACAGGGGTTGCATTGGAATTCCTGACTACCTCGAAGAGCGATACAAAAATCCCATTTTCTCGAAAACTATAAGTCGCAGCTCGGCTCCAAAAGCAGATTTGAATTCAGGAAAGGTGCGAGCTTAATTCTACATAAACAATTTTCAAATCGGTAATGAAAAAAAAAAATTTAAATTTTTACAGGGGTTGCATTGGAATTCCTGACTACCTCGAAGAGCGATACAAAAATCCCATTTTCTCGAAAACTATAAGTCGCAGCTCGGCTCCAAAAGCAGATTTGAATTCAGGAAAGGTGCGAGCTTAATTCTACATAAACAATTTTCAAATCGGGGATGAAAAAAAAAATTTCAAATTTTTACAGGGGTTGCATTGGAATTCCTGACTACCTCGAAGACCGAAACAAAAATCCCATTTTCTCGAAAACTATAAGTCGCAGCTCGGCTCCAAAAGCAGATTTGAATTCAGGAAAGGTGCGAGCTTAATTCTACATAAACAATTTTCAAATCGGGGATGAAAAAAAAAATTTAAAATTTTTACAGGGGTTGCATTGGAATTCCTGACTACCTCGAAGAGCGATACAAAAATCCCATTTTCTCGAAAACTATAAGTCGCAGCTCGGCTCCAAAAGCAGATTTGAATTCAGGAAAGGTGCGAGCTTAATTCTACACAAACAATTTTCAAATCGGGGATGAAAAAAAAAATTTCAAATTTTTACAGGGATTGCATTGGAATTCCTGACTACTTCGAAGAGCGATACAAAAATCTCATTTTCTAGAAAACTATAAGTCGCAGCTCGGCTCCAAAAGCAGATTTGAATTCAGGAAAGGTGCGAGCTTAATTCTACATAAACAATTTTCAAATCGGGGATGAAAAAAAAAATTTCGAATTTTTACAGGGGTTGCATTGGAATTCCTGACTACCTCGAAGAGCAATACAAAAATCCCATTTTCTCGAAAACTATAAGTCGCAGCTCGGCTCCAAAAGCAGATTTGAATTCAGGAAAGGTGCGAGCTTAATTCTACATAAACAATTTTCAAATCGGGGATGAAAAAAAAAATTTCAAATTTTTACAGGGGTTGCATTGGAATTCCTGACTACCTAGAAGAGCGATACAAAAATCCCATTTTCTCGAAAACTATAAGTCGCAGCTCGGCTCCAAAAGCAGATTTGAATTCAGGAAAGGTGCGAGCTTAATTCTACATAAACAATTTTCAAATCGGGGATGAAAAAAAAAATTTCAAATTTTTACAGGGGTTGCATTGGAATTCCTGACTACCTCGAAGACCGAAACAAAAATCCCATTTTCTCGAAAACTATAAGTCGCAGCTCGGCTCCAAAAGCAGATTTGAATTCAGGAAAGGTGCGAGCGTAATTCTACATAAACAATTTTCAAATCGGGGATGAAAAAAAAAATTTAAAATTTTTACAGGGGTTGCATTGGAATTCCTGACTACCTCGAAGAGCGATACAAAAATCCCATTTTCTCGAAAACTATAAGTCGCAGCTCGGCTCCAAAAGCAGATTTGAATTCAGGAAAGGTGCGAGCTTAATTCTACACAAACAATTTTCAAATCGGGGATGAAAAAAAAAATTTTAAATTTTTACAGGGGTTGCATTGGAATTCCTGACTACTTCGAAGAGCGATACAAAAATCTCATTTTCTCGAAAACTATAAGTCGCAGCTCGGCTCCAAAAGCAGATTTGAATTCAGGAAAGGTGCGAGCTTAATTCTGCATAAACAATTTTCAAATCGGGGATGAAAAAAAAAATTCAAATTTTTACAGGGGTTGCATTGGAATTCCTGACTACCTAGAAGAGCGATACAAAAATCTCATTTTCTCGAAAACTATAAGTCGCAGCTCGGCTCCAAAAGCAGATTTGAATTCAGGAAAGGTGCGAGCTTAATTCTACATAAACAATTTTCAAATCGGGGATGAAAAAAAAAATTTCAAATTTTTACAGGGGTTGCATTGGAATTCCTGACTACCTCGAAGACCGAAACAAAAATCCCATTTTCTCGAAAACTATAAGTCGCAGCTCGGCTCCAAAAGCAGATTTGAATTCAGGAAAGTTGCGAGCTTAATTCTACATAAACAATTTTCAAATCGCTGATGAAAAAAAAAATTTAAAATTTTTACAGGGGTTGCATTGGAATTCCTGACTACCTCGAAGAGCGATACAAAAATCCCATTTTCTCGAAAACTATAAGTCGCAGCTCGGCTCCAAAAGCAGATTTGAATTCAGGAAAGGTGCGAGCTTAATTCTACACAAACAATTTTCAAATCGGGGATGAAAAAAAAAATTTCAAATTTTTACAGGGGTTGCATTGGAATTCCTGACTACTTCGAAGAGCGATACAAAAATCTCATTTTCTCGAAAACTATAAGTCGCAGCTCGGCTCCAAAAGCAGATTTGAATTCAGGAAAGGTGCGAGCTTAATTCTACATAAACAATTTTCAAATCGGGGATGAAAAAAAAAGTTTCGAATTTTTACAGGGGTTGCATTGGAATTCCTGACTACCTCGAAGAGCAATACAAAAATCCCATTTTCTCGAAAACCATAAGTCGCAGCTCGGCTCCAAAAGCAGATTTGAATTCAGGAAAGGTGCGAGCTTAATTCTACATAAACAATTTTCAAATCGGGGATGAAAAAAAAAATTTCGAATTTTTACAGGGGTTGCATTGGAATTCCTGACTACCTCGAAGAGCAATACAAAAATCCCATTTTCTCGAAAACTATAAGTCGCAGCTCGGCTCCAAAAGCAGATTTGAATTCAGGAAAGGTGCGAGCTTAATTCTACATAAACAATTTTCAAATCGGGGATGAAAAAAAAAATTTCAAATTTTTACAGGGGTTGCATTGGAATTCCTGACTACCTAGAAGAGCGATACAAAAATCCCATTTTCTCGAAAACTATAAGTCGCAGCTCGGCTCCAAAAGCAGATTTGAATTCAGGAAAGGTGCGAGCTTAATTCTACATAAACAATTTTCAAATCGGGGATGAAAAAAAAAATTTCAAATTTTTACAGATTTGAATTCAGGAAAGGTGCGAGCGTAATTCTACATAAACAATTTTCAAATCGGGGATGAAAAAAAAAATTTCAAATTTTTACAGGGGTTGCATTGGAATTCCTGACTACCTCGAAGAGCGATACAAAAATCCCATTTTCTCGAAAACTATAAGTCGCAGCTCGGCTCCAAAAGCAGATTTGAATTCAGGAAAGGTGCGAGCTTAATTCTACACAAACAATTTTCAAATCGGGGATGAAAAAAAAAATTTTAAATTTTTACAGGGGTTGCATTGGAATTCCTGACTACTTCGAAGAGCGATACAAAAATCTCATTTTCTCGAAAACTATAAGTCGCAGCTCGGCTCCAAAAGCAGATTTGAATTCAGGAAAGGTGCGAGCTTAATTCTACATAAACAATTTTCAAATCGGGGATGAAAAAAAAAAAATTTTAATTTTTACAGGATTTGCATTGGAATTCCTGACTACTTCGAAGAGCGATACAAAAATCCCATTTTCTCGAAAACTATAAGTCGCAGCTCGGCTCCAAAAGCAGATTTGAATTCAGGAAAGGTGCGAGCTTAATTCTACATAAACAATTTTTAAATCGGGGATGAAAAAAAAAATTTCAAATTTTTCCAGGGGTTGCATTGGAATTCCTGATTACTTCGAGGAGCGATAAAAAATCTCATTTTCTCGAAAACTGTAAGTCGCGGCTCGGCTCCAAAAGCAGATTTGAATTCAGGAAAGATGCGAGCTTAATTCTACATAAACAATTTTCAAATCGGGGATGAAAAAAAAAATTTCAAATTTTTACAGGGGTTGCATTGGAATTCCTGACTACCTCGAAGACCGAAACGAAAATCCCATTTTCTCGAAAACTATAAGTCGCAGCTCGGCTCCAAAAGCAGATTTGAATTCAGGAAAGGTGCGAGCTTAATTCTACATAAACAATTTTCAAATCGGGGATGAAAAAAAAAATTTTAAATTTTTACAGGGGTTGCATTGGAATTCCTGACTACCTCGAAGAGCGATACAAAAATCCCATTTTCTCGAAAACTATAAGTCGCAGCTCGGCTCCAAAAGCAGATTTGAATTCAGGAAAGGTGCGAGCTTAATTCTACACAAACAATTTTCAAATCGGGGATGAAAAAAAAAATTTTAAATTTTTACAGGGGTTGCATTGGAATTCCTGACTACTTCGAAGAGCGATACAAAAATCTCATTTTCTCGAAAACTATAAGTCGCAGCTCGGCTCCAAAAGCAGATTTGAATTCAGGAAAGGTGCGAGCTTAATTCTACATAAACAATTTTCAAATCGGGGATGAAAAAAAAAAATTTTTAGTTTTTACAGGATTTGCATTGGAATTCCTGACTACTTCGAAGAGCGATACAAAAATCCCATTTTCTCGAAAACTATAAGTCGCAGCTCGGCTCCAAAAGCAGATTTGAATTCAGGAAAGGTGCGAGCTTAATTCTACATAAACAATTTTTAAATCGGGGATGAAAAAAAAAATTTCAAATTTTTCCAGGGGTTGCATTGGAATTCCTGATTACTTCGAGGAGCGATAAAAAATCTCATTTTCTCGAAAACTGTAAGTCGCGGCTCGGCTCCAAAAGCAGATTTGAATTCAGGAAAGATGCGAGCTTAATTCTACATAAACAATTTTCAAATCGGGGATGAAAAAAAAATTTCAAATTTTTACAGGGGTTGCATTGGAATTCCTGACTACTTCGAAGAGCGATACAAAAATCCCATTTTCTCGAAAACTATAAGCCGCAGCTCGGCTCCAAAAGCAGATTTGAATTCAGGAAAGGTGCGAGCTTAATTCTACATAAACAATTTTCAAATCGGGGATGAAAAAAAAAATTTCAAATTTTTACAGGGGTTGCATTGGAATTCCTGACTACCTCGAAGAGCAATACAAAAATCCCATTTTCTCGAAAACTATAAGTCGCAGCTCGGCTCCAAAAGCAGATTTGAATTCAGGAAAGGTGCGAGCTTAATTCTGCATAAACAATTTTCAAATCGGGGATGAAAAAAAAAATTTCAAATTTTTACAGGGGTTGCATTGGAATTCCTGACTACCTAGAAGAGCGATACAAAAATCTCATTTTCTCGAAAACTATAAGTCGCAGCTCGGCTCCAAAAGCAGATTTGAATTCAGGAAAGGTGCGAGCTTAATTCTACATAAACAATTTTCAAATCGGGGATGAAAAAAAAAATTTCAAATTTTTACAGGGGTTGCATTGGAATTCCTGACTACCTCGAAGACCGAAACAAAAATCCCATTTTCTCGAAAACTATAAGTCGCAGCTCGGCTCCAAAAGCAGATTTGAATTCAGGAAAGGTGCGAGCTTAATTCTACATAAACAATTTTCAAATCGGGGATGAAAAAAAAAATTTCAAATTTTTACAGGGGTTGCATTGGAATTCCTGACTACTTCGAAGAGCGATACAAAAATCTCATTTTCTCGAAAACTATAAGTCGCAGCTCGGCTCCAAAAGCAGATTTGAATTCAGGAAAGGTGCGAGCTTAATTCTACATAAACAATTTTCAAATCGGGGATGAAAAAAAAAGTTTCGAATTTTTACAGGGGTTGCATTGGAATTCCTGACTACCTCGAAGAGCAATACAAAAATCCCATTTTCTCGAAAACCATAAGTCGCAGCTCGGCTCCAAAAGCAGATTTGAATTCAGGAAAGGTGCGAGCTTAATTCTACATAAACAATTTTCAAATCGGGGATGAAAAAAAAAATTTTAAATTTTTACAGGGGTTGCATTGGAATTCCTGACTACCTCGAAGAGCGATACAAAAATCCCATTTTCTCGAAAACTATAAGTCGCAGCTCGGCTCCAAAAGCAGATTTGAATTCAGGAAAGGTGCGAGCTTAATTCTACACAAACAATTTTCAAATCGGGGATGAAAAAAAAAATTTCCAAAAGCAGATTTGAATTCAGGAAAGGTGCGAGCTTAATTCTACACAAACAATTTTCAAATCGGGGATGAAAAAAAAAATTTCAAATTTTTACAGGGGTTGCATTGGAATTCCTGACTACTTCGAAGAGGGGATGAAAAAAAAAATTTCGAATTTTTACAAGGTGCGAGCTTAATTCTACACAAACAATTTTCAAATCGGGGATGAAAAAAAAAATTTAAAATTTTTACAGGGGTTGCATTGGAATTCCTGACTACCTCGAAGAGCGATACAAAAATCCCATTTTCTCGAAAACTATAAGTCGCAGCTCGGCTCCAAAAGCAGATTTGAATTCAGGAAAGGTGCGAGCTTAATTCTACACAAACAATTTTCAAATCGGGGATGAAAAAAAAAATTTTAAATTTTTACAGGGGTTGCATTGGAATTCCTGACTACTTCGAAGAGCGATACAAAAATCTCATTTTCTCGAAAACTATAAGTCGCAGCTCGGCTCCAAAAGCAGATTTGAATTCAGGAAAGGTGCGAGCTTAATTCTACATAAACAATTTTCAAATCGGGGATGAAAAAAAAAATTTAAAATTTTTACAGGGGTTGCATTGGAATTCCTGACTACCTCGAAGAGCGATACAAAAATCCCATTTTCTCGAAAACTATAAGTCGCAGCTCGGCTCCAAAAGCAGATTTGAATTCAGGAAAGGTGCGAGCTTAATTCTACACAAACAATTTTCAAATCGGGGATGAAAAAAAAAAATTCGAATTTTTACAGGGGTTGCATTGGAATTCCTGACTACCTCGAAGAGCAATACAAAAATCCCATTTTCTCGAAAACTATAAGTCGCAGCTCGGCTCCAAAAGCAGATTTGAATTCAGGAAAGGTGCGAGCTTAATTCTACATAAACAATTTTCAAATCGGGGATGAAAAAAAAAATTTTAAATTTTTACAGGGGTTGCATTGGAATTCCTGACTACCTCGAAGAGCGATACAAAAATCCCATTTTCTCGAAAACTATAAGTCGCAGCTCGGCTCCAAAAGCAGATTTGAATTCAGGAAAGGTGCGAGCTTAATTCTACATAAACAATTTTCAAATCGGGGATGAAAAAAAAAATTTCAAATTTTTACAGGGGTTGCATTGGAATTCCTGACTACCTCGAAGACCGAAACAAAAATCCCATTTTCTCGAAAACTATAAGTCGCAGCTCGGCTCCAAAAGCAGATTTGAATTCAGGAAAGGTGCGAGCTTAATTCTACATAAACAATTTTCAAATCGGGGATGAAAAAAAAAATTTAAAATTTTTACAGGGGTTGCATTGGAATTCCTGACTACCTCGAAGAGCGATACAAAAATCCCATTTTCTCGAAAACTATAAGTCGCAGCTCGGCTCCAAAAGCAGATTTGAATTCAGGAAAGGTGCGAGCTTAATTCTACACAAACAATTTTCAAATCGGGGATGAAAAAAAAAATTTCAAATTTTTACAGGGGTTGCATTGGAATTCCTGACTACTTCGAAGAGCGATACAAAAATCTCATTTTCTAGAAAACTATAAGTCGCAGCTCGGCTCCAAAAGCAGATTTGAATTCAGGAAAGGTGCGAGCTTAATTCTACATAAACAATTTTCAAATCGGGGATGAAAAAAAAAATTTCGAATTTTTACAGGGGTTGCATTGGAATTCCTGACTACCTCGAAGAGCAATACAAAAATCCCATTTTCTCGAAAACTATAAGTCGCAGCTCGGCTCCAAAAGCAGATTTGAATTCAGGAAAGGTGCGAGCTTAATTCTACATAAACAATTTTCAAATCGGGGATGAAAAAAAAAATTTCAAATTTTTACAGGGGTTGCATTGGAATTCCTGACTACCTAGAAGAGCGATACAAAAATCCCATTTTCTCGAAAACTATAAGTCGCAGCTCGGCTCCAAAAGCAGATTTGAATTCAGGAAAGGTGCGAGCTTAATTCTACATAAACAATTTTCAAATCGGGGATGAAAAAAAAAATTTCAAATTTTTACAGGGGTTGCATTGGAATTCCTGACTACCTCGAAGACCGAAACAAAAATCCCATTTTCTCGAAAACTATAAGTCGCAGCTCGGCTCCAAAAGCAGATTTGAATTCAGGAAAGGTGCGAGCTTAATTCTACATAAACAATTTTCAAATCGGGGATGAAAAAAAAAATTTAAAATTTTTACAGGGGTTGCATTGGAATTCCTGACTACCTCGAAGAGCGATACAAAAATCCCATTTTCTCGAAAACTATAAGTCGCAGCTCGGCTCCAAAAGCAGATTTGAATTCAGGAAAGGTGCGAGCTTAATTCTACACAAACAATTTTCAAATCGGGGATGAAAAAAAAAATTTCAAATTTTTACAGGGGTTGCATTGGAATTCCTGACTACTTCGAAGAGCGATACAAAAATATCATTTTCTCGAAAACTATAAGTCGCAGCTCGGCTCCAAAAGCAGATTTGAATTCATTAAAGGTGCGAGCTTAATTCTACATAAACAATTTTCAAATCGGGGATGAAAAAAAAAGTTTCGAATTTTTACAGGGGTTGCATTGGAATTCCTGACTACCTCGAAGAGCAATACAAAAATCCCATTTTCTCGAAAACCATAAGTCGCAGCTCGGCTCCAAAAGCAGATTTGAATTCAGGAAAGGTGCGAGCTTAATTCTACATAAACAATTTTCAAATCGGGGATGAAAAAAAAAATTTCAAATTTTTACAGGGGTTGCACTGGAATTCCTGACTACTTCGAAGAGCGATACAAAAATCCCATTTTCTCGAAAACTATAAGCCGCAGCTCGGCTCCAAAAGCAGATTTGAATTCAGGAAAGGTGCGAGCTTAATTCTACATAAACAATTTTCAAATCGGGGATGAAAAAAAAAATTTCAAATTTTTACAGGGGTTGCATTGGAATTCCTGACTACCTCGAAGAGCAATACAAAAATCCCATTTTCTCGAAAACTATAAGTCGCAGCTCGGCTCCAAAAGCAGATTTGAATTCAGGAAAGGTGCGAGCTTAATTCTACATAAACAATTTTCAAATCGGGGATGAAAAAAAAAATTTTAAATTTTTACAGGGGTTGCATTGGAATTCCTGACTACCTCGAAGAGCGATACAAAAATCCCATTTTCTCGAAAACTATAAGTCGCAGCTCGGCTTCAAAAGCAGATTTGAATTCAGGAAAGGTGCGAGCTTAATTCTACACAAACAATTTTCAAATCGGGGATGAAAAAAAAAATTTCCAAAAGCAGATTTGAATTCAGGAAAGGTGCGAGCTTAATTCTACACAAACAATTTTCAAATCGGGGATGAAAAAAAAAATTTCAAATTTTTACAGGGGTTGCATTGGAATTCCTGACTACTTCGAAGAGGGGATGAAAAAAAAAATTTCGAATTTTTACAAGGTGCGAGCTTAATTCTACACAAACAATTTTCAAATCCTGGATGAAAAAAAAATTTAAAATTTTTACAGGGGTTGCATTGGAATTCCTGACTACCTCGAAGAGCGATACAAAAATCCCATTTTCTCGAAAACTATAAGTCGCAGCTCGGCTCCAAAAGCAGATTTGAATTCAGGAAAGGTGCGAGCTTAATTCTACACAAACAATTTTCAAATCGGGGATGAAAAAAAAAATTTTAAATTTTTACAGGGGTTGCATTGGAATTCCTGACTACTTCGAAGAGCGATACAAAAATCTCATTTTCTCGAAAACTATAAGTCGCAGCTCGGCTCCAAAAGCAGATTTGAATTCAGGAAAGGTGCGAGCTTAATTCTACATAAACAATTTTCAAATCGGGGATGAAAAAAAAAATTTCAAATTTTTACAGGGGTTGCATTGGAATTCCTGACTACCTCGAAGAGCGATACAAAAATCTCATTTTCTCGAAAACTATAAGTCGCAGCTCGGCTCCAAAAGCAGATTTGAATTCAGGAAAGGTGCGAGCTTAATTCTACATAAACAATTTTCAAATCGGGGATGAAAAAAAAAATTTCAAATTTTTACAGGGGTTGCATTGGAATTCCTGACTACCTCGAAGAGCGATACAAAAATCCCATTTTCTCGAAAACTATAAGTCGCAGCTCGGCTCCAAAAGCAGATTTGAATTCAGGAAAGGTGCGAGCTTAATTCTACACAAACAATTTTCAAATCGGGGATGAAAAAAAAAATTTCAAATTTTTACAGGGGTTGCATTGGAATTCCTGACTACTTCGAAGAGCGATACAAAAATCTCATTTTCTCGAAAACTATAAGTCGCAGCTCGGCTCCAAAAGCAGATTTGAATTCAGGAAAGGTGCGAGCTTAATTCTACATAAACAATTTTCAAATCGGGGATGAAAAAAAAAAAATTCGAATTTTTACAGGGGTTGCATTGGAATTGATGACTACCTCGAAGAGCAATACAAAAATCCCATTTTCTCGAAAACTATAAGTCGCAGCTCGGCTCCAAAAGCAGATTTGAATTCAGGAAAGGTGCGAGCTTAATTCTACATAAACAATTTTCAAATCGGGGATGAAAAAAAAAATTTTAAATTTTTACAGGGGTTGCATTGGAATTCCTGACTACCTCGAAGAGCGATACAAAAATCCCATTTTCTCGAAAACTATAAGTCGCAGCTCGGCTCCAAAAGCAGATTTGAATTCAGGAAAGGTGCGAGCTTAATTCTACATAAACAATTTTCAAATCGGGGATGAAAAAAAAAATTTCAAATTTTTACAGGGGTTGCATTGGAATTCCTGACTACCTCGAAGAGCAATACAACAATCCCATTTTCTCGAAAACTATAAGTCGCAGCTCGGCTCCAAAAGCAGATTTGAATTCAGGAAAGGTGCGAGCTTAATTCTACATAAACAATTTTCAAATCGGGGATGAAAAAAAAAATTTCAAATTTTTACAGGGGTTGCATTGGAATTCCTGACTACCTAGAAGAGCGATACAAAAATCCCATTTTCTCGAAAACTATAAGTCGCAGCTCGGCTCCAAAAGCAGATTTGAATTCAGGAAAGGTGCGAGCTTAATTCTACACAAACAATTTTCAAATCGGGGATGAAAAAAAAAATTTTAAATTTTTACAGGGGTTGCATTGGAATTCCTGACTACTTCGAAGAGCGATACAAAAATCTCATTTTCTCGAAAACTATAAGTCGCAGCTCGGCTCCAAAAGCAGATTTGAATTCAGGAAAGGTGCGAGCTTAATTCTACATAAACAATTTTCAAATCGGGGATGAAAAAAAAAATTTCAAATTTTTACAGGGGTTGCATTGGAATTCCTGACTACCTAGAAGAGCGATACAAAAATCCCATTTTCTCGAAAACTATAAGTCGCAGCTCGGCTCCAAAAGCAGATTTGAATTCAGGAAAGGTGCGAGCTTAATTCTACATAAACAATTTTCAAATCGGGGATGAAAAAAAAAAAATTCGAATTTTTACAGGGGTTGCATTGGAATTGATGACTACCTCGAAGAGCAATACAAAAATCCCATTTTCTCGAAAACTATAAGTCGCAGCTCGGCTCCAAAAGCAGATTTGAATTCAGGAAAGGTGCGAGCTTAATTCTACATAAACAATTTTCAAATCGGGGATGAAAAAAAAAATTTTAAATTTTTACAGGGGTTGCATTGGAATTCCTGACTACCTCGAAGACCGAAACAAAAATCCCATTTTCTCGAAAACTATAAGTCGCAGCTCGGCTCCAAAAGCAGATTTGAATTCAGGAAAGGTGCGAGCTTAATTCTACACAAACAATTTTCAAATCGGGGATGAAAAAAAAAAATTAAAATTTTTACAGGGGTTGCATTGGAATTCCTGACTACCTCGAAGAGCGATACAAAAATCCCATTTTCTCGAAAACTATAAGTCGCAGCTCGGCTCCAAAAGCAGATTTGAATTCAGGAAAGGTGCGAGCTTAATTCTACACAAACAATTTTCAAATCGGGGATGAAAAAAAAAATTTTTAATTTTTACAGGGGTTGCATTGGAATTCCTGACTACTTCGAAGAGCGATACAAAAATCTCATTTTCTCGAAAACTATAAGTCGCAGCTCGGCTCCAAAAGCAGATTTGAATTCAGGAAAGGTGCGAGCTTAATTCTACATAAACAATTTTCAAATCGGGGATGAAAAAAAAAATTTAAAATTTTTACAGGGGTTGCATTGGAATTCCTGACTACCTCGAAGAGCGATACAAAAATCCCATTTTCTCGAAAACTATAAGTCGCAGCTCGGCTCCAAAAGCAGATTTGAATTCAGGAAAGGTGCGAGCTTAATTCTACACAAACAATTTTCAAATCGGGGATGAAAAAAAAAATTTCAAATTTTTACAGGGGTTGCATTGGAATTCCTGACTACTTCGAAGAGCGATACAAAAATCTCATTTTCTCGAAAACTATAAGTCGCAGCTCGGCTCCAAAAGCAGATTTGAATTCAGGAAAGGTGCGAGCTTAATTCTACATAAACAATTTTCAAATCGGGGATGAAAAAAAAAAAATTCGAATTTTTACAGGGGTTGCATTGGAATTGATGACTACCTCGAAGAGCAATACAAAAATCCCATTTTCTCGAAAACTATAAGTCGCAGCTCGGCTCCAAAAGCAGATTTGAATTCAGGAAAGGTGCGAGCTTAATTCTACATAAACAATTTTCAAATCGGGGATGAAAAAAAAAATTTTAAATTTTTACAGGGGTTGCATTGGAATTCCTGACTACCTCGAAGACCGAAACAAAAATCCCATTTTCTCGAAAACTATAAGTCGCAGCTCGGCTCCAAAAGCAGATTTGAATTCAGGAAAGGTGCGAGCTTAATTCTACATAAACAATTTTCAAATCGGGGATGAAAAAAAAAATTTCGAATTTTTACAGGGGTTGCATTGGAATTCCTGACTACCTCGAAGAGCAATACAACAATCCCATTTTCTCGAAAACTATAAGTCGCAGCTCGGCTCCAAAAGCAGATTTGAATTCAGGAAAGGTGCGAGCTTAATTCTACATAAACAATTTTCAAATCGGGGATGAAAAAAAAAATTTCAAATTTTTACAGGGGTTGCATTGGAATTCCTGACTACCTCGAAGAGCGATACAAAAATCCCATTTTCTCGAAAACTATAAGTCGCAGCTCGGCTCCAAAAGCAGATTTGAATTCAGGAAAGGTGCGAGCTTAATTCTACATAAACAATTTTCAAATCGGGGATGAAAAAAAAAATTTCAAATTTTTACAGGGGTTGCATTGGAATTCCTGACTACCTCGAAGACCGAAACAAAAATCCCATTTTCTCGAAAACTATAAGTCGCAGCTCGGCTCCAAAAGCAGATTTGAATTCAGGAAAGGTGCGAGCTTAATTCTACATAAACAATTTTCAAATCGGGGATGAAAAAAAAAATTTAAAATTTTTACAGGGGTTGCATTGGAATTCCTGACTACCTCGAAGAGCGATACAAAAATCCCATTTTCTCGAAAACTATAAGTCGCAGCTCGGCTCCAAAAGCAGATTTGAATTCAGGAAAGGTGCGAGCTTAATTCTACACAAACAATTTTCAAATCGGGGATGAAAAAAAAAATTTTAAATTTTTACAGGGGTTGCATTGGAATTCCTGACTACTTCGAAGAGCGATACAAAAATCTCATTTTCTCGAAAACTATAAGTCGCAGCTCGGCTCCAAAAGCAGATTTGAATTCAGGAAAGGTGCGAGCTTAATTCCACATAAACAATTTTCAAATCGGGGATGAAAAAAAAATTTCAAATTTTTACAGGGGTTGCATTGGAATTCCTGACTACCTCGAAGAGCAATACAAAAATCCCATTTTCTCGAAAACTATAAGTCGCAGCTCGGCTCCAAAAGCAGATTTGAATTCAGGAAAGGTGCGAGCTTAATTCTGCATAAACAATTTTCAAATCGGGGATGAAAAAAAAAATTTCAAATTTTTACAGGGGTTGCATTGGAATTCCTGACTACCTAGAAGAGCGATACAAAAATCTCATTTTCTCGAAAACTATAAGTCGCAGCTCGGCTCCAAAAGCAGATTTGAATTCAGGAAAGGTGCGAGCTTAATTCTACATAAACAATTTTCAAATCGGGGATGAAAAAAAAAATTTCAAATTTTTACAGGGGTTGCATTGGAATTCCTGACTACCTCGAAGACCGAAACAAAAATCCCATTTTCTCGAAAACTATAAGTCGCAGCTCGGCTCCAAAAGCAGATTTGAATTCAGGAAAGGTGCGAGCTTAATTCTACATAAACAATTTTCAAATCGGGGATGAAAAAAAAAATTTAAAATTTTTACAGGGGTTGCATTGGAATTCCTGACTACCTCGAAGAGCGATACAAAAATCCCATTTTCTCGAAAACTATAAGTCGCAGCTCGGCTCCAAAAGCAGATTTGAATTCAGGAAAGGTGCGAGCTTAATTCTACACAAACAATTTTCAAATCGGGGATGAAAAAAAAAATTTCAAATTTTTACAGGGGTTGCATTGGAATTCCTGACTACCTCGAAGAGCGATACAAAAATCCCATTTTCTCGAAAACTATAAGTCGCAGCTCGGCTCCAAAAGCAGATTTGAATTCAGGAAAGGTGCGAGCTTAATTCTACATAAACAATTTTCAAATCGGGGATGAAAAAAAAAATTTCAAATTTTTACAGGGGTTGCACTGGAATTCCTGACTACTTCGAAGAGCAATACAAAAATCCCATTTTCTCGAAAACTATAAGCCGCAGCTCGGCTCCAAAAGCAGATTTGAATTCAGGAAAGGTGCGAGCTTAATTCTACATAAACAATTTTCAAATCGGGGATGAAAAAAAAAATTTCAAATTTTTACAGGGGTTGCATTGGTATTCCTGACTACCTCGAAGAGCAATACAAAAATCCCATTTTCTCGAAAACTATAAGTCGCAGCTCGGCTCCAAAAGCAGATTTGAATTCAGGAAAGGTGCGAGCTTAATTCTACATAAACAATTTTCAAATCGGGGATGAAAAAAAAAATTTTAAATTTTTACAGGGGTTGCATTGGAATTCCTGACTACCTCGAAGAGCGATACAAAAATCCCATTTTCTCGAAAACTATAAGTCGCAGCTCGGCTCCAAAAGCAGATTTGAATTCAGGAAAGGTGCGAGCTTAATTCTACACAAACAATTTTCAAATCGGGGATGAAAAAAAAAATTTCAAATTTTTACAGGGGTTGCATTGGAATTCCTGACTACTTCGAAGAGGGGATGAAAAAAAAAATTTCGAATTTTTACAGGGGTTGCATTGGAATTCCTGACTACCTCGAAGATCAATACAAAAATCCCATTTTCTCGAAAACTATAAGTCGCAGCTCGGCTCCAAAAACAGATTTGAATTCAGGAAAGGTGCGAGCTTAATTCTACATAAACAATTTTCAAATCGGGGATGAAAAAAAAAATTTCAAATTTTTACAGGGGTTGCATTGGAATTCCTGACTACCTAGAAGAGCGATACAAAAATCTCATTTTCTCGAAAACTATAAGTCGCAGCTCGGCTCCAAAAGCAGATTTGAATTCAGGAAAGGTGCGAGCTTAATTCTACATAAACAATTTTCAAATCGGGGATGAAAAAAAAAATTTCAAATTTTTACAGGGGTTGCATTGGAATTCCTGACTACCTCGAAGACCGAAACAAAAATCCCATTTTCTCGAAAACTATAAGTCGCAGCTCGGCTCCAAAAGCAGATTTGAATTCAGGAAAGGTGCGAGCTTAATTCTACATAAACAATTTTCAAATCGGGGATGAAAAAAAAAATTTAAAATTTTTACAGGGGTTGCATTGGAATTCCTGACTACCTCGAAGAGCGATACAAAAATCCCATTTTCTCGAAAACTATAAGTCGCAGCTCGGCTCCAAAAGCAGATTTGAATTCAGGAAAGGTGCGAGCTTAATTCTACACAAACAATTTTCAAATCGGGGATGAAAAAAAAAATTTCAAATTTTTACAGGGGTTGCATTGGAATTCCTGACTACCTCGAAGAGCGATACAAAAATCCCATTTTCTCGAAAACTATAAGTCGCAGCTCGGCTCCAAAAGCAGATTTGAATTCAGGAAAGGTGCGAGCTTAATTCTACACAAACAATTTTCAAATCGGGGATGAAAAAAAAATTTCAAATTTTTACAGGGGTTGCATTGGAATTCCTGACTACCTCGAAGAGCGATACAAAAATCCCATTTTCTCGAAAACTATAAGTCGCAGCTCGGCTCCAAAAGCAGATTTGAATTCAGGAAAGGTGCGAGCTTAATTCTACATAAACAATTTTCAAATCGGGGATGAAAAAAAAAATTTCAAATTTTTACAGGGGTTGCACTGGAATTCCTGACTACTTCGAAGAGCAATACAAAAATCCCATTTTCTCGAAAACTATAAGCCGCAGCTCGGCTCCAAAAGCAGATTTGAATTCAGGAAAGGTGCGAGCTTAATTCTACATAAACAATTTTCAAATCGGGGATGAAAAAAAAAATTTCAAATTTTTACAGGGGTTGCATTGGAATTCCTGACTACCTCGAAGAGCAATACAAAAATCCCATTTTCTCGAAAACTATAAGTCGCAGCTCGGCTCCAAAAGCAGATTTGAATTCAGGAAAGGTGCGAGCTTAATTCTACATAAACAATTTTCAAATCGGGGATGAAAAAAAAAAATTTAAATTTTTACAGGGGTTGCATTGGAATTCCTGACTACCTCGAAGAGCGATACAAAAATCCCATTTTCTCGAAAACTATAAGTCGCAGCTCGGCTCCAAAAGCAGATTTGAATTCAGGAAAGGTGCGAGCTTAATTCTACACAAACAATTTTCAAATCGGGGATGAAAAAAAAAATTTCAAATTTTTACAGGGGTTGCATTGGAATTCCTGACTACTTCGAAGAGGGGATGAAAAAAAAAATTTCGAATTTTTACAGGGGTTGCATTGGAATTCCTGACTACCTCGAAGACCGAAACAAAAATCCCATTTTCTCGAAAACTATAAGTCGCAGCTCGGCTCCAAAAGCAGATTTGAATTCAGGAAAGGTGCGAGCTTAATTCTACACAAACAATTTTCAAATCGGGGATGAAAAAAAAAATTTCAAATTTTTACAGGGGTTGCATTGGAATTCCTGACTACTTCGAAGAGCGATACAAAAATCTCATTTTCTCGAAAACTATAAGTCGCAGCTCGGCTCCAAAAGCAGATTTGAATTCAGGAAAGGTGCGAGCTTAATTCTACATAAACAATTTTCAAATCGGGGATGAAAAAAAAAATTTCGAATTTTTACAGGGGTTGCATTGGAATTCCTGACTACCTCGAAGAGCAATACAAAAATCCCATTTTCTCGAAAACTATAAGTCGCAGCTCGGCTCCAAAAGCAGATTTGAATTCAGGAAAGGTGCGAGCTTAATTCTACACAAACAATTTTCAAATCGGGGATGAAAAAAAAAATTTCAAATTTTTACAGGGGTTGCATTGGAATTCCTGACTACTTCGAAGAGGGGATGAAAAAAAAAATTTCGAATTTTTACAGGGGTTGCATTGGAATTCCTGACTACCTCGAAGACCGAAACAAAAATCCCATTTTCTCGAAAACTATAAGTCGCAGCTCGGCTCCAAAAGCAGATTTGAATTCAGGAAAGGTGCGAGCTTAATTCTACACAAACAATTTTCAAATCGGGGATGAAAAAAAAAATTTCAAATTTTTACAGGGGTTGCATTGGAATTCCTGACTACTTCGAAGAGCGATACAAAAATCTCATTTTCTCGAAAACTATAAGTCGCAGCTCGGCTCCAAAAGCAGATTTGAATTCAGGAATTTGCGAGCTTAATTCTACATAAACAATTTTCAAATCGGGGATGAAAAAAAAAATTTCGAATTTTTACAGGGGTTGCATTGGAATTACTGACTACCTCGAAGAGCAATACAAAAATCCCATTTTCTCGAAAACTATAAGTCGCAGCTCGGCTCCAAAAGCAGATTTGAATTCAGGAAAGGTGCGAGCTTAATTCTACATAAACAATTTTCAAATCGGGGATGAAAAAAAAAATTTAAAATTTTTACAGGGGTTGCATTGGAATTCCTGACTACCTCGAAGAGCGATACAAAAATCCCATTTTCTCGAAAACTATAAGTCGCAGCTCGGCTCCAAAAGCAGATTTGAATTCAGGAAAGGTGCGAGCTTAATTCTACATAAACAATTTTCAAATCGGGGATGAAAAAAAAAAATTTCAAATTTTTACAGGGGTTGCATTGGAATTCCTGACTACCTCGAAGACCGAAACAAAAATCCCATTTTCTCGAAAACTATAAGTCGCAGCTCGGCTCCAAAAGCAGATTTGAATTCAGGAAAGGTGCGAGCTTAATTCTACATAAACAATTTTCAAATCGGGGATGAAAAAAAATAATTTCAAATTTTTACAGGGGTTGCATTGGAATTCCTGACTACCTCGAAGAGCGATACAAAAATCCCATTTTCTCGAAAACTATAAGTCGCAGCTCGGCTCCAAAAGCAGATTTGAATTCAGGAAAGGTGCGAGCTTAATTCTACATAAACAATTTTCAAATCGGGGATGAAAAAAAAAATTTCAAATTTTTACAGGGGTTGCATTGGAATTCCTGACTACCTCGAAGAGCGATACAAAAATCCCATTTTCTCGAAAACTATAAGTCGCAGCTCGGCTCCAAAAGCAGATTTGAATTCAGGAAAGGTGCGAGCTTAATTCTACATAAACAATTTTCAAATCGGGGATGAAAAAAAAAATTTCAAATTTTTACAGGGGTTGCATTGGAATTCCTGACTACCTCGAAGAGCGATACAAAAATCCCATTTTCTCGAAAACTATAAGTCGCAGCTCGGCTCCAAAAGCAGATTTGAATTCAGGAAAGGTGCGAGCTTAATTCTACATAAACAGTTTTCAAATCGGGGATGAGAAAAAAAATTTCAAATTTTTACAGGGGTTGCATTGGAATTCCTGACTACCTCGAAGAGCGATACAAAAATCCCATTTTCTCGAAAACTATAAGTCGCAGCTCGGCTCCAAAAGCAGATTTGAATTCAAGAAAGGTGCGAGCTTAATTCTACATAAACAATTTTCAAATCGGGGATGAAAAAAAAAAATTTCAAATTTTTACAGGGGTTGCATTGGAATTCCTGACTACCTCGAAGACCGAAACAAAAATCCCATTTTCTCGAAAACTATAAGTCGCAGCTCGGCTCCAAAAGCAGATTTGAATTCAGGAAAGGTGCGAGCTTAATTCTACATAAACAATTTTCAAATCGGGGATGAAAAAAAAAATTTCAAATTTTTACAGGGGTTGCATTGGAATTCCTGACTACCTCGAAGACCGAAACAAAAATCCCATTTTCTCGAAAACTATAAGTCGCAGCTCGGCTCCAAAAGCAGATTTGAATTCAGGAAAGGTGCGAGCTTAATTCTACATAAACAATTTTCAAATCGGGGATGAAAAAAAAAATTTAAAATTTTTACAGGGGTTGCATTGGAATTCCTGACTACCTCGAAGAGCGATACAAAAATCCCATTTTCTCAAAAACTATAAGTCGCAGCTCGGCTCCAAAAGCAGATTTGAATTCAGGAAAGGTGCGAGCTTAATTCTACACAAACAATTTTCAAATCGGGGATGAAAAAAAAAATTTCAAATTTTTACAGGGGTTGCATTGGAATTCCTGACTACCTCGAAGAGCGATACAAAAATCCCATTTTCTCGAAAACTATAAGTCGCAGCTCGGCTCCAAAAGCAGATTTGAATTCAGGAAAGGTGCGAGCTTAATTCTACACAAACAATTTTCAAATCGGGGATGAAAAAAAAATTTCAAATTTTTACAGGGGTTGCATTGGAATTCCTGACTACCTCGAAGAGCGATACAAAAATCCCATTTTCTCGAAAACTATAAGTCGCAGCTCGGCTCCAAAAGCAGATTTGAATTCAGGAAAGGTGCGAGCTTAATTCTACATAAACAATTTTCAAATCGGGGATGAAAAAAAAAATTTCAAATTTTTACAGGGGTTGCACTGGAATTCCTGACTACTTCGAAGAGCAATACAAAAATCCCATTTTCTCGAAAACTATAAGCCGCAGCTCGGCTCCAAAAGCAGATTTGAATTCAGGAAAGGTGCGAGCTTAATTCTACATAAACAATTTTCAAATCGGGGATGAAAAAAAAAATTTCAAATTTTTACAGGGGTTGCATTGGAATTCCTGACTACCTCGAAGAGCAATACAAAAATCCCATTTTCTCGAAAACTATAAGTCGCAGCTCGGCTCCAAAAGCAGATTTGAATTCAGGAAAGGTGCGAGCTTAATTCTACATAAACAATTTTCAAATCGGGGATGAAAAAAAAAATTTTAAATTTTTACAGGGGTTGCATTGGAATTCCTGACTACCTCGAAGAGCGATACAAAAATCCCATTTTCTCGAAAACTATAAGTCGCAGCTCGGCTCCAAAAGCAGATTTGAATTCAGGAAAGGTGCGAGCTTAATTCTACACAAACAATTTTCAAATCGGGGATGAAAAAAAAAATTTCAAATTTTTACAGGGGTTGCATTGGAATTCCTGACTACTTCGAAGAGGGGATGAAAAAAAAAATTTCGAATTTTTACAGGGGTTGCATTGGAATTCCTGACTACCTCGAAGATCAATACAAAAATCCCATTTTCTCGAAAACTATAAGTCGCAGCTCGGCTCCAAAAACAGATTTGAATTCAGGAAAGGTGCGAGCTTAATTCTACATAAACAATTTTCAAATCGGGGATGAAAAAAAAAATTTCAAATTTTTACAGGGGTTGCATTGGAATTCCTGACTACCTAGAAGAGCGATACAAAAATCTCATTTTCTCGAAAACTATAAGTCGCAGCTCGGCTCCAAAAGCAGATTTGAATTCAGGAAAGGTGCGAGCTTAATTCTACATAAACAATTTTCAAATCGGGGATGAAAAAAAAAATTTCAAATTTTTACAGGGGTTGCATTGGAATTCCTGACTACCTCGAAGACCGAAACAAAAATCCCATTTTCTCGAAAACTATAAGTCGCAGCTCGGCTCCAAAAGCAGATTTGAATTCAGGAAAGGTGCGAGCTTAATTCTACATAAACAATTTTCAAATCGGGGATGAAAAAAAAAATTTAAAATTTTTACAGGGGTTGCATTGGAATTCCTGACTACCTCGAAGAGCGATACAAAAATCCCATTTTCTCGAAAACTATAAGTCGCAGCTCGGCTCCAAAAGCAGATTTGAATTCAGGAAAGGTGCGAGCTTAATTCTACACAAACAATTTTCAAATCGGGGATGAAAAAAAAAATTTCAAATTTTTACAGGGGTTGCATTGGAATTCCTGACTACCTCGAAGAGCGATACAAAAATCCCATTTTCTCGAAAACTATAAGTCGCAGCTCGGCTCCAAAAGCAGATTTGAATTCAGGAAAGGTGCGAGCTTAATTCTACACAAACAATTTTCAAATCGGGGATGAAAAAAAAATTTCAAATTTTTACAGGGGTTGCATTGGAATTCCTGACTACCTCGAAGAGCGATACAAAAATCCCATTTTCTCGAAAACTATAAGTCGCAGCTCGGCTCCAAAAGCAGATTTGAATTCAGGAAAGGTGCGAGCTTAATTCTACATAAACAATTTTCAAATCGGGGATGAAAAAAAAAATTTCAAATTTTTACAGGGGTTGCACTGGAATTCCTGACTACTTCGAAGAGCAATACAAAAATCCCATTTTCTCGAAAACTATAAGCCGCAGCTCGGCTCCAAAAGCAGATTTGAATTCAGGAAAGGTGCGAGCTTAATTCTACATAAACAATTTTCAAATCGGGGATGAAAAAAAAAATTTCAAATTTTTACAGGGGTTGCATTGGAATTCCTGACTACCTCGAAGAGCAATACAAAAATCCCATTTTCTCGAAAACTATAAGTCGCAGCTCGGCTCCAAAAGCAGATTTGAATTCAGGAAAGGTGCGAGCTTAATTCTACATAAACAATTTTCAAATCGGGGATGAAAAAAAAAATTTTAAATTTTTACAGGGGTTGCATTGGAATTCCTGACTACCTCGAAGAGCGATACAAAAATCTCATTTTCTCGAAAACTATAAGTCGCAGCTCGGCTCCAAAAGCAGATTTGAATTCAGGAAAGGTGCGAGCTTAATTCTACACAAACAATTTTCAAATCGGGGATGAAAAAAAAAATTTCAAATTTTTACAGGGGTTGCATTGGAATTCCTGACTACTTCGAAGAGGGGATGAAAAAAAAAATTTCGAATTTTTACAGGGGTTGCATTGGAATTCCTGACTACCTCAAAGACCGAAACAAAAATCCCATTTTCTCGAAAACTATAAGTCGCAGCTCGGCTCCAAAAGCAGATTTGAATTCAGGAAAGGTGCGAGCTTAATTCTACATAAACAATTTTCAAATCGGGGATGAAAAAAAAATTTAAAATTTTTACAGGGGTTGCATTGGAATTCCTGACTACCTCGAAGAGCGATACAAAAATCCCATTTTCTCGAAAACTATAAGTCGCAGCTCGGCTCCAAAAGCAGATTTGAATTCAGGAAAGGTGCGAGCTTAATTCTACACAAACAATTTTCAAATCGGGGATGAAAAAAAAAATTTCAAATTTTTACAGGGGTTGCATTGGAATTCCTGACTACTTCGAAGAGCGATACAAAAATCTCATTTTCTCGAAAACTATAAGTCGCAGCTCGGCTCCAAAAGCAGATTTGAATTCAGGAAAGGTGCGAGCTTAATTCTACATAAACAATTTTCAAATCGGGGATGAAAAAAAAAATTTCGAATTTTTACAGGGGTTGCATTGGAATTCCTGACTACCTCGAAGACCGAAACAAAAATCCCATTTTCTCGAAAACTATAAGTCGCAGCTCGGCTCCAAAAGCAGATTTGAATTCAGGAAAGGTGCGAGCTTAATTCTACATAAACAATTTTCAAATCGGGGATGAAAAAAAATAATTTCAAATTTTTACAGGGGTTGCATTGGAATTCCTGACTACCTCGAAGAGCGATACAAAAATCCCATTTTCTCGAAAACTATAAGTCGCAGCTCGGCTCCAAAAGCAGATTTGAATTCAGGAAAGGTGCGAGCTTAATTCTACATAAACAATTTTCAAATCGGGGATGAAAAAAAAAATTTCAAATTTTTACAGGGGTTGCATTGGAATTCCTGACTACCTCGAAGAGCGATACAAAAATCCCATTTTCTCGAAAACTATAAGTCGCAGCTCGGCTCCAAAAGCAGATTTGAATTCAGGAAAGGTGCGAGCTTAATTCTACATAAACAATTTTCAAATCGGGGATGAAAAAAAAAATTTCAAATTTTTACAGGGGTTGCATTGGAATTCCTGACTACCTCGAAGAGCGATACAAAAATCCCATTTTCTCGAAAACTATAAGTCGCAGCTCGGCTCCAAAAGCAGATTTGAATTCAGGAAAGGTGCGAGCTTAATTCTACATAAACAGTTTTCAAATCGGGGATGAGAAAAAAAATTTCAAATTTTTACAGGGGTTGCATTGGAATTCCTGACTACCTCGAAGAGCGATACAAAAATCCCATTTTCTCGAAAACTATAAGTCGCAGCTCGGCTCCAAAAGCAGATTTGAATTCAAGAAAGGTGCGAGCTTAATTCTACATAAACAATTTTCAAATCGGGGATGAAAAAAAAAAATTTCAAATTTTTACAGGGGTTGCATTGGAATTCCTGACTACCTCGAAGACCGAAACAAAAATCCCATTTTCTCGAAAACTATAAGTCGCAGCTCGGCTCCAAAAGCAGATTTGAATTCAGGAAAGGTGCGAGCTTAATTCTACATAAACAATTTTCAAATCGGGGATGAAAAAAAAAATTTCAAATTTTTACAGGGGTTGCATTGGAATTCCTGACTACCTCGAAGAGCGATACAAAAATCCCATTTTCTCGAAAACTATAAGTCGCAGCTCGGCTCCAAAAGCAGATTTGAATTCAGGAAAGGTGCGAGCTTAATTCTACACAAACAATTTTCAAATCGGGGATGAAAAAAAAAATTTCAAATTTCTACAGGGGTTGCATTGGAATTCCTGACTACTTCGAAGAGCGATACAAAAATCCCATTTTCTCGAAAACTATAAGTCGCAGCTCGGCTCCAAAAGCAGATTTGAATTCAGGAAAGGTGCGAGCTTAATTCTACATAAACAATTTTCAAATCGGGGATGAGAAAAAAAATTTCAAATTTTTACAGGGGTTGCATTGGAATTCCTGACTACCTCGAAGAGCGATACAAAAATCCCATTTTCTCGAAAACTATAAGTCGCAGCTCGGCTCCAAAAGCAGATTTGAATTCAGGAAAGGTGCGAGCTTAATTCTACACAAACAATTTTCAAATCGGGGATGAAAAAAAAAATTTCAAATTTTTACAGGGGTTGCATTGGAATTCCTGACTACTTCGAAGAGCGATACAAAAATCTCATTTTCTCGAAAACTATAAGTCGCAGCTCGGCTCCAAAAGCAGATTTGAATTCAGGAAAGGTGCGAGCTTAATTCTACATAAACAATTTTCAAATCGGGGATGAAAAAAAAAATTTCGAATTTTTACAGGGGTTGCATTGGAATTCCTGACTACCTCGAAGAGCAATACAAAAATCCCATTTTCTCGAAAACTATAAGTCGCAGCTCGGCTCCAAAAGCAGATTTGAATTCAGGAAAGGTGCGAGCTTAATTCTACATAAACAATTTTCAAATCGGGGATGAAAAAAAAAAATTCGAATTTTTACAGGGGTTGCATTGGAATTCCTGACTACTTCGAAGAGGGGATGAAAAAAAAAATTTCGAATTTTTACAGGGGTTGCATTGGAATTCCTGACTACCTCGAAGATCAATACAAAAATCCCATTTTCTCGAAAACTATAAGTCGCAGCTCGGCTCCAAAAGCAGATTTGAATTCAGGAAAGGTGCGAGCTTAATTCTACATAAACAATTTTCAAATCGGGGATGAAAAAAAAAATTTCAAATTTTTACAGGGGTTGCATTGGAATTCCTGACTACCTCGAAGAGCGATACAAAAATCCCATTTTCTCGAAAACTATAAGTCGCAGCTCGGCTCCAAAAGCAGATTTGAATTCAGGAAAGGTGCGAGCTTAATTCTACATAAACAATTTTCAAATCGGGGATGAAAAAAAAAATTTCAAATTTTTACAGGGGTTGCATTGGAATTCCTGACTACCTCGAAGAGCAATACAAAAACCCCATTTTCTCGAAAACTATAAGTCGCAGCTCGGCTCCAAAAGCAGATTTGAATTCAGGAAAGGTGCGAGCTTAATTCTACACAAACAATTTTCAAATCGGGGATGAAAAAAAAAATTTCAAATTTTTACAGGGGTTGCATTGGAATTCCTGACTACCTCGAAGAGCGATACAAAAATCCCATTTTCTCGAAAACTATAAGTCGCAGCTCGGCTCCAAAAGCAGATTTGAATTCAGGAAAGGTGCGAGCTTAATTCTACACAAACAATTTTCAAATCGGGGATGAAAAAAAAAATTTCAAATTTTTACAGGGGTTGCATTGGAATTCCTGACTACTTCGAAGAGCGATACAAAAATCTCATTTTCTCGAAAACTATAAGTCGCAGCTCGGCTCCAAAAGCAGATTTGAATTCAGGAAAGGTGCGAGCTTAATTCTACATAAACAATTTTCAAATCGGGGATGAAAAAAAAAATTTTAAATTTTTACAGGGGTTGCATTGGAATTCCTGACTACCTCGAAGAGCGATACAAAAATCCCATTTTCTCGAAAACTATAAGTCGCAGCTCGGCTCCAAAAGCAGATTTGAATTCAGGAAAGGTGCGAGCTTAATTCTACATAAACAATTTTCAAACCGGGGATGAAAAAAAAAATTTCAAATTTTTGCAGGGGTTGCATTGGAATTCCTGACTACTTCGAAGAGGGGATGAAAAAAAAAATTTCGAATTTTTACAGGGGTTGCATTGGAATTCCTGACTACCTCGAAGATCAATACAAAAATCCCATTTTCTCGAAAACTATAAGTCGCAGCTCGGCTCCAAAAGCAGATTTGAATTCAGGAAAGGTGCGAGCTTAATTCTACATAAACAATTTTCAAATCGGGGATGAAAAAAAAAATTTCAAATTTTTACAGGGGTTGCATTGGAATTCCTGACTACCTCGAAGAGCGATACAAAAATCCCATTTTCTCGAAAACTATAAGTCGCAGCTCGGCTCCAAAAGCAGATTTGAATTCAGGAAAGGTGCGAGCTTAATTCTACATAAACAATTTTCAAATCGGGGATGAAAAAAAAAATTTCAAATTTTTACAGGGGTTGCATTGGAATTCCTGACTACCTCGAAGAGCAATACAAAAACCCCATTTTCTCGAAAACTATAAGTCGCAGCTCGGCTCCAAAAGCAGATTTGAATTCAGGAAAGGTGCGAGCTTAATTCTACACAAACAATTTTCAAATCGGGGATGAAAAAAAAAATTTCAAATTTTTACAGGGGTTGCATTGGAATTCCTGACTACCTCGAAGAGCGATACAAAAATCCCATTTTCTCGAAAACTATAAGTCGCAGCTCGGCTCCAAAAGCAGATTTGAATTCAGGAAAGGTGCGAGCTTAATTCTACACAAACAATTTTCAAATCGGGGATGAAAAAAAAAATTTCAAATTTTTACAGGGGTTGCATTGGAATTCCTGACTACTTCGAAGAGCGATACAAAAATCTCATTTTCTCGAAAACTATAAGTCGCAGCTCGGCTCCAAAAGCAGATTTGAATTCAGGAAAGGTGCGAGCTTAATTCTACATAAACAATTTTCAAACCGGGGATGAAAAAAAAAATTTCAAATTTTTGCAGGGGTTGCATTGGAATTCCTGACTACCTCGAAGACCGAAACAAAAATCCCATTTTCTCGAAAACTATAAGTCGCAGCTCGGCTCCAAAAGCAGATTTGAATTCAGGAAAGGTGCGAGCTTAATTCTACATAAACAATTTTCAAATCGGGGATGAAAAAAAAAATTTTAAATTTTTACAGGGGTTGCATTGGAATTCCTGACTACCTCGAAGAGCGATACAAAAATCCCATTTTCTCGAAAACTATAAGTCGCAGCTCGGCTCCAAAAGCAGATTTGAATTCAGGAAAGGTGCGAGCTTAATTCTACATAAACAATTTTCAAATCGGGGATGAAAAAAAAAATTTCAAATTTTTACAGGGGTTGCATTGGAATTCCTGACTACTTCGAAGAGGGGTTGAAAAAAAAAATTTCGAATTTTTACAGGGGTTGCATTGGAATTCCTGACTACCTCGAAGATCAATACAAAAATCCCATTTTCTCGAAAACTATAAGTCGCAGCTCGGCTCCAAAAGCAGATTTGAATTCAGGAAAGGTGCGAGCTTAATTCTACATAAACAATTTTCAAATCGGGGATGAAAAAAAAAATTTCAAATTTTTACAGGGGTTGCATTGGAATTCCTGACTACCTCGAAGAGCGATACAAAAATCCCATTTTCTCGAAAACTATAAGTCGCAGCTCGGCTCCAAAAGCAGATTTGAATTCAGGAAAGGTGCGAGCTTAATTCTACATAAACAATTTTCAAATCGGGGATGAGAAAAAAAATTTCAAATTTTTACAGGGGTTGCATTGGAATTCCTGACTACCTCTAAGAGCAATACAAAAACCCCATTTTCTCGAAAACTATAAGTCGCAGCTCGGCTCCAAAAGCAGATTTGAATTCAGGAAAGGTGCGAGCTTAATTCTACATAAACAATTTTCAAATCGGGGATGAAAAAAAAAATTTCAAATTTTTACAGGGGTTGCATTGGAATTCCTGACTACCTCGAAGAGCAATACAAAAACCCCATTTTCTCGAAAACTATAAGTCGCAGCTCGGCTCCAAAAGCAGATTTGAATTCAGGAAAGGTGCGAGCTTAATTCTACACAAACAATTTTCAAATCGGGGATGAAAAAAAAAATTTCAAATTTTTACAGGGGTTGCATTGGAATTCCTGACTACCTCGAAGAGCGATACAAAAATCCCATTTTCTCGAAAACTATAAGTCGCAGCTCGGCTCCAAAAGCAGATTTGAATTCAGGAAAGGTGCGAGCTTAATTCTACACAAACAATTTTCAAATCGGGGATGAAAAAAAAAATTTCAAATTTTTACAGGGGTTGCATTGGAATTCCTGACTACTTCGAAGAGCGATACAAAAATCTCATTTTCTCGAAAACTATAAGTCGCAGCTCGGCTCCAAAAGCAGATTTGAATTCAGGAAAGGTGCGAGCTTAATTCTACATAAACAATTTTCAAATCGGGGATGAAAAAAAAAATTTCAAATTTTTGCAGGGGTTGCATTGGAATTCCTGACTACCTCGAAGACCGAAACAAAAATCCCATTTTCTCGAAAACTATAAGTCGCAGCTCGGCTCCAAAAGCAGATTTGAATTCAGGAAAGGTGCGAGCTTAATTCTACATAAACAATTTTCAAATCGGGGATGAAAAAAAAAATTTTAAATTTTTACAGGGGTTGCATTGGAATTCCTGACTACCTCGAAGAGCGATACAAAAATCCCATTTTCTCGAAAACTATAAGTCGCAGCTCGGCTCCAAAAGCAGATTTGAATTCAGGAAAGGTGCGAGCTTAATTCTACATAAACAATTTTCAAATCGGGGATGAAAAAAAAAATTTCAAATTTTTACAGGGGTTGCATTGGAATTCCTGACTACCTCGAAGAGCAATACAAAAACCCCATTTTCTCGAAAACTATAAGTCGCAGCTCGGCTCCAAAAGCAGATTTGAATTCAGGAAAGGTGCGAGCTTAATTCTACACAAACAATTTTCAAATCGGGGATGAAAAAAAAAATTTCAAATGTTTACAGGGGTTGCATTGGAATTCCTGACTACCTCGAAGAGCGATACAAAAATCCCATTTTCTCGAAAACTATAAGTCGCAGCTCGGCTCCAAAAGCAGATTTGAATTCAGGAAAGGTGCGAGCTTAATTCTACACAAACAATTTTCAAATCGGGGATGAAAAAAAAAATTTCAAATTTTTACAGGGGTTGCATTGGAATTCCTGACTACTTCGAAGAGCGATACAAAAATCTCATTTTCTCGAAAACTATAAGTCGCAGCTCGGCTCCAAAAGCAGATTTGAATTCAGGAAAGGTGCGAGCTTAATTCTACATAAACAATTTTCAAATCGGGGATGAAAAAAAAAATTTCGAATTTTTACAGGGGTTGCATTGGAATTCCTGACTACCTCGAAGAGCAATACAAAAATCCCATTTTCTCGAAAACTATAAGTCGCAGCTCGGCTCCAAAAGCAGATTCGAATTCAGGAAAGGTGCGAGCTTAATTCTACATAAACAATTTTCAAATCGGGGATGAAAAAAAAAATTTTAAATTTTTACAGGGGTTGCATTGGAATTCCTGACTACCTCGAAGAGCGATACAAAAATCCCATTTTCTCGAAAACTATAAGTCGCAGCTCGGCTCCAAAAGCAGATTTGAATTCAGGAAAGGTGCGAGCTTAATTCTACATAAACAATTTTCAAATCGGGGATGAAAAAAAAAATTTCAAATTTTTACAGGGGTTGCATTGGAATTCCTGACTACCTCGAAGACCGAAACAAAAATCCCATTTTCTCGAAAACTATAAGTCGCAGCTCGGCTCCAAAAGCAGATTTGAATTCAGGAAAGGTGCGAGCTTAATTCTACATAAACAATTTTCAAATCGGGGATGAAAAAAAAAATTTCAAATTTTTACAGGGGTTGCATTGGAATTCCTGACTACTAGCGATACAAAAATCCCATTTTCTCGAAAACTATAAGTCGCAGCTCGGCTCCAAAAGCAGATTTGAATTCAGGAAAGGTGCGAGCTTAATTCTACACAAACAATTTTCAAATCGGGGATGAAAAAAAAAATTTCAAATTTTTACAGGGGTTGCATTGGAATTCCTGACTACTTCGAAGAGCGATACAAAAATCTAATTTTCTCGAAAACTATAAGTCGCAGCTCGGCTCCAAAAGCAGATTTGAATTCAGGAAAGGTGCGAGCTTAATTCTACATAAACAATTTTCAAATCGGGGATGAAAAAAAAAATTTAAAATTTTTACGGGGGTTGCATTGGAATTCCTGACTTCCTCGAAGACCGAAACAAAAATCCCATTTTCTCGAAAACTATAAGTCGCAGCTCGGCTCCAAAAGCAGATTTGAATTCAGGAAAGGTGCGAGCTTAATTCTACATAAACAATTTTCAAATCGGGGATGAAAAAAAAAATTTCAAATTTTTACAGGGGTTGCATTGGAATTCCTGACTACCTCGAAGAGCGATTCAAAAATCCCATTTTCTCGAAAACTATAAGTCGCAGCTCGGCTCCAAAAGCAGATTTGAATTCAGGAAAGGTGCGAGCTTAATTCTACACAAACAATTTTCAAATCGGGGATGAAAAAAAAAATTTTAAATTTTTACAGGGGTTGCATTGGAATTCCTGACTACTTCGAAGAGCGATACAAAAATCTCATTTTCTCGAAAACTATAAGCCGCAGCTCGGCTCCAAAAGCAGATTTGAATTCAGGAAAGGTGCGAGCTTAATTCTACATAAACAATTTTCAAATCGGGGATGAAAAAAAAAATTTCAAATTTTTACAGGGGTTGCATTGGAATTCCTGACTACCTAGAAGAGCGATACAAAAATCTCATTTTCTCGAAAACTATAAGTCGCAGCTCGGCTCCAAAAGCAGATTTGAATTCAGGAAAGGTGCGAGCTTAATTCTACATAAACAATTTTCAAATCGGGGATGAAAAAAAAAATTTCGAATTTTTACAGGGGTTGCATTGGAATTCCTGACTACCTCGAAGAGCAATACAAAAATCCCATTTTCTCGAAAACTATAAGTCGCAGCTCGGCTCCAAAAGCAGATTTGAATTCAGGAAAGGTGCGAGCTTAATTCTACATAAACAATTTTCAAATCGGGGATGAAAAAAAAAATTTCAAATTTTTACAGGGGTTGCATTGGAATTCCTGACTACCTAGAAGAGCGATACAAAAATCCCATTTTCTCGAAAACTATAAGTCGCAGCTCGGCTCCAAAAGCAGATTTGAATTCAGGAAAGGTGCGAGCTTAATTCTACATAAACAATTTTCAAATCGGGGATGAAAAAAAAAATTTCAAATTTTTACAGGGGTTGCATTGGAATTCCTGACTACCTCGAAGACCGAAACAAAAATCCCATTTTCTCGAAAACTATAAGTCGCAGCTCGGCTCCCAAAGCAGATTTGAATTCAGGAAAGGTGCGAGCTTAATTCTATATAAACAATTTTCAAATCGGGGATGAAAAAAAAAATTTCAAATTTTTACAGGGGTTGCATTGGAATTCCTGACTACCTCGAAGAGCGATACAAAAATCCCATTTTCTCGAAAACTATAAGTCGCAGCTCGGCTCCAAAAGCAGATTTGAATTCAGGAAAGGTGCGAGCTTAATTCTACACAAACAATTTTCAAATCGGGGATGAAAAAAAAAATTTCAAATTTTTACAGGGGTTGCATTGGAATTCCTGACTACTTCGAAGAGGGGATGAAAAAAAAAATTTCGAATTTTTACAGGGGTTGCATTGGAATTCCTGACTACCTCGAAGACCGAAACAAAAATCCCATTTTCTCGAAAACTATAAGTCGCAGCTCGGCTCCAAAAGCAGATTTGAATTCAGGAAAGGTGCGAGCTTAATTCTACATAAACAATTTTCAAATCGGGGATGAAAAAAAAATTTAAAATTTTTACAGGGGTTGCATTGGAATTCCTGACTACCTCGAAGAGCGATACAAAAATCCCATTTTCTCGAAAACTATAAGTCGCAGCTCGGCTCCAAAAGCAGATTTGAATTCAGGAAAGGTGCGAGCTTAATTCTACACAAACAATTTTTAAATCGGGGATGAAAAAAAAAATTTCAAATTTTTACAGGGGTTGCATTGGAATTCCTGACTACTTCGAAGAGCGATACAAAAATCTCATTTTCTCGAAAACTATAAGTCGCAGCTCGGCTCCAAAAGCAGATTTGAATTCAGGAAAGGTGCGAGCTTAATTCTACATAAACAATTTTCAAATCGGGGATGAAAAAAAAAATTTCGAATTTTTACAGGGGTTGCATTGGAATTCCTGACTACCTCGAAGACCGAAACAAAAATCCCATTTTCTCGAAAACTATAAGTCGCAGCTCGGCTCCAAAAGCAGATTTGAATTCAGGAAAGGTGCGAGCTTAATTCTACATAAACAATTTTCAAATCGGGGATGAAAAAAAATAATTTCAAATTTTTACAGGGGTTGCATTGGAATTCCTGACTACCTCGAAGAGCGATACAAAAATCCCATTTTCTCGAAAACAATAAGTCGCAGCTCGGCTCCAAAAGCAGATTTGAATTCAGGAAAGGTGCGAGCTTAATTCTACATAAACAATTTTCAAATCGGGGATGAAAAAAAAAAATTTCAAATTTTTACAGGGGTTGCATTGGAATTCCTGACTACCTCGAAGAGCGATACAAAAATCCCATTTTCTCGAAAACTATAAGTCGCAGCTCGGCTCCAAAAGCAGATTTGAATTCAGGAAAGGTGCGAGCTTAATTCTACATAAACAGTTTTCAAATCGGGGATGAGAAAAAAAATTTCAAATTTTTACAGGGGTTGCATTGGAATTCCTGACTACCTCGAAGAGCGATACAAAAATCCCATTTTCTCGAAAACTATAAGTCGCAGCTCGGCTCCAAAAGCAGATTTGAATTCAAGAAAGGTGCGAGCTTAATTCTACATAAACAATTTTCAAATCGGGGATGAAAAAAAAAAATTTCAAATTTTTACAGGGGTTGCATTGGAATTCCTGACTACCTCGAAGACCGAAACAAAAATCCCATTTTCTCGAAAACTATAAGTCGCAGCTCGGCTCCAAAAGCAGATTTGAATTCAGGAAAGGTGCGAGCTTAATTCTACATAAACAATTTTCAAATCGGGGATGAAAAAAAAAATTTCAAATTTTTACAGGGGTTGCATTGGAATTCCTGACTACCTCGAAGAGCGATACAAAAATCCCATTTTCTCGAAAACTATAAGTCGCAGCTCGGCTCCAAAAGCAGATTTGAATTCAGGAAAGGTGCGAGCTTAATTCTACACAAACAATTTTCAAATCGGGGATGAAAAAAAAAATTTCAAATTTCTACAGGGGTTGCATTGGAATTCCTGACTACTTCGAAGAGCGATACAAAAATCCCATTTTCTCGAAAACTATAAGTCGCAGCTCGGCTCCAAAAGCAGATTTGAATTCAGGAAAGGTGCGAGCTTAATTCTACATAAACAATTTTCAAATCGGGGATGAAAAAAAAAATTTCAAATTTTTACAGGGGTTGCATTGGAATTCCTGACTACCTCGAAGAGCGGTACAAAAATCCCATTTTCTCGAAAACTATAAGTCGCAGCTCGGCTCCAAAAGCAGATTTGAATTCAGGAAAGGTGCGAGCTTAATTCTACACAAACAATTTTCAAATCGGGGATGAAAAAAAAAATTTCAAATTTTTACAGGGGTTGCATTGGAATTCCTGACTACTTCGAAGAGCGATACAAAAATCTCATTTTCTCGAAAACTATAAGTCGCAGCTCGGCTCCAAAAGCAGATTTGAATTCAGGAAAGGTGCGAGCTTAATTCTACATAAACAATTTTCAAATCGGGGATGAAAAAAAAAATTTCGAATTTTTACAGGGGTTGCATTGGAATTCCTGACTACCTCGAAGAGCAATACAAAAATCCCATTTTCTCGAAAACTATAAGTCGCAGCTCGGCTCCAAAAGCAGATTTGAATTCAGGAAAGGTGCGAGCTTAATTCTACATAAACAATTTTCAAATCGGGGATGAAAAAAAAAATTTCAAATTTTTACAGGGGTTGCATTGGAATTCCTGACTACCTCGAAGAGCGATACAAAAATCCCATTTTCTCGAAAACTATAAGTCGCAGCTCGGCTCCAAAAGCAGATTTGAATTCAGGAAAGGTGCGAGCTTAATTCTACACAAACAATTTTCAAATCGGGGATGAAAAAAAAAATTTCAAATTTTTACAGGGGTTGCATTGGAATTCCTGACTACTTCGAAGAGGGGATGAAAAAAAAAATTTCGAATTTTTACAGGGGTTGCATTGGAATTCCTGACTACCTCGAAGACCGAAACAAAAATCCCATTTTCTCGAAAACTATAAGTCGCAGCTCGGCTCCAAAAGCAGATTTGAATTCAGGAAAGGTGCGAGCTTAATTCTACATAAACAATTTTCAAATCGGGGATGAAAAAAAAATTTAAAATTTTTACAGGGGTTGCATTGGAATTCCTGACTACCTCGAAGAGCGATACAAAAATCCCATTTTCTCGAAAACTATAAGTCGCAGCTCGGCTCCAAAAGCAGATTTGAATTCAGGAAAGGTGCGAGCTTAATTCTACACAAACAATTTTCAAATCGGGGATGAAAAAAAAAATTTCAAATTTTTACAGGGGTTGCATTGGAATTCCTGACTACTTCGAAGAGCGATACAAAAATCTCATTTTCTCGAAAACTATAAGTCGCAGCTCGGCTCCAAAAGCAGATTTGAATTCAGGAAAGGTGCGAGCTTAATTCTACATAAACAATTTTCAAATCGGGGATGAAAAAAAAAATTTCGAATTTTTACAGGGGTTGCATTGGAATTCCTGACTACCTCGAAGACCGAAACAAAAATCCCATTTTCTCGAAAACTATAAGTCGCAGCTCGGCTCCAAAAGCAGATTTGAATTCAGGAAAGGTGCGAGCTTAATTCTACATAAACAATTTTCAAATCGGGGATGAAAAAAAATAATTTCAAATTTTTACAGGGGTTGCATTGGAATTCCTGACTACCTCGAAGAGCGATACAAAAATCCCATTTTCTCGAAAACTATAAGTCGCAGCTCGGCTCCAAAAGCAGATTTGAATTCAGGAAAGGTGCGAGCTTAATTCTACATAAACAATTTTCAAATCGGGGATGAAAAAAAAAATTTCAAATTTTTACAGGGGTTGCATTGGAATTCCTGACTACCTCGAAGAGCGATACAAAAATCCCATTTTCTCGAAAACTATAAGTCGCAGCTCGGCTCCAAAAGCAGATTTGAATTCAGGAAAGGTGCGAGCTTAATTCTACATAAACAGTTTTCAAATCGGGGATGAGAAAAAAAATTTCAAATTTTTACAGGGGTTGCATTGGAATTCCTGACTACCTCGAAGAGCGATACAAAAATCCCATTTTCTCGAAAACTATAAGTCGCAGCTCGGCTCCAAAAGCAGATTTGAATTCAAGAAAGGTGCGAGCTTAATTCTACATAAACAATTTTCAAATCGGGGATGAAAAAAAAAAATTTCAAATTTTTACAGGGGTTGCATTGGAATTCCTGACTACCTCGAAGACCGAAACAAAAATCCCATTTTCTCGAAAACTATAAGTCGCAGCTCGGCTCCAAAAGCAGATTTGAATTCAGGAAAGGTGCGAGCTTAATTCTACATAAACAATTTTCAAATCGGGGATGAAAAAAAAAATTTCAAATTTTTACAGGGGTTGCATTGGAATTCCTGACTACCTCGAAGAGCGATACAAAAATCCCATTTTCTCGAAAACTATAAGTCGCAGCTCGGCTCCAAAAGCAGATTTGAATTCAGGAAAGGTGCGAGCTTAATTCTACACAAACAATTTTCAAATCGGGGATGAAAAAAAAAATTTCAAATTTCTACAGGGGTTGCATTGGAATTCCTGACTACTTCGAAGAGCGATACAAAAATCCCATTTTCTCGAAAACTATAAGTCGCAGCTCGGCTCCAAAAGCAGATTTGAATTCAGGAAAGGTGCGAGCTTAATTCTACATAAACAATTTTCAAATCGGGGATGAAAAAAAAAATTTCAAATTTTTACAGGGGTTGCATTGGAATTCCTGACTACCTCGAAGAGCGATACAAAAATCCCATTTTCTCGAAAACTATAAGTCGCAGCTCGGCTCCAAAAGCAGATTTGAATTCAGGAAAGGTGCGAGCTTAATTCTACACAAACAATTTTCAAATCGGGGATGAAAAAAAAAATTTCAAATTTTTACAGGGGTTGCATTGGAATTCCTGACTACTTCGAAGAGGAGATGAAAAAAAAAATTTCGAATTTTTACAGGGGTTGCATTGGAATTCCTGACTACCTCGAAGACCGAAACAAAAATCCCATTTTCTCGAAAACTATAAGTCGCAGCTCGGCTCCAAAAGCAGATTTGAATTCAGGAAAGGTGCGAGCTTAATTCTACATAAACAATTTTCAAATCGGGGATGAAAAAAAAATTTAAAATTTTTACAGGGGTTGCATTGGAATTCCTGACTACCTCGAAGAGCGATACAAAAATCCCATTTTCTCGAAAACTATAAGTCGCAGCTCGGCTCCAAAAGCAGATTTGAATTCAGGAAAGGTGCGAGCTTAATTCTACACAAACAATTTTCAAATCGGGGATGAAAAAAAAAATTTCAAATTTTTACAGGGGTTGCATTGGAATTCCTGACTACTTCGAAGAGCGATACAAAAATCCCATTTTCTCGAAAACTATAAGTCGCAGCTCGGCTCCAAAAGCAGATTTGAATTCAGGAAAGGTGCGAGCTTAATTCTACACAAACAATTTTCAAATCGGGGATGAAAAAAAAAATTTCAAATTTTTACAGGGGTTGCATTGGAATTCCTGACTACTTCGAAGAGCGATACAAAAATCTCATTTTCTCGAAAACTATAAGTCGCAGCTCGGCTCCAAAAGCAGATTTGAATTCAGGAAAGGTGCGAGCTTAATTCTACATAAACAATTTTCAAATCGGGGATGAAAAAAAAAATTTCGAATTTTTACAGGGGTTGCATTGGAATTCCTGACTACCTCGAAGACCGAAACAAAAATCCCATTTTCTCGAAAACTATAAGTCGCAGCTCGGCTCCAAAAGCAGATTTGAATTCAGGAAAGGTGCGAGCTTAATTCTACATAAACAATTTTCAAATCGGGGATGAAAAAAAATAATTTCAAATTTTTACAGGGGTTGCATTGGAATTCCTGACTACCTCGAAGAGCGATACAAAAATCCCATTTTCTCGAAAACTATAAGTCGCAGCTCGGCTCCAAAAGCAGATTTGAATTCAGGAAAGGTGCGAGCTTAATTCTACATAAACAATTTTCAAATCGGGGATGAAAAAAAAAATTTCAAATTTTTACAGGGGTTGCATTGGAATTCCTGACTACCTCGAAGAGCGATACAAAAATCCCATTTTCTCGAAAACTATAAGTCGCAGCTCGGCTCCAAAAGCAGATTTGAATTCAGGAAAGGTGCGAGCTTAATTCTACATAAACAGTTTTCAAATCGGGGATGAGAAAAAAAATTTCAAATTTTTACAGGGGTTGCATTGGAATTCCTGACTACCTCGAAGAGCAATACAAAAATCCCATTTTCTCGAAAACTATAAGTCGCAGCTCGGCTCCAAAAGCAGATTTGAATTCAAGAAAGGTGCGAGCTTAATTCTACATAAACAATTTTCAAATCGGGGATGAAAAAAAAAAATTTCAAATTTTTACAGGGGTTGCATTGGAATTCCTGACTACCTCGAAGACCGAAACAAAAATCCCATTTTCTCGAAAACTATAAGTCGCAGCTCGGCTCCAAAAGCAGATTTGAATTCAGGAAAGGTGCGAGCTTAATTCTACATAAACAATTTTCAAATCGGGGATGAAAAAAAAAATTTCAAATTTTTACAGGGGTTGCATTGGAATTCCTGACTACCTCGAAGAGCGATACAAAAATCCCATTTTCTCGAAAACTATAAGTCGCAGCTCGGCTCCAAAAGCAGATTTGAATTCAGGAAAGGTGCGAGCTTAATTCTACACAAACAATTTTCAAATCGGGGATGAAAAAAAAAATTTCAAATTTCTACAGGGGTTGCATTGGAATTCCTGACTACTTCGAAGAGCGATACAAAAATCCCATTTTCTCGAAAACTATAAGTCGCAGCTCGGCTCCAAAAGCAGATTTGAATTCAGGAAAGGTGCGAGCTTAATTCTACATAAACAATTTTCAAATCGGGGATGAAAAAAAAAATTTCAAATTTTTACAGGGGTTGCATTGGAATTCCTGACTACCTCGAAGAGCGATACAAAAATCCCATTTTCTCGAAAACTATAAGTCGCAGCTCGGCTCCAAAAGCAGATTTGAATTCAGGAAAGGTGCGAGCTTAATTCTACACAAACAATTTTCAAATCGGGGATGAAAAAAAAAAATTCAAATTTTTACAGGGGTTGCATTGGAATTCCTGACTACTTCGAAGAGGGGATGAAAAAAAAAATTTCGAATTTTTACAGGGGTTGCATTGGAATTCCTGACTACCTCGAAGACCGAAACAAAAATCCCATTTTCTCGAAAACTATAAGTCGCAGCTCGGCTCCAAAAGCAGATTTGAATTCAGGAAAGGTGCGAGCTTAATTCTACATAAACAATTTTCAAATCGGGGATGAAAAAAAAATTTAAAATTTTTACAGGGGTTGCATTGGAATTCCTGACTACCTCGAAGAGCGATACAAAAATCCCATTTTCTCGAAAACTATAAGTCGCAGCTCGGCTCCAAAAGCAGATTTGAATTCAGGAAAGGTGCGAGCTTAATTCTACACAAACAATTTTCAAATCGGGGATGAAAAAAAAAATTTCAAATTTTTACAGGGGTTGCATTGGAATTCCTGACTACTTCGAAGAGCGATACAAAAATCTCATTTTCTCGAAAACTATAAGTCGCAGCTCGGCTCCAAAAGCAGATTTGAATTCAGGAAAGGTGCGAGCTTAATTCTACATAAACAATTTTCAAATCGGGGATGAAAAAAAAAATTTCGAATTTTTACAGGGGTTGCATTGGAATTCCTGACTACCTCGAAGACCGAAACAAAAATCCCATTTTCTCGAAAACTATAAGTCGCAGCTCGGCTCCAAAAGCAGATTTGAATTCAGGAAAGGTGCGAGCTTAATTCTACATAAACAATTTTCAAATCGGGGATGAAAAAAAATAATTTCAAATTTTTACAGGGGTTGCATTGGAATTCCTGACTACCTCGAAGAGCGATACAAAAATCCCATTTTCTCGAAAACTATAAGTCGCAGCTCGGCTCCAAAAGCAGATTTGAATTCAGGAAAGGTGCGAGCTTAATTCTACATAAACAATTTTCAAATCGGGGATGAAAAAAAAAATTTCAAATTTTTACAGGGGTTGCATTGGAATTCCTGACTACCTCGAAGAGCGATACAAAAATCCCATTTTCTCGAAAACTATAAGTCGCAGCTCGGCTCCAAAAGCAGATTTGAATTCAGGAAAGGTGCGAGCTTAATTCTACATAAACAGTTTTCAAATCGGGGATGAGAAAAAAAATTTCAAATTTTTACAGGGGTTGCATTGGAATTCCTGACTACCTCGAAGAGCGATACAAAAATCCCATTTTCTCGAAAACTATAAGTCGCAGCTCGGCTCCAAAAGCAGATTTGAATTCAAGAAAGGTGCGAGCTTAATTCTACATAAACAATTTTCAAATCGGGGATGAAAAAAAAAAATTTCAAATTTTTACAGGGGTTGCATTGGAATTCCTGACTACCTCGAAGACCGAAACAAAAATCCCATTTTCTCGAAAACTATAAGTCGCAGCTCGGCTCCAAAAGCAGATTTGAATTCAGGAAAGGTGCGAGCTTAATTCTACATAAACAATTTTCAAATCGGGGATGAAAAAAAAAATTTCAAATTTTTACAGGGGTTGCATTGGAATTCCTGACTACCTCGAAGAGCGATACAAAAATCCCATTTTCTCGAAAACTATAAGTCGCAGCTCGGCTCCAAAAGCAGATTTGAATTCAGGAAAGGTGCGAGCTTAATTCTACACAAACAATTTTCAAATCGGGGATGAAAAAAAAAATTTCAAATTTCTACAGGGGTTGCATTGGAATTCCTGACTACTTCGAAGAGCGATACAAAAATCCCATTTTCTCGAAAACTATAAGTCGCAGCTCGGCTCCAAAAGCAGATTTGAATTCAGGAAAGGTGCGAGCTTAATTCTACATAAACAATTTTCAAATCGGGGATGAAAAAAAAAATTTCAAATTTTTACAGGGGTTGCATTGGAATTCCTGACTACCTCGAAGAGCGATACAAAAATCCCATTTTCTCGAAAACTATAAGTCGCAGCTCGGCTCCAAAAGCAGATTTGAATTCAGGAAAGGTGCGAGCTTAATTCTACACAAACAATTTTCAAATCGGGGATGAAAAAAAAAATTTCAAATTTTTACAGGGGTTGCATTGGAATTCCTGACTACTTCGAAGAGCGATACAAAAATCTCATTTTCTCGAAAACTATAAGTCGCAGCTCGGCTCCAAAAGCAGATTTGAATTCAGGAAAGGTGCGAGCTTAATTCTACATAAACAATTTTCAAATCGGGGATGAAAAAAAAAATTTCGAATTTTTACAGGGGTTGCATTGGAATTCCTGACTACCTCGAAGAGCAATACAAAAATCCCATTTTCTCGAAAACTATAAGTCGCAGCTCGGCTCCAAAAGCAGATTTGAATTCAGGAAAGGTGCGAGCTTAATTCTACATAAACAATTTTCAAATCGGGGATGAAAAAAAAAATTTTAAATTTTTACAGGGGTTGCATTGGAATTCCTGACTACCTCGAAGAGCGATACAATCCCATTTTCTCGAAAACTATAAGTCGCAGCTCGGCTCCAAAAGCAGATTTGAATTCAGGAAAGGTGCGAACTTAATTCTACATAAACAATTTTCAAATCGGGGATGAAAAAAAAAATTTAAAATTTTTACAGGGGTTGCATTGGAATTCCTGACTACCTCGAAGACCGAAACAAAAATCCCATTTTCTCGAAAACTATAAGTCGCAGCTCGGCTCCAAAAGCAGATTTGAATTCAGGAAAGGTGCGAGCTTAATTCTACATAAACAATTTTCAAATCGGGGATGAAAAAAAAAATTTCAAATTTTTACAGGGGTTGCATTGGAATTCCTGACTACCTCGAATACCGAAACAAAAATCCCATTTTCTCGAAAACTATAAGTCGCAGCTCGGCTCCAAAAGCAGATTTGAATTCAGGAAAGGTGCGAGCGTAATTCTACATAAACAATTTTCAAATCGGGGATGAAAAAAAAAATTTAAAATTTTTACAGGGGTTGCATTGGAATTCCTGACTACCTCGAAGAGCGATACAAAAATCCCATTTTCTCGAAAACTATAAGTCGCAGCTCGGCTCCAAAAGCAGATTTGAATTCAGGAAAGGTGCGAGCTTAATTCTACACAAACAATTTTCAAATCGGGGATGAAAAAAAAAATTTTAAATTTTTACAGGGGTTGCATTGGAATTCCTGACTACTTCGAAGAGCGATACAAAAATCTCATTTTCTCGAAAACTATAAGTCGCAGCTCGGCTCCAAAAGCAGATTTGAATTCAGGAAAGGTGCGAGCTTAATTCTACATAAACAATTTTCAAATCGGGGATGAAAAAAAAAATTTCGAATTTTTACAGGGGTTGCATTGGAATTCCTGACTACTTCGAAGAGCGATACAAAGATCCCATTTTCTCGAAAACTATAAGCCGCAGCTCGGCTCCAAAAGCAGATTTGAATTCAGGAAAGGTGCGAGCTTAATTCTACATAAACAATTTTCAAATCGGGGATGAAAAAAAAAATTTCGAATTTTTACAGGGGTTGCATTGGAATTCCTAACTACCTCGAAGAGCAATACAAAAATCCCATTTTCTCGAAAACTATAAGTCGCAGCTCGGCTCCAAAAGCAGATTTGAATTCAGGAAAGGTGCGAGCTTAATTCTACACAAACAATTTTCAAATCGGGGATGAAAAAAAAATTTCAAATTTTTACAGGGGTTGCATTGGAATTCCTGACTACTTCGAAGAGCGATACAAAAATCTCATTTTCTCGAAAACTATAAGTCGCAGCTCGGCTCCAAAAGCAGATTTGAATTCAGGAAAGGTGCGAGCTTAATTCTACATAAACAATTTTCAAATCGGGGATGAAAAAAAAAATTTCGAATTTTTACAGGGGTTGCATTAGAATTCCTGACTACCTCGAAGAGCAATACAAAAATCCCATTTTCTCGAAAACTATACGTCGCAGCTCGGCTCCAAAAGCAGATTTGAATTCAGGAAAGGTGCGAGCTTAATTCTACATAAACAATTTTCAAATCGGGGATGAAAAAAAAAATTTTAAATTTTTACAGGGGTTGCATTGGAATTCCTGACTACCTCGAAGAGCGATACAAAAATCCCATTTTCTCGAAAACTATAAGTCGCAGCTCGGCTCCAAAAGCAGATTTGAATTCAGGAAAGGTGCGAGCTTAATTCTACATAAACAATTTTCAAATCGGGGATGAAAAAAAAAATTTCAAATTTTTACAGGGGTTGCATTGGAATTCCTGACTACCTCGAAGACCGAAACAAAAATCCCATTTTCTCGAAAACTATAAGTCGCAGCTCGGCTCCAAAAGCAGATTTGAATTCAGGAAAGGTGCGAGCTTAATTCTACATAAACAATTTTCAAATCGGGGATGAAAAAAGAAATTTAAAATTTTTACAGGGGTTGCATTGGAATTCCTGACTACCTCGAAGAGCGATACAAAAATCCCATTTTCTCGAAAACTATAAGTCGCAGCTCGGCTCCAAAAGCAGATTTGAATTCAGGAAAGGTGCGAGCTTAATTCTACACAAACAATTTTCAAATCGGGGATGAAAAAAAAAATTTCAAATTTTTACAGGGGTTGCATTGGAATTCCTGACTACTTCGAAGAGCGATACAAAAATCTAATTTTCTCGAAAACTATAAGTCGCAGCTCGGCTCCAAAAGCAGATTTGAATTCAGGAAAGGTGCGAGCTTAATTCTACATAAACAATTTTCAAATCGGGGATGAAAAAAAAAATTTCAAATTTTTACGGGGGTTGCATTGGAATTCCTGACTTCCTCGAAGACCGAAACAAAAATCCCATTTTCTCGAAAACTATAAGTCGCAGCTCGGCTCCAAAAGCAGATTTGAATTCAGGAAAGGTGCGAGCTTAATTCTACATAAACAATTTTCAAATCGGGGATGAAAAAAAAAATTTCAAATTTTTACGGGGGTTGCATTGGAATTCCTGACTTCCTCGAAGACCGAAACAAAAATCCCATTTTCTCGAAAACTATAAGTCGCAGCTCGGCTCCAAAAGCAGATTTGAATTCAGGAAAGGTGCGAGCTTAATTCTACACAAACAATTTTCAAATCGGGGATGAAAAAAAAAATTTCAAATTTTTACAGGGGTTGCATTGGAATTCCTGACTACTTCGAAGAGCGATACAAAAATCTAATTTTCTCGAAAACTATAAGTCGCAGCTCGGCTCCAAAAGCAGATTTGAATTCAGGAAAGGTGCGAGCTTAATTCTACATAAACAATTTTCAAATCGGGGATGAAAAAAAAAATTTCGAATTTTTACAGGGGTTGCATTGGAATTCCTGACTACCTCGAAGAGCAATACAAAAATCCCATTTTCTCGAAAACTATAAGTCGCAGCTCGGCTCCAAAAGCAGATTTGAATTCAGGAAAGGTGCGAGCTTAATTCTACATAAACAATTTTCAAATCGGGGATGAAAAAAAAAATTTAAAATTTTTACAGGGGTTGCATTGGAATTCCTGACTACCTAGAAGAGCGATACAAAAATCCCATTTTCTCGAAAACTATAAGTCGCAGCTCGGCTCCAAAAGCAGATTTGAATTCAGGAAAGGTGCGAGCTTAATTCTACATAAACAATTTTCAAATCGGGGATGAAAAAAAAATTTCAAATTTTTACAGGGGTTGCATTGGAATTCCTGACTACCTCGAATACCGAAACAAAAATCCCATTTTCTCGAAAACTATAAGTCGCAGCTCGGCTCCAAAAGCAGATTTGAATTCAGGAAAGGTGCGAGCGTAATTCTACATAAACAATTTTCAAATCGGGGATGAAAAAAAAAATTTAAAATTTTTACAGGGGTTGCATTGGAATTCCTGACTACCTCGAAGAGCGATACAAAAATCCCATTTTCTCGAAAACTATAAGTCGCAGCTCGGCTCCAAAAGCAGATTTGAATTCAGGAAAGGTGCGAGCTTAATTCTACACAAACAATTTTCAAATCTAGGATGAAAAAAAAAATTTTAAATTTTTACAGGGGTTGCATTGGAATTCCTGACTACTTCGAAGAGCGATACAAAAATCTCATTTTCTCGAAAACTATAAGTCGCAGCTCGGCTCCAAAAGCAGATTTGAATTCAGGAAAGGTGCGAGCTTAATTCTACATAAACAATTTTCAAATCGGGGATGAAAAAAAAAATTTCAAATTTTTACAGGGGTTGCATTGGAATTCCTGACTACTTCGAAGAGCGATACAAAAATCCCATTTTCTCGAAAACTATAAGCCGCAGCTCGGCTCCAAAAGCAGATAGATTTGAATTCAGGAAAGGTGCGAGCTTAATTCTACATAAACAATTTTCAAATCGGGGATGAAAAATAAAATTTCAAATTTTTACAGGGGTTGCATTGGAATTCCTGACTACCTCGAAGACCGAAACAAAAATCCCATTTTCTCGAAAACTATAAGTCGCAGCTCGGCTCCAAAAGCAGATTTGAATTCAGGAAAGGTGCGAGCTTAATTCTACATAAACAATTTTCAAATCGGGGATGAAAAAAAAAATTTCAAATTTTTACAGGGGTTGCATTGGAATTCCTGACTACCTCGAAGAGCGATACAAAAATCCCATTTTCTCGAAAACTATAAGTCGCAGCTCGGCTCCAAAAGCAGATTTGAATTCAGGAAAGGTGCGAGCTTAATTCTACATAAACAATTTTCAAATCGGGGATGAAAAAAAAAATTTCGAATTTTTACAGGGGTTGCATTGGAATTCCTAACTACCTCGAAGAGCAATACAAAAATCCCATTTTCTCGAAAACTATAAGTCGCAGCTCGGCTCCAAAAGCAGATTTGAATTCAGGAAAGGTGCGAGCTTAATTCTACATAAACAATTTTCAAATCGGGGATGAAAAAAAAAATTTAAAATTTTTACAGGGGTTGCATTGGAATTCCTGACTACCTAGAAGAGCGATACAAAAATCCCATTTTCTCGAAAACTATAAGTCGCAGCTCGGCTCCAAAAGCAGATTTGAATTCAGGAAAGGTGCGAGCTTAATTCTACATAAACAATTTTCAAATCGGGGATGAAAAAAAAAATTTCGAATTTTTACAGGGGTTGCATTGGAATTCCTGACTACCTAGAAGAGCGATACAAAAATCCCATTTTCTCGAAAACTATAAGTCGCAGCTCGGCTCCAAAAGCAGATTTGAATTCAGGAAAGGTGCGAGCTTAATTCTACATAAACAATTTTCAAATCGGGGATGAAAAAAAAAATTTCAAATTTTTACAGGGGTTGCATTGGAATTCCTGACTACTTCGAAGAGCAATACAAAAATCCCATTTTCTCGAAAACTATAAGTCGCAGCTCGGCTCCAAAAGCAGATTTGAATTCAGGAAAGGTGCGAGCTTAATTCTACATAAACAATTTTCAAATCGGGGATGAAAAAAAAAATTTCAAATTTTTACAGGGGTTGCATTGGAATTCCTGACTACTTCGAAGAGCAATACAAAAATCCCATTTTCTCGAAAACTATAAGTCGCAGCTCGGGTCCAAAAGCAGATTTGAATTCAGGAAAGGTGCGAGCTTTATTCTACATAAACAATTTTCAAATCGGGGATGAAAAAAAAAATTTCAAATTTTTACAGGGGTTGCATTGGATTTCCTGACTACCTCGAAGAGCGATACAAAAATCCCATTTTACCGAAAACTATAAGTCGCAGCTCGGCTCCAAAAGCAGATTTGAATTCAGGAAAGGTGCGAGCTTAACTCTACACAAACAATTTTCAAATCGGGGATGAAAAAAAAAATTACAAATTTTTACAGGGGTTGCATTGGAATTCCTGACTACTTCGAAGAGCGATACAAAAATCTCATTTTCTCGAAAACTATAAGTCGCAGCTCGGCTCCAAAAGCAGATTTGAATTCAGGAAAGGTGCGAGCTTAACTCTACACAAACAATTTTCAAATCGGGGATGAAAAAAAAAATTACAAATTTTTACAGGGGTTGCATTGGAATTCCTGACTACCTCGAAGAGCGATACAAAAATCCCATTTTCTCGAAAACTATAAGTCGTAGCTCGGCTCCAAAAGCAGATTTGAATTCAGGAAAGGTGCGAGCTTAATTCTACATAAACAATTTTCAAATCGGGGATGAAAAAAAAAATTTAAAATTTTTACAGGGGTTGCATTGGAATTCATTTGCATTCAGTTGCATTCTGACTACCTCGAAGAGCAATACAAAAATCCCATTTTCTCGAAAACTATAATTCGCAGCTCGGCTCCAAAAGCTGATTTGAATTCAGGAAAGGTGCGAGCTTAATTCTACATAAACAATTTTCAAATCGGGGATGAAAAAAAAAAAATTTCAAATTTTTACAGGGGTTGCATTGGAATTCCTGACTACCTAGAAGAGCGATACAAAAATCCCATTTTCTCGAAAACTATAAGTCGCAGCTCGGCTCCAAAAGCAGATTTGAATTCAGGAAAGGTGCGAGCTTAATTCTACATAAACAATTTTTAAATCGGGGATGAAAAAAAAAATTTCAAATTTTTCCAGGTGTTGCATTGGAATTCCTGACTACTTCGAAGAGCGATAAAAAATCTCATTTTCTCGAAAACTATAAGTCGCGGCTCGGCTCCAAAAGCAGATTTGAATTCAGGAAAGGTGCGAATTTAATTCTACATAAACAATTTTCAAATCGGGGATGAAAAAAAAAATTTCAAATTTTTACAGGGGTTGCATTGGAATTCCTGACTACTTCGAAGAGCGATACAAAAATCCCATTTTCTCGAAAACTATAAGTCGCAGCTCGGCTCCAAAAGCAGATTTGAATTCAGGAAAGGTGCGAGCTTAATTCTACATAAACAATTTTCAAATCGGGAATGAAAAAAAAAATTTCAAATTTTTACAGGGGTTGCATTGGAATTCCTGACTACCTCGAAGAGCGATGCAAAAATCCCATTTTCTCGAAAACTATAAGTCGCAGCTCGGCTCCAAAAGCAGATTTGAATTCAGGAAAGGTGCGAGCTTAATTCTACATAAACAATTTTTAAATCGGGGATGAAAAAAAAAATTTCAAATTTTTCCAGGGGTTGCATTGGAATTCCTGACTACTTCGAAGAGCGATACAAAAATCCCATTTTCTCGAAAACTATAAGTCGCAGCTCGGCTCCAAAAGCAGATTTGAATTCAGGAAAGGTGCGAGCTTAATTCTACATAAACAATTTTCAAATCGGGGATGGAAAAAAAATTTAAAATTTTTACAGGGGTTGCATTGGAATTCCTGACTACCTCGAAGAGCGATACAAAAATCCCATTTTCTCGAAAACTATAAGTCGCAGCTCGGCTCCAAAAGCAGATTTGAATTCAAGAAAGGTGCGAGCTTAATTCTACATAAACAATTTTCAAATCGGGGATGAAAAAAAAATTTCAAATTTTTACAGGGGTTGCATTGGAATTCCTGACTACCTCGAAGAGCGATACAAAAATCCCATTTTCTCGAAAACTATAAGTCGCAGCTCGGCTCCAAAAGCAGATTTGAATTCAGGAAAGGTGCGAGCTTAATTCTACATAAACAATTTTTAAATCGGGGATGAAAAAAAAAAATTCAAATTTTTTCAGGGGTTGCATTTGAATTCCTGACTACCTCGAAGAGCGATACAAAAATCCCATTTTCTCGAAAACTATAAGTCGCAGCTCGGCTCCAAAAGCAGATTTGAATTCAAGAAAGGTGCGAGCTTAATTCTACATAAACAGTTTTCAAATCAGGGATGAAAAAAAAAATTTCAAATTTTTACAGGGGTTGCATTGGAATTCCTGACTACCTCGAAGACCGAAACAAAAATCCCATTTTCTCGAAAACTATAAGTCGCAGCTCGGCTCCAAAAGCAGATTTGAATTCAGGAAAGGTGCGAGCTTAATTCTACATAAACAATTTTCAAATCGGGGATGAAAAAAAAAAATTAAAATTTTTACAGGGTTGCATTGGAATTCCTGACTACCTCGAAGACCGAAACAAAAATCCCATTTTCTAGAAAACTATAAGTCGCAGCTCGGCTCCAAAAGCAGATTTGAATTCAGGAAAGGTGCGAGCTTAATTCTACATAAACAATTTTCAAATCGGGGATGAAAAAAAAAATTTCAAATTTTTACAGGGGTTGCATTGGAATTCCTGACTACTTCGAAGAGCGATACAAAAATCCCATTTTCTCGAAAACTATAATTCGCAGCTCGGCTCCAAAAGCTGATTTGAATTCAGGAAAGGTGCGAGCTTAATTCTACATAAACAATTTTCAAATCGGGGATGAAAAAAAAAAAATTTCAAATTTTTACAGGGGTTGCATTGGAATTCCTGACTACCTAGAAGAGCGATACAAAAATCCCATTTTCTCGAAAACTATAAGTCGCAGCTCGGCTCCAAAAGCAGATTTGAATTCAGGAAAGGTGCGAGCTTAATTCTACATAAACAATTTTTAAATCGGGGATGAAAAAAAAAATTTCAAATTTTTCCAGGTGTTGCATTGGAATTCCTGACTACTTCGAAGAGCGATAAAAAATCTCATTTTCTCGAAAACTATAAGTCGCGGCTCGGCTCCAAAAGCAGATTTGAATTCAGGAAAGGTGCGAATTTAATTCTACATAAACAATTTTCAAATCGGGGATGAAAAAAAAAATTTCAAATTTTTACAGGGGTTGCATTGGAATTCCTGACTACTTCGAAGAGCGATACAAAAATCCCATTTTCTCGAAAACTATAAGTCGCAGCTCGGCTCCAAAAGCAGATTTGAATTCAGGAAAGGTGCGAGCTTAATTCTACATAAACAATTTTCAAATCGGGAATGAAAAAAAAAATTTCAAATTTTTACAGGGGTTGCATTGGAATTCCTGACTACCTCGAAGAGCGATGCAAAAATCCCATTTTCTCGAAAACTATAAGTCGCAGCTCGGCTCCAAAAGCAGATTTGAATTCAGGAAAGGTGCGAGCTTAATTCTACATAAACAATTTTTAAATCGGGGATGAAAAAAAAAATTTCAAATTTTTCCAGGGGTTGCATTGGAATTCCTGACTACTTCGAAGAGCGATACAAAAATCCCATTTTCTCGAAAACTATAAGTCGCAGCTCGGCTCCAAAAGCAGATTTGAATTCAGGAAAGGTGCGAGCTTAATTCTACATAAACAATTTTCAAATCGGGGATGGAAAAAAAATTTAAAATTTTTACAGGGGTTGCATTGGAATTCCTGACTACCTCGAAGAGCGATACAAAAATCCCATTTTCTCGAAAACTATAAGTCGCAGCTCGGCTCCAAAAGCAGATTTGAATTCAAGAAAGGTGCGAGCTTAATTCTACATAAACAATTTTCAAATCGGGGATGAAAAAAAAATTTCAAATTTTTACAGGGGTTGCATTGGAATTCCTGACTACCTCGAAGAGCGATACAAAAATCCCATTTTCTCGAAAACTATAAGTCGCAGCTCGGCTCCAAAAGCAGATTTGAATTCAGGAAAGGTGCGAGCTTAATTCTACATAAACAATTTTTAAATCGGGGATGAAAAAAAAAATTCAAATTTTTTCAGGGGTTGCATTTGAATTCCTGACTACCTCGAAGAGCGATACAAAAATCCCATTTTCTCGAAAACTATAAGTCGCAGCTCGGCTCCAAAAGCAGATTTGAATTCAAGAAAGGTGCGAGCTTAATTCTACATAAACAGTTTTCAAATCAGGGATGAAAAAAAAAATTTCAAATTTTTACAGGGGTTGCATTGGAATTCCTGACTACCTCGAAGACCGAAACAAAAATCCCATTTTCTCGAAAACTATAAGTCGCAGCTCGGCTCCAAAAGCAGATTTGAATTCAGGAAAGGTGCGAGCTTAATTCTACATAAACAATTTTCAAATCGGGGATGAAAAAAAAAAATTAAAATTTTTACAGGGTTGCATTGGAATTCCTGACTACCTCGAAGACCGAAACAAAAATCCCATTTTCTAGAAAACTATAAGTCGCAGCTCGGCTCCAAAAGCAGATTTGAATTCAGGAAAGGTGCGAGCTTAATTCTACATAAACAATTTTCAAATCGGGGATGAAAAAAAAAATTTCAAATTTTTACAGGGGTTGCATTGGAATTCCTGACTACTTCGAAGAGCGATACAAAAATCCCATTTTCTCGAAAACTATAAGTCGCAGCTCGGCTCCAAAAGCAGATTTGAATTCAGGAAAGGTGCGAGCTTAATTCTACATAAACAATTTTCAAATCGGGGATGAAAAAAAAAATTTAAAATTTTTACAGGGGTTGCATTGGAATTCCTGACTACTTCGAAGAGCGATACAAAAATCCCATTTTCTCGAAAACTATAAGTCGCAGCTCGGCTCCAAAAGCAGATTTGAATTCAGGAAAGGTGCGAGCTTAATTCTACATAAACAATTTTCAAATCGGGGATGGAAAAAAAAATTTAAAATTTTTACAGGGGTTGCATTGGAATTCCTGACTACCTCGAAGACCGAAACAAAAATCCCATTTTCTCGAAAACTATAAGTCGCAGCTCGGCTCCAAAAGCAGATTTGAATTCAAGAAAGGTGCGAGCTTAATTCTACATAAACAATTTTCAAATCGGGGATGAAAAAAAAAATTTCAAATTTTTACAGGGGTTGCATTGGAATTCCTGACTACTTCGAGGAGCGATATAAAATCTCATTTTCTCGAAAACTATAAGTCGCGGCTCGGCTCCAAAAGCAGATTTGAATTCAGGAAAGGTGCGAGCTTAATTCTACATAAACAATTTTCAAATCGGGGATGAAAAAAAAAATTTCAAATTTTTACAGGGGTTGCATTGGAATTCCTGACTACTTCGAAGAGCGATACAAAAATCCCATTTTCTCGAAAACTATAAGTCGCAGCTCGGCTCCAAAAGCAGATTTGAATTCAGGAAAGGTGCGAGCTTAATTCTACATAAACAATTTTCAAATCGGGGATGGAAAAAAAAATTTCAAATTTTTACAGGGGTTGCATTGGAATTCCTGACTACCTCGAAGAGCGATACAAAAATCCCATTTTCTCGAAAACTATAAGTCGCAGCTCGGCTCCAAAAGCAGATTTGAATTCAAGAAAGGTGCGAGCTTAATTCTACATAAACAATTTTCAAATCAGGGATGAAAAAAAAAATTTCAAATTTTTACAGGGGTTGCATTGGAATTCCTGACTACCTCGAAGACCGAAACAAAAATCCCATTTTCTCGAAAACTATAAGTCGCAGCTCGGCTCCAAAAGCAGATTTGAATTCAGGAAAGGTGCGAGCTTAATTCTACATAAACAATTTTCAAATCGGGGATGAAAAAAAAAATTTCAAATTTTTACAGGGGTTGCATTGGAATTCCTGACTACCTCGAAGAGCAATACAAAAATCCCATTTTCTCGGAAACTATACGTCGCAGCTCGGCTCCAAAAGCAGATTTGAATTCAGGAAAGGTGGGAGCTTAATTCTACATAAACAATTTTCAAATCGGGGATAAAAAAAAAAATTTCAAATTTTTACAGGGGTTGCATTGGAATTCCTGACTACTTCGAGGAGCGATAAAAAATCTCATTTTCTCGAAAACTATAAGTCGCGGCTCGGCTCCAAAAGCAGATTTGAATTCAGGAAAGGTGCGAGCTTAATTCTACATAAACAATTTTCAAATCGGGGATGAAAAAAAAAATTTCAAATTTTTACAGGGGTTGCATTGGAATTCCTGACTACTTCGAAGAGCGATTCAAAAATCCCATTTTCTCGAAAACTATAAGTCGCAGCTCGGATCCAAAAGCAGATTTGAATTCAGGAAAGGTGCGAGCTTAATTCTACATAAACAATTTTCAAATCGGGGATGGAAAAAAAAATTTCAAATTTTTACAGGGGTTGCATTGGAATTCCTGACTACCTCGAAGAGCGATACAACAATCCCATTTTCTCGAAAACTATAAGTCGCAGCTCGGCTCCAAAAGCAGATTTGAATTCAGGAAAGGTGCGAGCTTAATTCTACATAAACAATTTTCAAATCGGGGATGAAAAAAAAAATTTCAAATTTTTACAGGGGTTGCATTGGAATTCCTGACTACCTCGAAGAGCGATACAAAAATCCCATTTTCTCGAAAACTATAAGTCGCAGCTCGGCTCCAAAAGCAGATTTGAATTCAGGAAAGGTGCGAGCTTAATTCTACATAAACAATTTTCAAATCGGGGATGAAAAAAAAAATCTCAAATTTTTACAGGGGTTGCATTGGAATTCCTGACTACCTCGAAGAGCGATACAAAAATCCCATTTTCTCGAAAACTATAAGTCGCAGCTCGGCTCCAAAAGCAGATTTGAATTCAGGAAAGGTGCGAGCTTAATTCTACATAAACAATTTTCAAATCGGGGATGAAAAAAAAAATTTAAAATTTTTACAGGGGTTGCATTGGAATTCCTGACTACCTCGAAGAGCGATACAAAAATCCCATTTTCTCGAAAACTATAAGTCGCGGCTCGGCTCCAAAAGCAGATTTGAATTCAGGAAAGGTGCGAGCTTAATTCTACATAAACAATTTTCAAATCGGGGATGAAAAAAAAAATTTCAAATTTTTACAGGGGTTGCATTGGAATTCCTGACTACTTCGAGGAGCGATAAAAAATCTCATTTTCTCGAAAACTATAAGTCGCGGCTCGGCTCCAAAAGCAGATTTGAATTCAGGAAAGGTGCGAGCTTAATTCTACATAAACAATTTTCAAATCGGGGATGAAAAAAAAAATTTCAAATTTTTACAGGGGTTGCATTGGAATTCCTGACTACTTCGAAGAGCGATTCAAAAATCCCATTTTCTCGAAAACTATAAGTCGCAGCTCGGCTCCAAAAGCAGATTTGAATTCAGGAAAGGTGCGAGCTTAATTCTACATAAACAATTTTCAAATCGGGGATGAAAAAAAAAATTTAAAATTTTTACAGGGGTTGCATTGGAATTCCTGACTACCTAGAAGAGCGATACAAAAATTACATTTTCTCGAAAACTATAAGTCGCAGCTCGGCTCCAAAAGCAGATTTGAATTCAGGAAAGGTGCGAGCTTAATTCTACATAAACAATTTTCAAATCGGGGATGAAAAAAAAAATTTCAAATTTTTACAGGGGTTGCATTGGAATTCCTGACTACCTCGAAGAGCAATACAAAAATCCCATTTTCTCGAAAACTATAAGTCGCAGCTCGGCTCCAAAAGCAGATTTGAATTCAGGAAAGGTGCGAGCTTAATTCTACATAAACAATTTTCAAATCGGGGATGAAAAAAAAAATTTAAAATTTTTACAGGGTTGCATTGGAATTCCTGACTACCTCGAAGACCGAAACAAAAATCCCATTTTCTCGAAAACTATAAGTCGCAGCTCGGCTCCAAAAGCAGATTTGAATTCAGGAAAGGTGCGAGCTTAATTCTACATAAACAATTTTCAAATCGGGGATGAAAAAAAAAATTTCAAATTTTTACAGGGGTTGCATTGGAATTCCTGACTACCTCGAAGAGCAATACAAAAATCCCATTTTCTCGGAAACTATACGTCGCAGCTCGGCTCCAAAAGCAGATTTGAATTCAGGAAAGGTGCGAGCTTAATTCTACATAAACAATTTTCAAATCGGGGATGAAAAAAAAAATTTCAAATTTTTACAGGGGTTGCATTGGAATTCCTGACTACCTAGAAGAGCGATACAAAAATCCCATTTTCTCGAAAACTATAAGTCGCAGCTCGGCTCCAAAAGCAGATTTGAATTCAGGAAAGGTGCGAGCTTAATTCTACATAAACAATTTTCAAATCGGGGATGAAAAAAAAAATTTAAAATTTTTACAGGGGTTGCATTGGAATTCCTGACTACCTCGAAGAGCGATACAAAAATCCCATTTGCTCGAAAACTATAAGTCGCAGCTCGGCTCCAAAAGCAGATTTGAATTCAGGAAAGGTGCGAGCTTAATTCTACATAAACAATTTTCAAATCGGGGATGAAAAAAAAAATTTCAAATTTTTACAGGGGTTGCATTGGAATTCCTGACTACCTAGAAGAGCGATACAAAAATCCCATTTTCTCGAAAACTATAAGTCGCAGCTCGGCTCCAAAAGCTGATTTGAATTCAGGAAAGGTGCGAGCTTAATTCTACATAAACAATTTTCAAATCGGGGATGAAAAAAAAAATTTAAAATTTTTACAGGGGTTGCATTGGAATTCCTGACTACCTCGAAGAGCGATACAAAAATCCCATTTGCTCGAAAACTATAAGTCGCAGCTCGGCTCCAAAAGCAGATTTGAATTCAGGAAAGGTGCGAGCTTAATTCTACATAAACAATTTTCAAATCGGGGATGAAAAAAAAAATTTCAAATTTTTACAGGGGTTGCATTGGAATTCCTGACTACTTCGAGGAGCGATAAAAAATCTCATTTTCTCGAAAACTATAAGTCGCGGCTCGGCTCCAAAAGCAGATTTGAATTCAGGAAAGGTGCGAGCTTAATTCTACATAAACAATTTTCAAATCGGGGATGAAAAAAAAAATTTCAAATTTTTACAGGGGTTGCATTGGAATTCCTGACTACTTCGAAGAGCGATACAAAAATCCCATTTTCTCGAAAACTATAAGTCGCAGCTCGGCTCCAAAAGCAGATTTGAATTCAGGAAAGGTGCGAGCTTAATTCTACATAAACAATTTTCAAATCGGGGATGGAAAAAAAAATTTCAAATTTTTACAGGGGTTGCATCATGTCAGGCTGTCTAAATCTGGTCTATATTCCCAAACTATGGACCGAGGTGGAGGTCATCTTCTTACCTAAAGCAGGAAGGGGCTCGCACGTGGAACCAAAAGATCTCCGACCCATCAGTCTATCGTCCTTTCTACTTAAAACTCTAGAAAGGCTAATCGATATCCACTTACGACAGAGCATCAACCCAATTTTGCTCTCGCCGTCCCAGCATGCGTACTGCAAAGGCAAATCGACTGAGACAGCCTTACATTCGCTTGTGCGCATCATTGAAAAATCTTTGAGTGTTAAAGAATACACCATGGTGGCCTTCCTTGATATTGAGGGTGCGTTTAACAACGTCGAGTCAAAAGCGATCATCGACGCACTTACAGATCTGAAAGTGGATACCTCGCTCAGAGTGTTAATCAATCAAATGCTCACATGCAGGATTATTAACACACAGCTGGGCGGTGCATCGGCTAGAAGAACTGTCTGCTGCGGCACCCCCCAGGGTGGTGTCCTGTCACCTCTTCTGTGGAACCTGGTAGTAAATAAACTACTGGTGGACCTAGACAAGACAGGATGCAAAGTGATCGCCTATGCTGATGACGTTGCCATCGCTGCCTCCGGCAAGCACCCAAACACTCTCAAGGAAATCCTCCAATATGCTCTCCTTCGGCTCACCAGATGGGCCTCCGTTTGTGGACTGGGGGTTAACCCCCACAAAACGGAACTCGTCCTCTTCACGAGGAAATACAAAACTCCACCCATAGACCCTCCTATGATAAATGGCACCAGTTTGACCTTCACTGACAAAGCAAAATATCTGGGTCTTATTTTGGACAGAAAACTAAACTGGAAAGCCAATCTACTAGAACGCGTAAGGAAAGCCAATGTAGCTCTCTACTCCTGTAAAAAGGCTATAGGTAGGAGTTGGGGTATGAAACCTCAAATCACTCACTGGCTGTACGTGTCCGTTATCAGGCCTATTTTACTCTACGGCGTGATCGTTTGGTGGCCCGCTCTTAACAGGGCTATCCACCTCAATCAAATAGCTAAGGTGCAAAGATCTGCATGCATGTGCATCAGTGGTGCACTGAGGACTACTCCTTCAGCGGCACTGGATATTATGTTCAACTTGCTGCCCCTTGATATTTTCAGTAAACAGATCGCTGCCTGTACGGCCATCCGTCTGAAAGCCTCCTCTCAGTGGTCCAGCTACCACGCTGGCCACTCCTCGATCCTGGATCTCCTTAACTTCAAGCACGAAAATACAGACTACACTCCGCCGAAAATGTGCTTCGACCGTGACTTCCGTACGAGCATCCCTGAACGGGATGTATGGGACAATTCTCCTCCTATCGATGGTAACTCGGTACACTTTTTCACAGACGGTTCTAAGACCGAAGGCGGGGTGGGATGTGGTGTTTTCTCCGAGAAGCTCAACCTAGAGTTATCGTTCCGCCTCCCTGATCATTGTAGCGTTTTTCAGGCGGAAATCATGGCAATTAAGGAAGCCCTGTCCTGGCTGAAGTGTAATGTACTATCTGTCAGAGATATTACCATTTTCACTGACAGCCAAGCGGCAATCAAGTCTCTGGAATCGTGCTCGTTTACCTCAAAGGCCGCTCTCAACTGCCGTTTATCTCTCATGGAGATGACAGAGCAGTTCAACATTCACCTATGCTGGGTGCCAGGCCATAGAGACATTCCAGGAAACTGCAGGGCAGACGAACTTGCCAGACAAGGCACTACTCTTAGAATTCTGTCTGATAGGCAGTCCCTGGGTATGCCCCTAGCTACATGTAAGCATCTACTAAAGCTGAATGCTATTAGCAAGACCAACCTAAGATGGGAAAACGTGTCAACGTGTCTCATCTCGAGACAGATCTGGCCCAGGCTGGATCAAAATCGTAGCACTGAGTTGGTCAAACTAAAGCGATCACAAATCAGCTGCGTTGTTGGTGTTCTCACTGGACACTGTCTTATAGGCCAACATGCCAAAAGACTTGGCCTCTTTTCAAATGACTTCTGCAGAAGCTGTAGAGACGAGGAGGAGGAGGAAAGTATCCCTCACCTCCTATGTAACTGCCCAGCTCTGTCGCATAAAAGAATGCTCTTTTTAGGGTCCCCCTTCCTTGAAGTCCTTGGTGACATAGCGTCCTTAGGCGTCATGCGCATCTATCGCTTTATCAAAAGCTCCGGTTGGTTCTGTTAGTCCATGAGTAGCGAATTGGTTTTGATCCATGGTATCACAAAGGACCTTTATTGGTCTAAGTGTGTCTGCACTCCCGTGCAGACAGCCAAGCCAACCTAACCTAACAGGGGTTGCATTGGAATTCCTGACTACCTCGAAGAGCGATACAAAAATCCCATTTTCTCGAAAACTATAAGTCGCAGCTCGGCTCCAAAAGCAGATTTGAATTCAAGAAAGGTGCGAGCTTAATTCTACATAAACAATTTTCAAATCAGGGATGAAAAAAAAAATTTCAAATTTTTACAGGGGTTGCATTGGAATTCCTGACTACCTCGAAGAGCGATACAAAAATCCCATTTTCTCGAAAACTATAAGTCGCAGCTCGGCTCCAAAAGCAGATTTGAATTCAGGAAAGGTGCGAGCTTAATTCTACATAAACAATTTTCAAATCGGGGATGAAAAAAAAAATTTCAAATTTTTACAGGGGTTGCATTGGAATTCCTGACTACTTCGAGGAGCGATAAAAAATCTCATTTTCTCGAAAACTATAAGTCGCGGCTCGGCTCCAAAAGCAGATTTGAATTCAGGAAAGGTGCGAGCTTAATTCTACATAAACAATTTTCAAATCGGGGATGAAAAAAAAAATTTCAAATTTTTACAGGGGTTGCATTGGAATTCCTGACTACCTCGAAGAGCGATACAAAAATCCCATTTTCTCGAAAACTATAAGTCGCAGCTCGGCTCCAAAAGCAGATTTGAATTCAGGAAAGGTGCGAGCTTAATTCTACATAAACAATTTTCAAATCGGGGATGAAAAAAAAAATTTCAAATTTTTACAGGGGTTGCATTGGAATTCCTGACTACTTCGAGGAGCGATAAAAAATCTCATTTTCTCGAAAACTATAAGTCGCGGCTCGGCTCCAAAAGCAGATTTGAATTCAGGAAAGGTGCGAGCTTAATTCTACATAAACAATTTTCAAATCGGGGATGAAAAAAAAAATTTCAAATTTTTACAGGGGTTGCATTGGAATTCCTGACTACTTCGAAGAGCGATACAAAAATCCCATTTTCTCGAAAACTATAAGTCGCAGCTCGGCTCCAAAAGCAGATTTGAATTCAGGAAAGGTGCGAGCTTAATTCTACATAAACAATTTTCAAATCGGGGATGGAAAAAAAAATTTCAAATTTTTACAGGGGTTGCATTGGAATTCCTGACTACCTCGAAGAGCGATACAAAAATCCCATTTTCTCGAAAACTATAAGTCGCAGCTCGGCTCCAAAAGCAGATTTGAATTCAAGAAAGGTGCGAGCTTAATTCTACGTAAACAATTTTCAAATCAGGGATGAAAAAAAAAATTTCAAATTTTTACAGGGGTTGCATTGGAATTCCTGACTACCTCGAAGACCGAAACAAAAATCCCATTTTCTCGAAAACTATAAGTCGCAGCTCGGCTCCAAAAGCAGATTTGAATTCAGGAAAGGTGCGAGCTTAATTCTACATAAACAATTTTCAAATCGGGGATGAAAAAAAAAATTTAAAATTTTTACAGGGGTTGCATTGGAATTCCTGACTACCTCGAAGACCGAAACAAAAATCCCATTTTCTCGAAAACTATAAGTCGCATCTCGGCTCCAAAAGCAGATTTGAATTCAGGAAAGGTGCGAGCTTAATTCTACATAAACAATTTTCAAATCGGGGATGAAAAAAAAAATTTCAAATTTTTACAGGGGTTGCATTGGAATTCCTGACTACCTCGAAGAGCAATACAAAAATCCCATTTTCTCGGAAACTATACGTCGCAGCTCGGCTCCAAAAGCAGATTTGAATTCAGGAAAGGTGCGAGCTTAATTCTACATAAACAATTTTCAAATCGGGGATGGAAAAAAAAATTTCAAATTTTTACAGGGGTTGCATTGGAATTCCTGACTACCTCGAAGAGCGATACAACAATCCCATTTTCTCGAAAACTATAAGTCGCAGCTCGGCTCCAAAAGCAGATTTGAATTCAGGAAAGGTGCGAGCTTTATTCTACATAAACAATTTTCAAATCGGGGATGAAAAAAAAAATTTCAAATTTTTACAGGGGTTGCATTGGAATTCCTGACTACTTCGAGGAGCGATAAAAAATCTCATTTTCTCGAAAACTATAAGTCGCGGCTCGGCTCCAAAAGCAGATTTGAATTCAGGAAAGGTGCGAGCTTAATTCTACATAAACAATTTTCAAATCGGGGATGAAAAAAAAAATTTCAAATTTTTACAGGGGTTGCATTGGAATTCCTGACTACTTCGAAGAGCGATACAAAAATCCCATTTTCTCGAAAACTATAAGTCGCAGCTCGGCTCCAAAAGCAGATTTGAATTCAGGAAAGGTGCGAGCTTAATTCTACATAAACAATTTTCAAATCGGGGATGGAAAAAAAAATTTCAAATTTTTACAGGGGTTGCATTGGAATTCCTGACTACCTCGAAGAGCGATACAAAAATCCCATTTTCTCGAAAACTATAAGTCGCAGCTCGGCTCCAAAAGCAGATTTGAATTCAAGAAAGGTGCGAGCTTAATTCTACATAAACAATTTTCAAATCAGGGATGAAAAAAAAAATTTCAAATTTTTACAGGGGTTGCATTGGAATTCCTGACTACCTCGAAGAGCGATACAAAAATCCCATTTTCTCGAAAACTATAAGTCGCAGCTCGGCTCCAAAAGCAGATTTGAATTCAGGAAAGGTGCGAGCTTAATTCTACATAAACAATTTTCAAATCGGGGATGAAAAAAAAAATTTCAAATTTTTACAGGGGTTGCATTGGAATTCCTGACTACTTCGAGGAGCGATAAAAAATCTCATTTTCTCGAAAACTATAAGTCGCGGCTCGGCTCCAAAAGCAGATTTGAATTCAGGAAAGGTGCGAGCTTAATTCTACATAAACAATTTTCAAATCGGGGATGAAAAAAAAAATTTTTACAGGGGTTGCATTGGAATTCCTGACTACTTCGAAGAGCGATACAAAAATCCCATTTTCTCGAAAACTATAAGTCGCAGCTCGGCTCCAAAAGCAGATTTGAATTCAGGAAAGGTGCGAGCTTAATTCTACATAAACAATTTTCAAATCGGGGATGGAAAAAAAAATTTCAAATTTTTACAGGGGTTGCATTGGAATTCCTGACTACCTCGAAGAGCGATACAAAAATCCCATTTTCTCGAAAACTGTAAGTCGCAGCTCGGCTCCAAAAGCAGATTTGAATTCAAGAAAGGTGCGAGCTTAATTCTACATAAACAATTTTCAAATCAGGGATGAAAAAAAAAATTTCAAATTTTTACAGGGGTTGCATTGGAATTCCTGACTACCTCGAAGACCGAAACAAAAATCCCATTTTCTCGAAAACTATAAGTCGCAGCTCGGCTCCAAAAGCAGATTTGAATTCAGGAAAGGTGCGAGCTTAATTCTACATAAACAATTTTCAAATCGGGGATGAAAAAAAAAATTTAAAATTTTTACAGGGTTGCATTGGAATTCCTGACTACCTCGAAGACCGAAACAAAAATCCCATTTTCTCGAAAACTATAAGTCGCAGCTCGGCTCCAAAAGCAGATTTGAATTCAGGAAAGGTGCGAGCTTAATTCTACATAAACAATTTTCAAATCGGGGATGAAAAAAAAATTTCAAATTTTTACAGGGGTTGCATTGGAATTCCTGACTACCTCGAAGAGCAATACAAAAATCCCATTTTCTCGGAAACTATACGTCGCAGCTCGGCTCCAAAAGCAGATTTGAATTCAGGAAAGGTGCGAGCTTAATTCTACATAAACAATTTTCAAATCGGGGATGAAAAAAAAAATCTCAAATTTTTACAGGGGTTGCATTGGAATTCCTGACTACCTCGAAGAGCGATACAAAAATCCCATTTTCTCGAAAACTATAAGTCGCAGCTCGGCTCCAAAAGCAGATTTGAATTCAGGAAAGGTGCGAGCTTAATTCTACATAAACAATTTTCAAATCGGGGATGAAAAAAAAAATTTCAAATTTTTACAGGGGTTGCATTGGAATTCCTGACTACCTCGAAGAGCGATACAAAAATCCCATTTTCTCGAAAACTATAAGTCGCAGCTCGGCTCCAAAAGCAGATTTGAATTCAAGAAAGGTGCGAGCTTAATTCTACATAAACAATTTTCAAATCAGGGATGAAAAAAAAAATTTCAAATTTTTACAGGGGTTGCATTGGAATTCCTGACTACCTCGAAGACCGAAACAAAAATCCCATTTTCTCGAAAACTATAAGTCGCAGCTCGGCTCCAAAAGCAGATTTGAATTCAGGAAAGGTGCGAGCTTAATTCTACATAAACAATTTTCAAATCGGGGATGAAAAAAAAAATTTAAAATTTTTACAGGGTTGCATTGGAATTCCTGACTACCTCGAAGACCGAAACAAAAATCCCATTTTCTCGAAAACTATAAGTCGCATCTCGGCTCCAAAAGCAGATTTGAATTCAGGAAAGGTGCGAGCTTAATTCTACATAAACAATTTTCAAATCGGGGATGAAAAAAAAAATTTCAAATTTTTACAGGGGTTGCATTGGAATTCCTGACTACCTCGAAGAGCAATACAAAAATCCCATTTTCTCGGAAACTATACGTCGCAGCTCGGCTCCAAAAGCAGATTTGAATTCAGGAAAGGTGCGAGCTTAATTCTACATAAACAATTTTCAAATCGGGGATGAAAAAAAAAATTTCAAATTTTTACAGGGGTTGCATTGGAATTCCTGACTACCTAGAAGAGCGATACAAAAATCCCATTTTCTCGAAAACTATAAGTCGCAGCTCGGCTCCAAAAGCAGATTTGAATTCAGGAAAGGTGCGAGCTTAATTCTACATAAACAATTTTCAAATCGGGGATGAAAAAAAAAATCTAAAATTTTTACAGGGGTTGCATTGGAATTCCTGACTACCTCGAAGAGCGATACAAAAATCCCATTTTCTCGAAAACTATAAGTCGCAGCTCGGCTCCAAAAGCAGATTTGAATTCAGGAAAGGTGCGAGCTTAATTCTACATAAACAATTTTCAAATCGGGGATGAAAAAAAAATTTCAAATTTTTACAGGGGTTGCATTGGAATTCCTGACTACCTCGAAGAGCAATACAAAAATCCCATTTTCTCGGAAACTATACGTCGCAGCTCGGCTCCAAAAGCAGAATTGAATTCAGGAAAGGTGCGAGCTTAATTCTACATAAACAATTTTCAAATCGGGGATGAAAAAAAAAATCTCAAATTTTTACAGGGGTTGCATTGGAATTCCTGACTACCTCGAAGAGCGATACAAAAATCCCATTTTCTCGAAAACTATAAGTCGCGGCTCGGCTCCAAAAGCAGATTTGAATTCAGGAAAGGTGCGAGCTTAATTCTACATAAACAATTTTCAAATCGGGGATGAAAAAAAAAATTTCAAATTTTTACAGGGGTTGCATTGGAATTCCTGACTACTTCGAAGAGCGATTCAAAAATCCCATTTTCTCGAAAACTATAAGTCGCAGCTCGGCTCCAAAAGCAGATTTGAATTCAGGAAAGGTGCGAGCTTAATTCTACATAAACAATTTTCAAATCGGGGATGAAAAAAAAAATTTCAAATTTTTACAGGGGTTGCATTGGAATTCCTGACTACCTAGAAGAGCGATACAAAAATCCCATTTTCTCGAAAACTATAAGTCGCAGCTCGGCTCCAAAAGCAGATTTGAATTCAGGAAAGGTGCGAGCTTAATTCTACATAAACAATTTTCAAATCGGGGATGAAAAAAAAAATTTCAAATTTTTACAGGGGTTGCATTGGAATTCCTGACTACTTCGAAGAGCAATACAAAAATCCCATTTTCTCGAAAACTATAAGTCGCAGCTCGGCTCCAAAAGCAGATTTGAATTCAGGAAAGGTGCGAGCTTAATTCTACATAAACAATTTTCAAATCGGGGATGAAAAAAAAAATTTAAAATTTTTACAGGGTTGCATTGGAATTCCTGACTACCTCGAAGACCGAAACAAAAATCCCATTTTCTCGAAAACTATAAGTCGCAGCTCGGCTCCAAAAGCAGATTTGAATTCAGGAAAGGTGCGAGCTTAATTCTACATAAACAATTTTCAAATCGGGGATGAAAAAAAAAATTTCAAATTTTTACAGGGGTTGCATTGGAATTCCTGACTACCTCGAAGAGCAATACAAAAATCCCATTTTCTCGGAAACTATACGTCGCAGCTCGGCTCCAAAAGCAGATTTGAATTCAGGAAAGGTGCGAGCTTAATTCTACATAAACAATTTTCAAATCGGGGATGAAAAAAAAAATTTCAAATTTTTACAGGGGTTGCATTGGAATTCCTGACTACTTCGAGGAGCGATAAAAAATCTCATTTTCTCGAAAACTATAAGTCGCGGCTCGGCTCCAAAAGCAGATTTGAATTCAGGAAAGGTGCGAGCTTAATTCTACATAAACAATTTTCAAATCGGGGATGAAAAAAAAAATTTCAAATTTTTACAGGGGTTGCATTGGAATTCCTGACTACTTCGAAGAGCGATACCAAAATCCCATTTTCTCGAAAACTATAAGTCGCAGCTCGGCTCCAAAAGCAGATTTGAATTCAGGAAAGGTGCGAGCTTAATTCTACATAAACAATTTTCAAATCGGGGATGGAAAAAAAAATTTCAAATTTTTACAGGGTTTGCATTGGAATTCCTGACTACCTAGAAGAGCGATACAAAAATCCCATTTTCTCGAAAACTATAAGTCGCAGCTCGGCTCCAAAAGCAGATTTGAATTCAAGAAAGGTGCGAGCTTAATTCTACATAAACAATTTTCAAATCAGGGATGAAAAAAAAAATTTCAAATTTTTACAGGGGTTGCATTGGAATTCCTGACTACCTCGAAGAGCGATACAAAAATCCCATTTTCTCGAAAACTATAAGTCGCAGCTCGGCTCCAAAAGCAGATTTGAATTCAGGAAAGGTGCGAGCTTAATTCTACATAAACAATTTTCAAATCGGGGATGAAAAAAAAAATTTCAAATTTTTACAGGGGTTGCATTGGAATTCCTGACTACTTCGAGGAGCGATAAAAAATCTCATTTTCTCGAAAACTATAAGTCGCGGCTCGGCTCCAAAAGCAGATTTGAATTCAGGAAAGGTGCGAGCTTAATTCTACATAAACAATTTTCAAATCGGGGATGGAAAAAAAAATTTCAAATTTTTACAGGGGTTGCATTGGAATTCCTGACTACCTCGAAGAGCGATACAAAAATCCCATTTTCTCGAAAACTATAAGTCGCAGCTCGGCTCCAAAAGCAGATTTGAATTCAAGAAAGGTGCGAGCTTAATTCTACATAAACAATTTTCAAATCAGGGATGAAAAAAAAAATTTCAAATTTTTACAGGGGTTGCATTGGAATTCCTGACTACCTCGAAGACCGAAACAAAAATCCCATTTTCTCGAAAACTATAAGTCGCAGCTCGGCTCCAAAAGCAGATTTGAATTCAGGAAAGGTGCGAGCTTAATTCTACATAAACAATTTTCAAATCGGGGATGAAAAAAAAAATTTAAAATTTTTACAGGGTTGCATTGGAATTCCTGACTACCTCGAAGACTGAAACAAAAATCCCATTTTCTCGAAAACTATAAGTCGCAGCTCGGCTCCAAAAGCAGATTTGAATTCAGGAAAGGTGCGAGCTTAATTCTACATAAACAATTTTCAAATCGGGGATGAAAAAAAAAATTTCAAATTTTTACAGGGGTTGCATTGGAATTCCTGACTACCTAGAAGAGCGATACAAAAATCCCATTTTCTCGAAAACTATAAGTCGCAGCTCGGCTCCAAAAGCAGATTTGAATTCAGGAAAGGTGCGAGCTTAATTCTACATAAACAATTTTCAAATCGGGGATGAAAAAAAAAATCTCAAATTTTTACAGGGGTTGCATTGGAATTCCTGACTACCTCGAAGAGCGATACAAAAATCCCATTTTCTCGAAAACTATAAGTCGCAGCTCGGCTCCAAAAGCAGATTTGAATTCAGGAAAGGTGCGAGCTTAATTCTACATAAACAATTTTCAAATCGGGGATGAAAAAAAAAATTTCAAATTTTTACAGGGGTTGCATTGGAATTCCTGACTACCTCGAAGAGCGATACAAAAATCCCATTTTCTCGAAAACTATAAGTCGCAGCTCGGCTCCAAAAGCAGATTTGAATTCAGGAAAGGTGCGAGCTTAATTCTACATAAACAATTTGCAAATCGGGGATGAAAAAAAAAAATTTCAAATTTTTACAGGGGTTGGCATTGGAATTCCTGACTACTTCGAGGAGCGATAAAAAATCTCATTTTCTCGAAAACTATAAGTCGCGGCTCGGCTCCAAAAGCAGATTTGAATTCAGGAAAGGTGCGAGCTTAATTCTACACAAACAATTTTCAAATCGGGGATGAAAAAAAAAAATTAAAATTTTTACAGGGGTTGCATTGGAATTCCTGACTTCCTCGAAGACCGAAACAAAAATCCCATTTTCTCGAAAACTATAAGTCGCAGCTCGGCTCCAAAAGCAGATTTGAATTCAGGAAAGGTGCGAGCTTAATTCTACATAAACAATTTTCAAATCGGGGATGGAAAAAAAAATTTCAAATTTTTACAGGGGTTGCATTGGAATTCCTGACTACCTCGAAGAGCGATACAAAAATCCCATTTTCTCGAAAACTATAAGTCGCAGCTCGGCTCCAAAAGCAGATTTGAATTCAAGAAAGGTGCGAGCTTAATTCTACATAAACAATTTTCAAATCAGGGATGAAAAAAAAAATTTCAAATTTTTACAGGGGTTGCATTGGAATTCCTGAGTACCTCGATGAGCGATACAAAAATCTTATTTTCTCGAAAACTATAAGTCGCAGCTGGGCTCCAAAAGCAGATTTGAATTCAGGAAAGGTGCGAGCTTAATTCTACATAAATAATTTTCAAATCGGGGATGAAAAAAAAAATTTCAAATTTTTACAGGGGTTGCATTGGAATTCCTGACTACCTCGAAGACCGAAACAAAAATCCCATTTTCTCGAAAACTATAAGTCGCAGCTCGGCTCCAAAAGCAGATTTGAATTCAAGAAAGGTGCGAGCTTAATTCTACATAAACAATTTTCAAATCAGGGATGAAAAAAAAAATTTCAAATTTTTACAGGGGTTGCATTGGAATTCCTGAGTACCTCGATGAGCGATACAAAAATCCCATTTTCTCGAAAACTATAAGTCGCAGCTCGGCTCCAAAAGCAGATTTGAATTCAGGAAAGGTGCGAGCTTAATTCTACATAAACAATTTTCAAATCGGGGATGAAAAAAAAAATTTCAAATTTTTACAGGGGTTGCATTGGAATTCCTGACTACTTCGAGGAGCGATAAAAAATCTCATTTTCTCGAAAACTATAAGTCGCGGCTCGGCTCCAAAAGCAGATTTGAATTCAGGAAAGGTGCGAGCTTAATTCTACATAAACAATTTTCAAATCGGGGATGGAAAAAAAAATTTCAAATTTTTACAGGGGTTGCATTGGAATTCCTGACTACCTCGAAGAGCGATACAAAAATCCCATTTTCTCGAAAACTATAAGTCGCAGCTCGGCTCCAAAAGCAGATTTGAATTCAAGAAAGGTGCGAGCTTAATTCTACATAAACAATTTTCAAATCAGGGATGAAAAAAAAAATTTCAAATTTTTACAGGGGTTGCATTGGAATTCCTGACTACCTCGAAGACCGAAACAAAAATCCCATTTTCTCGAAAACTATAAGTCGCAGCTCGGCTCCAAAAGCAGATTTGAATTCAGGAAAGGTGCGAGCTTAATTCTACATAAACAATTTTCAAATCGGGGATGAAAAAAAAAATTTAAAATTTTTACAGGGTTGCATTGGAATTCCTGACTACCTCGAAGACCGAAACAAAAATCCCATTTTCTCGAAAACTATAAGTCGCAGCTCGGCTCCAAAAGCAGATTTGAATTCAGGAAAGGTGCGAGCTTAATTCTACATAAACAATTTTCAAATCGGGGATGAAAAAAAAAATTTCAAATTTTTACAGGGGTTGCATTGGAATTCCTGACTACTTCGAGGAGCGATAAAAAATCTCATTTTCTCGAAAACTATAAGTCGCGGCTCGGCTCCAAAAGCAGATTTGAATTCAGGAAAGGTGCGAGCTTAATTCTACATAAACAATTTTCAAATCGGGGATGGAAAAAAAAATTTCAAATTTTTACAGGGGTTGCATTGGAATTCCTGACTACCTCGAAGAGCGATACAAAAATCCCATTTTCTCGAAAACTATAAGTCGCAGCTCGGCTCCAAAAGCAGATTTGAATTCAAGAAAGGTGCGAGCTTAATTCTACATAAACAATTTTCAAATCAGGGATGAAAAAAAAAATTTCAAATTTTTACAGGGGTTGCATTGGAATTCCTGACTACCTCGAAGACCGAAACAAAAATCCCATTTTCTCGAAAACTATAAGTCGCAGCTCGGCTCCAAAAGCAGATTTGAATTCAGGAAAGGTGCGAGCTTAATTCTACATAAACAATTTTCAAATCGGGGATGAAAAAAAAAATTTAAAATTTTTACAGGGTTGCATTGGAATTCCTGACTACCTCGAAGACCGAAACAAAAATCCCATTTTCTCGAAAACTATAAGTCGCAGCTCGGCTCCAAAAGCAGATTTGAATTCAGGAAAGGTGCGAGCTTAATTCTACATAAACAATTTTCAAATCGGGGATGAAAAAAAAAATTTCAAATTTTTACAGGGGTTGCATTGGAATTCCTGACTACCTAGAAGAGCGATACAAAAATCCCATTTTCTCGAAAACTATAAGTCGCAGCTCGGCTCCAAAAGCAGATTTGAATTCAGGAAAGGTGCGAGCTTAATTCTACATAAACAATTTTCAAATCGGGGATGAAAAAAAAAATCTCAAATTTTTACAGGGGTTGCATTGGAATTCCTGACTACCTCGAAGAGCGATACAAAAATCCCATTTTCTCGAAAACTATAAGTCGCAGCTCGGCTCCAAAAGCAGATTTGAATTCAGGAAAGGTGCGAGCTTAATTCTACATAAACAATTTTCAAATCGGGGATGAAAAAAAAAATTTCAAATTTTTACAGGGGTTGCATTGGAATTCCTGACTACCTCGAAGAGCGATACAAAAATCCCATTTTCTCGAAAACTATAAGTCGCAGCTCGGCTCCAAAAGCAGATTTGAATTCAGGAAAGGTGCGAGCTTAATTCTACATAAACAATTTGCAAATCGGGGATGAAAAAAAAAATTTCAAATTTTTACAGGGGTTGGCATTGGAATTCCTGACTACTTCGAGGAGCGATAAAAAATCTCATTTTCTCGAAAACTATAAGTCGCGGCTCGGCTCCAAAAGCAGATTTGAATTCAGGAAAGGTGCGAGCTTAATTCTACACAAACAATTTTCAAATCGGGGATGAAAAAAAAAAATTAAAATTTTTACAGGGGTTGCATTGGAATTCCTGACTTCCTCGAAGACCGAAACAAAAATCCCATTTTCTCGAAAACTATAAGTCGCAGCTCGGCTCCAAAAGCAGATTTGAATTCAGGAAAGGTGCGAGCTTAATTCTACATAAACAATTTTCAAATCGGGGATGGAAAAAAAAATTTCAAATTTTTACAGGGGTTGCATTGGAATTCCTGACTACCTCGAAGAGCGATACAAAAATCCCATTTTCTCGAAAACTATAAGTCGCAGCTCGGCTCCAAAAGCAGATTTGAATTCAAGAAAGGTGCGAGCTTAATTCTACATAAACAATTTTCAAATCAGGGATGAAAAAAAAAATTTCAAATTTTTACAGGGGTTGCATTGGAATTCCTGAGTACCTCGATGAGCGATACAAAAATCTTATTTTCTCGAAAACTATAAGTCGCAGCTGGGCTCCAAAAGCAGATTTGAATTCAGGAAAGGTGCGAGCTTAATTCTACATAAATAATTTTCAAATCGGGGATGAAAAAAAAAATTTCAAATTTTTACAGGGGTTGCATTGGAATTCCTGACTACCTCGAAGACCGAAACAAAAATCCCATTTTCTCGAAAACTATAAGTCGCGGCTCGGCTCCAAAAGCAGATTTGAATTCAGGAAAGGTGCGAGCTTAATTCTACATAAACAATTTTCAAATCGGGGATGGAAAAAAAAATTTCAAATTTTTACAGGGGTTGCATTGGAATTCCTGACTACCTCGAAGAGCGATACAAAAATCCCATTTTCTCGAAAACTATAAGTCGCAGCTCGGCTCCAAAAGCAGATTTGAATTCAAGAAAGGTGCGAGCTTAATTCTACATAAACAATTTTCAAATCAGGGATGAAAAAAAAAATTTCAAATTTTTACAGGGGTTGCATTGGAATTCCTGACTACCTCGAAGACCGAAACAAAAATCCCATTTTCTCGAAAACTATAAGTCGCAGCTCGGCTCCAAAAGCAGATTTGAATTCAGGAAAGGTGCGAGCTTAATTCTACATAAACAATTTTCAAATCGGGGATGAAAAAAAAAATTTAAAATTTTTACAGGGTTGCATTGGAATTCCTGACTACCTCGAAGACCGAAACAAAAATCCCATTTTCTCGAAAACTATAAGTCGCAGCTCGGCTCCAAAAGCAGATTTGAATTCAGGAAAGGTGCGAGCTTAATTCTACATAAACAATTTTCAAATCGGGGATGAAAAAAAAAATTTCAAATTTTTACAGGGGTTGCATTGGAATTCCTGACTACCTAGAAGAGCGATACAAAAATCCCATTTTCTCGAAAACTATAAGTCGCAGCTCGGCTCCAAAAGCAGATTTGAATTCAGGAAAGGTGCGAGCTTAATTCTACATAAACAATTTTCAAATCGGGGATGAAAAAAAAAATCTCAAATTTTTACAGGGGTTGCATTGGAATTCCTGACTACCTCGAAGAGCGATACAAAAATCCCATTTTCTCGAAAACTATAAGTCGCAGCTCGGCTCCAAAAGCAGATTTGAATTCAGGAAAGGTGCGAGCTTAATTCTACATAAACAATTTTCAAATCGGGGATGAAAAAAAAAATTTCAAATTTTTACAGGGGTTGCATTGGAATTCCTGACTACCTCGAAGAGCGATACAAAAATCCCATTTTCTCGAAAACTATAAGTCGCAGCTCGGCTCCAAAAGCAGATTTGAATTCAGGAAAGGTGCGAGCTTAATTCTACATAAACAATTTCTCGAAAACTATAAGTCGCAGCTCGGCTCCAAAAGCAGATTTGAATTCAGGAAAGGTGCGAGCTTAATTCTACATAAACAATTTTCAAATCGGGGATGGAAAAAAAAATTTCAAATTCTTACAGGGGTTGCATTGGAAGTCCTGACTACCTCGAAGAGCGATACAAAAATCCCATTTTCTCGAAAACTATAAGTCGCAGCTCGGCTCCAAAAGCAGATTTGAATTCAAGAAAGGTGCGAGCTTAATTCTACATAAACAATTTTCAAATCAGGGATGAAAAAAAAAATTTCAAATTTTTACAGGGGTTGCATTGGAATTCCTGAGTACCTCGATGAGCGATACAAAAATCTTATTTTCTCGAAAACTATAAGTCGCAGCTGGGCTCCAAAAGCAGATTTGAATTCAGGAAAGGTGCGAGCTTAATTCTACATAAATAATTTTCAAATCGGGGATGAAAAAAAAAATTTCAAATTTTTACAGGGGTTGCATTGGAATTCCTGACTACCTCGAAGACCGAAACAAAAATCCCATTTTCTCGAAAACTATAAGTCGCAGCTCGGCTCCAAAAGCAGATTTGAATTCAGGAAAGGTGCGAGCTTAATTCTACATAAACAATTTTCAAATCGGGGATGAAAAAAAAATTTAAAATTTTTACAGGGTTGCATTGGAATTCCTGACTACCTCGAAGACCGAAACAAAAATCCCATTTTCTCGAAAACTATAAGTCGCATCTCGGCTCCAAAAGCAGATTTGAATTCAGGAAAGGTGCAAGCTTAATTCTACATAAACAATTTTCAAATCGTTGATGAAAAAAAAAATTTCAAATTTTTACAGGGGTTGCATTGGAATTCCTGACTACCTCGAAGAGCAATACAAAAATCCCATTTTCTCGGAAACTATACGTCGCAGCTCGGCTCCAAAAGCAGATTTGAATTCAGGAAAGGTGCGAGCTTAATTCTACATAAACAATTTTCAAATCGGGGATGAAAAAAAAAATTTCAAATTTTTACAGGGGTTGCATTGGAATTCCTGACTACCTAGAAGAGCGATACAAAAATCCCATTTTCTCGAAAACTATAAGTCGCAGCTCGGCTCCAAAAGCAGATTTGAATTCAGGAAAGGTGCGAGCTTAATTCTACATAAACAATTTTCAAATCGGGGATGAAAAAAAAAATCTCAAATTTTTACAGGGGTTGCATTGGAATTCCTGACTACCTCGAAGAGCGATACAAAAATCCCATTTTCTCGAAAACTATAAGTCGCAGCTCGGCTCCAAAAGCAGATTTGAATTCAGGAAAGGTGCGAGCTTAATTCTACATAAACAATTTTCAAATCGGGGATGAAAAAAAAAATTTCAAATTTTTACAGGGGTTGCATTGGAATTCCTGACTACTTCGAAGAGCGATACAAAAATCCCATTTTCTCGAAAACTATAAGTCGCAGCTCGGCTCCAAAAGCAGATTTGAATTCAGGAAAGGTGCGAGCTTAATTCTACATAAACAATTTTCAAATCGGGGATGAAAAAAAAAAATTCAAATTTTTACAGGGGTTGCATTGGAATTCCTGACTACCTCGAAGAGCAATACAAAAATCCCATTTTCTCGAAAACTATAAACATAAACAATTTTCAAATCGGGGATGAAAAAAAAAATTTCAAATTTTTACAGGCGTTGCATTGGAATTCCTGACTACCTAGAAGAGCGATACAAAAATCCCATTTTCTCGAAAACTATAAGTCGCAGCTCGGCTCCAAAAGCAGATTTGAATTCAGGAAAGGTGCGAGCTTAATTCTACATAAACAGTTTTCAAATCGGGGATGAAAAAAAAATTTCAAATTTTTACAGGGGTTGCATTGGAATTCCTGACTACCTCGAAGACCGAAACAAAAATCCCATTTTCTCGAAAACTATAAGTCGCAGCTCGGCTCCAAAAGCAGATTTGAATTCAGGAAAGGTGCGAGCTTAATTCTACATAAACAATTTTCAAATCGGGGATGAAAAAAAAAATTTAAAATTTTTACAGGGGTTGCATTGGAATTCCTGACTACCTCGAAGACCGAAACAAAAATTTCATTTTCTCGAAAACTATAAGTCGCAGCTCGGCTCCAAAAGCAGATTTGAATTCAGGAAAGGTGCGAGCTTAATTCTACATAAACAATTTTCAAATCGGGGATGGAAAAAAAAATTTCAAATTTTTACAGGGGTTGCATTGGAATTCCTGACTACCTCGAAGAGCGATACAAAAATCCCATTTTCTCGAAAACTATAAGTCGCAGCTCGGCTCCAAAAGCAGATTTGAATTCAAGAAAGGAGCGAGCTTAATTCTACATAAACAATTTTCAAATCGGGGATGAAAAAAAAAATTTCAAATTTTTACAGGGGTTGCATTGGAATTCCTGACTACCTCGAAGAGCGATACAAAAATCCCATTTTCTCGAAAACTATAAGTCGCAGCTCGGCTCCAAAAGCAGATTTGAATTCAGGAAAGGTGCGAGCTTAATTCTACATAAACAATTTTCAAATCGGGGATGAAAAAAAAAATTTCAAATTTTTACAGGGGTTGCATTGGAATTCCTGACTACCTCGAAGAGCGATACAAAAATCCCATTTTCTCGAAAACTATAAGTCGCAGCTCGGCTCCAAAAGCAGATTTGAATTCAGGAAAGGTGCGAGCTTAATTCTACATAAACAATTTTCAAATCGGGGATGGAAAAAAAAAATTTAAAATTTTTACAGGGGTTGCATTGGAATTCCTGACTACTTCGAAGAGCGATACAAAAATCCCATTTTCTCGAAAACTATAAGTCGCAGCTCGGCTCCAAAAGCAGATTTGAATTCAGGAAAGGTGCGAGCTTAATTCTACATAAACAATTTTCAAATCGGGGTTGGAAAAAAAAAAATTTCAAATTTTTACAGGGGTTGCATTGGAATTCCTGACTACCTCGAAGAGCAATACAAAAAACCCATTTTCTCGGAAACTATAAGTCGCAGCTCGGCTCCAAAAGCAGATTTGAATTCAGGAAAGGTGCGAGCTTAATTCTACATAAACAATTTTCAAATCGGGGATGAAAAAAAAAATTTCAAATTTTTACAGGGGTTGCATTGGAATTCCTGACTACCTCGAAGAGCGATACAAAAATCCCATTTTCTCGAAAACTATAAGTCGCAGCTCGGCTCCAAAAGCAGATTTGAATTCAGGAAAGGTGTGAGCTTAATTCTACATAAACAATTTTTAAATCGGGGATGAAAAAAAAAATTTCAAATTTTTCCAGGGGTTGCATTGGAATTCCTGACTACTTCGAAGAGCGATAAAAAATCTCATTTTCTCGAAAACTATAAGTCGCGGCTCGGCTCCAAAAGCAGATTTGAATTCAGGAAAGGTGCGAATTTAATTCTACATAAACAATTTTCAAATCGGGGATGAAAAAAAAAATTTCAAATTATTACAGGGGTTGCATTGGAATTCCTGACTACTTCGAAGAGCGATACAAAAATCCCATTTTCTCGAAAACTATAAGTCGCAGCTCGGCTCCAAAAGCAGATTTGAATTCAGGAAAGGTGCGAGCTTAATTCTACATAAACAATTTTCAAATCGGGGATGGAAAAAAAAATTTAAAATTTTTACAGGGGTTACATTGGAATTCCTGACTACCTCGAAGACCGAAACAAAAATTTCATTTTCTCGAAAACTATAAGTCGCAGCTCGGCTCCAAAAGCAGATTTGAATTCAGGAAAGGTGCGAGCTTAATTCTACATAAACAATTTTCAAATCGGGGATGGAAAAAAAAATTTCAAATTTTTACAGGGGTTGCATTGGAATTCCTGACTACCTCGAAGAGCGATACAAAAATCCCATTTTCTCGAAAACTATAAGTCGCAGCTCGGCTCCAAAAGCAGATTTGAATTCAAGAAAGGTGCGAGCTTAATTCTACATAAACAATTTTCAAATCGGGGATGAAAAAAAAAATTTCAAATTTTTACAGGGGTTGCATTGGAATTCCTGACTACCTAGAAGAGCGATACAAAAACCCCATTTTCTCGAAAACTATAAGTCGCAGCTCGGCTCCAAAAGCAGATTTGAATTCAGGAAAGGTGCGAGCTTAATTCTACATAAACAATTTTCAAATCGGGGATGAAAAAAAATTTAAAATTTTTACAGGGGTTGCATTGGAATTCCTGACTACCTCGAAGAGCGATACAAAAATCCCATTTTCTCGAAAACTATAAGTCGCAGCTCGGCTCCAAAAGCAGATTTGAATTCAGGAAAGGTGCGAGCTTAATTCTACATAAACAATTTTCAAATCGGGGATGAAAAAAAAAATTTCAAATTTTTACAGGGGTTGCATTGGAATTCCTGACTACCTCGAAGACCGAAACAAAAATCCCATTTTCTCGAAAACTATAAGTCGCAGCTCGGCTCCAAAAGCAGATTTGAATTCAGGAAAGGTGCGAGCTTAATTCTACATAAACAATTTTCAAATCGGGAATGAAAAAAAAAATTTCAAATTTTTACAGGGGTTGCATTGGAATTCCTGACTACCTCGAAGAGCGATACAAAAATCCCATTTTCTCGAAAACTATAAGTCGCAGCTCGGCTCCAAAAGCAGATTTGAATTCAGGAAAGGTGCGAGCTTAATTCTACATAAACAATTTTCAAATCGGGGATGAAAAAAAAAATTTCAAATTTTTAAAGGGGTTGCATTGGAATTCCTGACTACCTCGAAGAGCGATACAAAAATCCCATTTTCTCCAAAACTATAAGTCGCAGCTCGGCTCCAAAAGCAGATTTGAATTCAGGAAAGGTGAGAGCTTAATTCTACATAAACAATTTTCAAATCGGGGATGAAAAAAAAAATTTCAAATTTTTACAGGGGTTGCATTGGAATTCCTGACTACCTCGAAGAGCGATACAAAAATCCCATTTTCTCGAAAACTATAAGTCGCAGCTCGGCTCCAAAAGCAGATTTGAATTCAGGAAAGGTGCGAGCTTAATTCTACATAAACAATTTTCAAATCGGGGATGAAAAAAAAAATTTCAAATTTTTACAGGGGTTGCATTGGAATTCCTGACTTCCTCGAAGAGCGATACAAAAATCCCATTTTCTCGAAAACTATAAGTCGCAGCTCGGCTCCAAAAGCAGATTTGAATTCAGGAAAGGTGCGAGCTTAATTCTACATAAACAATTTTCAAATCGGGGATGAAAAAAAAAATTTCAAATTTTTACAGGGGTTGCATTGGAATTCCTGACTACTTCGAAGAGCGATACAAAAATCCCATTTTCTCGAAAACTATAAGTCGCAGCTCGGCTCCAAAAGCAGATTTGAATTCAGGAAAGGTGCGAGCTTAATTCTACATAAACAATTTTCAAATCGGGGATGAAAAAAAAAAATTCAAATTTTTACAGGGGTTGCATTGGAATTCCTGACTACCTCGAAGAGCAATACAAAAATCCCATTTTCTCGAAAACTATAAACATAAACAATTTTCAAATCGGGGATGAAAAAAAAAATTTCAAATTTTTACAGGCGTTGCATTGGAATTCCTGACTACCTAGAAGAGCGATACAAAAATCCCATTTTCTCGAAAACTATAAGTCGCAGCTCGGCTCCAAAAGCAGATTTGAATTCAGGAAAGGTGCGAGCTTAATTCTACATAAACAGTTTTCAAATCGGGGATGAAAAAAAAATTTCAAATTTTTACAGGGGTTGCATTGGAATTCCTGACTACCTCGAAGACCGAAACAAAAATCCCATTTTCTCGAAAACTATAAGTCGCAGCTCGGCTCCAAAAGCAGATTTGAATTCAGGAAAGGTGCGAGCTTAATTCTACATAAACAATTTTCAAATCGGGGATGAAAAAAAAAATTTAAAATTTTTACAGGGGTTGCATTGGAATTCCTGACTACCTCGAAGACCGAAACAAAAATTTCATTTTCTCGAAAACTATAAGTCGCAGCTCGGCTCCAAAAGCAGATTTGAATTCAGGAAAGGTGCGAGCTTAATTCTACATAAACAATTTTCAAATCGGGGATGGAAAAAAAAATTTCAAATTTTTACAGGGGTTGCATTGGAATTCCTGACTACCTCGAAGAGCGATACAAAAATCCCATTTTCTCGAAAACTATAAGTCGCAGCTCGGCTCCAAAAGCAGATTTGAATTCAAGAAAGGAGCGAGCTTAATTCTACATAAACAATTTTCAAATCGGGGATGAAAAAAAAAATTTCAAATTTTTACAGGGGTTGCATTGGAATTCCTGACTACCTAGAAGAGCGATACAAAAACCCCATTTTCTCGAAAACTAAAAGTCGCAGCTCGGCTCCAAATCAGATTTGAATTCAGGAAAGGTGCGAGCTTAATTCTACATAAACAATTTTCAAATCGGGGATGAAAAAAAAAATTTCAAATTTTTACAGGGGTTGCATTGGAATTCCTGACTACCTCGAAGAGCGATACAAAAATCCCATTTTCTCGAAAACTATAAGTCGCAGCTCGGCTCCAAAAGCAGATTTGAATTCAGGAAAGGTGCGAGCTTAATTCTACATAAACAATTTTCAAATCGGGGATGAAAAAAAAAATTTCAAATTTTTACAGGGGTTGCATTGGAATTCCTGACTACCTCGAAGAGCGATACAAAAATCCCATTTTCTCGAAAACTATAAGTCGCAGCTCGGCTCCAAAAGCAGATTTGAATTCAGGAAAGGTGCGAGCTTAATTCTACATAAACAATTTTCAAATCGGGGATGGAAAAAAAAAATTTAAAATTTTTACAGGGGTTGCATTGGAATTCCTGACTACTTCGAAGAGCGATACAAAAATCCCATTTTCTCGAAAACTATAAGTCGCAGCTCGGCTCCAAAAGCAGATTTGAATTCAGGAAAGGTGCGAGCTTAATTCTACATAAACAATTTTCAAATCGGGGTTGGAAAAAAAAAAATTTCAAATTTTTACAGGGGTTGCATTGGAATTCCTGACTACCTCGAAGAGCAATACAAAAAACCCATTTTCTCGGAAACTATAAGTCGCAGCTCGGCTCCAAAAGCAGATTTGAATTCAGGAAAGGTGCGAGCTTAATTCTACATAAACAATTTTCAAATCGGGGATGAAAAAAAAAATTTCAAATTTTTACAGGGGTTGCATTGGAATTCCTGACTACCTCGAAGAGCGATACAAAAATCCCATTTTCTCGAAAACTATAAGTCGCAGCTCGGCTCCAAAAGCAGATTTGAATTCAGGAAAGGTGTGAGCTTAATTCTACATAAACAATTTTTAAATCGGGGATGAAAAAAAAAATTTCAAATTTTTCCAGGGGTTGCATTGGAATTCCTGACTACTTCGAAGAGCGATAAAAAATCTGATTTTCTCGAAAACTATAAGTCGCGGCTCGGCTCCAAAAGCAGATTTGAATTCAGGAAAGGTGCGAATTTAATTCTACATAAACAATTTTCAAATCGGGGATGAAAAAAAAAATTTCAAATTATTACAGGGGTTGCATTGGAATTCCTGACTACTTCGAAGAGCGATACAAAAATCCCATTTTCTCGAAAACTATAAGTCGCAGCTCGGCTCCAAAAGCAGATTTGAATTCAGGAAAGGTGCGAGCTTAATTCTACATAAACAATTTTCAAATCGGGGATGGAAAAAAAAATTTAAAATTTTTACAGGGGTTACATTGGAATTCCTGACTACCTCGAAGACCGAAACAAAAATTTCATTTTCTCGAAAACTATAAGTCGCAGCTCGGCTCCAAAAGCAGATTTGAATTCAGGAAAGGTGCGAGCTTAATTCTACATAAACAATTTTCAAATCGGGGATGGAAAAAAAAATTTCAAATTTTTACAGGGGTTGCATTGGAATTCCTGACTACCTCGAAGAGCGATACAAAAATCCCATTTTCTCGAAAACTATAAGTCGCAGCTCGGCTCCAAAAGCAGATTTGAATTCAAGAAAGGTGGGAGCTTAATTCTACATAAACAATTTTCAAATCGGGGATGAAAAAAAAAATTTCAAATTTTTACAGGGGTTGCATTGGAATTCCTGACTACCTAGAAGAGCGATACAAAAACCCCATTTTCTCGAAAACTATAAGTCGCAGCTCGGCTCCAAAAGCAGATTTGAATTCAGGAAAGGTGCGAGCTTAATTCTACATAAACAATTTTCAAATCGGGGATGAAAAAAAAAATTTCAAATTTTTACAGGGGTTGCATTGGAATTCCTGACTACCTCGAAGAGCGATACAAAAATCCCATTTTCTCGAAAACTATAAGTCGCAGCTCGGCTCCAAAAGCAGATTTGAATTCAGGAAAGGTGCGAGCTTAATTCTACATAAACAATTTTCAAATCGGGGATGGAAAAAAAAAATTTAAAATTTTTACAGGGGTTGCATTGGAATTCCTGACTACTTCGAAGAGCGATACAAAAATCCCATTTTCTCGAAAACTATAAGTCGCAGCTCGGCTCCAAAAGCAGATTTGAATTCAGGAAAGGTGCGAGCTTAATTCTACATAAACAATTTTCAAATCGGGGTTGGAAAAAAAAAAATTTCAAATTTTTACAGGGGTTGCATTGGAATTCCTGACTACCTCGAAGAGCAATACAAAAAACCCATTTTCTCGGAAACTATAAGTCGCAGCTCGGCTCCAAAAGCAGATTTGAATTCAGGAAAGGTGCGAGCTTAATTCTACATAAACAATTTTCAAATCGGGGATGAAAAAAAAAATTTCAAATTTTTACAGGGGTTGCATTGGAATTCCTGACTACCTCGAAGAGCGATACAAAAATCCCATTTTCTCGAAAACTATAAGTCGCAGCTCGGCTCCAAAAGCAGATTTGAATTCAGGAAAGGTGTGAGCTTAATTCTACATAAACAATTTTTAAATCGGGGATGAAAAAAAAAATTTCAAATTTTTCCAGGGGTTGCATTGGAATTCCTGACTACTTCGAAGAGCGATAAAAAATCTGATTTTCTCGAAAACTATAAGTCGCGGCTCGGCTCCAAAAGCAGATTTGAATTCAGGAAAGGTGCGAATTTAATTCTACATAAACAATTTTCAAATCGGGGATGAAAAAAAAAATTTCAAATTATTACAGGGGTTGCATTGGAATTCCTGACTACTTCGAAGAGCGATACAAAAATCCCATTTTCTCGAAAACTATAAGTCGCAGCTCGGCTCCAAAAGCAGATTTGAATTCAGGAAAGGTGCGAGCTTAATTCTACATAAACAATTTTCAAATCGGGGATGGAAAAAAAAATTTAAAATTTTTACAGGGGTTACATTGGAATTCCTGACTACCTCGAAGACCGAAACAAAAATTTCATTTTCTCGAAAACTATAAGTCGCAGCTCGGCTCCAAAAGCAGATTTGAATTCAGGAAAGGTGCGAGCTTAATTCTACATAAACAATTTTCAAATCGGGGATGGAAAAAAAAATTTCAAATTTTTACAGGGGTTGCATTGGAATTCCTGACTACCTCGAAGAGCGATACAAAAATCCCATTTTCTCGAAAACTATAAGTCGCAGCTCGGCTCCAAAAGCAGATTTGAATTCAAGAAAGGTGGGAGCTTAATTCTACATAAACAATTTTCAAATCGGGGATGAAAAAAAAAATTTCAAATTTTTACAGGGGTTGCATTGGAATTCCTGACTACCTAGAAGAGCGATACAAAAACCCCATTTTCTCGAAAACTATAAGTCGCAGCTCGGCTCCAAAAGCAGATTTGAATTCAGGAAAGGTGCGAGCTTAATTCTACATAAACAATTTTCAAATCGGGGATGAAAAAAAATTTAAAATTTTTACAGGGGTTGCATTGGAATTCCTGACTACCTCGAAGAGCGATACAAAAATCCCATTTTCTCGAAAACTATAAGTCGCAGCTCGGCTCCAAAAGCAGATTTGAATTCAGGAAAGGTGCGAGCTTAATTCTACATAAACAATTTTCAAATCGGGGATGAAAAAAAAAATTTCAAATTTTTACAGGGGTTGCATTGGAATTCCTGACTACCTCGAAGACCGAAACAAAAATCCCATTTTCTCGAAAACTATAAGTCGCAGCTCGGCTCCAAAAGCAGATTTGAATTCAGGAAAGGTGCGAGCTTAATTCTACATAAACAATTTTCAAATCGGGAATGAAAAAAAAAATTTCAAATTTTTACAGGGGTTGCATTGGAATTCCTGACTACCTCGAAGAGCGATACAAAAATCCCATTTTCTCGAAAACTATAAGTCGCAGCTCGGCTCCAAAAGCAGATTTGAATTCAGGAAAGGTGCGAGCTTAATTCTACATAAACAATTTTCAAATCGGGGATGGAAAAAAAAAATTTAAAATTTTTACAGGGGTTGCATTGGAATTCCTGACTACTTCGAAGAGCGATACAAAAATCCCATTTTCTCGAAAACTATAAGTCGCAGCTCGGCTCCAAAAGCAGATTTGAATTCAGGAAAGGTGCGAGCTTAATTCTACATAAACAATTTTCAAATCGGGGTTGGAAAAAAAAAAATTTCAAATTTTTACAGGGGTTGCATTGGAATTCCTGACTACCTCGAAGAGCAATACAAAAAACCCATTTTCTCGGAAACTATAAGTCGCAGCTCGGCTCCAAAAGCAGATTTGAATTCAGGAAAGGTGCGAGCTTAATTCTACATAAACAATTTTCAAATCGGGGATGAAAAAAAAAATTTCAAATTTTTACAGGGGTTGCATTGGAATTCCTGACTACCTCGAAGAGCGATACAAAAATCCCATTTTCTCGAAAACTATAAGTCGCAGCTCGGCTCCAAAAGCAGATTTGAATTCAGGAAAGGTGTGAGCTTAATTCTACATAAACAATTTTTAAATCGGGGATGAAAAAAAAAATTTCAAATTTTTCCAGGGGTTGCATTGGAATTCCTGACTACTTCGAAGAGCGATAAAAAATCTCATTTTCTCGAAAACTATAAGTCGCGGCTCGGCTCCAAAAGCAGATTTGAATTCAGGAAAGGTGCGAATTTAATTCTACATAAACAATTTTCAAATCGGGGATGAAAAAAAAAATTTCAAATTATTACAGGGGTTGCATTGGAATTCCTGACTACTTCGAAGAGCGATACAAAAATCCCATTTTCTCGAAAACTATAAGTCGCAGCTCGGCTCCAAAAGCAGATTTGAATTCAGGAAAGGTGCGAGCTTAATTCTACATAAACAATTTTCAAATCGGGGATGGAAAAAAAAATTTAAAATTTTTACAGGGGTTGCATTGGAATTCCTGACTACCTCGAAGAGCGATACAAAAATCCCATTTTCTCGAAAACTATAAGTCGCAGCTCGGCTCCAAAAGCAGATTTGAATTCAGGAAAGGTGCGAGCTTAATTCTACATAAACAATTTTCAAATCGGGGATGAAAAAAAAAAATTAAAATTTTTACAGGGTTGCATTGGAATTCCTGACTACCTCGAAGACCGAAACAAAAATCCCATTTTCTCGAAAACTATAAGTCGCAGCTCGGCTCCAAAAGCAGATTTGAATTCAGGAAAGGTGCGAGCTTAATTCTACATAAACAATTTTCAAATCGGGGATGAAACAAAAAATTTTTAATTTTTACAGGGGTTGCATTGGAATTCCTGACTACTAGCGATACAAAAATCCCATTTTCTCGAAAACTATAAGTCGCAGCTCGGCTCCAAAAGCAGATTTGAATTCAGGAAAGGTGCGAGCTTAATTCTACATAAACAATTTTCAAATCGGGGATGAAAAAAAAAATTTCAAATTTTTACAGGGGTTGCATTGGAATTCCTGACTACTTCGAAGAGCGATACAAAAATCCCATTTTCTCGAAAACTATAAGTCGCAGCTCGGCTCCAAAAGCAGATTTGAATTCAGGAAAGGTGCGAGCTTAATTCTACATAAACAATTTTCAAATCGGGGATGGAAAAAAAAATTTAAAATTTTTACAAGGGTTGCATTGGAATTCCTGACTACCTTGAAGAGCGATACAAAAATCCCATTTTCTCGAAAATTATAAGTCGTAGCTCGGCTCCAAAAGCAGATTTGAATTCAAGAAAGGTGCGAGCTTAATTCTACATAAACAATTTTCAAATCGGGGATCAAAAAAAAATTTCAAATTTTTACAGGGGTTGCATTGGAATTCCTGACTACTTCGAGGAGCGATAAAAAATCTCATTTTCTCGAAAACTATAAGTCGCGGCTCGGCTCCAAAAGCAGATTTGAATTCAGGAAAGGTGCGAGCTTAATTCTACATAAACAATTTTCAAATCGGGGATGAAAAAAAAAATTTCAAATTTTTACAGGGGTTGCATTGGAATTCCTGACTACTTCGAAGAGCGATACAAAAATCCCATTTTCTCGAAAACTATAAGTCGCAGCTCGGCTCCAAAAGCAGATTTGAATTCAGGAAAGGTGCGAGCTTAATTCTACATAAACAATTTTCAAATCGGGGATGAAAAAAAAAATTTCAAATTTTTACAGGGGTTGCATTGGAATTCCTGACTACTTCGAAGAGCGATACAAAAATCCCATTTTCTCGAAAACTATAAGTCGCAGCTCGGCTCCAAAAGCAGATTTGAATTCAGGAAAGGTGCGAGCTTAATTCTACATAAACAATTTTCAAATCGGGGATGGAAAAAAAAATTTAAAATTTTTACAAGGGTTGCATTGGAATTCCTGACTACCTTGAAGAGCGATACAAAAATCCCATTTTCTCGAAAACTATAAGTCGCAGCTCGGCTCCAAAAGCAGATTTGAATTCAAGAAAGGTGCGAGCTTAATTCTACATAAACAATTTTCAAATCGGGGATCAAAAAAAAATTTCAAATTTTTACAGGGGTTGCATTGGAATTCCTGACTACTTCGAGGAGCGATAAAAAATCTCATTTTCTCGAAAACTATAAGTCGCGGCTCGGCTCCAAAAGCAGATTTGAATTCAGGAAAGGTGCGAGCTTAATTCTACATAAACAATTTTCAAATCGGGGATGAAAAAAAAAATTTTAAATTTTTACAGGGGTTGCATTGGAATTCCTGACTACTTCGAAGAGCGATACAAAAATCCCATTTTCTCGAATACTATAAGTCGCAGCTCGGCTCCAAAAGCAGATTTGAATTCAGGAAAGGTGCGAGCTTAATTCTACATAAACAATTTTCAAATCGGGGATGGAAAAAAAAAATTCAAATTTTTACAGGGGTTGCATTGGAATTCCTGACTACCTCGAAGAGCGATACAAAAATCCCATTTTCTCGAAAACTATAAGTCGCAGCTCGGCTCCAAAAGCAGATTTGAATTCAAGAAAGGTGCGAGCTTAATTCTACATAAACAATTTTCAAATCAGGGATGAAAAAAAAAATTTAAAATTTTTACAGGGGTTGCATTGGAATTCCTGACTACTTCGAAGAGCGATACAAAAATCCCATTTTCTCGAAAACTATAAGTCGCAGCTCGGCTCCAAAAGCAGATTTGAATTCAGGAAAGGTGCGAGCTTAATTCTACATAAACAATTTTCAAATCGGGGATGAAAAAAAAATTTCAAATTTTTACAGGGGTTGCATTGGAATTCCTGACTACCTCGAAGAGCAATACAAAAATCCCATTTTCTCGGAAACTATAAGTCGCAGCTCGGCTCCAAAAGCAGATTTGAATTCAGGAAAGGTGCGAGCTTAATTCTACATAAACAATTTTCAAATCGGGGATGAAAAAAAAAATTTCAAATTTTTACAGGGGTTGCATTGGAATTCCTGACTACCTCGAAGAGCGATACAAAAATCCCATTTTCTCGAAAACTATAAGTCGCAGCTCGGCTCCAAAAGCAGATTTGAATTCAGGAAAGGTGTGAGCTTAATTCTACATAAACAATTTTTAAATCGGGGATGAAAAAAAAAATTTCAAATTTTTCCAGGGGTTGCATTGGAATTCCTGACTACTTCGAAGAGCGATAAAAAATCTCATTTTCTCGAAAACTATAAGTCGCGGCTCGGCTCCAAAAGCAGATTTGAATTCAGGAAAGGTGCGAATTTAATTCTACATAAACAATTTTCAAATCGGGGATGAAAAAAAAAATTTCAAATTATTACAGGGGTTGCATTGGAATTCCTGACTACTTCGAAGAGCGATACAAAAATCCCATTTTCTCGAAAACTATAAGTCGCAGCTCGGCTCCAAAAGCAGATTTGAATTCAGGAAAGGTGCGAGCTTAATTCTACATAAACAATTTTCAAATCGGGGATGGAAAAAAAAATTTCAAATTTTTACAGGGGTTGCATTGGAATTCCTGACTACCTCGAAGAGCGATACAAAAATCCCATTTTCTCGAAAACTATAAGTCGCAGCTCGGCTCCAAAAGCAGATTTGAATTCAAGAAAGGTGCGAGCTTAATTCTACACAAACAATTTTCAAATCGGGGATGAAAAAAAAAATTTCAAATTTTTACAGGGGTTGCATTGGAATTCCTGACTACTTCGAAGAGCGATACAAAAATCCCATTTTCTCGAAAACTATAAGTCGCAGCTCGGCTCCAAAAGCAGATTTGAATTCAGGAAAGGTGCGAGCTTAATTCTACATAAATAATTTTCAAATCGGGGATGAAAAAAAAATTTCAAATTTTTACAGGGGTTGCATTGGAATTCCTGACTACCTCGAAGACCGAAACAAAAATCCCATTTTCTCGAAAACTATAAGTCGCATCTCGGCTCCAAAAGCAGATTTGAATTCAGGAAAGGTGCGAGCTTAATTCTACATAAACAATTTTCAAATCGGGAATGAAAAAAAAAATTTCAAATTTTTCCAGGGGTTGCATTGGAATTCCTGACTACTTCGAAGAGCGATAAAAAATCTCATTTTCTCGAAAACTATAAGTCGCGGCTCGGCTCCAAAAGCAGATTTGAATTCAGGAAAGGTGCGAATTTAATTCTACATAAACAATTTTCAAATCGGGGATGAAAAAAAAAATTTCAAATTATTACAGGGGTTGCATTGGAATTCCTGACTACTTCGAAGAGCGATAAAAAATCTCATTTTCTCGAAAACTATAAGTCGCGGCTCGGCTCCAAAAGCAGATTTGAATTCAGGAAAGGTGCGAATTTAATTCTACATAAACAATTTTCAAATCGGGGATGAAAAAAAAAATTTCAAATTATTACAGGGGTTGCATTGGAATTCCTGACTACTTCGAAGAGCGATACAAAAATCCCATTTTCTCGAAAACTATAAGTCGCAGCTCGGCTCCAAAAGCAGATTTGAATTCAGGAAAGGTGCGAGCTTAATTCTACATAAACAATTTTCAAATCGGGGATGGAAAAAAAAATTTCAAATTTTTACAGGGGTTGCATTGGAATTCCTGACTACCTCGAAGAGCGATACAAAAATCCCATTTTCTCGAAAACTATAAGTCGCAGCTCGGCTCCAAAAGCAGATTTGAATTCAAGAAAGGTGCGAGCTTAATTCTACACAAACAATTTTCAAATCGGGGATGAAAAAAAAAATTTCAAATTTTTACAGGGGTTGCATTGGAATTCCAGACTACCTCGAAGACCGAAACAAAAATCCCATTTTCTCGAAAACTATAAGTCGCAGCTCGGCTCCAAAAGCAGATTTGAATTCAGGAAAGGTGCGAGCTTAATTCTACATAAACAATTTTCAAATCGGGAATGAAAAAAAAAATTGCAAATTTTTACAGGGGTTGCATTGGAATTCCAGACTACCTCGAAGAGCGATACAAAAATCCCATTTTCTCGAAAACTATAAGTCGCAGCTCGGCTCCAAAAGCAGATTTGAATTCAGGAAAGGTGCGAGCTTAATTCTACATAAACAATTTTCAAATCGGGGATGGAAAAAAAAAATTTAAAATTTTTACAGGGGTTGCATTGGAATTCCTGACTACTTCGAAGAGCGATACAAAAATCCCATTTTCTCGAAAACTATAAGTCGCAGCTCGGCTCCAAAAGCAGATTTGAATTCAGGAAAGGTGCGAGCTTAATTCTACATAAACAATTTTCAAATCGGGAATGAAAAAAAAAATTTCAAATTTTTACAGGGGTTGCATTGGAATTCCAGACTACCTCGAAGAGCGATACAAAAATCCCATTTTCTCGAAAACTATAAGTCGCAGCTCGGCTCCAAAAGCAGATTTGAATTCAGGAAAGGTGCGAGCTTAATTCTACATAAACAATTTTCAAATCGGGGATGGAAAAAAAAAATTTAAAATTTTTACAGGGGTTGCATTGGAATTCCTGACTACTTCGAAGAGCGATACAAAAATCCCATTTTCTCGAAAACTATAAGTCGCATCTCGGCTCCAAAAGCAGATTTGAATTCAAGAAAGGTGCGAGCTTAATTCTACACAAACAATTTTCAAATCGGGGATGAAAAAAAAAATTTCAAATTTTTACAGGGGTTGCATTGGAATTCCAGACTACCTCGAAGACCGAAACAAAAATCCCATTTTCTCGAAAACTATAAGTCGCAGCTCGGCTCCAAAAGCAGATTTGAATTCAGGAAAGGTGCGAGCTTAATTCTACATAAACAATTTTCAAATCGGGAATGAAAAAAAAAATTTCAAATTTTTACAGGGGTTGCATTGGAATTCCAGACTACCTCGAAGAGCGATACAAAAATCCCATTTTCTCGAAAACTATAAGTCGCAGCTCGGCTCCAAAAGCAGATTTGAATTCAGGAAAGGTGCGAGCTTAATTCTACATAAACAATTTTCAAATCGGGGATGGAAAAAAAAAATTTAAAATTTTTACAGGGGTTGCATTGGAATTCCTGACTACTTCGAAGAGCGATACAAAAATCCCATTTTCTCGAAAACTATAAGTCGCAGCTCGGCTCCAAAAGCAGATTTGAATTCAGGAAAGGTGTGAGCTTAATTCTACATAAACAATTTTTAAATCGGGGATGAAAAAAAAAAATTCAAATTTTTCAAGGGGTTGCATTGGAATTCCTGACTACTTCGAAGAGCGATAAAAAATCTCATTTTCTCGAAAACTATAAGTCGCGGCTCGGCTCCAAAAGCAGATTTGAATTCAGGAAAGGTGCGAATTTAATTCTACATAAACAATTTTCAAATCGGGGATGAAAAAAAAAATTTCAAATTATTACAGGGGTTGCATTGGAATTCCTGACTACTTCGAAGAGCGATACAAAAATCCCATTTTCTCGAAAACTATAAGTCGCAGCTCGGCTCCAAAAGCAGATTTGAATTCAGGAAAGGTGCGAGCTTAATTCTACATAAACAATTTTCAAATCGGGGATGGAAAAAAAAATTTAAAATTTTTACAGGGGTTGCATTGGAATTCCTGACTACCTCGAAGAGCGATACAAAAATCCCATTTTCTCGAAGACTATAAGTCGCAGCTCGGCTCCAAAAGCAGATTTGAATTCAGGAAAGGTGCGAGCTTAATTCTACATAAACAATTTTCAAATCGGGGATGAAAAAAAAAAATTAAAATTTTTACAGGGTTGCATTGGAATTCCTGACTACCTCGAAGACCGAAACAAAAATCCCATTTTCTCGAAAACTATAAGTCGCAGCTCGGCTCCAAAAGCAGATTTGAATTCAGGTAAGGTGCGAGCTTAATTCTACATAAACAATTTTCAAATCGGGGATGAAAAAAAAAATTTCAAATTTTTACAGGGGTTGCATTGGAATTCCTGACTACTTCGAAGAGCGATACAAAAATCCCATTTTCTCGAAAACTATAAGTCGCAGCTTGGCTCCAAAAGCAGATTTGAATTCAGGAAAGGTGCGAGCTTAATTCTACATAAACAATTTTCAAATCGGGGATGAAAAAAAAAATTTAAAATTTTTACAGGGGTTGCATTGGAATTCCTGACTACTTCGAAGAGCGATACAAAAATCCCATTTTCTCGAAAACTATAAGTCGCAGCTCGGCTCCAAAAGCAGATTTGAATTCAGGAAAGGTGCGAGCTTAATTCTACATAAACAATTTTCAAATCGGGGATGGAAAAAAAAATTTTAAATTTTTACAGGGGTTGCATTGGAATTCCTGACTACTTCGAAGAGCGATACAAAAATCCCATTTTCTCGAAAACTATAAGTCGCAGCTCGGCTCCAAAAGCAGATTTGAATTCAGGAAAGGTGCGAGCTTAATTCTACATAAACAATTTTCAAATCGGGGATGAAAAAAAAATTTCAAATTTTTACAAGGGTTGCATTTTAATTCCTGACTACCTCGAAGACCGAAACAAAAATCCCATTTTCTCGAAAACTATAAGTCGCAGCTCGGCTCCAAAAGCAGATTTGAATTCAGGAAAGGTGCGAGCTTAATTCTACATAAACAATTTTCAAATCGGGAATGAAAAAAAAAATTTCAAATTTTTACAGGGGTTGCATTGGAATTCCAGACTACCTCGAAGAGCGATACAAAAATCCCATTTTCTCGAAAACTATAAGTCGCAGCTCGGCTCCAAAAGCAGATTTGAATTCAGGAAAGGTGTGAGCTTAATTCTACATAAACAATTTTTAAATCGGGGATGAAAAAAAAAATTTCAAATTTTTCCAGGGGTTGCATTGGAATTCCTGACTACTTCGAAGAGCGATAAAAAATCTCATTTTCTCGAAAACTATAAGTCGCGGCTCGGCTCCAAAAGCAGATTTGAATTCAGGAAAGGTGCGAATTTAATTCTACATAAACAATTTTCAAATCGGGGATGAAAAAAAAAATTTCAAATTATTACAGGGGTTGCATTGGAATTCCTGACTACTTCGAAGAGCGATAAAAAATCTCATTTTCTCGAAAACTATAAGTCGCGGCTCGGCTCCAAAAGCAGATTTGAATTCAGGAAAGGTGCGAATTTAATTCTACATAAACAATTTTCAAATCGGGGATGAAAAAAAAAATTTCAAATTATTACAGGGGTTGCATTGGAATTCCTGACTACTTCGAAGAGCGATACAAAAATCCCATTTTCTCGAAAACTATAAGTCGCAGCTCGGCTCCAAAAGCAGATTTGAATTCAGGAAAGGTGCGAGCTTAATTCTACATAAACAATTTTCAAATCGGGGATGGAAAAAAAAATTTCAAATTTTTACAGGGGTTGCATTGGAATTCCTGACTACCTCGAAGAGCGATACAAAAATCCCATTTTCTCGAAAACTATAAGTCGCAGCTCGGCTCCAAAAGCAGATTTGAATTCAAGAAAGGTGCGAGCTTAATTCTACACAAACAATTTTCAAATCGGGGATGAAAAAAAAAATTTCAAATTTTTACAGGGGTTGCATTGGAATTCCTGACTACTTCGAAGAGCGATACAAAAATCCCATTTTCTCGAAAACTATAAGTCGCAGCTCGGCTCCAAAAGCAGATTTGAATTCAGGAAAGGTGCGAGCTTAATTCTACATAAATAATTTTCAAATCGGGGATGAAAAAAAAATTTCAAATTTTTACAGGGGTTGCATTGGAATTCCTGACTACCTCGAAGACCGAAACAAAAATCCCATTTTCTCGAAAACTATAAGTCGCAGCTCGGCTCCAAAAGCAGATTTGAATTCAGGAAAGGTGCGAGCTTAATTCTACATAAACAATTTTCAAATCGGGAATGAAAAAAAAAATTTCAAATTTTTACAGGGGTTGCATTGGAATTCCTGACTACCTCGAAGAGCGATACAAAAATCCCATTTTCTCGAAAACTATAAGTCGCAGCTCGGCTCCAAAAGCAGATTTGAATTCAGGAAAGGTGCGAGCTTAATTCTACATAAACAATTTTCAAATCGGGGATGGAAAAAAAAAATTTAAAATTTTTACAGGGGTTGCATTGGAATTCCTGACTACTTCGAAGAGCGATACAAAAATCCCATTTTCTCGAAAACTATAAGTCGCAGCTCGGCTCCAAAAGCAGATTTGAATTCAGGAAAGGTGTGAGCTTAATTCTACATAAACAATTTTTAAATCGGGGATGAAAAAAAAAAATTCAAATTTTTCCAGGGGTTGCATTGGAATTCCTGACTACTTCGAAGAGCGATAAAAAATCTCATTTTCTCGAAAACTATAAGTCGCGGCTCGGCTCCAAAAGCAGATTTGAATTCAGGAAAGGTGCGAATTTAATTCTACATAAACAATTTTCAAATCGGGGATGAAAAAAAAAATTTCAAATTATTACAGGGGTTGCATTGGAATTCCTGACTACTTCGAAGAGCGATACAAAAATCCCATTTTCTCGAAAACTATAAGTCGCAGCTCGGCTCCAAAAGCAGATTTGAATTCAGGAAAGGTGCGAGCTTAATTCTACATAAACAATTTTCAAATCGGGGATGGAAAAAAAAATTTAAAATTTTTACAGGGGTTGCATTGGAATTCCTGACTACCTCGAAGAGCGATACAAAAATCCCATTTTCTCGAAGACTATAAGTCGCAGCTCGGCTCCAAAAGCAGATTTGAATTCAGGAAAGGTGCGAGCTTAATTCTACATAAACAATTTTCAAATCGGGGATGAAAAAAAAAAATTAAAATTTTTACAGGGTTGCATTGGAATTCCTGACTACCTCGAAGACCGAAACAAAAATCCCATTTTCTCGAAAACTATAAGTCGCAGCTCGGCTCCAAAAGCAGATTTGAATTCAGGTAAGGTGCGAGCTTAATTCTACATAAACAATTTTCAAATCGGGGATGAAAAAAAAAATTTCAAATTTTTACAGGGGTTGCATTGGAATTCCTGACTACTTCGAAGAGCGATACAAAAATCCCATTTTCTCGAAAACTATAAGTCGCAGCTCGGCTCCAAAAGCAGATTTGAATTCAGGAAAGGTGCGAGCTTAATTCTACATAAACAATTTTCAAATCGGGGATGGAAAAAAAAATGTTAAATTTTTACAGGGGTTGCATTGGAATTCCTGACTACTTCGAAGAGCGATACAAAAATCCCATTTTCTCGAAAACTATAAGTCGCAGCTCGGCTCCAAAAGCAGATTTGAATTCAGGAAAGGTGCGAGCTTAATTCTACATAAACAATTTTCAAATCGGGGATGAAAAAAAAATTTCAAATTTTTACAAGGGTTGCATTGGAATTCCTGACTACCTCGAAGACCGAAACAAAAATCCCATTTTCTCGAAAACTATAAGTCGCAGCTCGGCTCCAAAAGCAGATTTGAATTCAGGAAAGGTGCGAGCTTAATTCTACATAAACAATTTTCAAATCGGGAATGAAAAAAAAAATTTCAAATTTTTACAGGGGTTGCATTGGAATTCCAGACTACCTCGAAGAGCGATACAAAAATCCCATTTTCTCGAAAACTATAAGTCGCAGCTCGGCTCCAAAAGCAGATTTGAATTCAGGAAAGGTGCGAGCTTAATTCTACATAAACAATTTTCAAATCGGGGATGGAAAAAAAAAATTTAAAATTTTTACAGGGGTTGCATTGGAATTCCTGACTACTTCGAAGAGCGATACAAAAATCTCATTTTCTCGAAAACTATAAGTCGCAGCTCGGCTCCAAAAGCAGATTTGAATTCAGGAAAGGTGCGAGCTTAATTCTACATAAACAATTTTCAAATCGGGGATGGAAAAAAAAATTTCAAATTTTTACAGGGGTTGCATTGGAATTCCTGACTACCTCGAAGAGCAATACAAAAATCCCATTTTCTCGGAAACTATAAGTCGCAGCTCGGCTCCAAAAGCAGATTTGAATTCAGGAAAGGTGCGAGCTTAATTCTACATAAACAATTTTCAAATCGGGGATGAAAAAAAAAATTTCAAATTTTTACAGGGGTTGCATTGGAATTCCTGACTACTTCGAAGAGCGATACAAAAATCCCATTTTCTCGAAAACTATAAGTCGCAGCTCGGCTCCAAAAGCAGATTTGAATTCAGGAAAGGTGCGAGCTTAATTCTACATAAATAATTTTCAAATCGGGGATGAAAAAAAAATTTCAAATTTTTACAGGGGTTGCATTGGAATTCCTGACTACCTCGAAGACCGAAACAAAAATCCCATTTTCTCGAAAACTATAAGTCGCAGCTCGGCTCCAAAAGCAGATTTGAATTCAGGAAAGGTGCGAGCTTAATTCTATATAAACAATTTTCAAATCGGGAATGAAAAAAAAAATTTCAAATTTTTACAGGGGTTGCATTGGAATTCCAGACTACCTCGAAGAGCGATACAAAAATCCCATTTTCTCGAAAACTATAAGTCGCAGCTCGGCTCCAAAAGCAGATTTGAATTCAGGAAAGGTGCGAGCTTAATTCTACATAAACAATTTTCAAATCGGGGATGGAAAAAAAAAATTTAAAATTTTTATAGGGGTTGCATTGGAATTCCTGACTACTTCGAAGAGCGATAAAAAATCTCATTTTCTCGAAAACTATAAGTCGCGGCTCGGCTCCAAAAGCAGATTTGAATTCAGGAAAGGTGCGAGCTTAATTCTACATAAACAATTTTCAAATCGGGGATGGAAAAAAAAATTTCAAATTTTTACAGGGGTTGCATTGGAATTCCTGACTACCTCGAAGAGCAATACAAAAATCCCATTTTCTCGGAAACTATAAGTCGCAGCTCGGCTCCAAAAGCAGATTTGAATTCAGGAAAGGTGCGAGCTTAATTCTACATAAACAATTTTCAAATCGGGGATGAAAAAAAAAATTTCAAATTTTTACAGGGGTTGCATTGGAATTCCTGACTACCTCGAAGAGCGATACAAAAATCCCATTTTCTCGAAAACTATAAGTCGCAGCTCGGCTCCAAAAGCAGATTTGAATTCAGGAAAGGTGTGAGCTTAATTCTACATAAACAATTTTTAAATCGGGGATGAAAAAAAAAATTTCAAATTTTTCCAGGGGTTGCATTGGAATTCCTGACTACTTCGAAGAGCGATAAAAAATCTCATTTTCTCGAAAGCTATAAGTCGCGGCTCGGCTCCAAAAGCAGATTTGAATTCAGGAAAGGTGCGAATTTAATTCTACATAAACAATTTTCAAATCGGGGATGAAAAAAAAAATTTCAAATTATTACAGGGGTTGCATTGGAATTCCTGACTACTTCGAAGAGCGATACAAAAATCCCATTTTCTCGAAAACTATAAGTCGCAGCTCGGCTCCAAAAGCAGATTTGAATTCAGGAAAGGTGCGAGCTTAATTCTACATAAACAATTTTCAAATCGGGGATGGAAAAAAAAATTTAAAATTTTTACAGGGGTTGCATTGGAATTCCTGACTACCTCGAAGAGCGATACAAAAATCCCATTTTCTCGAAGACTATTAGTCGCAGCTCGGCTCCAAAAGCAGATTTGAATTCAGGAAAGGTGCGAGCTTAATTCTACATAAACAATTTTCAAATCGGGGATGAAAAAAAAAAATTAAAATTTTTACAGGGTTGCATTGGAATTCCTGACTACCTCGAAGACCGAAACAAAAATCCCATTTTCTCGAAGACTATAAGTCGCAGCTCGGCTCCAAAAGCAGATTTGAATTCAGGAAAGGTGCGAGCTTAATTCTACATAAACAATTTTCAAATCGGGGATGAAAAAAAAAAATTAAAATTTTTAGAGGGTTGCATTGGAATTCCTGACTACCTCGAAGACCGAAACAAAAATCCCATTTTCTCGAAAACTATAAGTCGCAGCTCGGCTCCAAAAGCAGATTTGAATTCAGGAAAGGTGCGAGCTTAATTCTACATAAACAATTTTCAAATCGGGGATGGAAAAAAAAATTTTAAATTTTTACAGGGGTTGCATTGGAATTCCTGACTACCTTGAAGAGCGATACAAAAATCCCATTTTCTCGAAAACTATAAGTCGCAGCTCGGCTCCAAAAGCAGATTTGAATTCAAGAAAGGTGCGAGCTTAATTCTACATAAACAATTTTCAAATCGGGGATGAAAAAAAAAATTTCAAATTTTTACAGGGGTTGCATTGGAATTCCTGACTACTTCGAGGAGCGATAAAAAATCTCATTTTCTCGAAAACTATAAGTCGCGGCTCGGCTCCAAAAGCAGATTTGAATTCAGGAAAGGTGCGAGCTTAATTCTATATAAACAATTTTCAAATCGGGGATGAAAAAAAAAATTTCAAATTTTTACAGGGGTTGCATTGGAATTCCTGACTACTTCGAAGAGCGATACAAAAATCCCATTTTCTCGAAAACTATAAGTCGCAGCTCGGCTCCAAAAGCAGATTTGAATTCAGGAAAGGTGCGAGCTTAATTCTACATAAACAATTTTCAAATCGGGGATGGAAAAAAAAATTTCAAATTTTTACAGGGGTTGCATTGGAATTCCTGACTACCTCGAAGAGCGATACAAAAATCCCATTTTCTCGAAAACTATAAGTCGCAGCTCGGCTCCAAAAGCAGATTTGAATTCAAGAAAGGTGCGAGCTTAATTCTACATAAACAATTTTCAAATCGGGAATGAAAAAAAAAATTTCAAATTTTTACAGGGGTTGCATTGGAATTCCTGACTACCTCGAAGAGCGATACAAAAATCCCATTTTCTCGAAAACTATAAGTCGCAGCTCGGCTCCAAAAGCAGATTTGAATTCAGGAAAGGTGCGAGCTTAATTCTACATAAACAATTTTCAAATCGGGGATGGAAAAAAAAAATTTAAAATTTTTACAGGGGTTGCATTGGAATTCCTGACTACTTCGAAGAGCGATACAAAAATCCCATTTTCTCGAAAACTATAAGTCGCAGCTCGGCTCCAAAAGCAGATTTGAATTCAGGAAAGGTGCGAGCTTAATTCTACATAAACAATTTTCAAATCGGGGATGGAAAAAAAAATTTCAAATTTTTACAGGGGTTGCATTGGAATTCCTGACTACCTCGAAGAGCAATACAAAAATCCCATTTTCTCGGAAACTATAAGTCGCAGCTCGGCTCCAAAAGCAGATTTGAATTCAGGAAAGGTGCGAGCTTAATTCCGAGGGAATTCCTGACTACCTCGAAGAGCGATACAAAAATCCCATTTTCTCGAAAACTATAAGTCGCAGCTCGGCTCCAAAAGCAGATTTGAATTCAGGAAAGGTGTGAGCTTAATTCTACATAAACAATTTTTAAATCGGGGATGAAAAAAAAAATTTCAAATTTTTCCAGGGGTTGCATTGGAATTCCTGACTACTTCGAAGAGCGATAAAAAATCTCATTTTCTCGAAAACTATAAGTCGCGGCTCGGCTCCAAAAGCAGATTTGAATTCAGGAAAGGTGCGAATTTAATTCTACATAAACAATTTTCAAATCGGGGATGAAAAAAAAAATTTCAAATTATTACAGTAGTTGCATTGGAATTCCTGACTACTTCGAAGAGCGATACAAAAATCCCATTTTCTCGAAAACTATAAGTCGCAGCTCGGCTCCAAAAGCAGATTTGAATTCAGGAAAGGTGCGAGCTTAATTCTACATAAACAATTTTCAAATCGGGGATGGAAAAAAAAATTTAAAATTTTTACAGGGGTTGCATTGGAATTCCTGACTACCTCGAAGAGCGATACAAAAATCCCATTTTCTCGAAAACTATAAGTCGCAGCTCGGCTCCAAAAGCAGATTTGAATTCAGGAAAGGTGCGAGCTTAATTCTACATAAACAATATTCAAATCGGGGATGAAAAAAAAAAATTAAAATTTTTCCAGGGGTTGCATTGGAATTCCTGACTACTTCGAAGAGCGATAAAAAATCTCATTTTCTCGAAAACTATAAGTCGCGGCTCGGCTCCAAAAGCAGATTTGAATTCAGGAAAGGTGCGAATTTTATTCTACATAAACAATTTTCAAATCGGGGATGAAAAAAAAAATTTCAAATTATTACAGGGGTTGCATTGGAATTCCTGACTACTTCGAAGAGCGATACAAAAATCCCATTTTCTCGAAAACTATAAGTCGCAGCTCGGCTCCAAAAGCAGATTTGAATTCAGGAAAGGTGCGAGCTTAATTCTACATAAACAATTTTCAAATCGGGGATGGAAAAAAAAATTTAAAATTTTTACAGGGGTTGCATTGGAATTCCTGACTACCTCGAAGAGCGATACAAAAATCCCATTTTCTCGAAAACTATAAGTCGCAGCTCGGCTCCAAAAGCAGATTTGAATTCAGGAAAGGTGCGAGCTTAATTCTACATAAACAATTTTCAAATCGGGGATGAAAAAAAAAAATTAAAATTTTTACAGGGTAGCATTGGAATTCCTGACTACCTCGAAGACCGAAACAAAAATCCCATTTTCTCGAAAACTATAAGTCGCAGCTCGGCTCCAAAAGCAGATTTGAATTCAGGAAAGGTGCGAGCTTAATTCTACATAAACAATTTTCAAATCGGGGATGAAAAAAAAAATTTCAAATTTTTACAGGGGTTGCATTGGAATTCCTGACTACTTCGAAGAGCGATACAAAAATCCCATTTTCTCGAAAACTATAAGTCGCAGCTCGGCTCCAAAAGCAGATTTGAATTCAGGAAAGGTGCGAGCTTAATTCTACATAAACAATTTTCAAATCGGGGATGGAAAAAAAAATTTAAAATTTTTACAGGGGTTGCATTGGAATTCCTGACTACCTCGAAGAGCGATGCAAAAATCCCATTTTCTCGAAAACTATAAGTCGCAGCTCGGCTCCAAAAGCAGATTTGAATTCAAGAAAGGTGCGAGCTTAATTCTACATAAACAATTTTCAAATCGGGGATGAAAAAAAAATTTCAAATTTTTACAGGGGTTGCATTGGAATTCCTGACTACTTCGAGGAGCGATAAAAAATCTCATTTTCTCGAAAACTATAAGTCGCAGCTCGGCTCCAAAAGCAGATTTGAATTCAGGAAAGGTGCGAGCTTAATTCTACATAAACAATTTTCAAATCGGGGATGAAAAAAAAAATTTCAAATTTTTACAGGGGTTGCATTGGAATTCCTGACTACTTCGAAGAGCGATACAAAAATCCCATTTTCTCGAAAACTATAAGTCGCAGCTCGGCTCCAAAAGCAGATTTGAATTCAGGAAAGGTGCGAGCTTAATTCTACATAAACAATTTTCAAATCGGGGATGAAAAAAAAAAATTCAAATTTTTACAGGGGTTGCATTGGAATTCCTGACTACCTCGAAGACCGAAACAAAAATCCCATTTTCTCGAAAACTATAAGTCGCAGCTCGGCTCCAAAAGCAGATTTGAATTCAGGAAAGGTGCGAGCTTAATTCTACATAAACAATTTTCAAATCGGGGATGAAAAAAAAAATTTAAAATTTTTACAGGGTTGCATTGGAATTCCTGACTACCTCGAAGACCGAAACAAAAATCCCATTTTCTCGAAAACTATAAGTCGCAGCTCGGCTCCAAAAGCAGATTTGAATTCAGGAAAGGTGCGAGCTTAATTCTACATAAACAATTTTCAAATCGGGGATGAAAAAAAAAATTTCAAATTTTTACAGGGGTTGCATTGGAATTCCTGACTACCTCGAAGAGCAATACAAAAATCCCATTTTCTCGGAAACTATACGTCGCAGCTCGGCTCCAAAAGCAGATTTGAATTCAGGAAAGGTGCGAGCTTAATTCTACATAAACAATTTTCAAATCGGGGATGAAAAAAAAAATTTCAAATTTTTACAGGGGTTGCATTGGAATTCCTGACTACCTAGAAGAGCGATACAAAAATCCCATTTTCTCGAAAACTATAAGTCGCAGCTCGGCTCCAAAAGCAGATTTGAATTCAGGAAAGGTGCGAGCTTAATTCTACATAAACAATTTTCAAATCGGGGATGAAAAAAAAAATTTAAAATTTGTACAGGGGTTGCATTGGAATTCCTGACTACTTCGAGGAGCGATAAAAAATCTCATTTTCTCGAAAACTATAAGTCGCGGCTCGGCTCCAAAAGCAGATTTGAATTCAGGAAAGGTGCGAGCTTAATTCTACATAAACAATTTTCAAATCGGGGATGAAAAAAAAAATTTCAAATTTTTACAGGGGTTGCATTGGAATTCCTGACTACTTCGAAGAGCGATACAAAAATCCCATTTTCTCGAAAACTATAAGTCGCAGCTCGGCTCCAAAAGCAGATTTGAATTCAGGAAAGGTGCGAGCTTAATTCTACATAAACAATTTTCAAATCGGGGATGGAAAAAAAAATTTCAAATTTTTACAGGGGTTGCATTGGAATTCCTGACTACCTCGAAGAGCGATACAAAAATCCCATTTTCTCGAAAACTATAAGTCGCAGCTCGGCTCCAAAAGCAGATTTGAATTCAAGAAAGGTGCGAGCCTAATTCTACATAAACAATTTTCAAATCAGGGATGAAAAAAAAAATTTCAAATTTTTACAGGGGTTGCATTGGAATTCCTGACTACCTCGAAGACCGAAACAAAAATCCCATTTTCTCGAAAACTATAAGTCGCAGCTCGGCTCCAAAAGCAGATTTGAATTCAGGAAAGGTGCGAGCTTAATTCTACATAAACAATTTTCAAATCGGGGATGAAAAAAAAAATTTCAAATTTTTACAGGGGTTGCATTGGAATTCCTGACTACTTCGAAGAGCGATACAAAAATCCCATTTTCTCGAAAACTATAAGTCGCAGCTCGGCTCCAAAAGCAGATTTGAATTCAGGAAAGGTGCGAGCTTAATTCTACATAAACAATTTTCAAATCGGGGATGAAAAAAAAAATCTCAAATTTTTACAGGGGTTGCATTGGAATTCCTGACTACCTCGAAGAGCGATACAAAAATCCCATTTTCTCGAAAACTATAAGTCGCAGCTCGGCTCCAAAAGCAGATTTGAATTCAGGAAAGGTGCGAGCTTAATTCTACATAAACAATTTTCAAATCGGGGATGAAAAAAAAAATTTCAAATTTTTACAGGGGTTGCATTGGAATTCCTGACTACCTCGAAGACCGAAACAAAAATCCCATTTTCTCGAAAACTATAAGTCGCAGCTCGGCTCCAAAAGCAGATTTGAATTCAGGAAAGGTGCGAGCTTAATTCTACATAAACAATTTTCAAATCGGGGATGAAAAAAAAAATTTTAAATTTTTACAGGGTTGCATTGGAATTCCTGACTACCTCGAAGACCGAAACAAAAATCCCATTTTCTCGAAAACTATAAGTCGCAGCTCGGCTCCAAAAGCAGATTTGAATTCAGGAAAGGTGCGAGCTTAATTCTACATAAACAATTTTCAAATCGGGGATGAAAAAAAAAATTTCAAATTTTTACAGGGGTTGCATTGGAATTCCTGACTACCTCGAAGAGCAATACAAAAATCCCATTTTCTCGGAAACTATACGTCGCAGCTCGGCTCCAAAAGCAGATTTGAATTCAGGAAAGGTGCGAGCTTAATTCTACATAAACAATTTTCAAATCGGGGATGAAAAAAAAAATTTCAAATTTTTACAGGGGTTGCATTGGAATTCCTGACTACCTAGAAGAGCGATACAAAAATCCCATTTTCTCGAAAACTATAAGTCGCAGCTCGGCTCCAAAAGCAGATTTGAATTCAGGAAAGGTGCGAGCTTAATTCTACATAAACAATTTTCAAATCGGGGATGAAAAAAAAAATCTCAAATTTTTACAGGGGTTGCATTGGAATTCCTGACTACCTCGAAGAGCGATACAAAAATCCCATTTTCTCGAAAACTATAAGTCGCAGCTCGGCTCCAAAAGCAGATTTGAATTCAGGAAAGGTGCGAGCTTAATTCTACATAAACAATTTTCAAATCGGGGATGAAAAAAAAAATTTAAAATTTTTACAGGGGTTGCATTGGAGTTCCTGACTACCTCGAAGAGCGATACAAAAATCCCATTTTCTCGAAAACTATAAGTCGCAGCTCGGCTCCAAAAGCAGATTTGAATTCAGGAAAGGTGCGAGCTTAATTCTACATAAACAATTTTCAAATCGGGGATGAAAAAAAAAATTTAAAATTTTTACAGGGGTTGCATTGGAGTTCCTGACTACCTCGAAGAGCGATACAAAAATCCCATTTTCTCGAAAACTATAAGTCGCAGCTCGGCTCCAAAAGCAGATTTGAATTCAGGAAAGGTGCGAGCTTAATTCTACATAAACAATTTTCAAATCGGGGATGGAAAAAAAAATTTCAAATTTTTACAGGGGTTGCATTGGAATTCCTGACTACCTCGAAGAGCGATACAAAAATCCCATTTTCTCGAAAACTATAAGTCGCAGCTCGGCTCCAAAAGCAGATTTGAATTCAAGAAAGGTGCGAGCTTAATTCTACATAAACAATTTTCAAATCGGGGATGAAAAAAAAAATTTAAAATTTTTACAGGGGTTGCATTGGAGTTCCTGACTACCTCGAAGAGCGATACAAAAATCCCATTTTCTCGAAAACTATAAGTCGCAGCTCGGCTCCAAAAGCAGATTTGAATTCAGGAAAGGTGCGAGCTTAATTCTACATAAACAATTTTCAAATCGGGGATGGAAAAAAAAATTTCAAATTTTTACAGGGGTTGCATTGGAATTCCTGACTACCTCGAAGAGCGATACAAAAATCCCATTTTCTCGAAAACTATAAGTCGCAGCTCGGCTCCAAAAGCAGATTTGAATTCAAGAAATGTGCGAGCTTAATTCTACATAAACAATTTTCAAATCAGGGATGAAAAAAAAAATTTCAAATTTTTACAGGGGTTGCATTGGAATTCCTGACTACCTCGAAGACCGAAACAAAAATCCCATTTTCTCGAAAACTATAAGTCGCAGCTCGGCTCCAAAAGCAGATTTGAATTCAGGAAAGGTGCGAGCTTAATTCTACATAAACAATTTTCAAATCGGGGATGAAAAAAAAAATTTCAAATTTTTACAGGGGTTGCATTGGAATTCCTGACTACCTAGAAGAGCGATACAAAAATCCCATTTTCTCGAAAACTATAAGTCGCAGCTCGGCTCCAAAAGCAGATTTGAATTCAGGAAAGGTGCGAGCTTAATTCTACATAAACAATTTTCAAATCGGGGATGAAAAAAAAAATCTCAAATTTTTACAGGGGTTGCATTGGAATTCCTGACTACCTCGAAGAGCGATACAAAAATCCCATTTTCTCGAAAACTATAAGTCGCAGCTCGGCTCCAAAAGCAGATTTGAATTCAGGAAAGGTGCGAGCTTAATTCTACATAAACAATTTTCAAATCGGGGATGAAAAAAAAAATTTCAAATTTTTACAGGGGTTGCATTGGAATTCCTGACTACTTCGAAGAGCGATACAAAAATCCCATTTTCTCGAAAACTATAAGTCGCAGCTCGGCTCCAAAAGCAGATTTGAATTCAGGAAAGGTGCGAGCTTAATTCTACATAAACAATTTTCAAATCAGGGATGAAAAAAAAAATTTCAAATTTTTACAGGGGTTGCATTGGAATTCCTGACTACCTCGAAGAGCGATACAAAAATCCCATTTTCTCGAAAACTATAAGTCGCAGCTCGGCTCCAAAAGCAGATTTGAATTCAAGAAAGGTGCGAGCTTAATTCTACATAAACAATTTTCAAATCAGGGATGAAAAAAAAAATTTCAAATTTTTACAGGGGTTGCATTGGAATTCCTGACTACCTCGAAGACCGAAACAAAAATCCCATTTTCTCGAAAACTATAAGTCGCAGCTCGGCTCCAAAAGCAGATTTGAATTCAAGAAAGGTGCGAGCTTAATTCTACATAAACAATTTTCAAATCGGGGATGAAAAAAAAAATTTCAAATTTTTACAGGGGTTGCATTGGAATTCCTGACTACCTCGAAGAGCAATACAAAAATCCCATTTTCTCGGAAACTATACGTCGCAGCTCGGCTCCAAAAGCAGATTTGAATTCAGGAAAGGTGCGAGCTTAATTCTACATAAACAATTTTCAAATCGGGGATGAAAAAAAAAATTTCAAATTTTTACAGGGGTTGCATTGGAATTCCTGACTACCTAGAAGAGCGATACAAAAATCCCATTTTCTCGAAAACTATAAGTCGCAGCTCGGCTCCAAAAGCAGATTTGAATTCAGGAAAGGTGCGAGCTTAATTCTACATAAACAATTTTCAAATCGGGGATGAAAAAAAAAATCTCAAATTTTTACAGGGGTTGCATTGGAATTCCTGACTACCTCGAAGAGCGATACAAAAATCCCATTTTCTCGAAAACTATAAGTCGCAGCTCGGCTCCAAAAGCAGATTTGAATTCAGGAAAGGTGCGAGCTTAATTCTACATAAACAATTTTCAAATCGGGGATGAAAAAAAAAATTTAAAATTTTTACAGGGGTTGCATTGGAATTCCTGACTACCTCGAAGAGCGATACAAAAATCCCATTTTCTCGAAAACTATAAGTCGCAGCTCGGCTCCAAAAGCAGATTTGAATTCAGGAAAGGTGCGAGCTTAATTCTACATAAACAATTTTCAAATCGGGGATGAAAAAAAAAATTTCAAATTTTTACAGGGGTTGCATTGGAATTCCTGACTACTTCGAGGAGCGATAAAAAATCTCATTTTCTCGAAAACTATAAGTCGCGGCTCGGCTCCAAAAGCAGATTTGAATTCAGGAAAGGTGCGAGCTTAATTCTACATAAACAATTTTCAAATCGGGGATGGAAAAAAAAATTTCAAATTTTTACAGGGGTTGCATTGGAATTCCTGACTACCTCGAAGAGCGATACAAAAATCCCATTTTCTCGAAAACTATAAGTCGCAGCTCGGCTCCAAAAGCAGATTTGAATTCAAGAAAGGTGCGAGCTTAATTCTACATAAACAATTTTCAAATCAGGGATGAAAAAAAAAATTTCAAATTTTTACAGGGGTTGCATTGGAATTCCTGACTACCTCGAAGACCGAAACAAAAATCCCATTTTCTCGAAAACTATAAGTCGCAGCTCGGCTCCAAAAGCAGATTTGAATTCAGGAAAGGTGCGAGCTTAATTCTACATAAACAATTTTCAAATCGGGGATGAAAAAAAAAATTTCAAATTTTTACAGGGGTTGCATTGGAATTCCTGACTACCTAGAAGAGCGATACAAAAATCCCATTTTCTCGAAAACTATAAGTCGCAGCTCGGCTCCAAAAGCAGATTTGAATTCAAGAAAGGTGCGAGCTTAATTCTACATAAACAATTTTCAAATCAGGGATGAAAAAAAAAATCTCAAATTTTTACAGGGGTTGCATTGGAATTCCTGACTACCTCGAAGAGCGATACAAAAATCCCATTTTCTCGAAAACTATAAGTCGCAGCTCGGCTCCAAAAGCAGATTTGAATTCAGGAAAGGTGCAAGCTTAATTCTACATAAACAATTTTCAAATCGGGGATGAAAAAAAAAATTTAAAATTTTTACAGGGGTTGCATTGGAATTCCTGACTACCTTGAAGAGCGATACAAAAATCCCATTTTCTCGAAAACTATAAGTCGCAGCTCGGCTCCAAAAGCAGATTTGAATTCAGGAAAGGTGCGAGCTTAATTCTACATAAACAATTTTCAAATCGGGGATGAAAAAAAAAATTTCAAATTTTTACAGGGGTTGCATTGGAATTCCTGACTACTTCGAGGAGCGATAAAAAATCTCATTTTCTCGAAAACTATAAGTCGCGGCTCGGCTCCAAAAGCAGATTTGAATTCAGGAAAGGTGCGAGCTTAATTCTACATAAACAATTTTCAAATCGGGGATGAAAAAAAAAATTTCAAATTTTTACAGGGGTTGCATTGGAATTCCTGACTACTTCGAAGAGCGATACAAAAATCCCATTTTCTCGGAAACTATAAGTCGCAGCTCGGCTCCAAAAGCAGATTTGAATTCAGGAAAGGTGCGAGCTTAATTCTACATAAACAATTTTCAAATCGGGGATGGAAAAAAAAATTTCAAATTTTTACAGGGGTTGCATTGGAATTCCTGACTACCTCGAAGAGCGATACAAAAATCCCATTTTCTCGAAAACTATAAGTCGCAGCTCGGCTCCAAAAGCAGATTTGAATTCAAGAAAGGTGCGAGCTTAATTCTACATAAACAATTTTCAAATCAGGGATGAAAAAAAAAATTTCAAATTTTTACAGGGGTTGCATTGGAATTCCTGACTACCTCGAAGACCGAAACAAAAATCCCATTTTCTCGAAAACTATAAGTCGCAGCTCGGCTCCAAAAGCAGATTTGAATTCAGGAAAGGTGCGAGCTTAATTCTACATAAACAATTTTCAAATCGGGGATGAAAAAAAAAATTTCAAATTTTTACAGGGGTTGCATTGGAATTCCTGACTACCTCGAAGAGCAATACAAAAATCCCATTTTCTCGGAAACTATACGTCGCAGCTCGGCTCCAAAAGCAGATTTGAATTCAGGAAAGGTGCGAGCTTAATTCTACATAAACAATTTTCAAATCGGGGATGAAAAAAAAATTTAAAATTTTTACAGGGGTTGCATTGGAATTCCTGACTACCTAGAAGAGCGATACAAAAATCCCATTTTCTCGAAAACTATAAGTCGCAGCTCGGCTCCAAAAGCAGATTTGAATTCAGGAAAGTTGCGAGCTTAATTCTACACAAACAATTTTCAAATCGGGGATGAAAAAAAAAATTTCAAATTTTTACAGGGGTTGTTGCATTGGAATTCCTGACTACTTCGAAGAGCGATACAAAAATCCCATTTTCTCGAAAACTATAAGTCGCAGCTCGGCTCCAAAAGCAGATTTGAATTCAGGAAAGGTGCAAGCTTAATTCTACATAAACAATTTTCAAATCGGGGATGAAAAAAAAAATTTAAAATTTTTACAGGGTTGCATTGGAATTCCTGACTACCTCGAAGACCGAAACAAAAATCCCATTTTCTCGAAAACTATAAGTCGCAGCTCGGCTCCAAAAGCAGATTTGAATTCAGGAAAGGTGCGAGCTTAATTCTACATAAACAATTTTCAAATCGGGGATGAAAAAAAAAATTTCAAATTTTTACAGGGGTTGCATTGGAATTCCTGACTACCTCGAAGAGCAATACAAAAATCCCATTTTCTCGGAAACTATACGTCGCAGCTCGGCTCCAAAAGCAGATTTGAATTCAGGAAAGGTGCGAGCTTAATTCTACATAAACAATTTTCAAATCGGGGATGAAAAATAAAATTTCAAATTTTTACAGGGGTTGCATTGGAATTCCTGACTACCTAGAAGAGCGATACAAAAATCCCATTTTCTCGAAAACTATAAGTCGCAGCTCGGCTCCAAAAGCAGATTTGAATTCAGGAAAGGTGCGAGCTTAATTCTACATAAACAATTTTCAAATCGGGGATGAAAAAAAAAATCTCAAATTTTTACAGGGGTTGCATTGGAATTCCTGACTACCTCGAAGAGCGATACAAAAATCCCATTTTCTCGAAAACTATAAGTCGCAGCTCGGCTCCAAAAGCAGATTTGAATTCAGGAAAGGTGCGAGCTTAATTCTACATAAACAATTTTCAAATCGGGGATGAAAAAAAAAATCTCAAATTTTTACAGGGGTTGCATTGGAATTCCTGACTACCTCGAAGAGCGATACAAAAATCCCATTTTCTCGAAAACTATAAGTCGCAGCTCGGCTCCAAAAGCAGATTTGAATTCAGGAAAGGTGCGAGCTTAATTCTACATAAACAATTTTCAAATCGGGGATGAAAAAAAAAATTTCAAATTTGTACAGGGGTTGCATTGGAATTCCTGACTACTTCGAGGAGCGATAAAAAATCTCATTTTCTCGAAAACTATAAGTCGCGGCTCGGCTCCAAAAGCAGATTTGAATTCAGGAAAGGTGCGAGCTTAATTCTACATAAACAATTTTCAAATCGGGGATGAAAAAAAAAATTTCAAATTTTTACAGGGGTTGCATTGGAATTCCTGACTACTTCGAAGAGCGATACAAAAATCCCATTTTCTCGAAAACTATAAGTCGCAGCTCGGCTCCAAAAGCAGATTTGAATTCAGGAAAGGTGCGAGCTTAATTCTACATAAACAATTTTCAAATCGGGGATGGAAAAAAAAATTTCAAATTTTTACAGGGGTTGCATTGGAATTCCTGACTACCTCGAAGAGCGATACAAAAATCCCATTTTCTCGAAAACTATAAGTCGCAGCTCGGCTCCAAAAGCAGATTTGAATTCAAGAAAGGTGCGAGCTTAATTCTACATAAACAATTTTCAAATCAGGGATGAAAAAAAAAATTTCAAATTTTTACAGGGGTTGCATTGGAATTCCTGACTACCTCGAAGACCGAAACAAAAATCCCATTTTCTCGAAAACTATAAGTCGCAGCTCGGCTCCAAAAGCAGATTTGAATTCAGGAAAGGTGCGAGCTTAATTCTACATAAACAATTTTCAAATCGGGGATGAAAAAAAAAATTTCAAATTTTTACAGGGGTTGCATTGGAATTCCTGACTACCTCGAAGAGCGATACAAAAATCCCATTTTCTCCAAAAGCAGATTTGAATTCAGGAAAGGTGCGAGCTTAATTCTACATAAACAATTTTCAAATCGGGGATGAAAAAAAAAATCTCAAATTTTTACAGGGGTTGCATTGGAATTCCTGACTACCTCGAAGAGCGATACAAAAATCCCATTTTCTCGAAAACTATAAGTCGCAGCTCGGCTCCAAAAGCAGATTTGAATTCAGGAAAGGTGCAAGCTTAATTCTACATAAACAATTTTCAAATCGGGGATGAAAAAAAAAATTTCAAATTTTTACAGGGGTTGCATTGGAATTCCTGACTACCTCGAAGAGCGATACAAAAATCCCATTTTCTCGAAAACTATAAGTCGCAGCTCGGCTGCAAAAGCAGATTTGAATTCAGGAAAGGTGCGAGCTTAATTCTACATAAACAATTTTCAAATCGGGGATGAAAAAGAAAATTTCAAATTTTTACAGGGGTTGCATTGGAATTCCTGACTACCTCGAAGAGCGATACAAAAATCTCATTTTCTCGAAAACTATAAGTCGCAGCTCGGCTCCAAAAGCAGATTTGAATTCAGGAAAGGTGCGAGCTTAATTCTACATAAACAATTTTCAAATCGGGGATGAAAAAAAAAATTTCAAATTTTTACAGGGGTTGCATTGGAATTCCTGACTACCTCGAAGAGCGATACAATAATCCCATTTTCTCGAAAATTATAAGTCGCAGCTCGGCTCCAAAAGCAGATTTGAATTCAGGAAAGGTGCGAGCTTAATTCTACATAAACAATTTTCAAATCGGGGATGAAAAAAAAAATTTCAAATTTTTACAGGGGTTGCATTGGAATTCCTGACTACCTCGAAGAGCGATACAAAAATCCCATTTTCTCGAAAACTATAAGTCGCAGCTCGGCTCCAAAAGCAGATTTGAATTCAGGAAAGGTGCGAGCTTAATTCTACATAAACAATTTTCAAATCGGGGATGAAAAAAAAAATTTCAAATTTGTACAGGGGTTGCATTGGAATTCCTGACTACTTCGAGGAGCGATAAAAAATCTCATTTTCTCGAAAACTATAAGTCGCGGCTCGGCTCCAAAAGCAGATTTGAATTCAGGAAAGGTGCGAGCTTAATTCTACATAAACAATTTTCAAATCGGGGATGAAAAAAAAAATTTCAAATTTTTACAGGGGTTGCATTGGAATTCCTGACTACTTCGAAGAGCGATACAAAAATCCCATTTTCTCGAAAACTATAAGTCGCAGCTCGGCTCCAAAAGCAGATTTGAATTCAGGAAAGGTGCGAGCTTAATTCTACATAAACAATTTTCAAATCGGGGATGGAAAAAAAAATTTCAAATTTTTACAGGGGTTGCATTGGAATTCCTGACTACCTCGAAGAGCGATACAAAAATCCCATTTTCTCGAAAACTATAAGTCGCAGCTCGGCTCCAAAAGCAGATTTGAATTCAAGAAAGGTGCGAGCTTAATTCTACATAAACAATTTTCAAATCAGGGATGAAAAAAAAAATTTCAAATTTTTACAGGGGTTGCATTGGAATTCCTGACTACCTCGAAGACCGAAACAAAAATCCCATTTTCTCGAAAACTATAAGTCGCAGCTCGGCTCCAAAAGCAGATTTGAATTCAGGAAAGGTGCGAGCTTAATTCTACATAAACAATTTTCAAATCGGGGATGAAAAAAAAAATTTCAAATTTTTACAGGGGTTGCATTGGAATTCCTGACTACCTCGAAGAGCGATACAAAAATCCCATTTTCTCGAAAACTATAAGTCGCAGCTCGGCTCCAAAAGCAGATTTGAATTCAGGAAAGGTGCGAGCTTAATTCTACATAAACAATTTTCAAATCGGGGATGAAAAAAAAAATCTCAAATTTTTACAGGGGTTGCATTGGAATTCCTGACTACCTCGAAGAGCGATACAAAAATCCCATTTTCTCGAAAACTATAAGTCGCAGCTCGGCTCCAAAAGCAGATTTGAATTCAGGAAAGGTGCAAGCTTAATTCTACATAAACAATTTTCAAATCGGGGATGAAAAAAAAAATTTAAAATTTTTACAGGGGTTGCATTGGAATTCCTGACTACCTCGAAGAGCGATACAAAAATCCCATTTTCTCGAAAACTATAAGTCGCAGCTCGGCTCCAAAAGCAGATTTGAATTCAGGAAAGGTGCGAGCTTAATTCTACATAAACAATTTTCAAATCGGGGATGAAAAAGAAAATTTCAAATTTTTACAGGGGTTGCATTGGAATTCCTGACTACCTCGAAGAGCGATACAAAAATCTCATTTTCTCGAAAACTATAAGTCGCAGCTCGGCTCCAAAAGCAGATTTGAATTCAGGAAAGGTGCGAGCTTAATTCTACATAAACAATTTTCAAATCGGGGATGAAAAAAAAAATTTCAAATTTTTACAGGGGTTGCATTGGAATTCCTGACTACCTCGAAGAGCGATACAATAATCCCATTTTCTCGAAAATTATAAGTCGCAGCTCGGCTCCAAAAGCAGATTTGAATTCAGGAAAGGTGCGAGCTTAATTCTACATAAACAATTTTCAAATCGGGGATGAAAAAAAAAATTTCAAATTTTTACAGGGGTTGCATTATAATTCCTGACTACCTCGAAGAGCGATACAAAAATCCCATTTTCTCGAAAACTATAAGTCGCAGCTCGGCTCCAAAAGCAGATTTGAATTCAGGAGAGGTGCGAGCTTAATTCTACATAAACAATTTTCAAATCGGGGATGAAAAAAAAAATTTCAAATTTTTACAGGGGTTGCATTGGAATTCCTGACTACCTCGAAGAGCGATACAAAAATCCCATTTTCTCATAAACTATAAGTCGCAGCTCGGCTCCAAAAGCAGATTTGAATTCAGGAAAGGTGCGAGCTTAATTCTACATAAACAATTTTCAAATCGGGGATGAAAAAGAAAATTTCAAATTTTTACAGGGGTTGCATTGGAATTCCTGACTACCTCGAAGAGCGATACAAAAATCTCATTTTCTCGAAAACTATAAGTCGCAGCTCGGCTCCAAAAGCAGATTTGAATTCAGGAAAGGTGCGAGCTTAATTCTACATAAACAATTTTCAAATCGGGGATGAAAAAAAAAATTTCAAATTTTTACAGGGGTTGCATTGGAATTCCTGACTACCTCGAAGAGCGATACAATAATCCCATTTTCTCGAAAATTATAAGTCGCAGCTCGGCTCCAAAAGCAGATTTGAATTCAGGAAAGGTGCGAGCTTAATTCTACATAAACAATTTTCAAATCGGGGATGAAAAAAAAAATTTCAAATTTTTACAGGGGTTGCATTGGAATTCCTGACTACCTCGAAGAGCGATACAAAAATCCCATTTTCTCATAAACTATAAGTCGCAGCTCGGCTCTAAAAGCAGATTTGAATTCAGGAAAGGTGCGACCTTAATTCTACATAAACAATTTTCAAATCGGGGATGAAAAAAAAAATTTCAAATTTTTACAGGGGTTGCATTGGAATTCCTGACTACTAACAGCGATACAAAAATCCCATTTTCTCGAAAACTATAAGTCGCAGCTCGGCTCCAAAAGCAGATTTGAATTCAGGAAAGGTGCGAGCTTAATTCTACATAAACAATTTTCAAATCGGGGATGAAAAAAAAATTTCAAATTTTTACAGGGGTTGCATTGGAATTCCTGACTACCTCGAAGAGCAATACAAAAATCCCATTTTCTCGAAAACTATAAGTCGCAGCTCGGCTCCAAAAGCAGATTCGAATTCAGGAAAGGTGCGAGCTTAATTCTACATAAACAATTTTCAAATCGGGGATGAAAAAAAAATTTCAAATTTTTACAGGGGTTGCATTGGAATTCCTGACTACCTCGAAGAGCGATACAAAAATCCCATTTTCTCGAAAACTATAAGTCGCAGCTCGGCTCCAAAAGCAGATTTGAATTCAGGAAAGGTGCGAGCTTAATTCTACATGAACAATTTTCAAATCGGGGATGAAAAAAAAAATTTTAAAGTTTTACAGGGGTTGCATTGGAATTCCTGACTACCTCGAAGAGCGATACAAAAATCCCATTTTCTCGAAAACTATAAGTCGCAGCTCGGCTCCAAAAGCAGATTTGAATTCAGGAAAGGTGCGAGCTTAATTCTACATAAACAATTTTCAAATCGGGGATGAAAAAAAAAATTTCAAATTTTTACAGGGGTTGCATTGGAATTCCTGACTACCTCGAAGAGCGATACAAAAATCCCATTTTCTCGAAAACTATAAGTCGCAGCTCGGCTCCAAAAGCAGATTTGAATTCAGGAAAGGTGCGAGCTTAATTCTACATAAACAATTTTCAAATCGGGGATGAAAAAAAAATTTCAAATTTTTACAGGGGTTGCATTGGAATTCCTGACTACCTCGAAGAGCGATACAAAAATCCCATTTTCTCGAAAACTATAAGTCGCAGCTCGGCTCCAAAAGCAGATTTGAATTCAGGAAAGGTGCGAGCTTAATTCTACATAAACAATTTTCAAATCGGGGATGAAAAAAAAATTTCAAATTTTTACAGGGGTTGCATTGGAATTCCTGACTACCTCGAAGAGCGATACAAAAATCCCATTTTCTCGAAAACTATAAGTCGCAGCTCGGCTCCAAAAGCAGATTTGAATTCAGGAAAGGTGCGAGCTTAATTCTACATGAACAATTTTCAAATCGGGGATGAAAAAAAAAATTTTAAAGTTTTACAGGGGTTGCATTGGAATTCCTGACTACCTCGAAGAGCGATACAAAAATCCCATTTTCTCGAAAACTATAAGTCGCAGCTCGGCTCCAAAAGCAGATTTGAATTCAGGAAAGGTGCGAGCTTAATTCTACATAAACAATTTTCAAATCGGGGATGAAAAAAAAATTTCAAATTTTTACAGGGGTTGCATTGGAATTCCTGACTACCTCGAAGAGCGATACAAAAATCCCATTTTCTCGAAAACTATAAGTCGCAGCTCGGCTCCAAAAGCAGATTTGAATTCAGGAAAGGTGCGAGCTTAATTCTACATAAACAATTTTCAAATCGGGGATGAAAAAAAAATTTCAAATTTTTACAGGGGTTGCATTGGAATTCCTGACTACCTCGAAGAGCGATACAAAAATCCCATTTTCTCGAAAACTATAAGTCGCAGCTCGGCTCCAAAAGCAGATTTGAATTCAGGAAAGGTGCGAGCTTAATTCTACATAAACAATTTTCAAATCGGGGATGAAAAAAAAATTTCAAATTTTTACAGGGGTTGCATTGGAATTCCTGACTACCTCGAAGAGCGATACAAAAATCCCATTTTCTCGAAAACTATAAGTCGCAGCTCGGCTCCAAAAGCAGATTTGAATTCAGGAAAGGTGCGAGCTTAATTCTACATGAACAATTTTCAAATCGGGGATGAAAAAAAAAATTTTAAAGTTTTACAGGGGTTGCATTGGAATTCCTGACTACCTCGAAGAGCGATACAAAAATCCCATTTTCTCGAAAACTATAAGTCGCAGCTCGGCTCCAAAAGCAGATTTGAATTCAGGAAAGGTGCGAGCTTAATTCTACATAAACAATTTTCAAATCGGGGATGAAAAAAAAAATTTCAAATTTTTACAGGGGTTGCATTGGAATTCCTGACTACCTCGAAGAGCGATACAAAAATCTCATTTTCTCGAAAACTATAAGTCGCAGCTCGGCTCCAAAAGCAGATTTGAATTCAGGAAAGGTGCGAGCTTAATTCTACATAAACAATTTTCAAATCGGGGATGAAAAAAAAATTTCAAATTTTTACAGGGGTTGCATTGGAATTCCTGACTACCTCGAAGAGCGATACAAAAATCCCATTTTCTCGAAAACTATAAGTCGCAGCTCGGCTCCAAAAGCAGATTTGAATTCAGGAAAGGTGCGAGCTTAATTCTACATAAACAATTTTCAAATCGGGGATGAAAAAAAAAATTTCAAATTTTTACAGGGGTTGCATTGGAATTCCTGACTACCTCGAAGAGCGATACAAAAATCCCATTTTCTCGAAAACTATAAGTCGCAGCTCGGCTCCAAAAGCAGATTTGAATTCAGGAAAGGTGCGAGCTTAATTCTACATAAACAATTTTCAAATCGGGGATGAAAAAAAAATTTCAAATTTTTACAGGGGTTGCATTGGAATTCCTGACTACCTCGAAGAGCGATACAAAAATCCCATTTTCTCGAAAACTATAAGTCGCAGCTCGGCTCCAAAAGCAGATTTGAATTCAGGAAAGGTGCGAGCTTAATTCTACATAAACAATTTTCAAATCGGGGATGAAAAAAAAATTTCAAATTTTTACAGGGGTTGCATTGGAATTCCTGACTACCTCGAAGAGCGATACAAAAATCCCATTTTCTCGAAAACTATAAGTCGCAGCTCGGCTCCAAAAGCAGATTTGAATTCAGGAAAGGTGCGAGCTTAATTCTACATGAACAATTTTCAAATCGGGGATGAAAAAAAAATTTTAAAGTTTTACAGGGGTTGCATTGGAATTCCTGACTACCTCGAAGAGCGATACAAAAATCCCATTTTCTCGAAAACTATAAGTCGCAGCTCGGCTCCAAAAGCAGATTTGAATTCAGGAAAGGTGCGAGCTTAATTCTACATAAACAATTTTCAAATCGGGGATGAAAAAAAAAATTTCAAATTTTAACAGGGGTTGCATTGGAATTCCTGACTATTTCGAAGAGCGATACAAAAATCCCATTTTCTCGAAAACTATAAGTCGCAGCTCGGCTCCAAAAGCAGATTTGAATTCAGGAAAGGTGCGAGCTTAATTCTACATAAACAATTTTCAAATCGGGGATGAAAAAAAAATTTCAAATTTTTACAGGGGTTGCATTGGAATTCCTGACTACCTCGAAGAGCGATACAAAAATCCCATTTTCTCGAAAACTATAAGTCGCAGCTCGGCTCCAAAAGCAGATTTGAATTCAGGAAAGGTGCGAGCTTAATTCTACATGAACAATTTTCAAATCGGGGATGAAAAAAAAAATTTTAAAGTTTTACAGGGGTTGCATTGGAATTCCTGACTACCTCGAAGAGCGATACAAAAATCCCATTTTCTCGAAAACTATAAGTCGCAGCTCGGCTCCAAAAGCAGATTTGAATTCAGGAAAGGTGCGAGCTTAATTCTACATAAACAATTTTCAAATCGGGGATGAAAAAAAAAATTTCAAATTTTTACAGGGGTTGCATTGGAATTCCTGACTATTTCGAAGAGCGATACAAAAATCCCATTTTCTCGAAAACTATAAGTCGCAGCTCGGCTCCAAAAGCAGATTTGAATTCAGGAAAGGTGCGAGCTTAATTCTACATGAACAATTTTCAAATCGGGGATGAAAAAAAAAATTTTAAAGTTTTACAGGGGTTGCATTGGAATTCCTGACTACCTCGAAGAGCGATACAAAAATCCCATTTTCTCGAAAACTATAAGTCGCAGCTCGGCTCCAAAAGCAGATTTGAATTCAGGAAAGGTGCGAGCTTAATTCTACATAAACAATTTTCAAATCGGGGATGAAAAAAAAAATTTCAAATTTTAACAGGGGTTGCATTGGAATTCCTGACTATTTCGAAGAGCGATACAAAAATCCCATTTTCTCGAAAACTATAAGTCGCAGCTCGGCTCCAAAAGCAGATTTGAATTCAGGAAAGGTGCGAGCTTAATTCTACATAAACAATTTTCAAATCGGGGATGAAAAAAAAAATTTCAAATTTTTACAGGGGTTGCATTGGAATTCTTGACTACCTCGAAGAGCGATACAAAAATCCCATTTTCTCGAAAACTATAAGTCGCAGCTCGGCTCCAAAAGCAGATTTGAATTCAGGAAAGGTGCGAGCTTAATTCTACATAAACAATTTTCAAATCGGGGATGAAAAAAAAAATTTCAAATTTTTACAGGGGTTGCATTGGAATTCCTGACTACCTCGAAGAGCGATACAAAAATCCCATTTTCTCGAAAACTATAAGTCGCAGCTCGGCTCCAAAAGCAGATTTGAATTCAGGAAAGGTGCGAGCTTAATTCTACATAAACAATTTTCAAATCGGGGATGAAAAAAAAATTTCAAATTTTTACAGGGGTTGCATTGGAATTCCTGACTACCTCGAAGAGCGATACAAAAATCCCATTTTCTCGAAAACTATAAGTCGCAGCTCGGCTCCAAAAGCAGATTTGAATTCAGGAAAGGTGCGAGCTTAATTCTACATAAACAATTTTCAAATCGGGGATGAAAAAAAAATTTCAAATTTTTACAGGGGTTGCATTGGAATTCCTGACTACCTCGAAGAGCGATACAAAAATCCCATTTTCTCGAAAACTATAAGTCGCAGCTCGGCTCCAAAAGCAGATTTGAATTCAGGAAAGGTGCGAGCTTAATTCTACATGAACAATTTTCAAATCGGGGATGAAAAAAAAAATTTTAAAGTTTTACAGGGGTTGCATTGGAATTCCTGACTACCTCGAAGAGCGATACAAAAATCCCATTTTCTCGAAAACTATAAGTCGCAGCTCGGCTCCAAAAGCAGATTTGAATTCAGGGAAGGTGCGAGCTTAATTCTACATAAACAATTTTCAAATCGGGGATGAAAAAAAAAATTTAAAATTTTAACAGGGGTTGCATTGGAATTCCTGACTACCTCGAAGAGCGATACAAAAATCCCATTTTCTCGAAAACTATAAGTCGCAGCTCGGCTCCAAAAGCAGATTTGAATTCAGGAAAGGTGCGAGCTTAATTCTACATAAACAATTTTCAAATCGGGGATGAAAAAAAAATTTCAAATTTTTACAGGGGTTGCATTGGAATTCCTGACTACCTCGAAGAGCGATACAAAAATCCCATTTTCTCGAAAACTATAAGTCGCAGCTCGGCTCCAAAAGCAGATTTGAATTCAGGAAAGGTGCGAGCTTAATTCTACATAAACAATTTTCAAATCGGGGATGAAAAAAAAATTTCAAATTTTTACAGGGGTTGCATTGGAATTCCTGACTACCTCGAAGAGCGATACAAAAATCCCATTTTCTCGAAAACTATAAGTCGCAGCTCGGCTCCAAAAGCAGATTTGAATTCAGGAAAGGTGCGAGCTTAATTCTACATGAACAATTTTCAAATCGGGGATGAAAAAAAAAATTTTAAAGTTTTACAGGGGTTGCATTGGAATTCCTGACTACCTCGAAGAGCGATACAAAAATCCCATTTTCTCGAAAACTATAAGTCGCAGCTCGGCTCCAAAAGCAGATTTGAATTCAGGAAAGGTGCGAGCTTAATTCTACATAAACAATTTTCAAATCGGGGATGAAAAAAAAATTTCAAATTTTTACAGGGGTTGCATTGGAATTCCTGACTACCTCGAAGAGCGATACAAAAATCCCATTTTCTCGAAAACTATAAGTCGCAGCTCGGCTCCAAAAGCAGATTTGAATTCAGGAAAGGTGCGAGCTTAATTCTACATAAACAATTTTCAAATCGGGGATGAAAAAAAAATTTCAAATTTTTACAGGGGTTGCATTGGAATTCCTGACTACCTCGAAGAGCGATACAAAAATCCCATTTTCTCGAAAACTATAAGTCGCAGCTCGGCTCCAAAAGCAGATTTGAATTCAGGAAAGGTGCGAGCTTAATTCTACATGAACAATTTTCAAATCGGGGATGAAAAAAAAAATTTTAAAGTTTTACAGGGGTTGCATTGGAATTCCTGACTACCTCGAAGAGCGATACAAAAATCCCATTTTCTCGAAAACTATAAGTCGCAGCTCGGCTCCAAAAGCAGATTTGAATTCAGGGAAGGTGCGAGCTTAATTCTACATGAACAATTTTCAAATCGGGGATGAAAAAAAAAATTTTAAAGTTTTACAGGGGTTGCATTGGAATTCCTGACTACCTCGAAGAGCGATACAAAAATCCCATTTTCTCGAAAACTATAAGTCGCAGCTCGGCTCCAAAAGCAGATTTGAATTCAGGAAAGGTGCGAGCTTAATTCTACATAAACAATTTTCAAATCGGGGATGAAAAAAAAATTTCAAATTTTTACAGGGGTTGCATTGGAATTCCTGACTACCTCGAAGAGCGATACAAAAATCCCATTTTCTCGAAAACTATAAGTCGCAGCTCGGCTCCAAAAGCAGATTTGAATTCAGGAAAGGTGCGAGCTTAATTCTACATAAACAATTTTCAAATCGGGGATGAAAAAAAAATTTCAAATTTTTACAGGGGTTGCATTGGAATTCCTGACTACCTCGAAGAGCGATACAAAAATCCCATTTTCTCGAAAACTATAAGTCGCAGCTCGGCTCCAAAAGCAGATTTGAATTCAGGAAAGGTGCGAGCTTAATTCTACATAAACAATTTTCAAATCGGGGATGAAAAAAAAATTTCAAATTTTTACAGGGGTTGCATTGGAATTCCTGACTACCTCGAAGAGCGATACAAAAATCCCATTTTCTCGAAAACTATAAGTCGCAGCTCGGCTCCAAAAGCAGATTTGAATTCAGGAAAGGTGCGAGCTTAATTCTACATGAACAATTTTCAAATCGGGGATGAAAAAAAAAATTTTAAAGTTTTACAGGGGTTGCATTGGAATTCCTGACTACCTCGAAGAGCGATACAAAAATCCCATTTTCTCGAAAACTATAAGTCGCAGCTCGGCTCCAAAAGCAGATTTGAATTCAGGAAAGGTGCGAGCTTAATTCTACATAAACAATTTTCAAATCGGGGATGAAAAAAAAATTTCAAATTTTTACAGGGGTTGCATTGGAATTCCTGACTACCTCGAAGAGCGATACAAAAATCCCATTTTCTCGAAAACTATAAGTCGCAGCTCGGCTCCAAAAGCAGATTTGAATTCAGGAAAGGTGCGAGCTTAATTCTACATAAACAATTTTCAAATCGGGGATGAAAAAAAAAATTTCAAATTTTTACAGGGGTTGCATTGGAATTCCTGACTACCTCGAAGAGCGATACAAAAATCCCATTTTCTCGAAAACTATAAGTCGCAGCTCGGCTCCAAAAGCAGATTTGAATTCAGGAAAGGTGCGAGCTTAATTCTACATAAACAATTTTCAAATCGGGGATGAAAAAAAAATTTCAAATTTTTACAGGGGTTGCATTGGAATTCCTGACTACCTCGAAGAGCGATACAAAAATCCCATTTTCTCGAAAACTATAAGTCGCAGCTCGGCTCCAAAAGCAGATTTGAATTCAGGAAAGGTGCGAGCTTAATTCTACATAAACAATTTTCAAATCGGGGATGAAAAAAAAATTTCAAATTTTTACAGGGGTTGCATTGGAATTCCTGACTACCTCGAAGAGCGATACAAAAATCCCATTTTCTCGAAAACTATAAGTCGCAGCTCGGCTCCAAAAGCAGATTTGAATTCAGGAAAGGTGCGAGCTTAATTCTACATGAACAATTTTCAAATCGGGGATGAAAAAAAAATTTTAAAGTTTTACAGGGGTTGCATTGGAATTCCTGACTACCTCGAAGAGCGATACAAAAATCCCATTTTCTCGAAAACTATAAGTCGCAGCTCGGCTCCAAAAGCAGATTTGAATTCAGGAAAGGTGCGAGCTTAATTCTACATAAACAATTTTCAAATCGGGGATGAAAAAAAAAATTTCAAATTTTAACAGGGGTTGCATTGGAATTCCTGACTATTTCGAAGAGCGATACAAAAATCCCATTTTCTCGAAAACTATAAGTCGCAGCTCGGCTCCAAAAGCAGATTTGAATTCAGGAAAGGTGCGAGCTTAATTCTACATAAACAATTTTCAAATCGGGGATGAAAAAAAAATTTCAAATTTTTACAGGGGTTGCATTGGAATTCCTGACTACCTCGAAGAGCGATACAAAAATCCCATTTTCTCGAAAACTATAAGTCGCAGCTCGGCTCCAAAAGCAGATTTGAATTCAGGAAAGGTGCGAGCTTAATTCTACATGAACAATTTTCAAATCGGGGATGAAAAAAAAAATTTTAAAGTTTTACAGGGGTTGCATTGGAATTCCTGACTACCTCGAAGAGCGATACAAAAATCCCATTTTCTCGAAAACTATAAGTCGCAGCTCGGCTCCAAAAGCAGATTTGAATTCAGGAAAGGTGCGAGCTTAATTCTACATAAACAATTTTCAAATCGGGGATGAAAAAAAAAATTTCAAATTTTTACAGGGGTTGCATTGGAATTCCTGACTATTTCGAAGAGCGATACAAAAATCCCATTTTCTCGAAAACTATAAGTCGCAGCTCGGCTCCAAAAGCAGATTTGAATTCAGGAAAGGTGCGAGCTTAATTCTACATGAACAATTTTCAAATCGGGGATGAAAAAAAAAATTTTAAAGTTTTACAGGGGTTGCATTGGAATTCCTGACTACCTCGAAGAGCGATACAAAAATCCCATTTTCTCGAAAACTATAAGTCGCAGCTCGGCTCCAAAAGCAGATTTGAATTCAGGAAAGGTGCGAGCTTAATTCTACATAAACAATTTTCAAATCGGGGATGAAAAAAAAAATTTCAAATTTTAACAGGGGTTGCATTGGAATTCCTGACTATTTCGAAGAGCGATACAAAAATCCCATTTTCTCGAAAACTATAAGTCGCAGCTCGGCTCCAAAAGCAGATTTGAATTCAGGAAAGGTGCGAGCTTAATTCTACATAAACAATTTTCAAATCGGGGATGAAAAAAAAAATTTCAAATTTTTACAGGGGTTGCATTGGAATTCTTGACTACCTCGAAGAGCGATACAAAAATCCCATTTTCTCGAAAACTATAAGTCGCAGCTCGGCTCCAAAAGCAGATTTGAATTCAGGAAAGGTGCGAGCTTAATTCTACATAAACAATTTTCAAATCGGGGATGAAAAAAAAAATTTCAAATTTTTACAGGGGTTGCATTGGAATTCCTGACTACCTCGAAGAGCGATACAAAAATCCCATTTTCTCGAAAACTATAAGTCGCAGCTCGGCTCCAAAAGCAGATTTGAATTCAGGAAAGGTGCGAGCTTAATTCTACATAAACAATTTTCAAATCGGGGATGAAAAAAAAATTTCAAATTTTTACAGGGGTTGCATTGGAATTCCTGACTACCTCGAAGAGCGATACAAAAATCCCATTTTCTCGAAAACTATAAGTCGCAGCTCGGCTCCAAAAGCAGATTTGAATTCAGGAAAGGTGCGAGCTTAATTCTACATAAACAATTTTCAAATCGGGGATGAAAAAAAAATTTCAAATTTTTACAGGGGTTGCATTGGAATTCCTGACTACCTCGAAGAGCGATACAAAAATCCCATTTTCTCGAAAACTATAAGTCGCAGCTCGGCTCCAAAAGCAGATTTGAATTCAGGAAAGGTGCGAGCTTAATTCTACATGAACAATTTTCAAATCGGGGATGAAAAAAAAAATTTTAAAGTTTTACAGGGGTTGCATTGGAATTCCTGACTACCTCGAAGAGCGATACAAAAATCCCATTTTCTCGAAAACTATAAGTCGCAGCTCGGCTCCAAAAGCAGATTTGAATTCAGGGAAGGTGCGAGCTTAATTCTACATAAACAATTTTCAAATCGGGGATGAAAAAAAAAATTTAAAATTTTAACAGGGGTTGCATTGGAATTCCTGACTACCTCGAAGAGCGATACAAAAATCCCATTTTCTCGAAAACTATAAGTCGCAGCTCGGCTCCAAAAGCAGATTTGAATTCAGGAAAGGTGCGAGCTTAATTCTACATAAACAATTTTCAAATCGGGGATGAAAAAAAAATTTCAAATTTTTACAGGGGTTGCATTGGAATTCCTGACTACCTCGAAGAGCGATACAAAAATCCCATTTTCTCGAAAACTATAAGTCGCAGCTCGGCTCCAAAAGCAGATTTGAATTCAGGAAAGGTGCGAGCTTAATTCTACATAAACAATTTTCAAATCGGGGATGAAAAAAAAATTTCAAATTTTTACAGGGGTTGCATTGGAATTCCTGACTACCTCGAAGAGCGATACAAAAATCCCATTTTCTCGAAAACTATAAGTCGCAGCTCGGCTCCAAAAGCAGATTTGAATTCAGGAAAGGTGCGAGCTTAATTCTACATGAACAATTTTCAAATCGGGGATGAAAAAAAAAATTTTAAAGTTTTACAGGGGTTGCATTGGAATTCCTGACTACCTCGAAGAGCGATACAAAAATCCCATTTTCTCGAAAACTATAAGTCGCAGCTCGGCTCCAAAAGCAGATTTGAATTCAGGAAAGGTGCGAGCTTAATTCTACATAAACAATTTTCAAATCGGGGATGAAAAAAAAATTTCAAATTTTTACAGGGGTTGCATTGGAATTCCTGACTACCTCGAAGAGCGATACAAAAATCCCATTTTCTCGAAAACTATAAGTCGCAGCTCGGCTCCAAAAGCAGATTTGAATTCAGGAAAGGTGCGAGCTTAATTCTACATAAACAATTTTCAAATCGGGGATGAAAAAAAAATTTCAAATTTTTACAGGGGTTGCATTGGAATTCCTGACTACCTCGAAGAGCGATACAAAAATCCCATTTTCTCGAAAACTATAAGTCGCAGCTCGGCTCCAAAAGCAGATTTGAATTCAGGAAAGGTGCGAGCTTAATTCTACATGAACAATTTTCAAATCGGGGATGAAAAAAAAAATTTTAAAGTTTTACAGGGGTTGCATTGGAATTCCTGACTACCTCGAAGAGCGATACAAAAATCCCATTTTCTCGAAAACTATAAGTCGCAGCTCGGCTCCAAAAGCAGATTTGAATTCAGGGAAGGTGCGAGCTTAATTCTACATAAACAATTTTCAAATCGGGGATGAAAAAAAAAATTTAAAATTTTAACAGGGGTTGCATTGGAATTCCTGACTATTTCGAAGAGCGATACAAAAATCCCATTTTCTCGAAAACTATAAGTCGCAGCTCGGCTCCAAAAGCAGATTTGAATTCAGGAAAGGTGCGAGCTTAATTCTACATAAACAATTTTCAAATCGGGGATGAAAAAAAAATTTCAAATTTTTACAGGGGTTGCATTGGAATTCCTGACTACCTCGAAGAGCGATACAAAAATCCCATTTTCTCGAAAACTATAAGTCGCAGCTCGGCTCCAAAAGCAGATTTGAATTCAGGAAAGGTGCGAGCTTAATTCTACATAAACAATTTTCAAATCGGGGATGAAAAAAAAATTTCAAATTTTTACAGGGGTTGCATTGGAATTCCTGACTACCTCGAAGAGCGATACAAAAATCCCATTTTCTCGAAAACTATAAGTCGCAGCTCGGCTCCAAAAGCAGATTTGAATTCAGGAAAGGTGCGAGCTTAATTCTACATAAACAATTTTCAAATCGGGGATGAAAAAAAAATTTCAAATTTTTACAGGGGTTGCATTGGAATTCCTGACTACCTCGAAGAGCGATACAAAAATCCCATTTTCTCGAAAACTATAAGTCGCAGCTCGGCTCCAAAAGCAGATTTGAATTCAGGAAAGGTGCGAGCTTAATTCTACATGAACAATTTTCAAATCGGGGATGAAAAAAAAAATTTTAAAGTTTTACAGGGGTTGCATTGGAATTCCTGACTACCTCGAAGAGCGATACAAAAATCCCATTTTCTCGAAAACTATAAGTCGCAGCTCGGCTCCAAAAGCAGATTTGAATTCAGGAAAGGTGCGAGCTTAATTCTACATAAACAATTTTCAAATCGGGGATGAAAAAAAAAATTTCAAATTTTGACAGGGGTTGCATTGGAATTCCTGACTATTTCGAAGAGCGATACAAAAATCCCATTTTCTCGAAAACTATAAGTCGCAGCTCGGCTCCAAAAGCAGATTTGAATTCAGGAACGGTGCGAGCTTAATTCTACATAAACAATTTTCAAATCGGGGATGAAAAAAAAAATTTCAAATTTTTACAGGGGTTGCATTGGAATTCCTGACTACCTCGAAGAGCGATACAAAAATCTCATTTTCTCGAAAACTATAAGTCGCAGCTCGGCTCCAAAAGCAGATTTGAATTCAGGAAAGGTGCGAGCTTAATTCTACATAAACAATTTTCAAATCGGGGATGAAAAAAAAAATTTCAAATTTTTACAGGGGTTGCATTGGAATTCCTGACTACCTCGAAGAGCGATACCAAAATCCCATTTTCTCGTAAACTATAAGTCGCAGCTCGGCTCCAAAAGCAGATTTGAATTCAGGAAAGGTGCGAGCATAATTCTACATAAACAATTTTCAAATCGGGGATGAAAAAAAAATTTCAAATTTTTACAGGGGTTGCATTGGAATTCCTGACTACCTCGAAGAGCGATACAAAAATCCCATTTTCTCATAAACTATAAGTCGCAGCTCGGCTCCAAAAGCAGATTTGAATTCAGGAAAGGTGCGAGCTTAATTCTACATAAACAATTTTCAAATCGGGGATGAAAAAGAAAATTTCAAATTTTTACAGGGGTTGCATTGGAATTCCTGACTACCTCGAAGAGCGATAAAAAAATCTCATTTTCTCGAAAACTATAAGTCGCAGCTCGGCTCCAAAAGCAGATTTGAATTCAGGAAAGGTGCGAGCTTAATTCTACATAAACAATTTTCAAATCGGGGATGAAAAAAAAAATTTCAAATTTTTACAGGGGTTGCATTGGAATTCCTGACTACCTCGAAGAGCAATACAATAATCCCATTTTCTCGAAAATTATAAGTCGCAGCTCGGCTCCAAAAGCAGATTTGAATTCAGGAAAGGTGCGAGCTTAATTCTACATAAACAATTTTCAAATCGGGGATGAAAAAAAAAATTTCAAATTTTTACAGGGGTTGCATTGGAATTCCTGACTACCTCGAAGAGCGATACAAAAATCCCATTTTCTCATAAACTATAAGTCGCAGCTCGGCTCCAAAAGCAGATTTGAATTCAGGAAAGGTGCGACCTTAATTCTACATAAACAATTTTCAAATCGGGGATGAAAAAAAAAATTTCAAATTTTTACAGGGGTTGCATTGGAATTCCTGACTACCTCGAAGAGCGATACAAAAATCCCATTTTCTCGAAAACTATAAGTCGCCGCTCGGCTCCAAAAGCAGATTTGAATTCAGGAAAGGTGCGAGCTTAATTCTACATAAACAATTTTCAAATCGGGGATGAAAAAAAAAATTTCAAATTCTTACAGGGGTTGCATTGGAATTCCTGACTACCTCGAAGAGCGATACAATAATCCCATTTTCTCGAAAATTATAAGTCGCAGCTCGGCTCCAAAAGCAGATTTGAATTCAGGAAAGGTGCGAGCTTAATTCTACATAAACAATTTTCATTGCATTGGAATACCTGACTTCCTCGAAGACCGAAACAAAAATCCCATTTTCTCGAAAACTATAAGTCGCAGCTCGGCTCCAAAAGCAGATTTGAATTCAGGAAAGGTGCGAGCTTAATTCTACATGAACAATTTTCAAATCGGGGATGAAAAAAAAAATTTCAAATTTTTACAGGGGTTGCATTGGAATTCCTGACTACCTCGAAGAGCGATACAAAAATCCCATTTTCTCGAAAACTATAAGTCGCAGCTCGGCTCCAAAAGCAGATTTGAATTCAGGAAAGGTGCGAGCTTAATTCTACACAAACAATTTTCAAATCGGGGATGAAAAAAAAAATTTCAAATTTTTACAGGGGTTGCATTGGAATTCCTGACTACCTCGAAGAGCGATACAAAAATCCCATTTTCTCGTAAACTATAAGTCGCAGCTCGGCTCCAAAAGCAGATTTGAATTCAGGAAAGGTGCGAGCTTAATTCTACATAAACAATTTTCAAATCGGGGATGAAAAAAAAAATTTCAAATTTTTACAGGGGTTGCATTGGAATTCCTGACTACCTCGAAGAGCGATACAAAAATCCCATTTTCTCGAAAACTATAAGTCGCAGCTCGGCTCCAAAAGCAGATTTGAATTCAGGAAAGGTGCGAGCTTAATTCTACACAAACAATTTTCAAATCGGGGATGAAAAAAAAAATTTCAAATTTTTACAGGGGTTGCATTGGAATTCCTGACTACCTCGAAGAGCGATACAAAAATCCCATTTTCTCGTAAACTATAAGTCGCAGCTCGGCTCCAAAAGCAGATTTGAATTCAGGAAAGGTGCGAGCTTAATTCTACATAAACAATTTTCAAATCGGGGATGAAAAAAAAAATTTCAAATTTTTACAGGGGTTGCATTGGAATTCCTGACTACCTCGAAGAGCGATACAAAAATCCCATTTTCTCGAAAACTATAAGTCGCAGCTCGGCTCCAAAAGCAGATTTGAATTCAGGAAAGGTGCGAGCTTAATTCTACATAAACAATTTTCAAATCGGGGATGAAAAAAAAAATTTCAAATTTTTACAGGGGTTGCATTGGAATTCCTGACTACCTCGAAGAGCGATACAAAAATCCCATTTTCTCGAAAACTATAAGTCGCAGCTCGGCTCCAAAAGCAGATTTGAATTCAGGAAAGGTGCGAGCTTAATTCTACATAAACAATTTTCAAATCGGGGATGAAAAAAAAAATTTCAAATTTTTACAGGGGTTGCATTGGAATTCCTGACTACCTCGAAGAGCGATACAAAAATCCCATTTTCTCGAAAACTATAAGTCGCAGCTCGGCTCCAAAAGCAGATTTGAATTCAGGAAAGGTGCGAGCTTAATTCTACATAAACAATTTTCAAATCGGGGATGAAAAAAAAATTTATAATTTTTACAGGGGTTGCATTGGAATTCCTGACTACCTCGAAGAGCGATACAAAAATCCCATTTTCTCGAAAACTATAAGTCGCAGCTCGGCTCCAAAAGCAGATTTGAATTCAGGAAAGGTGCGAGCTTAATTCTACACAAACAATTTTCAAATCGGGGATGAAAACAAAAAATTCAAATTTTTACAGGGGTTGCATTGGAATACCTGACTTCCTCGAAGACCGAAACAAAAATCCCATTTTCTCGAAAACTATAAGTCGCAGCTCGGCTCCAAAAGCAGATTTGAATTCAGGAAAGGTGCGAGCTTAATTCTACATAAACAATTTTCAAATCGGGGATGAAAAAAAAATTTCAAATTTTTACAGGGGTTGCATTGGAATTCCTGACTACCTCGAAGAGCGATACAAAAATCCCATTTTCTCGAAAACTATAAGTCGCAGCTCGGCTCCAAAAGCAGATTTGAATTCAGGAAAGGTGCGAGCTTAATTCTACATAAACAATTTTCAAATCGGGGATGAAAAAAAAATTTCAAATTTTTACAGGGGTTGCATTGGAATTCCTGACTACCTCGAAGAGCGATACAAAAATCCCATTTTCTCGAAAACTATAAGTCGCAGCTCGGCTCCAAAAGCAGATTTGAATTCAGGAAAGGTGCGAGCTTAATTCTACATAAACAATTTTCAAATCGGGGATGAAAAAAAAAAATTCAAATTTTTACAGGGGTTGCATTGGAATTCCTGACTACTTCGAAGAGCGATACAAAAATCTCATTTTCTCGAAAACTATAAGTCGCAGCTCGGCTCCAAAAGCAGATTTGAATTCAGGAAAGGTGCGAGCTTAATTCTACATGAACAATTTTCAAATCGGGGATGAAAAAAAAAATTTTAAAGTTTTACAGGGGTTGCATTGGAATTCCTGACTACCTCGAAGAGCGATACAAAGATCCCATTTTCTCGAAAACTATAAGTCGCAGCTCGGCTCCAAAAGCAGATTTGAATTCAGGAAATTTGCGAGCTTAATTCTACATAAACAATTTTCAAATCGGGGATGAAAAAAAAAATTTCAAATTTTAACAGGGGTTGCATTGGAATTCCTGACTATTTCGAAGAGCGATACAAAAATCCCATTTTCTCGAAACTATAAGTCGCAGCTCGGCTCCAAAAGCAGATTTGAATTCAGGAACGGTGCGAGCTTAATTCTACATAAACAATTTTCAAATCGGGGATGAAAAAAAAAATTTCAAATTTTTACAGGTTTTGCATTGGAATTCCTGACTACCTCGAAGAGCGATACAAAAATCTCATTTTCTCGAAAACTATAAGTCGCAGCTCGGCTCCAAAAGCAGATTTGAATTCAGGAAAGGTGCGAGCTTAATTCTACATAAACAATTTTCAAATCGGGGATGAAAAAAAAAATTTCAAATTTTTACAGGGGTTGCATTGGAATTCCTGACTACCTCGAAGAGCGATACAATAATCCCATTTTCTCGAAAATTATAAGTCGCAGCTCGGCTCCAAAAGCAGATTTGAATTCAGGAAAGGTGCGAGCTTAATTCTACATAAACAATTTTCAAATCGGGGATGAAAAAAAAAATTTCAAATTTTTACAGGGGTTGCATTGGAATTCCTGACTACCTCGAAGAGCGATACAAAAATCCCATTTTCTCATAAACTATAAGTCGCAGCTCGGCTCCAAAAGCAGATTTGAATTCAGGAAAGGTGCGACCTTAATTCTACATAAACAATTTTCAAATCGGGGATGAAAAAAAAAATTTCAAATTTTTACAGGGGTTGCATTGGAATTCCTGACTACCTCGAAGAGCGATACAAAAATCCCATTTTCTCGAAAACTATAAGTCGCAGCTCGGCTCCAAAAGCAGATTTGAATTCAGGAAAGGTGCGAGCTTAATTCTACATAAACAATTTTCAAATCGGGGATGAAAAAAAAAATTTCAAATTCTTACAGGGGTTGCATTGGAATTCCTGACTACCTCGAAGAGCGATACCAAAATCCCATTTTCTCGTAAACTATAAGTCGCAGCTCGGCTCCAAAAGCAGATTTGAATTCAGGAAAGGTGCGAGCTTAATTCTACATAAACAATTTTCAAATCGGGGATGAAAAAAAAAATTTCAAATTTTTACAGGGGTTGCATTGGAATTCCTGACTATCTCGAAGAGCGATACAAAAATCCCATTTTCTCATAAACTATAAGTCGCAGCTCGGCTCCAAAAGCAGATTTGAATTCAGGAAAGGTGCGAGCTTAATTCTACATAAACAATTTTCAAATCGGGGATGAAAAAAAAAATTTCAAATTTTTACAGGGGCTGCATTGGAATTCCTGACTACCTCGAAGAGCGACACAAAAATCCCATTTTCTCATAAACTTTAAGTCGCAGCTCGGCTCCAAAAGCAGATTTGAATTCAGGAAAGGTGCGAGCTTAATTCTACATAAACAATTTTCAAATCGGGGATGAAAAAAAAAATTTCAAATTTTTACAGGGGTTGCATTGGAATTCCTGACTACCTCGAAGAGCGATACAAAAATCCCATTTTCTCGAAAACTATAAGTCGCAGCTCGGCTCCAAAAGCAGATTTGAATTCAGGAAAGGTGCGAGCTTAATTCTACATAAACAATTTTCAAATCGGGGATGAAAAAAAAAATTTCAAATTTTTACAGGGGTAGCATTGGAATTCCTGACTACCTCGAAGAGCGATACAAAAATCCCATTTTCTCGAAAACTATAAGTCGCAGCTCGGCTCCAAAAGCAGATTTGAATTCAGGAAAGGTGCGAGATTAATTCTACATAAACAATTTTCAAATCGGGGATGAAAAAAAAAATTTCAAATTTTTACAGGGGTTGCATTGGAATTCCTGACTACCTCGAAGAGCGATACAAAAATCCCATTTTCTCGAAAACTATAAGTCGCAGCTCGGCTCCAAAAGCAGATTTGAATTCAGGAAAGGTGCGAGCTTAATTCTACATAAACAATTTTCAAATCGGGGATGAAAAAAAAAATTTCAAATTTTTACAGGGGTTGCATTGGAATTCCTGACTACCTCGAAGAGCGATACCAAAATCCCATTTTCTCGTAAACTATAAGTCGCAGCTCGGCTCCAAAAGCAGATTTGAATTCAGGAAAGGTGCGAGCTTAATTCCACATAAACAATTTTCAAATCGGGGATGAAAAAAAAAATTTCGAATTTTTACAGGGGTTGCATTGGAATTCCTGACTACCTCGAAGAGCGATACAAAAATCGGATTTTCTCGAAAACTATAAGTCGCAGCTCGGCTCCAAAAGCAGATTTGAATTCAGGAAAGGTGCGAGCTTAATTCTACATAAACAATTTTCAAATCGGGGATGAAAAAAAAATTTCAAATTTTTATAGGGGTTGCATTATAATTCCTGACAACTTCGAAGAGCGATACAAAAATCCCATTTTCTCGAAAACTATAAGTCGCAGCTCGGCTCCAAAAGCAGATTTGAATTCAGGAAAGGTGCGAGCTTAATTCTACATAAACAATTTTCAAATCGGGGATGAAAAAAAAAATTTCAAATTTTAACAGGGGTTGCATTGGAATTCCTGACCACTTCAAAAATCCCATTTTCTCGAAAACTATAAGTCGCAGCTCGGCTCCAAAAGCAGATTTGAATTCAGGAAAGGTGCGAGCTTAATTCTACATAAACAATTTTCAAATCGGGGATGAAAAAAAAAATTTCAAATTTTTACAGGGGTTGCATTGGAATTCCTGACTACCTCGAAGAGCGATACAAAAATCTCATTTTCTCGAAAACTATAAGTCGCAGCTCGGCTCCAAAAGCAGATTTGAATTCAGGAAAGGTGCGAGCTTAATTCTACATAAACAATTTTCAAATCGGGGATGAAAAAAAAAATTTCAAATTTTTACAGGGGTTGCATTGGAATTCCTGACTACCTCGAAGAGCGATACAATAATCCCATTTTCTCGAAAACTATAAGTCGCAGCTCGGCTCCAAAAGCAGATTTGAATTCAGGAAAGGTGCGAGCTTAATTCTACATAAACAATTTTCAAATCGGGGATGAAAAAAAAAAATTTCAAATTTTTACAGGGGTTGCATTGGAATTCCTGACTACCTCGAAGACCGAAACAAAAATCCCATTTTCTCGAAAACTATAAGTCGCAGCTCGGCTCCAAAAGCAGATTTGAATTCAGGAAAGGTGCGAGCTTAATTCTACATAAACAATTTTCAAATCGGGGATGAAAAAAAAAAATTTCAAATTTTTACAGGGGTTGCATTGGAATTCCTGACTACTTCGAAGAGCGATACAAAAATCCCATTTTCTCGAAAATTATAAGTCGCAGCTCGGCTCCAAAAGCAGATTTGAATTCAGGAAAGGTGCGAGCTTAATTCTACATAAACAATTTTCAAATCGGGGATGAAAAAAAAAAATTCAAATTTTTACAGGGGTTGCATTGGAATTCCTGACTACTTCGAAGAGCGATACAAAAATCTCATTTTCTCGAAAACTATAAGTCGCAGCTCGGCTCCAAAAGCAGATTTGAATTCAGGAAAGGTGCGAGCTTAATTCTACATGAACAATTTTCAAATCGGGGATGAAAAAAAAAATTTTAAAGTTTTACAGGGGTTGCATTGGAATTCCTGACTACCTCGAAGAGCGATACAAAAATCCCATTTTCTCATAAACTATAAGTCGCAGCTCGGCTCCAAAAGCAGATTTGAATTCAGGAAAGGTGCGAGCTTAATTCTACATAAACAATTTTCAAATCGGGGATGAAAAAAAAAATTTCAAATTTTTACAGGGGCTGCATTGGAATTCCTGACTACCTCGAAGAGCGACACAAAAATCCCATTTTCTCATAAACTTTAAGTCGCAGCTCGGCTCCAAAAGCAGATTTGAATTCAGGAAAGGTGCGAGCTTAATTCTACATAAACAATTTTCAAATCGGGGATGAAAAAAAAAATTTCAAATTTTTACAGGGGTTGCATTGGAATTCCTGACTACCTCGAAGAGCGATACAAAAATCCCATTTTCTCGAAAACTATAAGTCGCAGCTCGGCTCCAAAAGCAGATTTGAATTCAGGAAAGGTGCGAGCTTAATTCTACATAAACAATTTTCAAATCGGGGATGAAAAAAAAAATTTCAAATTTTTACAGGGGTAGCATTGGTATTCCTGACTACCTCGAAGAGCGATACAAAAATCCCATTTTCTCGAAAACTATAAGTCGCAGCTCGGCTCCAAAAGCAGATTTGAATTCAGGAAAGGTGCGAGATTAATTCTACATAAACAATTTTCAAATCGGGGATGAAAAAAAAAATTTCAAATTTTTACAGGGGTTGCATTGGAATTCCTGACTACCTCGAAGAGCGATACAAAAATCCCATTTTCTCGAAAACTATAAGTCGCAGCTCGGCTCCAAAAGCAGATTTGAATTCAGGAAAGGTGCGAGCTTAATTCTACATAAACAATTTTCAAATCGGGGATGAAAAAAAAAATTTCAAATTTTTACAGGGGTTGCATTGGAATTCCTGACTACCTCGAAGAGCGATACCAAAATCCCATTTTCTCGTAAACTATAAGTCGCAGCTCGGCTCCAAAAGCAGATTTGAATTCAGGAAAGGTGCGAGCTTAATTCTACATAAACAATTTTCAAATCGGGGATGAAAAAAAAATTTCAAATTTTTACAGGGGTTGCATTGGAATTCCTGACTACCTCGAAGAGCGATACAAAAATCGGATTTTCTCGAAAACTATAAGTCGCAGCTCGGCTCCAAAAGCAGATTTGAATTCAGGAAAGGTGCGAGCTTAATTCTACATAAACAATTTTCAAATCGGGGATGAAAAAAAAAATTTCAAATTTTTACAGGGGTTGTATTATAATTCCTGACAACTTCGAAGAGCAATACAAAAATCTCATTTTCTCGAAAACTATAAGTCGCAGCTCGGCTCCAAAAGCAGATTTGAATTCAGGAAAGGTGCGAGCTTAATTCCACATAAACAATTTTCAAATCGGGGATGAAAAAAAAAATTTCGAATTTTTACAGGGGTTGCATTGGAATTCCTGACTACCTCGAAGAGCGATACAAAAATCCCATTTTCTCGAAAACTATAAGTCGCAGCTCGGCTCCAAAAGCAGATTTGAATTCAGGAAAGGTGCGAGCTTAATTCTACATAAACAATATTCAAATCGGGGATGAAAAAAAAATTTCGAATTTTTACAGGGGTTGCATTGGAATTCCTGACTACCTCGAAGAGCGATACAAAAATCCCATTTTCTCGAAAACTATAAGTCGCAGCTCGGCTCCAAAAGCAGATTTGAATTCAGGAAAGGTGCGAGCTTAATTCTACATAAACAATTTTCAAATCGGGGATGAAAAAAAAAATTTCAAATTTTTACAGGGGTTGCATTGGAATTCCTGACTACTTCGAAGAGCGATACAAAAATCCCATTTTCTCGAAAACTATAAGTCGCAGCTCGGCTCCAAAAGCAGATTTGAATTCAGGAAAGGTGCGAGCTTAATTCTACATAAACAATTTTCAAATCGGCAATGAAAAAAAAAATTTCAAATTTTAACAGGGGTTGCATTGGAATTCCTGACCACTTCAAAAATCCCATTTTCTCGAAAACTATAAGTCGCAGCTCGGCTCCAAAAGCAGATTTGAATTCAGGAAAGGTGCGAGCTTAATTCTACATAAACAATTTTCAAATCGGGGATGAAAAAAAAAATTTCAAATTTTTACAGGGGTTGCATTGGAATTCCTGACTACCTCGAAGAGCGATACAAAAATCTCATTTTCTCGAAAACTATAAGTCGCAGCTCGGCTCCAAAAGCAGATTTGAATTCAGGAAAGGTGCGAGCTTAATTCTACATAAACAATTTTCAAATCGGGGATGAAAAAAAAAATTTCAAATTTTTACAGGGGTTGCATTGGAATTCCTGACTACTTCGAAGAGCAATACAAAAATCTCATTTTCTCGAAAACTATAAGTCGCAGCTCGGCTCCAAAAGCAGATTTGAATTCAGGAAAGGTGCGAGCTTAATTCTACATAAACAATTTTCAAATCGGGGATGAAAAAAAAAATTTCAAATTTTTACAGGGGTTGCATTGGAATTCCTGACTACTTCGAAGAGCGATACAAAAATCCCATTTTCTCGAAAATTATAAGTCGCAGCTCGGCTCCAAAAGCAGATTTGAATTCAGGAAAGGTGCGAGCTTAATTCTACATAAACAATTTTCAAATCGGCAATGAAAAAAAAAATTTCAAATTTTAACAGGGGTTGCATTGGAATTCCTGACCACTTCAAAAATCCCATTTTCTCGAAAACTATAAGTCGCAGCTCGGCTCCAAAAGCAGATTTGAATTCAGGAAAGGTGCGAGCTTAATTCTACATAAACAATTTTCAAATCGGGGATGAAAAAAAAAATTTCAAATTTTTACAGGGGTTGCATTGGAATTCCTGACTACCTCGAAGAGCGATACAAAAATCTCATTTTCTCGAAAACTATAAGTCGCAGCTCGGCTCCAAAAGCAGATTTGAATTCAGGAAAGGTGCGAGCTTAATTCTACATAAACAATTTTCAAATCGGGGATGAAAAAAAAAATTTCAAATTTTTACAGGGGTTGCATTGGAATTCCTGACTACTTCGAAGAGCAATACAAAAATCTCATTTTCTCGAAAACTATAAGTCGCAGCTCGGCTCCAAAAGCAGATTTGAATTCAGGAAAGGTGCGAGCTTAATTCTACATAAACAATTTTCAAATCGGGGATGAAAAAAAAAATTTCAAATTTTTACAGGGGTTGCATTGGAATTCCTGACTACTTCGAAGAGCGATACAAAAATCCCATTTTCTCGAAAATTATAAGTCGCAGCTCGGCTCCAAAAGCAGATTTGAATTCAGGAAAGGTGCGAGCTTAATTCTACATAAACAATTTTCAAATCGGGGATGAAAAAAAAAAATTCAAATTTTTACAGGGGTTGCATTGGAATTCCTGACTACTTCGAAGAGCGATACAAAAATCTCATTTTCTCGAAAACTATAAGTCGCAGCTCGGCTCCAAAAGCAGATTTGAATTCAGGAAAGGTGCGAGCTTAATTCTACATGAACAATTTTCAAATCGGGGATGAAAAAAAAAATTTTAAAGTTTTACAGGGGTTGCATTGGAATTCCTGACTACCTCGAAGAGCGATACAAAGATCCCATTTTCTCGAAAACTATAAGTCGCAGCTCGGCTCCAAAAGCAGATTGAATTCAGGAAATTTGCGAGCTTAATTCTACATAAACAATTTTCAAATCGGGGATGAAAAAAAAAATTTCAAATTTTAACAGGGGTTGCATTGGAATTCCTGACTATTTCGAAGAGCGATACAAAAATCCCATTTTCTCGAAACTATAAGTCGCAGCTCGGCTCCAAAAGCAGATTTGAATTCAGGAACGGTGCGAGCTTAATTCTACATAAACAATTTTCAAATCGGGGATGAAAAAAAAAATTTCAAATTTTTACAGGTTTTGCATTGGAATTCCTGACTACCTCGAAGAGCGATACAAAAATCTCATTTTCTCGAAAACTATAAGTCGCAGCTCGGCTCCAAAAGCAGATTTGAATTCAGGAAAGGTGCGAGCTTAATTCTACATAAACAATTTTCAAATCGGGGATGAAAAAAAAAATTTCAAATTTTTACAGGGGTTGCATTGGAATTCCTGACTACCTCGAAGAGCGATACAATAATCCCATTTTCTCGAAAATTATAAGTCGCAGCTCGGCTCCAAAAGCAGATTTGAATTCAGGAAAGGTGCGAGCTTAATTCTACATAAACAATTTTCAAATCGGGGATGAAAAAAAAAATTTCAAATTTTTACAGGGGTTGCATTGGAATTCCTGACTACCTCGAAGAGCGATACAAAAATCCCATTTTCTCATAAACTATAAGTCGCAGCTCGGCTCCAAAAGCAGATTTGAATTCAGGAAAGGTGCGACCTTAATTCTACATAAACAATTTTCAAATCGGGGATGAAAAAAAAAATTTCAAATTTTTACAGGGGTTGCATTGGAATTCCTGACTACCTCGAAGAGCGATACAAAAATCCCATTTTCTCGAAAACTATAAGTCGCAGCTCGGCTCCAAAAGCAGATTTGAATTCAGGAAAGGTGCGAGCTTAATTCTACATAAACAATTTTCAAATCGGGGATGAAAAAAAAAATTTCAAATTCTTACAGGGGTTGCATTGGAATTCCTGACTACCTCGAAGAGCGATACCAAAATCCCATTTTCTCGTAAACTATAAGTCGCAGCTCGGCTCCAAAAGCAGATTTGAATTCAGGAAAGGTGCGAGCTTAATTCTACATAAACAATTTTCAAATCGGGGATGAAAAAAAAAATTTCAAATTTTTACAGGGGTTGCATTGGAATTCCTGACTATCTCGAAGAGCGATACAAAAATCCCATTTTCTCATAAACTATAAGTCGCAGCTCGGCTCCAAAAGCAGATTTGAATTCAGGAAAGGTGCGAGCTTAATTCTACATAAACAATTTTCAAATCGGGGATGAAAAAAAAAATTTCAAATTTTTACAGGGGCTGCATTGGAATTCCTGACTACCTCGAAGAGCGACACAAAATCCCATTTTCTCATAAACTTTAAGTCGCAGCTCGGCTCCAAAAGCAGATTTGAATTCAGGAAAGGTGCGAGCTTAATTCTACATAAACAATTTTCAAATCGGGGATGAAAAAAAAAATTTCAAATTTTTACAGGGGTTGCATTGGAATTCCTGACTACCTCGAAGAGCGATACAAAAATCCCATTTTGTCGAAAACTATAAGTCGCAGCTCGGCTCCAAAAGCAGATTTGAATTCAGGAAAGGTGCGAGCTTAATTCTACATAAACAATTTTCAAATCGGGGATGAAAAAAAAAATTTCAAATTTTTACAGGGGTAGCATTGGAATTCCTGACTACCTCGAAGAGCGATACAAAAATCCCATTTTCTCGAAAACTATAAGTCGCAGCTCGGCTCCAAAAGCAGATTTGAATTCAGGAAAGGTGCGAGATTAATTCTACATAAACAATTTTCAAATCGGGGATGAAAAAAAAAATTTCAAATTTTTACAGGGGTTGCATTGGAATTCCTGACTACCTCGAAGAGCGATACAAAAATCCCATTTTCTCGAAAACTATAAGTCGCAGCTCGGCTCCAAAAGCAGATTTGAATTCAGGAAAGGTGCGAGCTTAATTCTACATAAACAATTTTCAAATCGGGGATGAAAAAAAAAATTTCAAATTTTTACAGGGGTTGCATTGGAATTCCTGACTACCTCGAAGAGCGATACCAAAATCCCATTTTCTCGTAAACTATAAGTCGCAGGTCGGCTCCAAAAGCAGATTTGAATTCAGGAAAGGTGCGAGCTTAATTCTACATAAACAATTTTCAAATCGGGGATGAAAAAAAAATTTCAAATTTTTACAGGGGTTGCATTGGAATTCCTGACTACCTCGAAGAGCGATACAAAAATCGGATTTTCTCGAAAACTATAAGTCGCAGCTCGGCTCCAAAAGCAGATTTGAATTCAGGAAAGGTGCGAGCTTAATTCTACATAAACAATTTTCAAATCGGGGATGAAAAAAAAAATTTCAAATTTTTACAGGGGTTGTATTATAATTCCTGACAACTTCGAAGAGCAATACAAAAATCTCATTTTCTCGAAAACTATAAGTCGCAGCTCGGCTCCAAAAGCAGATTTGAATTCAGGAAAGGTGCGAGCTTAATTCCACATAAACAATTTTCAAATCGGGGATGAAAAAAAAAATTTCGAATTTTTACAGGGGTTGCATTGGAATTCCTGACTACCTCGAAGAGCGATACAAAAATCCCATTTTCTCGAAAACTATAAGTCGCAGCTCGGCTCCAAAAGCAGATTTGAATTCAGGAAAGGTGCGAGCTTAATTCTACATAAACAATTTTCAAATCGGGGATGAAAAAAAAATTTCAAATTTTTATAGGGGTTGCATTGGAATTCCTGACTACCTCGAAGAGCGATACAAAAATCCCATTTTCTCGAAAACTATAAGTCGCAGCTCGGCTCCAAAAGCAGATTTGAATTCAGGAAAGGTGCGAGCTTAATTCTACATAAAAAATTTTCAAATCGGGGATGAAAAAAAAAATTTCAAATTTTTACAGGGGTTGCATTGGAATTCCTGACTACTTCGAAGAGCGATACAAAAATCCCATTTTCTCGAAAACTATAAGTCGCAGCTCGGCTCCAAAAGCAGATTTGAATTCAGGAAAGGTGCGAGCTTAATTCTACATAAACAATTTTCAAATCGGGGATGAAAAAAAAAATTTCAAATTTTAACAGGGGTTGCATTGGAATTCCTGACCACTTCAAAAATCCCATTTTCTCGAAAACTATAAGTCGCAGCTCGGCTCCAAAAGCAGATTTGAATTCAGGAAAGGTGCGAGCTTAATTCTACATAAACAATTTTCAAATCGGGGATGAAAAAAAAAATTTCAAATTTTTACAGGGGTTGCATTGGAATTCCTGACTACCTCGAAGAGCGATACAAAAATCTCATTTTCTCGAAAACTATAAGTCGCAGCTCGGCTCCAAAAGCAGATTTGAATTCAGGAAAGGTGCGAGCTTAATTCTACATAAACAATTTTCAAATCGGGGATGAAAAAAAAAATTTCAAATTTTTACAGGGGTTGCATTGGAATTCCTGACTACCTCGAAGAGCGATACAATAATCCCATTTTCTCGAAAACTATAAGTCGCAGCTCGGCTCCAAAAGCAGATTTGAATTCAGGAAAGGTGCGAGCTTAATTCTACATAAACAATTTTCAAATCGGGGATGAAAAAAAAAATTTCAAATTTTTACAGGGGTTGCATTGGAATTCCTGACTACTTCGAAGAGCGATACAAAAATCCCATTTTCTCGAAAATTATAAGTCGCAGCTCGGCTCCAAAAGCAGATTTGAATTCAGGAAAGGTGCGAGCTTAATTCTACATAAACAATTTTCAAATCGGGGATGAAAAAAAAAATTTCAAATTTTTACAGGGGTTGCATTGGAATTCCTGACTACCTCGAAGACCGAAACAAAAATCCCATTTTCTCGAAAACCATAAGTCGCAGCTCGGCTCCAAAAGCAGATTTGAATTCAGGAAAGGTGCGAGCTTAATTCTACATAAACAATTTTCAAATCGGGGATGAAAAAAAAATTTCAAATTTTTACAGGGGTTGCATTGGAATTCCTGACTACCTCGAAGACCGAAACAAAAATCCCATTTTCTCGAAAACCATAAGTCGCAGCTCGGCTCCAAAAGCAGATTTGAATTCAGGAAAGGTGCGAGCTTAATTCTACATAAACAATTTTCAAATCGGGGATGAAAAAAAAATTTCAATTTTTTACATAGGTTGCATTGGAATTCCTGACTACCTCGAAGAGCGATACAAAAATCCCATTTTCTCGAAAACTATAAGTCGCAGCTCGGCTCCAAAAGCAGATTTGAACTCAGGAAAGGTGCGAGCTTAATTCTACATAAACAATTTTTAAATCGGGGATGAAAAAAAAAATTTCAAATTTTTACAGGGGTTGCATTGGAATTCTCGAAAACTATAAGTCGCAGCTCGGCTCCAAAAGCAGATTTGAATTCAGGAAAGGTGCGAGCTTAATTCTACATAAACAATTTTCAAATCGGGGATGAAAAAAAAAATTTCAAATTTTTACATAGGTTGCATTGGAATTCCTGACTACCTCGAAGAGCGATACAAAAATCCCATTTTCTCGAAAACTATAAGTCGCAGCTCGGCTCCAAAAGCAGATTTGAATTCAGGAAAGGTGCGAGCTTAATTCTACATAAACAATTTTCAAATCGGGGATGAAAAAAAAAATTTCAAATTTTAACAGGGGTTGCATTGGAATTCCTGACTATTTCGAAGAGCGATACAAAAATCCCATTTTCTCGAAAACTATAAGTCGCTGCTCGGCTAAAAAAGCAGATTTGAATTCAGGAACGGTGCGAGCTTAATTCTACATAAACAATTTTCAAATCGGGGATGAAAAAAAAAATTTCAAATTTTTACAGGGGTTGCATTGGAATTCCTGACTACCTCGAAGAGCGATACAATAATCCCATTTTCTCGAAAACTATAAGTCGCAGCTCGGCTCCAAAAGCAGATTTGAATTCAGGAAAGGTGCGAGCTTAATTCTACATAAACAATTTTCAAATCGGGGATGAAAAAAAAAATTTCAAATTTTAACAGGGGTTGCATTGGAATTCCTGACCACTTCAAAAATCCCATTTTCTCGAAAACTATAAGTCGCAGCTCGGCTCCAAAAGCAGATTTGAATTCAGAAAAGGTGCGAGCTTAATTCTACATAAACAATTTTCAAATCGGGGATGAAAAAAAAAATTTCAAATTTTTACAGGGGTTGCATTGGAATTCCTGACTACTTCGAAGAGCGATACAAAAATCCCATTTTCTCGAAAATTATAAGTCGCAGCTCGGCTCCAAAAGCAGATTTGAATTCAGGAAAGGTGCGAGCTTAATTCTACATAAACAATTTTCAAATCGGGGATGAAAAAAAAAATTTCAAATTTTTACAGGGGTTGCATTGGAATTCCTGACTACCTCGAAGACCGAAACAAAAATCCCATTTTCTCGAAAACCACAAGTCGCAGCTCGGCTCCAAAAGCAGATTTGAATTCAGGAAAGGTGCGAGCTTAATTCTACATAAACAATTTTCAAATCGGGGATGAAAAAAAAATTTCAAATTTTTACAGGGGTTGCATTGGAATTCCTGACTACCTCGAAGACCGAAACAAAAATCCCATTTTCTCGAAAACCATAAGTCGCAGCTCGGCTCCAAAAGCAGATTTGAATTCAGGAAAGGTGCGAGCTTAATTCTACATAAACAATTTTCAAATCGGGGATGAAAAAAAAAATTTCAAATTTTTACAGGGGTTGCATTGGAATTCTCGAAAACTATAAGTCGCAGCTCGGCTCCAAAAGCAGATTTGAATTCAGGAAAGGTGCGAGCTTAATTCTACATAAACAATTTTCAAATCGGGGATGAAAAAAAAAATTTCAAATTTTTACATAGGTTGCATTGGAATTCCTGACTACCTCGAAGAGCGATACAAAAATCCCATTTTCTCGAAAACTATAAGTCGCAGCTCGGCTCCAAAAGCAGATTTGAATTCAGGAAAGGTGCGAGCTTAATTCTACATAAACAATTTTCAAATCGGGGATGAAAAAAAAAATTTCAATTTTTTACATAGGTTGCATTGGAATTCCTGACTACCTCGAAGAGCGATACAAAAATCCCATTTTCTCGAAAACTATAAGTCGCAGCTCGGCTCCAAAAGCAGATTTGAACTCAGGAAAGGTGCGAGCTTAATTCTACATAAACAATTTTTAAATCGGGGATGAAAAAAAAAATTTCAAATTTTTACAGGGGTTGCATTGGAATTCTCGAAAACTATAAGTCGCAGCTCGGCTCCAAAAGCAGATTTGAATTCAGGAATGGTGCGAGCTTAATTCTACATAAACAATTTTCAAATCGGGGATGAAAAAAAAAATTTCAAATTTTTACATAGGTTGCATTGGAATTCCTGACTACCTCGAAGAGCGATACAAAAATCCCATTTTCTCGAAAACTATAAGTCGCAGCTCGGCTCCAAAAGCAGATTTGAATTCAGGAAAGGTGCGAGCTTAATTCTACATAAACAATTTTCAAATCGGGGATGAAAAAAAAAATTTCAAATTTTAACAGGGGTTGCATTGGAATTCCTGACTATTTCGAAGAGCGATACAAAAATCCCATTTTCTCGAAAACTATAAGTCGCAGCTCGGCTCCAAAAGCAGATTTGAATTCAGGAACGGTGCGAGCTTAATTCTACATAAACAATTTTCAAATCGGGGATGAAAAAAAAAATTTCAAATTTTTACAGGGGTTGCATTGGAATTCCTGACTACCTCGAAGAGCGATACAAAAATCTCATTTTCTCGAAAACTAAAAGTCGCAGCTCGGCTCCAAAAGCAGATTTGAATTCAGGAAAGGTGCGAGCTTAATTCTACATAAACAATTTTCAAATCGGGGATGAAAAAAAAAATTTCAAATTTTTACAGGGGTTGCATTGGAATTCCTGACTACCTCGAAGAGCGATACCAAAATCCCATTTTCTCGTAAACTATAAGTCGCAGCTCGGCTCCAAAAGCAGATTTGAATTCAGGAACGGTGCGAGCTTAATTCTACATAAACAATTTTCAAATCGGGGATGAAAAAAAAAATTTCAAATTTTTACAGGGGTTGCATTGGAATTCCTGACTACCTCGAAGAGCGATACAAAAATCCCATTTTCTCATAAACTATAAGTCGCAGCTCGGCTCCAAAAGCAGATTTGAATTCAGGAAAGGTGCGAGCTTAATTCTACATAAACAATTTTCAAATCGGGGATGAAAAAAAAAATTTCAAATTTTTACAGGGGTTGCATTGGAATTCCTGACTACCTCGAAGAGCGATACAAAAATCCCATTTTCTCGAAAACTATAAGTCGCAGCTCGGCTCCAAAAGCAGATTTGAATTCAGGAAAGGTGCGAGCTTAATTCTACATAAACAATTTTCAAATCGGGGATGAAAAAAAAAATTTCAAATTTTACAGGGGTTGCATTGGAATTCCTGACTACCTCGAAGAGCGATACAATAATCCCATTTTCTCGAAAATTATAAGTCGCAGCTCGGCTCCAAAAGCAGATTTGAATTCAGGAAAGGTGCGAGCTTAATTCTACATAAACAATTTTCAAATCGGGGATGAAAAAAAAATTTAAAATTTTTACAGGGGTTGCATTGGAATTCCTGACTACCTCGAAGAGCGATACAAAAATCCCATTTTCTCGAAAACTATAAGTCGCAGCTCGGCTCCAAAAGCAGATTTGAATTCAGGAAAGGTGCGAGCTTAATTCTACACAAACAATTTTCAAATCGGGGATGAAAAAAAAAAATTCAAATTTTTACAGGGGTTGCATTGGAATTCCTGACTACCTCGAAGAGCGATACAAAAATCCCATTTTCTCGAAAACTATAAGTCGCAGCTCGGCTCCAAAAGCAGATTTGAATTCAGGAAAGGTGCGAGCTTAATTCTACATAAACAATTTTCAAATCGGGGATGAAAAAAAAAATTTCAAATTTTTACAGGGGTTGCATTGGAATTCCAGACTACCTCGAAGAGCGATACCAAAATCCCATTTTCTCGTAAACTATAAGTCGCAGCTCGGCTCCAAAAGCAGATTTGAATTCAGGAAAGGTGCGAGCTTAATTCTACATAAACAATTTTCAAATCGGGGATGAAAAAAAAAATTTCAAATTTTTACAGGGGCTGCATTGGAATTCCTGACTACCTCGAAGAGCGATACAAAAATCTCATTTTCTCGAAAACTAAAAGTCGCAGCTCGGCTCCAAAAGCAGATTTGAATTCAGGAAAGGTGCGAGCTTAATTCTACATAAACAATTTTCAAATCGGGGATGAAAAAAAAAATTTCAAATTTTTACAGGGGTTGCATTGGAATTCCTGACTACCTCGAAGAGCGATACAATAATCCCATTTTCTCGAAAATTATAAGTCGCAGCTCGGCTCCAAAAGCAGATTTGAATTCAGGAAAGGTGCGAGCTTAATTCTACATAAACAATTTTCAAATCGGGGATGAAAACAAAATTTAAAATTTTTACAGGGGTTGCATTGGAATTCCTGACTACCTCGAAGAGCGATACAAAAATCCCATTTTCTCGAAAACTATAAGTCGCAGCTCGGCTCCAAAAGCAGATTTGAATTCAGGAAAGGTGCGAGCTTAATTCTACACAAACAATTTTCAAATCGGGGATGAAAAAAAAAAATTCAAATTTTTACAGGGGTTGCATTGGAATTCCTGACTTCCTCGAAGACCGAAACAAAAATCCCATTTTCTCGAAAACTATAAGTCGCAGCTCGGCTCCAAAAGCAGATTTGAATTCAGAAAAGGTGCGAGCTTAATTCTACATGAACAATTTTCAAATCGGGGATGAAAAAAAAAATTTCAAATTTTTACAGGGGTTGCATTGGAATTCCTGACTACCTCGAAGAGCGATACAAAAATCCCATTTTCTCATAAACTATAAGTCGCAGCTCGGCTCCAAAAGCAGATTTGAATTCAGGAAAGGTGCGACCTTAATTCTACATAAACAATTTTCAAATCGGGGATGAAAAAAAAAATTTCAAATTTTTACAGGGGTTGCATTGGAATTCCTGACTACCTCGAAGAGCGATACAAAAATCCCATTTTCTCGAAAACTATAAGTCGCAGCTCGGCTCCAAAAGCAGATTTGAATTCAGGAAAGGTGCGAGCTTAATTCTACATAAACAATTTTCAAATCGGGGATGAAAAAAAAAATTTCAAATTTTTACAGGGGTTGCATTGGAATTCCAGACTACCTCGAAGAGCGATACCAAAATCCCATTTTCTCATAAACTATAAGTCGCAGCTCGGCTCCAAAAGCAGATTTGAATTCAGGAAAGGTGCGAGCTTAATTCTACATAAACAATTTTCAAATCGGGGATGAAAAAAAAAATTTCAAATTTTTACAGGGGCTGCATTGGAATTCCTGACTACCTCGAAGAGCGATACAAAAATCCCATTTTCTCATAAACTTTAAGTCGCAGCTCGGCTCCAAAAGCAGATTTGAATTCAGGAAAGGTGCGAGCTTAATTCTACATAAACAATTTTCAAATCGGGGATGAAAAAAAAAATTTCAAATTTTTACAGGGGTTGCATTGGAATTCCTGACTACTTCGAAGAGCAATACAAAAATCTCATTTTCTCGAAAACTATAAGTCGCAGCTCGGCTCCAAAAGCAGATTTGAATTCAGAAAAGGTGCGAGCTTAATTCTACATAAACAATTTTCAAATCGGGGATGAAAAAAAAAATTTCAAATTTTTACAAGGGTTGCATTGGAATTCCTGACTACTTCGAAGAGCGATACAAAAATCCCATTTTCTCGAAAATTATAAGTCGCAGCTCGGCTCCAAAAGCAGATTTGAATTCAGGAAAGGTGCGAGCTTAATTCTACATAAACAATTTTCAAATCGGGGATGAAAAAAAAATTTAAAATTTTTACAGGGGTTGCATTGGAATTCCTGACTACCTCGAAGAGCGATACAAAAATCCCATTTTCTCGAAAACTATAAGTCGCAGCTCGGCTCCAAAAGCAGATTTGAATTCAGGAAAGGTGCGAGCTTAATTCTACACAAACAATTTTCAAATCGGGGATGAAAAAAAAAAATTCAAATTTTTACAGGGGTTGCATTGGAATTCCTGACTTCCTCGAAGACCGAAACAAAAATCCCATTTTCTCGAAAACTATAAGTCGCAGCTCGGCTCCAAAAGCAGATTTGAATTCAGAAAAGGTGCGAGCTTAATTCTACATGAACAATTTTCAAATCGGGGATGAAAAAAAAAATTTCAAATTTTTACAGGGGTTGCATTGGAATTCCTGACTACCTCGAAGAGCGATACAAAAATCCCATTTTCTCATAAACTATAAGTCGCAGCTCGGCTCCAAAAGCAGATTTGAATTCAGGAAAGGTGCGACCTTAATTCTACATAAACAATTTTCAAATCGGGGATGAAAAAAAAAATTTCAAATTTTTACAGGGGTTGCATTGGAATTCCTGACTACCTCGTAGAGCGATACAAAAATCCCATTTTCTCGAAAACTATAAGTCGCAGCTCGGCTCCAAAAGCAGATTTGAATTCAGGAAAGGTGCGAGCTTAATTCTACATAAACAATTTTCAAATCGGGGATGAAAAAAAAAATTTCAAATTTTTACAGGGGTTGCATTGGAATTCCAGACTACCTCGAAGAGCGATACCAAAATCCCATTTTCTCGTAAACTATAAGTCGCAGCTCGGCTCCAAAAGCAGATTTGAATTCAGGAAAGGTGCGAGCTTAATTCTACATAAACAATTTTCAAATCGGGGATGAAAAAAAAAATTTCAAATTTTTACAGGGGCTGCATTGGAATTCCTGACTACCTCGAAGAGCGATACAAAAATCTCATTTTCTCGAAAACTAAAAGTCGCAGCTCGGCTCCAAAAGCAGATTTGAATTCAGGAAAGGTGCGAGCTTAATTCTACATAAACAATTTTCAAATCGGGGATGAAAAAAAAAATTTCAAATTTTTACAGGGGTTGCATTGGAATTCCTGACTACCTCGAAGAGCGATACCAAAATCCCATTTTCTCGTAAACTATAAGTCGCAGCTCGGCTCCAAAAGCAGATTTGAATTCAGGAAAGGTGCGAGCTTAATTCTACATAAACAATTTTCAAATCGGGGATGAAAAAAAAAATTTCAAATTTTTACAGGGGTTGCATTGGAATTCCTGACTACCTCGAAGAGCCATACAAAAATCCCATTTTCTCATAAACTATAAGTCGCAGCTCGGCTCCAAAAGCAGATTTGAATTCAGGAAAGGTGCGAGCTTAATTCTACATAAACAATTTTCAAATCGGGGATGAAAAAAAAAATTTCAAATTTTTACAGGGGTTGCATTGGAATTCCTGACTACCTCGAAGAGCGATACAAAAATCCCATTTTCTCGAAAACTATAAGTCGCAGCTCGGCTCCAAAAGCAGATTTGAATTCAGGAAAGGTGCGAGCTTAATTCTACATAAACAATTTTCAAATCGGGGATGAAAAAAAAAATTTCAAATTTTTACAGGGGTTGCATTGGAATTCCTGACTACCTCGAAGAGCGATACAATAATCCCATTTTCTCGAAAATTATAAGTCGCAGCTCGGCTCCAAAAGCAGATTTGAATTCAGGAAAGGTGCGAGCTTAATTCTACATAAACAATTTTCAAATCGGGGATGAAAAAAAAATTTAAAATTTTTACAGGGGTTGCATTGGAATTCCTGACTACCTCGAAGAGCGATACAAAAATCCCATTTTCTCGAAAACTATAAGTCGCAGCTCGGCTCCAAAAGCAGATTTGAATTCAGGAAAGGTGCGAGCTTAATTCTACACAAACAATTTTCAAATCGGGGATGAAAAAAAAAAATTCAAATTTTTACAGGGGTTGCATTGGAATTCCTGACTTCCTCGAAGACCGAAACAAAAATCCCATTTTCTCGAAAACTATAAGTCGCAGCTCGGCTCCAAAAGCAGATTTGAATTCAGAAAAGGTGCGAGCTTAATTCTACATGAACAATTTTCAAATCGGGGATGAAAAAAAAAATTTCAAATTTTTACAGGGGTTGCATTGGAATTCCTGACTACCTCGAAGAGCGATACAAAAATCCCATTTTCTCATAAACTATAAGTCGCAGCTCGGCTCCAAAAGCAGATTTGAATTCAGGAAAGGTGCGACCTTAATTCTACATAAACAATTTTCAAATCGGGGATGAAAAAAAAAATTTCAAATTTTTACAGGGGTTGCATTGGAATTCCTGACTACCTCGAAGAGCGATACAAAAATCCCATTTTCTCGAAAACTATAAGTCGCAGCTCGGCTCCAAAAGCAGATTTGAATTCAGGAAAGGTGCGAGCTTAATTCTACATAAACAATTTTCAAATCGGGGATGAAAAAAAAAATTTCAAATTTTTACAGGGGTTGCATTGGAATTCCAGACTACCTCGAAGAGCGATACCAAAATCCCATTTTCTCGTAAACTATAAGTCGCAGCTCGGCTCCAAAAGCAGATTTGAATTCAGGAAAGGTGCGAGCTTAATTCTACATAAACAATTTTCAAATCGGGGATGAAAAAAAAAATTTCAAATTTTTACAGCGGTTGCATTGGAATTCCTGACTACCTCGAAGAGCGATACAAAAATCCCATTTTCTCATAAACTATAAGTCGCAGCTCGGCTCCAAAAGCAGATTTGAATTCAGGAAAGGTGCGAGCTTAATTCTACATAAACAATTTTCAAATCGGGGATGAAAAAAAAAATTTCAAATTTTTACAGGGGTTGCATTGGAATTCCTGACTACTTCGAAGAGCAATACAAAAATCTCATTTTCTCGAAAACTATAAGTCGCAGCTCGGCTCCAAAAGCAGATTTGAATTCAGAAAAGGTGCGAGCTTAATTCTACATAAACAATTTTCAAATCGGGGATGAAAAAAAAAATTTCAAATTTTTACAAGGGTTGCATTGGAATTCCTGACTACCTCGAAGACCGAAACAAAAATCCCATTTTCTCGAAAACCATAAGTCGCAGCTCGGCTCCAAAAGCAGATTTGGGGATGAAAAAAAAATTTCAAATTTTTACAGGGGTTGCATTGGAATTCCTGACTACCTCGAAGAGCGATACAAAAATCCCATTTTCTCGAAAACTATAAGTCGCAGCTCGGCTCCAAAAGCAGATTTGAATTCAGGAAAGGTGTGAGCTTAATTCTACATAAACAATTTTTAAATCGGGGATGAAAAAAAAAATTTCAAATTTTTACAGGGGTTGCATTGGAATTCCTGACTACTTCGAAGAGCAATACAAAAATCTCATTTTCTCGAAAACTATAAGTCGCAGCTCGGCTCCAAAAGCAGATTTGAATTCAGAAAAGGTGCGAGCTTAATTCTACATAAACAATTTTCAAATCGGGGATGAAAAAAAAAATTTCAAATTTTTACAAGGGTTGCATTGGAATTCCTGACTACTTCGAAGAGCGATACAAAAATCCCATTTTCTCGAAAATTATAAGTCGCAGCTCGGCTCCAAAAGCAGATTTGAATTCAGGAAAGGTGCGAGCTTAATTCTACATAAACAATTTTCAAATCGGGGATGAAAAAAAAATTTAAAATTTTTACAGGGGTTGCATTGGAATTCCTGACTACCTCGAAGAGCGATACAAAAATCCCATTTTCTCGAAAACTATAAGTCGCAGCTCGGCTCCAAAAGCAGATTTGAATTCAGGAAAGGTGCGAGCTTAATTCTACACAAACAATTTTCAAATCGGGGATGAAAAAAAAAAATTCAAATTTTTACAGGGGTTGCATTGGAATTCCTGACTTCCTCGAAGACCGAAACAAAAATCCCATTTTCTCGAAAACTATAAGTCGCAGCTCGGCTCCAAAAGCAGATTTGAATTCAGAAAAGGTGCGAGCTTAATTCTACATGAACAATTTTCAAATCGGGGATGAAAAAAAAAATTTCAAATTTTTACAGGGGTTGCATTGGAATTCCTGACTACCTCGAAGAGCGATACAAAAATCCCATTTTCTCATAAACTATAAGTCGCAGCTCGGCTCCAAAAGCAGATTTGAATTCAGGAAAGGTGCGACCTTAATTCTACATAAACAATTTTCAAATCGGGGATGAAAAAAAAAATTTCAAATTTTTACAGGGGTTGCATTGGAATTCCTGACTACCTCGTAGAGCGATACAAAAATCCCATTTTCTCGAAAACTATAAGTCGCAGCTCGGCTCCAAAAGCAGATTTGAATTCAGGAAAGGTGCGAGCTTAATTCTACATAAACAATTTTCAAATCGGGGATGAAAAAAAAAATTTCAAATTTTTACAGGGGCTGCATTGGAATTCCTGACTACCTCGAAGAGCGATACAAAAATCTCATTTTCTCGAAAACTAAAAGTCGCAGCTCGGCTCCAAAAGCAGATTTGAATTCAGGAAAGGTGCGAGCTTAATTCTACATAAACAATTTTCAAATCGGGGATGAAAAAAAAAATTTCAAATTTTTACAGGGGTTGCATTGGAATTCCTGACTACCTCGAAGAGCGATACCAAAATCCCATTTTCTCGTAAACTATAAGTCGCAGCTCGGCTCCAAAAGCAGATTTGAATTCAGGAAAGGTGCGAGCTTAATTCTACATAAACAATTTTCAAATCGGGGATGAAAAAAAAAATTTCAAATTTTTACAGGGGTTGCATTGGAATTCCTGACTACCTCGAAGAGCCATACAAAAATCCCATTTTCTCATAAACTATAAGTCGCAGCTCGGCTCCAAAAGCAGATTTGAATTCAGGAAAGGTGCGAGCTTAATTCTACATAAACAATTTTCAAATCGGGGATGAAAAAAAAAATTTCAAATTTTTACAGGGGTTGCATTGGAATTCCTGACTACCTCGAAGAGCGATACAAAAATCCCATTTTCTCGAAAACTATAAGTCGCAGCTCGGCTCCAAAAGCAGATTTGAATTCAGGAAAGGTGCGAGCTTAATTCTACATAAACAATTTTCAAATCGGGGATGAAAAAAAAAATTTCAAATTTTTACAGGGGTTGCATTGGAATTCCTGACTACCTCGAAGAGCGATACAATAATCCCATTTTCTCGAAAATTATAAGTCGCAGCTCGGCTCCAAAAGCAGATTTGAATTCAGGAAAGGTGCGAGCTTAATTCTACATAAACAATTTTCAAATCGGGGATGAAAAAAAAATTTAAAATTTTTACAGGGGTTGCATTGGAATTCCTGACTACCTCGAAGAGCGATACAAAAATCCCATTTTCTCGAAAACTATAAGTCGCAGCTCGGCTCCAAAAGCAGATTTGAATTCAGGAAAGGTGCGAGCTTAATTCTACACAAACAATTTTCAAATCGGGGATGAAAAAAAAAAATTCAAATTTTTACAGGGGTTGCATTGGAATTCCTGACTTCCTCGAAGACCGAAACAAAAATCCCATTTTCTCGAAAACTATAAGTCGCAGCTCGGCTCCAAAAGCAGATTTGAATTCAGAAAAGGTGCGAGCTTAATTCTACATGAACAATTTTCAAATCGGGGATGAAAAAAAAAATTTCAAATTTTTACAGGGGTTGCATTGGAATTCCTGACTACCTCGAAGAGCGATACAAAAATCCCATTTTCTCATAAACTATAAGTCGCAGCTCGGCTCCAAAAGCAGATTTGAATTCAGGAAAGGTGCGAGCTTAATTCTACATAAACAATTTTCAAATCGGGGATGAAAAAAAAAATTTCAAATTTTTACAGGGGTTGCATTGGAATTCCTGACTACCTCGAAGAGCGATACAAAAATCCCATTTTCTCATAAACTATAAGTCGCAGCTCGGCTCCAAAAGCAGATTTGAATTCAGGAAAGGTGCGAGCTTAATTCTACATAAACAATTTTCAAATCGGGGATGAAAAAAAAAATTTCAAATTTTTACAGGGGTTGCATTGGAATTCCTGACTACCTCGAAGAGCGATACAATAATCCCATTTTCTCGAAAATTATAAGTCGCAGCTCGGCTCCAAAAGCAGATTTGAATTCAGGAAAGGTGCGAGCTTAATTCTACATAAACAATTTTCAAATCGGGGATGAAAAAAAAATTTAAAATTTTTACAGGGGTTGCATTGGAATTCCTGACTACCTCGAAGAGCGATACAAAAATCCCATTTTCTCATAAACTTTAAGTCGCAGCTCGGCTCCAAAAGCAGATTTGAATTCAGGAAAGGTGCGAGCTTAATTCTACATAAACAATTTTCAAATCGGGGATGAAAAAAAAATTTCAATTTTTTACATAGGTTGCATTGGAATTCCTGACTACCTCGAAGAGCGATACAAAAATCCCATTTTCTCGAAAACTATAAGTCGCAGCTCGGCTCCAAAAGCAGATTTGAACTCAGGAAAGGTGCGAGCTTAATTCTACATAAACAATTTTTAAATCGGGGATGAAAAAAAAAATTTCAAATTTTTACAGGGGTTGCATTGGAATTCTCGAAAACTATAAGTCGCAGCTCGGCTCCAAAAGCAGATTTGAATTCAGGAAAGGTGCGAGCTTAATTCTACATAAACAATTTTCAAATCGGGGATGAAAAAAAAAATTTCAAATTTTTACATAGGTTGCATTGGAATTCCTGACTACCTCGAAGAGCGATACAAAAATCCCATTTTCTCGAAAACTATAAGTCGCAGCTCGGCTCCAAAAGCAGATTTGAATTCAGGAAAGGTGCGACCTTAATTCTACATAAACAATTTTCAAATCGGGGATGAAAAAAAAAATTTCAAATTTTTACAGGGGTTGCATTGGAATTCCTGACTACCTCGAAGAGCGATACAAAAATCCCATTTTCTCGAAAACTATAAGTCGCAGCTCGGCTCCAAAAGCAGATTTGAATTCAGGAAAGGTGCGAGCTTAATTCTACATAAACAATTTTCAAATCGGGGATGAAAAAAAAAATTTCAAATTTTTACAGGGGTTGCATTGGAATTCCAGACTACCTCGAAGAGCGATACCAAAATCCCATTTTCTCGTAAACTATAAGTCGCAGCTCGGCTCCAAAAGCAGATTTGAATTCAGGAAAGGTGCGAGCTTAATTCTACATAAACAATTTTCAAATCGGGGATGAAAAAAAAAATTTCAAATTTTTACAGGGGTTGCATTGGAATTCCTGACTACCTCGAAGAGCGATACAAAAATCCCATTTTCTCATAAACTATAAGTCGCAGCTCGGCTCCAAAAGCAGATTTGAATTCAGGAAAGGTGCGAGCTTAATTCTACATAAACAATTTTCAAATCGGGGATGAAAAAAAAAATTTCAAATTTTTACAGGGGCTGCATTGGAATTCCTGACTACCTCGAAGAGCGATACAAAAATCCCATTTTCTCATAAACTTTAAGTCGCAGCTCGGCTCCAAAAGCAGATTTGAATTCAGGAAAGGTGCGAGCTTAATTCTACATAAACAATTTTCAAATCGGGGATGAAAAAAAAAATTTCAAATTTTTACAGGGGTTGCATTGGAATTCCTGACTACTTCGAAGAGCAATACAAAAATCTCATTTTCTCGAAAACTATAAGTCGCAGCTCGGCTCCAAAAGCAGATTTGAATTCAGAAAAGGTGCGAGCTTAATTCTACATAAACAATTTTCAAATCGGGGATGAAAAAAAAAATTTCAAATTTTTACAAGGGTTGCATTGGAATTCCTGACTACTTCGAAGAGCGATACAAAAATCCCATTTTCTCGAAAATTATAAGTCGCAGCTCGGCTCCAAAAGCAGATTTGAATTCAGGAAAGGTGCGAGCTTAATTCTACATAAACAATTTTCAAATCGGGGATGAAAAAAAAAATTTCAAATTTTTACAGGGGTTGCATTGGAATTCCTGACTACCTCGAAGACCGAAACAAAAATCCCATTTTCTCGAAAACCATAAGTCGCAGCTCGGCTCCAAAAGCAGATTTGAATTCAGGAAAGGTGCGAGCTTAATTCTACATAAACAATTTTCAAATCGGGGATGAAAAAAAAATTTCAATTTTTTACATAGGTTGCATTGGAATTCCTGACTACCTCGAAGAGCGATACAAAAATCCCATTTTCTCGAAAACTATAAGTCGCAGCTCGGCTCCAAAAGCAGATTTGAACTCAGGAAAGGTGCGAGCTTAATTCTACATAAACAATTTTCAAATCGGGGATGAAAAAAAAAATTTCAAATTTTTACAGGGGTTGCATTGGAATTCCTGACTACCTCGAAGAGCGATACAAAAATCCCATTTTCTCATAAACTATAAGTCGCAGCTCGGCTCCAAAAGCAGATTTGAATTCAGGAAAGGTGCGAGCTTAATTCTACATAAACAATTTTCAAATCGGGGATGAAAAAAAAAATTTCAAATTTTTACAGGGGCTGCATTGGAATTCCTGACTACCTCGAAGAGCGATACAAAAATCCCATTTTCTCATAAACTTTAAGTCGCAGCTCGGCTCCAAAAGCAGATTTGAATTCAGGAAAGGTGCGAGCTTAATTCTACATAAACAATTTTCAAATCGGGGATGAAAAAAAAAATTTCAAATTTTTACAGGGGTTGCATTGGAATTCCTGACTACTTCGAAGAGCAATACAAAAATCTCATTTTCTCGAAAACTATAAGTCGCAGCTCGGCTCCAAAAGCAGATTTGAATTCAGAAAAGGTGCGAGCTTAATTCTACATAAACAATTTTCAAATCGGGGATGAAAAAAAAATTTCAAATTTTTACAGGGGTTGCATTGGAATTCCTGACTACCTCGAAGACCGAAACAAAAATCCCATTTTCTCGAAAACCATAAGTCGCAGCTCGGCTCCAAAAGCAGATTTGAATTCAGGAAAGGTGCGAGCTTAATTCTACATAAACAATTTTCAAATCGGGGATGAAAAAAAAATTTCAATTTTTTACATAGGTTGCATTGGAATTCCTGACTACCTCGAAGAGCGATACAAAAATCCCATTTTCTCGAAAACTATAAGTCGCAGCTCGGCTCCAAAAGCAGATTTGAACTCAGGAAAGGTGCGAGCTTAATTCTACATAAACAATTTTTAAATCGGGGATGAAAAAAAAAATTTCAAATTTTTACAGGGGTTGCATTGGAATTCTCGAAAACTATAAGTCGCAGCTCGGCTCCAAAAGCAGATTTGAATTCAGGAAAGGTGCGAGCTTAATTCTACATAAACAATTTTCAAATCGGGGATGAAAAAAAAAATTTCAAATTTTTACATAGGTTGCATTGGAATTCCTGACTACCTCGAAGAGCGATACAAAAATCCCATTTTCTCGAAAACTATAAGTCGCAGCTCGGCTCCAAAAGCAGATTTGAATTCAGGAAAGGTGCGACCTTAATTCTACATAAACAATTTTCAAATCGGGGATGAAAAAAAAAATTTCAAATTTTTACAGGGGTTGCATTGGAATTCCTGACTACCTCGAAGAGCGATACAAAAATCCCATTTTCTCGAAAACTATAAGTCGCAGCTCGGCTCCAAAAGCAGATTTGAATTCAGGAAAGGTGCGAGCTTAATTCTACATAAACAATTTTCAAATCGGGGATGAAAAAAAAAATTTCAAATTTTTACAGGGGTTGCATTGGAATTCCAGACTACCTCGAAGAGCGATACCAAAATCCCATTTTCTCGTAAACTATAAGTCGCAGCTCGGCTCCAAAAGCAGATTTGAATTCAGGAAAGGTGCGAGCTTAATTCTACATAAACAATTTTCAAATCGGGGATGAAAAAAAAAATTTCAAATTTTTACAGGGGTTGCATTGGAATTCCTGACTACCTCGAAGAGCGATACAAAAATCCCATTTTCTCATAAACTATAAGTCGCAGCTCGGCTCCAAAAGCAGATTTGAATTCAGGAAAGGTGCGAGCTTAATTCTACATAAACAATTTTCAAATCGGGGATGAAAAAAAAAATTTCAAATTTTTACAGGGGCTGCATTGGAATTCCTGACTACCTCGAAGAGCGATACAAAAATCCCATTTTCTCATAAACTTTAAGTCGCAGCTCGGCTCCAAAAGCAGATTTGAATTCAGGAAAGGTGCGAGCTTAATTCTACATAAACAATTTTCAAATCGGGGATGAAAAAAAAAATTTCAAATTTTTACAGGGGTTGCATTGGAATTCCTGACTACTTCGAAGAGCAATACAAAAATCTCATTTTCTCGAAAACTATAAGTCGCAGCTCGGCTCCAAAAGCAGATTTGAATTCAGAAAAGGTGCGAGCTTAATTCTACATAAACAATTTTCAAATCGGGGATGAAAAAAAAAATTTCAAATTTTTACAAGGGTTGCATTGGAATTCCTGACTACTTCGAAGAGCGATACAAAAATCCCATTTTCTCGAAAATTATAAGTCGCAGCTCGGCTCCAAAAGCAGATTTGAATTCAGGAAAGGTGCGAGCTTAATTCTACATAAACAATTTTCAAATCGGGGATGAAAAAAAAAATTTCAAATTTTTACAGGGGTTGCATTGGAATTCCTGACTACCTCGAAGACCGAAACAAAAATCCCATTTTCTCGAAAACCATAAGTCGCAGCTCGGCTCCAAAAGCAGATTTGAATTCAGGAAAGGTGCGAGCTTAATTCTACATAAACAATTTTCAAATCGGGGATGAAAAAAAAATTTCAATTTTTTACATAGGTTGCATTGGAATTCCTGACTACCTCGAAGAGCGATACAAAAATCCCATTTTCTCGAAAACTATAAGTCGCAGCTCGGCTCCAAAAGCAGATTTGAACTCAGGAAAGGTGCGAGCTTAATTCTACATAAACAATTTTCAAATCGGGGATGAAAAAAAAAATTTCAAATTTTTACAGGGGTTGCATTGGAATTCCTGACTACCTCGAAGAGCGATACAAAAATCCCATTTTCTCATAAACTATAAGTCGCAGCTCGGCTCCAAAAGCAGATTTGAATTCAGGAAAGGTGCGAGCTTAATTCTACATAAACAATTTTCAAATCGGGGATGAAAAAAAAAATTTCAAATTTTTACAGGGGCTGCATTGGAATTCCTGACTACCTCGAAGAGCGATACAAAAATCCCATTTTCTCATAAACTTTAAGTCGCAGCTCGGCTCCAAAAGCAGATTTGAATTCAGGAAAGGTGCGAGCTTAATTCTACATAAACAATTTTCAAATCGGGGATGAAAAAAAAAATTTCAAATTTTTACAGGGGTTGCATTGGAATTCCTGACTACTTCGAAGAGCAATACAAAAATCTCATTTTCTCGAAAACTATAAGTCGCAGCTCGGCTCCAAAAGCAGATTTGAATTCAGAAAAGGTGCGAGCTTAATTCTACATAAACAATTTTCAAATCGGGGATGAAAAAAAAATTTCAAATTTTTACAGGGGTTGCATTGGAATTCCTGACTACCTCGAAGACCGAAACAAAAATCCCATTTTCTCGAAAACCATAAGTCGCAGCTCGGCTCCAAAAGCAGATTTGAATTCAGGAAAGGTGCGAGCTTAATTCTACATAAACAATTTTCAAATCGGGGATGAAAAAAAAATTTCAATTTTTTACATAGGTTGCATTGGAATTCCTGACTACCTCGAAGAGCGATACAAAAATCCCATTTTCTCGAAAACTATAAGTCGCAGCTCGGCTCCAAAAGCAGATTTGAACTCAGGAAAGGTGCGAGCTTAATTCTACATAAACAATTTTTAAATCGGGGATGAAAAAAAAAATTTCAAATTTTTACAGGGGTTGCATTGGAATTCTCGAAAACTATAAGTCGCAGCTCGGCTCCAAAAGCAGATTTGAATTCAGGAAAGGTGCGAGCTTAATTCTACATAAACAATTTTCAAATCGGGGATGAAAAAAAAAATTTCAAATTTTTACATAGGTTGCATTGGAATTCCTGACTACCTCGAAGAGCGATACAAAAATCCCATTTTCTCGAAAACTATAAGTCGCAGCTCGGCTCCAAAAGCAGATTTGAATTCAGGAAAGGTGCGACCTTAATTCTACATAAACAATTTTCAAATCGGGGATGAAAAAAAAAATTTCAAATTTTTACAGGGGTTGCATTGGAATTCCTGACTACCTCGAAGAGCGATACAAAAATCCCATTTTCTCGAAAACTATAAGTCGCAGCTCGGCTCCAAAAGCAGATTTGAATTCAGGAAAGGTGCGAGCTTAATTCTACATAAACAATTTTCAAATCGGGGATGAAAAAAAAAATTTCAAATTTTTACAGGGGTTGCATTGGAATTCCAGACTACCTCGAAGAGCGATACCAAAATCCCATTTTCTCGTAAACTATAAGTCGCAGCTCGGCTCCAAAAGCAGATTTGAATTCAGGAAAGGTGCGAGCTTAATTCTACATAAACAATTTTCAAATCGGGGATGAAAAAAAAAATTTCAAATTTTTACAGGGGTTGCATTGGAATTCCTGACTACCTCGAAGAGCGATACAAAAATCCCATTTTCTCATAAACTATAAGTCGCAGCTCGGCTCCAAAAGCAGATTTGAATTCAGGAAAGGTGCGAGCTTAATTCTACATAAACAATTTTCAAATCGGGGATGAAAAAAAAAATTTCAAATTTTTACAGGGGCTGCATTGGAATTCCTGACTACCTCGAAGAGCGATACAAAAATCCCATTTTCTCATAAACTTTAAGTCGCAGCTCGGCTCCAAAAGCAGATTTGAATTCAGGAAAGGTGCGAGCTTAATTCTACATAAACAATTTTCAAATCGGGGATGAAAAAAAAAATTTCAAATTTTTACAGGGGTTGCATTGGAATTCCTGACTACTTCGAAGAGCAATACAAAAATCTCATTTTCTCGAAAACTATAAGTCGCAGCTCGGCTCCAAAAGCAGATTTGAATTCAGAAAAGGTGCGAGCTTAATTCTACATAAACAATTTTCAAATCGGGGATGAAAAAAAAAATTTCAAATTTTTACAAGGGTTGCATTGGAATTCCTGACTACTTCGAAGAGCGATACAAAAATCCCATTTTCTCGAAAATTATAAGTCGCAGCTCGGCTCCAAAAGCAGATTTGAATTCAGGAAAGGTGCGAGCTTAATTCTACATAAACAATTTTCAAATCGGGGATGAAAAAAAAAATTTCAAATTTTTACAGGGGTTGCATTGGAATTCCTGACTACCTCGAAGACCGAAACAAAAATCCCATTTTCTCGAAAACCATAAGTCGCAGCTCGGCTCCAAAAGCAGATTTGAATTCAGGAAAGGTGCGAGCTTAATTCTACATAAACAATTTTCAAATCGGGGATGAAAAAAAAATTTCAAATTTTTACAGGGGTTGCATTGGAATTCCTGACTACCTCGAAGACCGAAACAAAAATCCCATTTTCTCGAAAACCATAAGTCGCAGCTCGGCTCCAAAAGCAGATTTGAATTCAGGAAAGGTGCGAGCTTAATTCTACATAAACTATTTTCAAATCGGGGATGAAAAAAAAATTTCAATTTTTTACATAGGTTGCATTGGAATTCCTGACTACCTCGAAGAGCGATACAAAAATCCCATTTTCTCGAAAACTATAAGTCGCAGCTCGGCTCCAAAAGCAGATTTGAACTCAGGAAAGGTGCGAGCTTAATTCTACATAAACAATTTTTAAATCGGGGATGAAAAAAAAAATTTCAAATTTTTACAGGGGTTGCATTGGAATTCTCGAAAACTATAAGTCGCAGCTCGGCTCCAAAAGCAGATTTGAATTCAGGAAAGGTGCGAGCTTAATTCTACATAAACAATTTTCAAATCGGGGATGAAAAAAAAAATTTCAAATTTTTACATAGGTTGCATTGGAATTCCTGACTACCTCGAAGAGCGATACAAAAATCCCATTTTCTCGAAAACTATAAGTCGCAGCTCGGCTCCAAAAGCAGATTTGAATTCAGGAAAGGTGCGAGCTTAATTCTACATAAACAATTTTCAAATCGGGGATGAAAAAAAAAATTTCAAATTTTAACAGGGGTTGCATTGGAATTCCTGACTATTTCGAAGAGCGATACAAAAATCCCATTTTCTCGAAAACTATAAGTCGCAGCTCGGCTCCAAAAGCAGATTTGAATTCAGGAAAGGTGCGAGCTTAATTCTACATAAACAATTTTCAAATCGGGGATGAAAAAAAAAATTTCAAATTTTTACAGGGGTTGCATTGGAATTCCTGACTACCTCGAAGAGCGATACCAAAATCCCATTTTCTCGTAAACTATAAGTCGCAGCTCGGCTCCAAAAGCAGATTTGAATTCAGGAAAGGTGCGAGCTTAATTCTACATAAACAATTTTCAAATCGGGGATGAAAAAAAAAATTTCAAATTTTTACAGGGGTTACATTGGAATTCCTGACTACCTCGAAGAGCGATACAAAAATCCCATTTTCTCATAAACTATAAGTCGCAGCTCGGCTCCAAAAGCAGATTTGAATTCAGGAAAGGTGCGAGCTTAATTCTACATAAACAATTTTCAAATCGGGGATGAAAAAAAAAATTTCAAATTTTTACAGGGGTTGCATTGGAATTCCTGACTACCTCGAAGAGCGATACAAAAATCCCATTTTCTCGAAAACTATAAGTCGCAGCTCGGCTCCAAAAGCAGATTTGAATTCAGGAAAGGTGCGAGCTTAATTCTACATAAACAATTTTCAAATCGGGGATGAAAAAAAAAATTTCAAATTTTTACAGGGGTTGCATTGGAATTCCTGACTACCTCGAAGAGCGATACAATAATCCCATTTTCTCGAAAATTATAAGTCGCAGCTCGGCTCCAAAAGCAGATTTGAATTCAGGAAAGGTGCGAGCTTAATTCTACATAAACAATTTTCAAATCGGGGATGAAAAAAAAATTTAAAATTTTTACAGGGGTTGCATTGGAATTCCTGACTACCTCGAAGAGCGATACAAAAATCCCATTTTCTCGAAAACTATAAGTCGCAGCTCGGCTCCAAAAGCAGATTTGAATTCAGGAAAGGTGCGAGCTTAATTCTACACAAACAATTTTCAAATCGGGGATGAAAAAAAAAAATTCAAATTTTTACAGGGGTTGCATTGGAATTCCTGACTTCCTCGAAGAGCGATACAAAAATCCCATTTTCTCGAAAACTATAAGTCGCAGCTCGGCTCCAAAAGCAGATTTGAATTCAGGAAAGGTGCGAGCTTAATTCTACATAAACAATTTTCAAATCGGGGATGAAAAAAAAAATTTCAAATTTTTACAGGGGTTGCATTGGAATTCCTGACTACCTCGAAGAGCGATACCAAAATCCCATTTTCTCGTAAACTATAAGTCGCAGCTCGGCTCCAAAAGCAGATTTGAATTCAGGAAAGGTGCGAGCTTAATTCTACATAAACAATTTTCAAATCGGGGATGAAAAAAAAAATTTCAAATTTTTACAGGGGTTGCATTGGAATTCCTGACTACCTCGAAGAGCGATACAAAAATCCCATTTTCTCATAAACTATAAGTCGCAGCTCGGCTCCAAAAGCAGATTTGAATTCAGGAAAGGTGCGAGCTTAATTCTACATAAACAATTTTCAAATCGGGGATGAAAAAAAAAATTTCAAATTTTTACAGGGGCTGCATTGGAATTCCTGACTACCTCGAAGAGCGATACAAAAATCCCATTTTCTCATAAACTTTAAGTCGCAGCTCGGCTCCAAAAGCAGATTTGAATTCAGGAAAGGTGCGAGCTTAATTCTACATAAACAATTTTCAAATCGGGGATGAAAAAAAAAATTTCAAATTTTTACAGGGGTTGCATTGGAATTCCTGACTACTTCGAAGAGCAATACAAAAATCTCATTTTCTCGAAAACTATAAGTCGCAGCTCGGCTCCAAAAGCAGATTTGAATTCAGGAAAGGTGCGAGCTTAATTCTACATAAACAATTTTCAAATCGGGGATGAAAAAAAAAAATTTCAAATTTTTACAGGGGTTGCATTGGAATTCCTGACTACTTCGAAGAGCGATACAAAAATCCCATTTTCTCGAAAATTATAAGTCGCAGCTCGGCTCCAAAAGCAGATTTGAATTCAGGAAAGGTGCGAGCTTAATTCTACATAAACAATTTTCAAATCGGGGATGAAAAAAAAAATTTCAAATTTTTACAGGGGTTGCATTGGAATTTCTGACTACCTCGAAGACCGAAACAAAAATCCCATTTTCTCGAAAACCATAAGTCGCAGCTCGGCTCCAAAAGCAGATTTGAATTCAGGAAAGGTGCGAGCTTAATTCTACATAAACAATTTTCAAATCGGGGATGAAAAAAAAAATTTCAAATTTTTACAGGGGTTGCATTGGAATTCCTGACTACCTCGAAGACCGAAACAAAAATCCCATTTTCTCGAAAACCATAAGTCGCAGCTCGGCTCCAAAAGCAGATTTGAATTCAGGAAAGGTGCGAGCTTAATTCTACATGAACAATTTTCAAATCGGGGATGAAAAAAAAAATTTCAAATGTTTACAGGGGTTGCATTGGAATTCCTGACTACCTCGAAGAGCGATACAAAAATCCCATTTTCTCATAAACTATAAGTCGCAGCTCGGCTCCAAAAGCAGATTTGAATTCAGGAAAGGTGCGAGCTTAATTCTACACAAACAATTTTCAAATCGGGGATGAAAAAAAAAAATTCAAATTTTTACAGGGGTTGCATTGGAATTCCTGACTTCCTCGAAGACCGAAACAAAAATCCCATTTTCTCGAAAACTATAAGTCGCAGCTCGGCTCCAAAAGCAGATTTGAATTCAGGAAAGGTGCGAGCTTAATTCTACATGAACAATTTTCAAATCGGGGATGAAAAAAAAAATTTCAAATTTTTACAGGGGTTGCATTGGAATTCCTGACTACCTCGAAGAGCGATACAAAAATCCCATTTTCTCATAAACTATAAGTCGCAGCTCGGCTCCAAAAGCAGATTTGAATTCAGGAAAGGTGCGACCTTAATTCTACATAAACAATTTTCAAATCGGGGATGAAAAAAAAAATTTCAAATTTTTACAGGGGTTGCATTGGAATTCCTGACTACCTCGAAGAGCGATACAAAAATCCCATTTTCTCGAAAACTATAAGTCGCAGCTCGGCTCCAAAAGCAGATTTGAATTCAGGAAAGGTGCGAGCTTAGTTCTACATAAACAATTTTCAAATCGGGGATGAAAAAAAAAATTTCAAATTTTTACAGGGGCTGCATTGGAATTCCTGACTACCTCGAAGAGCGATACAAAAATCCCATTTTCTCATAAACTTTAAGTCGCAGCTCGGCTCCAAAAGCAGATTTGAATTCAGGAAAGGTGCGAGCTAATTCTACATAAACAATTTTCAAATCGGGGATGAAAAAAAAAATTTCAAATTTTTACAGGGGTTGCATTGGAATTCCTGACTACTTCGAAGAGCAATACAAAAATCTCATTTTCTCGAAAACTATAAGTCGCAGCTCGGCTCCAAAAGCAGATTTGAATTCAGGAAAGGTGCGAGCTTAATTCTACATAAACAATTTTCAAATCGGGGATGAAAAAGAAAATTTCAAATTTTTACAGGGGTTGCATTGGAATTCCTGACTACTTCGAAGAGCGATACAAAAATCCCATTTTCTCGAAAATTATAAGTCGCAGCTCGGCTCCAAAAGCAGATTTGAATTCAGGAAAGGTGCGAGCTTAATTCTACATAAACAATTTTCAAATCGGGGATGAAAAAAAAAATTTCAAATTTTTACAGGGGTTGCATTGGAATTCCTGACTACCTCGAAGACCGAAACAAAAATCCCATTTTCTCGAAAACCATAAGTCGCAGCTCGGCTCCAAAAGCAGATTTGAATTCAGGAAAGGTGCGAGCTTAATTCTACATAAACAATTTTCAAATCGGGGATGAAAAAAAAAATTTCAAATGTTTACAGGGGTTGCATTGGAATTCCTGACTACCTCGAAGAGCGATACAAAAATCCCATTTTCTCATAAACTATAAGTCGCAGCTCGGCTCCAAAAGCAGATTTGAATTCAGGAAAGGTGCGAGCTTAATTCTACACAAACAATTTTCAAATCGGGGATGAAAAAAAAAAATCAAATTTTTACAGGGGTTGCATTGGAATTCCTGACTTCCTCGAAGACCGAAACAAAAATCCCATTTTCTCGAAAACTATAAGTCGCAGCTCGGCTCCAAAAGCAGATTTGAATTCAGGAAAGGTGCGAGCTTAATTCTACATGAACAATTTTCAAATCGGGGATGAAAAAAAAAATTTCAAATTTTTACAGGGGTTGCATTGGAATTCCTGACTACCTCGAAGAGCGATACAAAAATCCCATTTTCTCATAAACTATAAGTCGCAGCTCGGCTCCAAAAGCAGATTTGAATTCAGGAAAGGTGCGACCTTAATTCTACATAAACAATTTTCAAATCGGGGATGAAAAAAAAAATTTCAAATTTTTACAGGGGTTGCATTGGAATTCCTGACTACCTCGAAGAGCGATACAAAAATCCCATTTTCTCGAAAACTATAAGTCGCAGCTCGGCTCCAAAAGCAGATTTGAATTCAGGAAAGGTGCGAGCTTAGTTCTACATAAACAATTTTCAAATCGGGGATGAAAAAAAAAATTTCAAATTTTTACAGGGGCTGCATTGGAATTCCTGACTACCTCGAAGAGCGATACAAAAATCCCATTTTCTCATAAACTTTAAGTCGCAGCTCGGCTCCAAAAGCAGATTTGAATTCAGGAAAGGTGCGAGCTAATTCTACATAAACAATTTTCAAATCGGGGATGAAAAAAAAAATTTCAAATTTTTACAGGGGTTGCATTGGAATTCCTGACTACTTCGAAGAGCAATACAAAAATCTCATTTTCTCGAAAACTATAAGTCGCAGCTCGGCTCCAAAAGCAGATTTGAATTCAGGAAAGGTGCGAGCTTAATTCTACATAAACAATTTTCAAATCGGGGATGAAAAAGAAAATTTCAAATTTTTACAGGGGTTGCATTGGAATTCCTGACTACTTCGAAGAGCGATACAAAAATCCCATTTTCTCGAAAATTATAAGTCGCAGCTCGGCTCCAAAAGCAGATTTGAATTCAGGAAAGGTGCGAGCTTAATTCTACATAAACAATTTTCAAATCGGGGATGAAAAAAAAAATTTCAAATTTTTACAGGGGTTGCATTGGAATTCCTGACTACCTCGAAGACCGAAACAAAAATCCCATTTTCTCGAAAACCATAAGTCGCAGCTCGGCTCCAAAAGCAGATTTGAATTCAGGAAAGGTGCGAGCTTAATTCTACATAAACAATTTTCAAATCGGGGATGAAAAAAAAAATTTCAAATTTTTACAGGGGTTGCATTGGAATTCCTGACTACCTCGAAGACCGAAACAAAAATCCCATTTTCTCGAAAACCATAAGTCGCAGCTCGGCTCCAAAAGCAGATTTGAATTCAGGAAAGGTGCGAGCTTAATTCTACATAAACAATTTTCAAATCGGGGATGAAAAAAAAATTTCAAATTTTTACAGGGGTTGCATTGGAATTCCTGACTACCTCGAAGAGCGATACAAAAATCCCATTTTCTCGAAAACTATAAGTCGCAGCTCGGCTCCAAAAGCAGATTTGAATTCAGGAAAGGTGCGAGCTTAATTCTACACAAACAATTTTCAAATCGGGGATGAAAAAAAAAAATTCAAATTTTTACAGGGGTTGCATTGGAATTCCTGACTTCCTCGAAGACCGAAACAAAAATCCCATTTTCTCGAAAACTATAAGTCGCAGCTCGGCTCCAAAAGCAGATTTGAATTCAGGAAAGGTGCGAGCTTAATTCTACATGAACAATTTTCAAATCGGGGATGAAAAAAAAAATTTCAAATTTTTACAGGGGTTGCATTGGAATTCCTGACTACCTCGAAGAGCGATACAAAAATCCCATTTTCTCATAAACTATAAGTCGCAGCTCGGCTCCAAAAGCAGATTTGAATTCAGGAAAGGTGCGACCTTAATTCTACATAAACAATTTTCAAATCGGGGATGAAAAAAAAAATTTCAAATTTTTACAGGGGTTGCATTGGAATTCCTGACTACCTCGAAGAGCGATACAAAAATCCCATTTTCTCGAAAACTATAAGTCGCAGCTCGGCTCCAAAAGCAGATTTGAATTCAGGAAAGGTGCGAGCTTAATTCTACATAAACAATTTTCAAATCGGGGATGAAAAAAAAAATTTCAAATTTTTACAGGGGTTGCATTGGAATTCCTGACTACCTCGAAGAGCGATACCAAAATCCCATTTTCTCGTAAACTATAAGTCGCAGCTCGGCTCCAAAAGCAGATTTGAATTCAGGAAAGGTGCGAGCTTAGTTCTACATAAACAATTTTCAAATCGGGGATGAAAAAAAAAATTTCAAATTTTTACAGGGGTTGCATTGGAATTCCTGACTACCTCGAAGAGCGATACAAAAATCCCATTTTCTCATAAACTATAAGTCGCAGCTCGGCTCCAAAAGCAGATTTGAATTCAGGAAAGGTGCGAGCTTAATTCTACATAAACAATTTTCAAATCGGGGATGAAAAAAAAAATTTCAAATTTTTACAGGGGCTGCATTGGAATTCCTGACTACCTCGAAGAGCGATACAAAAATCCCATTTTCTCATAAACTTTAAGTCGCAGCTCGGCTCCAAAAGCAGATTTGAATTCAGGAAAGGTGCGAGCTAATTCTACATAAACAATTTTCAAATCGGGGATGAAAAAAAAAATTTCAAATTTTTACAGGGGTTGCATTGGAATTCCTGACTACTTCGAAGAGCAATACAAAAATCTCATTTTCTCGAAAACTATAAGTCGCAGCTCGGCTCCAAAAGCAGATTTGAATTCAGGAAAGGTGCGAGCTTAATTCTACATAAACAATTTTCAAATCGGGGATGAAAAACAAAATTTCAAATTTTTACAGGGGTTGCATTGGAATTCCTGACTACTTCGAAGAGCGATACAAAAATCCCATTTTCTCGAAAATTATAAGTCGCAGCTCGGCTCCAAAAGCAGATTTGAATTCAGGAAAGGTGCGAGCTTAATTCTACATAAACAATTTTCAAATCGGGGATGAAAAAAAAAATTTCAAATTTTTACAGGGGTTGCATTGGAATTCCTGACTACCTCGAAGACCGAAACAAAAATCCCATTTTCTCGAAAACCATAAGTCGCAGCTCGGCTCCAAAAGCAGATTTGAATTCAGGAAAGGTGCGAGCTTAATTCTACATAAACAATTTTCAAATCGGGGATGAAAAAAAAATTTCAAATTTTTACAGGGGTTGCATTGGAATTCCTGACTACCTCGAAGACCGAAACAAAAATCCCATTTTCTCGAAAACCATAAGTCGCAGCTCGGCTCCAAAAGCAGATTTGAATTCAGGAAAGGTGCGAGCTTAATTCTACATAAACAATTTTCAAATCGGGGATGAAAAAAAAATTTCAATTTTTTACATAGGTTGCATTGGAATTCCTGACTACCTCGAAGAGCGATACAAAAATCCCATTTTCTCGAAAACTATAAGTCGCAGCTCGGCTCCAAAAGCAGATTTGAACTCAGGAAAGGTGCGAGCTTAATTCTACATAAACAATTTTTAAATCGGGGATGAAAAAAAAAATTTCAAATTTTTACAGGGGTTGCATTGGAATTCTCGAAAACTATAAGTCGCAGCTCGGCTCCAAAAGCAGATTTGAATTCAGGAAAGGTGCGAGCTTAATTCTACATAAACAATTTTCAAATCGGGGATGAAAAAAAAAATTTCAAATTTTTACATAGGTTGCATTGGAATTCCTGACTACCTCGAAGAGCGATACAAAAATCCCATTTTCTCGAAAACTATAAGTCGCAGCTCGGCTCCAAAAGCAGATTTGAATTCAGGAAAGGTGCGAGCTTAATTCTACATAAACAATTTTCAAATCGGGGATGAAAAAAAAATTTCAAATTTTAACAGGGGTTGCATTGGAATTCCTGACTACCTCGAAGAGCGATACAAAAATCTCATTTTCTCGAAAACTATAAGTCGCAGCTCGGCTCCAAAAGCAGATTTGAATTCAGGAAAGGTGCGAGCTTAATTCTACATAAACAATTTTCAAATCGGGGATGAAAAAAAAATTTCAAATTTTTACAGGGGTTGCATTGGAATTCCTGACTACCTCGAAGAGCGATACCAAAATCCCATTTTCTCGTAAACTATAAGTCGCAGCTCGGCTCCAAAAGCAGATTTGAATTCAGGAAAGGTGCGAGCTTAATTCTACATAAACAATTTTCAAATCGGGGATGAAAAAAAAAAATTTCAAATTTTTACAGTTGTTGCATTGGAATTCCTGACTACCTCGAAGAGCGATACAAAATCCCATTTTCTCATAAACTATAAGTCGCAGCTCGGCTCCAAAAGCAGATTTGAATTCAGGAAAGGTGCGAGCTTAATTCTACATAAACAATTTTCAAATCGGGGATGAAAAAAAAAATTTCAAATTTTTACAGGGGTTGCATTGGAATTCCTGACTACCTCGAAGAGCGATACAAAAATCTCATTTTCTCGAAAACTATAAGTCGCAGCTCGGCTCCAAAAGCAGATTTGAATTCAGGAAAGGTGCGAGCTTAATTCTACATAAACAATTTTCAAATCGGGGATGAAAAAAAAAATTTCAAATTTTTACAGGGGTTGCATTGGAATTCCTGACTACCTCGAAGAGCGATACAATAATCCCATTTTCTCGAAAATTATAAGTCGCAGCTCGGCTCCAAAAGCAGATTTGAATTCAGGAAAGGTGCGAGCTTAATTCTACATAAACAATTTTCAAATCGGGGATGAAAAAAAAATTTAAAATTTTTACAGGGGTTGCATTGGAATTCCTGACTACCTCGAAGAGCGATACAAAAATCCCATTTTCTCGAAAACTATAAGTCGCAGCTCGGCTCCAAAAGCAGATTTGAATTCAGGAAAGGTGCGAGCTTAATTCTACACAAACAATTTTCAAATCGGGGATGAAAAAAAAAAATTCAAATTTTTACAGGGGTTGCATTGGAATTCCTGACTTCCTCGAAGACCGAAACAAAAATCCCATTTTCTCGAAAACTATAAGTCGCAGCTCGGCTCCAAAAGCAGATTTGAATTCAGGAAAGGTGCGAGCTTAATTCTACATGAACAATTTTCAAATCGGGGATGAAAAAAAAAATTTCAAATTTTTACAGGGGTTGCATTGGAATTCCTGACTACCTCGAAGAGCGATACAAAAATCCCATTTTCTCATAAACTATAAGTCGCAGCTCGGCTCCAAAAGCAGATTTGAATTCAGGAAAGGTGCGACCTTAATTCTACATAAACAATTTTCAAATCGGGGATGAAAAAAAAAATTTCAAATTTTTACAGGGGTTGCATTGGAATTCCTGACTACCTCGAAGAGCGATACAAAAATCCCATTTTCTCGAAAACTATAAGTCGCAGCTCGGCTCCAAAAGCAGATTTGAATTCAGGAAAGGTGCGAGCTTAATTCTACATAAACAATTTTCAAATCGGGGATGAAAAAAAAAATTTCAAATTTTTACAGGGGTTGCATTGGAATTCCTGACTACCTCGAAGAGCGATACAATAATCCCATTTTCTCGAAAATTATAAGTCGCAGCTCGGCTCCAAAAGCAGATTTGAATTCAGGAAAGGTGCGAGCTTAATTCTACATAAACAATTTTCAAATCGGGGATGAAAAAAAAAATTTCAAATTTTTACAGGGGTTGCATTGGAATTCCTGACTACTTCGAAGAGCGATACAAAAATCCCATTTTCTCGAAAATTATAAGTCGCAGCTCGGCTCCAAAAGCAGATTTGAATTCAGGAAAGGTGCGAGCTTAATTCTACATAAACAATTTTCAAATCGGGGATGAAAAAAAAAATTTCAAATTTTTACAGGGGTTGCATTGGAATTCCTGACTACTTCGAAGAGCGATACAAAAATCTCATTTTCTCGAAAACTATAAGTCGCAGCTCGGCTCCAAAAGCAGATTTGAATTCAGGAAAGGTGCGAGCTTAATTCTACACAAACAATTTTCAAATCGGGGATGAAAAAAAAAATTTCAAATTTTTACAGGGGTTGCATTGGAATTCCTGACTACCTCGAAGAGCGATACAAAATCCCATTTTCTCATAAACTATAAGTCGCAGCTCGGCTGCAAAAGCAGATTTGAATTCAGGAAAGGTGCGAGCTTAATTCTACATAAACAATTTTCAAATCGGGGATGAAAAAAAAAATTTCAAATTTTTACAGGGGTTGCATTGGAATTCCTGACTACCTCGAAGAGCGATACAATAATCCCATTTTCTCGAAAATTATAAGTCGCAGCTCGGCTCCAAAAGCAGATTTGAATTCAGGAAAGGTGCGAGCTTAATTCTACATAAACAATTTTCAAATCGGGGATGAAAAAAAAAATTTCAAATTTTTACAGGGGTTGCATTGGAATTCCCGACTACTTCGAAGAGCGATACAAAAATCCCATTTTCTCGAAAATTATAAGTCGCAGCTCGGCTAAAAAAGCAGATTTGAATTCAGGAAAGGTGCGAGCTTAATTCTACATAAACAATTTTCAAATCGGGGATGAAAAAAAAAATTTCAAATTTTTACAGGGGTTGCATTGGAATTCCTGACTACCTCGAAGACCGAAACAAAAATCCCATTTTCTCGAAAACCATAAGTCGCAGCTCGGCTCCAAAAGCAGATTTGAATTCAGGAAAGGTGCGAGCTTAATTCTACATAAACAATTTTCAAATCGGGGATGAAAAAAAAAATTTCAAATTTTTACAGGGGTTGCATTGGAATTCTCGAAAACTATAAGTCGCAGCTCGGCTCCAAAAGCAGATTTGAATTCAGGAAAGGTGCGAGCTTAATTCTACATAAACAATTTTCAAATCGGGGATGAAAAAAAAAATTTCAAATTTTTACATAGGTTGCATTGGAATTCCTGACTACCTCGAAGAGCGATACAAAAATCCCATTTTCTCGAAAACTATAAGTCGCAGCTCGGCTCCAAAAGCAGATTTGAATTCAGGAAAGGTGCGAGCTTAATTCTACATAAACAATTTTTAAATCGGGGATGAAAAAAAAAAATTTCAAATTTTTACAGGGGTTGCATTGGAATTCCTGACTACCTCGAAGAGTGATACAAAAATCCCATTTTCTCGAAAACTATAAGTCGCAGCTCGGCTCCAAAAGCAGATTTGACTTCAGGAAAGGTGCGAGTTTAATTCTTCATAAACAATTTTCAAATCGGGGATGAAAAAAAAATTTCAATTTTTTACATAGGTTGCATTGGAATTCCTGACTACCTCGAAGAGCGATACAAAAATCCCATTTTCTCGAAAACTATAAGTCGCAGCTCGGCTCCAAAAGCAGATTTGAATTCAGGAAAGGTGCGAGCTTAATTCTACACAAACAATTTTCAAATCGGGGATGAAAAAAAAAATTTCAAATTTTTACAGGGGTTGCATTGGAATTCCTGACTACCTCGAAGAGCGATACAAAAATCCCATTTTCTCGAAAACTATAAGTCGCAGCTCGGCTCCAAAAGCAGATTTGAATTCAGGAAAGGTGCGAGCTTAATTCTACACAAATAATTTTCAAATCGGGGATGAAAAAAAAAATTCAAATTTTTACAGGGGTTGCATTGGAATTCCTGACTACTTCGAAGAGCGATACAAAAATCTCATTTTCTCGAAAACTGTAAGTCGCAGCTCGGCTCCAAAAGCAGATTTGAATTCAGGAAAGGTGCGAGCTTAATTCTACATGAACAATTTTCAAATCGGGGATGAAAAAAAAAATTTCAAATTTTTACAGGGGTTGCATTGGAATTCCTGACTACCTCGAAGAGCGATACAAAAATCCCATTTTCTCGAAAACAATAAGTCGCAGCTCGGCTCCAAAAGCAGATTTGAATTCAGGAAAGGTGCGAGCTTAATTCTACATAAACAATTTTTAAATCGGGGATGAAAAAAAAAAATTTCAAATTTTTACAGGGGTTGCATTGGAATTCCTGACTACCTCGAAGACCGAAACAAAAATCCCATTTTCTCGAAAACTATAAGTCGCAGCTCGGCTCCAAAAGCAGATTTGAATTCAGGAAAGGTGCGAGCTTAATTCTACATAAACAATTTTCAAATCGGGGATAAAAAAAAATTTCAAATTTTTACAGGGGTTGTATTGGAATTCCTGACTACTTCGAAGAGCAATACAAAAATCTCATTTTCTCGAAAACTATAAGTCGCAGCTCGGCTCCAAAAGCAGATTTGAATTCAGGAAAGGTGCGAGCTTAATTCTACATAAACAATATTCAAATCGGGGATGAAAAAAAAATTTCGAATTTTTACAGGGGTTGCATTGGAATTCCTGACTACCTCGAAGACCGAAACAAAAATCCCATTTTCTCGAAAACTATAAGTCGCAGCTCGGCTCCAAAAGCAGATTTGAATTCAGGAAAGGTGCGAGCTTAATTCAACATAAACAATTTTCAAATCGGGGATGAAAAAAAAAATTTCAAATTTTTACAGGGGTTGCATTGGAATTCCTGACTACCTCGAAGAGCGATACAAAAATCCCATTTTCTCGAAAACTATAAGTCGCAGCTCGGCTCCAAAAGCAGATTTGAATTCAGGAAAGGTGCGAGCTTAATTCTACATAAACAATTTTCAAATCGGGGATGAAAAAAAAAATTTCAATTTTTTACAGGGGTTGCATTGGAATTCCTGACTACCTCGAAGAGCGATACAAAAATCCCATTTTCTCGAAAACTATAAGTCGCAGCTCGGCTCCAAAAGCAGATTTGAATTCAGGAAATGTGCGAGCTTAATTCTACATAAACAATTTTCAAATCGGGGATGAAAAAAAAAATTTCAAATTTTTACAGGGGTTGCATTGGAATTCCTGACTACCTCGAAGAGCGATACAAAAATCCCATTTTCTCGAAAACTATAAGTCGCAGCTCGGCTCCAAAAGCAGATTTGAATTCAGGAAAGGTGCGAGCTTAATTCTACATAAACAATTTTTAAATCGGGGATGAAAAAAAAAAATTTCAAATTTTTACAGGGGTTGCATTGGAATTCCTGACTACCTCGAAGAGTGATACAAAAATCCCATTTTCTCGAAAACTATAAGTCGCAGCTCGGCTCCAAAAGCAGATTTGAATTCAGGAAAGGTGCGAGTTTAATTCTACATAAACAATTTTCAAATCGGGGATGAAAAAAAAATTTCAATTTTTTACATAGGTTGCATTGGAATTCCTGACTACCTCGAAGAGCGATACAAAAATCCCATTTTCTCGAAAACTATAAGTCGCAGCTCGGCTCCAAAAGCAGATTTGAATTCAGGAAAGGTGCGAGCTTAATTCTACACAAACAATTTTCAAATCGGGGATGAAAAAAAAAATTTCAAATTTTTACAGGGGTTGCATTGGAATTCCTGACTACCTCGAAGAGCGATACAAAAATCCCATTTTCTCGAAAACTATAAGTCGCAGCTCGGCTCCAAAAGCAGATTTGAATTCAGGAAAGGTGCGAGCTTAATTCTACATAAACAATTTTCAAATCGGGGATGAAAAAAAAAATTTCAAATTTTTACATAGGTTGCATTGGAATTCCTGACTACCTCGAAGAGCGATACAAAAATCCCATTTTCTCGAAAACTATAAGTCGCAGCTCGGCTCCAAAAGCAGATTTGAATTCAGGAAAGGTGCGAGCTTAATTCTACATAAACAATTTTTAAATCGGGGATGAAAAAAAAAAATTTCAAATTTTTACAGGGGTTGCATTGGAATTCCTGACTACCTCGAAGAGTGATACAAAAATCCCATTTTCTCGAAAACTATAAGTCGCAGCTCGGCTCCAAAAGCAGATTTGACTTCAGGAAAGGTGCGAGTTTAATTCTTCATAAACAATTTTCAAATCGGGGATGAAAAAAAAATTTCAATTTTTTACATAGGTTGCATTGGAATTCCTGACTACCTCGAAGAGCGATACAAAAATCCCATTTTCTCGAAAACTATAAGTCGCAGCTCGGCTCCAAAAGCAGATTTGAATTCAGGAAAGGTGCGAGCTTAATTCTACACAAACAATTTTCAAATCGGGGATGAAAAAAAAAATTTCAATTTTTTACAGGGGTTGCATTGGAATTCCTGACTACCTCGAAGAGCGATACAAAAATCCCATTTGAATCCCAGCTGAATTCAGGAAAGGTGCGAGCTTAATTCTACATAAACAATTTTTAAATCGGGGATGAAAAAAAAAAATTTCAAATTTTTACAGGGGTTGCATTGGAATTCCTGACTACCTCGAAGAGTGATACAAAAATCCCATTTTCTCGAAAACTATAAGTCGCAGCTCGGCTCCAAAAGCAGATTTGAATTCAGGAAAGGTGCGAGTTTAATTCTACATAAACAATTTTCAAATCGGGGATGAAAAAAAAATTTCAATTTTTTACATAGGTTGCATTGGAATTCCTGACTACCTCGAAGAGCGATACAAAAATCCCATTTTCTCGAAAACTATAAGTCGCAGCTCGGCTCCAAAAGCAGATTTGAATTCAGGAAAGGTGCGAGCTTAATTCTACACAAACAATTTTCAAATCGGGGATGAAAAAAAAAATTTCAAATTTTTACAGGGGTTGCATTGGAATTCCTGACTACCTCGAAGAGCGATACAAAAATCCCATTTTCTCGAAAACTATAAGTCGCAGCTCGGCTCCAAAAGCAGATTTGAATTCAGGAAAGGTGCGAGCTTAATTCTACACAAACAATTTTCAAATCGGGGATGAAAAAAAAAATTCTAATTTTTACAGGGGTTGCATTGGAATTCCTGACTACTTCGAAGAGCGATACAAAAATCTCATTTTCTCGAAAACTGTAAGTCGCAGCTCGGCTCCAAAAGCAGATTTGAATTCAGGAAAGGTGCGAGCTTAATTCTACATGAAGAACAATTTTCAAATCGGGGATGAAAAAAAAAATTTCAAATTTTTACAGGGGTTGCATTGGAATTCCTGACTACCTCGAAGAGCGATACAAAAATCCCATTTTCTCGAAAACAATAAGTCGCAGCTCGGCTCCAAAAGCAGATTTGAATTCAGGAAAGGTGCGAGCTTAATTCTACATAAACAATTTTTAAATCGGGGATGAAAAAAAAAAATTTCAAATTTTTACAGGGGTTGCATTGGAATTCCTGACTACCTCGAAGACCGAAACAAAAATCCCATTTTCTCGAAAACTATAAGTCGCAGCTCGGCTCCAAAAGCAGATTTGAATTCAGGAAAGGTGCGAGCTTAATTCTACATAAACAATTTTCAAATCGGGGATGAAAAAAAAAATTTAAAATTTTTTCAGGGGTTGCATTGGAATTCCTGACTACCTCGAAGACCGAAACAAAAATCCCATTTTCTCGAAAACTATAAGTCGCAGCTCGGCTCCAAAAGCAGATTTGAATTCAGGAAAGGTGCGAGCTTAATTCTACATAAACAATTTTCAAATCGGGGATGAAAAAAAAAATTTCAAATTTTTACAGGGGTTGCATTGGAATTCCTGACTACCTCGAAGAGCGATACAAAAATCCCATTTTCTCGAAAACTATAAGTCGCAGCTCGGCTCCAAAAGCAGATTTGAATTCAGGAAAGGTGCGAGCTTAATTCTACACAAACAATTTTCAAATCGGGGATGAAAAAAAAAATTTCAAATTTTTACAGGGGTTGCATTGGAATTCCTGACTACCTCGAAGAGCGATACAAAAATCTCATTTTCTCGAAAACTATAAGTCGCAGCTCGGCTCCAAAAGCAGATTTGAATTCAGGAAAGGTGCGAGCTTAATTCTACGTGAACAATTTTCAAATCGGGGATGAAAAAAAAAATTTCAAATTTTTACAGGGGTTGCATTGGAATTCCTGACTACCTCGAAGAGCGATACAAAAATCCCATTTTCTCGAAAACTATAAGTCGCAGCTCGGCTCCAAAAGCAGATTTGAATTCAGGAAAGGTGCGAGCTTAATTCTACATAAACTATTTTTAAATCGGGGATGAAAAAAAAAATTTCAAATTTTTACAAGGGTTGCATTGGAATTCCTGACTACCTCGAAGAGCGATACAAAAATCCCATTTTCTCGAAAACTATAAGTCGCAGCTCGGCTCCAAAAGCAGATTTGAATTCAGGAAAGGTGCGAGCTTAATTCTACATAAACAATTTTCAAATCGGGGATAAAAAAAAATTTCAAATTTTTACAGGGGTTGTATTGGAATTCCTGACTACTTCGAAGAGCAATACAAAAATCTCATTTTCTCGAAAACTATAAGTCGCAGCTCGGCTCCAAAAGCAGATTTGAATTCAGGAAAGGTGCGAGCTTAATTCTACATAAACAATATTCAAATCGGGGATGAAAAAAAAAATTTCAAATTTTTACAGGGTTGCATTGGAATTCCTGACTACCTCGAAGACCGAAACAAAAATCCCATTTTCTCGAAAACTATAAGTCGCAGCTCGGCTCCAAAAGCAGATTTGAATTCAGGAAAGGTGCGAGCTTAATTCAACATAAACAATTTTCAAATCGGGGATGAAAAAAAAAATTTCAAATTTTTACAGGGGTTGCATTGGAATTCCTGACTACCTCGAAGAGCGATACAAAAATCCCATTTTCTCGAAAACTATAAGTCGCAGCTCGGTTCCAAAAGCAGATTTGAATTCAGGAAAGGTGCGAGCTTAATTCTACATAAACAATTTTCAAATCGGGGATGAAAAAAAAATTTCAATTTTTTACAGGGGTTGCATTGGAATTCCTGACTACCTCGAAGAGCGATACAAAAATCCCATTTTCTCGAAAACTATAAGTCGCAGCTCGGCTCCAAAAGCAGATTTGAATTCAGGAAATGTGCGAGCTTAATTCTACATAAACAATTTTCAAATCGGGGATGAAAAAAAAAATTTCAAATTTTTACAGGGGTTGCATTGGAATTCCTGACTACCTCGAAGAGCGATACAAAAATCCCATTTTCTCGAAAACTATAAGTCGCAGCTCGGCTCCAAAAGCAGATTTGAATTCAGGAAAGGTGCGAGCTTAATTCTACACAAACAATTTTCAAATCGGGGATGAAAAAAAAAATTTCAAATTTTTACAGGGGTTGCATTGGAATTCCTGACTACCTCGAAGAGCGATACAAAAATCCCATTTTCTCGAAAACTATAAGTCGCAGCTCGGCTCCAAAAGCAGATTTGAATTCAGGAAAGGTGCGAGCTTAATTCTACGTGAACAATTTTCAAATCGGGGATGAAAAAAAAAATTTCAAATTTTTACAGGGGTTGCATTGGAATTCCTGACTACCTCGAAGAGCGATACAAAAATCCCATTTTCTCGAAAACTATAAGTCGCAGCTCGGCTCCAAAAGCAGATTTGAATTCAGGAAAGGTGCGAGCTTAATTCTACATAAACTATTTTTAAATCGGGGATGAAAAAAAAAAATTTCAAATTTTTACAAGGGTTGCATTGGAATTCCTGACTACCTCGAAGAGCGATACAAAAATCCCATTTTCTCGAAAACTATAAGTCGCAGCTCGGCTCCAAAAGCAGATTTGAATTCAGGAAAGGTGCGAGCTTAATTCTACATAAACAATTTTCAAATCGGGGATAAAAAAAAAATTTCAAATTTTTACAGGGGTTGTATTGGAATTCCTGACTACTTCGAAGAGCAATACAAAAATCTCATTTTCTCGAAAACTATAAGTCGCAGCTCGGCTCCAAAAGCAGATTTGAATTCAGGAAAGGTGCGAGCTTAATTCTACATAAACAATATTCAAATCGGGGATGAAAAAAAAATTTCGAATTTTTACAGGGGTTGCATTGGAATTCCTGACTACCTCGAAGAGCGATACAAAAATCCCATTTTCTCGAAAACTATAAGTCGCAGCTCGGCTCCAAAAGCAGATTTGAATTCAGGAAAGGTGCGAGCTTAATTCTACATAAACTATTTTTAAATCGGGGATGAAAAAAAAAAATTTCAAATTTTTACAAGGGTTGCATTGGAATTCCTGACTACCTCGAAGAGCGATACAAAAATCCCATTTTCTCGAAAACTATAAGTCGCAGCTCGGCTCCAAAAGCAGATTTGAATTCAGGAAAGGTGCGAGCTTAATTCTACATAAACAATTTTCAAATCGGGGATAAAAAAAAAATTTCAAATTTTTACAGGGGTTGTATTGGAATTCCTGACTACTTCGAAGAGCAATACAAAAATCTCATTTTCTCGAAAACTATAAGTCGCAGCTCGGCTCCAAAAGCAGATTTGAATTCAGGAAAGGTGCGAGCTTAATTCTACATAAACAATATTCAAATCGGGGATGAAAAAAAAATTTCGAATTTTTACAGGGGTTGCATTGGAATTCCTGACTACCTCGAAGAGCGATACAAAAATCCCATTTTCTCGAAAACTATAAGTCGCAGCTCGGCTCCAAAAGCAGATTTGAATTCAGGAAAGGTGCGAGCTTAATTCTACATAAACAATTTTCAAATCGGGGATGAAAAAAAAAATTTCAATTTTTTACAGGGGTTGCATTGGAATTCCTGACTACCTCGAAGAGCGATACAAAAATCATATTTTCTCGAAAACTATAAGTCGCAGCTCGGCTCCAAAAGCTGATTTGAATTCAGGAAAGGTGCGAGCTTAATTCTACATAAACAATTTTCAAATCGGGGATGAAAAAAAAATTTCAAATTTTTACAGGGGTTGCATTGGAATTCCTGACTACCTCGAAGACCGAAACAAAAATCCCATTTTCTCGAAAACTATAAGTCGCAGCTCGGCTCCAAAAGCAGATTTGAATTCAGGAAATGTGCGAGCTTAATTCTACATAAACAATTTTCAAATCGGGGATGAAAAAAAAAATTTCAAATTTTTACAGGGGTTGCATTGGAATTCCTGACTACCTCGAAGAGCGATACAAAAATCCCATTTTCTCGAAAACTATAAGTCGCAGCTCGGCTCCAAAAGCAGATTTGAATTCAGGAAAGGTGCGAGCTTAATTCTACACAAACAATTTTCAAATCGGGGATGAAAAAAAAAATTTCAAATTTTTACAGGGGTTGCATTGGAATTCCTGACTACCTCGAAGAGCGATACAAAAATCCCATTTTCTCGAAAACTATAAGTCGCAGCTCGGCTCCAAAAGCAGATTTGAATTCAGGAAAGGTGCGAGCTTAATTCTACGTGAACAATTTTCAAATCGGGGATGAAAAAAAAAATTTCAAATTTTTACAGGGGTTGCATTGGAATTCCTGACTACCTCGAAGAGCGATACAAAAATCCCATTTTCTCGAAAACTATAAGTCGCAGCTCGGCTCCAAAAGCAGATTTGAATTCAGGAAAGGTGCGAGCTTAATTCTACGTGAACAATTTTCAAATCGGGGATGAAAAAAAAAATTTCAAATTTTTACAGGGGTTGCATTGGAATTCCTGACTACCTCGAAGAGCGATACAAAAATCCCATTTTCTCGAAAACTATAAGTCGCAGCTCGGCTCCAAAAGCAGATTTGAATTCAGGAAAGGTGCGAGCTTAATTCTACATAAACAATTTTCAAATCGGGGATGAAAAAAAAAATTTCAATTTTTTACAGGGGTTGCATTGGAATTCCTGACTACCTCGAAGACCGAAACAAAAATCCCATTTTCTCGAAAACTATAAGTCGCAGCTCGGCTCCAAAAGCAGATTTGAATTCAGGAAATGTGCGAGCTTAATTCTACATAAACAATTTTCAAATCGGGGATGAAAAAAAAAATTTCAAATTTTTACAGGGGTTGCATTGGAATTCCTGACTACCTCGAAGAGCGATACAAAAATCCCATTTTCTCGAAAACTATAAGTCGCAGCTCGGCTCCAAAAGCAGATTTGAATTCAGGAAAGGTGCGAGCTTAATTCTACACAAACAATTTTCAAATCGGGGATGAAAAAAAAAATTTCAAATTTTTACAGGGGTTGCATTGGAATTCCTGACTACCTCGAAGAGCGATACAAAAATCCCATTTTCTCGAAAACTATAAGTCGCAGCTCGGCTCCAAAAGCAGATTTGAATTCAGGAAAGGTGCGAGCTTAATTCTACGTGAACAATTTTCAAATCGGGGATGAAAAAAAAAATTTCAAATTTTTACAGGGGTTGCATTGGAATTCCTGACTACCTCGAAGAGCGATACAAAAATCCCATTTTCTCGAAAACTATAAGTCGCAGCTCGGCTCCAAAAGCAGATTTGAATTCAGGAAAGGTGCGAGCTTAATTCTACGTGAACAATTTTCAAATCGGGGATGAAAAAAAAAATTTCAAATTTTTACAGGGGTTGCATTGGAATTCCTGACTACCTCGAAGAGCGATACAAAAATCCCATTTTCTCGAAAACTATAAGTCGCAGCTCGGCTCCAAAAGCAGATTTGAATTCAGGAAAGGTGCGAGCTTAATTCTACATAAACTATTTTTAAATCGGGGATGAAAAAAAAAAATTTCAAATTTTTACAAGGGTTGCATTGGAATTCCTGACTACCTCGAAGAGCGATACAAAAATCCCATTTTCTCGAAAACTATAAGTCGCAGCTCGGCTCCAAAAGCAGATTTGAATTCAGGAAAGGTGCGAGCTTAATTCTACATAAACAATTTTCAAATCGGGGATAAAAAAAAAAATTTCAAATTTTTACAGGGGTTGTATTGGAATTCCTGACTACTTCGAAGAGCAATACAAAAATCTCATTTTCTCGAAAACTATAAGTCGCAGCTCGGCTCCAAAAGCAGATTTGAATTCAGGAAAGGTGCGAGCTTAATTCTACATAAACAATATTCAAATCGGGGATGAAAAAAAAATTTCGAATTTTTACAGGGGTTGCATTGGAATTCCTGACTACCTCGAAGACCGAAACAAAAATCCCATTTTCTCGAAAACTATAAGTCGCAGCTCGGCTCCAAAAGCAGATTTGAATTCAGGAAAGGTGCGAGCTTAATTCAACATAAACAATTTTCAAATCGGGGATGAAAAAAAAAATTTCAAATTTTTACAGGGGTTGCATTGGAATTCCTGACTACCTCGAAGAGCGATACAAAAATCCCATTTTCTCGAAAACTATAAGTCGCAGCTCGGCTCCAAAAGCAGATTTGAATTCAGGAAAGGTGCGAGCTTAATTCTACATAAACAATTTTCAAATCGGGGATGAAAAAAAAAATTTCAATTTTTTACAGGGGTTGCATTGGAATTCCTGACTACCTCGAAGAGCGATACAAAAATCCCATTTTCTCGAAAACTATAAGTCGCAGCTCGGCTCCAAAAGCAGATTTGAATTCAGGAAATGTGCGAGCTTAATTCTACATAAACAATTTTCAAATCGGGGATGAAAAAAAAAATTTCAAATTTTTACAGGGGTTGCATTGGAATTCCTGACTACCTCGAAGAGCGATACAAAAATCCCATTTTCTCGAAAACTATAAGTCGCAGCTCGGCTCCAAAAGCAGATTTGAATTCAGGAAAGGTGCGAGCTTAATTCTACATAAACAATTTTTAAATCGGGGATGAAAAAAAAAAATTTCGAATTTTTACAGGGGTTGCATTGGAATTCCTGACTACCTCGAAGAGTGATACAAAAATCCCATTTTCTCGAAAACTATAAGTCGCAGCTCGGCTCCAAAAGCAGATTTGAATTCAGGAAAGGTGCGAGTTTAATTCTACATAAACAATTTTCAAATCGGGGATGAAAAAAAAATTTCAATTTTTTACATAGGTTGCATTGGAATTCCTGACTACCTCGAAGAGCGATACAAAAATCCCATTTTCTCGAAAACTATAAGTCGCAGCTCGGCTCCAAAAGCAGATTTGAATTCAGGAAAGGTGCGAGCTTAATTCTACACAAACAATTTTCAAATCGGGGATGAAAAAAAAAATTTCAAATTTTTACAGGGGTTGCATTGGAATTCCTGACTACCTCGAAGAGCGATACAAAAATCCCATTTTCTCGAAAACTATAAGTCGCAGCTCGGCTCCAAAAGCAGATTTGAATTCAGGAAAGGTGCGAGCTTAATTCTACATAAACAATTTTCAAATCGGGGATGAAAAAAAAAATTTCAAATTTTTACAGGGGTTGCATTGGAATTCCTGACTACCTCGAAGAGCGATACAAAAATCCCATTTTCTCGAAAACTATAAGTCGCAGCTCGGCTCCAAAAGCAGATTTGAATTCAGGAAAGGTGCGAGCTTAATTCTACATAAACAATTTTTAAATCGGGGATGAAAAAAAAAAAATTCAAATTTTTACAGGGGTTGCATTGGAATTCCTGACTACCTCGAAGAGTGATACAAAAATCCCATTTTCTCGAAAACTATAAGTCGCAGCTCGGCTCCAAAAGCAGATTTGAATTCAGGAAAGGTGCGAGTTTAATTCTACATAAACAATTTTCAAATCGGGGATGAAAAAAAAATTTCAATTTTTTACATAGGTTGCATTGGAATTCCTGACTACCTCGAAGAGCGATACAAAAATCCCATTTTCTCGAAAACTATAAGTCGCAGCTCGGCTCCAAAAGCAGATTTGAATTCAGGAAAGGTGCGAGCTTAATTCTACACAAACAATTTTCAAATCGGGGATGAAAAAAAAAATTTCAAATTTTTACAGGGGTTGCATTGGAATTCCTGACTACCTCGAAGAGCGATACAAAAATCCCATTTTCTCGAAAACTATAAGTCGCAGCTCGGCTCCAAAAGCAGATTTGAATTCAGGAAAGGTGCGAGCTTAATTCTACACAAATAATTTTCAAATCGGGGATGAAAAAAAAAATTCAAATTTTTACAGGGGTTGCATTGGAATTCCTGACTACTTCGAAGAGCGATACAAAAATCTCATTTTCTCGAAAACTGTAAGTCGCAGCTCGGCTCCAAAAGCAGATTTGAATTCAGGAAAGGTGCGAGCTTAATTCTACATGAACAATTTTCAAATCGGGGATGAAAAAAAAAATTTCAAATTTTTACAGGGGTTGCATTGGAATTCCTGACTACCTCGAAGAGCGATACAAAAATCCCATTTTCTCGAAAACAATAAGTCGCAGCTCGGCTCCAAAAGCAGATTTGAATTCAGGAAAGGTGCGAGCTTAATTCTACATAAACAATTTTTAAATCGGGGATGAAAAAAAAAAATTTCAAATTTTTACAGGGGTTGCATTGGAATTCCTGACTACCTCGAAGACCGAAACAAAAATCCCATTTTCTCGAAAACTATAAGTCGCAGCTCGGCTCCAAAAGCAGATTTGAATTCAGGAAAGGTGCGAGCTTAATTCTACATAAACAATTTTCAAATCGGGGATAAAAAAAAATTTCAAATTTTTACAGGGGTTGTATTGGAATTCCTGACTACTTCGAAGAGCAATACAAAAATCTCATTTTCTCGAAAACTATAAGTCGCAGCTCGGCTCCAAAAGCAGATTTGAATTCAGGAAAGGTGCGAGCTTAATTCTACATAAACAATATTCAAATCGGGGATGAAAAAAAAATTTCGAATTTTTACAGGGGTTGCATTGGAATTCCTGACTACCTCGAAGACCGAAACAAAAATCCCATTTTCTCGAAAACTATAAGTCGCAGCTCGGCTCCAAAAGCAGATTTGAATTCAGGAAAGGTGCGAGCTTAATTCAACATAAACAATTTTCAAATCGGGGATGAAAAAAAAAATTTCAAATTTTTACAGGGGTTGCATTGGAATTCCTGACTACCTCGAAGAGCGATACAAAAATCCCATTTTCTCGAAAACTATAAGTCGCAGCTCGGCTCCAAAAGCAGATTTGAATTCAGGAAAGGTGCGAGCTTAATTCTACATAAACAATTTTCAAATCGGGGATGAAAAAAAAAATTTCAATTTTTTACAGGGGTTGCATTGGAATTCCTGACTACCTCGAAGAGCGATACAAAAATCCCATTTTCTCGAAAACTATAAGTCGCAGCTCGGCTCCAAAAGCAGATTTGAATTCAGGAAATGTGCGAGCTTAATTCTACATAAACAATTTTCAAATCGGGGATGAAAAAAAAAATTTCAAATTTTTACAGGGGTTGCATTGGAATTCCTGACTACCTCGAAGAGCGATACAAAAATCCCATTTTCTCGAAAACTATAAGTCGCAGCTCGGCTCCAAAAGCAGATTTGAATTCAGGAAAGGTGCGAGCTTAATTCTACATAAACAATTTTTAAATCGGGGATGAAAAAAAAAAAATTCAAATTTTTACAGGGGTTGCATTGGAATTCCTGACTACCTCGAAGAGTGATACAAAAATCCCATTTTCTCGAAAACTATAAGTCGCAGCTCGGCTCCAAAAGCAGATTTGAATTCAGGAAAGGTGCGAGTTTAATTCTACATAAACAATTTTCAAATCGGGGATGAAAAAAAAATTTCAATTTTTTACATAGGTTGCATTGGAATTCCTGACTACCTCGAAGAGCGATACAAAAATCCCATTTTCTCGAAAACTATAAGTCGCAGCTCGGCTCCAAAAGCAGATTTGAATTCAGGAAAGGTGCGAGCTTAATTCTACACAAACAATTTTCAAATCGGGGATGAAAAAAAAAATTTCAAATTTTTACAGGGGTTGCATTGGAATTCCTGACTACCTCGAAGAGCGATACAAAAATCCCATTTTCTCGAAAACTATAAGTCGCAGCTCGGCTCCAAAAGCAGATTTGAATTCAGGAAAGGTGCGAGCTTAATTCTACACAAACAATTTTCAAATCGGGGATGAAAAAAAAAATTCTAATTTTTACAGGGGTTGCATTGGAATTCCTGACTACTTCGAAGAGCGATACAAAAATCTCATTTTCTCGAAAACTGTAAGTCGCAGCTCGGCTCCAAAAGCAGATTTGAATTCAGGAAAGGTGCGAGCTTAATTCTACATGAAGAACAATTTTCAAATCGGGGATGAAAAAAAAAATTTCAAATTTTTACAGGGGTTGCATTGGAATTCCTGACTACCTCGAAGAGCGATACAAAAATCCCATTTTCTCGAAAACAATAAGTCGCAGCTCGGCTCCAAAAGCAGATTTGAATTCAGGAAAGGTGCGAGCTTAATTCTACATAAACAATTTTTAAATCGGGGATGAAAAAAAAAAATTTCAAATTTTTACAAGGGTTGCATTGGAATTCCTGACTACCTCGAAGACCGAAACAAAAATCCCATTTTCTCGAAAACTATAAGTCGCAGCTCGGCTCCAAAAGCAGATTTGAATTCAGGAAAGGTGCGAGCTTAATTCTACATAAACAATTTTCAAATCGGGGATGAAAAAAAAAATTTAAAATTTTTTCAGGGGTTGCATTGGAATTCCTGACTACCTCGAAGACCGAAACAAAAATCCCATTTTCTCGAAAACTATAAGTCGCAGCTCGGCTCCAAAAGCAGATTTGAATTCAGGAAAGGTGCGAGCTTAATTCTACATAAACAATTTTCAAATCGGGGATGAAAAAAAAAATTTCAAATTTTTACAGGGGTTGCATTGGAATTCCTGACTACCTCGAAGAGCGATACAAAAATCCCATTTTCTCGAAAACTATAAGTCGCAGCTCGGCTCCAAAAGCAGATTTGAATTCAGGAAAGGTGCGAGCTTAATTCTACACAAACAATTTTCAAATCGGGGATGAAAAAAAAAATTTCAAATTTTTACAGGGGTTGCATTGGAATTCCTGACTACCTCGAAGAGCGATACAAAAATCTCATTTTCTCGAAAACTATAAGTCGCAGCTCGGCTCCAAAAGCAGATTTGAATTCAGGAAAGGTGCGAGCTTAATTCTACGTGAACAATTTTCAAATCGGGGATGAAAAAAAAAATTTCAAATTTTTACAGGGGTTGCATTGGAATTCCTGACTACCTCGAAGAGCGATACAAAAATCCCATTTTCTCGAAAACTATAAGTCGCAGCTCGGCTCCAAAAGCAGATTTGAATTCAGGAAAGGTGCGAGCTTAATTCTACATAAACTATTTTTAAATCGGGGATGAAAAAAAAAATTTCAAATTTTTACAAGGGTTGCATTGGAATTCCTGACTACCTCGAAGAGCGATACAAAAATCCCATTTTCTCGAAAACTATAAGTCGCAGCTCGGCTCCAAAAGCAGATTTGAATTCAGGAAAGGTGCGAGCTTAATTCTACATAAACAATTTTCAAATCGGGGATAAAAAAAAATTTCAAATTTTTACAGGGGTTGTATTGGAATTCCTGACTACTTCGAAGAGCAATACAAAAATCTCATTTTCTCGAAAACTATAAGTCGCAGCTCGGCTCCAAAAGCAGATTTGAATTCAGGAAAGGTGCGAGCTTAATTCTACATAAACAATATTCAAATCGGGGATGAAAAAAAAATTTCGAATTTTTACAGGGGTTGCATTGGAATTCCTGACTACCTCGAAGACCGAAACAAAAATCCCATTTTCTCGAAAACTATAAGTCGCAGCTCGGCTCCAAAAGCAGATTTGAATTCAGGAAAGGTGCGAGCTTAATTCAACATAAACAATTTTCAAATCGGGGATGAAAAAAAAAATTTCAAATTTTTACAGGGGTTGCATTGGAATTCCTGACTACCTCGAAGAGCGATACAAAAATCCCATTTTCTCGAAAACTATAAGTCGCAGCTCGGCTCCAAAAGCAGATTTGAATTCAGGAAATGTGCGAGCTTAATTCTACATAAACAATTTTCAAATCGGGGATGAAAAAAAAAATTTCAAATTTTTACAGGGGTTGCATTGGAATTCCTGACTACCTCGAAGAGCGATACAAAAATCCCATTTTCTCGAAAACTATAAGTCGCAGCTCGGCTCCAAAAGCAGATTTGAATTCAGGAAAGGTGCGAGCTTAATTCTACACAAACAATTTTCAAATCGGGGATGAAAAAAAAAATTTCAAATTTTTACAGGGGTTGCATTGGAATTCCTGACTACCTCGAAGAGCGATACAAAAATCCCATTTTCTCGAAAACTATAAGTCGCAGCTCGGCTCCAAAAGCAGATTTGAATTCAGGAAAGGTGCGAGCTTAATTCTACGTGAACAATTTTCAAATCGGGGATGAAAAAAAAAATTTCAAATTTTTACAGGGGTTGCATTGGAATTCCTGACTACCTCGAAGAGCGATACAAAAATCCCATTTTCTCGAAAACTATAAGTCGCAGCTCGGCTCCAAAAGCAGATTTGAATTCAGGAAAGGTGCGAGCTTAATTCTACATAAACTATTTTTAAATCGGGGATGAAAAAAAAAAATTTCAAATTTTTACAAGGGTTGCATTGGAATTCCTGACTACCTCGAAGAGCGATACAAAAATCCCATTTTCTCGAAAACTATAAGTCGCAGCTCGGCTCCAAAAGCAGATTTGAATTCAGGAAAGGTGCGAGCTTAATTCTACATAAACAATTTTCAAATCGGGGATAAAAAAAAAATTTCAAATTTTTACAGGGGTTGTATTGGAATTCCTGACTACTTCGAAGAGCAATACAAAAATCTCATTTTCTCGAAAACTATAAGTCGCAGCTCGGCTCCAAAAGCAGATTTGAATTCAGGAAAGGTGCGAGCTTAATTCTACATAAACAATATTCAAATCGGGGATGAAAAAAAAATTTCGAATTTTTACAGGGGTTGCATTGGAATTCCTGACTACCTCGAAGAGCGATACAAAAATCCCATTTTCTCGAAAACTATAAGTCGCAGCTCGGCTCCAAAAGCAGATTTGAATTCAGGAAAGGTGCGAGCTTAATTCTACATAAACAATTTTCAAATCGGGGATGAAAAAAAAAATTTCAATTTTTTACAGGGGTTGCATTGGAATTCCTGACTACCTCGAAGAGCGATACAAAAATCATATTTTCTCGAAAACTATAAGTCGCAGCTCGGCTCCAAAAGCTGATTTGAATTCAGGAAAGGTGCGAGCTTAATTCTACATAAACAATTTTCAAATCGGGGATGAAAAAAAAATTTCAAATTTTTACAGGGGTTGCATTGGAATTCCTGACTACCTCGAAGACCGAAACAAAAATCCCATTTTCTCGAAAACTATAAGTCGCAGCTCGGCTCCAAAAGCAGATTTGAATTCAGGAAATGTGCGAGCTTAATTCTACATAAACAATTTTCAAATCGGGGATGAAAAAAAAAATTTCAAATTTTTACAGGGGTTGCATTGGAATTCCTGACTACCTCGAAGAGCGATACAAAAATCCCATTTTCTCGAAAACTATAAGTCGCAGCTCGGCTCCAAAAGCAGATTTGAATTCAGGAAAGGTGCGAGCTTAATTCTACACAAACAATTTTCAAATCGGGGATGAAAAAAAAAATTTCAAATTTTTACAGGGGTTGCATTGGAATTCCTGACTACCTCGAAGAGCGATACAAAAATCCCATTTTCTCGAAAACTATAAGTCGCAGCTCGGCTCCAAAAGCAGATTTGAATTCAGGAAAGGTGCGAGCTTAATTCTACGTGAACAATTTTCAAATCGGGGATGAAAAAAAAAATTTCAAATTTTTACAGGGGTTGCATTGGAATTCCTGACTACCTCGAAGAGCGATACAAAAATCCCATTTTCTCGAAAACTATAAGTCGCAGCTCGGCTCCAAAAGCAGATTTGAATTCAGGAAAGGTGCGAGCTTAATTCTACATAAACTATTTTTAAATCGGGGATGAAAAAAAAAAATTTCAAATTTTTACAAGGGTTGCATTGGAATTCCTGACTACCTCGAAGAGCGATACAAAAATCCCATTTTCTCGAAAACTATAAGTCGCAGCTCGGCTCCAAAAGCAGATTTGAATTCAGGAAAGGTGCGAGCTTAATTCTACATAAACAATTTTCAAATCGGGGATAAAAAAAAAATTTCAAATTTTTACAGGGGTTGTATTGGAATTCCTGACTACTTCGAAGAGCAATACAAAAATCTCATTTTCTCGAAAACTATAAGTCGCAGCTCGGCTCCAAAAGCAGATTTGAATTCAGGAAAGGTGCGAGCTTAATTCTACATAAACAATATTCAAATCGGGGATGAAAAAAAAATTTCGAATTTTTACAGGGGTTGCATTGGAATTCCTGACTACCTCGAAGAGCGATACAAAAATCCCATTTTCTCGAAAACTATAAGTCGCAGCTCGGCTCCAAAAGCAGATTTGAATTCAGGAAAGGTGCGAGCTTAATTCTACATAAACAATTTTCAAATCGGGGATGAAAAAAAAAATTTCAATTTTTTACAGGGGTTGCATTGGAATTCCTGACTACCTCGAAGAGCGATACAAAAATCATATTTTCTCGAAAACTATAAGTCGCAGCTCGGCTCCAAAAGCTGATTTGAATTCAGGAAAGGTGCGAGCTTAATTCTACATAAACAATTTTCAAATCGGGGATGAAAAAAAAATTTCAAATTTTTACAGGGGTTGCATTGGAATTCCTGACTACCTCGAAGACCGAAACAAAAATCCCATTTTCTCGAAAACTATAAGTCGCAGCTCGGCTCCAAAAGCAGATTTGAATTCAGGAAATGTGCGAGCTTAATTCTACATAAACAATTTTCAAATCGGGGATGAAAAAAAAAATTTCAAATTTTTACAGGGGTTGCATTGGAATTCCTGACTACCTCGAAGAGCGATACAAAAATCCCATTTTCTCGAAAACTATAAGTCGCAGCTCGGCTCCAAAAGCAGATTTGAATTCAGGAAAGGTGCGAGCTTAATTCTACACAAACAATTTTCAAATCGGGGATGAAAAAAAAAATTTCAAATTTTTACAGGGGTTGCATTGGAATTCCTGACTACCTCGAAGAGCGATACAAAAATCCCATTTTCTCGAAAACTATAAGTCGCAGCTCGGCTCCAAAAGCAGATTTGAATTCAGGAAAGGTGCGAGCTTAATTCTACGTGAACAATTTTCAAATCGGGGATGAAAAAAAAAATTTCAAATTTTTACAGGGGTTGCATTGGAATTCCTGACTACCTCGAAGAGCGATACAAAAATCCCATTTTCTCGAAAACTATAAGTCGCAGCTCGGCTCCAAAAGCAGATTTGAATTCAGGAAAGGTGCGAGCTTAATTCTACATAAACTATTTTTAAATCGGGGATGAAAAAAAAAAATTTCAAATTTTTACAAGGGTTGCATTGGAATTCCTGACTACCTCGAAGAGCGATACAAAAATCCCATTTTCTCGAAAACTATAAGTCGCAGCTCGGCTCCAAAAGCAGATTTGAATTCAGGAAAGGTGCGAGCTTAATTCTACGTGAACAATTTTCAAATCGGGGATGAAAAAAAAAATTTCAAATTTTTACAGGGGTTGCATTGGAATTCCTGACTACCTCGAAGAGCGATACAAAAATCCCATTTTCTCGAAAACTATAAGTCGCAGCTCGGCTCCAAAAGCAGATTTGAATTCAGGAAATGTGCGAGCTTAATTCTACATAAACAATTTTCAAATCGGGGATGAAAAAAAAAATTTCAAATTTTTACAGGGGTTGCATTGGAATTCCTGACTACCTCGAAGAGCGATACAAAAATCCCATTTTCTCGAAAACTATAAGTCGCAGCTCGGCTCCAAAAGCAGATTTGAATTCAGGAAAGGTGCGAGCTTAATTCTACACAAACAATTTTCAAATCGGGGATGAAAAAAAAAATTTCAAATTTTTACAGGGGTTGCATTGGAATTCCTGACTACCTCGAAGAGCGATACAAAAATCCCATTTTCTCGAAAACTATAAGTCGCAGCTCGGCTCCAAAAGCAGATTTGAATTCAGGAAAGGTGCGAGCTTAATTCTACGTGAACAATTTTCAAATCGGGGATGAAAAAAAAAATTTCAAATTTTTACAGGGGTTGCATTGGAATTCCTGACTACCTCGAAGAGCGATACAAAAATCCCATTTTCTCGAAAACTATAAGTCGCAGCTCGGCTCCAAAAGCAGATTTGAATTCAGGAAAGGTGCGAGCTTAATTCTACATAAACAATTTTCAAATCGGGGATAAAAAAAAAAATTTCAAATTTTTACAGGGGTTGTATTGGAATTCCTGACTACTTCGAAGAGCAATACAAAAATCTCATTTTCTCGAAAACTATAAGTCGCAGCTCGGCTCCAAAAGCAGATTTGAATTCCGGAAAGGTGCGAGCTTAATTCTACATAAACAATATTCAAATCGGGGATGAAAAAAAAAATTTCGAATTTTTACAGGGGTTGCATTGGAATTCCTGACTACCTCGAAGACCGAAACAAAAATCCCATTTTCTCGAAAACTATAAGTCGCAGCTCGGCTCCAAAAGTAGATTTGAAATCAGGAAAGGTGCGAGCTTAATTCTACGTGAACAATTTTCAAATCGGGGATGAAAAAAAAAATTTCAAATTTTTACAGGGGTTGCATTGGAATTCCTGACTACCTCGAAGAGCGATACAAAAATCCCATTTTCTCGAAAACTATAAGTCGCAGCTCGGCTCCAAAAGCAGATTTGAATTCAGGAAAGGTGCGAGCTTAATTCTACATAAACAATTTTCAAATCGGGGATGAAAAAAAAAATTTCAAATTTTTACAGGGGTTGCATTGGAATTCCTGACTACCTCGAAGAGCGATACAAAAATCCCATTTTCTCGAAAACTATAAGTCGCAGCTCGGCTCCAAAAACAGATTTGAATTCAGGAAAGGTGCGAGCTTAATTCTACACAAACAATTTTCAAATCGGGGATGAGAAAAAAAATTTCAAATTTTTACAGGGGTTGCATTGGAATTCCTGACTACCTCGAAGAGCGATACAATAATCCCATTTTCTCGAAAACTATAAGTCGCAGCTCGGCTCCAAAAACAGATTTGAATTCAGGAAAGGTGCGAGCTTAATTCTACATGAACAATTTTCAAATCGGGGATGAAAAAAAAAATTTCAAATTTTTACAGGGGTTGCATTGGAATTCCTGACTACTTCGAAGAGCGATACAAAAATCTCATTTTCTCGAAAACTATAAGTCGCAGCTCGGCTCCAAAAGCAGATTTGAATTCAGGAAAGGTGCGAGCTTAATTCTACATGAACAATTTTCAAATCGGGGATGAAAAAAAAAATTTCAAATTTTTACAGGGGTTGCATTGGATTTCCTGACTACCTCGAAGAGCGATACAAAAATCCCATTTTCTCGAAAACTATAAGTCGCAGCTCGGCTCCAAAAGCAGATTTGAATTCAGGAAAGGTGCGAGCTTAATTCTACATAAACAATTTTTAAATCGGGGATGAAAAAAAAAATTTCAAATTTTTACAGGGGTTGTATTGGAATTCCTGACTACTTCGAAGAGCAATACAAAAATCTCATTTTCTCGAAAACTATAAGTCGCAGCTCGGCTCCAAAAGCAGATTTGAATTCAGGAAAGGTGCGAGCTTAATTCTACATAAACTATTTTTAAATCGGGGATGAAAAAAAAAAATTTCAAATTTTTACAAGGGTTGCATTGGAATTCCTGACTACCTCGAAGAGCGATACAAAAATCCCATTTTCTCGAAAACTATAAGTCGCAGCTCGGCTCCAAAAGCAGATTTGAATTCAGGAAAGGTGCGAGCTTAATTCTACATAAACAATATTCAAATCGGGGATGAAAAAAAAATTTCGAATTTTTACAGGGGTTGCATTGGAATTCCTGACTACCTCGAAGACCGAAACAAAAATCCCATTTTCTCGAAAACTATAAGTCGCAGCTCGGCTCCAAAAGTAGATTTGAATTCAGGAAAGGTGCGAGCTTAATTCTACGTGAACAATTTTCAAATCGGGGATGAAAAAAAAAATTTCAAATTTTTACAGGGGTTGCATTGGAATTCCTGACTACCTCGAAGAGCGATACAAAAATCCCATTTTCTCGAAAACTATAAGTCGCAGCTCGGCTCCAAAAGCAGATTTGAATTCAGGAAAGGTGCGAGCTTAATTCTACATAAACTATTTTTAAATCGGGGATGAAAAAAAAAAATTTCAAATTTTTACAAGGGTTGCATTGGAATCCCTGACTACCTCGAAGAGCGATACAAAAATCCCATTTTCTCGAAAACTATAAGTCGCAGCTCGGCTCCAAAAGCAGATTTGAATTCAGGAAAGGTGCGAGCTTAATTCTACATAAACAATTTTCAAATCGGGGATAAAAAAAAAAAATTCAAATTTTTACAGGGGTTGTATTGGAATTCCTGACTACTTCGAAGAGCAATACAAAAATCTCATTTTCTCGAAAACTATAAGTCGCAGCTCGGCTCCAAAAGCAGATTTGAATTCAGGAAAGGTGCGAGCTTAATTCTACATAAACAATATTCAAATCGGGGATGAAAAAAAAAATTTCGAATTTTTACAGGGGTTGCATTGGAATTCCTGACTACCTCGAAGACCGAAACAAAAATCCCATTTTCTCGAAAACTATAAGTCGCAGCTCGGCTCCAAAAGCAGATTTGAATTCAGGAAAGGTGCGAGCTTAATTCTACATAAACAATTTTCAAATCGGGGATGAAAAAAAAAATTTCAAATTTTTACAGGGGTTGCATTGGAATTCCTGACTACCTCGAAGAGCGATACAAAAATCCCATTTTCTCGAAAACTATAAGTCGCAGCTCGGCTCCAAAAGCAGATTTGAATTCAGGAAAGGTGCGAGCTTAATTCTACATAAACAATTTTCAAATCGGGGATGAAAAAAAAAATTTCAATTTTTTACAGGGGTTGCATTGGAATTCCTGACTACCTCGAAGAGCGATACAAAAATCCCATTTTCTCGAAAACTATAAGTCGCAGCTCGGCTCCAAAAGCAGATTTGAATTCAGGAAAGGTGCGAGCTTAATTCTACATAAACAATTTTCAAATCGGGGATGAAAAAAAAATTTCAAATTTTTACAGGGGTTGCATTGGAATTCCTGACTACCTCGAAGAGCGATACAAAAATCCCATTTTCTCGAAAACTATAAGTCGCAGCTCGGCTCCAAAAGCAGATTTGAATTCAGGAAAGGTGCGAGCTTAATTCTACATAAACAATTTTCAAATCGGGGATGAAAAAAAAAATTTCAAATTTTTACAGGGGTTGCATTGGAATTCCTGACTACCTCGAAGAGCGATACAAAAATCCCATTTTCTCGAAAACTATAAGTCGCAGCTCGGCTCCAAAAGCAGATTTGAATTCAGGAAAGGTGCGAGCTTAATTCTACACAAACAATTTTCAAATCGGGGATGAAAAAAAAAATTTCAAATTTTTACAGGGGTTGCATTGGAATTCCTGACTACCTCGAAGAGCGATACAAAAATCCCATTTTCTCGAAAACTATAAGTCGCAGCTCGGCTCCAAAAGCAGATTTGAATTCAGGAAAGGTGCGAGCTTAATTCTACATAAACAATATTCAAATCGGGGATGAAAAAAAAAATTTCGAATTTTTACAGGGGTTGCATTGGAATTCCTGACTACCTCGAAGAGCGATACAAAAATCCCATTTTCTCGAAAACTATAAGTCGCAGCTCGGCTCCAAAAGCAGATTTGAATTCAGGAAAGGTGCGAGCTTAATTCTACACAAACAATTTTCAAATCGGGGATGAAAAAAAAAATTTCAAATTTTTACAGGGGTTGCATTGGAATTCCTGACTACCTCGAAGAGCGATACAAAAATCCCATTTTCTCGAAAACTATAAGTCGCAGCTCGGCTCCAAAAGCAGATTTGAATTCAGGAAAGGTGCGAGCTTAATTCTACATAAACAATATTCAAATCGGGGATGAAAAAAAAAATTTCGAATTTTTACAGGGGTTGCATTGGAATTCCTGACTACCTCGAAGAGCGATACAAAAATCCCATTTTCTCGAAAACTATAAGTCGCAGCTCGGCTCCAAAAGCAGATTTGAATTCAGGAAAGGTGCGAGCTTAATTCTACATAAACAATTTTCAAATCGGGGATGAAAAAAAAAATTTCAAATTTTTACAGGGGTTGCATTGGAATTCCTGACTACCTCGAAGAGCGATACAAAAATCCCATTTTCTCGAAAACTATAAGTCGCAGCTCGGCTCCAAAAGCAGATTTGAATTCAGGAAAGGTGCGAGCTTAATTCTACATAAACAATTTTCAAATCGGGGATGAAAAAAAAATTTCAAATTTTTACAGGGGTTGCATTGGAATTCCTGACTACCTCGAAGAGCGATACAAAAATCCCATTTTCTCGAAAACTATAAGTCGCAGCTCGGCTCCAAAAGCAGATTTGAATTCAGGAAAGGTGCGAGCTTAATTCTACATAAACAATTTTCAAATCGGGGATAAAAAAAAAAAATTCAAATTTTTACAGGGGTTGTATTGGAATTCCTGACTACTTCGAAGAGCAATACAAAAATCTCATTTTCTCGAAAACTATAAGTCGCAGCTCGGCTCCAAAAGCAGATTTGAATTCAGGAAAGGTGCGAGCTTAATTCTACATAAACAATATTCAAATCGGGGATGAAAAAAAAAATTTCGAATTTTTACAGGGGTTGCATTGGAATTCCTGACTACCTCGAAGACCGAAACAAAAATCCCATTTTCTCGAAAACTATAAGTCGCAGCTCGGCTCCAAAAGCAGATTTGAATTCAGGAAAGGTGCGAGCTTAATTCTACATAAACAATTTTCAAATCGGGGATGAAAAAAAAAATTTCAAATTTTTACAGGGGTTGCATTGGAATTCCTGACTACCTCGAAGAGCGATACAAAAATCCCATTTTCTCGAAAACTATAAGTCGCAGCTCGGCTCCAAAAGCAGATTTGAATTCAGGAAAGGTGCGAGCTTAATTCTACATAAACAATTTTCAAATCGGGGATGAAAAAAAAAATTTCAATTTTTTACAGGGGTTGCATTGGAATTCCTGACTACCTCGAAGAGCGATACAAAAATCCCATTTTCTCGAAAACTATAAGTCGCAGCTCGGCTCCAAAAGCAGATTTGAATTCAGGAAAGGTGCGAGCTTAATTCTACATAAACAATTTTCAAATCGGGGATGAAAAAAAAATTTCAAATTTTTACAGGGGTTGCATTGGAATTCCTGACTACCTCGAAGAGCGATACAAAAATCCCATTTTCTCGAAAACTATAAGTCGCAGCTCGGCTCCAAAAGCAGATTTGAATTCAGGAAAGGTGCGAGCTTAATTCTACATAAACAATTTTCAAATCGGGGATGAAAAAAAAAATTTCAAATTTTTACAGGGGTTGCATTGGAATTCCTGACTACCTCGAAGAGCGATACAAAAATCCCATTTTCTCGAAAACTATAAGTCGCAGCTCGGCTCCAAAAGCAGATTTGAATTCAGGAAAGGTGCGAGCTTAATTCTACACAAACAATTTTCAAATCGGGGATGAAAAAAAAAATTTCAAATTTTTACAGGGGTTGCATTGGAATTCCTGACTACCTCGAAGAGCGATACAAAAATCCCATTTTCTCGAAAACTATAAGTCGCAGCTCGGCTCCAAAAGCAGATTTGAATTCAGGAAAGGTGCGAGCTTAATTCTACATAAACAATATTCAAATCGGGGATGAAAAAAAAAATTTCGAATTTTTACAGGGGTTGCATTGGAATTCCTGACTACCTCGAAGAGCGATACAAAAATCCCATTTTCTCGAAAACTATAAGTCGCAGCTCGGCTCCAAAAGCAGATTTGAATTCAGGAAAGGTGCGAGCTTAATTCTACATAAACAATTTTCAAATCGGGGATAAAAAAAAAATTTCAAATTTTTACAGGGGTTGTATTGGAATTCCTGACTACTTCGAAGAGCAATACAAAAATCTCATTTTCTCGAAAACTATAAGTCGCAGCTCGGCTCCAAAAGCAGATTTGAATTCAGGAAAGGTGCGAGCTTAATTCTACATAAACAATATTCAAATCGGGGATGAAAAAAAAATTTCGAATTTTTACAGGGGTTGCATTGGAATTCCTGACTACCTCGAAGACCGAAACAAAAATCCCATTTTCTCGAAAACTATAAGTCGCAGCTCGGCTCCAAAAGCAGATTTGAATTCAGGAAAGGTGCGAGCTTAATTCTACATAAACAATTTTCAAATCGGGGATGAAAAAAAAAATTTCAAATTTTTACAGGGGTTGCATTGGAATTCCTGACTACCTCGAAGAGCGATACAAAAATCCCATTTTCTCGAAAACTATAAGTCGCAGCTCGGCTCCAAAAGCAGATTTGAATTCAGGAAAGGTGCGAGCTTAATTCTACATAAACAATTTTCAAATCGGGGATGAAAAAAAAAATTTCAATTTTTTACAGGGGTTGCATTGGAATTCCTGACTACCTCGAAGAGCGATACAAAAATCCCATTTTCTCGAAAACTATAAGTCGCAGCTCGGCTCCAAAAGCAGATTTGAATTCAGGAAAGGTGCGAGCTTAATTCTACATAAACAATTTTCAAATCGGGGATGAAAAAAAAATTTCAAATTTTTACAGGGGTTGCATTGGAATTCCTGACTACCTCGAAGAGCGATACAAAAATCCCATTTTCTCGAAAACTATAAGTCGCAGCTCGGCTCCAAAAGCAGATTTGAATTCAGGAAAGGTGCGAGCTTAATTCTACACAAACAATTTTCAAATCGGGGATGAAAAAAAAAATTTCAAATTTTTACAGGGGTTGCATTGGAATTCCTGACTACCTCGAAGAGCGATACAAAAATCCCATTTTCTCGAAAACTATAAGTCGCAGCTCGGCTCCAAAAGCAGATTTGAATTCAGGAAAGGTGCGAGCTTAATTCTACATAAACTATTTTTAAATCGGGGATGAAAAAAAAAAATTTAAAATTTTTACAAGGGTTGCATTGGAATTCCTGACTACCTCGAAGAGCGATACAAAAATCCCATTTTCTCGAAAACTGTAAGTCGCAGCTCGGCTCCAAAAGCAGATTTGAATTCAGGAAAGGTGCGAGCTTAATTCTACATAAACAATATTCAAATCGGGGATAAAAAAAAATTTTCAAATTTTTACAGGGGTTGTATTGGAATTCCTGACTACTTCGAAGAGCAATACAAAAATCTCATTTTCTCGAAAACTATAAGTCGCAGCTCGGCTCCAAAAGCAGATTTGAATTCAGGAAAGGTGCGAGCTTAATTCTACATAAACTATTTTTAAATCGGGGATGAAAAAAAAAAATTTCAAATTTTTACAAGGGTTGCATTGGAATTCCTGACTACCTCGAAGAGCGATACAAAAATCCCATTTTCTCGAAAACTATAAGTCGCAGCTCGGCTCCAAAAGCAGATTTGAATTCAGGAAAGGTGCGAGCTTAATTCTACGTGAACAATTTTCAAATCGGGGATGAAAAAAAAAATTTCAAATTTTTACAGGGGTTGCATTGGAATTCCTGACTACCTCGAAGAGCGATACAAAAATCCCATTTTCTCGAAAACTATAAGTCGCAGCTCGGCTCCAAAAGCAGATTTGAATTCAGGAAAGGTGCGAGCTTAATTCTACATAAACTATTTTTAAATCGGGGATGAAAAAAAAAAATTTCAAATTTTTACAAGGGTTGCATTGGAATTCCTGACTACCTCGAAGAGCGATACAAAAATCCCATTTTCTCGAAAACTATAAGTCGCAGCTCGGCTCCAAAAGCAGATTTGAATTCAGGAAAGGTGCGAGCTTAATTCTACATAAACAATTTTCAAATCGGGGATAAAAAAAAAATTCAAATTTTTACAGGGGTTGTATTGGAATTCCTGACTACTTCGAAGAGCAATACAAAAATCTCATTTTCTCGAAAACTATAAGTCGCAGCTCGGCTCCAAAAGCAGATTTGAATTCAGGAAAGGTGCGAGCTTAATTCTACATAAACAATATTCAAATCGGGGATGAAAAAAAAAATTTCGAATTTTTACAGGGGTTGCATTGGAATTCCTGACTACCTCGAAGAGCGATACAAAAATCCCATTTTCTCGAAAACTATAAGTCGCAGCTCGGCTCCAAAAGCAGATTTGAATTCAGGAAAGGTGCGAGCTTAATTCTACATGAACAATTTTCAAATCGGGGATGAATAAAAAAATCTCAAATTTTTACAGGGGTTGCATTGGAATTCCTGACTACCTCGAAGAGCGATACAAAAATCCCATTTTCTCGAAAACTATAAGTCGCAGCTCGGCTCCAAAAGCAGATTTGAATTCAGGAAAGGTGCGAGCTTAATTCTACATAAACAATTTTCAAATCGGGGATGAAAAAAAAAATTTCAATTTTTTACAGGGGTTGCATTGGAATTCCTGACTACCTCGAAGAGCGATACAAAAATCCCATTTTCTCGAAAACTATAAGTCGCAGCTCGGCTCCAAAAGCAGATTTGAATTCAGGAAAGGTGCGAGCTTAATTCTACATAAACAATTTTCAAATCGGGGATGAAAAAAAAATTTCAAATTTTTACAGGGGTTGCATTGGAATTCCTGACTACCTCGAAGAGCGATACAAAAATCCCATTTTCTCGAAAACTATAAGTCGCAGCTCGGCTCCAAAAGCAGATTTGAATTCAGGAAAGGTGCGAGCTTAATTCTACATAAACAATTTTCAAATCGGGGATGAAAAAAAAAATTTCAAATTTTTACAGGGGTTGCATTGGAATTCCTGACTACCTCGAAGAGCGATACAAAAATCCCATTTTCTCGAAAACTATAAGTCGCAGCTCGGCTCCAAAAGCAGATTTGAATTCAGGAAAGGTGCGAGCTTAATTCTACACAAACAATTTTCAAATCGGGGATGAAAAAAAAAATTTCAAATTTTTACAGGGGTTGCATTGGAATTCCTGACTACCTCGAAGAGCGATACAAAAATCCCATTTTCTCGAAAACTATAAGTCGCAGCTCGGCTCCAAAAGCAGATTTGAATTCAGGAAAGGTGCGAGCTTAATTCTACATAAACTATTTTTAAATCGGGGATGAAAAAAAAAAATTTCAAATTTTTACAAGGGTTGCATTGGAATTCCTGACTACCTCGAAGAGCGATACAAAAATCCCATTTTCTCGAAAACTGTAAGTCGCAGCTCGGCTCCAAAAGCAGATTTGAATTCAGGAAAGGTGCGAGCTTAATTCTACATAAACAATATTCAAATCGGGGATAAAAAAAAAATTTCAAATTTTTACAGGGGTTGTATTGGAATTCCTGACTACTTCGAAGAGCAATACAAAAATCTCATTTTCTCGAAAACTATAAGTCGCAGCTCGGCTCCAAAAGCAGATTTGAATTCAGGAAAGGTGCGAGCTTAATTCTACATAAACAATATTCAAATCGGGGATGAAAAAAAAATTTCGAATTTTTACAGGGGTTGCATTGGAATTCCTGACTACCTCGAAGACCGAAACAAAAATCCCATTTTCTCGAAAACTATAAGTCGCAGCTCGGCTCCAAAAGTAGATTTGAAATCAGGAAAGGTGCGAGCTTAATTCTACGTGAACAATTTTCAAATCGGGGATGAAAAAAAAAATTTCAAATTTTTACAGGGGTTGCATTGGAATTCCTGACTACCTCGAAGAGCGATACAAAAATCCCATTTTCTCGAAAACTATAAGTCGCAGCTCGGCTCCAAAAGCAGATTTGAATTCAGGAAAGGTGCGAGCTTAATTCTACATAAACAATTTTCAAATCGGGGATGAAAAAAAAAATTTCAAATTTTTACAGGGGTTGCATTGGAATTCCTGACTACTTCGAAGAGCGATACAAAAATCCCATTTTCTCGAAAACTATAAGTCGCAGCTCGGCTCCAAAAACAGATTTGAATTCAGGAAAGGTGCGAGCTTAATTCTACACAAACAATTTTCAAATCGGGGATGAAAAAAAAAATTTCAAATTTTTACAGGGGTTGCATTGGAATTCCTGACTACTTCGAAGAGCGATACAAAAATCTCATTTTCTCGAAAACTATAAGTCGCAGCTCGGCTCCAAAAGCAGATTTGAATTCAGGAAAGGTGCGAGCTTAATTCTACATGAACAATTTTCAAATCGGGGATGAAAAAAAAAATTTCAAATTTTTACAGGGGTTGCATTGGAATTCCTGACTACCTCGAAGAGCGATACAAAAATCCCATTTTCTCGAAAACTATAAGTCGCAGCTCGGTTCCAAAAGCAGATTCGAATTCAGGAAAGGTGCGAGCTTAATTCTACATAAACAATTTTTAAATCGGGGATGAAAAAAAAAATTTCAAATTTTTACAGGGGTTGCATTGGATTTCCTGACTACCTCGAAGAGCGATACAAAAATCCCATTTTCTCGAAAACTATAAGTCGCAGCTCGGCTCCAAAAGCAGATTTGAATTCAGGAAAGGTGCGAGCTTAATTCTACACAAACAATTTTCAAATCGGGGATGAAAAAAAAAAATTTCAAATTTTTACAGGGGTTGCATTGGATTTCCTGACTACCTCGAAGAGCGATACAAAAATCCCATTTTCTCGAAAACTATAAGTCGCAGCTCGGCTCCAAAAGCAGATTTGAATTCAGGAAAGGTGCGAGCTTAATTCTACGTGAACAATTTTCAAATCGGGGATGAAAAAAAAAATTTCAAATTTTTACAGGGGTTGCATTGGAATTCCTGACTACCTCGAAGAGCGATACAAAAATCCCATTTTCTCGAAAACTATAAGTCGCAGCTCGGCTCCAAAAGCAGATTTGAATTCAGGAAAGATGCGAGCTTAATTCTACATAAACTATTTTTAAATCGGGGATGAAAAAAAAAAATTTCAAATTTTTACAAGGGTTGCATTGGAATTCCTGACTACCTCGAAGAGCGATACAAAAATCCCATTTTCTCGAAAACTATAAGTCGCAGCTCGGCTCCAAAAGCAGATTTGAATTCAGGAAAGGTGCGAGCTTAATTCTACATAAACAATTTTCAAATCGGGGATAAAAAAAAAATTCAAATTTTTACAGGGGTTGTATTGGAATTCCTGACTACTTCGAAGAGCAATACAAAAATCTCATTTTCTCGAAAACTATAAGTCGCAGCTCGGCTCCAAAAGCAGATTTGAATTCAGGAAAGGTGCGAGCTTAATTCTACATAAACAATATTCAAATCGGGGATGAAAAAAAAAATTTCGAATTTTTACAGGGGTTGCATTGGAATTCCTGACTACCTCGAAGAGCGATACAAAAATCCCATTTTCTCGAAAACTATAAGTCGCAGCTCGGCTCCAAAAGCAGATTTGAATTCAGGAAAGGTGCGAGCTTAATTCTACATAAACTATTTTTAAATCGGGGATGAAAAAAAAAAATTTCAAATTTTTACAAGGGTTGCATTGGAATTCCTGACTACCTCGAAGACCGAAACAAAAATCCCATTTTCTCGAAAACTATAAGTCGCAGCTCGGCTCCAAAAGCAGATTTGAATTCAGGAAAGGTGCGAGCTTAATTCTACATAAACAATTTTCAAATCGGGGATAAAAAAAAAATTTCAAATTTTTACAGGGGTTGTATTGGAATTCCTGACTACTTCGAAGAGCAATACAAAAATCTCATTTTCTCGAAAACTATAAGTCGCAGCTCGGCTCCAAAAGCAGATTTGAATTCAGGAAAGGTGCGAGCTTAATTCTACATAAACAATATTCAAATCGGGGATGAAAAAAAAAATTTCGAATTTTTACAGGGGTTGCATTGGAATTCCTGACTACCTCGAAGACCGAAACAAAAATCCCATTTTCTCGAAAACTATAAGTCGCAGCTCGGCTCCAAAAGCAGATTTGAATTCAGGAAAGGTGCGAGCTTAATTCTACATAAACAATTTTCAAATCGGGGATTGAAAAAAAATTTTCAATTTTTTACAGGGGTTGCATTGGAATTCCTGACTACCTCGAAGAGCGATACAAAAATCCCATTTTCTCGAAAACTATAAGTCGCAGCTCGGCTCCAAAAGCAGATTTGAATTCAGGAAAGGTGCGAGCTTAATTCTACGTGAACAATTTTCAAATCGGGGATGAAAAAAAAAATTTCAAATTTTTACAGGGGTTGCATTGGAATTCCTGACTACCTCGAAGAGCGATACAAAAATCCCATTTTCTCGAAAACTATAAGTCGCAGCTCGGCTCCAAAAGCAGATTTGAATTCAGGAAAGGTGCGAGCTTAATTCTACATAAACTATTTTTAAATCGGGGATGAAAAAAAAAAATTTCAAATTTTTACAAGGGTTGCATTGGAATTCCTGACTACCTCGAAGAGCGATACAAAAATCCCATTTTCTCGAAAACTATAAGTCGCAGCTCGGCTCCAAAAGCAGATTTGAATTCAGGAAAGGTGCGAGCTTAATTCTACATAAACAATTTTCAAATCGGGGATAAAAAAAAAATTCAAATTTTTACAGGGGTTGTATTGGAATTCCTGACTACCTCGAAGAGCGATACAAAAATCCCATTTTCTCGAAAACTATAAGTCGCAGCTCGGCTCCAAAAGCAGATTTGAATTCAGGAAAGGTGCGAGCTTAATTCTACATAAACAATTTTCAAATCGGGGATGAAAAAAAAAATTTCTAATTTTTACAGGGGTTGCATTGGAATTCCTGACTACCTCGAAGAGCGATACAAAAATCCCATTTTCTCGAAAACTATAAGTCGCAGCTCGGCTCCAAAAGCAGATTTGAATTCAGGAAAGGTGCGAGCTTAATTCTACATAAACTATTTTTAAATCGGGGATGAAAAAAAAAAAATTTCAAATTTTTACAAGGGTTGCATTGGAATTCCTGACTACCTCGAAGACCGAAACAAAAATCCCATTTTCTCGAAAACTATAAGTCGCAGCTCGGCTCCAAAAGCAGATTTGAATTCAGGAAAGGTGCGAGCTTAATTCTACATAAACAATTTTCAAATCGGGGATAAAAAAAAAATTTCAAATTTTTACAGGGGTTGTATTGGAATTCCTGACTACTTCGAAGAGCAATACAAAAATCTCATTTTCTCGAAAACTATAAGTCGCAGCTCGGCTCCAAAAGCAGATTTGAATTCAGGAAAGGTGCGAGCTTAATTCTACATAAACAATATTCAAATCGGGGATGAAAAAAAAATTTCGAATTTTTACAGGGGTTGCATTGGAATTCCTGACTACCTCGAAGACCGAAACAAAAATCCCATTTTCTCGAAAACTATAAGTCGCAGCTCGGCTCCAAAAGCAGATTTGAATTCAGGAAAGGTGCGAGCTTAATTCTACATAAACAATTTGCAAATCGGGGATTGAAAAAAAATTTTCAATTTTTTACAGGGGTTGCATTGGAATTCCTGACTACCTCGAAGAGCGATACAAAAATCCCATTTTCTCGAAAACTATAAGTCGCAGCTCGGCTCCAAAAGCAAATTTGAATTCAGGAAAGGTGCGAGCTTAATTCTACATAAACAATTCACAAATCGGGGATGAAAAAAAAAATTTCAAATTTTTACAGGGGTTGCATTGGAATTCCTGACTACCTCGAAGACCGAAACAAAAATCCCATTTTCTCGAAAACTATAAGTCGCAGCTCGGCTCCAAAAGCAGATTTGAATTCAGGAAAGGTGCGAGCTTAATTCTACACAAACAATTTTCAAATCGGGGATGAAAAAAAAATTTCAAATTTTTACAGGGGTTGCATTGGAATTCCTGACTACCTCGAAGACCGAAACAAAAATCCCATTTTCTCGAAAACTATAAGTCGCAGCTCGGCTCCAAAAGCAGATTTGAATTCAGGAAAGGTGCGAGCTTAATTCTACATAAACAATTTTCAAATCGGGGATGAAAAAAAAAATTTCAAATTTTTACAAGGGTTGCATTGGAATTCCTGACTACTTCGAAGAGCAATACAAAAATCTCATTTTCTCGAAAACTATAAGTCGCAGCTCGGCTCCAAAAGCAGATTTGAATTCAGGAAAGGTGCGAGCTTAATTCTACATAAACAATTTTCAAATCGGGGATAAAAAAAAAAATTCAAATTTTTACAGGGGTTGTATTGGAATTCCTGACTACTTCGAAGAGCAATACAAAAATCTCATTTTCTCGAAAACTATAAGTCGCAGCTCGGCTCCAAAAGCAGATTTGAATTCAGGAAAGGTGCGAGCTTAATTCTACATAAACAATATTCAAATCGGGGATGAAAAAAAAAATTTCGAATTTTTACAGGGGTTGCATTGGAATTCCTGACTACCTCGAAGAGCGATACAAAAATCCCATTTTCTCGAAAACTATAAGTCGCAGCTCGGCTCCAAAAGCAGATTTGAATTCAGGAAAGGTGCGAGCTTAATTCTACATAAACAATTCACAAATCGGGGATGAAAAAAAAAATTTCAAATTTTTACAGGGGTTGCATTGGAATTCCTGACTACCTCGAAGACCGAAACAAAAATCCCATTTTCTCGAAAACTATAAGTCGCAGCTCGGCTCCAAAAGCAGATTTGAATTCAGGAAAGGTGCGAGCTTAATTCTACACAAACAATTTTCAAATCGGGGATGAAAAAAAAATTTCAAATTTTTACAGGGGTTGCATTGAAATTCCTGACTACCTCGAAGACCGAAACAAAAATCCCATTTTCTCGAAAACTATAAGTCGCAGCTCGGCTCCAAAAGCAGATTTGAATTCAGGAAAGGTGCGAGCTTAATTCTACATAAACAATTTTCAAATCGGGGATAAAAAAAAAAATTAAAATTTTTACAGGGGTTGTATTGGAATTCCTGACTACTTCGAAGAGCAATACAAAAATCTCATTTTCTCGAAAACTATAAGTCGCAGCTCGGCTCCAAAAGCAGATTTGAATTCAGGAAAGGTGCGAGCTTAATTCTACATAAACAATTTTCAAATCGGGGATAAAAAAAAAAATTCAAATTTTTACAGGGGTTGTATTGGAATTCCTGACTACTTCGAAGAGCAATACAAAAATCTCATTTTCTCGAAAACTATAAGTCGCAGCTCGGCTCCAAAAGCAGATTTGAATTCAGGAAAGGTGCGAGCTTAATTCTACATAAACAATTTTCAAATCGGGGATAAAAAAAAAAATTCAAATTTTTACAGGGGTTGTATTGGAATTCCTGACTACTTCGAAGAGCAATACAAAAATCCCATTTTCTCGAAAACTATAAGTCGCAGCTCGGCTCCAAAAGCAGATTTGAATTCAGGAAAGGTGCGAGCTTAATTCTACATAAACAATTTTCAAATCGGGGATAAAAAAAAAATTTCAAATTTTTACAGGGGTTGTATTGGAATTCCTGACTACTTCGAAGAGCAATACAAAAATCTCATTTTCTCGAAAACTATAAGTCGCAGCTCGGCTCCAAAAGCAGATTTGAATTCAGGAAAGGTGCGAGCTTAATTCTACATAAACAATATTCAAATCGGGGATGAAAAAAAAAATTTCGAATTTTTACAGGGGTTGCATTGGAATTCCTGACTACCTCGAAGACCGAAACAAAAATCCCATTTTCTCGAAAACTATAAGTCGCAGCTCGGCTCCAAAAGCAGATTTGAATTCAGGAAAGGTGCGAGCTTAATTCTACATAAACAATTTTCAAATCGGGGATGAAAAAAAAAATTTCAATTTTTTACAGGGGTTGCATTGGAATTCCTGACTACCTCGAAGAGCGATACAAAAATCCCATTTTCTCGAAAACTATAAGTCGCAGCTCGGCTCCAAAAGCAGATTTGAATTCAGGAAAGGTGCGAGCTTAATTCTACATAAACAATTCACAAATCGGGGATGAAAAAAAAAATTTCAAATTTTTACAGGGGTTGCATTGGAATTCCTGACTACCTCGAAGACCGAAACAAAAATCCCATTTTCTCGAAAACTATAAGTCGCAGCTCGGCTCCAAAAGCAGATTTGAATTCAGGAAAGGTGCGAGCTTAATTCTACACAAACAATTTTCAAATCGGGGATGAAAAAAAAATTTCAAATTTTTACAGGGGTTGCATTGAAATTCCTGACTACCTCGAAGACCGAAACAAAAATCCCATTTTCTCGAAAACTATAAGTCGCAGCTCGGCTCCAAAAGCAGATTTGAATTCAGGAAAGGTGCGAGCTTAATTCTACATAAACTATTTTTAAATCGGGGATGAAAAAAAAAATTTCAAATTTTTACAAGGGTTGCATTGGAATTCCTGACTACTTCGAAGAGCAATACAAAAATCTCATTTTCTCGAAAACTATAAGTCGCAGCTCGGCTCCAAAAGCAGATTTGAATTCAGGAAATTTGCGAGCTTAATTCTACATAAACAATTTTCAAATCGGGGATAAAAAAAAAAATTAAAATTTTTACAGGGGTTGTATTGGAATTCCTGACTACTTCGAAGAGCAATACAAAAATCTCATTTTCTCGAAAACTATAAGTCGCAGCTCGGCTCCAAAAGCAGATTTGAATTCAGGAAAGGTGCGAGCTTAATTCTACATAAACAATATTCAAATCGGGGATGAAAAAAAAAATTTCGAATTTTTACAGGGGTTGCATTGGAATTCCTGACTACCTCGAAGAGCGATACAAAAATCCCATTTTCTCGAAAACTATAAGTCGCAGCTCGGCTCCAAAAGCAGATTTGAATTCAGGAAAGGTGCGAGCTTAATTCTACATAAACAATTTTCAAATCGGGGATAAAAAAAAAATTTCAAATTTTTACAGGGGTTGTATTGGAATTCCTGACTACTTCGAAGAGCAATACAAAAATCTCATTTTCTCGAAAACTATAAGTCGCAGCTCGGCTCCAAAAGCAGATTTGAATTCAGGAAAGGTGCGAGCTTAATTCTACATAAACAATATTCAAATCGGGGATGAAAAAAAAAATTTCGAATTTTTACAGGGGTTGCATTGGAATTCCTGACTACCTCGAAGACCGAAACAAAAATCCCATTTTCTCGAAAACTATAAGTCGCAGCTCGGCTCCAAAAGCAGATTTGAATTCAGGAAAGGTGCGAGCTTAATTCTACATAAACAATTCACAAATCGGGGATGAAAAAAAAAATTTCAAATTTTTACAGGGGTTGCATTGGAATTCCTGACTACCTCGAAGACCGAAACAAAAATCCCATTTTCTCGAAAACTATAAGTCGCAGCTCGGCTCCAAAAGCAGATTTGAATTCAGGAAAGGTGCGAGCTTAATTCTACATAAACAATTTTCAAATCGGGGATGAAAAAAAAAATTTCAAATTTTTACAGGGGTTGCATTGGCATTCCTGACTACCTCGAAGACCGAAACAAAAATCCCATTTTCTCGAAAACTATAAGTCGCAGCTCGGCTCCAAAAGCAGATTTGAATTCAGGAAAGGTGCGAGCTTAATTCTACACAAACAATTTTCAAATCGGGGATGAAAAAAAAAATTTCAAATTTTTACAGGGGTTGCATTGGAATTCCTGACTACCTCGAAGAGCGATACAAAAATCCCATTTTCTCGAAAACTATAAGTCGCAGCTCGGCTCCAAAAGCAGATTTGAATTCAGGAAAGGTGCGAGCTTAATTCTACATAAACAATTTTCAAATCGGGGATGAAAAAAAAATTTTCAAATTTTTACAGGGGTTGTATTGGAATTCCTGACTACTTCGAAGAGCAATACAAAAATCTCATTTTCTCGAAAACTATAAGTCGCAGCTCGGCTCCAAAAGCAGATTTGAATTCAGGAAAGGTGCGAGCTTAATTTTACATAAACTATTTTTAAATCGGGGATGAAAAAAAAAAATTTCAAATTTTTACAAGGGTTGCATTGGAATTCCTGACTACCTCGAAGAGCGATACAAAAATCCCATTTTCTCGAAAACTATAAGTCGCAGCTGGGCTCCAAAAGCAGATTTGAATTCAGGAAAGGTGCGAGCTTAATTCTACATAAACAATTTTCAAATCGGGGATAAAAAAAAAAATTTCAAATTTTTACAGGGGTTGTATTGGAATTCCTGACTACTTCGAAGAGCAATACAAAAATCTCATTTTCTCGAAAACTATAAGTCGCAGCTCGGCTCCAAAAGCAGATTTGAATTCAGGAAAGGTGCGAGCTTAATTCTACATAAACAATATTCAAATCGGGGATGAAAAAAAAAATTTCGAATTTTTACAGGGGTTGCATTGGAATTCCTGACTACCTCGAAGACCGAAACAAAAATCCCATTTTCTCGAAAACTATAAGTCGCAGCTCGGCTCCAAAGTAGATTTGAATTCAGGAAAGGTGCGAGCTTAATTCTACATAAACAATTTTCAAATCGGGGATGAAAAAAAAAATTTCAAATTTTTACGGGGGTTGCATTGGAATTCCTGACTACCTCGAAGACCGAAACAAAAATCCCATTTTCTCGAAAACTATAAGTCGCAGCTCGGCTCCAAAAGCAGATTTGAATTCAGGAAAGGTGCGAGCTTAATTCTACACAAACAATTTTCAAATCGGGGATGAAAAAAAAAATTTCAAATTTTTACAGGGGTTGCATTGGAATTCCTGACTACCTCGAAGTAGTACAAAAATCCCATTTTCTCGAAAACTATAAGTCGCAGCTCGGCTCCAAAAGCAGATTTGAATTCAGGAAAGGTGCGAGCTTAATTCTACATAAACAATTTTCAAATCGGGGATGAAAAAAAAATTTTAAAATTTTTACAGGGGTTGTATTGGAATTCCTGACTACTTCGAAGAGCAATACAAAAATCTCATTTTCTCGAAAACTATAAGTCGCAGCTCGGCTCCAAAAGCAGATTTGAATTCAGGAAAGGTGCCAGCTTAATTCTACATAAACTATTTTTAAATCGGGGATGAAAAAAAAAAATTTCAAATTTTTACAAGGGTTGCATTGGAATTCCTGACTACCTCGAAGAGCGATACAAAAATCCCATTTTCTCGAAAACTATAAGTCGCAGCTCGGCTCCAAAAGCAGATTTGAATTCAGGAAAGGTGCGAGCTTAATTCTACACAAACAATTTTCAAATCGGGGATGAAAAAAAAAATTTCAAATTTTTACAGGGGTTGCATTGGAATTCCTGACTACCTCGAAGAGCGATACAAAAATCCCATTTTCTCGAAAACTATAAGTCGCAGCTCGGCTCCAAAAGCAGATTTGAATTCAGGAAAGGTGCGAGCTTAATTCTACATAAACAATTTTCAAATCGGGGATGAAAAAAAAATTTTCAAATTTTTACAGGGGTTGTATTGGAATTCCTGACTACTTCGAAGAGCAATACAAAAATCTCATTTTCTCGAAAACTATAAGTCGCAGCTCGGCTCCAAAAGCAGATTTGAATTCAGGAAAGGTGCGAGCTTAATTTTACATAAACTATTTTTAAATCGGGGATGAAAAAAAAAAATTTCAAATTTTTACAAGGGTTGCATTGGAATTCCTGACTACCTCGAAGAGCGATACAAAAATCCCATTTTCTCGAAAACTATAAGTCGCAGCTGGGCTCCAAAAGCAGATTTGAATTCAGGAAAGGTGCGAGCTTAATTCTACATAAACAATTTTCAAATCGGGGATAAAAAAAAAAATTTCAAATTTTTACAGGGGTTGTATTGGAATTCCTGACTACTTCGAAGAGCAATACAAAAATCTCATTTTCTCGAAAACTATAAGTCGCAGCTCGGCTCCAAAAGCAGATTTGAATTCAGGAAAGGTGCGAGCTTAATTCTACATAAACAATATTCAAATCGGGGATGAAAAAAAAAATTTCGAATTTTTACAGGGGTTGCATTGGAATTCCTGACTACCTCGAAGACCGAAACAAAAATCCCATTTTCTCGAAAACTATAAGTCGCAGCTCGGCTCCAAAGTAGATTTGAATTCAGGAAAGGTGCGAGCTTAATTCTACATAAACAATTTTCAAATCGGGGATGAAAAAAAAAATTTCAAATTTTTACGGGGGTTGCATTGGAATTCCTGACTACCTCGAAGACCGAAACAAAAATCCCATTTTCTCGAAAACTATAAGTCGCAGCTCGGCTCCAAAAGCAGATTTGAATTCAGGAAAGGTGCGAGCTTAATTCTACACAAACAATTTTCAAATCGGGGATGAAAAAAAAAATTTCAAATTTTTACAGGGGTTGCATTGGAATTCCTGACTACCTCGAAGTAGTACAAAAATCCCATTTTCTCGAAAACTATAAGTCGCAGCTCGGCTCCAAAAGCAGATTTGAATTCAGGAAAGGTGCGAGCTTAATTCTACATAAACAATTTTCAAATCGGGGATGAAAAAAAAATTTTAAAATTTTTACAGGGGTTGTATTGGAATTCCTGACTACTTCGAAGAGCAATACAAAAATCTCATTTTCTCGAAAACTATAAGTCGCAGCTCGGCTCCAAAAGCAGATTTGAATTCAGGAAAGGTGCGAGCTTAATTCTACATAAACTATTTTTAAATCGGGGATGAAAAAAAAAAATTTCAAATTTTTACAAGGGTTGCATTGGAATTCCTGACTACCTCGAAGAGCGATACAAAAATCCCATTTTCTCGAAAACTATAAGTCGCAGCTCGGCTCCAAAAGCAGATTTGAATTCAGGAAAGGTGCGAGCTTAATTCTACATAAACAATTTTCAAATCGGGGATAAAAAAAAAAATTTCAAATTTTTACAGGGGTTGTATTGGAATTCCTGACTACTTCGAAGAGCAATACAAAAATCCCATTTTCTCGAAAACTATAAGTCGCAGCTCGGCTCCAAAAGCAGATTTGAATTCAGGAAAGGTGCGAGCTTAATTCTACATAAACAATATTCAAATCGGGGATGAAAAAAAAAATTTCGAATTTTTACAGGGGTTGCATTGGAATTCCTGACTACCTCGAAGACCGAAACAAAAATCCCATTTTCTCGAAAACTATAAGTCGCAGCTCGGCTCCAAAAGTAGATTTGAATTCAGGAAAGGTGCGAGCTTAATTCTACGTGAACAATTTTCAAATCGGGGATGAAAAAAAAAATTTCAAATTTTTACAGGGGTTGCATTGGAATTCCTGACTACCTCGAAGAGCGATACAAAAATCCCATTTTCTCGAAAACTATAAGTCGCAGCTCGGCTCCAAAAGCAGATTTGAATTCAGGAAAGGTGCGAGCTTAATTCTACATAAACAATTTTCAAATCGGGGATGAAAAAAAAAATTTCAATTTTTTACAGGGGTTGCATTGGAATTCCTGACTACCTCGAAGAGCGATACAAAAATCCCATTTTCTCGAAAACTATAAGTCGCAGCTCGGCTCCAAAAGCAGATTTGAATTCAGGAAAGGTGCGAGCTTAATTCTACATAAACAATTTTCAAATCGGGGATGAAAAAAAAAATTTCAAATTTTTACAGGGGTTGCATTGGAATTCCTGACTACCTCGAAGACCGAAACAAAAATCCCATTTTCTCGAAAACTATAAGTCGCAGCTCGGCTCCAAAAGCAGATTTGAATTCAGGAAAGGTGCGAGCTTAATTCTACACAAACAATTTTCAAATCGGGGATGAAAAAAAAAATTTCAAATTTTTACAGGGGTTGCATTGGAATTCCTGACTACCTCGAAGTAGTACAAAAATCCCATTTTCTCGAAAACTATAAGTCGCAGCTCGGCTCCAAAAGCAGATTTGAATTCAGGAAAGGTGCGAGCTTAATTCTACATAAACAATTTTCAAATCGGGGATGAAAAAAAAATTTTCAAATTTTTACAGGGGTTGTATTGGAATTCCTGACTACTTCGAAGAGCAATACAAAAATCTCATTTTCTCGAAAACTATAAGTCGCAGCTCGGCTCCAAAAGCAGATTTGAATTCAGGAAAGGTGCGAGCTTAATTCTACATAAACTATTTTTAAATCGGGGATGAAAAAAAAAAATTTCAAATTTTTACAAGGGTTGCATTGGAATTCCTGACTACCTCGAAGAGCGATACAAAAATCCCATTTTCTCGAAAACTATAAGTCGCAGCTCGGCTCCAAAAGCAGATTTGAATTCAGGAAAGGTGCGAGCTTAATTCTACATAAACAATTTTCAAATCGGGGATAAAAAAAAAAATTTCAAATTTTTACAGGGGTTGTATTGGAATTCCTGACTACTTCGAAGAGCAATACAAAAATCTCATTTTCTCGAAAACTATAAGTCGCAGCTCGGCTCCAAAAGCAGATTTGAATTCAGGAAAGGTGCGAGCTTAATTCTACATAAACAATATTCAAATCGGGGATGAAAAAAAAAATTTCGAATTTTTACAGGGGTTGCATTGGAATTCCTGACTACCTCGAAGACCGAAACAAAAATCCCATTTTCTCGAAAACTATAAGTCGCAGCTCGGCTCCAAAGTAGATTTGAATTCAGGAAAGGTGCGAGCTTAATTCTACGTGAACAATTTTCAAATCGGGGATGAAAAAAAAAATTTCAAATTTTTACAGGGGTTGCATTGGAATTCCTGACTACCTCGAAGAGCGATACAAAAATCCCATTTTCTCGAAAACTATAAGTCGCAGCTCGGCTCCAAAAGCAGATTTGAATTCAGGAAAGGTGCGAGCTTAATTCTACATAAACTATTTTTAAATCGGGGATGAAAAAAAAAAATTTCAAATTTTTACAAGGGTTGCATTGGAATTTCTGACTACTTCGAAGAGCAATACAAAAATCTCATTTTCTCGAAAACTATAAGTCGCAGCTCGGCTCCAAAAGCAGATATGAATTCAGGAAAGGTGCGAGCTTAATTCTACATAAACAATATTCAAATCGGGGATGAAAAAAAAAATTTCGAATTTTTACAGGGGTTGCATTGGAATTCCTGACTACCTCGAAGAGCGATACAAAAATCCCATTTTCTCGAAAACTATAAGTCGCAGCTCGGCTCCAAAAGCAGATTTGAATTCAGGAAAGGTGCGAGCTTAATTCTACATAAACTATTTTTAAATCGGGGATGAAAAAAAAAAATTTCAAATTTTTACAAGGGTTGCATTGGAATTCCTGACTACCTCGAAGAGCGATACAAAAATCCCATTTTCTCGAAAACTATAAGTCGCAGCTCGGCTCCAAAAGCAGATTTGAATTCAGGAAAGGTGCGAGCTTAATTCTACATAAACAATTTTCAAATCGGGGATAAGAAAAAAAATTTCAAATTTTTACAGGGGTTGTATTGGAATTCCTGACTACTTCGAAGAGCAATACAAAAATCTCATTTTCTCGAAAACTATAAGTCGCAGCTCGGCTCCAAAAGCAGATTTGAATTCAGGAAAGGTGCGAGCTTAATTCTACATAAACAATTTTCAAATCGGGGATGAAAAAAAAAATTTCAAATTTTTACAGGGGTTGCATTGGAATTCCTGACTACCTCGAAGAGCGATACAAAAATCCGATTTTCTCGAAAACTATAAGTCGCAGCTCGGCTCCAAAAGCAGATTTGAATTCAGGAAAGGTGCGAGCTTAATTCTACATAAACAATTTTCAAATCGGGGATGAAAAAAAAAATTTCAAATTTTTACAGGGGTTGCATTGGAATTCCTGACTACCTCGAAGACCGAAACAAAAATCCCATTTTCTCGAAAACTATAAGTCGCAGCTCGGCTCCAAAAGCAGATTTGAATTCAGGAAAGGTGCGAGCTTAATTCTACACAAACAGCTCGGCTCCAAAAGCAGATTTGAATTCAGGAAAGGTGCGAGCTTAATTCTACATAAACAATTTTCAAATCGGGGATGAAAAAAAAAATTTCAATTTTTTACAGGGGTTGCATTGGAATTCCTGACTACCTCGAAGAGCGATACAAAAATCCCATTTTCTCGAAAACTATAAGTCGCAGCTCGGCTCCAAAAGCAGATTTGAATTCAGGAAAGGTGCGAGCTTAATTCTACATAAACAATTTTCAAATCGGGGATGAAAAAAAAAATTTCAAATTTTTACAGGGGTTGCATTGGAATTCCTGACTACCTCGAAGACCGAAACAAAAATCCCATTTTCTCGAAAACTATAAGTCGCAGCTCGGCTCCAAAAGCAGATTTGAATTCAGTAAAGGTGCGAGCTTAATTCTACACAAACAATTTTCAAATCGGGAATGAAAAAAAAAATTTCAAATTTTTACAGGGGTTGCATTGGAATTCCTGACTACCTCGAAGTAGTACAAAAATCCCATTTTCTCGAAAACTATAAGTCGCAGCTCGGCTCCAAAGCAGATTTGAATTCAGGAAAGGTGCGAGCTTAATTCTACATAAACAATTTTCAAATCGGGGATGAAAAAAAAATTTTCAAATTTTTACAGGGGTTGTATTGGAATTCCTGACTACTTCGAAGAGCAATACAAAAATCTCATTTTCTCGAAAACTATAAGTCGCAGCTCGGCTCCAAAAGCAGATTTGAATTCAGGAAAGGTGCGAGCTTAATTCTACATAAACTATTTTTAAATAGGGGATGAAAAAAAAAAATTTCAAATTTTTACAAGGGTTGCATTGGAATTCCTGACTACCTCGAAGAGCGATACAAAAATCCCATTTTCTCGAAAACTATAAGTCGCAGCTCGGCTCCAAAAGCAGATTTGAATTCAGGAAAGGTGCGAGCTTAATTCTACATAAACAATTTTCAAATCGGGGATAAAAAAAAAATTTCAAATTTTTACAGGGGTTGTATTGGAATTCCTGACTAATTCGAAGAGCAATACAAAAATCTCATTTTCTCGAAAACTATAAGTCGCAGCTCGGCTCCAAAAGCAGATTTGAATTCAGGAAAGGTGCGAGCTTAATTCTACATAAACAATATTCAAATCGGGGATGAAAAAAAAAATTTCGAATTTTTACAGGGGTTGCATTGGAATTCCTGACTACCTCGAAGACCGAAACAAAAATCCCATTTTCTCGAAAACTATAAGTCGCAGCTCGGCTCCAAAGTAGATTTGAATTCAGGAAAGGTGCGAGCTTAATTCTACGTGAACAATTTTCAAATCGGGGATGAAAAAAAAAATTTCAAATTTTTACAGGGGTTGCATTGGAATTCCTGACTACCTCGAAGAGCGATACAAAAATCCCATTTTCTCGAAAACTATAAGTCGCAGCTCGGCTCCAAAAGCAGATTTGAATTCAGGAAAGGTGCGAGCTTAATTCTACATAAACTATTTTTAAATCGGGGATGAAAAAAAAATTTCAAATTTTTACAGGGGTTGTATTGGAATTCCTGACTACTTCGAAGAGCAATACAAAAATCTCATTTTCTCGAAAACTATAAGTCGCAGCTCGGCTCCAAAAGCAGATTTGAATTCAGGAAAGGTGCGAGCTTAATTCTACACAAACAATTTTCAAATCGGGGATGAAAAAAAAAATTTCAAATTTTTACAGGGGTTGCATTGGAATTCCTGACTACCTCGAAGAGCGATACAAAAATCCCATTTTCTCGAAAACTATAAGTCGCAGCTCGGCTCCAAAAGCAGATTTGAATTCAGGAAAGGTGCGAGCTTAATTCTACATAAACAATTTTCAAATCGGGGATAAAAAAAAAATTTAAAATTTTTACAGGGGTTGCATTGGAATTCCTGACTACCTCGAAGAGCGATACAAAAATCCCATTTTCTCGAAAACTATAAGTCGCAGCTCGGCTCCAAAAGCAGATTTGAATTCAGGAAAGGTGCGAGCTTAATTCTACATAACCAATTTTCAAATCGGGTATGAAAAAAAAAAATTCAAATTTTTACAGGGGTTGCATTGGAATTCCTGACTACCTCGAAGAGCGATACAAAAATCCCATTTTCTCGAAAACTATAAGTCGCAGCTCGGCTCCAAAAGCAGATTTGAATTCAGGAAAGGTGCGAGCTTAATTCTACATAAACTATTTTTTAATCGGGGATGAAAAAAAAAAATTTCAAATTTTTACAAGGGTTGCATTGGAATTCCTGACTACCTCGAAGAGCGATACAAAAATCCCATTTTCTCGAAAACTATAAGTCGCAGCTCGGCTCCAAAAGCAGATTTGAATTCAGGAAAGGTGCGAGCTTAATTCTACATAAACAATTTTCAAATCGGGGATAAAAAAAAAATTTCAAATTTTTACAGGGGTTGCATTGGAATTCCTGACTACCTCGAAGAGCGATACAAAAATCCCATTTTCTCGAAAACTATAAGTCGCAGCTCGGCTCCAAAAGCAGATTTGAATTCAGGAAAGGTGCGAGCTTAATTCTACATAACCAATTTTCAAATCGGGGATGAAAAAAAAAAATTCAAATTTTTACAGGGGTTGCATTGGAATTCCTGACTACCTCGAAGAGCGATACAAAAATCCCATTTTCTCGAAAACTATAAGTCGCAGCTCGGCTCCAAAAGCAGATTTGAATTCAGGAAAGGTGCGAGCTTAATTCTACATAAACTATTTTTTAATCGGGGATGAAAAAAAAAAATTTCAAATTTTTACAAGGGTTGCATTGGAATTCCTGACTACCTCGAAGAGCGATACAAAAATCCCATTTTCTCGAAAACTATAAGTCGCAGCTCGGCTCCAAAAGCAGATTTGAATTCAGGAAAGGTGCGAGCTTAATTCTACATGAACAATTTTCAAATCGGGGATAAAAAAAAAATTTCAAATTTTTACAGGGGTTGTATTGGAATTCCTGACTACCTCGAAGAGCGATAAAAAAATCCCATTTTCTCGAAAACTATAAGTCGCAGCTCGGCTCCAAAAGCAGATTTGAATTCAGGAAAGGTGCGAGCTTAATTCCACATAACCAATTTTCAAATCGGGGATGAAAAAAAAAAAATCAAATTTTTACAGGGGTTGCATTGGAATTCCTGACTACCTCGAAGAGCGATACAAAAATCCCATTTTCTCGAAAACTATAAGTCGCAGCTCGGCTGCAAAAGCAGATTTGAATTCAGGAAAGGTGCGAGCTTAATTCTACATAAACAATTTTCAAATCGGGGATGAAAAAAAAAATTTCAAATTTTTACAGGGGTTGCATTGGAATTCCTGACTACCTCGAAGAGCGATACAAAAATCCCATTTTCTCGAAAACTATAAGTCGCAGCTCGGCTGCAAAAGCAGATTTGAATTCAGGAAAGGTGCGAGCTTAATTCTACATAAACAATTTTCAAATCGGGGATGAAAAAAAAATTTCAAATTTTTACAGGGGTTGCATTGGAATTCCTGACTACCTCGAAGAGCGATACAAAAATCCCATTTTCTCGAAAACTATAAGTCGCAGCTCGGCTCCAAAAGCAGATTTGAATTCAGGAAAGGTGCGAGCTTAATTCTACATAAACAATTTTCAAATCGGGGATAAAAAAAAAATTTCAAATTTTTACAGGGGTTGTATTGGAATTCCTGACTACTTCGAAGAGCAATACAAAAATCTCATTTTCTCGAAAACTATAAGTCGCAGCTCGGCTCCAAAAGCAGATTTGAATTCAGGAAAGGTGCGAGCTTAATTCTACATAAACAATTTTCAAATCAAGGATGAAAAAAAAAATTTCAAATTTTTACAGGGGTTGCATTGGAATTCCTGACTACCTCGAAGAGCGATACAAAAATCCCATTTTCTCGAAAACTATAAGTCGCAGCTCGGCTCCAAAAACAGATTTGAATTCAGGAAAGGTGCGAGCTTAATTCTACATAAACAATTTTCAAATCGGGGATGAAAAAAAAAATTTCAATTTTTTACAGGGGTTGCATTGGAATTCCTGACTACCTCGAAGAGCGATACAAAAATCCCATTTTCTCGAAAACTATAAGTCGCAGCTCGGCTCCAAAAGCAGATTTGAATTCAGGAAAGGTGCGAGCTTAATTCTACATAAACAATTTTCAAATCGGGGATGAAAAAAAAAATTTCAAATTTTTACAGGGGTTGCATTGGAATTCCTGACTACCTCGGAGACCGAAACAAAAATCCCATTTTCTCGAAAACTATAAGTCGCAGCTCGGCTCCAAAAGCAGATTTGAATTCAGGAAAGGTGCGAGCTTAATTCTACATAAACAATTTTCAAATCAAGGATGAAAAAAACAATTTCAAATTTTTACAGGGGTTGCATTGGAATTCCTGACTACCTCGGAGACCGAAACAAAAATCCCATTTTCTCGAAAACTATAAGTCGCAGCTCGGCTCCAAAAGCAGATTTGAATTCAGGAAAGGTGCGAGCTTAATTCTACATAAACAATTTTCAAATCGGGGATAAAAAAAAAATTTCAAATTTTTACAGGGGTTGTATTGGAATTCCTGACTACTTCGAAGAGCAATACAAAAATCTCATTTTCTCGAAAACTATAAGTCGCAGCTCGGCTCCAAAAGCAGATTTGAATTCAGGAAAGGTGCGAGCTTAATTCTACATAAACAATTTTCAAATCAAGGATGAAAAAAAAAATTTCAAATTTTTACAGGGGTTGCATTGGAATTCCTGACTACCTCGAAGAGCGATACAAAAATCCCATTTTCTCGAAAACTATAAGTCGCAGCTCGGCTCCAAAAACAGATTTGAATTCAGGAAAGGTGCGAGCTTAATTCTACATAAACAATTTTCAAATCGGGGATGAAAAAAAAAATTTCAATTTTTTACAGGGGTTGCATTGGAATTCCTGACTACCTCGAAGAGCGATACAAAAATCCCATTTTCTCGAAAACTATAAGTCGCAGCTCGGCTCCAAAAGCAGATTTGAATTCAGGAAAGGTGCGAGCTTAATTCTACATAAACAATTTTCAAATCGGGGATGAAAAAAAAAATTTCAAATTTTTACAGGGGTTGCATTGGAATTCCTGACTACCTCGGAGACCGAAACAAAAATCCCATTTTCTCGAAAACTATAAGTCGCAGCTCGGCTCCAAAAGCAGATTTGAATTCAGGAAAGGTGCGAGCTTAATTCTACATAAACTATTTTTAAATCGGGGATGAAAAAAAAAAAATTTCAAATTTTTACAAGGGTTGCATTGGAATTCCTGACTACCTCGAAGAGCGATACAAAAATCCCATTTTCTCGAAAACTATAAGTCGCAGCTCGGCTCCAAAAGCAGATTTGAATTCAGGAAAGGTGCGAGCTTAATTCTACATAAACAATTTTCAAATCGGGGATAAAAAAAAAAATTTCAAATTTTTACAGGGGTTGTATTGGAATTCCTGACTACTTCGAAGAGCAATACAAAAATCTCATTTTCTCGAAAACTATAAGTCGCAGCTCGGCTCCAAAAGCAGATTTGAATTCAGGAAAGGTGCGAGCTTAATTCTACATAAACAGTTTTCAAATCGGGGATGAAAAAAATTTTCGAACTTTTACAGGGGTTGCATTGGAATTCCTGACTACTTCGAAGAGCAATACAAAAATCTCATTTTCTCGAAAACTATAAGTCGCAGCTCGGCTCCAAAAGTAGATTTGAATTCAGGAAAGGTGCGAGCTTAATTCTACGTGAATCATTTTCAAATCGGGGATGAAAAAAAAAAAATCAAATTTTTACAGGGGTTGCATTGGAATTCCTGACTACCTCGAAGAGCGATACAAAAATCCCATTTTCTCGAAAACTATAAGTCGCAGCTCGGCTGCAAAAGCAGATTTGAATTCAGGAAAGGTGCGAGCTTAATTCTACATAAACAATTTTCAAATCGGGGATGAAAAAAAAAATTTCAAATTTTTACAGGGGTTGCATTGGAATTCCTGACTACCTCGAAGAGCGATACAAAAATCCCATTTTCTCGAAAACTATAAGTCGCAGCTCGGCTCCAAAAGCAGATTTGAATTCAGGAAAGGTGCGAGCTTAATTCTACATAAACAATTTTCAAATCGGGGATGAAAAAAAAATTTCAAATTTTTACAGGGGTTGCATTGGAATTCCTGACTACCTCGAAGAGCGATACAAAAATCCCATTTTCTCGAAAACTATAAGTCGCAGCTCGGCTCCAAAAGCAGATTTGAATTCAGGAAAGGTGCGAGCTTAATTCTACATAAACAATTTTCAAATCGGGGATAAAAAAAAAATTTCAAATTTTTACAGGGGTTGTATTGGAATTCCTGACTACTTCGTAGAGCAATACAAAAATCTCATTTTCTCGAAAACTATAAGTCGCAGCTCGGCTCCAAAAGCAGATTTGAATTCAGGAAAGGTGCGAGCTTAATTCTACATAAACAATTTTCAAATCAAGGATGAAAAAAAAAATTTCAAATTTTTACAGGGGTTGCATTGGAATTCCTGACTACCTCGAAGAGCGATACAAAAATCCCATTTTCTCGAAAACTATAAGTCGCAGCTCGGCTCCAAAAACAGATTTGAATTCAGGAAAGGTGCGAGCTTAATTCTACATAAACAATTTTCAAATCGGGGATGAAAAAAAAAATTTCAATTTTTTACAGGGGTTGCATTGGAATTCCTGACTACCTCGAAGAGCGATACAAAAATCCCATTTTCTCGAAAACTATAAGTCGCAGCTCGGCTCCAAAAGCAGATTTGAATTCAGGAAAGGTGCGAGCTTAATTCTACATAAACAATTTTCAAATCGGGGATGAAAAAAAAAATTTCAAATTTTTACAGGGGTTGCATTGGAATTCCTGACTACCTCGGAGACCGAAACAAAAATCCCATTTTCTCGAAAACTATAAGTCGCAGCTCGGCTCCAAAAGCAGATTTGAATTCAGGAAAGGTGCGAGCTTAATTCTACATAAACTATTTTTAAATCGGGGATGAAAAAAAAAAAATTTCAAATTTTTACAAGGGTTGCATTGGAATTCCTGACTACCTCGAAGAGCGATACAAAAATCCCATTTTCTCGAAAACTATAAGTCGCAGCTCGGCTCCAAAAGCAGATTTGAATTCAGGAAAGGTGCGAGCTTAATTCTACATAAACAATTTTCAAATCGGGGATAAAAAAAAAAATTTCAAATTTTTACAGGGGTTGTATTGGAATTCCTGACTACTTCGAAGAGCAATACAAAAATCTCATTTTCTCGAAAACTATAAGTCGCAGCTCGGCTCCAAAAGCAGATTTGAATTCAGGAAAGGTGCGAGCTTAATTCTACATAAACAGTTTTCAAATCGGGGATGAAAAAAATTTTCGAACTTTTACAGGGGTTGCATTGGAATTCCTGACTACTTCGAAGAGCAATACAAAAATCTCATTTTCTCGAAAACTATAAGTCGCAGCTCGGCTCCAAAAGTAGATTTGAATTCAGGAAAGGTGCGAGCTTAATTCTACGTGAATCATTTTCAAATCGGGGATGAAAAAAGAAATTTCAAATTTTTACAGGGGTTGCATTGGAATTCCTGACTACCTCGAAGAGCGATACAAAAATCCCATTTTCTCGAAAACTATAAGTCGCAGCTCGGCTCCAAAAGCAGATTTGAATTCAGGAAAGGTGCGAGCTTAATTCTACATAAACTATTTTTAAATCGGGGATGAAAAAAAAAAATTTAAAATTTTTACAAGGGTTGCATTGGAATTCCTGACTACCTCGAAGAGCGATACAAAAATCCCATTTTCTCGAAAACTATAAGTCGCAGCTCGGCTCCAAAAGCAGATTTGAATTCAGGAAAGGTGCGAGCTTAATTCTACATAAACAATTTTCAAATCGGGGATAAAAAAAAAATTTCAAATTTTTACAGGGGTTGTATTGGAATTCCTGACTACTTCGAAGAGCAATGCAAAAATCTCATTTTCTCGAAAACTATAAGTCGCAGCTCGGCTCCAAAAGCAGATTTGAATTCAGGAAAGGTGCGAGCTTAATTCTACATAAACAATATTCAAATCGGGGATGAAAAAAAAAATTTCGAATTTTTACAGGGGTTGCATTGGAATTCCTGACTACCTCGAAGACCGAAACAAAAATCCCATTTTCTCGAAAACTATAAGTCGCAGCTCGGCTCCAAAAGCAGATTTGAATTCAGGAAAGGTGCGAGCTTAATTCTACATAAACTATTTTTTAATCGGGGATGAAAAAAAAAAATTTCAAATTTTTACAAGGGTTGCATTGGAATTCCTGACTACCTCGAAGAGCGATACAAAAATCCCATTTTCTCGAAAACTATAAGTCGCAGCTCGGCTCCAAAAGCAGATTTGAATTCAGGAAAGGTGCGAGCTTAATTCTACATGAACAATTTTCAAATCGGGGATAAAAAAAAAATTTCAAATTTTTACAGGGGTTGTATTGGAATTCCTGACTACCTCGAAGAGCGATACAAAAATCCCATTTTCTCGAAAACTATAAGTCGCAGCTCGGCTCCAAAAGCAGATTTGAATTCAGGAAAGGTGCGAGCTTAATTCTACATAACCAATTTTCAAATCGGGGATGAAAAAAAAAAAATCAAATTTTTACAGGGGTTGCATTGGAATTCCTGACTACCTCGAAGAGCGATACAAAAATCCCATTTTCTCGAAAACTGTAAGTCGCAGCTCGGCTGCAAAAGCAGATTTGAATTCAGGAAAGGTGCGAGCTTAATTCTACATAAACAATTTTCAAATCGGGGATGAAAAAAAAAATTTCAAATTTTTACAGGGGTTGCATTGGAATTCCTGACTACCTCGAAGAGCGATACAAAAATCCCATTTTCTCGAAAACTATAAGTCGCAGCTCGGCTCCAAAAGCAGATTTGAATTCAGGAAAGGTGCGAGCTTAATTCTACATAAACAATTTTCAAATCGGGGATGAAAAAAAAATTTCAAATTTTTACAGGGGTTGCATTGGAATTCCTGAAAGGTGCGAGCTTAATTCTACATAAACAATTTTCAAATCGGGGATAAAAAAAAAATTTCAAATTTTTACAGGGGTTGTATTGGAATTCCTGACTACTTCGAAGAGCAATACAAAAATCTCATTTTCTCGAAAACTATAAGTCGCAGCTCGGCTCCAAAAGCAGATCTGAATTCAGGAAAGGTGCGAGCTTAATTCTACATAAACAATTTTCAAATCAAGGATGAAAAAAAAAATTTCAAATTTTTACAGGGGTTGCATTGGAATTCCTGACTACCTCGAAGAGCGATACAAAAATCCCATTTTCTCGAAAACTATAAGTCGCAGCTCGGCTCCAAAAACAGATTTGAATTCAGGAAAGGTGCGAGCTTAATTCTACATAAACAATTTTCAAATCGGGGATGAAAAAAAAAATTTCAATTTTTTACAGGGGTTGCATTGGAATTCCTGACTACCTCGAAGAGCGATACAAAAATCCCATTTTCTCGAAAACTATAAGTCGCAGCTCGGCTCCAAAAGCAGATTTGAATTCAGGAAAGGTGCGAGCTTAATTCTACATAAACAATTTTCAAATCGGGGATAAAAAAAAAAATTTCAAATTTTTACAGGGGTTGTATTGGAATTCCTGACTACTTCGAAGAGCAATACAAAAATCTCATTTTCTCGAAAACTATAAGTCGCAGCTCGGCTCCAAAAGCAGATTTGAATTCAGGAAAGGTGCGAGCTTAATTCTACATAAACAGTTTTCAAATCGGGGATGAAAAAAATTTTCGAACTTTTACAGGGGTTGCATTGGAATTCCTGACTACTTCGAAGAGCAATACAAAAATCTCATTTTCTCGAAAACTATAAGTCGCAGCTCGGCTCCAAAAGTAGATCTGAATTCAGGAAAGGTGCGAGCTTAATTCTACATAAACAATTTTCAAATCAAGGATGAAAAAAAAAATTTCAAATTTTTACAGGGGTTGCATTGGAATTCCTGACTACCTCGAAGAGCGATACAAAAATCCCATTTTCTCGAAAACTATAAGTCGCAGCTCGGCTCCAAAAACAGATTTGAATTCAGGAAAGGTGCGAGCTTAATTCTACATAAACAATTTTCAAATCGGGGATGAAAAAAAAAATTTCAAATTTTTACAGGGGTTGTATTGGAATTCCTGACTACTTCGAAGAGCAATACAAAAATCTCATTTTCTCGAAAACTATAAGTCGCAGCTCGGCTCCAAAAGCAGATTTGAATTCAGGAAAGGTGCGAGCTTAATTCTACATAAACAGTTTTCAAATCGGGGATGAAAAAAATTTTCGAACTTTTACAGGGGTTGCATTGGAATTCCTGACTACTTCGAAGAGCAATACAAAAATCTCATTTTCTCGAAAACTATAAGTCGCAGCTCGGCTCCAAAAGTAGATTTGAATTCAGGAAAGGTGCGAGCTTAATTCTACGTGAATCATTTTCAAATCGGGGATGAAAAAAAAAATTTCAAATTTTTACAGGGGTTGCATTGGAATTCCTGACTACCTCGAAGAGCGATACAAAAATCCCATTTTCTCGAAAACTATAAGTCGCAGCTCGGCTCCAAAAGCAGATTTGAATTCAGGAAAGGTGCGAGCTTAATTCTACATAAACTATTTTTAAATCGGGGATGAAAAAAAAAAATTTAAAATTTTTACAAGGGTTGCATTGGAATTCCTGACTACCTCGAAGAGCGACACAAAAATCCCATTTTCTCGAAAACTATAAGTCGCAGCTCGGCTCCAAAAGCAGATTTGAATTCAAGAAAGGTGCGAGCTTAATTCTACATAAACAATTTTCAAATCGGGGATAAAAAAAAAATTTCAAATTTTTACACGGGTTGCATTGGAATTCCTGACTACCTCGAAGAGCGATACAAAAATCCCATTTTCTCGAAAACTATAAGTCGCAGCTCGGCTCCAAAAGCAGATTTGAATTCAGGAAAGGTGCGAGCTTAATTCTACATAAACAATTTTCAAATCGGGGATGAAAAAAAAATTTCAAATTTTTACAGGGGTTGCATTGGAATTCCTGAAAGGTGCGAGCTTAATTCTACATAAACAATTTTCAAATCGGGGATAAAAAAAAAATTTCAAATTTTTACAGGGGTTGTATTGGAATTCCTGACTACTTCGAAGAGCAATACAAAAATCTCATTTTCTCGAAAACTATAAGTCGCAGCTCGGCTCCAAAAGCAGATCTGAATTCAGGAAAGGTGCGAGCTTAATTCTACATAAACAATTTTCAAATCAAGGATGAAAAAAAAAATTTCAAATTTTTACAGGGGTTGCATTGGAATTCCTGACTACCTCGAAGAGCGATACAAAAATCCCATTTTCTCGAAAACTATAAGTCGCAGCTCGGCTCCAAAAACAGATTTGAATTCAGGAAAGGTGCGAGCTTAATTCTACATAAACAATTTTCAAATCGGGGATGAAAAAAAAAATTTCAATTTTTTACAGGGGTTGCATTGGAATTCCTGACTACCTCGAAGAGCGATACAAAAATCCCATTTTCTCGAAAACTATAAGTCGCAGCTCGGCTCCAAAAGCAGATTTGAATTCAGGAAAGGTGCGAGCTTAATTCTACATAAACAATTTTCAAATCGGGGATGAAAAAAAAAAATTTCAAATTTTTACAGGGGTTGTATTGGAATTCCTGACTACTTCGAAGAGCAATACAAAAATCTCATTTTCTCGAAAACTATAAGTCGCAGCTCGGCTCCAAAAGCAGATTTGAATTCAGGAAAGGTGCGAGCTTAATTCTACATAAACAATTTTCAAATCGGGGATAAAAAAAAAATTTCAAATTTTTACAGGGGTTGTATTGGAATTCCTGACTACTTCGAAGAGCAATGCAAAAATCTCATTTTCTCGAAAACTATAAGTCGCAGCTCGGCTCCAAAAGCAGATTTGAATTCAGGAAAGGTGCGAGCTTAATTCTACATAAACAATATTCAAATCGGGGATGAAAAAAAAAATTTCGAATTTTTACAGGGGTTGCATTGGAATTCCTGACTACCTCGAAGACCGAAACAAAAATCCCATTTTCTCGAAAACTATAAGTCGCAGCTCGGCTCCAAAAGCAGATTTGAATTCAGGAAAGGTGCGAGCTTAATTCTACATGAACAATTTTCAAATCGGGGACAAAAAAAAAATTTCAAATTTTTACAGGGGTTGTATTGGAATTCCTGACTACCTCGAAGAGCGATACAAAAATCCCATTTTCTCGAAAACTATAAGTCGCAGCTCGGCTCCAAAAGCAGATTTGAATTCAGGAAAGGTGCGAGCTTAATTCTACATAAACAATTTTCAAATCGGGCATGAAAAAAAAATTTCAAATTTTTACAGGGGTTGCATTGGAATTCCTGACTACCTCGAAGAGCGATACAAAAATCCCATTTTCTCGAAAACTATAAGTCGCAGCTCGGCTCCAAAAGCAGATTTGAATTCAGGAAAGGTGCGAGCTTAATTCTACATAAACAATTTTCAAATCGGGGATAAAAAAAAAATTTCAAATTTTTACAGGGGTTGTATTGGAATTCCTGACTACTTCGAAGAGCGATACAAAAATCTCATTTTCTCGAAAACTATAAGTCGCAGCTCGGCTCCAAAAGCAGATTTGAATTCAGGAAAGGTGCGAGCTTAATTCTACATAAACAATTTTCAAATCAAGGATGAAAAAAAAAATTTCAAATTTTTACAGGGGTTGCATTGGAATTCCTGACTACCTCGAAGAGCGATACAAAAATCCCATTTTCTCGAAAACTATAAGTCGCAGCTCGGCTCCAAAAACAGATTTGAATTCAGGAAAGGTGCGAGCTCAATTCTACATAAACAATTTTCAAATCGGGGATGAAAAAAAAAATTTCAATTTTTTACAGGGGTTGCATTGGAATTCCTGACTACCTCGAAGAGCGATACAAAAATCCCATTTTCTCGAAAACTATAAGTCGCAGCTCGGCTCCAAAAGCAGATTTGAATTCAGGAAAGGTGCGAGCTTAATTCTACATAAACAATTTTCAAATCGGGGATAAAAAAAAAAATTTCAAATTTTTACAGGGGTTGTATTGGAATTCCTGACTACTTCGAAGAGCAATACAAAAATCTCATTTTCTCGAAAACTATAAGTCGCAGCTCGGCTCCAAAAGCAGATTTGAATTCAGGAAAGGTGCGAGCTTAATTCTACATAAACAGTTTTCAAATCGGGGATGAAAAAAATTTTCGAACTTTTACAGGGGTTGCATTGGAATTCCTGACTACTTCGAAGAGCAATACAAAAATCTCATTTTCTCGAAAACTATAAGTCGCAGCTCGGCTCCAAAAGTAGATTTGAATTCAGGAAAGGTGCGAGCTTAATTCTACGTGAATCATTTTCAAATCGGGGATGAAAAAAAAAATTTCAAATTTTTACAGGGGTTGCATTGGAATTCCTGACTACCTCGAAGAGCGATACAAAAATCCCATTTTCTCGAAAACTATAAGTCGCAGCTCGGCTCCAAAAGCAGATTTGAATTCAGGAAAGGTGCGAGCTTAATTCTACATAAACTATTTTTAAATCGGGGATGAAAAAAAAAAATTTAAAATTTTTACAAGGGTTGCATTGGAATTCCTGACTACCTCGAAGAGCGATACAAAAATCCCATTTTCTCGAAAACTATAAGTCGCAGCTCGGCTCCAAAAGCAGATTTGAATTCAGGAAAGGTGCGAGCTTAATTCTACATAAACAATTTTCAAATCGGTGATAAAAAAAAAATTTCAAATTTTTACAGGGGTTGTATTGGAATTCCTGACTACTTCGAAGAGCAATGCAAAAATCTCATTTTCTCGAAAACTATAAGTCGCAGCTCGGCTCCAAAAGCAGATTTGAATTCAGGAAAGGTGCGAGCTTAATTCTACATAAACAATATTCAAATCGGGGATGAAAAAAAAAATTTCGAATTTTTACAGGGGTTGCATTGGAATTCCTGACTACCTCGAAGACCGAAACAAAAATCCCATTTTTGAAAACTATAAGTCGCAGCTCGGCTCCAAAAGCAGATTTGAATTCAGGAAAGGTGCGAGCTTAATTCTACATAAACTATTTTTTAATCGGGGATGAAAAAAAAAAATTTCAAATTTTTACAAGGGTTGCATTGGAATTCCTGACTACCTCGAAGAGCGATACAAAAATCCCATTTTCTCGAAAACTATAAGTCGCAGCTCGGCTCCAAAAGCAGATTTGAATTCAGGATAGGTGCGAGCTTAATTCTACATGAACAATTTTCAAATCGGGGATGAAAAAAAAAATTTCGAATTTTTACAGGGGTTGCATTGGAATTCCTGACTACCTCGAAGACCGAAACAAAAATCCCATTTTCTCGAAAACTATAAGTCGCAGCTCGGCTCCAAAAGCAGATTTGAATTCAGGAAAGGTGCGAGCTTAATTCTACATGAACAATTTTCAAATCGGGGACAAAAAAAAAATTTCAAATTTTTACAGGGGTTGTATTGGAATTCCTGACTACCTCGAAGAGCGATACAAAAATCCCATTTTCTCGAAAACTATAAGTCGCAGCTCGGCTCCAAAAGCAGATTTGAATTCAGGAAAGGTGCGAGCTTAATTCTACATAAACAATTTTCAAATCGGGCATGAAAAAAAAATTTCAAATTTTTACAGGGGTTGCATTGGAATTCCTGACTACCTCGAAGAGCGATACAAAAATCCCATTTTCTCGAAAACTATAAGTCGCAGCTCGGCTCCAAAAGCAGATTTGAATTCAGGAAAGGTGCGAGCTTAATTCTACATAAACAATTTTCAAATCGGGGATAAAAAAAAAATTTCAAATTTTTACAGGGGTTGTATTGGAATTCCTGACTACTTCGAAGAGCGATACAAAAATCTCATTTTCTCGAAAACTATAAGTCGCAGCTCGGCTCCAAAAGCAGATTTGAATTCAGGAAAGGTGCGAGCTTAATTCTACATAAACAATTTTCAAATCAAGGATGAAAAAAAAAATTTCAAATTTTTACAGGGGTTGCATTGGAATTCCTGACTACCTCGAAGAGCGATACAAAAATCCCATTTTCTCGAAAACTATAAGTCGCAGCTCGGCTCCAAAAACAGATTTGAATTCAGGAAAGGTGCGAGCTCAATTCTACATAAACAATTTTCAAATCGGGGATGAAAAAAAAAATTTCAATTTTTTACAGGGGTTGCATTGGAATTCCTGACTACCTCGAAGAGCGATACAAAAATCCCATTTTCTCGAAAACTATAAGTCGCAGCTCGGCTCCAAAAGCAGATTTGAATTCAGGAAAGGTGCGAGCTTAATTCTACATAAACAATTTTCAAATCGGGGATAAAAAAAAAAATTTCAAATTTTTACAGGGGTTGTATTGGAATTCCTGACTACTTCGAAGAGCAATACAAAAATCTCATTTTCTCGAAAACTATAAGTCGCAGCTCGGCTCCAAAAGCAGATTTGAATTCAGGAAAGGTGCGAGCTTAATTCTACATAAACAGTTTTCAAATCGGGGATGAAAAAAATTTTCGAACTTTTACAGGGGTTGCATTGGAATTCCTGACTACTTCGAAGAGCAATACAAAAATCTCATTTTCTCGAAAACTATAAGTCGCAGCTCGGCTCCAAAAGTAGATTTGAATTCAGGAAAGGTGCGAGCTTAATTCTACGTGAATCATTTTCAAATCGGGGATGAAAAAAAAAATTTCAAATTTTTACAGGGGTTGCATTGGAATTCCTGACTACCTCGAAGAGCGATACAAAAATCCCATTTTCTCGAAAACTATAAGTCGCAGCTCGGCTCCAAAAGCAGATTTGAATTCAGGAAAGGTGCGAGCTTAATTCTACATAAACTATTTTTAAATCGGGGATGAAAAAAAAAAATTTAAAATTTTTACAAGGGTTGCATTGGAATTCCTGACTACCTCGAAGAGCGATACAAAAATCCCATTTTCTCGAAAACTATAAGTCGCAGCTCGGCTCCAAAAGCAGATTTGAATTCAGGAAAGGTGCGAGCTTAATTCTACATAAACAATTTTCAAATCGGTGATAAAAAAAAAATTTCAAATTTTTACAGGGGTTGTATTGGAATTCCTGACTACTTCGAAGAGCAATGCAAAAATCTCATTTTCTCGAAAACTATAAGTCGCAGCTCGGCTCCAAAAGCAGATTTGAATTCAGGAAAGGTGCGAGCTTAATTCTACATAAACAATATTCAAATCGGGGATGAAAAAAAAAATTTCGAATTTTTACAGGGGTTGCATTGGAATTCCTGACTACCTCGAAGACCGAAACAAAAATCCCATTTTTGAAAACTATAAGTCGCAGCTCGGCTCCAAAAGCAGATTTGAATTCAGGAAAGGTGCGAGCTTAATTCTACATAAACTATTTTTTAATCGGGGATGAAAAAAAAAAATTTCAAATTTTTACAAGGGTTGCATTGGAATTCCTGACTACCTCGAAGAGCGATACAAAAATCCCATTTTCTCGAAAACTATAAGTCGCAGCTCGGCTCCAAAAGCAGATTTGAATTCAGGATAGGTGCGAGCTTAATTCTACATGAACAATTTTCAAATCGGGGATAAAAAAAAAATTTCAAATTTTTACAGGGGTTGTATTGGAATTCCTGACTACCTCGAAGAGCGATACAAAAATCCCATTTTCTCGAAAACTATAAGTCGCAGCTCGGCTCCAAAAGCAGATTTGAATTCAGGAAAGGTGCGAGCTTAATTCTACATAACCAATTTTCAAATCGGGGATGAAAAGAAAAAAATCAAATTTTTACAGGGGTTGCATTGGAATTCCTGACTACCTCGAAGAGCGATACAAAAATCCCATTTTCTCGAAAACTATAAGTCGCAGCTCGGCTCCAAAAGCAGATTTGAATTCAGGAAAGGTGCGAGCTTAATTCTACATAAACAATTTTCAAATCGGGGATGAAAAAAAAAATTTCAAATTTTTACAGGGGTTGCATTGGAATTCCTGACTACCTCGAAGAGCGATACAAAAATCCCATATTCTCGAAAACTATAAGTCGCAGCTCGGCTCCAAAAGCAGATTTGAATTCAGGAAAGGTGCGAGCTTAATTCTACATAAACAATTTTCAAATCGGAGATGAAAAAAAAATTTCAAATTTTTACAGGGGTTGCATTGGAATTCCTGACTACCTCGAAGAGCGATACAAAAATCCCATTTTCTCGAAAACTATAAGTCGCAGCTCGGCTCCAAAAGCAGATTTGAATTCAGGAAAGGTGCGAGCTTAATTCTACATAAACAATTTTCAAATCGGGGATAAAAAAAAAATTTCAAATTTTTACAGGGGTTGTATTGGAATTCCTGACTACTTCGAAGAGCAATACAAAAATCTCATTTTCTCGAAAACTATAAGTCGCAGCTCGGCTCCAAAAGCAGATTTGAATTCAGGAAAGGTGCGAGCTTAATTCTACATAAACAATTTTCAAATCAAGGATGAAAAAAAAAATTTCAAATTTTTACAGGGGTTGCATTGGAATTCCTGACTACCTCGAAGAGCGATACAAAAATCCCATTTTCTCGAAAACTATAAGTCGCAGCTCGGCTCCAAAAACAGATTTGAATTCAGGAAAGGTGCGACCTTAATTCTACATAAACAATTTTCAAATCGGGGATGAAAAAAAAAATTTCAATTTTTTACAGGGGTTGCATTGGAATTCCTGACTACCTCGAAGAGCGATACAAAAATCCCATTTTCTCGAAAACTATAAGTCGCAGCTCGGCTCCAAAAGCAGATTTGAATTCAGGAAAGGTGCGAGCTTAATTCTACATAAACAATTTTCAAATCGGGGATGAAAAAAAAAATTTCAAATTTTTACAGGGGTTGCATTGGAATTCCTGACTACCTCGGAGACCGAAACAAAAATCCCATTTTCTCGAAAACTATAAGTCGCAGCTCGGCTCCAAAAGCAGATTTGAATTCAGGAAAGGTGCGAGCTTAATTCTACATAAACTATTTTTAAATCGGGGATGAAAAAAAAAAAATTTCAAATTTTTACAAGGGTTGCATTGGAATTCCTGACTACCTCGAAGAGCGATACAAAAATCCCATTTTCTCGAAAACTATAAGTCGCAGCTCGGCTCCAAAAGCAGATTTGAATTCAGGAAAGGTGCGAGCTTAATTCTACATAAACAATTTTCAAATCGGGGATAAAAACAAAAATTTCAAATTTTTACAGGGGTTGTATTGGAATTCCTGACTACTTCGAAGAGCAATACAAAAATCTCATTTTCTCGAAAACTATAAGTCGCAGCTCGGCTCCAAAAGCAGATTTGAATTCAGGAAAGGTGCGAGCTTAATTCTACATAAACAGTTTTCAAATCGGGGATGAAAAAAATTTTCGAACTTTTACAGGGGTTGCATTGGAATTCCTGACTACTTCGAAGAGCGATACAAAAATCTCATTTTCTCGAAAACTATAAGTCGCAGCTCGGCTCCAAAAGTAGATTTGAATTCAGGAAAGGTGCGAGCTTAATTCTACGTGAATCATTTTCAAATCGGGGATGAAAAAAAAAATTTCAAATTTTTACAGGGGTTGCATTGGAATTCCTGACTACCTCGAAGAGCGATACAAAAATCCCATTTTCTCGAAAACTATAAGTCGCAGCTCGGCTCCAAAAGCAGATTTGAATTCAGGAAAGGTGCGAGCTTAATTCTACATAAACAATTTTCAAATCGGGGATAAAAAAAAAATTTCAAATTTTTACAGGGGTTGTATTGGAATTCCTGACTACTTCGAAGAGCAATGCAAAAATCTCATTTTCTCGAAAACTATAAGTCGCAGCTCGGCTCCAAAAGCAGATTTGAATTCAGGAAAGGTGCGAGCTTAATTCTACATAAACAATATTCAAATCGGGGATGAAAAAAAAAATTTCGAATTTTTACAGGGGTTGCATTGGAATTCCTGACTACCTCGAAGACCGAAACAAAAATCCCATTTTCTCGAAAACTATAAGTCGCAGCTCGGCTCCAAAAGCAGATTTGAATTCAGGAAAGGTGCGAGCTTAATTCTACATAAACTATTTTTTAATCGGGGATGAAAAAAAAAAATTTCAAATTTTTACAAGGGTTGCATTGGAATTCCTGACTACCTCGAAGAGCGATACAAAAATCCCATTTTCTCGAAAACTATAAGTCGCAGCTCGGCTCCAAAAGCAGATTTGAATTCAGGAAAGGTGCGAGCTTAATTCTACATGAACAATTTTCAAATCGGGGATAAAAAAAAAATTTCAAATTTTTACAGGGGTTGTATTGGAATTCCTGACTACCTCGAAGAGCGATACAAAAATCCCATTTTCTCGAAAACTATAAGTCGCAGCTCGGCTCCAAAAGCAGATTTGAATTCAGGAAAGGTGCGAGCTTAATTCTACATAACCAATTTTCAAATCGGGGATGAAAAAAAAAAAAATCAAATTTTTACAGGGGTTGCATTGGAATTCCTGACTACCTCGAAGAGCGATACAAAAATCCCATTTTCTCGAAAACTATAAGTCGCAGCTCGGCTGCAAAAGCAGATTTGAATTCAGGAAAGGTGCGAGCTTAATTCTACATAAACAATTTTCAAATCGGGGATGAAAAAAAAAATTTCAAATTTTTACAGGGGTTGCATTGGAATTCCTGACTACCTCGAAGAGCGATACAAAAATCCCATTTTCTCGAAAACTATAAGTCGCAGCTCGGCTCCAAAAGCAGATTTGAATTCAGGAAAGGTGCGAGCTTAATTCTACATAAACAATTTTCAAATCGGGGATGAAAAAAAAATTTCAAATTTTTACAGGGGTTGCATTGGAATTCCTGACTACCTCGAAGAGCGATACAAAAATCCCATTTTCTCGAAAACTATAAGTCGCAGCTCGGCTCCAAAAGCAGATTTGAATTCAGGAAAGGTGCGAGCTTAATTCTACATAAACAATTTTCAAATCGGGGATAAAAAAAAAATTTCAAATTTTTACAGGGGTTGTATTGGAATTCCTGACTACTTCGAAGAGCAATACAAAAATCTCATTTTCTCGAAAACTATAAGTCGCAGCTCGGCTCCAAAAGCAGATTTGAATTCAGGAAAGGTGCGAGCTTAATTCTACATAAACAATTTTCAAATCAAGGATGAAAAAAAAAATTTCAAATTTTTACAGGGGTTGCATTGGAATTCCTGACTACCTCGAAGAGCGATACAAAAATCCCATTTTCTCGAAAACTATAAGTCGCAGCTCGGCTCCAAAAACAGATTTGAATTCAGGAAAGGTGCGAGCTTAATTCTACATAAACAATTTTCTAATCGGGGATGAAAAAAAAAATTTCAATTTTTTACAGGGGTTGCATTGGAATTCCTGACTACCTCGAAGAGCGATACAAAAATCCCATTTTCTCGAAAACTATAAGTCGCAGCTCGGCTCCAAAAGCAGATTTGAATTCAGGAAAGGTGCGAGCTTAATTCTACATAAACAATTTTCAAATCGGGGATGAAAAAAAAAATTTCAAATTTTTACAGGGGTTGCATTGGAATTCCTGACTACCTCGAAGACCGAAACAAAAATCCCATTTTCTCGAAAACTATAAGTCGCAGCTCGGCTCCAAAAGCAGATTTGAATTCAGGAAAGGTGCGAGCTTAATTCTACATAAACTATTTTTAAATCGGGGATGAAAAAAAAAAAATTTCAAATTTTTACAAGGGTTGCATTGGAATTCCTGACTACCTCGAAGAGCGATACAAAAATCCCATTTTCTCGAAAACTATAAGTCGCAGCTCGGCTCCAAAAGCAGATTTGAATTCAGGAAAGGTGCGAGCTTAATTCTGCATAAACAATTTTCAAATCGGGGATAAAAAAAAAAATTTCAAATTTTTACAGGGGTTGTATTGGAATTCCTGACTACTTCGAAGAGCAATACAAAAATCTCATTTTCTCGAAAACTATAAGTCGCAGCTCGGCTCCAATAGCAGATTTGAATTCAGGAAAGGTGCGAGCTTAATTCTACATAAACAATATTCAAATCGGGGATGAAAAAAAAAATTTCAATTTTTTACAGGGGTTGCATTGGAATTCCTGACTACCTCGAAGAGCGATACAAAAATCCCATTTTCTCGAAAACTATAAGTCGCAGCTCGGCTCCAAAAGCAGATTTGAATTCAGGAAAGGTGCGAGCTTAATTCTACATAAACAATTTTCAAATCGGGGATGAAAAAAAAAAATTCAAATTTTTACAGGGGTTGCATTGGAATTCCTGACTACCTCGAAGACCGAAACAAAAATCCCATTTTCTCGAAAACTATAAGTCGCAGCTCGGCTCCAAAAGCAGATTTGAATTCAGGAAAGGTGCGAGCTTAATTCTACATAAACTATTTTTAAATCGGGGATGAAAAAAAAAAAAATTCAAATTTTTACAAGGGTTGCATTGGAATTCCTGACTACCTCGAAGAGCGATACAAAAATCCCATTTTCTCGAAAACTATAAGTCGCAGCTCGGCTCCAAAAGCAGATTTGAATTCAGGAAAGGTGCGAGCTTAATTCTACATAAACAATTTTCAAATCGGGGATAAAAAAAAAAATTTCAAATTTTTACAGGGGTTGTATTGGAATTCCTGACTACTTCGAAGAGCAATACAAAAATCTCATTTTCTCGAAAACTATAAGTCGCAGCTCGGCTCCAAAAGCAGATTTGAATTCAGGAAAGGTGCGAGCTTAATTCTACATAAACAATTTTCAAATCGGGGATGAAAAAAAAAATTTCAAATTTTTACAGGGGTTGCATTGGAATTCCTGACTACCTCGAAGAGCGATACAAAAATCCCATTTTCTCGAAAACTATAAGTCGCAGCTCGGCTCCAAAAACAGATTTGAATTCAGGAAAGGTGCGAGCTTAATTCTACATAAACAATTTTCAAATCGGGGATGAAAAAAAAAATTTCAATTTTTTACAGGGGTTGCATTGGAATTCCTGACTACCTCGAAGAGCGATACAAAAATCCCATTTTCTCGAAAACTATAAGTCGCAGCTCGGCTCCAAAAGCAGATTTGAATTCAGGAAAGGTGCGAGCTTAATTCTACATAAACAATTTTCAAATCGGGGATGAAAAAAAAAATTTCAAATTTTTACAGGGGTTGCATTGGAATTCCTGACTACCTCGAAGACCGAAACAAAAATCCCATTTTCTCGAAAACTATAAGTCGCAGCTCGGCTCCAAAAGCAGATTTGAATTCAGGAAAGGTGCGAGCTTAATTCTACATAAACTATTTTTAAATCGGGGATGAAAAAAAAAAAAATTCAAATTTTTACAAGGGTTGCATTGGAATTCCTGACTACCTCGAAGAGCGATACAAAAATCCCATTTTCTCGAAAACTATAAGTCGCAGCTCGGCTCCAAAAGCAGATTTGAATTCAGGAAAGGTGCGAGCTTAATTCTACATAAACAATTTCAAATCGGGGATAAAAAAAAAAATTTCAAATTTTTACAGGGGTTGTATTGGAATTCCTGACTACTTCGAAGAGCAATACAAAAATCTCATTTTCTCGAAAACTATAAGTCGCAGCTCGGCTCCAATAGCAGATTTGAATTCAGGAAAGGTGCGAGCTTAATTCTACATAAACAATATTCAAATCGGGGATGAAAAAAAAAATTTCAATTTTTTACAGGGGTTGCATTGGAATTCCTGACTACCTCGAAGAGCGATACAAAAATCCCATTTTCTCGAAAACTATAAGTCGCAGCTCGGCTCCAAAAGCAGATTTGAATTCAGGAAAGGTGCGAGCTTAATTCTACATAAACAATTTTCAAATCGGGGATGAAAAAAAAAATTTCAAATTTTTACAGGGGTTGCATTGGAATTCCTGACTACCTCGAAGAGCGATACAAAAATCCAATTTTCTCGAAAACTATAAGTCGCAGCTCGGCTCCAAAAGCAGATTTGAATTCAGGAAAGGTGCGAGCTTAATTCTACATAAACAATTTTCAAATCGGGGATAAAAAAAAAAATTTCAAATTTTTACAGGGGTTGTATTGGAATTCCTGACTACTTCGAAGAGCAATACAAAAATCTCATTTTCTCGAGAACTATAAGTCGCAGCTCGGCTCCAAAAGCAGATTTGAATTCAGGAAAGGTGCGAGCTTAATTCTACATAAACAATATTCAAATCGGGGATGAAAAAAAAAATTTCGAATTTTTACAGGGGTTGCATTGGAATTCCTGACTACCTCGAAGAGCGATACAAAAATCCCATTTTCTCGAAAACTATAAGTCGCAGCTCGGCTCCAAAAGCAGATTTGAATTCAGGAAAGGTGCGAGTTTAATTCTACATAAACTATTTTTAAATCGGGGATGAGAAAAAAAAATTTCAAATTTTTACAAGGGTTGCATTGGAATTCCTGACTACCTCAAAGAGCGATACAAAAATACCATTTTCTCGAAAACTATAAGTCGCAGCTCGGCTCCAAAAGCAGATTTGAATTCAGGAAAGGTGCGAGCTTAATTCTACATAAACAATTTTCAAATCGGGGATAAAAAAAAAATTTCAAATTTTTACAGGGGTTGTATTGGAATTCCTGACTACTTCGAAGAGCAATACAAAAATCTCATTTTCTCGAAAACTATAAGTCGCAGCTCGGCTCCAAAAGCAGATTTGAATTCAGGAAAGGTGCGAGCTTAATTCTACATAAACAATTTTCAAATCGGGGATGAAAAAAAAAATTTCAAATTTTTACAGGGGTTGCATTGGAATTCCTGACTACCTCGAAGAGCGATACAAAAATCCCATTTTCTCGAAAACTATAAGTCGCAGCTCGGCTCCAAAAGCAGATTTGAATTCAGGAAAGGTGCGAGCTTAATTCTACATAAACAATTTTCAAATCGGGGATGAAAAAAAAAATTTCAATTTTTTACAGGGGTTGCATTGGAATTCCTGACTACCTCGAAGAGCGATACAAAAATCCCATTTTCTCGAAAACTATAAGTCGCAGCTCGGCTCCAAAAGCAGATTTGAATTCAGGAAAGGTGCGAGCTTAATTCTACATAAACAATTTTCAAATCGGGGATGAAAAAAAAAATTTCAAATTTTTACAGGGGTTGCATTGGAATTCCTGACTACCTCGAAGACCGAAACAAAAATCCCATTTTCTCGAAAACTATAAGTCGCAGCTCGGCTCCAAAAGCAGATTTGAATTCAGGAAAGGTGCGAGCTTAATTCTACATAAACAATTTTCAAATCGGGGATGAAAAAAAAAATTTCAATTTTTTACAGGGGTTGCATTGGAATTCCTGACTACCTCGAAGAGCGATACAAAAATCAAATTTTCTCGAAAACTATAAGTCGCAGCTCGGCTCCAAAAGCAGATTTGAATTCAGGAAAGGTGCGAGCTTAATTCTACATAAACAATTTTCAAATCGGGGATAAAAAAAAAAATTTCAAATTTTTACAGGGGTTGTATTGGAATTCCTGACTACTTCGAAGAGCAATACAAAAATCTCATTTTCTCGAAAACTATAAGTCGCAGCTCGGCTCCAAAAGCAGATTTGAATTCAGGAAAGGTGCGAGCTTAATTCTACATAAACAGTTTTCAAATCGGGGATGAAAAAAATTTTCGAACTTTTACAGGGGTTGCATTGGAATTCCTGACTACTTCGAAGAGCAATACAAAAATCTCATTTTCTCGAAAACTATAAGTCGCAGCTCGGCTCCAAAAGTAGATTTGAATTCAGGAAAGGTGCGAGCTTAATTCTACGTGAATCATTTTCAAATCGGGGATGAAAAAAAAAATTTCAAATTTTTACAGGGGTTGCATTGGAATTCCTGACTACCTCGAAGAGCGATACAAAAATCCCATTTTCTCGAAAACTATAAGTCGCAGCTCGGCTCCAAAAGCAGATTTGAATTCAGGAAAGGTGCGAGCTTAATTCTACATAAACTATTTTTAAATCGGGGATGAAAAAAAAAAATTTCAAATTTTTACAAGGGTTGCATTGGAATTCCTGACTACCTCGAAGAGCGATACAAAAATCCCATTTTCTCGAAAACTATAAGTCGCAGCTCGGCTCCTAAAGCAGATTTGAATTCAGGAAAGGTGCGAGCTTAATTCTACATAAACAATTTTCAAATCGGGGATAAAAAAAAAATTTCAAATTTTTACAGGGGTTGTATTGGAATTCCTGACTACTTCGAAGAGCAATACAAAAATCTCATTTTCTCGAAAACTATAAGTAGGTGCGAGCTTAATTCTACATAAACAATTTTCAAATCGGGGATGAAAAAAAAAATTTCAAATTTTTGCAGGGGTTGCATTGGAATTCCTGACTACCTCGAAGAGCGATACAAAAATCCCATTTTCTCGAAAACTATAAGTCGCAGCTCGGCTCCAAAAGCAGATTTGAATTCAGGAAAGGTGCGAGCTTAATTCTACATAAACAATTTTCAAATCGGGGATGAAAAAAAAATTTCAAATTTTTACAGGGGTTGCATTGGAATTCCTGACTACCTCGAAGAGCGATACAAAAATCCCATTTTCTCGAAAACTATAAGTCGCAGCTCGGCTCCAAAAGCAGATTTGAATTCAGGAAAGGTGCGAGCTTAATTCTACATAAACAATTTTCAAATCGGGGATAAAAAAAAAATTTCAAATTTTTACAGGGGTTGTATTGGAATTCCTGACTACTTCGAAGAGCAATACAAAAATCTCATTTTCTCGAAAACTATAAGTCGCAGCTCGGCTCCAAAAGCAGATTTGAATTCAGGAAAGGTGCGAGCTTAATTCTACATAAACAATTTTCAAATCGGGGATGAAAAAAAAAATTTCAAATTTTTACAGGGGTTGCATTGGAATTCCTGACTACCTCGAAGAGCGATACAAAAATCCCATTTTCTCGAAAACTATAAGTCGCAGCTCGGCTCCAAAAGCAGATTTGAATTCAGGAAAGGTGCGAGCTTAATTCTACATAAACTATTTTTAAATCGGGGATGAAAAAAAAAAAATTTCAAATTTTTACAAGGGTTGCATTGGAATTCCTGACTACCTCGAAGAGCGATACAAAAATCCCATTTTCTCGAAAACTATAAGTCGCAGCTCGGCTCCAAAAGCAGATTTGAATTCAGGAAAGGTGCGAGCTTAATTCTACATAAACTATTTTCAAATCGGGGATAAAAAAAAAAATTTCAAATTTTTACAGGGGTTGTATTGGAATTCCTGACTACTTCGAAGAGCAATACAAAAATCTCATTTTCTCGAAAACTATAAGTCGCAGCTCGGCTCCAATAGCAGATTTGAATTCAGGAAAGGTGCGAGCTTAATTCTACATAAACAATATTCAAATCGGGGATGAAAAAAAAAATTTCGAATTTTTACAGGGGTTGCATTGGAATTCCTGACTACCTCGAAGACCGAAACAAAAATCCCATTTTCTCGAAAACTATAAGTCGCAGCTCGGCTCCAAAAGTAGATTTGAATTCAGGAAAGGTGCGAGCTTAATTCTACGTGAATCATTTTCAAATCGGGGATGAAAAAAAAAATTTAAAATTTTTACAGGGGTTGCATTGGAATTCCTGACTACCTCGAAGAGCGATACAAAAATCCCATTTTCTCGAAAACTATAAGTCGCAGCTCGGCTCCAAAAGCAGATTTGAATTCAGGAAAGGTGCGAGCTTAATTCTACATAAACAATTTTCAAATCGGGGATAAAAAAAAAATTTAAAATTTTTACAGGGGTTGTATTGGAATTCCTGACTACTTCGAAGAGCAATACAAAAATCTCATTTTCTCGAAAACTATAAGTCGCAGCTCGGCTCCAAAAGCAGATTTGAATTCAGGAAAGGTGCGAGCTTAATTCTACATAAACAATATTCAAATCGGGGATGAAAAAAAAAATTTCGAATTTTTACAGGGGTTGCATTGGAATTCCTGACTACCTCGAAGACCGAAACAAAATTCCCATTTTCTCGAAAACTATAAGTCGCAGCTCGGCTCCAAAAGCAGATTTGAATTCAGGAAAGATGCGAGCTTAATTCTACATAAACAATTTTCAAATCGGGGATGAAAAAAAAAATTTCAAATTTTTACAGGGGTTGCATTCGAATTCCTACTACCTCGAAGAGCGATACAAAAATCCCATTTTCTCGAAAACTATAAGTCGCAGCTCGGCTCCAAAAGCAGATTTGAATTCAGGAAAGGTGCGAGCTTAATTCTACATAAACAATTTTCAAATCGGGGATGAAAAAAAAAATTTCAATTTTTTACAGGGGTTGCATTGGAATTCCTGACTACCTCGAAGAGCGATACAAAAATCCCGATACAATAAAAAAAAAATTTCAAATTTTTACAGGGGTTGTATTGGAATTCCTGACTACTTCGAAGAGCAATACAAAAATCTCATTTTCTCGAAAACTATAAGTCGCAGCTCGGCTCCAAAAGCAGATTTGAATTCAGGAAAGGTGCGAGCTTAATTCTACATAAACAATTTTCAAATCGGGGATGAAAAAAAAAATTTCAAATTTTTACAGGGGTTGCATTGGAATTCCTGACTACCTCGAAGAGCGATACAAAAATCCCATTTTCTCGAAAACTATAAGTCGCAGCTCGGCTCCAAAAGCAGATTTGAATTCAGGAAAGGTGCGAGCTTAATTCTACATAAACAATTTTCAAATCGGGGATGAAAAAAAAAATTTCAATTTTTTACAGGGGTTGCATTGGAATTCCTGACTACCTCGAAGAGCGATACAAAAATCCCATTTTCTCGAAAACTATAAGTCGCAGCTCGGCTCCAAAAGCAGATTTGAATTCAGGAAAGGTGCGAGCTTAATTCTACATAAACAATTTTCAAATCGGGGATAAAAAAAAAAATTTCAAATTTTTACAGGGGTTGTATTGGAATTCCTGACTACTTCGAAGAGCAATACAAAAATCTCATTTTCTCGAAAACTATAAGTCGCAGCTCGGCTCCAAAAGCAGATTTGAATTCAGGAAAGGTGCGAGCTTAATTCTACATAAACAATATTCAAATCGGGGATGAAAAAAAAAATTTCGAATTTTTACAGGGGTTGCATTGGAATTCCTGACTACCTCGAAGACCGAAACAAAAATCCCATTTTCTCGAAAACTATAAGTCGCAGCTCGGCTCCAAATGTAGATTTGAATTCAGGAAAGGTGCGAGCTTAATTCTACGTGAATCATTTTCAAATCGGGGATGAAAAAAAAAATTTCAAATTTTTACAGGGGTTGCATTGGAATTCCTGACTACCTCGAAGAGCGATACAAAAATCCCATTTTTTCGAAAACTATAAGTCGCAGCTCGGCTCCAAAAGCAGATTTGAATTCAGGAAAGGTGCGAGCTTAATTCTACATAAACTATTTTTAAATCGGGGATGAAAAAAAAAAATTTCAAATTTTTACAAGGGTTGCATTGGAATTCCTGACTACCTCGAAGAGCGATACAAAAATCCCATTTTCTCGAAAACTATAAGTCGCAGCTCGGCTCCAAAAGCAGATTTGAATTCAGGAAAGGTGCGAGCTTAATTCTACATAAACAATTTTCAAATCGGGGATAAAAAAAAAATTTCAAATTTTTACAGGGGTTGTATTGGAATTCCTGACTACTTCGAAGAGCAATACAAAAATCTCATTTTCTCGAAAACTATAAGTCGCAGCTCGGCTCCAAAAGCAGATTTGAATTCAGGAAAGGTGCGAGCTTAATTCTACATAAACAATATTCAAATCGGGAATGAAAAAAAAAATTTCGAATTTTTACAGGGGTTGCATTGGAATTCCTGACTACCTCGAAGACCGAAACAAAAATCCCATTTTCTCGAAAACTATAAGTCGCAGCTCGGCTCCAAAAGCAGATTTGAATTCAGGAAAGGTGCGAGCTTAATTCTACATAAACTATTTTTTAATCGGGGATGAAAAAAAAAAATTTCAAATTTTTACAAGGGTTGCATTGGAATTGCTGACTACCTCGAAGAGCGATACAAAAATCCCATTTTCTCGAAAACTATAAGTCGCAGCTCGGCTCCAAAAGCAGATTTGAATTCAGGAAAGGTGCGAGCTTAATTCTACATAAACAATTTTCAAATCGGGGATAAAAAAAAAATTTCATATTTTTACAGGGGTTGCATTGGAATTCCTGACTACCTCGAAGAGCGATACAAAAATCTCATTTTCTCGAAAACTATAAGTCGCAGCTCGGCTCCAAAAGCAGATTTGAATTCAGGAAAGGTGCGAGCTTAATTCTACATAAACAATTTTCAAATCGGGGATGAAAAAAAAAATTTCAAATTTTTACAGGGGTTGCATTGGAATTCCTGACTACCTCGAAGAGCGATACAAAAATCCCATTTTCTCGAAAACTATAAGTCGCAGCTCGGCTCCAAAAGCAGATTTGAATTCAGGAAAGGTGCGAGCTTAATTCTACATAAACAATTTTCAAATCGGGGATGAAAAAAAAAATTTCAATTTTTTACAGGGGTTGCATTGGAATTCCTGACTACCTCGAAGAGCGATACAAAAATCCCATTTTCTCGAAAACTATAAGTCGCAGCTCGGCTCCAAAAGCAGATTTGAATTCAGGAAAGGTGCGAGCTTAATTCTACATAAACAATTTTCAAATCGGGGATAAAAAAAAAAATTTCAAATTTTTACAGGGGTTGTATTGGAATTCCTGACTACTTCGAAGAGCAATACAAAAATCTCATTTTCTCGAAAACTATAAGTCGCAGCTCGGCTCCAAAAGCAGATTTGAATTCAGGAAAGGTGCGAGCTTAATTCTACATAAACAATATTCAAATCGGGGATGAAAAAAAAAATTTCGAATTTTTACAGGGGTTGCATTGGAATTCCTGACTACCTCGAAGACCGAAACAAAAATCCCATTTTCTCGAAAACTATAAGTCGCAGCTCGGCTCCAAAAGCAGATTTGAATTCAGGAAAGGTGCGAGCTTAATTCTACATAAACTATTTTTTAATCGGGGATGAAAAAAAAAAATTTCAAATTTTTACAAGGGTTGCATTGGAATTGCTGACTACCTCGAAGAGCGATACAAAAATCCCATTTTCTCGAAAACTATAAGTCGCAGCTCGGCTCCAAAAGCAGATTTGAATTCAGGAAAGGTGCGAGCTTAATTCTACATAAACAATTTTCAAATCGGGGATAAAAAAAAAATTTCATATTTTTACAGGGGTTGCATTGGAATTCCTGACTACTTCGAAGAGCAATACAAAAATCTCATTTTCTCGAAAACTATAAGTCGCAGCTCGGCTCCAAAAGCAGATTTGAATTCAGGAAAGGTGCGAGCTTAATTCTACATAAACAATATTCAAATCGGGGATGAAAAAAAAAATTTCGAATTTTTACAGGGGTTGCATTGGAATTCCTGACTACCTCGAAGACCGAAACAAAAATCCCATTTTCTCGAAAACTATAAGTCGCAGCTCGGCTCCAAAAGCAGATTTGAATTCAGGAAAGGTGCGAGCTTAATTCTACATAAACTATTTTTTAATCGGGGATGAAAAAAAAAAATTTCAAATTTTTACAAGGGTTGCATTGGAATTGCTGACTACCTCGAAGAGCGATACAAAAATCCCATTTTCTCGAAAACTATAAGTCGCAGCTCGGCTCCAAAAGCAGATTTGAATTCAGGAAAGGTGCGAGCTTAATTCTACATAAACAATTTTCAAATCGGGGATAAAAAAAAAATTTCATATTTTTACAGGGGTTGCATTGGAATTCCTGACTACTTCGAAGAGCGATACAAAAATCCCATTTTCTCGAAAACTATAAGTCGCAGCTCGGCTCCAAAAGCAGATTTGAATTCAGGAAAGGTGCGAGCTTAATTCTACATAACCAATTTTCAAATCGGGGATGAAAAAAAAAAATTCAAATTTTTACAGGGGTTGCATTGGAATTCCTGACTACCTCGAAGAGCGATACAAAAATCCCATTTTCTCGAAAACTATAAGTCGCAGCTCGGCTGCAAAAGCAGATTTGAATTCAGGAAAGGTGCGAGCTTAATTCTACATAAACAATTTTCAAATCGGGGATGAAAAAAAAAATTTCAATTTTTTACAGGGGTTGCATTGGAATTCCTGACTACCTCGAAGAGCGATACAAAAATCCCATTTTCTCGAAAACTATAAGTCGCAGCTCGGCTCCAAAAGCAGATTTGAATTCAGGAAAGGTGCGAGCTTAATTCTACATAAACTATTTTTAAATCGGGGATGAAAAAAAAAAAAAATTTCAAATTTTTACAAGGGTTGCATTGGAATTCCTGACTACCTCGAAGAGCGATACAAAAATCCCATTTTCTCGAAAACTATAAGTCGCAGCTCGGCTCCAAAAGCAGATTTGAATTCAGGAAAGGTGCGAGCTTAATTCTACATAAACAATTTTCAAATCGGGGATAAAAAAAAAAATTTCAAATTTTTACAGGGGTTGTATTGGAATTCCTGACTACTTCGAAGAGCAATACAAAAATCTCATTTTCTCGAAAACTATAAGTCGCAGCTCGGCTCCAAAAGCAGATTTGAATTCAGGAAAGGTGCGAGCTTAATTCTACATAAACAATATTCAAATCGGGGATGAAAAAAAAAATTTCGAATTTTTACAGGGGTTGCATTGGAATTCCTGACTACCTCGAAGACCGATACAAAAATCCCATTTTCTCGAAAACTATAAGTCGCAGCTCGGCTCCAAAAGCAGATTTGAATTCAGGAAAGGTGCGAGCTTAATTCTACATAAACAATTTTCAAATCGGGGATAAAAAAAAAATTTCAAATTTTTACAGGGGTTGTATTGGAATTCCTGACTACTTCGAAGAGCAATACAAAAATCTCATTTTCTCGAAAACTATAAGTCGCAGCTCGGCTCCAAAAGCAGATTTGAATTCAGGAAAGGTGCGAGCTTAATTCTACATAAACAATATTCAAATCGGGGATGAAAAAAAAAATTTCGAATTTTTACAGGGGTTGCATTGGAATTCCTGACTACCTCGAAGACCGAAACAAAAATCCCATTTTCTCGAAAACTATAAGTCGCAGCTCGGCTCCAAAAGCAGATTTGAATTCAGGAAAGGTGCGAGCTTAATTCTACATAAACTATTTTTTAATCGGGGATGAAAAAAAAAATTTCAAATTTTTACAAGGGTTGCATTGGAATTGCTGACTACCTCGAAGAGCGATACAAAAATCCCATTTTCTCGAAAACTATAAGTCGCAGCTCGGCTCCAAAAGCAGATTTGAATTCAGGAAAGGTGCGAGCTTAATTCTACATAAACTATTTTTAAATCGGGGATGAAAAAAAAAAATTTCAAATTTTTACAAGGGTTGCATTGGAATTCCTGACTACCTCGAAGAGCGATACAAAAATCCCATTTTCTCGAAAACTATAAGTCGCAGCTCGGCTCCAAAAGCAGATTTGAATTCAGGAAAGGTGCGAGCTTAATTCTACATAAACAATTTTCAAATCGGGGATAAAAAAAAAATTTCAAATTTTTACAGGGGTTGTATTGGAATTCCTGACTACTTCGAAGAGCAATACAAAAATCTCATTTTCTCGAAAACTATAAGTCGCAGCTCGGCTCCAAAAGCAGATTTGAATTCAGGAAAGGTGCGAGCTTAATTCTACATAAACAATATTCAAATCGGGGATGAAAAAAAAAATTTCGAATTTTTACAGGGGTTGCATTGGAATTCCTGACTACCTCGAAGACCGAAACAAAAATCCCATTTTCTCGAAAACTATAAGTCGCAGCTCGGCTCCAAAAGCAGATTTGAATTCAGGAAAGGTGCGAGCTTAATTCTACATAAACTATTTTTTAATCGGGGATGAAAAAAAAAAATTTCGAATTTTTACAGGGGTTGCATTGGAATTGCTGACTACCTCGAAGAGCGATACAAAAATCCCATTTTCTCGAAAACTATAAGTCGCAGCTCGGCTCCAAAAGCAGATTTGAATTCAGGAAAGGTGCGAGCTTAATTCTACATAAACAATTTTCAAATCGGGGATAAAAAAAAAATTTCATATTTTTACAGGGGTTGCATTGGAATTCCTGACTACCTCGAAGAGCGATACAAAAATCCCATTTTCTCGAAAACTATAAGTCGCAGCTCGGCTCCAAAAGCAGATTTGAATTCAGGAAAGGTGCGAGCTTAATTCTACATAACCAATTTTCAAATCGGGGATGAAAAAAAAAAATTCAAATTTTTACAGGGGTTGCATTGGAATTCCTGACTACCTCGAAGAGCGATACAAAAATCCCATTTTCTCGAAAACTATAAGTCGCAGCTCGGCTGCAAAAGCAGATTTGAATTCAGGAAAGGTGCGAGCTTAATTCTACATAAACAATTTTCAAATCGGGGATGAAAAAAAAAATTTCAAATTTTTACAGGGGTTGCATTGGAATTCCTGACTACCTCGAAGAGCGATACAAAAATCCCATTTTCTCGAAAACTATAAGTCGCAGCTCGGCTCCAAAAGCAGATTTGAATTCAGGAAAGGTGCGAGCTTAATTCTACATAAACAATTTTCAAATCGGGGATGAAAAAAAAATTTCAAATTTTTACAGGGGTTGCATTGGAATTCCTGACTACTTCGAAGAGCAATACAAAAATCTCATTTTCTCGAAAACTATAAGTCGCAGCTCGGCTCCAAAAGCAGATTTGAATTCAGGAAAGGTGCGAGCTTAATTCTACATAAACAATTTTCAAATCGGGGATGAAAAAAAAAATTTCAAATTTTTACAGGGGTTGCATTGGAATTCCTGACTACCTCGAAGAGCGATACAAAAATCCCATTTTCTCGAAAACTATAAGTCGCAGCTCGGCTCCAAAAGCAGATTTGAATTCAGGAAAGGTGCGAGCTTAATTCTACATAAACAATTTTCAAATCGGGGATGAAAAAAAAAATTTCAATTTTTTACAGGGGTTGCATTGGAATTCCTGACTACCTCGAAGAGCGATACAAAAATCCCATTTTCTCGAAAACTATAAGTCGCAGCTCGGCTCCAAAAGCAGATTTGAATTCAGGAAAGGTGCGAGCTTAATTCTACATAAACTATTTTTAAATCGGGGATGAAAAAAAAAAATTTTCAAATTTTTACAAGGGTTGCATTGGAATTCCTGACTACCTCGAAGAGCGATACAAAAATCCCATTTTCTCGAAAACTATAAGTCGCAGCTCGGCTCCAAAAGCAGATTTGAATTCAGGAAAGGTGCGAGCTTAATTCTACATAAACAATTTTCAAATCGGGGATAAAAAAAAAATTTCAAATTTTTACAGGGGTTGTATTGGAATTCCTGACTACTTCGAAGAGCAATACAAAAATCTCATTTTCTCGAAAACTATAAGTCGCAGCTCGGCTCCAAAAGCAGATTTGAATTCAGGAAAGGTGCGAGCTTAATTCTACATAAACAATATTCAAATCGGGGATGAAAAAAAAAATTTCGAATTTTTACAGGGGTTGCATTGGAATTCCTGACTACCTCGAAGACCGAAACAAAAATCCCATTTTCTCGAAAACTATAAGTCGCAGCTCGGCTCCAAAAGTAGATTTGAATTCAGGAAAGGTGCGAGCTTAATTCTACGTGAATCATTTTCAAATCGGGGATGAAAAAAAAAATTTCAAATTTTTACAGGGGTTGCATTGGAATTCCTGACTACCTCGAAGAGCGATACAAAAATCCCATTTTCTCGAAAACTATAAGTCGCAGCTCGGCTCCAAAAGCAGATTTGAATTCAGGAAAGGTGCGAGCTTAATTCTACATAAACAATTTTCAAATCGGGGATAAAAAAAAAATTTCAAATTTTTACAGGGGTTGTATTGGAATTCCTGACTACTTCGAAGAGCAATACAAAAATCTCATTTTCTCGAAAACTATAAGTCGCAGCTCGGCTCCAAAAGCAGATTTGAATTCAGGAAAGGTGCGAGCTTAATTCTACATAAACAATATTCAAATCGGGGATGAAAAAAAAATTTCGAATTTTTACAGGGGTTGCATTGGAATTCCTGACTACCTCGAAGACCGAAACAAAAATCCCATTTTCTCGAAAACTATAAGTCGCAGCTCGGCTCCAAAAGCAGATTTGAATTCAGGAAAGGTGCGAGCTTAATTCTACATAACCAATTTTCAAATCGGGGATGAAAAAAAAAAATTCAAATTTTTACAGGGGTTGCATTGGAATTCCTGACTACCTCGAAGAGCGATACAAAAATCCCATTTTCTCGAAAACTATAAGTCGCAGCTCGGCTGCAAAAGCAGATTTGAATTCAGGAAAGGTGCGAGCTTAATTCTACATAAACAATTTTCAAATCGGGGATGAAAAAAAAAAATTTCAAATTTTTACAGGGGTTGCATTGGAATTCCTGACTACCTCGAAGAGCGATACAAAAATCCCATTTTCTCGAAAACTATAAGTCGCAGCTCGGCTCCAAAAGCAGATTTGAATTCAGGAAAGGTGCGAGCTTAATTCTACATAAACAATTTTCAAATCGGGGATGAAAAAAAAATTTCAAATTTTTACAGGGGTTGCATTGGAATTCCTGACTACTTCGAAGAGCAATACAAAAATCTCATTTTCTCGAAAACTATAAGTCGCAGCTCGGCTCCAAAAGCAGATTTGAATTCAGGAAAGGTGCGAGCTTAATTCTACATAAACAATTTTCAAATCGGGGATGAAAAAAAAAATTTCAAATTTTTACAGGGGTTGCATTGGAATTCCTGACTACCTCGAAGAGCGATACAAAAATCCCATTTTCTCGAAAACTATAAGTCGCAGCTCGGCTCCAAAAGCAGATTTGAATTCAGGAAAGGTGCGAGCTTAATTCTACATAAACAATTTTCAAATCGGGGATGAAAAAAAAAATTTCAATTTTTTACAGGGGTTGCATTGGAATTCCTGACTACCTCGAAGAGCGATACAAAAACCCCATTTTCTCGAAAACTATAAGTCGCAGCTCGGCTCCAAAAGCAGATTTGAATTCAGGAAAGGTGCGAGCTTAATTCTACATAAACTATTTTTAAATCGGGGATGAAAAAAAAAAAATTTCAAATTTTTACAAGGGTTGCATTGGAATTCCTGACTACCTCGAAGAGCGATACAAAAATCCCATTTTCTCGAAAACTATAAGTCGCAGCTCGGCTCCAAAAGCAGATTTGAATTCAGGAAAGGTGCGAGCTTAATTCTACATAAACAATTTTCAAATCGGGGATAAAAAAAAAAATTTCAAATTTTTACAGGGGTTGTATTGGAATTCCTGACTACTTCGAAGAGCAATACAAAAATCTCATTTTCTCGAAAACTATAAGTCGCAGCTCGGCTCCAAAAGCAGATTTGAATTCAGGAAAGGTGCGAGCTTAATTCTACATAAACAATATTCAAATCGGGGATGAAAAAAAAATTTCGAATTTTTACAGGGGTTGCATTGGAATTCCTGACTACCTCGAAGACCGAAACAAAAATCCCATTTTCTCGAAAACTATAAGTCGCAGCTCGGCTCCAAAAGCAGATTTGAATTCAGGAAAGGTGCGAGCTTAATTCTACATAACCAATTTTCAAATCGGGGATGAAAAAAAAAAATTCAAATTTTTACAGGGGTTGCATTGGAATTCCTGACTACCTCGAAGAGCGATACAAAAATCCCATTTTCTCGAAAACTATAAGTCGCAGCTCGGCTGCAAAAGCAGATTTGAATTCAGGAAAGGTGCGAGCTTAATTCTACGTGAACAATTTTCAAATCGGGGATGAAAAAAAAAATTTCAAATTTTTACAGGGGTTGCATTGGAATTCCTGACTACCTCGAAGAGCGATACAAAAATCCCATTTTCTCGAAAACTATAAGTCGCAGCTCGGCTCCAAAAGCAGATTTGAATTCAGGAAAGGTGCGAGCTTAATTCTACATAAACAATTTTCAAATCGGGGATGAAAAAAAAAATTTCAAATTTTTACAGGGGTTGCATTGGAATTCCTGACTACCTCGAAGAGCGATACAAAAATCCCATTTTCTCGAAAACTATAAGTCGCAGCTCGGCTCCAAAAGCAGATTTGAATTCAGGAAAGGTGCGAGCTTAATTCTACATAAACAATTTTCAAATCGGGGATGAAAAAAAAAATTTCAATTTTTTACAGGGGTTGCATTGGAATTCCTGACTACCTCGAAGAGCGATACAAAAATCCCATTTTCTCGAAAACTATAAGTCGCAGCTCGGCTCCAAAAGCAGATTTGAATTCAGGAAAGGTGCGAGCTTAATTCTACATAAACAATTTTCAAATCGGGGATAAAAAAAAAAATTTCAAATTTTTACAGGGGTTGTATTGGAATTCCTGACTACTTCGAAGAGCAATACAAAAATCTCATTTTCTCGAAAACTATAAGTCGCAGCTCGGCTCCAAAAGCAGATTTGAATTCAGGAAAGGTGCGAGCTTAATTCTACATAAACAATATTCAAATCGGGGATGAAAAAAAAAATTTCGAATTTTTACAGGGGTTGCATTGGAATTCCTGACTACCTCGAAGACCGAAACAAAAATCCCATTTTCTCGAAAACTATAAGTCGCAGCTCGGCTCCAAAAGTAGATTTGAATTCAGGAAAGGTGCGAGCTTAATTCTACGTGAATCATTTTCAAATCGGGGATGAAAAAAAAAATTTCAAATTTTTACAGGGGTTGCATTGGAATTCCTGACTACCTCGAAGAGCGATACAAAAATCCCATTTTCTCGAAAACTATAAGTCGCAGCTCGGCTCCAAAAGCAGATTTGAATTCAGGAAAGGTGCGAGCTTAATTCTACATAACCAATTTTCAAATCGGGGATGAAAAAAAAAAATTCAAATTTTTACAGGGGTTGCATTGGAATTCCTGACTACCTCGAAGAGCGATACAAAAATCCCATTTTCTCGAAAACTATAAGTCGCAGCTCGGCTGCAAAAGCAGATTTGAATTCAGGAAAGGTGCGAGCTTAATTCTACATAAACAATTTTCAAATCGGGGATGAAAAAAAAAATTTCAAATTTTTACAGGGGTTGCATTGGAATTCCTGACTACCTCGAAGAGCGATACAAAAATCCCATTTTCTCGAAAACTATAAGTCGCAGCTCGGCTCCAAAAGCAGATTTGAATTCAGGAAAGGTGCGAGCTTAATTCTACATAAACAATTTTCAAATCGGGGATGAAAAAAAAATTTCAAATTTTTACAGGGGTTGCATTGGAATTCCTGACTACCTCGAAGAGCGATACAAAAATCCCATTTTCTCGAAAACTATAAGTCGCAGCTCGGCTCCAAAAGCAGATTTGAATTCAGGAAAGGTGCGCGCTTAATTCTACATAAACAATTTTCAAATCGGGGATAAAAAAAAAATTTCAAATTTTTACAGGGGTTGTATTGGAATTCCTGACTACTTCGAAGAGCAATACAAAAATCTCATTTTCTCGAAAACTATAAGTCGCAGCTCGGCTCCAAAAGCAGATTTGAATTCAGGAAAGGTGCGAGCTTAATTCTACATAAACAATTTTCAAATCGGGGATGAAAAAAAAAATTTTAAATTTTTACAGGGGTTGCATTGGAATTCCTGACTACCTCGAAGAGCGATACAAAAATCCCATTTTCTCGAAAACTATAAGTCGCAGCTCGGCTCCAAAAGCAGATTTGAATTCAGGAAAGGTGCGAGCTTAATTCTACATAAACAATTTTCAAATCGGGGATGAAAAAAAAAATTTCAAATTTTTACAGGGGTTGTATTGGAATTCCTGACTACTTCGAAGAGCAATACAAAAATCTCATTTTCTCGAAAACTATAAGTCGCAGCTCGGCTCCAAAAGCAGATTTGAATTCAGGAAAGGTGCGAGCTTAATTCTACATAAACAATATTCAAATCGGGGATGAAAAAAAAAATTTCGAATTTTTACAGGGGTTGCATTGGAATTCCTGACTACCTCGAAGACCGAAACAAAAATCCCATTTTCTCGAAAACTATAAGTCGCAGCTCGGCTCCAAAAGTAGATTTGAATTCAGGAAAGGTGCGAGCTTAATTCTACGTGAATCATTTTCAAATCGGGGATGAAAAAAAAAATTTCAAATTTTTACAGGGGTTGCATTGGAATTCCTGACTACCTCGAAGAGCGATACAAAAATCCCATTTTCTCGAAAACTATAAGTCGCAGCTCGGCTCCAAAAGCAGATTTGAATTCAGGAAAGGTGCGAGCTTAATTCTACATAAACTATTTTTAAATCGGGGATGAAAAAAAAAAATTTCAAATTTTTGCAAGGGTTGCATTGGAATTCCTGACTACCTCGAAGAGCGATACAAAGATCCCATTTTCTCGAAAACTATAAGTCGCAGCTCGGCTCCAAAAGCAGATTTGAATTCAGGAAAGGTGCGAGCTTAATTCTACATAAACAATTTTCAAATCGGGGATGAAAAAAAAAATTTCAAATTTTTACAGGGGTTGCATTGGAATTCCTGACTACCTCGAAGAGCGATACAAAAATCCCATTTTCTCGAAAACTATAAGTCGCAGCTCGGCTCCAAAAGCAGATTTGAATTCAGGAAAGGTGCGAGCTTAATTCTACATAAACAATTTTCAAATCGGGGATGAAAAAAAAAATTTCAATTTTTTACAGGGGTTGCATTGGAATTCCTGACTACCTCGAAGAGCGATACAAAAATCCCATTTTCTCGAAAACTATAAGTCGCAGCTCGGCTCCAAAAGCAGATTTGAATTCAGGAAAGGTGCGAGCTTAATTCTACATAAACTATTTTTAAATCGGGGATGAAAAAAAAAAAATTTCAAATTTTTACAAGGGTTGCATTGGAATTCCTGACTACCTCGAAGAGCGATACAAAAATCCCATTTTCTCGAAAACTATAAGTCGCAGCTCGGCTCCAAAAGCAGATTTGAATTCAGGAAAGGTGCGAGCTTAATTCTACATAAACAATTTTCAAATCGGGGATAAAAAAAAAAATTTCAAATTTTTACAGGGGTTGTATTGGAATTCCTGACTACTTCGAAGAGCAATACAAAAATCTCATTTTCTCGAAAACTATAAGTCGCAGCTCGGCTCCAAAAGCAGATTTGAATTCAGGAAAGGTGCGAGCTTAATTCTACATAAACAATATTCAAATCGGGGATGAAAAAAAAAATTTCGAATTTTTACAGGGGTTGCATTGGAATTCCTGACTACCTCGAAGACCGAAACAAAAATCCCATTTTCTCGAAAACTATAAGTCGCAGCTCGGCTCCAAAAGTAGATTTGAATTCAGGAAAGGTGCGAGCTTAATTCTACGTGAATCATTTTCAAATCGGGGATGAAAAAAAAAATTTCAAATTTTTACAGGGGTTGCATTGGAATTCCTGACTACCTCGAAGAGCGATACAAAAATCCCATTTTCTCGAAAACTATAAGTCGCAGCTCGGCTCCAAAAGCAGATTTGAATTCAGGAAAGGTGCGAGCTTAATTCTACATAAACTATTTTTAAATCGGGGATGAAAAAAAAAAATTTCAAATTTTTGCAAGGGTTGCATTGGAATTCCTGACTACCTCGAAGAGCGATACAAAAATCCCATTTTCTCGAAAACTATAAGTCGCAGCTCGGCTCCAAAAGCAGATTTGAATTCAGGAAAGGTGCGAGCTTAATTCTACATAAACAATTTTCAAATCGGGGATAAAAAAAAAATTTCAAATTTTTACAGGGGTTGTATTGGAATTCCTGACTACTTCGAAGAGCAATACAAAAATCTCATTTTCTCGAAAACTATAAGTCGCAGCTCGGCTCCAAAAGCAGATTTGAATTCAGGAAAGGTGCGAGCTTAATTCTACGTGAATCATTTTCAAATCGGGGATGAAAAAAAAAATTTCAAATTTTTACAGGGGTTGCATTGGAATTCCTGACTACCTCGAAGAGCGATACAAAAATCCCATTTTCTCGAAAACTATAAGTCGCAGCTCGGCTCCAAAAGCAGATTTGAATTCAGGAAAGGTGCGAGCTTAATTCTACATAAACTATTTTTAAATCGGGGATGAAAAAAAAAAAATTTCAAATTTTTACAAGGGTTGCATTGGAATTCCTGACTACCTCGAAGAGCGATACAAAAATCCCATTTTCTCGAAAACTATAAGTCGCAGCTCGGCTCCAAAAGCAGATTTGAATTCAGGAAAGGTGCGAGCTTAATTCTACATAAACAATTTTCAAATCGGGGATAAAAAAAAAATTTCAAATTTTTACAGGGGTTGTATTGGAATTCCTGACTACTTCGAAGAGCAATACAAAAATCTCATTTTCTCGAAAACTATAAGTCGCAGCTCGGCTCCAAAAGCAGATTTGAATTCAGGAAAGGTGCGAGCTTAATTCTACATAAACAATTTTCAAATCGGGGATGAAAAAAAAAATTTCAAATTTTTACAGGGGTTGCATTGGAATTCCTGACTACCTCGAAGAGCGATACAAAAATCCCATTTTCTCGAAAACTATAAGTCGCAGCTCGGCTCCAAAAGCAGATTTGAATTCAGGAAAGTTGCGAGCTTAATTCTACATAAACAATTTTCAAATCGGGGATGAAAAAAAAAATTTCAATTTTTTACAGGGGTTGCATTGGAATTCCTGACTACCTCGAAGAGCGATACAAAAATCCCATTTTCTCGAAAACTATAAGTCGCAGCTCGGCTCCAAAAGCAGATTTGAATTCAGGAAAGGTGCGAGGTGCGGAATTCCTGACTACCTCGAAGACCGAAACAAAAATCCCATTTTCTCGAAAACTATAAGTCGCAGCTCGGCTCCAAAAGTAGATTTGAATTCAGGAAAGGTGCGAGCTTAATTCTACGTGAATCATTTTCAAATCGGGGATGAAAAAAAAAATTTCAAATTTTTACAGGGGTTGCATTGGAATTCCTGACTACCTCGAAGAGCGATACAAAAATCCCATTTTCTCGAAAACTATAAGTCGCAGCTCGGCTCCAAAAGCAGATTTGAATTCAGGAAAGGTGCGAGCTTAATTCTACATAAACTATTTTTAAATCGGGGATGAAAAAAAAAAATTTCAAATTTTTGCAAGGGTTGCATTGGAATTCCTGACTACCTCGAAGAGCGATACAAAAATCCCATTTTCTCGAAAACTATAAGTCGCAGCTCGGCTCCAAAAGCAGATTTGAATTCAGGAAAGGTGCGAGCTTAATTCTACATAAACAATTTTCAAATCGGGGATAAAAAAAAAATTTCAAATTTTTACAGGGGTTGTATTGGAATTCCTGACTACTTCGAAGAGCAATACAAAAATCTCATTTTCTCGAAAACTATAAGTCGCAGCTCGGCTCCAAAAGCAGATTTGAATTCAGGAAAGGTGCGAGCTTAATTCTACGTGAATCATTTTCAAATCGGGGATGAAAAAAAAAATTTCAAATTTTTACAGGGGTTGCATTGGAATTCCTGACTACCTCGAAGAGCGATACAAAAATCCCATTTTCTCGAAAACTATAAGTCGCAGCTCGGCTCCAAAAGCAGATTTGAATTCAGGAAAGGTGCGAGCTTAATTCTACATAAACTATTTTTAAATCGGGGATGAAAAAAAAAAAATTTCAAATTTTTACAAGGGTTGCATTGGAATTCCTGACTACCTCGAAGAGCGATACAAAAATCCCATTTTCTCGAAAACTATAAGTCGCAGCTCGGCTCCAAAAGCAGATTTGAATTCAGGAAAGGTGCGAGCTTAATTCTACATAAACAATTTTCAAATCGGGGATAAAAAAAAAATTTCAAATTTTTACAGGGGTTGTATTGGAATTCCTGACTACTTCGAAGAGCAATACAAAAATCTCATTTTCTCGAAAACTATAAGTCGCAGCTCGGCTCCAAAAGCAGATTTGAATTCAGGAAAGGTGCGAGCTTAATTCTACATAAACAATTTTCAAATCGGGGATGAAAAAAAAAATTTCAAATTTTTACAGGGGTTGCATTGGAATTCCTGACTACCTCGAAGAGCGATACAAAAATCCCATTTTCTCGAAAACTATAAGTCGCAGCTCGGCTCCAAAAGCAGATTTGAATTCAGGAAAGGTGCGAGCTTAATTCTACATAAACAATTTTCAAATCGGGGATGAAAAAAAAAATTTCAATTTTTTACAGGGGTTGCATTGGAATTCCTGACTACCTCGAAGAGCGATACAAAAATCCCATTTTCTCGAAAACTATAAGTCGCAGCTCGGCTCCAAAAGCAGATTTGAATTCAGGAAAGGTGCGAGCTTAATTCTACATAAACTATTTTTAAATCGGGGATGAAAAAAAAAAAATTTCAAATTTTTACAAGGGTTGCATTGGAATTCCTGACTACCTCGAAGAGCGATACAAAAATCCCATTTTCTCGAAAACTATAAGTCGCAGCTCGGCTCCAAAAGCAGATTTGAATTCAGGAAAGGTGCGAGCTTAATTCTACATAAACAATTTTCAAATCGGGGATAAAAAAAAAAATTTCAAATTTTTACAGGGGTTGTATTGGAATTCCTGACTACTTCGAAGAGCAATACAAAAATCTCATTTTCTCGAAAACTATAAGTCGCAGCTCGGCTCCAAAAGCAGATTTGAATTCAGGAAAGGTGCGAGCTTAATTCTACATAAACAATATTCAAATCGGGGATGAAAAAAAAAATTTCGAATTTTTACAGGGGTTGCATTGGAATTCCTGACTACCTCGAAGAGCGATACAAAAATCCCATTTTCTCGAAAACTATAAGTCGCAGCTCGGCTCCAAAAGCAGATTTGAATTCAGGAAAGGTGCGAGCTTAATTCTACATAAACAATATTCAAATCGGGGATGAAAAAAAAAATTTCGAATTTTTACAGGGGTTGCATTGGAATTCCTGACTACCTCGAAGAGCGATACAAAAATCCCATTTTCTCGAAAACTATAAGTCGCAGCTCGGCTCCAAAAGTAGATTTGAATTCAGGAAAGGTGCGAGCTTAATTCTACGTGAATCATTTTCAAATCGGGGATGAAAAAAAAAATTTCAAATTTTTACAGGGGTTGCATTGGAATTCCTGACTACCTCGAAGAGCGATACAAAAATCCCATTTTCTCGAAAACTATAAGTCGCAGCTCGGCTCCAAAAGCAGATTTGAATTCAGGAAAGGTGCGAGCTTAATTCTACATAAACTATTTTTAAATCGGGGATGAAAAAAAAAAATTTCAAATTTTTGCAAGGGTTGCATTGGAATTCCTGACTACCTCGAAGAGCGATACAAAAATCCCATTTTCTCGAAAACTATAAGTCGCAGCTCGGCTCCAAAAGCAGATTTGAATTCAGGAAAGGTGCGAGCTTAATTCTACATAAACAATTTTCAAATCGGGGATAAAAAAAAAATTTCAAATTTTTACAGGGGTTGTATTGGAATTCCTGACTACTTCGAAGAGCAATACAAAAATCTCATTTTCTCGAAAACTATAAGTCGCAGCTCGGCTCCAAAAGCAGATTTGAATTCAGGAAAGGTGCGAGCTTAATTCTACATAAACAATATTCAAATCGGGGATGAAAAAAAAAATTTCGAATTTTTACAGGGGTTGCATTGGAATTCCTGACTACCTCGAAGACCGAAACAAAAATCCCATTTTCTCGAAAACTATAAGTCGCAGCTCGGCTCCAAAAGCAGATTTGAATTCAGGAAAGATGCGAGCTTAATTCTACATAAACAATTTTCAAATCGGGGATGAAAAAAAAAATTTCAAATTTTTACAGGGGTTGCATTCGAATTCCTGACTACCTCGAAGAGCGATACAAAAATCCCATTTTCTCGAAAACTATAAGTCGCAGCTCGGCTCCAAAAGCAGATTTGAATTCAGGAAAGGTGCGAGCTTAATTCTACATAAACAATTTTCAAATCGGGGATGAAAAAAAAAATTTCAATTTTTTACAGGGGTTGCATTGGAATTCCTGACTACCTCGAAGAGCGATACAAAAATCCCATTTTCTCGAAAACTATAAGTCGCAGCTCGGCTCCAAAAGCAGATTTGAATTCAGGAAAGGTGCGAGCTTAATTCTACATAAACAATTTTCAAATCGGGGATGAAAAAAAAAATTTCAAATTTTTACAGGGGTTGCATTGTAATTCCTGACTACCTCGAAGAGCGATACAAAAATCCCATTTTCTCGAAAACTATAAGTCGCAGCTCGGCTCCAAAAGCAGATTTGAATTCAGGAAAGGTGCGAGCTTAATTCTATACAAACAATTTTCAAATCGGGGATGAAAAAAAAAATTTCAAATTTTTACATTGGTTGCATTGGAATTCCTGACTACCTCGAAGAGCGATACAAAAATCCCAATTTCTCGAAAACTATAAGTCGCAGCTCGGCTCCAAAAGCAGATTTGAATTCAGGAAAGGTGCGAGCTTAATTCTACGTGAACAATTTTCAAATCGGGGATGAAAAAAAAAATTTCAAATTTTTACAGGGGTTGCATTGGAATTCCTGACTACCTCGAAGAGCGATACAAAAATCCCATTTTCTCGAAAACTATAAGTCGCAGCTCGGCTCCAAAAGCAGATTTGAATTCAGGAAAGGTGCGAGCTTAATTCTACATAAACAATTTTTAAATCGGGGATGAAAAAAAAAATTTCAAATTTTTACAGGGGTTGCATTGGAATTCCTGACTACCTCGAAGAGCGATACAAAAATCCCATTTTCTCGAAAACTATAAGTCGCAGCTCGGCTCCAAAAGCAGATTTGAATTCAAGAAAGGTGCGAGCTTAATTCTACATAAACTATTTTTAAATCGGGGATGAAAAAAAAAAATTTCAAATTTTTACAAGGGTTGCATTGGAATTCCTGACTACCTCGAAGAGCGATACAAAAATCCCATTTTCTCGAAAACTATAAGTCGCAGCTCGGCTCCAAAAGCAGATTTGAATTCAGGAAAGGTGCGAGCTTAATTCTACATAAACAATTTTCAAATCGGGGATGAAAAAAAAAATTTCAATTTTTTACAGGGGTTGCATTGGAATTCCTGACTACTACCTCGAAGAGCGATACAAAAATCCCATTTTCTCGAAAACTATAAGTCGCAGCTCGGCTCCAAAAGCAGATTTGAATTCAGGAAAGGTGCGAGCTTAATTCTACATAAACAATTTTCAAATCGGGGATGAAAAAAAAAATTTCAATTTTTTACAGGGGTTGCATTGGAATTCCTGACTACCTCGAAGAGCGATACAAAAATCCCATTTTCTCGAAAACTATAAGTCGCAGCTCGGCTCCAAAAGCAGATTTGAATTCAGGAAAGGTGCGAGCTTAATTCTACATAAACAATTTTCAAATCGGGGATGAAAAAAAAAATTTCAAATTTTTACAGGGGTTGCATTGTAATTCCTGACTACCTCGAAGAGCGATACAAAAATCCCATTTTCTCGAAAACTATAAGTCGCAGCTCGGCTCCAAAAGCAGATTTGAATTCAGGAAAGGTGCGAGCTTAATTCTATACAAACAATTTTCAAATCGGGGATGAAAAAAAAAATTTCAAATTTTTACAGGGGTTGCATTGGAATTCCTGACTACCTCGAAGAGCGATACAAAAATCCCAATTTCTCGAAAACAATAAGTCGCAGCTCGGCTCCAAAAGCAGATTTGAATTCAGGAAAGGTGCGAGCTTAATTCTACGTGAACAATTTTCAAATCGGGGATGAAAAAAAAAATTTCAAATTTTTACAGGGGTTGCATTGGAATTCCTGACTACCTCGAAGAGCGATACAAAAATCCCATTTTCTCGAAAACTATAAGTCGCAGCTCGGCTCCAAAAGCAGATTTGAATTCAGGAAAGGTGCGAGCTTAATTCTACATAAACAATTTTCAAATCGGGGATGAAAAAAAAAATTTCAAATTTTTACAGGGGTTGCATTGGAATTCCTGACTACCTCGAAGAGCGATACAAAAATCCCATTTTCTCGAAAACTATAAGTCGCAGCTCGGCTCCAAAAGCAGATTTGAATTCAAGAAAGGTGCGAGCTTAATTCTACATAAACTATTTTTAAATCGGGGATGAAAAAAAAAAATTTCAAATTTTTACAAGGGTTGCATTGGAATTCCTGACTACCTCGAAGAGCGATACAAAAATCCCATTTTCTCGAAAACTATAAGTCGCAGCTCGGCTCCAAAAGCAGATTTGAATTCAGGAAAGGTGCGAGCTTAATTCTACATAAACAATTTTCAAATCGGGGATGAAAAAAAAAATTTCAATTTTTTACAGGGGTTGCATTGGAATTCCTGACTACTACCTCGAAGAGCGATACAAAAATCCCATTTTCTCGAAAACTATAAGTCGCAGCTCGGCTCCAAAAGCAGATTTGAATTCAGGAAAGGTGCGAGCTTAATTCTACATAAACAATTTTCAAATCGGGGATGAAAAAAAAAATTTCAAATTTTTACAGGGGTTGCATTGGAATTCCTGACTACCTCGAAGACCGAAACAAAAATCCCATTTTCTCGAAAACTATAAGTCGCAGCTCGGCTCCAAAAGCAGATTTGAATTCAGGAAATGTGCGAGCTTAATTCTACATAAACAATTTTCAAATCGGGGATGAAAAAAAAAATTTCAAATTTTTACAGGGGTTGCATTGGAATTCCTGACTACCTCGAAGAGCGATACAAAAATCCCATTTTCTCGAAAACTATAAGTCGCAGCTCTGCTCCAAAAGCAGATTTGAATTCAGGAAAGGTGCGAGCTTAATTCTATACAAACAATTTTCAAATCGGGGATGAAAAAAAAAATTTCAAATTTTTACAGGGGTTGCATTGGAATTCCTGACTACCTCGAAGAGCGATACAAAAATCCCATTTTCTCGAAAACTATAAGTCGCAGCTCGGCTCCAAAAGCAGATTTGAATTCAGGAAAGGTGCGAGCTTAATTCTACATAAACTATTTTTAAATCGGGGATGAAAAAAAAAAAATTTCAAATTTTTACAAGGGTTGCATTGGAATTCCTGACTACCTCGAAGAGCGATACAAAAATCCCATTTTCTCGAAAACTATAAGTCGCAGCTCGGCTCCAAAAGCAGATTTGAATTCAGGAAAGGTGCGAGCTTAATTCTACATAAACAATTTTCAAATCGGGGATAAAAAAAAAATTTCAAATTTTTACAGGGGTTGTATTGGAATTCCTGACTACTTCGAAGAGCAATACAAAAATCTCATTTTCTCGAAAACTATAAGTCGCAGCTCGGCTCCAAAAGCAGATTTGAATTCAGGAAAGGTGCGAGCTTAATTCTACATAAACAATTTTCAAATCGGGGATGAAAAAAAAAATTTCAAATTTTTACAGGGGTTGCATTGGAATTCCTGACTACCTCGAAGAGCGATACAAAAATCCCATTTTCTCGAAAACTATAAGTCGCAGCTCGGCTCCAAAAGCAGATTTGAATTCAGGAAAGGTGCGAGCTTAATTCTACATAAACAATTTTCAAATCGGGGATGAAAAAAAAAATTTCAATTTTTTACAGGGGTTGCATTGGAATTCCTGACTACCTCGAAGAGCGATACAAAAATCCCATTTTCTCGAAAACTATAAGTCGCAGCTCGGCTCCAAAAGCAGATTTGAATTCAGGAAAGGTGCGAGCTTAATTCTACATAAACTATTTTTAAATCGGGGATGAAAAAAAAAAAATTTCAAATTTTTACAAGGGTTGCATTGGAATTCCTGACTACCTCGAAGAGCGATACAAAAATCCCATTTTCTCGAAAACTATAAGTCGCAGCTCGGCTCCAAAAGCAGATTTGAATTCAGGAAAGGTGCGAGCTTAATTCTACATAAACAATTTTCAAATCGGGGATGAAAAAAAAAATTTCGAATTTTTACAGGGGTTGCATTGGAATTCCTGACTACCTCGAAGACCGAAACAAAAATCCCATTTTCTCGAAAACTATAAGTCGCAGCTCGGCTCCAAAAGTAGATTTGAATTCAGGAAAGGTGCGAGCTTAATTCTACGTGAATCATTTTCAAATCGGGGATGAAAAAAAAAATTTCAAATTTTTACAGGGGTTGCATTGGAATTCCTGACTACCTCGAAGAGCGATACAAAAATCCCATTTTCTCGAAAACTATAAGTCGCAGCTCGGCTCCAAAAGCAGATTTGAATTCAGGAAAGGTGCGAGCTTAATTCTACATAAACTATTTTTAAATCGGGGATGAAAAAAAAAAATTTCAAATTTTTGCAAGGGTTGCATTGGAATTCCTGACTACCTCGAAGAGCGATACAAAAATCCCATTTTCTCGAAAACTATAAGTCGCAGCTCGGCTCCAAAAGCAGATTTGAATTCAGGAAAGGTGCGAGCTTAATTCTACGTGAACAATTTTCAAATCGGGGATGAAAAAAAAAATTTCAAATTTTTACAGGGGTTGCATTGGAATTCCTGACTACCTCGAAGAGCGATACAAAAATCCCATTTTCTCGAAAACTATAAGTCGCAGCTCGGCTCCAAAAGCAGATTTGAATTCAGGAAAGGTGCGAGCTTAATTCTACATAAACAATTTTCAAATCGGGGATGAAAAAAAAAATTTCAAATTTTTACAGGGGTTGCATTCGAATTCCTGACTACCTCGAAGAGCGATACAAAAATCCCATTTTCTCGAAAACTATAAGTCGCAGCTCGGCTCCAAAAGCAGATTTGAATTCAGGAAAGGTGCGAGCTTAATTCTACATAAACAATTTTCAAATCGGGGATGAAAAAAAAAATTTCAATTTTTTACAGGGGTTGCATTGGAATTCCTGACTACCTCGAAGAGCGATACAAAAATCCCATTTTCTCGAAAACTATAAGTCGCAGCTCGGCTCCAAAAGCAGATTTGAATTCAGGAAAGGTGCGAGCTTAATTCTACATAAACAATTTTCAAATCGGGGATGAAAAAAAAAATTTCAAATTTTTACAGGGGTTGCATTGGAATTCCTGACTACCTCGAAGACCGAAACAAAAATCCCATTTTCTCGAAAACTATAAGTCGCAGCTCGGCTCCAAAAGCAGATTTGAATTCAGGAAAGGTGCGAGCTTAATTCTATACAAACAATTTTCAAATCGGGGATGAAAAAAAAAATTTCAAATTTTTACATTGGTTGCATTGGAATTCCTGACTACCTCGAAGAGCGATACAAAAATCCCAATTTCTCGAAAACTATAAGTCGCAGCTCGGCTCCAAAAGCAGATTTGAATTCAGGAAAGGTGCGAGCTTAATTCTACGTGAACAATTTTCAAATCGGGGATGAAAAAAAAAATTTCAAATTTTTACAGGGGTTGCATTGGAATTCCTGACTACCTCGAAGAGCGATACAAAAATCCCATTTTCTCGAAAACTATAAGTCGCAGCTCGGCTCCAAAAGCAGATTTGAATTCAGGAAAGGTGCGAGCTTAATTCTACATAAACAATTTTCAAATCGGGGATGAAAAAAAAAATTTCAAATTTTTACAGGGGTTGCATTGGAATTCCTGACTACCTCGAAGAGCGATACAAAAATCCCATTTTCTCGAAAACTATAAGTCGCAGCTCGGCTCCAAAAGTAGATTTGAATTCAGGAAAGGTGCGAGCTTAATTCTACGTGAATCATTTTCAAATCGGGGATGAAAAAAAAAATTTCAAATTTTTACAGGGGTTGCATTGGAATTCCTGACTACCTCGAAGAGCGATACAAAAATCCCATTTTCTCGAAAAATATAAGTCGCAGCTCGGCTCCAAAAGCAGATTTGAATTCATTAAAGGTGCGAGCTTAATTCTACATAAACTATTTTTAAATCGGGGATGAAAAAAAAAAATTTCAAATTTTTACAAGGGTTGCATTGGAATTCCTGACTACCTCGAAGAGCGATACAAAAATCCCATTTTCTCGAAAAATATAAGTCGCAGCTCGGCTCCAAAAGCAGATTTGAATTCATTAAAGGTGCGAGCTTAATTCTACATAAACAATTTTCAAATCGGGGATGAAAAAAAAAAATTTCAAATTTTTACAAGGGTTGCATTGGAATTCCTGACTACCTCGAAGAGCGATACAAAAATCCCATTTTCTCGAAAACTATAAGTCGCAGCTCGGCTCCAAAAGCAGATTTGAATTCAAGAAAGGTGCGAGCTTAATTCTACATAAACTATTTTTAAATCGGGGATGAAAAAAAAAAATTTCAAATTTTTACAAGGGTTGCATTGGAATTCCTGACTACCTCGAAGAGCGATACAAAAATCCCATTTTCTCGAAAACTATAAGTCGCAGCTCGGCTCCAAAAGCAGATTTGAATTCAGGAAAGGTGCGAGCTTAATTCTACATAAACAATTTTCAAATCGGGGATGAAAAAAAAAATTTCAATTTTTTACAGGGGTTGCATTGGAATTCCTGACTACTACCTCGAAGAGCGATACAAAAATCCCATTTTCTCGAAAACTATAAGTCGCAGCTCGGCTCCAAAAGCAGATTTGAATTCAGGAAAGGTGCGAGCTTAATTCTACATAAACAATTTTCAAATCGGGGATGAAAAAAAAAATTTCAATTTTTTACAGGGGTTGCATTGGAATTCCTGACTACCTCGAAGAGCGATACAAAAATCCCATTTTCTCGAAAACTATAAGTCGCAGCTCGGCTCCAAAAGCAGATTTGAATTCAGGAAAGGTGCGAGCTTAATTCTACATAAACAATTTTCAAATCGGGGATGAAAAAAAAAATTTCAAATTTTTACAGGGGTTGCATTGTAATTCCTGACTACCTCGAAGAGCGATACAAAAATCCCATTTTCTCGAAAACTATAAGTCGCAGCTCGGCTCCAAAAGCAGATTTGAATTCAGGAAAGGTGCGAGCTTAATTCTATACAAACAATTTTCAAATCGGGGATGAAAAAAAAAATTTCAAATTTTTACATTGGTTGCATTGGAATTCCTGACTACCTCGAAGAGCGATACAAAAATCCCAATTTCTCGAAAACTATAAGTCGCAGCTCGGCTCCAAAAGCAGATTTGAATTCAGGAAAGGTGCGAGCTTAATTCTACGTGAACAATTTTCAAATCGGGGATGAAAAAAAAAATTTCAAATTTTTACAGGGGTTGCATTGGAATTCCTGACTACCTCGAAGAGCGATACAAAAATCCCATTTTCTCGAAAACTATAAGTCGCAGCTCGGCTCCAAAAGCAGATTTGAATTCAGGAAAGGTGCGAGCTTAATTCTACATAAACAATTTTCAAATCGGGGATGAAAAAAAAAATTTCAAATTTTTACAGGGGTTGCATTCGAATTCCTGACTACCTCGAAGAGCGATACAAAAATCCCATTTTCTCGAAAACTATAAGTCGCAGCTCGGCTCCAAAAGCAGATTTGAATTCAGGAAAGGTGCGAGCTTAATTCTACATAAACAATTTTCAAATCGGGGATGAAAAAAAAAATTTCAATTTTTTACAGGGGTTGCATTGGAATTCCTGACTACCTCGAAGAGCGATACAAAAATCCCATTTTCTCGAAAACTATAAGTCGCAGCTCGGCTCCAAAAGCAGATTTGAATTCAGGAAAGGTGCGAGCTTAATTCTACATAAACAATTTTCAAATCGGGGATGAAAAAAAAAATTTCAAATTTTTACAGGGGTTGCATTGGAATTCCTGACTACCTCGAAGACCGAAACAAAAATCCCATTTTCTCGAAAACTATAAGTCGCAGCTCGGCTCCAAAAGCAGATTTGAATTCAGGAAAGGTGCGAGCTTAATTCTATACAAACAATTTTCAAATCGGGGATGAAAAAAAAAATTTCAAATTTTTACATTGGTTGCATTGGAATTCCTGACTACCTCGAAGAGCGATACAAAAATCCCAATTTCTCGAAAACTATAAGTCGCAGCTCGGCTCCAAAAGCAGATTTGAATTCAGGAAAGGTGCGAGCTTAATTCTACGTGAACAATTTTCAAATCGGGGATGAAAAAAAAAATTTCAAATTTTTACAGGGGTTGCATTGGAATTCCTGACTACCTCGAAGAGCGATACAAAAATCCCATTTTCTCGAAAACTATAAGTCGCAGCTCGGCTCCAAAAGCAGATTTGAATTCAGGAAAGGTGCGAGCTTAATTCTACATAAACAATTTTCAAATCGGGGATGAAAAAAAAAATTTCAAATTTTTACAGGGGTTGCATTGGAATTCCTGACTACCTCGAAGAGCGATACAAAAATCCCATTTTCTCGAAAACTATAAGTCGCAGCTCGGCTCCAAAAGTAGATTTGAATTCAGGAAAGGTGCGAGCTTAATTCTACGTGAATCATTTTCAAATCGGGGATGAAAAAAAAAATTTCAAATTTTTACAGGGGTTGCATTGGAATTCCTGACTACCTCGAAGAGCTATACAAAAATCCCATTTTCTCGAAAAATATAAGTCGCAGCTCGGCTCCAAAAGCAGATTTGAATTCATTAAAGGTGCGAGCTTAATTCTACATAAACTATTTTTAAATCGGGGATGAAAAAAAAAAATTTCAAATTTTTACAGGGGTTGCATTGGAATTCCTGACTACCTCGAAGAGCGATACAAAAATCCCATTTTCTCGAAAAATATAAGTCGCAGCTCGGCTCCAAAAGCAGATTTGAATTCATTAAAGGTGCGAGCTTAATTCTACATAAACTATTTTTAAATCGGGGATGAAAAAAAAAAATTTCAAATTTTTACAAGGGTTGCATTGGAATTCCTGACTACCTCGAAGAGCGATACAAAAATCCCATTTTCTCGAAAACTATAAGTCGCAGCTCGGCTCCAAAAGCAGATTTGAATTCAAGAAAGGTGCGAGCTTAATTCTACATAAACTATTTTTAAATCGGGGATGAAAAAAAAAAATTTCAAATTTTTACAAGGGTTGCATTGGAATTCCTGACTACCTCGAAGAGCGATACAAAAATCCCATTTTCTCGAAAACTATAAGTCGCAGCTCGGCTCCAAAAGCAGATTTGAATTCAGGAAAGGTGCGAGCTTAATTCTACATAAACAATTTTCAAATCGGGGATGAAAAAAAAAATTTCAATTTTTTACAGGGGTTGCATTGGAATTCCTGACTACTACCTCGAAGAGCGATACAAAAATCCCATTTTCTCGAAAACTATAAGTCGCAGCTCGGCTCCAAAAGCAGATTTGAATTCAGGAAAGGTGCGAGCTTAATTCTACATAAACAATTTTCAAATCGGGGATGAAAAAAAAAATTTCAATTTTTTACAGGGGTTGCATTGGAATTCCTGACTACCTCGAAGAGCGATACAAAAATCCCATTTTCTCGAAAACTATAAGTCGCAGCTCGGCTCCAAAAGCAGATTTGAATTCAGGAAAGGTGCGAGCTTAATTCTACATAAACAATTTTCAAATCGGGGATGAAAAAAAAAATTTCAAATTTTTACAGGGGTTGCATTGTAATTCCTGACTACCTCGAAGAGCGATACAAAAATCCCATTTTCTCGAAAACTATAAGTCGCAGCTCGGCTCCAAAAGCAGATTTGAATTCAGGAAAGGTGCGAGCTTAATTCTATACAAACAATTTTCAAATCGGGGATGAAAAAAAAAATTTCAAATTTTTACATTGGTTGCATTGGAATTCCTGACTACCTCGAAGAGCGATACAAAAATCCCAATTTCTCGAAAACTATAAGTCGCAGCTCGGCTCCAAAAGCAGATTTGAATTCAGGAAAGGTGCGAGCTTAATTCTACGTGAACAATTTTCAAATCGGGGATGAAAAAAAAAATTTCAAATTTTTACAGGGGTTGCATTGGAATTCCTGACTACCTCGAAGAGCGATACAAAAATCCCATTTTCTCGAAAACTATAAGTCGCAGCTCGGCTCCAAAAGCAGATTTGAATTCAGGAAAGGTGCGAGCTTAATTCTACATAAACAATTTTCAAATCGGGGATGAAAAAAAAAATTTCAAATTTTTACAGGGGTTGCATTCGAATTCCTGACTACCTCGAAGAGCGATACAAAAATCCCATTTTCTCGAAAACTATAAGTCGCAGCTCGGCTCCAAAAGCAGATTTGAATTCAGGAAAGGTGCGAGCTTAATTCTACATAAACAATTTTCAAATCGGGGATGAAAAAAAAAATTTCAATTTTTTACAGGGGTTGCATTGGAATTCCTGACTACCTCGAAGAGCGATACAAAAATCCCATTTTCTCGAAAACTATAAGTCGCAGCTCGGCTCCAAAAGCAGATTTGAATTCAGGAAAGGTGCGAGCTTAATTCTACATAAACAATTTTCAAATCGGGGATGAAAAAAAAAATTTCAAATTTTTACAGGGGTTGCATTGGAATTCCTGACTACCTCGAAGACCGAAACAAAAATCCCATTTTCTCGAAAACTATAAGTCGCAGCTCGGCTCCAAAAGCAGATTTGAATTCAGGAAAGGTGCGAGCTTAATTCTATACAAACAATTTTCAAATCGGGGATGAAAAAAAAAATTTCAAATTTTTACATTGGTTGCATTGGAATTCCTGACTACCTCGAAGAGCGATACAAAAATCCCAATTTCTCGAAAACTATAAGTCGCAGCTCGGCTCCAAAAGCAGATTTGAATTCAGGAAAGGTGCGAGCTTAATTCTACGTGAACAATTTTCAAATCGGGGATGAAAAAAAAAATTTCAAATTTTTACAGGGGTTGCATTGGAATTCCTGACTACCTCGAAGAGCGATACAAAAATCCCATTTTCTCGAAAACTATAAGTCGCAGCTCGGCTCCAAAAGCAGATTTGAATTCAGGAAAGGTGCGAGCTTAATTCTACATAAACAATTTTCAAATCGGGGATGAAAAAAAAAATTTCAAATTTTTACAGGGGTTGCATTGGAATTCCTGACTACCTCGAAGAGCGATACAAAAATCCCATTTTCTCGAAAACTATAAGTCGCAGCTCGGCTCCAAAAGTAGATTTGAATTCAGGAAAGGTGCGAGCTTAATTCTACGTGAATCATTTTCAAATCGGGGATGAAAAAAAAAATTTCAAATTTTTACAGGGGTTGCATTGGAATTCCTGACTACCTCGAAGAGCGATACAAAAATCCCATTTTCTCGAAAAATATAAGTCGCAGCTCGGCTCCAAAAGCAGATTTGAATTCATTAAAGGTGCGAGCTTAATTCTACATAAACTATTTTTAAATCGGGGATGAAAAAAAAAAATTTCAAATTTTTACAAGGGTTGCATTGGAATTCCTGACTACCTCGAAGAGCGATACAAAAATCCCATTTTCTCGAAAAATATAAGTCGCAGCTCGGCTCCAAAAGCAGATTTGAATTCATTAAAGGTGCGAGCTTAATTCTACATAAACTATTTTTAAATCGGGGATGAAAAAAAAAAATTTCAAATTTTTACAAGGGTTGCATTGGAATTCCTGACTACCTCGAAGAGCGATACAAAAATCCCATTTTCTCGAAAACTATAAGTCGCAGCTCGGCTCCAAAAGCAGATTTGAATTCAAGAAAGGTGCGAGCTTAATTCTACATAAACTATTTTTAAATCGGGGATGAAAAAAAAAAATTTCAAATTTTTACAAGGGTTGCATTGGAATTCCTGACTACCTCGAAGAGCGATACAAAAATCCCATTTTCTCGAAAACTATAAGTCGCAGCTCGGCTCCAAAAGCAGATTTGAATTCAGGAAAGGTGCGAGCTTAATTCTACATAAACAATTTTCAAATCGGGGATGAAAAAAAAAATTTCAATTTTTTACAGGGGTTGCATTGGAATTCCTGACTACTACCTCGAAGAGCGATACAAAAATCCCATTTTCTCGAAAACTATAAGTCGCAGCTCGGCTCCAAAAGCAGATTTGAATTCAGGAAAGGTGCGAGCTTAATTCTACATAAACAATTTTCAAATCGGGGATGAAAAAAAAAATTTCAATTTTTTACAGGGGTTGCATTGGAATTCCTGACTACCTCGAAGAGCGATACAAAAATCCCATTTTCTCGAAAACTATTTGAATTCAGGAAAGGTGCGAGCTTAATTCTACATAAACAATTTTCAAATCGGGGATGAAAAAAAAAATTTCAATTTTTTACAGGGGTTGCATTGGAATTCCTGACTACCTCGAAGAGCGATACAAAAATCCCATTTTCTCGAAAACTATAAGTCGCAGCTCGGCTCCAAAAGCAGATTTGAATTCAGGAAAGGTGCGAGCTTAATTCTACATAAACAATTTTCAAATCGGGGATGAAAAAAAAAATTTCAAATTTTTACAGGGGTTGCATTGGAATTCCTGACTACCTCGAAGAGCGATACAAAAATCCCATTTTCTCGAAAAATATAAGTCGCAGCTCGGCTCCAAAAGCAGATTTGAATTCATTAAAGGTGCGAGCTTAATTCTACATAAACTATTTTTAAATCGGGGATGAAAAAAAAAATTTCAAATTTTTACAAGGGTTGCATTGGAATTCCTGACTACCTCGAAGAGCGATACAAAAATCCCATTTTCTCGAAAACTATAAGTCGCAGCTCGGCTCCAAAAGCAGATTTGAATTCAAGAAAGGTGCGAGCTTAATTCTACATAAACTATTTTTAAATCGGGGATGAAAAAAAAAAATTTCAAATTTTTACAAGGGTTGCATTGGAATTCCTGACTACCTCGAAGAGCGATACAAAAATCCCATTTTCTCGAAAACTATAAGTCGCAGCTCGGCTCCAAAAGCAGATTTGAATTCAGGAAAGGTGCGAGCTTAATTCTACATAAACAATTTTCAAATCGGGGATGAAAAAAAAAATTTCAATTTTTTACAGGGGTTGCATTGGAATTCCTGACTACTACCTCGAAGAGCGATACAAAAATCCCATTTTCTCGAAAACTATAAGTCGCAGCTCGGCTCCAAAAGCAGATTTGAATTCAGGAAAGGTGCGAGCTTAATTCTACATAAACAATTTTCAAATCGGGGATGAAAAAAAAAATTTCAATTTTTTACAGGGGTTGCATTGGAATTCCTGACTACCTCGAAGAGCGATACAAAAATCCCATTTTCTCGAAAACTATAAGTCGCAGCTCGGCTCCAAAAGCAGATTTGAATTCAGGAAAGGTGCGAGCTTAATTCTACATAAACAATTTTCAAATCGGGGATGAAAAAAAAAATTTCAAATTTTTACAGGGGTTGCATTGTAATTCCTGACTACCTCGAAGAGCGATACAAAAATCCCATTTTCTCGAAAACTATAAGTCGCAGCTCGGCTCCAAAAGCAGATTTGAATTCAGGAAAGGTGCGAGCTTAATTCTATACAAACAATTTTCAAATCGGGGATGAAAAAAAAAATTTCAAATTTTTACATTGGTTGCATTGGAATTCCTGACTACCTCGAAGAGCGATACAAAAATCCCAATTTCTCGAAAACTATAAGTCGCAGCTCGGCTCCAAAAGCAGATTTGAATTCAGGAAAGGTGCGAGCTTAATTCTACGTGAACAATTTTCAAATCGGGGATGAAAAAAAAATTTCAAATTTTTACAGGGGTTGCATTGGAATTCCTGACTACCTCGAAGAGCGATACAAAAATCCCATTTTCTCGAAAACTATAAGTCGCAGCTCGGCTCCAAAAGCAGATTTGAATTCAGGAAAGGTGCGAGCTTAATTCTACATAAACAATTTTCAAATCGGGGATGAAAAAAAAAATTTCAAATTTTTACAGGGGTTGCATTCGAATTCCTGACTACCTCGAAGAGCGATACAAAAATCCCATTTTCTCGAAAACTATAAGTCGCAGCTCGGCTCCAAAAGCAGATTTGAATTCAGGAAAGGTGCGAGCTTAATTCTACATAAACAATTTTCAAATCGGGGATGAAAAAAAAAATTTCAATTTTTTACAGGGGTTGCATTGGAATTCCTGACTACCTCGAAGAGCGATACAAAAATCCCATTTTCTCGAAAACTATAAGTCGCAGCTCGGCTCCAAAAGCAGATTTGAATTCAGGAAAGGTGCGAGCTTAATTCTACATAAACAATTTTCAAATCGGGGATGAAAAAAAAAATTTCAAATTTTTACAGGGGTTGCATTGGAATTCCTGACTACCTCGAAGACCGAAACAAAAATCCCATTTTCTCGAAAACTATAAGTCGCAGCTCGGCTCCAAAAGCAGATTTGAATTCAGGAAAGGTGCGAGCTTAATTCTATACAAACAATTTTCAAATCGGGGATGAAAAAAAAAATTTCAAATTTTTACATTGGTTGCATTGGAATTCCTGACTACCTCGAAGAGCGATACAAAAATCCCAATTTCTCGAAAACTATAAGTCGCAGCTCGGCTCCAAAAGCAGATTTGAATTCAGGAAAGGTGCGAGCTTAATTCTACGTGAACAATTTTCAAATCGGGGATGAAAAAAAAAATTTCAAATTTTTACAGGGGTTGCATTGGAATTCCTGACTACCTCGAAGAGCGATACAAAAATCCCATTTTCTCGAAAACTATAAGTCGCAGCTCGGCTCCAAAAGCAGATTTGAATTCAGGAAAGGTGCGAGCTTAATTCTACATAAACAATTTTCAAATCGGGGATGAAAAAAAAAATTTAAAATTTTTACAGGGGTTGCATTGGAATTCCTGACTACCTCGAAGAGCGATACAAAAATCCCATTTTCTCGAAAACTATAAGTCGCAGCTCGGCTCCAAAAGTAGATTTGAATTCAGGAAAGGTGCGAGCTTAATTCTACGTGAATCATTTTCAAATCGGGGATGAAAAAAAAAATTTCAAATTTTTACAGGGGTTGCATTGGAATTCCTGACTACCTCGAAGAGCGATACAAAAATCCCATTTTCTCGAAAAATATAAGTCGCAGCTCGGCTCCAAAAGCAGATTTGAATTCATTAAAGGTGCGAGCTTAATTCTACATAAACTATTTTTAAATCGGGGATGAAAAAAAAAAATTTCAAATTTTTACAAGGGTTGCATTGGAATTCCTGACTACCTCGAAGAGCGATACAAAAATCCCATTTTCTCGAAAAATATAAGTCGCAGCTCGGCTCCAAAAGCAGATTTGAATTCATTAAAGGTGCGAGCTTAATTCTACATAAACTATTTTTAAATCGGGGATGAAAAAAAAAAATTTCAAATTTTTACAAGGGTTGCATTGGAATTCCTGACTACCTCGAAGAGCGATACAAAAATCCCATTTTCTCGAAAACTATAAGTCGCAGCTCGGCTCCAAAAGCAGATTTGAATTCAAGAAAGGTGCGAGCTTAATTCTACATAAACTATTTTTAAATCGGGGATGAAAAAAAAAAATTTCAAATTTTTACAAGGGTTGCATTGGAATTCCTGACTACCTCGAAGAGCGATACAAAAATCCCATTTTCTCGAAAACTATAAGTCGCAGCTCGGCTCCAAAAGCAGATTTGAATTCAGGAAAGGTGCGAGCTTAATTCTACATAAACAATTTTCAAATCGGGGATGAAAAAAAAAATTTCAATTTTTTACAGGGGTTGCATTGGAATTCCTGACTACTACCTCGAAGAGCGATACAAAAATCCCATTTTCTCGAAAACTATAAGTCGCAGCTCGGCTCCAAAAGCAGATTTGAATTCAGGAAAGGTGCGAGCTTAATTCTACATAAACAATTTTCAAATCGGGGATGAAAAAAAAAATTTCAATTTTTTACAGGGGTTGCATTGGAATTCCTGACTACCTCGAAGAGCGATACAAAAATCCCATTTTCTCGAAAACTATAAGTCGCAGCTCGGCTCCAAAAGCAGATTTGAATTCAGGAAAGGTGCGAGCTTAATTCTACATAAACAATTTTCAAATCGGGGATGAAAAAAAAAATTTCAAATTTTTACAGGGGTTGCATTGTAATTCCTGACTACCTCGAAGAGCGATACAAAAATCCCATTTTCTCGAAAACTATAAGTCGCAGCTCGGCTCCAAAAGCAGATTTGAATTCAGGAAAGGTGCGAGCTTAATTCTATACAAACAATTTTCAAATCGGGGATGAAAAAAAAAATTTCAAATTTTTACATTGGTTGCATTGGAATTCCTGACTACCTCGAAGAGCGATACAAAAATCCCAATTTCTCGAAAACTATAAGTCGCAGCTCGGCTCCAAAAGCAGATTTGAATTCAGGAAAGGTGCGAGCTTAATTCTACGTGAACAATTTTCAAATCGGGGATGAAAAAAAAAATTTCAAATTTTTACAGGGGTTGCATTGGAATTCCTGACTACCTCGAAGAGCGATACAAAAATCCCATTTTCTCGAAAACTATAAGTCGCAGCTCGGCTCCAAAAGCAGATTTGAATTCAGGAAAGGTGCGAGCTTAATTCTACATAAACAATTTTCAAATCGGGGATGAAAAAAAAAATTTCAAATTTTTACAGGGGTTGCATTGGAATTCCTGACTACCTCGAAGAGCGATACAAAAATCCCATTTTCTCGAAAACTATAAGTCGCAGCTCGGCTCCAAAAGCAGATTTGAATTCATTAAAGGTGCGAGCTTAATTCTACATAAACTATTTTTAAATCGGGGATGAAAAAAAAAAATTTCAAATTTTTACAAGGGTTGCATTGGAATTCCTGACTACCTCGAAGAGCGATACAAAAATCCCATTTTCTCGAAAACTATAAGTCGCAGCTCGGCTCCAAAAGCAGATTTGAATTCAAGAAAGGTGCGAGCTTAATTCTACATAAACTATTTTTAAATCGGGGATGAAAAAAAAAAATTTCAAATTTTTACAAGGGTTGCATTGGAATTCCTGACTACCTCGAAGAGCGATACAAAAATCCCATTTTCTCGAAAACTATAAGTCGCAGCTCGGCTCCAAAAGCAGATTTGAATTCAGGAAAGGTGCGAGCTTAATTCTACATAAACAATTTTCAAATCGGGGATGAAAAAAAAAATTTCAATTTTTTACAGGGGTTGCATTGGAATTCCTGACTACTACCTCGAAGAGCGATACAAAAATCCCATTTTCTCGAAAACTATAAGTCGCAGCTCGGCTCCAAAAGCAGATTTGAATTCAGGAAAGGTGCGAGCTTAATTCTACATAAACAATTTTCAAATCGGGGATGAAAAAAAAAATTTCAATTTTTTACAGGGGTTGCATTGGAATTCCTGACTACCTCGAAGAGCGATACAAAAATCCCATTTTCTCGAAAACTATAAGTCGCAGCTCGGCTCCAAAAGCAGATTTGAATTCAGGAAAGGTGCGAGCTTAATTCTACATAAACAATTTTCAAATCGGGGATGAAAAAAAAAATTTCAAATTTTTACAGGGGTTGCATTGTAATTCCTGACTACCTCGAAGAGCGATACAAAAATCCCATTTTCTCGAAAACTATAAGTCGCAGCTCGGCTCCAAAAGCAGATTTGAATTCAGGAAAGGTGCGAGCTTAATTCTATACAAACAATTTTCAAATCGGGGATGAAAAAAAAAATTTCAAATTTTTACATTGGTTGCATTGGAATTCCTGACTACCTCGAAGAGCGATACAAAAATCCCAATTTCTCGAAAACTATAAGTCGCAGCTCGGCTCCAAAAGCAGATTTGAATTCAGGAAAGGTGCGAGCTTAATTCTACGTGAACAATTTTCAAATCGGGGATGAAAAAAAAAATTTCAAATTTTTACAGGGGTTGCATTGGAATTCCTGACTACCTCGAAGAGCGATACAAAAATCCCATTTTCTCGAAAACTATAAGTCGCAGCTCGGCTCCAAAAGCAGATTTGAATTCAGGAAAGGTGCGAGCTTAATTCTACATAAACAATTTTCAAATCGGGGATGAAAAAAAAAATTTCAAATTTTTACAGGGGTTGCATTCGAATTCCTGACTACCTCGAAGAGCGATACAAAAATCCCATTTTCTCGAAAACTATAAGTCGCAGCTCGGCTCCAAAAGCAGATTTGAATTCAGGAAAGGTGCGAGCTTAATTCTACATAAACAATTTTCAAATCGGGGATGAAAAAAAAAATTTCAATTTTTTACAGGGGTTGCATTGGAATTCCTGACTACCTCGAAGAGCGATACAAAAATCCCATTTTCTCGAAAACTATAAGTCGCAGCTCGGCTCCAAAAGCAGATTTGAATTCAGGAAAGGTGCGAGCTTAATTCTACATAAACAATTTTCAAATCGGGGATGAAAAAAAAAATTTCAAATTTTTACAGGGGTTGCATTGGAATTCCTGACTACCTCGAAGACCGAAACAAAAATCCCATTTTCTCGAAAACTATAAGTCGCAGCTCGGCTCCAAAAGCAGATTTGAATTCAGGAAAGGTGCGAGCTTAATTCTATACAAACAATTTTCAAATCGGGGATGAAAAAAAAAATTTCAAATTTTTACATTGGTTGCATTGGAATTCCTGACTACCTCGAAGAGCGATACAAAAATCCCAATTTCTCGAAAACTATAAGTCGCAGCTCGGCTCCAAAAGCAGATTTGAATTCAGGAAAGGTGCGAGCTTAATTCTACGTGAACAATTTTCAAATCGGGGATGAAAAAAAAAATTTCAAATTTTTACAGGGGTTGCATTGGAATTCCTGACTACCTCGAAGAGCGATACAAAAATCCCATTTTCTCGAAAACTATAAGTCGCAGCTCGGCTCCAAAAGCAGATTTGAATTCAGGAAAGGTGCGAGCTTAATTCTACATAAACAATTTTCAAATCGGGGATGAAAAAAAAAATTTAAAATTTTTACAGGGGTTGCATTGGAATTCCTGACTACCTCGAAGAGCGATACAAAAATCCCATTTTCTCGAAAACTATAAGTCGCAGCTCGGCTCCAAAAGTAGATTTGAATTCAGGAAAGGTGCGAGCTTAATTCTACGTGAATCATTTTCAAATCGGGGATGAAAAAAAAAATTTCAAATTTTTACAGGGGTTGCATTGGAATTCCTGACTACCTCGAAGAGCGATACAAAAATCCCATTTTCTCGAAAAATATAAGTCGCAGCTCGGCTCCAAAAGCAGATTTGAATTCATTAAAGGTGCGAGCTTAATTCTACATAAACTATTTTTAAATCGGGGATGAAAAAAAAAATTTCAAATTTTTACAAGGGTTGCATTGGAATTCCTGACTACCCCGAAGAGCGATACAAAAATCCCATTTTCTCGAAAAATATAAGTCGCAGCTCGGCTCCAAAAGCAGATTTGAATTCATTAAAGGTGCGAGCTTAATTCTACATAAACTATTTTTAAATCGGGGATGAAAAAAAAAAATTTCAAATTTTTACAAGGGTTGCATTGGAATTCCTGACTACCTCGAAGAGCGATACAAAAATCCCATTTTCTCGAAAACTATAAGTCGCAGCTCGGCTCCAAAAGCAGATTTGAATTCAAGAAAGGTGCGAGCTTAATTCTACATAAACTATTTTTAAATCGGGGATGAAAAAAAAAAATTTCAAATTTTTACAAGGGTTGCATTGGAATTCCTGACTACCTCGAAGAGCGATACAAAAATCCCATTTTCTCGAAAACTATAAGTCGCAGCTCGGCTCCAAAAGCAGATTTGAATTCAGGAAAGGTGCGAGCTTAATTCTACATAAACAATTTTCAAATCGGGGATGAAAAAAAAAATTTCAATTTTTTACAGGGGTTGCATTGGAATTCCTGACTACTACCTCGAAGAGCGATACAAAAATCCCATTTTCTCGAAAACTATAAGTCGCAGCTCGGCTCCAAAAGCAGATTTGAATTCAGGAAAGGTGCGAGCTTAATTCTACGTGAACAATTTTCAAATCGGGGATGAAAAAAAAAATTTCAAATTTTTACAGGGGTTGCATTGGAATTCCTGACTACCTCGAAGAGCGATACAAAAATCCCATTTTCTCGAAAACTATAAGTCGCAGCTCGGCTCCAAAAGCAGATTTGAATTCAAGAAAGGTGCGAGCTTAATTCTACATAAACTATTTTTAAATCGGGGATGAAAAAAAAAAATTTCAAATTTTTACAAGGGTTGCATTGGAATTCCTGACTACCTCGAAGAGCGATACAAAAATCCCATTTTCTCGAAAACTATAAGTCGCAGCTCGGCTCCAAAAGCAGATTTGAATTCAGGAAAGGTGCGAGCTTAATTCTACATAAACAATTTTCAAATCGGGGATGAAAAAAAAAATTTCAATTTTTTACAGGGGTTGCATTGGAATTCCTGACTACTACCTCGAAGAGCGATACAAAAATCCCATTTTCTCGAAAACTATAAGTCGCAGCTCGGCTCCAAAAGCAGATTTGAATTCAGGAAAGGTGCGAGCTTAATTCTACATAAACAATTTTCAAATCGGGGATGAAAAAAAAAATTTCAAATTTTTACAGGGGTTGCATTGGAATTCCTGACTACCTCGAAGACCGAAACAAAAATCCCATTTTCTCGAAAACTATAAGTCGCAGCTCGGCTCCAAAAGCAGATTTGAATTCAGGAAATGTGCGAGCTTAATTCTACATAAACAATTTTCAAATCGGGGATGAAAAAAAAAATTTCAAATTTTTACAGGGGTTGCATTGGAATTCCTGACTACCTCGAAGAGCGATACAAAAATCCCATTTTCTCGAAAACTATAAGTCGCAGCTCGGCTCCAAAAGCAGATTTGAATTCAAGAAAGGTGCGAGCTTAATTCTACATAAACTATTTTTAAATCGGGGATGAAAAAAAAAAATTTCAAATTTTTACAAGGGTTGCATTGGAATTCCTGACTACCTCGAAGAGCGATACAAAAATCCCATTTTCTCGAAAACTATAAGTCGCAGCTCGGCTCCAAAAGCAGATTTGAATTCAGGAAAGGTGCGAGCTTAATTCTACATAAACAATTTTCAAATCGGGGATGAAAAAAAAAATTTCAATTTTTTACAGGGGTTGCATTGGAATTCCTGACTACTACCTCGAAGAGCGATACAAAAATCCCATTTTCTCGAAAACTATAAGTCGCAGCTCGGCTCCAAAAGCAGATTTGAATTCAGGAAAGGTGCGAGCTTAATTCTACATAAACAATTTTCAAATCGGGGATGAAAAAAAAAATTTCAAATTTTTACAGGGGTTGCATTGGAATTCCTGACTACCTCGAAGACCGAAACAAAAATCCCATTTTCTCGAAAACTATAAGTCGCAGCTCGGCTCCAAAAGCAGATTTGAATTCAGGAAATGTGCGAGCTTAATTCTACATAAACAATTTTCAAATCGGGGATGAAAAAAAAAATTTCAAATTTTTACAGGGGTTGCATTGGAATTCCTGACTACCTCGAAGAGCGATACAAAAATCCCATTTTCTCGAAAACTATAAGTCGCAGCTCTGCTCCAAAAGCAGATTTGAATTCAGGAAAGGTGCGAGCTTAATTCTATACAAACAATTTTCAAATCGGGGATGAAAAAAAAAATTTCAAATTTTTACAGGGGTTGCATTGGAATTCCTGACTACCTCGAAGAGCGATACAAAAATCCCATTTTCTCGAAAACTATAAGTCGCAGCTCGGCTCCAAAAGCAGATTTGAATTCAGGAAAGGTGCGAGCTTAATTCTACATAAACTATTTTTAAATCGGGGATGAAAAAAAAAAAATTTCAAATTTTTACAAGGGTTGCATTGGAATTCCTGACTACCTCGAAGAGCGATACAAAAATCCCATTTTCTCGAAAACTATAAGTCGCAGCTCGGCTCCAAAAGCAGATTTGAATTCAGGAAAGGTGCGAGCTTAATTCTACATAAACAATTTTCAAATCGGGGATAAAAAAAAAATTTCAAATTTTTACAGGGGTTGTATTGGAATTCCTGACTACTTCGAAGAGCAATACAAAAATCTCATTTTCTCGAAAACTATAAGTCGCAGCTCGGCTCCAAAAGCAGATTTGAATTCAGGAAAGGTGCGAGCTTAATTCTACATAAACAATTTTCAAATCGGGGATGAAAAAAAAAATTTCAAATTTTTACAGGGGTTGCATTGGAATTCCTGACTACCTCGAAGAGCGATACAAAAATCCCATTTTCTCGAAAACTATAAGTCGCAGCTCGGCTCCAAAAGCAGATTTGAATTCAGGAAAGGTGCGAGCTTAATTCTACATAAACAATTTTCAAATCGGGGATGAAAAAAAAAATTTCAATTTTTTACAGGGGTTGCATTGGAATTCCTGACTACCTCGAAGAGCGATACAAAAATCCCATTTTCTCGAAAACTATAAGTCGCAGCTCGGCTCCAAAAGCAGATTTGAATTCAGGAAAGGTGCGAGCTTAATTCTACATAAACTATTTTTAAATCGGGGATGAAAAAAAAAAAATTTCAAATTTTTACAAGGGTTGCATTGGAATTCCTGACTACCTCGAAGAGCGATACAAAAATCCCATTTTCTCGAAAACTATAAGTCGCAGCTCGGCTCCAAAAGCAGATTTGAATTCAGGAAAGGTGCGAGCTTAATTCTACATAAACAATTTTCAAATCGGGGATAAAAAAAAAAATTTCAAATTTTTACAGGGGTTGTATTGGAATTCCTGACTACTTCGAAGAGCAATACAAAAATCTCATTTTCTCGAAAACTATAAGTCGCAGCTCGGCTCCAAAAGCAGATTTGAATTCAGGAAAGGTGCGAGCTTAATTCTACATAAACAATATTCAAATCGGGGATGAAAAAAAAAATTTCGAATTTTTACAGGGGTTGCATTGGAATTCCTGACTACCTCGAAGACCGAAACAAAAATCCCATTTTCTCGAAAACTATAAGTCGCAGCTCGGCTCCAAAAGTAGATTTGAATTCAGGAAAGGTGCGAGCTTAATTCTACGTGAATCATTTTCAAATCGGGGATGAAAAAAAAAATTTCAAATTTTTACAGGGGTTGCATTGGAATTCCTGACTACCTCGAAGAGCGATACAAAAATCCCATTTTCTCGAAAACTATAAGTCGCAGCTCGGCTCCAAAAGCAGATTTGAATTCAGGAAAGGTGCGAGCTTAATTCTACATAAACTATTTTTAAATCGGGGATGAAAAAAAAAAATTTCAAATTTTTGCAAGGGTTGCATTGGAATTCCTGACTACCTCGAAGAGCGATACAAAAATCCCATTTTCTCGAAAACTATAAGTCGCAGCTCGGCTCCAAAAGCAGATTTGAATTCAGGAAAGGTGCGAGCTTAATTCTACATAAACAATTTTCAAATCGGGGATAAAAAAAAAATTTCAAATTTTTACAGGGGTTGTATTGGAATTCCTGACTACTTCGAAGAGCAATACAAAAATCTCATTTTCTCGAAAACTATAAGTCGCAGCTCGGCTCCAAAAGCAGATTTGAATTCAGGAAAGGTGCGAGCTTAATTCTACATAAACAATATTCAAATCGGGGATGAAAAAAAAAATTTCGAATTTTTACAGGGGTTGCATTGGAATTCCTGACTACCTCGAAGACCGAAACAAAAATCCCATTTTCTCGAAAACTATAAGTCGCAGCTCGGCTCCAAAAGCAGATTTGAATTCAGGAAAGATGCGAGCTTAATTCTACATAAACAATTTTCAAATCGGGGATGAAAAAAAAAATTTCAAATTTTTACAGGGGTTGCATTCGAATTCCTGACTACCTCGAAGAGCGATACAAAAATCCCATTTTCTCGAAAACTATAAGTCGCAGCTCGGCTCCAAAAGCAGATTTGAATTCAGGAAAGGTGCGAGCTTAATTCTACATAAACAATTTTCAAATCGGGGATGAAAAAAAAAATTTCAATTTTTTACAGGGGTTGCATTGGAATTCCTGACTACCTCGAAGAGCGATACAAAAATCCCATTTTCTCGAAAACTATAAGTCGCAGCTCGGCTCCAAAAGCAGATTTGAATTCAGGAAAGGTGCGAGCTTAATTCTACATAAACAATTTTCAAATCGGGGATGAAAAAAAAAATTTCAAATTTTTACAGGGGTTGCATTGGAATTCCTGACTACCTCGAAGACCGAAACAAAAATCCCATTTTCTCGAAAACTATAAGTCGCAGCTCGGCTCCAAAAGCAGATTTGAATTCAGGAAAGGTGCGAGCTTAATTCTATACAAACAATTTTCAAATCGGGGATGAAAAAAAAAATTTCAAATTTTTACATTGGTTGCATTGGAATTCCTGACTACCTCGAAGAGCGATACAAAAATCCCAATTTCTCGAAAACTATAAGTCGCAGCTCGGCTCCAAAAGCAGATTTGAATTCAGGAAAGGTGCGAGCTTAATTCTACGTGAACAATTTTCAAATCGGGGATGAAAAAAAAAATTTCAAATTTTTACAGGGGTTGCATTGGAATTCCTGACTACCTCGAAGAGCGATACAAAAATCCCATTTTCTCGAAAACTATAAGTCGCAGCTCGGCTCCAAAAGCAGATTTGAATTCAGGAAAGGTGCGAGCTTAATTCTACATAAACAATTTTCAAATCGGGGATGAAAAAAAAAATTTCAAATTTTTACATTGGTTGCATTGGAATTCCTGACTACCTCGAAGAGCGATACAAAAATCCCAATTTCTCGAAAACTATAAGTCGCAGCTCGGCTCCAAAAGCAGATTTGAATTCAGGAAAGGTGCGAGCTTAATTCTACGTGAACAATTTTCAAATCGGGGATGAAAAAAAAAATTTCAAATTTTTACAGGGGTTGCATTGGAATTCCTGACTACCTCGAAGAGCGATACAAAAATCCCATTTTCTCGAAAACTATAAGTCGCAGCTCGGCTCCAAAAGTAGATTTGAATTCAGGAAAGGTGCGAGCTTAATTCTACGTGAATCATTTTCAAATCGGGGATGAAAAAAAAAATTTCAAATTTTTACAGGGGTTGCATTGGAATTCCTGACTACCTCGAAGAGCGATACAAAAATCCCATTTTCTCGAAAAATATAAGTCGCAGCTCGGCTCCAAAAGCAGATTTGAATTCATTAAAGGTGCGAGCTTAATTCTACATAAACTATTTTTAAATCGGGGATGAAAAAAAAAAATTTCAAATTTTTACAAGGGTTGCATTGGAATTCCTGACTACCTCGAAGAGCGATACAAAAATCCCATTTTCTCGAAAACTATAAGTCGCAGCTCGGCTCCAAAAGCAGATTTGAATTCAGGAAAGGTGCGAGCTTAATTCTACATAAACAATTTTCAAATCGGGGATAAAAAAAAAATTTCAAATTTTTACAGGGGTTGTATTGGAATTCCTGACTACTTCGAAGAGCAATACAAAAATCTCATTTTCTCGAAAACTATAAGTCGCAGCTCGGCTCCAAAAGCAGATTTGAATTCAGGAAAGGTGCGAGCTTAATTCTACATAAACAATATTCAAATCGGGGATGAAAAAAAAAATTTCGAATTTTTACAGGGGTTGCATTGGAATTCCTGACTACCTCGAAGACCGAAACAAAAATCCCATTTTCTCGAAAACTATAAGTCGCAGCTCTGCTCCAAAAGCAGATTTGAATTCAGGAAAGGTGCGAGCTTAATTCTATACAAACAATTTTCAAATCGGGGATGAAAAAAAAAATTTCAAATTTTTACAGGGGTTGCATTGGAATTCCTGACTACCTCGAAGAGCGATACAAAAATCCCATTTTCTCGAAAACTATAAGTCGCAGCTCGGCTCCAAAAGCAGATTTGAATTCAGGAAAGTTGCGAGCTTAATTCTACATAAACTATTTTTAAATCGGGGATGAAAAAAAAAAAATTTCAAATTTTTACAAGGGTTGCATTGGAATTCCTGACTACCTCGAAGAGCGATACAAAAATCCCATTTTCTCGAAAACTATAAGTCGCAGCTCGGCTCCAAAAGCAGATTTGAATTCAGGAAAGGTGCGAGCTTAATTCTACATAAACAATTTTCAAATCGGGGATAAAAAAAAAATTTCAAATTTTTACAGGGGTTGCATTGGAATTCCTGACTACCTCGAAGAGCGATACAAAAATCCCATTTTCTCGAAAACTATAAGTCGCAGCTCGGCTCCAAAAGCAGATTTGAATTCAGGAAAGGTGCGAGCTTAATTCTACATAAACTATTTTTAAATCGGGGATGAAAAAAAAAAATTTCAAATTTTTGCAAGGGTTGCATTGGAATTCCTGACTACCTCGAAGAGCGATACAAAAATCCCATTTTCTCGAAAACTATAAGTCGCAGCTCGGCTCCAAAAGCAGATTTGAATTCAGGAAAGGTGCGAGCTTAATTCTACATAAACAATTTTCAAATCGGGGATAAAAAAAAAATTTCAAATTTTTACAGGGGTTGTATTGGAATTCCTGACTACTTCGAAGAGCAATACAAAAATCTCATTTTCTCGAAAACTATAAGTCGCAGCTCGGCTCCAAAAGCAGATTTGAATTCAGGAAAGGTGCGAGCTTAATTCTACATAAACAATATTCAAATCGGGGATGAAAAAAAAAATTTCGAATTTTTACAGGGGTTGCATTGGAATTCCTGACTACCTCGAAGACCGAAACAAAAATCCCATTTTCTCGAAAACTATAAGTCGCAGCTCGGCTCCAAAAGCAGATTTGAATTCAGGAAAGATGCGAGCTTAATTCTACATAAACAATTTTCAAATCGGGGATGAAAAAAAAAATTTCAAATTTTTACAGGGGTTGCATTCGAATTCCTGACTACCTCGAAGAGCGATACAAAAATCCCATTTTCTCGAAAACTATAAGTCGCAGCTCGGCTCCAAAAGCAGATTTGAATTCAGGAAAGGTGCGAGCTTAATTCTACATAAACAATTTTCAAATCGGGGATGAAAAAAAAAATTTCAATTTTTTACAGGGGTTGCATTGGAATTCCTGACTACCTCGAAGAGCGATACAAAAATCCCATTTTCTCGAAAACTATAAGTCGCAGCTCGGCTCCAAAAGCAGATTTGAATTCAGGAAAGGTGCGAGCTTAATTCTACATAAACAATTTTCAAATCGGGGATGAAAAAAAAAATTTCAAATTTTTACAGGGGTTGCATTGGAATTCCTGACTACCTCGAAGACCGAAACAAAAATCCCATTTTCTCGAAAACTATAAGTCGCAGCTCGGCTCCAAAAGCAGATTTGAATTCAGGAAAGGTGCGAGCTTAATTCTATACAAACAATTTTCAAATCGGGGATGAAAAAAAAAATTTCAAATTTTTACATTGGTTGCATTGGAATTCCTGACTACCTCGAAGAGCGATACAAAAATCCCAATTTCTCGAAAACTATAAGTCGCAGCTCGGCTCCAAAAGCAGATTTGAATTCAGGAAAGGTGCGAGCTTAATTCTACGTGAACAATTTTCAAATCGGGGATGAAAAAAAAAATTTCAAATTTTTACAGGGGTTGCATTGGAATTCCTGACTACCTCGAAGAGCGATACAAAAATCCCATTTTCTCGAAAACTATAAGTCGCAGCTCGGCTCCAAAAGCAGATTTGAATTCAGGAAAGGTGCGAGCTTAATTCTACATAAACAATTTTCAAATCGGGGATGAAAAAAAAAATTTCAAATTTTTACAGGGGTTGCATTGGAATTCCTGACTACCTCGAAGAGCGATACAAAAATCCCATTTTCTCGAAAACTATAAGTCGCAGCTCGGCTCCAAAAGTAGATTTGAATTCAGGAAAGGTGCGAGCTTAATTCTACGTGAATCATTTTCAAATCGGGGATGAAAAAAAAAATTTCAAATTTTTACAGGGGTTGCATTGGAATTCCTGACTACCTCGAAGAGCGATACAAAAATCCCATTTTCTCGAAAAATATAAGTCGCAGCTCGGCTCCAAAAGCAGATTTGAATTCATTAAAGGTGCGAGCTTAATTCTACATAAACTATTTTTAAATCGGGGATGAAAAAAAAAAATTTCAAATTTTTACAAGGGTTGCATTGGAATTCCTGACTACCTCGAAGAGCGATACAAAAATCCCATTTTCTCGAAAACTATAAGTCGCAGCTCGGCTCCAAAAGCAGATTTGAATTCAGGAAAGGTGCGAGCTTAATTCTACATAAACAATTTTCAAATCGGGGATAAAAAAAAAATTTCAAATTTTTACAGGGGTTGTATTGGAATTCCTGACTACTTCGAAGAGCAATACAAAAATCTCATTTTCTCGAAAACTATAAGTCGCAGCTCGGCTCCAAAAGCAGATTTGAATTCAGGAAAGGTGCGAGCTTAATTCTACATAAACAATATTCAAATCGGGGATGAAAAAAAAAATTTCGAATTTTTACAGGGGTTGCATTGGAATTCCTGACTACCTCGAAGACCGAAACAAAAATCCCATTTTCTCGAAAACTATAAGTCGCAGCTCTGCTCCAAAAGCAGATTTGAATTCAGGAAAGGTGCGAGCTTAATTCTATACAAACAATTTTCAAATCGGGGATGAAAAAAAAAATTTCAAATTTTTACAGGGGTTGCATTGGAATTCCTGACTACCTCGAAGAGCGATACAAAAATCCCATTTTCTCGAAAACTATAAGTCGCAGCTCGGCTCCAAAAGCAGATTTGAATTCAGGAAAGGTGCGAGCTTAATTCTACATAAACTATTTTTAAATCGGGGATGAAAAAAAAAAATTTCAAATTTTTACAAGGGTTGCATTGGAATTCCTGACTACCTCGAAGAGCGATACAAAAATCCCATTTTCTCGAAAACTATAAGTCGCAGCTCGGCTCCAAAAGCAGATTTGAATTCAGGAAAGGTGCGAGCTTAATTCTACATAAACAATTTTCAAATCGGGGATAAAAAAAAAATTTCAAATTTTTACAGGGGTTGTATTGGAATTCCTGACTACTTCGAAGAGCAATACAAAAATCTCATTTTCTCGAAAACTATAAGTCGCAGCTCGGCTCCAAAAGCAGATTTGAATTCAGGAAAGGTGCGAGCTTAATTCTACATAAACAATTTTCAAATCGGGGATGAAAAAAAAAATTTCAAATTTTTACAGGGGTTGCATTGGAATTCCTGACTACCTCGAAGAGCGATACAAAAATCCCATTTTCTCGAAAACTATAAGTCGCAGCTCGGCTCCAAAAGCAGATTTGAATTCAGGAAAGGTGCGAGCTTAATTCTACATAAACAATTTTCAAATCGGGGATGAAAAAAAAAATTTCAATTTTTTACAGGGGTTGCATTGGAATTCCTGACTACCTCGAAGAGCGATACAAAAATCCCATTTTCTCGAAAACTATAAGTCGCAGCTCGGCTCCAAAAGCAGATTTGAATTCAGGAAAGGTGCGAGCTTAATTCTACATAAACTATATTTAAATCGGGGATGAAAAAAAAAAAATTTCAAATTTTTACAAGGGTTGCATTGGAATTCCTGACTACCTCGAAGAGCGATACAAAAATCCCATTTTCTCGAAAACTATAAGTCGCAGCTCGGCTCCAAAAGCAGATTTGAATTCAGGAAAGGTGCGAGCTTAATTCTACATAAACAATTTTCAAATCGGGGATAAAAAAAAAAATTTCAAATTTTTACAGGGGTTGTATTGGAATTCCTGACTACTTCGAAGAGCAATACAAAAATCTCATTTTCTCGAAAACTATAAGTCGCAGCTCGGCTCCAAAAGCAGATTTGAATTCAGGAAAGGTGCGAGCTTAATTCTACATAAACAATATTCAAATCGGGGATGAAAAAAAAAATTTCGAATTTTTACAGGGGTTGCATTGGAATTCCTGACTACCTCGAAGACCGAAACAAAAATCCCATTTTCTCGAAAACTATAAGTCGCAGCTCGGCTCCAAAAGTAGATTTGAATTCAGGAAAGGTGCGAGCTTAATTCTACGTGAATCATTTTCAAATCGGGGATGAAAAAAAAAATTTCAAATTTTTACAGGGGTTGCATTGGAATTCCTGACTACCTCGAAGAGCGATACAAAAATCCCATTTTCTCGAAAACTATAAGTCGCAGCTCGGCTCCAAAAGCAGATTTGAATTCAGGAAAGGTGCGAGCTTAATTCTACATAAACTATTTTTAAATCGGGGATGAAAAAAAAAAATTTCAAATTTTTGCAAGGGTTGCATTGGAATTCCTGACTACCTCGAAGAGCGATACAAAAATCCCATTTTCTCGAAAACTATAAGTCGCAGCTCGGCTCCAAAAGCAGATTTGAATTCAGGAAAGGTGCGAGCTTAATTCTACATAAACAATTTTCAAATCGGGGATAAAAAAAAAATTTCAAATTTTTACAGGGGTTGTATTGGAATTCCTGACTACTTCAAAGAGCAATACAAAAATCTCATTTTCTCGAAAACTATAAGTCGCAGCTCGGCTCCAAAAGCAGATTTGAATTCAGGAAAGGTGCGAGCTTAATTCTACATAAACAATATTCAAATCGGGGATGAAAAAAAAAATTTCGAATTTTTACAGGGGTTGCATTGGAATTCCTGACTACCTCGAAGACCGAAACAAAAATCCCATTTTCTCGAAAACTATAAGTCGCAGCTCGGCTCCAAAAGCAGATTTGAATTCAGGAAAGGTGCGAGCTTAATTCTATACAAACAATTTACAAATCGGGGATGAAGAAAAAAATTTCAAATTTTTACATTGGTTGCATTGGAATTCCTGACTACCTCGAAGAGCGATACAAAAATCCCAATTTCTCGAAAACTATAAGTCGCAGCTCGGCTCCAAAAGCAGATTTGAATTCAGGAAAGGTGCGAGCTTAATTCTACGTGAACAATTTTCAAATCGGGGATGAAAAAAAAAATTTCAAATTTTTACAGGGGTTGCATTGGAATTCCTGACTACCTCGAAGAGCGATACAAAAATCCCATTTTCTCGAAAACTATAAGTCGCAGCTCGGCTCCAAAAGCAGATTTGAATTCAGGAAAGGTGCGAGCTTAATTCTACATAAACAATTTTCAAATCGGGGATGAAAAAAAAAATTTCAAATTTTTACAGGGGTTGCATTGGAATTCCTGACTACCTCGAAGAGCGATACAAAAATCCCATTTTCTCGAAAACTATAAGTCGCAGCTCGGCTCCAAAAGCAGATTTGAATTCAAGAAAGGTGCGAGCTTAATTCTACATAAACAATTTTCAAATCGGGGATGAAAAAAAAAATTTCAATTTTTTACAGGGGTTGCATTGGAATTCCTGACTACTACCTCGAAGAGCGATACAAAAATCCCATTTTCTCGAAAACTATAAGTCGCAGCTCGGCTCCAAAAGCAGATTTGAATTCAGGAAAGGTGCGAGCTTAATTCTACATAAACAATTTTCAAATCGGGGATGAAAAAAAAAATTTCAAATTTTTACAGGGGTTGCATTGGAATTCCTGACTACCTCGAAGACCGAAACAAAAATCCCATTTTCTCGAAAACTATAAGTCGCAGCTCGGCTCCAAAAGCAGATTTGAATTCAGGAAATGTGCGAGCTTAATTCTACATAAACAATTTTCAAATCGGGGATGAAAAAAAAAATTTCAAATTTTTACAGGGGTTGCATTGGAATTCCTGACTACCTCGAAGAGCGATACAAAAATCCCATTTTCTCGAAAACTATAAGTCGCAGCTCTGCTCCAAAAGCAGATTTGAATTCAGGAAAGGTGCGAGCTTAATTCTATACAAACAATTTTCAAATCGGGGATGAAAAAAAAAATTTCAAATTTTTACAGGGGTTGCATTGGAATTCCTGACTACCTCGAAGAGCGATACAAAAATCCCATTTTCTCGAAAACTATAAGTCGCAGCTCGGCTCCAAAAGTAGATTTGAATTCAGGAAAGGTGCGAGCTTAATTCTACGTGAATCATTTTCAAATCGGGGATGAAAAAAAAAATTTCAAATTTTTACAGGGGTTGCATTGGAATTCCTGACTACCTCGAAGAGCGATACAAAAATCCCATTTTCTCGAAAAATATAAGTCGCAGCTCGGCTCCAAAAGCAGATTTGAATTCATTAAAGGTGCGAGCTTAATTCTACATAAACTATTTTTAAATCGGGGATGAAAAAAAAAAATTTCAAATTTTTACAAGGGTTGCATTGGAATTCCTGACTACCTCGAAGAGCGATACAAAAATCCCATTTTCTCGAAAACTATAAGTCGCAGCTCGGCTCCAAAAGCAGATTTGAATTCAGGAAAGGTGCGAGCTTAATTCTACATAAACAATTTTCAAATCGGGGATAAAAAAAAAATTTCAAATTTTTACAGGGGTTGTATTGGAATTCCTGACTACTTCGAAGAGCAATACAAAAATCTCATTTTCTCGAAAACTATAAGTCGCAGCTCGGCTCCAAAAGCAGATTTGAATTCAGGAAAGGTGCGAGCTTAATTCTACATAAACAATATTCAAATCGGGGATGAAAAAAAAAATTTCGAATTTTTACAGGGGTTGCATTGGAATTCCTGACTACCTCGAAGACCGAAACAAAAATCCCATTTTCTCGAAAACTATAAGTCGCAGCTCGGCTCCAAAAGCAGATTTGAATTCAGGAAAGATGCGAGCTTAATTCTACATAAACAATTTTCAAATCGGGGATGAAAAAAAAAATTTCAAATTTTTACAGGGGTTGCATTCGAATTCCTGACTACCTCGAAGAGCGATACAAAAATCCCATTTTCTCGAAAACTATAAGTCGCAGCTCGGCTCCAAAAGCAGATTTGAATTCAGGAAAGGTGCGAGCTTAATTCTACATAAACAATTTTCAAATCGGGGATGAAAAAAAAAATTTCAATTTTTTACAGGGGTTGCATTGGAATTCCTGACTACCTCGAAGAGCGATACAAAAATCCCATTTTCTCGAAAACTATAAGTCGCAGCTCGGCTCCAAAAGCAGATTTGAATTCAGGAAAGGTGCGAGCTTAATTCTACATAAACAATTTTCAAATCGGGGATGAAAAAAAAAATTTCAAATTTTTACAGGGGTTGCATTGGAATTCCTGACTACCTCGAAGACCGAAACAAAAATTCCATTTTCTCGAAACTATAAGTCGCAGCTCGGCTCCAAAAGCAGATTTGAATTCAGGAAATGTGCGAGCTTAATTCTACATAAACAATTTTCAAATCGGGGATGAAAAAAAAAATTTCAAATTTTTACAGGGGTTGCATTGTAATTCCTGACTACCTCGAAGAGCGATACAAAAATCCCATTTTCTCGAAAACTATAAGTCGCAGCTCGGCTCCAAAAGCAGATTTGAATTCAGGAAAGGTGCGAGCTTAATTCTATACAAACAATTTTCAAATCGGGGATGAAAAAAAAAATTTCAAATTTTTACAGGGGTTGCATTGGAATTCCTGACTACCTCGAAGAGCGATACAAAAATCCCAATTTCTCGAAAACTATAAGTCGCAGCTCGGCTCCAAAAGCAGATTTGAATTCAGGAAAGGTGCGAGCTTAATTCTACGTGAACAATTTTCAAATCGGGGATGAAAAAAAAAATTTCAAATTTTTACAGGGGTTGCATTGGAATTCCTGACTACCTCGAAGAGCGATACAAAAATCCCATTTTCTCGAAAACTATAAGTCGCAGCTCGGCTCCAAAAGCAGATTTGAATTCAGGAAAGGTGCGAGCTTAATTCTACATAAACAATTTTCAAATCGGGGATGAAAAAAAAAATTTCAAATTTTTACAGGGGTTGCATTGGAATTCCTGACTACCTCGAAGAGCGATACAAAAATCCCATTTTCTCGAAAACTATAAGTCGCAGCTCGGCTCCAAAAGCAGATTTGAATTCAGGAAAGGTGCGAGCTTAATTCTACATAAACAATTTTCAAATCGGGGATGAAAAAAAAAATTTCAAATTTTTACAGGGGTTGCATTGGAATTCCTGACTACCTCGAAGAGCAATACAAAAATCCCATTTTCTCGAAAACTATAAGTCGCAGCTCGGCTCCAAAAGCAGATTTGAATTCAGGAAAGGTGCGAGCTTAATTCTACATAAACTATTTTTAAATCGGGGATGAAAAAAAAAAATTTCAAATTTTTACAAGGGTTGCATTGGAATTCCTGACTACCTCGAAGAGCGATACAAAAATCCCATTTTCTCGAAAACTATAAGTCGCAGCTCGGCTCCAAAAGCAGATTTGAATTCAGGAAAGGTGCGAGCTTAATTCTATACAAACAATTTTCAAATCGGGGATGAAAAAAAAAATTTCAAATTTTTACAGGGGTTGCATTGGAATTCCTGACTACCTCGAAGAGCGATACAAAAATCCCAATTTCTCGAAAACTATAAGTCGCAGCTCGGCTCCAAAAGCAGATTTGAATTCAGGAAAGGTGCGAGCTTAATTCTACGTGAACAATTTTCAAATCGGGGATGAAAAAAAAAATTTCAAATTTTTACAGAGGTTGCATTGGAATTCCTGACTACCTCGAAGAGCGATACAAAAATCCCATTTTCTCGAAAACTATAAGTCGCAGCTCGGCTCCAAAAGCAGATTTGAATTCAGGAAAGGTGCGAGCTTAATTCTACATAAACTATTTTTAAATCGGGGATGAAAAAAAAAAATTTCAAATTTTTACAAGGGTTGCATTGGAATTCCTGACTACCTCGAAGAGCGATACAAAAATCCCATTTTCTCGAAAACTATAAGTCGCAGCTCGGCTCCAAAAGCAGATTTGAATTCAGGAAAGGTGCGAGCTTAATTCTACATAAACTATTTTTAAATCGGGGATGAAAAAAAAAAATTTCAAATTTTTACAAGGGTTGCATTGGAATTCCTGACTACCTCGAAGACCGAAACAAAAATCCCATTTTCTCGAAAACTATAAGTCGCAGCTCGGCTCCAAAAGTAGATTTGAATTCAGGAAAGGTGCGAGCTTAATTCTACGTGAACAATTTTCAAATCGGGGATGAAAAAAAAAATTTCAAATTTTTACAGGGGTTGCATTGGAATTCCTGACTACCTCGAAGAGCGATACAAAAATCCCATTTTCTCGAAAACTATAAGTCGCAGCTCGGTTCCAAAAGCAGATTTGAATTCAGGAAAGGTGCGAGCTTAATTCTACATAAACTGTTTTTAAATCGGGGATAAAAAAAAAAAATTTCAAATTTTTACAAGGGTTGCATTGGAATTCCTGACTACCTCGAAGAGCGATACAAAAATCCCATTTTCTCGAAAACTATAAATCGCAGCTCGGCTCCAAAAGCAGATTTGAATTCAGGAAAGGTGCGAGCTTAATTCTACATAAACAATTTTCAAATCGGGGATAAAAAAAAAATTTCAAATTTTTACAGGGGTTGTATTGGAATTCCTGACTACTTCGAAGAGCAATACAAAAATCTCATTTTCTCGAAAACTATAAGTCGCAGCTCGGCTCCAAAAGCAGATTTGAATTCAGGAAAGGTGCGAGCTTAATTCTACATAAACAATATTCAAATCGGGGATGAAAAAAAAAATTTCGAATTTTTACAGGGGTTGCATTGGAATTCACAATTTTCAAATCGGGGATGAAAAAAAAAATTTCAATTTTTTACAGGGGTTGCATTGGAATTCCTGACTACCTCGAAGAGCGATACAAAAATCCCATTTTCTCGAAAACTATAAGTCGCAGCTCGGCTCCAAAAGCAGATTTGAATTCAGGAAAGGTGCGAGCTTAATTCTACATAAACAATTTTCAAATCGGGGATGAAAAAAAAAAATTCAAATTTTTACAGGGGTTGCATTGGAATTCCTGACTACCTCGAAGACCGAAACAAAAATCCCATTTTCTCGAAAACTATAAGTCGCAGCTCGGCTCCAAAAGCAGATTTGAATTCAGGAAAGGTGCGAGCTTAATTCTACATAAACTATTTTTAAATCGGGGATGAAAAAAAAAAATTTCAAATTTTTACAAGGGTTGCATTGGAATTCCTGATTACCTCGAAGAGCGATACAAAAATCCCATTTTCTCGAAAACTATAAGTCGCAGCTCGGCTCCAAAAGCAGATTTGAATTCAGGAAAGGTGCGAGCTTAATTCTATACAAACAATTTTCAAATCGGGGATGAAAAAAAAAATTTCAAATTTTTACAGGGGTTGCATTGGAATTCCTGACTACCTCGAAGAGCGATACAAAAATCCCAATTTCTCGAAAACTATAAGTCGCAGCTCGGCTCCAAAAGCAGATTTGAATTCAGGAAAGGTGCGAGCTTAATTCTACGTGAACAATTTTCAAATCGGGGATGAAAAAAAAAATTTCAAATTTTTACAGGGGTTGCATTGGAATTCCTGACTACCTCGAAGAGCGATACAAAAATCCCATTTTCTCGAAAACTATAAGTCGCAGCTCGGCTCCAAAAGCAGATTTGAATTCAGGTAAGGTGCGAGCTTAATTCTACATAAACTATTTTTAAATCGGGGATGAAAAAAAAAAATTTCAAATTTTTACAAGGGTTGCATTGGAATTCCTGACTACCTCGAAGAGCGATACAAAAATCCCATTTTCTCGAAAACTATAAGTCGCAACTCGGCTCCAAAAGCAGATTTGAATTCAGGAAAGGTGCGAGCTTAATTCTACATAAACTATTTTTAAATCGGGGATGAAAAAAAAAAATTTCAAATTTTTACAAGGGTTGCATTGGAATTCCTGACTACCTCGAAGACCGAAACAAAAATCCCATTTTCTCGAAAACTATAAGTCGCAGCTCGGCTCCAAAAGCAGATTTGAATTCAGGAAAGGTGCGAGCTTAATTCTACGTGAACAATTTTCAAATCGGGGATGAAAAAAAAAATTTCAAATTTTTACAGAGGTTGCATTGGAATTCCTGACTACCTCGAAGAGCGATACAAAAATCCCATTTTCTCGAAAACTATAAGTCGCAGCTCGGCTCCAAAAGCAGATTTGAATTCAGGAAAGGTGCGAGCTTAATTCTACGTGAACAATTTTCAAATCGGGGATGAAAAAAAAATTTCAAATTTTTACAGGGGTTGCATTGGAATTCCTGACTACCTCGAAGAGCGATACAAAAATCCCATTTTCTCGAAAACTATAAGTCGCAGCTCGGCTCCAAAAGCAGATTTGAATTCAGGAAAGGTGCGAGCTTAATTCTACATAAACTATTTTTAAATCGGGGATAAAAAAAAAATTTCAAATTTTTACAGGGGTTGCATTGGAATTCCTGACTACCTCGAAGAGCGATACAAAAATCCCATTTTCTCGAAAACTATAAGTCGCAGCTCGGCTCCAAAAGCAGATTTGAATTCAGGAAAGGTGCGAGCTTAATTCTACGTGAACAATTTTCAAATCGGGGATGAAAAAAAAAATTTCAAATTTTTACAGGGGTTGCATTGGAATTCCTGACTACCTCGAAGAGCGATACAAAAATCCCATTTTCTCGAAAACTATAAGTCGCAGCTCGGCTCCAAAAGCAGATTTGAATTCAGGAAAGGTGCGAGCTTAATTCTATACAAACAATTTTCAAATCGGGGATGAAAAAAAAAATTTCAAATTTTTACAGGGGTTGCATTGGAATTCCTGACTACCTCGAAGAGCGATACAAAAATCCCAATTTCTCGAAAACTATAAGTCGCAGCTCGGCTCCAAAAGCAGATTTGAATTCAGGAAAGGTGCGAGCTTAATTCTACGTGAACAATTTTCAAATCGGGGATGAAAAAAAAAATTTCAAATTTTTACAGAGGTTGCATTGGAATTCCTGACTACCTCGAAGAGCGATACAAAAATCCCATTTTCTCGAAAACTATAAGTCGCAGCTCGGCTCCAAAAGCAGATTTGAATTCAGGAAAGGTGCGAGCTTAATTCTATACAAACAATTTTCAAATCGGGGATGAAAAAAAAAATTTCAAATTTTTACAGGGGTTGCATTGGAATTCCTGACTACCTCGAAGAGCGATACAAAAATCCCAATTTCTCGAAAACTATAAGTCGCAGCTCGGCTCCAAAAGCAGATTTGAATTCAGGAAAGGTGCGAGCTTAATTCTACGTGAACAATTTTCAAATCGGGGATGAAAAAAAAAATTTCAAATTTTTACAGAGGTTGCATTGGAATTCCTGACTACCTCGAAGAGCGATACAAAAATCCCATTTTCTCGAAAACTATAAGTCGCAGCTCGGCTCCAAAAGCAGATTTGAATTCAGGAAAGGTGCGAGCTTAATTCTACATAAACTATTTTTAAATCGGGGATGAAAAAAAAAAATTTCAAATTTTTACAAGGGTTGCATTGGAATTCCTGACTACCTCGAAGAGCGATACAAAAATCCCATTTTCTCGAAAACTATAAGTCGCAGCTCGGCTCCAAAAGCAGATTTGAATTCAGGAAAGGTGCGAGCTTAATTCTACATAAACTATTTTTAAATCGGGGATGAAAAAAAAAAATTTCAAATTTTTACAAGGGTTGCATTGGAATTCCTGACTACCTCGAAGACCGAAACAAAAATCCCATTTTCTCGAAAACTATAAGTCGCAGCTCGGCTCCAAAAGTAGATTTGAATTCAGGAAAGGTGCGAGCTTAATTCTACGTGAACAATTTTCAAATCGGGGATGAAAAAAAAAATTTCAAATTTTTACAGGGGTTGCATTGGAATTCCTGACTACCTCGAAGAGCGATACAAAAATCCCATTTTCTCGAAAACTATAAGTCGCAGCTCGGTTCCAAAAGCAGATTTGAATTCAGGAAAGGTGCGAGCTTAATTCTACATAAACTATTTTTAAATCGGGGATAAAAAAAAAAAATTTCAAATTTTTACAAGGGTTGCATTGGAATTCCTGACTACCTCGAAGAGCGATACAAAAATCCCATTTTCTCGAAAACTATAAGTCGCAGCTCGGCTCCAAAAGCAGATTTGAATTCAGGAAAGGTGCGAGCTTAATTCTACATAAACAATTTTCAAATCGGGGATAAAAAAAAAATTTCAAATTTTTACAGGGGTTGTATTGGAATTCCTGACTACTTCGAAGAGCAATACAAAAATCTCATTTTCTCGAAAACTATAAGTCGCAGCTCGGCTCCAAAAGCAGATTTGAATTCAGGAAAGGTGCGAGCTTAATTCTACATAAACAATATTCAAATCGGGGATGAAAAAAAAAATTTCGAATTTTTACAGGGGTTGCATTGGAATTCACAATTTTCAAATCGGGGATGAAAAAAAAAATTTCAATTTTTTACAGGGGTTGCATTGGAATTCCTGACTACCTCGAAGAGCGATACAAAAATCCCATTTTCTCGAAAACTATAAGTCGCAGCTCGGCTCCAAAAGCAGATTTGAATTCAGGAAAGGTGCGAGCTTAATTCTACATAAACAATTTTCAAATCGGGGATGAAAAAAAAAAATTCAAATTTTTACAGGGGTTGCATTGGAATTCCTGACTACCTCGAAGACCGAAACAAAAATCCCATTTTCTCGAAAACTATAAGTCGCAGCTCGGCTCCAAAAGCAGATTTGAATTCAGGAAAGGTGCGAGCTTAATTCTACATAAACTATTTTTAAATCGGGGATGAAAAAAAAAAATTTCAAATTTTTACAAGGGTTGCATTGGAATTCCTGATTACCTCGAAGAGCGATACAAAAATCCCATTTTCTCGAAAACTATAAGTCGCAGCTCGGCTCCAAAAGCAGATTTGAATTCAGGAAAGGTGCGAGCTTAATTCTATACAAACAATTTTCAAATCGGGGATGAAAAAAAAAATTTCAAATTTTTACAGGGGTTGCATTGGAATTCCTGACTACCTCGAAGAGCGATACAAAAATCCCAATTTCTCGAAAACTATAAGTCGCAGCTCGGCTCCAAAAGCAGATTTGAATTCAGGAAAGGTGCGAGCTTAATTCTACGTGAACAATTTTCAAATCGGGGATGAAAAAAAAAATTTCAAATTTTTACAGGGGTTGCATTGGAATTCCTGACTACCTCGAAGAGCAATACAAAAATCCCATTTTCTCGAAAACTATAAGTCGCAGCTCGGCTCCAAAAGCAGATTTGAATTCAGGAAAGGTGCGAGCTTAATTCTACATAAACTATTTTTAAATCGGGGATGAAAAAAAAAAATTTCAAATTTTTACAAGGGTTGCATTGGAATTCCTGACTACCTCGAAGAGCGATACAAAAATCCCATTTTCTCGAAAACTATAAGTCGCAGCTCGGCTCCAAAAGCAGATTTGAATTCAGGAAAGGTGCGAGCTTAATTCTATACAAACAATTTTCAAATCGGGGATGAAAAAAAAAATTTCAAATTTTTACAGGGGTTGCATTGGAATTCCTGACTACCTCGAAGAGCGATACAAAAATCCCAATTTCTCGAAAACTATAAGTCGCAGCTCGGCTCCAAAAGCAGATTTGAATTCAGGAAAGGTGCGAGCTTAATTCTACGTGAACAATTTTCAAATCGGGGATGAAAAAAAAAATTTCAAATTTTTACAGGGGTTGCATTGGAATTCCTGACTACCTCGAAGAGCGATACAAAAATCCCATTTTCTCGAAAACTATAAGTCGCAGCTCGGCTCCAAAAGCAGATTTGAATTCAGGAAAGGTGCGAGCTTAATTCTACATAAACTATTTTTAAATCGGGGATGAAAAAGAAAAATTTCAAATTTTTACAAGGGTTGCATTGGAATTCCTGACTACCTCGAAGAGCGATACAAAAATCCCATTTTCTCGAAAACTATAAGTCGCAACTCGGCTCCAAAAGCAGATTTGAATTCAGGAAAGGTGCGAGCTTAATTCTACATAAACTATTTTTAAATCGGGGATGAAAAAAAAAAATTTCAAATTTTTACAAGGGTTGCATTGGAATTCCTGACTACCTCGAAGACCGAAACAAAAATCCCATTTTCTCGAAAACTATAAGTCGCAGCTCGGCTCCAAAAGTAGATTTGAATTCAGGAAAGGTGCGAGCTTAATTCTACGTGAACAATTTTCAAATCGGGGATGAAAAAAAAAATTTCAAATTTTTACAGGGGTTGCATTGGAATTCCTGACTACCTCGAAGAGCAATACAAAAATCCCATTTTCTCGAAAACTATAAGTCGCAGCTCGGCTCCAAAAGCAGATTTGAATTCAGGAAAGGTGCGAGCTTAATTCTACATAAACTATTTTTAAATCGGGGATAAAAAAAAAAAATTTCAAATTTTTACAGGGGTTGCATTGGAATTCCTGACTACCTCGAAGACCGAAACAAAAATCCCATTTTCTCGAAAACTATAAGTCGCAGCTCGGCTCCAAAAGCAGATTTGAATTCAGGAAAGGTGCGAGCTTAATTCTACATAAACAATATTCAAATCGGGGATGAAAAAAAAAATTTCGAATTTTTACAGGGGTTGCATTGGAATTCACAATTTTCAAATCGGGGATAAAAAAAAAATTTCAAATTTTTACAGGGGTTGTATTGGAATTCCTGACTACTTCGAAGAGCAATACAAAAATCTCATTTTCTCGAAAACTATAAGTCGCAGCTCGGCTCCAAAAGCAGATTTGAATTCAGGAAAGGTGCGAGCTTAATTCTACATAAACAATATTCAAATCGGGGATGAAAAAAAAAATTTCGAATTTTTACAGGGGTTGCATTGGAATTCACAATTTTCAAATCGGGGATGAAAAAAAAAATTTCAATTTTTTACAGGGGTTGCATTGGAATTCCTGACTACCTCGAAGAGCGATACAAAAATCCCATTTTCTCGAAAACTATAAGTCGCAGCTCGGCTCCAAAAGCAGATTTGAATTCAGGAAAGGTGCGAGCTTAATTCTACATAAACAATTTTCAAATCGGGGATGAAAAAAAAAATTTCAAATTTTTACAGGGGTTGCATTGGAATTCCTGACTACCTCGAAGACCGAAACAAAAATCCCATTTTCTCGAAAACTATAAGTCGCAGCTCGGCTCCAAAAGCAGATTTGAATTCAGGAAAGGTGCGAGCTTAATTCTACATAAACTATTTTTAAATCGGGGATGAAAAAAAAAAATTTCAAATTTTTACAAGGGTTGCATTGGAATTCCTGACTACCTCGAAGAGCGATACAAAAATCCCATTTTCTCGAAAACTATAAGTCGCAGCTCGGCTCCAAAAGCAGATTTGAATTCAGGAAAGGTGCGAGCTTAATTCTACATAAACAATTTTCAAATCGGGGATAAAAAAAAAAATTTCAAATTTTTACAGGGGTTGTATTGGAATTCCTGACTACTTCGAAGAGCAATACAAAAATCTCATTTTCTCGAAAACTATAAGTCGCAGCTCGGCTCCAAAAGCAGATTTGAATTCAGGAAAGGTGCGAGCTTAATTCTACATAAACAATATTCAAATCGGGGATGAAAAAAAAATTTCGAATTTTTACAGGGGTTGCATTGGAATTCCTGACTACCTCGAAGACCGAAACAAAAATCCCATTTTCTCGAAAACTATAAGTCGCAGCTCGGCTCCAAAAGTAGATTTGAATTCAGGAAAGGTGCGAGCTTAATTCTACGTGAATCATTTTCAAATCGGGGATGAAAAAAAAAATTTCAAATTTTTACAGGGGTTGCATTGGAATTCCTGACTACCTCGAAGAGCGATACAAAAATCCCATTTTCTCGAAAACTATAAGTCGCAGCTCGGCTCCAAAAGCAGATTTGAATTCAGGAAAGGTGCGAGCTTAATTCTACACAAACAATTTTCAAATCGGGGATGAAAAAAAAAATTTCAAATTTTTACAGGGGTTGCATTGGAATTCCTGACTATCTCGAAGAGCGATACAAAAATCCCATTTTCTCGAAAACTATAAGTCGCAGCTCGGCTCCAAAAGCAGATTTGAATTCAGGAAAGGTGCGAGCTTAATTCTACGTGAACAATTTTCAAATCGGGGATGAAAAAAAAAATTTCAAATTTTTACAGGGGTTGCATTGGAATTCCTCACTACCTCGAAGAGCGATACAAAAATCCCATTTTCTCGAAAACTATAAGTCGCAGCTCGGCTCCAAAAGCAGATTTGAATTCAGGAAAGGTGCGAGCTTAATTCTACATAAACTATTTTTAAATCGGGGATGAAAAAAAAAAAATTCAAATTTTTACAAGGGTTGCATTGGAATTCCTGACTACCTCGAAGACAGAAACAAAAATCCCATTTTCTCGAAAACTATAAGTCGCAGCTCGGCTCCAAAAGCAGATTTGAATTCAGGAAAGGTGCGAGCTTAATTCCACATAAACAATTTTCAAATCGGGGATAAAAAAAAAAATTTCAAATTTTTACAGGGGTTGTGTTGGAATTCCTGACTACTTCGAAGAGCAATACAAAAATCTCATTTTCTCGAAAACTATAAGTCGCAGCTCGGCTCCAAAAGCAGATTTGAATTCAGGAAAGGTGCGAGCTTAATTCTACATAAACAATATTCAAATCGGGGATGAAAAAAAAATTTCGAATTTTTACAGGGGTTGCATTGGAATTCCTGACTACCTCGAAGACCGAAACAAAAATCCCATTTTCTCGAAAACTATAAGTCGCAGCTCGGCTCCAAAAGTAGATTTGAATTCAGGAAAGGTGCGAGCTTAATTCTACGTGAATCATTTTCAAATCGGGGATGAAAAAAAAAATTTCAAATTTTTACAGGGGTTGCATTGGAATTCCTGACTACCTCGAAGAGCGATACAAAAATCCCATTTTCTCGAAAACTATAAGTCGCAGCTCGGCTCCAAAAGCAGATTTGAATTCAGGAAAGGTGCGAGCTTAATTCTACACAAACAATTTTCAAATCGGGGATGAAAAAAAAAATTTCAAATTTTTACAGGGGTTGCATTGGAATTCCTGACTATCTCGAAGAGCGATACAAAAATCCCATTTTCTCGAAAACTATAAGTCGCAGCTCGGCTCCAAAAGCAGATTTGAATTCAGGAAAGGTGCGAGCTTAATTCTACGTGAACAATTTTCAAATCGGGGATGAAAAAAAAAATTTCAAATTTTTACAGGGGTTGCATTGGAATTCCTCACTACCTCGAAGAGCGATACAAAAATCCCATTTTCTCGAAAACTATAAGTCGCAGCTCGGCTCCAAAAGCAGATTTGAATTCAGGAAAGGTGCGAGCTTAATTCTACATAAACTATTTTTAAATCGGGGATGAAAAAAAAAAAATTCAAATTTTTACAAGGGTTGCATTGGAATTCCTGACTACCTCGAAGACAGAAACAAAAATCCCATTTTCTCGAAAACTATAAGTCGCAGCTCGGCTCCAAAAGCAGATTTGAATTCAGGAAAGGTGCGAGCTTAATTCCACATAAACAATTTTCAAATCGGGGATAAAAAAAAAAATTTCAAATTTTTACAGGGGTTGTGTTGGAATTCCTGACTACTTCGAAGAGCAATACAAAAATCTCATTTTCTCGAAAACTATAAGTCGCAGCTCGGCTCCAAAAGCAGATTTGAATTCAGGAAAGGTGCGAGCTTAATTCTACATAAACAATATTCAAATCGGGGATGAAAAAAAAAATTTCGAATTTTTACAGGGGTTGCATTGGAATTCCTGATTATCTCGAAGACCGAAACAAAAATCCCATTTTCTCGAAAACTATAAGTCGCAGCTCGGCTCCAAAAGTAGATTTGAATTCAGGAAAGGTGCGAGCTTAATTCTACGTGAACAATTTTCAAATCGGGCATGAAAAAAAAAATTTCAAATTTTTACAGGGGTTGCATTGGAATTCCTGACTACCTCGAAGAGCGATACAAAAATCCCATTTTCTCGAAAACTATAAGTCGCAGCTCGGCTCCAAAAGCAGATTTGAATTCAGGAAAGGTGCGAGCTTAATTCTACATAAACTATTTTTAAATCGGGGATGAAAAAAAAAATTTCAAATTTTTACAAGGGTTGCATTGGAATTCCTGACTACCTCGAAGAGCGATACAAAAATCCCATTTTCTCGAAAACAATAAGTCGCAGCTCGGCTCCAAAAGCAGATTTGAATTCAGGAAAGGTGCGAGCTTAATTCTACATAAACAATTTTCAAATCGGGGATAAAAAAAAAATTTCAAATTTTTACAGGGGTTGTATTGAAATTCCTGACTACTTCGAAGAGCAATACAAAAATCTCATTTTCTCGAAAACTATAAGTCGCAGCTCGGCTCCAAAAGCAGATTTGAATTCAGGAAAGGTGCGAGCTTAATTCTACATAAACAATATTCAAATCGGGGATGAAAAAAAAAATTTCGAATTTTTACAGGGGTTGCATTGGAATTCCTGACTACCTCGAAGACCGAAACAAAAATCCCATTTTCTCGAAAACTATAAGTCGCAGCTCGGCTCCAAAAGCAGATTTGAATTCAGGAAAGGTGCGAGCTTAATTCTACATAAACAATTTTCAAATCGGGGATGAAAAAAAAAATTTAAAATTTTTACAGGGGTTGCATTGGAATTCCTGACTACCTCGAAGAGCGATACAAAAATCCCATTTTCTCGAAAACTATAAGTCGCAGCTCGGCTCCAAAAGCAGATTTGAATTCAGGAAAGGTGCGAGCTTAATTCTACACAAACAATTTTCAAATCGGGGATGAAAAAAAAAATTTCAAATTTTTACAGGGGTTGCATTGGAATTCCTGACTACTTCGAAGAGCGATACAAAAATCTCATTTTCTCGAAAACTATAAGTCGCAGCTCGGCTCCAAAAGCAGATTTGAATTCAGGAAAGGTGCGAGCTTAATTCTACATGAACAATTTTCAAATCGGGGATGAAAAAAAAATTTCAAATTTTTACAGGGGTTGCATTGGAATTCCTGACTACCTCGAAGAGCGATACAAAAATCCCATTTTCTCGAAAACTATAAGTCGCAGCTCGGCTCCAAAAGCAGATTTGAATTCAGGAAAGGTGCGAGCTTAATTCTACATAAACAATTTTCAAATCGGGGATGAAAAAAAAATTTTCAAATTTTTACAGGGGTTGTATTGGAATTCCTGACTACCTCGAAGAGCGATACAAAAATCCCATTTTCTCGAAAACTATAAGTCGCAGCTCGGCTCCAAAAGCAGATTTGAATTCAGGAAAGGTGCGAGCTTAATTCTACATAAACAATTTTCAAATCGGGGATGAAAAAAAAAATTTCAAATTTTTACAGGGGTTGCATTGGAATTCCTGACTACCTCGAAGTAGTACAAAAATCCCATTTTCTCGAAAACTATAAGTCGCAGCTCGGCTCCAAAAGCAGATTTGAATTCAGGAAAGGTGCGAGCTTAATTCGACATAAACAATTTTCAAATCGGGGATGAAAAAAAAATTTTCAAATTTTTACAGGAGTTGTATTGGAATTCCTGACTACTTCGAAGAGCAATACAAAAATCTCATTTTCTCGAAAACTATAAGTCGCAGCTCGGCTCCAAAAGCAGATTTGAATTCAGGAAAGGTGCGAGCTTAATTCTACATAAACAATTTTCAAATCGGGGATGAAAAAAAAATTTCAAATTTTTACAGGGGTTGCATTGGAATTCCTGACTACTTCGAAGAGCGATAAAAAAATCCCATTTTCTCGAAAACTATAAGTCGCAGCTCGGCTCCAAAAGCAGATTTGAATTCAGGAAAGGTGCGAGCTTAATTCTACATAAACAATTTTCAAATCGGGGATGAAAAAAAAAATTTCGAATTTTTACAGGGGTTGCATTGGAATTCCTGACTACCTCGAAGAGCGATACAAAAATCCCATTTTCTCGAAAACTATAAGTCGCAGCTCGGCTCCAAAAGCAGATTTGAATTCAGGAAAGGTGCGAGCTTAATTCTACATAAACAATTTTCAAATCGGGGATGAAAAAAAAAAATTCAAATTTTTACAGGGGTTGCATTGGAATTCCTGACTACCTCGAAGACCGAAACAAAAATCCCATTTTCTCGAAAACTATAAGTCGCAGCTCGGCTCCAAAAGCAGATTTGAATTCAGGAAAGGTGCGAGCTTAATTCTACACAAACAATTTTCAAATCGGGGATGAAAAAAAAAATTTCAAATTTTTACAGGGGTTGCATTGGAATTCCTGACTACCTCGAAGAGCGATACAAAAATCCCATTTTCTCGAAAACTATAAGTCGCAGCTCGGCTCCAAAAGCAGATTTGAATTCAGGAAAGGTGCGAGCTTAATTCTACACAAACAATTTTCAAATCGGGGATGAAAAAAAAAATTCAAATTTTTACAGGGGTTGCATTGGAATTCCTGACTACTTCGAAGAGCGATACAAAAATCTCATTTTCTCGAAAACTATAAGTCGCAGCTCGGCTCCAAAAGCAGATTTGAATTCAGGAAAGGTGCGAGCTTAATTCTACATGAACAATTTTCAAATCGGGGATGAAAAAAAAAATATCAAATTTTTACAGGGGTTGCATTGGAATTCCTGACTACCTCGAAGAGCGATACAAAAATCCCATTTTCTCGAAAACTATAAGTCGCAGCTCGGCTCCAAAAGCAGATTTGAATTCAGGAAAGGTGCGAGCTTAATTCTACATAAACAGTTTTCAAATCGGGGATGAAAAAAAAAAAATTCAAATTTTTACAGGGGTTGCATTGGAATTCCTGACTACCTCGAAGAGCCATACAAAAATCCCATTTTCTCGAAAACTATAAGTCGCAGCTCGGCTCCAAAAGCAGATTTGAATTCAGGAAAGGTGCGAGCTTAATTCTACACAAACAATTTTCAAATCGGGGATGAAAAAAAAAATTCAAATTTTTACAGGGGTTGCATTGGAATTCCTGACTACTTCGAAGAGCGATACAAAAATCTCATTTTCTTGAAAACTATAAGTCGCAGCTCGGCTCCAAAAGCAGATTTGAATTCAGGAAAGGTGCGAGCTTAATTCTACATGAACAATTTTCAAATCGGGGATGAAAAAAAAAATTTCAAATTTTTACAGGGGTTGCATTGGAATTCCTGACTACCTCGAAGAGCGATACAAAGATCCCATTTTCTCGAAAACTATAAGTCGCAGCTCGGCTCCAAAAGCAGATTTGAATTCAGGAAAGGTGCGAGCTTAATTCTACATAAACAATTTTCAAATCGGGGATGAAAAAAAAAATTTCAATTTTTTACAGGGGTTGCATTGGAATTCCTGACTACTTTGAAGAGCGATACAAAAATCCCATTTTCTCGAAAACTATAAGTCGCAGCTCGGCTCCAAAAGCAGATTTGAATTCAGGAAAAGTGCGAGCTTAATTCTACATAAACAATTTTCAAATCGGGGATTAAAAAAAAACATTTCAAATTTTTACAGGGGTTGCATTGGAATTCCTGACTACCTCGAAGACCGAAACAAAAATCCCATTTTCTCGAAAACTATAAGTCGCAGCTCGGCTCCAAAAGCAGATATGAATTCAGGAAAGGTGCGAGCTTAATTCTACATAAACAATTTTCAAATCGGGGATGAAAAAAAAATTTTCAAATTTTTACAGGGGTTGTATTGGAATTCCTGACTACTTCGAAGAGCAATACAAAAATCTCATTTTCTCGAAAACTATAAGTCGCAGCTCGGCTCCAAAAGCAGATTTGAATTCAGGAAAGGTGCGAGCTTAATTCTACATAAACAATTTTCAAATCGGGGATGAAAAAAAAATTTTCAAATTTTTACAGGGGTTGTATTGGAATTCCTGACTACTTCGGAGAGCAATACAAAAATCTCATTTTCTCGAAAACTATAAGTCGCAGCTCGGCTCCAAAAGCAGATTTGAATTCAGGAAAGGTGCGAGCTTAATTCTACATAAACAATTTTCAAATCGGGGATGAAAAAAAAAATTCCAAATTTTTACAGGGGTTGCATTGGAATTCCTGACTACCTCGAAGACCGAAACAAAAATCCCATTTTCTCGAAAACCATAAGTCGCAGCTCGGCTCCAAAAGCAGATTTGAATTCAGGAAAGGTGCGAGCTTAATTCTACATGAACAATTTTCAAATCGGGGATGAAAAAAAAATATCAAATTTTTACAGGGGTTGCATTGGAATTCCTGACTACCTCGAAGACCGAAAGAAAAATCCCATTTTCTCGAAAACTATAAGTCGCAGCTCGGCTCCAAAAGCAGATTTGAATTCAGGAAAGGTGCGAGCTTAACTCTACACAAACAATTTTCAAATCGGGGATGAAAAAAAAAAATTCAAATTTTTACAGGGGTTGCATTGGAATTCCTGACTACTTCGAAGAGCGATACAAAAATCTCATTTTCTCGAAAACTATAAGTCGCAGCTCGGCTCCAAAAGCAGATTTGAATTCAGGAAAGGTGCGAGCTTAATTCTACATGAACAATTTTCAAATCGGGGATGAAAAAAAAAATATCAAATTTTTACAGGGGTTGCATTGGAATTCCTGACTACCTCGAAGAGCGATACAAAAATCCCATTTTCTCGAAAACTATAAGTCGCAGCTCGGCTCCAAAAGCAGATTTGAATTCAGGAAAGGTGCGAGCTTAATTCTACATAAACAATTTTTAAATCGAGGATGAAAAAAAAAAATTCAAATTTTTACAGGGGTTGCATTGGAATTCCTGACTACCTCGAAGAGCGATACAAAAATCCCATTTTCTCGAAAACTATAAGTCGCAGCTCGGCTCCAAAAGCAGATTTGAATTCAGGAAAGGTGCGAGCTTAATTCTACATAAACAATTTTCAAATCGGGGATGAAAAAAAAAATTTCAAATTTTTACAGGGGTTGCATTGGAATTCCTGACTACCTCGAAGAGCGATACAAAAATCCCATTTTCTCGAAAACTTTAAGTCGCAGCTCGGCTCCAAAAGCAGATTTGAATTCATGAAAGGTGCGAGCTTAATTCTACATAAACAATTTTCAAATCGGGGATGAAAAAAAAAATTTCAAATTTTTACAGGGGTTGGCATTGGAATTCCTGACTACCTCGAAGAGCGATACAAAAATCCCATTTTCTCGAAAACTATAAGTCGCAGCTCGGCTCCAAAAGCAGATTTGAATTCAGGAAAGGTGCGAGCTTAATTCTACACAAACAATTTTCAAATCGGGGATGAAAAAAAAAATTTCAAATTTTTACAGGGGTTGCATTGGAATTCCTGACTACCTCGAAGAGCGACACAAAAATCCCATTTTCTCGAAAACTATAAGTCGCAGCTCGGCTCCAAAAGCAGATTTGAATTCAGGAAAGGTGCGAGCTTAATTCTACACAAACAATTTTCAAATCGGGGATGAAAAAAAAAATTTCAAATTTTTACAGGGGTTGCATTGGAATTCCTGACTACCTCGAAGAGCGATACAAAAATCCCATTTTCTCGAAAACTATAAGTCGCAGCTCGGCTCCAAAAGCAGATTTGAATTCAGGAAAGGTGCGAGCTTAATTCTACATAAACAATTTTCAAATCGGGGATTATAAAAAAATTTCAAATTTTTACAGGGGTTGTATTGGAATTCCTGACTACTTCGAAGAGTAATACAAAAATCTCATTTTCTCGAAACCTGTAAGTCGCAGCTCGGCTCCAAAAGCAGATTTGAATTCAGGAAAGGTGCGAGCTTAATTCTACATAAACAATTTTCAAATCGGGGATGAAAAAAAAATTTCAAATTTTTACAGGGGTTGCATTGGAATTCCTGACTACCTCGAAGACCGAAACAAAAATCCCATTTTCCCGAAAACTATAAGCCGCAGCTCGGCTCCAAAAGCAGATTTGAATTCAGGAAAGGTGCGAGCTTAATTCTACATAAACAATTTTCAAATCGGGGATGAAAAAAAAAATTTCAAATTTTTACAGGGGTTGCATTGGAATTCCTGACTACTTCGAAGAGCGATACAAAAATCCCATTTTCTCGAAAACTATAAGTCGCAGCTCGGCTCCAAAAGCAGATTTGAATTCAGGAAAGGTGCGAGCTTAATTCTACACAAACAATTTTCAAATCGGGGATGAAAAAAAAAAATTCAAATTTTTACAGGGGTTGCATTGGAATTCCTGACTACCTCGAAGACCGAAAGAAAAATCCCATTTTCTCGAAAACTATAAGTCGCAGCTCGGCTCCAAAAGCAGATTTGAATTCAGGAAAGGTGCGAGCTTAATTCTACATAAACAATTTTCAAATCGGGGATGAAAAAAAAAATTTCGAATTTTTACAGGGGTTGCATTGGAATTCCTGACTACCTCGAAGAGCGATACAAAAATCCCATTTTCTCGAAAACTATAAGTCGCAGCTCGGCTCCAAAAGCAGATTTGAATTCAGGAAAGGTGCGAGCTTAATTCTACATAAACAATTTTCAAATCGGGGATGAAAAAAAAAAATTCAAATTTTTACAGGGGTTGCATTGGAATTCCTGACTACCTCGAAGACCGAAACAAAAATCCCATTTTCTCGAAAACTATAAGTCGCAGCTCGGCTCCAAAAGCAGATTTGAATTCAGGAAAGGTGCGAGCTTAATTCTACACAAACAATTTTCAAATCGGGGATGAAAAAAAAAATTCAAATTTTTACAGGGGTTGCATTGGAATTCCTGACTACTTCGAAGAGCGATACAAAAATCTCATTTTCTCGAAAACTATAAGTCGCAGCTCGGCTCCAAAAGCAGATTTGAATTCAGGAAAGGTGCGAGCTTAATTCTACATGAACAATTTTCAAATCGGGGATGAAAAAAAAAATATCAAATTTTTACAGGGGTTGCATTGGAATTCCTGACTACCTCGAAGAGCGATACAAAAATCCCATTTTCTCGAAAACTATAAGTCGCAGCTCGGCTCCAAAAGCAGATTTGAATTCAGGAAAGGTGCGAGCTTAATTCTACATAAACAATTTTTAAATCGAGGATGAAAAAAAAAATTCAAATTTTTACAGGGGTTGCATTGGAATTCCTGACTACCTCGAAGAGCGATACAAAAATCCCATTTTCTCGAAAACTATAAGTCGCAGCTCGGCTCCAAAAGCAGATTTGAATTCAGGAAAGGTGCGAGCTTAATTCTACATAAACAATTTTTAAATCGGGGATGAAAAAAAAAATTTCAAATTTTTACAGGGCTTGCATTGGAATTCCTGACTACCTCGAAGACCGAAACAAAAATCCCATTTTCTCGAAAACTATAAGTCGCAGCTCGGCTCCAAAAGCAGATTTGAATTCAGGAAAGGTGCGAGCTTAATTCTACACAAACAATTTTCAAATCGGGGATGAAAAAAAAAATTTCAAATTTTTACAGGGGTTGCATTGGAATTCCTGACTACCTCGAAGTAGTACAAAAATCCCATTTTCTCGAAAACTATAAGTCGCAGCTCGGCTCCAAAAGCAGATTTGAATTCAGGAAAGGTGCGAGCTTAATTCTACATAAACAATTTTCAAATCGGGGATGAAAAAAAAATTTTCAAATTTTTACAGGGGTTGTATTGGAATTCCTGACTACTTCGAAGAGCAATACAAAAATCTCATTTTCTCGAAAACTATAAGTCGCAGCTCGGCTCCAAAAGCAGATTTGAATTCAGGAAAGGTGCGAGCTTAATTCTACATAAACAATTTTCAAATCGGGGATGAAAAAAAAAATTTCATTTTTTACAGGGGTTGCATTGGAATTCCTGACTACCTCGAAGACCGAAACAAAAATCCCATTTTCTCGAAAACCATAAGTCGCAGCTCGGCTCCAAAAGCAGATTTGAATTCAGGAAAGGTGCGAGCTTAATTCTACATGAACAATTTTCAAATCGGGGATGAAAAAAAAATATCAAATTTTTACAGGGGTTGCATTGGAATTCCTGACTACCTCGAAGACCGAAAGAAAAATCCCATTTTCTCGAAAACTATAAGTCGCAGCTCGGCTCCAAAAGCAGATTTGAATTCAGGAAAGGTGCGAGCTTAATTCTACACAAACAATTTTCAAATCGGGGATGAAAAAAAAAAATTCAAATTTTTACAGGGGTTGCATTGGAATTCCTGACTACTTCGAAGAGCGATACAAAAATCTCATTTTCTCGAAAACTATAAGTCGCAGCTCGGCTCCAAAAGCAGATTTGAATTCAGGAAAGGTGCGAGCTTAATTCTACATGAACAATTTTCAAATCGGGGATGAAAAAAAAAATATCAAATTTTTACAGGGGTTGCATTGGAATTCCTGACTACCTCGAAGAGCGATACAAAAATCCCATTTTCTCGAAAACTATAAGTCGCAGCTCGGCTCCAAAAGCAGATTTGAATTCAGGAAAGGTGCGAGCTTAATTCTACATAAACAATTTTTAAATCGAGGATGAAAAAAAAAAATTCAAATTTTTACAGGGGTTGCATTGGAATTCCTGACTACCTCGAAGAGCGATACAAAAATCCCATTTTCTCGAAAACTATAAGTCGCAGCTCGGCTCCAAAAGCAGATTTGAATTCAGGAAAGGTGCGAGCTTAATTCTACATAAACAATTTTCAAATCGGGGATGAAAAAAAAAATTTCAAATTTTTACAGGGGTTGCATTGGAATTCCTGACTACCTCGAAGAGCGATACAAAAATCCCATTTTCTCGAAAACTATAAGTCGCAGCTCGGCTCCAAAAGCAGATTTGAATTCATGAAAGGTGCGAGCTTAATTCTACATAAACAATTTTCAAATCGGGGATGAAAAAAAAAATTTCAAATTTTTACAGGGGTTGCATTGGAATTCCTGACTACCTCGAAGAGCGATACAAAAATCCCATTTTCTCGAAAACTATAAGTCGCAGCTCGGCTCCAAAAGCAGATTTGAATTCAGGAAAGGTGCGAGCTTAATTCTACATAAACAATTTTCAAATCGGGGATAAAAAAAAAATTTCAAATTTTTACAGGGGTTGCATTGGAATTCCTGATTACCTCGAAGACCGAAACAAAAATCCCATTTTCCCGAAAACTATAAGCCGCAGCTCGGCTCCAAAAGCAGATTTGAATTCAGGAAAGGTGCGAGCTTAATTCTACATAAACAATTTTCAAATCGGGGATGAAAAAAAAAATTTCAAATTTTTACAGGGGTTGCATTGGAATTCCTGACTACTTCGAAGAGCGATACAAAAATCCCATTTTCTCGAAAACTATAAGTCGCAGCTCGGCTCCAAAAGCAGATTTGAATTCAGGAAAGGTGCGAGCTTAATTCTACTCAAACAATTTTCAAATCGGGGATGAAAAAAAAAATTTCAAATTTTTACAGGGGTTGCATTGGAATTCCTGACTACCTCGAAGAGCGATACAAAAATCCCATTTTCTCGAAAACTATAAGTCGCAGCTCGGCTCCAAAAGCAGATTTGAATTCAGGAAAGGTGCGAGCTTAATTCTACATAAACAATTTTTAAATCGGGGATGAAAAAAAAAATTTCAAATTTTTACAGGGCTTGCATTGGAATTCCTGACTACCTCGAAGACCGAAACAAAAATCCCATTTTCTCGAAAACTATAAGTCGCAGCTCGGCTCCAAAAGCAGATTTGAATTCAGGAAAGGTGCGAGCTTAATTCTACACAAACAATTTTCAAATCGGGGATGAAAAAAAAAATTTCAAATTTTTACAGGGGTTGCATTGGAATTCCTGACTACCTCGAAGTAGTACAAAAATCCCATTTTCTCGAAAACTATAAGTCGCAGCTCGGCTCCAAAAGCAGATTTGAATTCAGGAAAGGTGCGAGCTTAATTCTACATAAACAATTTTCAAATCGGGGATGAAAAAAAAATTTTCAAATTTTTACAGGGGTTGTATTGGAATTCCTGACTACTTCGAAGAGCAATACAAAAATCTCATTTTCTCGAAAACTATAAGTCGCAGCTCGGCTCCAAAAGCAGATTTGAATTCAGGAAAGGTGCGAGCTTAATTCTACATAAACAATTTTCAAATCGGGGATGAAAAAAAAAATTTCATTTTTTACAGGGGTTGCATTGGAATTCCTGACTACCTCGAAGACCGAAACAAAAATCCCATTTTCTCGAAAACCATAAGTCGCAGCTCGGCTCCAAAAGCAGATTTGAATTCAGGAAAGGTGCGAGCTTAATTCTACATGAACAATTTTCAAATCGGGGATGAAAAAAAAATATCAAATTTTTACAGGGGTTGCATTGGAATTCCTGACTACCTCGAAGACCGAAAGAAAAATCCCATTTTCTCGAAAACTATAAGTCGCAGCTCGGCTCCAAAAGCAGATTTGAATTCAGGAAAGGTGCGAGCTTAATTCTACACAAACAATTTTCAAATCGGGGATGAAAAAAAAAAATTCAAATTTTTACAGGGGTTGCATTGGAATTCCTGACTACTTCGAAGAGCGATACAAAAATCTCATTTTCTCGAAAACTATAAGTCGCAGCTCGGCTCCAAAAGCAGATTTGAATTCAGGAAAGGTGCGAGCTTAATTCTACATGAACAATTTTCAAATCGGGGATGAAAAAAAAAATATCAAATTTTTACAGGGGTTGCATTGGAATTCCTGACTACCTCGAAGAGCGATACAAAAATCCCATTTTCTCGAAAACTATAAGTCGCAGCTCGGCTCCAAAAGCAGATTTGAATTCAGGAAAGGTGCGAGCTTAATTCTACATAAACAATTTTTAAATCGAGGATGAAAAAAAAAAATTCAAATTTTTACAGGGGTTGCATTGGAATTCCTGACTACCTCGAAGAGCGATACAAAAATCCCATTTTCTCGAAAACTATAAGTCGCAGCTCGGCTCCAAAAGCAGATTTGAATTCAGGAAAGGTGCGAGCTTAATTCTACATAAACAATTTTCAAATCGGGGATGAAAAAAAAAATTTCAAATTTTTACAGGGGTTGCATTGGAATTCCTGACTACCTCGAAGAGCGATACAAAAATCCCATTTTCTCGAAAACTATAAGTCGCAGCTCGGCTCCAAAAGCAGATTTGAATTCATGAAAGGTGCGAGCTTAATTCTACATAAACAATTTTCAAATCGGGGATGAAAAAAAAAATTTCAAATTTTTACAGGGGTTGCATTGGAATTCCTGACTACCTCGAAGAGCGATACAAAAATCCCATTTTCTCGAAAACTATAAGTCGCAGCTCGGCTCCAAAAGCAGATTTGAATTCAGGAAAGGTGCGAGCTTAATTCTACATAAACAATTTTCAAATCGGGGATGAAAAAAAAAATTTCAAATTTTTACAGGGGTTGCATTGGAATTCCTGACTACCTCGAAGAGCGATACAAAAATCCCATTTTCTCGAAAACTATAAGTCGCAGCTCGGCTCCAAAAGCAGATTTGAATTCAGGAAAGGTGCGAGCTTAATTCTACATAAACAATTTTCAAATCGGGGATAAAAAAAAAATTTCAAATTTTTACAGGGGTTGCATTGGAATTCCTGACTACCTCGAAGACCGAAACAAAAATCCCATTTTCCCGAAAACTATAAGCCGCAGCTCGGCTCCAAAAGCAGATTTGAATTCAGGAAAGGTGCGAGCTTAATTCTACATAAACAATTTTCAAATCGGGGATGAAAAAAAAAATTTCAAATTTTTACAGGGGTTGCATTGGAATTCCTGACTACTTCGAAGAGCGATACAAAAATCCCATTTTCTCGAAAACTATAAGTCGCAGCTCGGCTCCAAAAGCAGATTTGAATTCAGGAAAGGTGCGAGCTTAATTCTACTCAAACAATTTTCAAATCGGGGATGAAAAAAAAAATTTCAAATTTTTACAGGGGTTGCATTGGAATTCCTGACTACCTCGAAGAGCGATACAAAAATCCCATTTTCTCGAAAACTATAAGTCGCAGCTCGGCTCCAAAAGCAGATTTGAATTCAGGAAAGGTGCGAGCTTAATTCTACACAAACAATTTTCAAATCGGGGATGAAAAAAAAAAATTCAAATTTTTACAGGGGTTGCATTGGAATTCCTGACTACTTCGAAGAGCGATACAAAAATCTCATTTTATCGAAAACTATAAGTCGCAGCTCGGCTCCAAAAGCAGATTTGAATTCAGGAAAGGTGCGAGCTTAATTCTACATGAACAATTTTCAAATCGGGAATGAAAAAAAAAAATTTCAAATTTTTACAGGGGTTGCATTGGAATTCCTGACTACCTCGAAGAGCGATACAAAAATCCCATTTTCTCGAAAACTATAAGTCGCAGCTCGGCTCCAAAAGCAGATTTGAATTCAGGAAAGGTGCGAGCTTAATTCTACATAAACAATTTTTAAATCGGGGATGAAAAAAAAAAATTTCAAATTTTTACAGGGGTTGCATTGGAATTAATGACTACCTCGAAGAGTGATACAAAAATCCCATTTTCTCGAAAACTATAAGTCGCAGCTCGGCTCCAAAAGCAGATTTGAATTCAGGAAAGGTGCGAGCTTAATTCTACTTAAACAATTTTCAAATCGGGGATGAAAAAAAAAATTTCAAATTTTTACAGGGGTTGCATTGGAATTCCTGACTACCTCGAAGAGCGATACAAAAATCCCATTTTCAGGAAAACTATAAGTCGCAGCTCGGCTCCAAAAGCAGATTTGAATTCAGGAAAGGTGCGAGCTTAATTCTACATAAACAATTTTCAAATCGGGGATGAAAAAAAAATTTCAAATTTTTACAGGGGTTGCATTGGAATTCCTGACTACCTCGAAGAGCGATACAAAAATCCCATTTTCTCGAAAACTATAAGTCGCAGCTCGGCTCCAAAAGCAGATTTGAATTCAGGAAAGGTGCGAGCTTAATTCTACACAAACAATTTTCAAATCGGGGATGAAAAAAAAAATTTCAAATTTTTACAGGGGTTGCATTGGAATTCCTGACTACCTCGAAGAGCGATACAAAAATCCCATTTTCTCGAAAACTATAAGTCGCAGCTCGGCTCCAAAAGCAGATTTGAATTCAGGAAAGGTGCGAGCTTAATTCTACGTGAACAATTTTCAAATCGGGGATGAAAAAAAAAATTTCAAATTTTTACAGGGGTTGCATTGGAATTCCTGACTACCTCGAAGAGCGATACAAAAATCCCATTTTCTCGAAAACTATAAGTCGCAGCTCGGCTCCAAAAGCAGATTTGAATTCAGGAAAGGTGCGAGCTTAATTCTACATAAACAATTTTTAAATCGGGGATGAAAAAAAAAAATTTCAAATTTTTACAGGGGTTGCATTGGAATTAATGACTACCTCGAAGAGTGATACAAAAATCCCATTTTCTCGAAAACTATAAGTCGCAGCTCGGCTCCAAAAGCAGATTTGAATTCAGGAAAGGTGCGAGCTTAATTCTACTTAAACAATTTTCAAATCGGGGATGAAAAAAAAAATTTCAAATTTTTACAGGGGTTGCATTGGAATTCCTGACTACCTCGAAGAGCGATACAAAAATCCCATTTTCAGGAAAACTATAAGTCGCAGCTCGGCTCCAAAAGCAGATTTGAATTCAGGAAAGGTGCGAGCTTAATTCTACATAAACAATTTTCAAATCGGGGATGAAAAAAAAATTTCAAATTTTTACAGGGGTTGCATTGGAATTCCTGACTACCTCGAAGAGCGATACAAAAATCCCATTTTCTCGAAAACTATAAGTCGCAGCTCGGCTCCAAAAGCAGATTTGAATTCAGGAAAGGTGCGAGCTTAATTCTACACAAACAATTTTCAAATCGGGGATGAAAAAAAAAATTTCAAATTTTTACAGGGGTTGCATTGGAATTCCTGACTACCTCGAAGAGCGATACAAAAATCCCATTTTCTCGAAAACTATAAGTCGCAGCTCGGCTCCAAAAGCAGATTTGAATTCAGGAAAGGTGCGAGCTTAATTCTACGTGAACAATTTTCAAATCGGGGATGAAAAAAAAAATTTCAAATTTTTACAGGGGTTGCATTGGAATTCCTGACTACCTCGAAGAGCGATACAAAAATCCCATTTTCTCGAAAACTATAAGTCGCAGCTCGGCTCCAAAAGCAGATTTGAATTCAGGAAAGGTGCGAGCTTAATTCTACATAAACAATTTTCAAATCGGGGATGAAAAAAAAAATTTCAAATTTTTACAGGGGTTGCATTGGAATTCCTGACTACCTCGAAGAGCGATACAAAAATCCCATTTTCTCGAAAACTATAAGTCGCAGCTCGGCTCCAAAAGCAGATTTGAATTCAGGAAAGGTGCGAGCTTAATTCTACATAAACAATTTTTAAATCGGGGATAAAAAAAAAATTTCAAATTTTTACAGGGGTTGTATTGGAATTCCTGACTACTTCGAAGAGTAATACAAAAATCTCATTTTCTCGAAAACTGTAAGTCGCAGCTCGGCTCCAAAAGCAGATTTGAATTCAGGAAAGGTGCGAGCTTAATTCTACATAAACAATTTTCAAATCGGGGATGAAAAAAAAATTTCAAATTTTTACAGGGGTTGCATTGGAATTCCTGACTACCTCGAAGACCGAAACAAAAATCCCATTTTCCCGAAAACTATAAGCCGCAGCTCGGCTCCAAAAGCAGATTTGAATTCAGGAAAGGTGCGAGCTTAATTCTACATAAACAATTTTCAAATCGGGGATGAAAAAAAAAATTTCAAATTTTTACAGGGGTTGCATTGGAATTCCTGACTACTTCGAAGAGCGATACAAAAATCCCATTTTCTCGAAAACTATAAGTCGCAGCTCGGCTCCAAAAGCAGATTTGAATTCAGGAAAGGTGCGAGCTTAATTCTACACAAACAATTTTCAAATCGGGGATGAAAAAAAAAATTTCAAATTTTTACAGGGGTTGCATTGGAATTCCTGACTACCTCGAAGAGCGATACAAAAATCCCATTTTCTCGAAAACTATAAGTCGCAGCTCGGCTCCAAAAGCAGATTTGAATTCAGGAAAGGTGCGAGCTTAATTCTACACAAACAATTTTCAAATCGGGGATGAAAAAAAAAAATTCAAATTTTTACAGGGGTTGCATTGGAATTCCTGACTACTTCGAAGAGCGATACAAAAATCTCATTTTATCGAAAACTATAAGTCGCAGCTCGGCTCCAAAAGCAGATTTGAATTCAGGAAAGGTGCGAGCTTAATTCTACATGAACAATTTTCAAATCGGGAATGAAAAAAAAAAATTTCAAATTTTTACAGGGGTTGCATTGGAATTCCTGACTACCTCGAAGAGCGATACAAAAATCCCATTTTCTCGAAAACTATAAGTCGCAGCTCGGCTCCAAAAGCAGATTTGAATTCAGGAAAGGTGCGAGCTTAATTCTACATAAACAATTTTTAAATCGGGGATGAAAAAAAAAAATTTCAAATTTTTACAGGGGTTGCATTGGAATTCCTGACTACCTCGAAGAGTGATACAAAAATCCCATTTTCTCGAAAACTATAAGTCGCAGCTCGGCTCCAAAAGCAGATTTGAATTCAGGAAAGGTGCGAGCTTAATTCTACATAAACAATTTTCAAATCGGGGATGAAAAAAAAAATTTCAAATTTTTACAGGGGTTGCATTGGAATTCCTGACTACTTCGAAGAGCGATACAAAAATCCCATTTTCTCGAAAACTATAAGTCGCAGCTCGGCTCCAAAAGCAGATTTGAATTCAGGAAAGGTGCGAGCTTAATTCTACATGAACAATTTTCAAATCGGGGATGAAAAAAATTTTTACAGGGGTTGCATTGGAATTCCTGACTACCTCGAAGAGCGATACAAAAATCCCATTTTCTCGAAAACTATAAGTCGCAGCTCGGCTCCAAAAGCAGATTTGAATTCAGGAAAGGTGCGAGCTTAATTCTACACAAACAATTTTCAAATCGGGGATAAAAAAAAAAATTCAAATTTTTACAGGGGTTGTATTGGAATTCCTGACTACTTCGAAGAGTAATACAAAAATCTCATTTTCTCGAAAACTGTAAGTCGCAGCTCGGCTCCAAAAGCAGATTTGAATTCAGGAAAGGTGCGAGCTTAATTCTACATAAACAATTTTCAAATCGGGGATCAAAAAAAAATTTCAAATTTTTACAGGGGTTGCATTGGAATTCCTGACTACCTCGAAGAGCGATACAAAAATCCCATTTTCTCGAAAACTATAAGTCGCAGCTCGGCTCCAAAAGCAGATTTGAATTCAGGAAAGGTGCGAGCTTAATTCTACATAAACAATTTTCAAATCGGGGATGAAAAAAAAAAATTCAAATTTTTACAGGGGTTGCATTGGAATTCCTGACTACCTCGAAGACCGAAACAAAAATTCCATTTTCTCGAAAACTATAAGCCGCAGCTCGGCTCCAAAAGCAGATTTGAATTCAGGAAAGGTGCGAGCTTAATTCTACATAAACAATTTTCAAATCGGGGATGAAAAAAAAAATTTCAAATTTTTACAGGGGTTGCATTGGAATTCCTGACTACTTCGAAGAGCGGTACAAAAATCCCATTTTCTCGAAAACTATAAGTCGCAGCTCGGCTCCAAAAGCAGATTTGAATTCAGGAAAGGTGCGAGCTTAATTCTACACAAACAATTTTCAAATCGGGGATGAAAAAAAAAATTTCTAATTTTTACAGGGGTTGCATTGGAATTCCTGACTACCTCGAAGAGCGATACAAAAATCCCATTTTCTCGAAAACTATAAGTCGCAGCTCGGCTCCAAAAGCAGATTTGAATTCAGGAAAGGTGCGAGCTTAATTCTACATGAACAATTTTCAAATCGGGAATGAAAAAAAAAATTTCAAATTTTTACAGGGGTTGCATTGGAATTCCTGACTACCTCGAAGAGCGATACAAAAATCCCATTTTCTCGAAAACTATAAGTCGCAGCTCGGCTCCAAAAGCAGATTTGAATTCAGGAAAGGTGCGAGCTTAATTCTACATAAACAATTTTCAAATCGGGGATGAAAAAAAAAATTTCAAATTTTTACAGGCGTTGCATTGGAATTCCTGACTACCTCGAAGAGTGATACAAAAATCCCATTTTCTCGAAAACTATAAGTCGCAGCTCGGCTCCAAAAGCAGATTTGAATTCAGGAAAGGTGCGAGCTTAATTCTACATAAACAATTTTCAAATCGGGGATGAAAAAAAAATATTTCAAATTTTTACAGGGGTTGCATTGGAATTCCTGACTACCTCGAAGAGCGATACAAAAATCCCATTTTCTCGAAAACTATAAGTCGCAGCTCGGCTCCAAAAGCAGATTTGAATTCAGGAAAGGTGCGAGCTTAATTCTACATAAACAATTTTCAAATCGGGGATGAAAAAAAAAAATTCAAATTTTTACAGGGGTTGCATTGGAATTCCTGACTACCTCGAAGACCGAAACAAAAAGCCCATTTTCTCGAAAACTATAAGTCGCAGCTCGGCTCCAAAAGCAGATTTGAATTCAGGAAAGGTGCGAGCTTAATTCTACATAAACAATTTTCAAATCGGGGATGAAAAAAAAAATTTCAAATTTTTACAGGGGTTGCATTGGAATTCCTGACTACTTCGGAGAGCGATACAAAAATCCCATTTTCTCGAAAACTATAAGTCGCAGCTCGGCTCCAAAAGCAGATTTGAATTCAGGAAAGGTGCGAGCTTAATTCTACACAAACAATTTTCAAATCGGGGATGAAAAAAAAAATTTCAAATTTTTACAGGGGTTGCATTGGAATTCCTGACTACCTCGAAGAGCGATACAAAAATCCCATTTTCTCGAAAACTATAAGTCGCAGCTCGGCTCCAAAAGCAGATTTGAATTCAGGAAAGGTGCGAGCTTAATTCTACACAAACAATTTTCAAATCGGGGATGAAAAAAAAAAAATCAAATTTTTACAGGGGTTGCATTGGAATTCCTGACTACTTCGAAGAGCGATACAAAAATCTCATTTTATCGAAAACTATAAGTCGCAGCTCGGCTCCAAAAGCAGATTTGAATTCAGGAAAGGTGCGAGCTTAATTCTACATGAACAATTTTCAAATCGGGAATGAAAAAAAAAAATTTCAAATTTTTACAGGGGTTGCATTGGAATTCCTGACTACCTCGAAGAGCGATACAAAAATCCCATTTTCTCGAAAACTATAAGTCGCAGCTTGGCTCCAAAAGCAGATTTGAATTCAGGAAAGGTGCGAGCTTAATTCTACATAAACAATTTTTAAATCGGGGATGAAAAAAAAAAATTTCAAATTTTTATAGGGGTTGCATTGGAATTCCTGACTACCTCGAAGAGCGATACAAAAATCCCATTTTCTCGAAAACTATAAGTCGCAGCTCGGCTCCAAAAGCAGATTTGAATTCAGGAAAGGTGCGAGCTTAATTCTACACAAACAATTTTCAAATCGGGGATGAAAAAAAAAAATTCAAATTTTTACAGGGGTTGCATTGGAATTCCTGACTACTTCGAAGAGCGATACAAAAATCTCATTTTCTTGAAAACTATAAGTCGCAGCTCGGCTCCAAAAGCAGATTTGAATTCAGGAAAGGTGCGAGCTTAATTCTACATGAACAATTTTCAAATCGGGGATGAAAAAAAAAATTTCAAATTTTTACAGGGGTTGCATTGGAATTCCTGACTACCTCGAAGAGCGATACAAAGATCCCATTTTCTCGAAAACTATAAGTCGCAGCTCGGCTCCAAAAGCAGATTTGAATTCAGGAAAGGTGCAAGCTTAATTCTACATAAACAATTTTCAAATCGGGGATGAAAAAAAAAAATTTCAAATTTTTACAGGGCTTGCATTGGAATTCCTGACTACCTCGAAGAGCGATACAAAAATCCCATTTTCTCGAAAACTATAAGTCGCAGCTCGGCTCCAAAAGCAGATTTGAATTCAGGAAAGGTGCGAGCTTAATTCTACATAAACAATTTTCAAATCGGGGATGAAAAAAAAAAATTTCAATTTTTTACAGGGGTTGCATTGGAATTTCTGACTACCTCGAAGAGCGATACAAAAATCTTATTTTCTCGAAAACTATAAGTCGCAGCTCGGCTCCAAAAGCAGATTTGAATTCAGGAAAGGTGCGAGCTTAATTCTACATAAACAATTTTCAAATCGGGGATGAAAAAGAAAATTTCAAATTTTTACAGGGGTTGCATTGGAATTCCTGACTACCTCGAAGAGCGATACAAAAATCCCATTTTCTCGAAAACTATAAGTCGCAGCTCGGCTCCAAAAGCAGATTTGAATTCAGGAAAAGTGCGAGCTTAATTCTACATAAACAATTTTCAAATCGGGGATGAAAAAAAAAATTTCAAATTTTTACAGGGGTTGACTACCTCGAAGACCGAAACACAAATCCCATTTTCTCGAAAACTATAAGTCGCAGCTCGGCTCCAAAAGCAGATATGAATTCAGGAAAGGTGCGAGCTTAGTCCTACATAAACAATTTTCAAATCGGGGATGAAAAAAAAATTTCAATTTTTTACAGGGGTTGCATTGGAATTCCTGACTACCTCGAAGAGCGATACAAAAATCCCATTTTCTCGAAAACTATAAGTCGCAGCTCGGCTCCAAAAGCAGATTTGAATTCAGGAAAGGTGCGAGCTTAATTCTACATAAACAATTTTCAAATCGGGGATGGAAAAAAAAATTCAAATTTTTACAGGGGTTGCATTGGAATTCCTGACTACCTCGAAGACCGAAACAAAAATCCCATTTTCTCGAAAACTATAAGCCGCAGCTCGGCTCCAAAAGCAGATTTGAATTCAGGAAAGGTGCGAGCTTAATTCTACATAAACAATTTTCAAATCGGGGATGAAAAAAAAAATTTCAAATTTTTACAGGGGTTGCATTGGAATTCCTGACTACTTCGAAGAGCGATACAAAAATCCCATTTTCTCGAAAACTATAAGTCGCAGCTCGGCTCCAAAAGCAGATTTGAATTCAGGAAAGGTGCGAGCTTAATTCTACACAAACAATTTTCAAATCGGGGATGAAAAAAAAAATTTAAAATTTTTACAGGGGTTGCATTGGAATTCCTGACTACCTCGAAGAGCGATACAACAATCCCATTTTCTCGAAAACTATAAGTCGCAGCTCGGCTCCAAAAGCAGATTTGAATTCAGGAAAGGTCCGAGCTTAATTCTACACAAACAATTTTCAAATCGGGGATGAAAAAAAAAAATTCAAATTTTTACAGGGGTTGCATTGGAATTCCTGACTACTTCGAAGAGCGATACAAAAATCTCATTTTATCGAAAACTATAAGTCGCAGCTCGGCTCCAAACGCAGATTTGAATTCAGGAAAGGTGCGAGCTTAATTCTACATGTACAATTTTCAAATCGGGAATGAAAAAAAAAAATTTCAAATTTTTACAGGGGTTGCATTGGAATTCCTGACTACCTCGAAGAGCGATACAAAAATCCCATTTTCTCGAAAACTATAAGTCGCAGCTCGGCTCCAAAAGCAGATTTGAATTCAGGAAAGGTGCGAGCTTAATTCTACATACACAATTTTTAAATCGGGGATGAAAAAAAAAAATTTAAAATTTTTACATTGGTTGCATTGGAATTCCTGACTACCTCGAAGAGTGATACAAAAATCCCATTTTCTCGAAAACTATAAGTCGCAGCTCGGCTCCAAAAGCAGATTTGAATTCAGGAAAGGTGCGAGCTTAATTCTACATAAACAATTTTCAAATCGGGGATGAAAAAAAAAATTTCAAATTTTTACAGGGGTTGCATTGGAATTCCTGACTACCTCGAAGAGCGATACAAAAATCCCATTTTCAGGAAAACTATAAGTCGCAGCTCGGCTCCAAAAGCAGATTTGAATTCAGGAAAGGTGCGAGCTTAATTCTACATAAACAATTTTCAAATCGGGGATGAAAAAAAAAAATTTCAAATTTTTACAGGGGTTGCATTGGAATTCCTGACTACCTCGAAGAGCGATACAAAAATCCCATTTTCTCGAAAACTATAAGTCGCAGCTCGGCTCCAAAAGCAGATTTGAATTCAGGAAAGGTGCGAGCTTAATTCTACATAAACAATTTTCAAATCGGGGATGAAAAAAAAATTTCAATTTTTTACAGGGGTTGCATTGGAATTCCTGACTACCTCGAAGAGCGATACAAAAATCCCATTTTCTCGAAAACTATAAGTCGCAGCTCGGCTCCAAAAGCAGATTTGAATTCAGGAAAGGTGCGAGCTTAATTCTACATAAACAATTTTCAAATCGGGGATGAAAAAAAAAAATTCAAATTTTTACAGGGGTTGCATTGGAATTCCTGACTACTTCGAAGAGCGATACAAAAATCCCATTTTCTCGAAAACTATAAGTCGCAGCTCGGCTCCAAAAGCAGATTTGAATTCAGGAAAGGTGCGAGCTTAATTCTACACAAACAATTTTCAAATCGGGGATGAAAAAAAAAATTTCAAATTTTTACAGGGGTTGCATTGGAATTCCTGACTACCTCGAAGAGCGATACAAAAATCCCATTTTCTCGAAAACTATAAGTCGCAGCTCGGCTCCAAAAGCAGATTTGAATTCAGGAAAGGTGCGAGCTTAATTCTACATAAACAATTTTCAAATCGGGGATGAAAAAAAAAAATTCAAATTTTTACAGGGGTTGCATTGGAATTCCTGACTACTTCGAAGAGCGATACAAAAATCTCATTTTATCGAAAACTATAAGTCGCAGCTCGGCTCCAAAAGCAGATTTGAATTCAGGAAAGGTGCGAGCTTAATTCTACATGAACAATTTTCAAATCGGGAATGAAAAAAAAAAATTTCAAATTTTTACAGGGGTTGCATTGGAATTCCTGACTACCTCGAAGAGCGATACAAAAATCCCATTTTCTCGAAAACTATAAGTCGCAGCTTGGCTCCAAAAGCAGATTTGAATTCAGGAAAGGTGCGAGCTTAATTCTACATAAACAATTTTCAAATCGGGGATGAAAAAAAAAATTTCAAATTTTTACAGGGGTTGCATTGGAATTCCTGACTACCTCGAAGACCGAAACAAAAATCCCATTTTCTCGAAAACTATAAGTCGCAGCTCGGCTCCAAAAGCAGATTTGAATTCAGGAAAGGTGCGAGCTTAATTCTACATAAACAATTTTCAAATCGGGGATGAAAAAAAAATTTCAAATTTTTACAGGGGTTGCATTGGAATTCCTGACTACCTCGAAGAGCGATACAAAAATCCCATTTTCTCGAAAACTATAAGTCGCAGCTCGGCTCCAAAAGCAGATTTGAATTCAGGAAAGGTGCGAGCTTAATTCTACACAAACAATTTTCAAATCGGGGATGAAAAAAAAAATTTCAAATTTTTACAGGGGTTGCATTGGAATTCCTGACTACCTCGAAGAGCGATACAAAAATCCCATTTTCTCGAAAACTATAAGTCGCAGCTCGGCTCCAAAAGCAGATTTGAATTCAGGAAAGGTGCGAGCTTAATTCTACATAAACAATTTTCAAATCGGGGATGAAAAAAAAAAATTCAAATTTTTACAGGGGTTGCATTGGAATTCCTGACTACTTCGAAGAGCGATACAAAAATCTCATTTTATCGAAAACTATAAGTCGCAGCTCGGCTCCAAAAGCAGATTTGAATTCAGGAAAGGTGCGAGCTTAATTCTACATGAACAATTTTCAAATCGGGAATGAAAAAAAAAATTTCAAATTTTTACAGGGGTTGCATTGGAATTCCTGACTACCTCGAAGAGCGATACAAAAATCCCATTTTCTCGAAAACTATAAGTCGCAGCTTGGCTCCAAAAGCAGATTTGAATTCAGGAAAGGTGCGAGCTTAATTCTCCATAAACAATTTTTAAATCGGGGATGAAAAAAAAAAAATTTCAAATTTTTACAGGGGTTGCATTGGAATTCCTGACTACCTCGAAGAGTGATACAAAAATCCCATTTTCTCGAAAACTATAAGTCGCAGCTCGGCTCCAAAAGCAGATTTGAATTCAGGAAAGGTGCGAGCTTAATTCTACATAAACAATTTTCAAATCGGGGATGAAAAAAAAAATTTCAAATTTTTACAGGGGTTGCATTGGAATTCCTGACTACCTCGAAGAGCAATACAAAAATCCCATTTTCTCGAAAACTATAAGTCGCAGCTCGGCTCCAAAAGCAGATTTGAATTCAGGAAAGGTGCGAGCTTAATTCTACATAAACAATTTTCAAATCGGGGATGAAAAAAAAATTTCAAATTTTTACAGGGGTTGCATTGGAATTCCTGACTACCTCGAAGAGCGATACAAAAATCCCATTTTCTCGAAAACTATAAGTCGCAGCTCGGCTCCAAAAGCAGATTTGAATTCAGGAAAGGTGCGAGCTTAATTCTACACAAACAATTTTCAAATCGGGGATGAAAAAAAAAATTTCAATTTTTTACAGGGGTTGCATTGGAATTCCTGACTACCTCGAAGAGCGATACAAAAATCCCATTTTCTCGAAAACTATAAGTCGCAGCTCGGCTCCAAAAGCAGATTTGAATTCAGGAAAGGTGCAAGCTTAATTCTACATAAACAATTTTCAAATCGGGGATGAAAAAAAAAATTTAAAATTTTTACAGGGGTTGCATTGGAATTCCTGACTACCTTGAAGAGCGATACAAAAATCCCATTTTCTCGAAAACTATAAGTCGCAGCTCGGCTCCAAAAGCAGATTTGAATTCAGGAAAGGTGCGAGCTTAATTCTACATAAACAATTTTCAAATCGGGGATGAAAAAAAAAATTTCAAATTTTTACAGGGGTTGCATTGGAATTCCTGACTACTTCGAGGAGCGATAAAAAATCTCATTTTCTCGAAAACTATAAGTCGCGGCTCGGCTCCAAAAGCAGATTTGAATTCAGGAAAGGTGCGAGCTTAATTCTACATAAACAATTTTCAAATCGGGGATGAAAAAAAAAATTTCAAATTTTTACAGGGGTTGCATTGGAATTCCTGACTACTTCGAAGAGCGATACAAAAATCCCATTTTCTCGGAAACTATAAGTCGCAGCTCGGCTCCAAAAGCAGATTTGAATTCAGGAAAGGTGCGAGCTTAATTCTACATAAACAATTTTCAAATCGGGGATGGAAAAAAAAATTTCAAATTTTTACAGGGGTTGCATTGGAATTCCTGACTACCTCGAAGAGCGATACAAAAATCCCATTTTCTCGAAAACTATAAGTCGCAGCTCGGCTCCAAAAGCAGATTTGAATTCAAGAAAGGTGCGAGCTTAATTCTACATAAACAATTTTCAAATCAGGGATGAAAAAAAAAATTTCAAATTTTTACAGGGGTTGCATTGGAATTCCTGACTACCTCGAAGACCGAAACAAAAATCCCATTTTCTCGAAAACTATAAGTCGCAGCTCGGCTCCAAAAGCAGATTTGAATTCAGGAAAGGTGCGAGCTTAATTCTACATAAACAATTTTTAAATCGGGGATGAAAAAAAAAAATTTCAAATTTTTACAGGGGTTGCATTGGAATTCCTGACTACCTCGAAGAGTGATACAAAAATCCCATTTTCTCGAAAACTATAAGTCGCAGCTCGGCTCCAAAAGCAGATTTGAATTCAGGAAAGGTGCGAGCTTAATTCTACATAAACAATTTTCAAATCGGGGATGAAAAAAAAAATTTCAAATTTTTACAGGGGTTGCATTGGAATTCCTGACTACCTCGAAGAGCGATACAAAGATCCCATTTTCTCGAAAACTATAAGTCGCAGCTCGGCTCCAAAAGCAGATTTGAATTCAGGAAAGGTGCGAGCTTAATTCTACATAAACAGTTTTCAAATCGGGGATGAAAAAAAAAAAATTCAAATTTTTACAGGGGTTGCATTGGAATTCCTGACTACCTCGAAGAGCGATACAAAAATCCCATTTTCTCGAAAACTATAAGTCGCAGCTCGGCTCCAAAAGCAGATTTGAATTCAGGAAAGGTGCGAGCTTAATTCTACACAAACAATTTTCAAATCGGGGATGAAAAAAAAAAATTCAAATTTTTACAGGGGTTGCATTGGAATTCCTGACTACTTCGAAGAGCGATACAAAAATCTCATTTTCTTGAAAACTATAAGTCGCAGCTCGGCTCCAAAAGCAGATTTGAATTCAGGAAAGGTGCGAGCTTAATTCTACATGAACAATTTTCAAAGCGGGAATGAAAAAAAAAAATTTCAAATTTTTACAGGGGTTGCATTGGAATTCCTGACTACCTCGAAGAGCGATACAAAAATCCCATTTTCTCGAAAACTATAAGTCGCAGCTTGGCTCCAAAAGCAGATTTGAATTCAGGAAAGGTGCGAGCTTAATTCTACATAAACAATTTTCAAATCGGGGATGAAAAAAAAAATTTCAAATTTTTACAGGGGTTGCATTGGAATTCCTGACTACCTCGAAGACCGAAACAAAAATCCCATTTTCTCGAAAACTATAAGTCGCAGCTCGGCTCCAAAAGCAGATTTGAATTCAGGAAAGGTGCGAGCTTAATTCTACATAAACAATTTTCAAATCGGGGATGAAAAAAAAATTTCAAATTTTTACAGGGGTTGCATTGGAATTCCTGACTACCTCGAAGAGCGATACAAAAATCCCATTTTCTCGAAAACTATAAGTCGCAGCTCGGCTCCAAAAGCAGATTTGAATTCAGGAAAGGTGCGAGCTTAATTCTACACAAACAATTTTCAAATCGGGGATGAAAAAAAAAATTTCAAATTTTTACAGGGGTTGCATTGGAATTCCTGACTACCTCGAAGAGCGATACAAAAATCCCATTTTCTCGAAAACTATAAGTCGCAGCTCGGCTCCAAAAGCAGATTTGAATTCAGGAAAGGTGCGAGCTTAATTCTACATAAACAATTTTCAAATCGGGGATGAAAAAAAAAAATTCAAATTTTTACAGGGGTTGCATTGGAATTCCTGACTACTTCGAAGAGCGATACAAAAATCTCATTTTATCGAAAACTATAAGTCGCAGCTCGGCTCCAAAAGCAGATTTGAATTCAGGAAAGGTGCGAGCTTAATTCTACATGAACAATTTTCAAATCGGGAATGAAAAAAAAAATTTCAAATTTTTACAGGGGTTGCATTGGAATTCCTGACTACCTCGAAGAGCGATACAAAAATCCCATTTTCTCGAAAACTATAAGTCGCAGCTTGGCTCCAAAAGCAGATTTGAATTCAGGAAAGGTGCGAGCTTAATTCTCCATAAACAATTTTTAAATCGGGGATGAAAAAAAAAAAATTTCAAATTTTTACAGGGGTTGCATTGGAATTCCTGACTACCTCGAAGAGTGATACAAAAATCCCATTTTCTCGAAAACTATAAGTCGCAGCTCGGCTCCAAAAGCAGATTTGAATTCAGGAAAGGTGCGAGCTTAATTCTACATAAACAATTTTCAAATCGGGGATGAAAAAAAAAATTTCAAATTTTTACAGGGGTTGCATTGGAATTCCTGACTACCTCGAAGAGCAATACAAAAATCCCATTTTCTCGAAAACTATAAGTCGCAGCTCGGCTCCAAAAGCAGATTTGAATTCAGGAAAGGTGCGAGCTTAATTCTACATAAACAATTTTCAAATCGGGGATGAAAAAAAAATTTCAAATTTTTACAGGGGTTGCATTGGAATTCCTGACTACCTCGAAGAGCGATACAAAAATCCCATTTTCTCGAAAACTATAAGTCGCAGCTCGGCTCCAAAAGCAGATTTGAATTCAGGAAAGGTGCGAGCTTAATTCTACACAAACAATTTTCAAATCGGGGATGAAAAAAAAAATTTCAATTTTTTACAGGGGTTGCATTGGAATTCCTGACTACCTCGAAGAGCGATACAAAAATCCCATTTTCTCGAAAACTATAAGTCGCAGCTCGGCTCCAAAAGCAGATTTGAATTCAGGAAAGGTGCAAGCTTAATTCTACATAAACAATTTTCAAATCGGGGATGAAAAAAAAAATTTAAAATTTTTACAGGGGTTGCATTGGAATTCCTGACTACCTTGAAGAGCGATACAAAAATCCCATTTTCTCGAAAACTATAAGTCGCAGCTCGGCTCCAAAAGCAGATTTGAATTCAGGAAAGGTGCGAGCTTAATTCTACATAAACAATTTTCAAATCGGGGATGAAAAAAAAAATTTCAAATTTTTACAGGGGTTGCATTGGAATTCCTGACTACTTCGAGGAGCGATAAAAAATCTCATTTTCTCGAAAACTATAAGTCGCGGCTCGGCTCCAAAAGCAGATTTGAATTCAGGAAAGGTGCGAGCTTAATTCTACATAAACAATTTTCAAATCGGGGATGAAAAAAAAAATTTCAAATTTTTACAGGGGTTGCATTGGAATTCCTGACTACTTCGAAGAGCGATACAAAAATCCCATTTTCTCGGAAACTATAAGTCGCAGCTCGGCTCCAAAAGCAGATTTGAATTCAGGAAAGGTGCGAGCTTAATTCTACATAAACAATTTTCAAATCGGGGATGAAAAAAAAATTTCAAATTTTTACAGGGGTTGCATTGGAATTCCTGACTACCTCGAAGAGCGATACAAAAATCCCATTTTCTCGAAAACTATAAGTCGCAGCTCGGCTCCAAAAGCAGATTTGAATTCAAGAAAGGTGCGAGCTTAATTCTACATAAACAATTTTCAAATCAGGGATGAAAAAAAAAATTTCAAATTTTTACAGGGGTTGCATTGGAATTCCTGACTACCTCGAAGACCGAAACAAAAATCCCATTTTCTCGAAAACTATAAGTCGCAGCTCGGCTCCAAAAGCAGATTTGAATTCAGGAAAGGTGCGAGCTTAATTCTACATAAACAATTTTTAAATCGGGGATGAAAAAAAAAAATTTCAAATTTTTACAGGGGTTGCATTGGAATTCCTGACTACCTCGAAGAGTGATACAAAAATCCCATTTTCTCGAAAACTATAAGTCGCAGCTCGGCTCCAAAAGCAGATTTGAATTCAGGAAAGGTGCGAGCTTAATTCTACATAAACAATTTTCAAATCGGGGATGAAAAAAAAAATTTCAAATTTTTACAGGGGTTGCATTGGAATTCCTGACTACCTCGAAGAGCGATACAAAGATCCCATTTTCTCGAAAACTATAAGTCGCAGCTCGGCTCCAAAAGCAGATTTGAATTCAGGAAAGGTGCGAGCTTAATTCTACATAAACAGTTTTCAAATCGGGGATGAAAAAAAAAAAATTCAAATTTTTACAGGGGTTGCATTGGAATTCCTGACTACCTCGAAGAGCGATACAAAAATCCCATTTTCTCGAAAACTATAAGTCGCAGCTCGGCTCCAAAAGCAGATTTGAATTCAGGAAAGGTGCGAGCTTAATTCTACACAAACAATTTTCAAATCGGGGATGAAAAAAAAAAATTCAAATTTTTACAGGGGTTGCATTGGAATTCCTGACTACTTCGAAGAGCGATACAAAAATCTCATTTTCTTGAAAACTATAAGTCGCAGCTCGGCTCCAAAAGCAGATTTGAATTCAGGAAAGGTGCGAGCTTAATTCTACATGAACAATTTTCAAATCGGGGATGAAAAAAAAAATTTCAAATTTTTACAGGGGTTGCATTGGAATTCCTGACTACCTCGAAGAGCGATACAAAGATCCCATTTTCTCGAAAACTATAAGTCGCAGCTCTGCTCCAAAAGCAGATTTGAATTCAGGAAAGGTGCGAGCTTAATTCTACATAAACAATTTTCAAATCGGGGATGAAAAAAAAAATTTCAATTTTTTACAGGGGTTGCATTGGAATTCCTGACTACTTTGAAGAGCGATACAAAAATCCCATTTTCTCGAAAACTATAAGTCGCAGCTCGGCTCCAAAAGCAGATTTGAATTCAGGAAAAGTGCGAGCTTAATTCTACATAAACAATTTTCAAATCGGGGATTAAAAAAAAACATTTCAAATTTTTACAGGGGTTGCATTGGAATTCCTGACTACCTCGAAGACCGAAACAAAAATCCCATTTTCTCGAAAACTATAAGTCGCAGCTCGGCTCCAAAAGCAGATATGAATTCAGGAAAGGTGCGAGCTTAATCCTACATAAACAATTTTCAAATCGGGGATGAAAAAAAAAATTTCAAATTTTTACAGGCGTTGCATTGGAATTCCTGACTACCTCGAAGAGCGATACATAAATCCCATTTTCTCGAAAACTATAAGTCGCAGCTCGGCTCCAAAAGCAGATTTGAATTCAGGAAAGGTGCGAGCTTAATTCTACATAAACAATTTTCAAATCGGGGATGAAAAAAAAAATTTCAAATTTTTACAGGGGTTGCATTGGAATTCCTGACTACCTCGAAGAGCGATACAAAAATCCCATTTTCTCGAAAACTATAAGTCGCAGCTCGGCTCCAAAAGCAGATTTGAATTCAGGAAAGGTGCGAGCTTAATTCTACATAAACAATTTTCAAATCGGGGATGAAAAAAAAAATTTCAAATTTTTACAGGGGTTGCATTGGAATTCCTGACTACCTCGAAGACCGAAACAAAAATCCCATTTTCTCGAAAACCATAAGTCGCAGCTCGGCTCCAAAAGCAGATTTGAATTCAGGAAAGGTGCGAGCTTAATTCTACATAAACAATTTTCAAATCGGGGATGAAAAAAAAAATTTCAAATTTTTACAGGGGTTGCATTGGAATTCCTGGCTACCTCGAAGAGCGATACAAAAATCCCATTTTCTCGAAAACTATAAGTCGCAGCTCGGCTCCAAAAGCAGATTTGAATTCAGGAAAGGTGCGAGCTTAATTCTACATAAACAATTTTCAAATCGGGGATGAAAAAAAAAAAATCAAATTTTTACAGGGGTTGCATTGGAATTCCTGACTACCTCGAAGAGCGATACAAAAATCCCATTTTCTCGAAAACTATAAGTCGCAGCTCGGCTCCAAAAGCAGATTTGAATTCAGGAAAGGTGCGAGCTTAATTCTACATAAACAATTTTTAAATCGGGGATGAAAAAAAAAAATTTCAAATTTTTCCAGGGGTTGCATTGGAATTCCTCACTACCTCGAAGAGCGATACAAAAATCCCATTTTCTCGAAAACTATAAGTCGCAGCTCGGCTCCAAAAGCAGATTTGAATTCAGGAAAGGTGCGAGCTTAATTCTACATAAACAATTTTCAAATCGGGGATGAAAAAAAAAAATTCAAATTTTTACAGGGGTTGCATTGGAATTCCTGACTACCTCGAAGAGCGATACAAAAATCTTATTTTCTCGAAAACTATAAGTTGCAGCTCGGCTCCAAAAGCAGATTTAAATTCAGGAAAGGTGCGAGCTTAATTCTACATAGACAATTTTCAAATCGGGGATGAAAAAAAGAATTTCAAATTTTTACAGGGGTTGCATTGGAATTCCTGACTACCTCGAAGAGCGATACAAAAATCCCATTTTCTCGAAAACTATAAGTCGCAGCTCGGCTCCAAAAGCAGATTTGAATTCAGGAAAGGTGCGAGCTTAATTCTACATAAACAATTTTCAAATCGGGGATGAAAAAAAAAATTTCAAATTTTTACAGGGGTTGCATTGGAATTCCTGACTACCTCGAAGAGCGATACAAAAATCCCATTTTCTCGAAAACTATAAGTCGCAGCTCGGCTCCAAAAGCAGATTTGAATTCAGGAAAGGTGCGAGCTTAATTCTACATAAACAATTTTCAAATCGGGGATGAAAAAAAAAATTTCAAATTTTTACAGGGGTTGCATTGGAATTCCTGACTACCTCGAAGAGCGATACAAAAATCCCATTTTCTCGAAAAGTATAAGTCGCAGCTCGGCTCCAAAAGCAGATTTGAATTCAGGAAAGGTGCGAGCTTAATTCTACATAAACAATTTTCAAATCGGGGATGAAAAAAAAAAATTCAAATTTTTACAGGGGTTGCATTGGAATTCCTGACTACCTCGAAGAGCGATACAAAAATCCCATTTTCTCGAAAACTATAAGTCGCAGCTCGGCTCCAAAAGCAGATTTGAATTCAGGAAAGGTGCGAGCTTAATTCTACATAAACAATTTTTAAATCGGGGATGAAAAAAAAAAATTTCAAATTTTTACAGGGGTTGCATTGGAATTCCTGACTACCTCGAAGAGCGATACAAAAATCCCATTTTCTCGAAAACTATAAGTCGCAGCTCGGCTCCAAAAGCAGATTTGAATTCAGGAAAGGTGCGAGCTTAATTCTACATAAACAATTTTCAAATCGGGGATGAAAAAAAAAAATTCAAATTTTTACAGGGGTTGCATTGGAATTCCTGACTACCTCGAAGAGCGATACAAAAATCTTATTTTCTCGAAAACTATAAGTCGCAGCTCGGCTCCAAAAGCAGATTTGAATTCAGGAAAGGTGCGAGCTTAATTCTACATAAACAATTTTCAAATCGGGGATGAAAAAAAGAATTTCAAATTTTTACAGGGGTTGCATTGGAATTCCTGACTACCTCGAAGAGCGATACAAAAATCCCATTTTCTCGAAAACTATAAGTCGCAGCTCGGCTCCAAAAGCAGATTTGAATTCAGGAAAGGTGCGAGCTTAATTCTACATAAACAATTTTCAAATCGGGGATGAAAAAAAAAATTTCAAATTTTTACAGGGGTTGCATTGGAATTCCTGACTACCTCGAAGAGCGATACAAAAATTCCATTTTCTCGAAAACTATAAGTCGCAGCTCGGCTCCAAAAGCAGATTTGAATTCAGGAAAGGTGCGAGCTTAATTCTACATAAACAATTTTCAAATCGGGGATGAAATAAAAAATTTCAAATTTTTACAGGGATTGCATTCTAATTCCTGACTACTTCGAAGAGCAATACAAAAATCTCATTTTCTCGAAAACTATAAGTCGCAGCTCGGCTGCAAAAGCAGATTTGAATTCAGGAAAGGTGCGAGCTTAATTCTACATAAACAATATTCAAATCGTTGATGAAAAAAAAAATTTCAAATTTTTACAGGGGTTGCATTGGAATTCCTGACTACCTCGAAGAGCGATACAAAAATCCCATTTTCTCGAAAACTATAAGTCGCAGCTCGGCTCCAAAAGCAGATTTGAATTCAGGAAAGGTGCGAGCTTAATTCTACATAAACAATTTTCAAATCGGGGATGAAAAAAAAATTTCAAATTTTTACAGGGGTTGCATTGGAATTCCTGACTACCTCGAAGAGCGATACAAAAATCCCATTTTCTCGAAAACTATAAGTCGCAGCTAGGCTCCAAAAGCAGATTTGAATTCAGGAAAGGTGCGAGCTTAATTCTACATAAACAATTTTCAAATCGGGGATGAAAAAAAAAAATTCAAATTTTTACAGGGGTTGTATTTTAATTCCTGACTACTTCGAAGAGCAATACAAAAATCTCATTTTCTCGAAAACTATAAGTCGCAGCTCGGCTCCAAAAGCAGATTTGAATTCAGGAAAGGTGCGAGCTTAATTCTACATAAACAATTTTCAAATCGGGGATGAAAAAAAAAATTTCAAATTTTTACAGGGGTTGCATTGGAATTCCTGACTACCTCGAAGAGCGATACCAAAATCCCATTTTCTCGTAAACTATAAGTCGCAGCTCGGCTCCAAAAGCAGATTTGAATTCAGGAAAGGTGCGAGCTTAATTCTACATAAACAATTTTCAAATCGGGGATGAAAAAAAAAATTTCAAATTTTTACAGGGGTTGCATTGGAATTCCTGACTAAGTCGAAGAGCGATACAAAAATCCCATTTTCTCGAAAACTATAAGTCGCAGCTCGGCTCCAAAAGCAGATTTGAATTCAGGAAAGGTGCGAGCTTAACTCTACACAAACAATTTTCAAATCGGGGATGAAAAAAAAAAATTTCAAATTTTTACAGGGGTTGCATTGGAATTCCTGACTACTTCGAAGAGCGATACAAAAATCTCATTTTCTCGAAAACTATAAGTCGCAGCTCGGCTCCAAAAGCAGATTTGAATTCAGGAAAGGTGCGAGCTTAATTCTACATAAACAATTTTCAAATCGGGGATGAAAAAAAAAATTCAAATTTTTACAGGGGTTGCATTGGAATTCCTGACTACCTCGAAGAGCGATACAAAAATCTTATTTTCTCGAAAACTATAAGTCGCAGCTCGGCTCCAAAAGCAGATTTGAATTCAGGAAAGGTGCGAGCTTAATTCTACATAAACAATTTTCAAATCGGGGATGAAAAAAAAAATTTCAAATTTTTACAGGGGTTGCATTGGAATTCCTGACTACCTCGAATAGCGATACAAAAATCCCAATTTCTCGAAAACTATAAGTCGCAGCTCGGCTCCAAAAGCAGATTTGAATTCAGGAAAGGTGCGAGCTTAATTCTACATAAACAATATTCAAATCGGGGATGAAAAAGAAAATTTCAAATTTTTACAGGGGTTGCATTGGAATTCCTGACTACTTCGAAGAGCAATACAAAAATCTCATTTTCTCGAAAACTATAAGTCGCCGCTCGGCTCCAAAAGCAGATTTGAATTCAGGAAAGGTGCGAGCTTAATTCTACATAAACAATTTTCAAATCGGGGATGATAAAAAAGGTGCGAGCTTAATTCTACATAAACAATTTTCAAATCGGGGATGAAAAAAAAAATTTCTAATTTTTACAGGGTTGCATTGGAATTCCTGACTACCTCGAAGAGCGATACCAAAATCCCATTTTCTCGTAAACTATAAGTCGCAGCTCGGCTCCAAAAGCAGATTTGAATTCAGGAAAGGTGCGAGCTTAATTCTACATAAACAATATTCAAATCGGGGATGAAAAAAAAAATTTCAAATTTTTACAGGGGTTGCATTGGAATTCCTGACTACCTCGAAGAGCGATACAAAAATCTTATTTTCTCGAAAACTATAAGTCGCAGCTCGGCTCAAAAAGCAGATTTGAATTCAGGAAAGGTGCGAGCTTAATTCTACATAAACAATTTTCAAATCGGGGATGAAAAAAAAAATTTCAAATTTTTACAGGGTTGCATTGGAATTCCTGACTACCTCGAAGAGCGATACCAAAATCCCATTTTCTCGTAAACTATAAGTCGCAGCTCGGCTCCAAAAGCAGATTTGAATTCAGGAAAGGTGCGAGCTTAATTCTACATAAACAATTTTCAAATCGGGGATGAAAAAAAAAATTTCAAATTTTTACAGGGGTTGCATTGGAATTCCTGACTACCTCGAAGAGCGATACAAAAATCCAATTTTCTCGAAAACTATAAGTCGCAGCTCGGCTCCAAAAGCAGATTTGAATTCAGGAAAGGTGCGAGCTTAATTCTACATAAACAATTTTCAAATCGGGGATGAAAAAAAAAAATTCAAATTTTTACAGGGGTTGCATTGGAATTCCTGACTACCTCGAAGAGCGATACAAAAATCTTATTTTCTCGAAAACTATAAGTCGCAGCTCGGCTCCAAAAGCAGATTTGAATTCAGGTAAGGTGCGAGCTTAATTCTACATAAACAATTTTCAAATCGGGGATGAAAAAAAAAATTTCAAATTTTTACAGGGGTTGCATTGGAATTCCTGACTACCTCGAAGAGCGATACAAAAATCCCATTTTCTCGAAAACTATAAGCCGCAGCTCGGCTCCAAAAGCAGATTTGAATTCAGGAAAGGTGCGAGCTTAATTCTACATAAACAATATTCAAATCGGGGATGAAAAAAAAAATTTCAAATTTTTACAGCGGTTGCATTGGAATTCCTGACTACTTCGAAGAGCGATACAAAAATCTCATTTTCTCGAAAACTATAAGTCGCCGCTCGGCTCCAAAAGCAGATTTGAATTCAGGAAAGGTGCGAGCTTAATTCTACATAAACAATTTTCAAATCGGGGATGAAAAAAAAAATTTCAAATTTTTACAGGGGTTGCATTGGAATTCCTGACTACCTCGAAGAGCGATACAAAAATCCCATTTTCTCTAAAACTATAAGTCGCAGCTCGGCTCCAAAAGCAGATTTGAATTCAGGAAAGGTGCGAGCTTAATTCTACATAAACAATTTTCAAATCGGGGATGAAAAAAAAATTTCAAAAATATAAGTCGCAGCTCGGCTCCAAAAGCAGATTTGAATTCAGGAAAGGTGCGAGCTTAATTCTACATAAACAATTTTCAAATCGGGGATGAAAAAAAATGGTGCGAGCTTAATTCTACATAAACAATTTTCAAATCGGGGATGAAAAAAAAAATTTAAAATTTTTACAGGGTTGCATTGGAATTCCTGACTACCTCGAAGAGCGATACCAAAATCCCATTTTCTCGTAAACTATAAGTCGCAGCTCGGCTCCAAAAGCAGATTTGAATTCAGGAAAGATGCGAGCTTAATTCTACATAAACAATTTTCAAATCGGGGATGAAAAAAAAAAATTAAAATTTTTACAGGGGTTGCATTGGAATTCCTGACTACCTCGAAGAGCGATACAAAAATCTTATTTTCTCGAAAACTATAAGTCGCAGCTCGGCTCCAAAAGCAGATTTGAATTCAGGAAAGGTGCGAGCTTAATTCTACATAAACAATTTTCAAATCGGGGATGAAAAAAAAAATTTCAAATTTTTACAGGGGTTGCATTGGAATTCCCGACTACTTCGAAGAGCGATACAAAAATCTCATTTTCCCGAAAACTATAAGTCGCCGCTCGGCTCCAAAAGCAGATTTGAATTCAGGAAAGGTGCGAGCTTAATTCTACATAAACAATTTTCAAATCGGGGATGAAAAAAAAATTTCAAATTTTTACAGGGGTTGCATTGGAATTCCTGACTACCTCGAAGAGCGATACAAAAATCCCATTTTCTCGAAAAATATAAGTCGCAGCTCGGCTCCAAAAGCAGATTTGAATTCAGGAAAGGTGCGAGCTTAATTCTACATAAACAATTTTCAAATCGGGGATGAAAAAAAAAATTTCAAATTTTTACAGGGGTTGCATTGGAATTCCTGACTACCTCGAAGAGCGATACAAAAATCCCATTTTCTCGAAAACTATAAGTCGCAGCTCGGCTCCAAAAGCAGATTTGAATTCAGGAAAGGTGCGAGCTTAATTCTACATAAACAATTTTCAAATCGGGGATGAAAAAAAAAATTTCAAATTTTTACAGGGGTTGCATTGGAATTCCTGACTACCTCGAAGAGCGATACAAAAATCCCATTTTCTCGAAAACTATAAGTCGCAGCTCGGCTCCAAAAGCAGATTTGAATTCAGGAAAGGTGCGAGCTTAATTCTACATAAACAATTTTCAAATCGGGGATGAAAAAAAAAATTTCAAATTTTTACAGGGGTTGCATTGGAATTCCCGACTACTTCGAAGAGCGATACAAAAATCTCATTTTCCCGAAAACTATAAGTCGCCGCTCGGCTCCAAAAGCAGATTTGAATTCAGGAAAGGTGCGAGCTTAATTCTACATAAACAATTTTCAAATCGGGGATGAAAAAAAAATTTCAAATTTTTACAGGGGTTGCATTGGAATTCCTGACTACCTCGAAGAGCGATACAAAAATCCCATTTTCTCGAAAACTATAAGTCGCCGCTCGGCTCCAAAAGCAGATTTGAATTCAGGAAAGGTGCGAGCTTAATTCTACATAAACAATTTTCAAATCGGGGATGAAAAAAAAAATTTCAAATTTTTACAGGGGTTGCATTGGAATTCCTGACTACCTCGAAGAGCGATACAAAAATCCCATTTTCTCTAAAACTATAAGTCGCAGCTCGGCTCCAAAAGCAGATTTGAATTCAGGAAAGGTGCGAGCTTAATTCTACATAAACAATTTTCAAATCGGGGATGAAAAAAAAATTTCAAATTTTTACAGGGGTTGCATTGGAATTCCTGACTACTTCGAAGAGCGATACAAAAATCTCATTTTCTCGAAAACTATAAGTCGCCGCTCGGCTCCAAAAGCAGATTTGAATTCAGGAAAGGTGCGAGCTTAATTCTACATAAACAATTTTCAAATCGGGGATGGAAAAAAAAATTTCAAATTTTTACAGGGGTTGCATTGGAATTCCTGACTACCTCGAAGAGCGATACAAAAATCCCATTTTCTCTAAAACTATAAGTCGCAGCTCGGCTCCAAAAGCAGATTTGAATTCAGGAAAGGTGCGAGCTTAATTCTACATAAACAATTTTCAAATCGGGGATGAAAAAAAAAGGTGCGAGCTTAATTCTACATAAACAATTTTCAAATCGGGGATGAAAAAAAAAATTTAAAATTTTTACAGGGTTGCATTGGAATTCCTGACTACCTCGAAGAGCGATACCAAAATCCCATTTTCTCGTAAACTATAAGTCGCAGCTCGGCTCCAAAAGCAGATTTGAATTCAGGAAAGGTGCGAGCTTAATTCTACATAAACAATTTTCAAATCGGGGATAAAAAAAAAAATTTCAAATTTTTACAGGGGTTGCATTGGAATTCCTGACTACCTCGAAGAGCGATACAAAAATCCCATTTTCTCGAAAACTATAAGTCGCAGCTCGGCTCCGAAAGCAGATTTGAATTCAGGAAAGATGCGAGCTTAATTCTACATAAACAATTTTCAAATCGGGGATGAAAAAAAAAAATTAAAATTTTTACAGGGGTTGCATTGGAATTCCTGACTACCTCGAAGAGCGATACAAAAATCTTATTTTCTCGAAAACTATAAGTCGCAGCTCGGCTCCAAAAGCAGATTTGAATTCAGGAAAGGTGCGAGCTTAATTCTACATAAACAATTTTCAAATCGGGGATGAAAAAAAAAATTTCAAATTTTTACAGGGGTTGCATTGGAATTCCTGACTACCTCGAAGAGCGATACAAAAATCCCATTTTCTCGAAAACTATAAGTCGCAGCTCGGCTCCAAAAGCAGATTTGAATTCAGGAAAGGTGCGAGCTTAATTCTACATAAACAATTTTCAAATTGGGGATGAAAAAAAAAAATTCAAATTTTTACAGGGGTTGCATTGGAATTCCTGACTACCTCGAAGAGCGATACAAAAATCCCATTTTCTCGAAAACTATAAGTCGCAGCTCGGCTCCAAAAGCAGATTTGAATTCAGGAAAGGTGCGAGCTTAATTCTGCACAAACAATTTTCAAATCGGGGATGAAAAAAAAAAATTTCAAATTTTTACAGGGGTTGCATTGGAATTCCTGACTACCTCGAAGAGCGATACAAAAATCCCATTTTCTCGAAAACTATAAGTCGCAGCTCGGCTCCAAAAGCAGATTTGAATTCAGGAAAGGTGCGAGCTTAATTCTACATAAACAATTTTCAAATCGGGGATGAAAAAAAAAATTTCAAATTTTTACAGGGGTTGTTGTATTGGAATTCCTGACTACCTCGAAGAGCGATACAAAAATCCCATTTTCTCGAAAACTATAAGTCGCAGCTCGGCTCCAAAAGCAGATTTGAATTCAGGAAAGGTGCGAGCTTAATTCTACATAAACAATTTTCAAATTGGGGATGAAAAAAAAAAATTCAAATTTTTACAGGGGTTGCATTGGAATTCCTGACTACCTCGAAGAGCGATACAAAAATCCCATTTTCTCGAAAACTATAAGTCGCAGCTCGGCTCCAAAAGCAGATTTGAATTCAGGAAAGGTGCGAGCTTAATTCTGCACAAACAATTTTCAAATCGGGGATGAAAAAAAAAAATTTCAAATTTTTACAGGGGTTGCATTGGAATTCCTGACTACCTCGAAGAGCGATACAAAAATCCCATTTTCTCGAAAACTATAAGTCGCAGCTCGGCTCCAAAAGCAGATTTGAATTCAGGAAAGGTGCGAGCTTAATTCTACATAAACAATTTTCAAATCGGGGATGAAAAAAAAAATTTCAAATTTTTACAGGGGTTGCATTGGAATTCCCGACTACTTCGAAGAGCGATACAAAAATCTCATTTTCCCGAAAACTATAAGTCGCCGCTCGGCTCCAAAAGCAGATTTGAATTCAGGAAAGGTGCGAGCTTAATTCTACATAAACAATTTTCAAATCGGGGATGAAAAAAAAATTTCAAATTTTTACAGGGGTTGCATTGGAATTCCCGACTACTTCGAAGAGCGATACAAAAATCTCATTTTCCCGAAAACTATAAGTCGCCGCTCGGCTCCAAAAGCAGATTTGAATTCAGGAAAGGTGCGAGCTTAATTCTACATAAACAATTTTCAAATCGGGGATGAAAAAAAAATTTCAAATTTTTACAGGGGTTGCATTGGAATTCCTGACTACCTCGAAGAGCGATACAAAAATCCCATTTTCTCGAAAAATATAAGTCGCAGCTCGGCTCCAAAAGCAGATTTGAATTCAGGAAAGGTGCGAGCTTAATTCTACATAAACAATTTTCAAATCGGGGATGAAAAAAAAAATTTCAAATTTTTACAGGGGTTGCATTGGAATTCCTGACTACCTCGAAGAGCGATACAAAAATCCCATTTTCTCGAAAACTATAAGTCGCAGCTCGGCTCCAAAAGCAGATTTGAATTCAGGAAAGGTGCGAGCTTAATTCTACATAAACAATTTTCAAATCGGGGATGAAAAAAAAAATTTCAAATTTTTACAGGGGTTGCATTGGAATTCCTGACTACCTCGAAGAGCGATACAAAAATCCCATTTTCTCGAAAACTATAAGTCGCAGCTCGGCTCCAAAAGCAGATTTGAATTCAGGAAAGGTGCGAGCTTAATTCTACATAAACAATTTTCAAATCGGGGATGAAAAAAAAAATTTCAAATTTTTACAGGGGTTGCATTGGAATTCCCGACTACTTCGAAGAGCGATACAAAAATCTCATTTTCCCGAAAACTATAAGTCGCCGCTCGGCTCCAAAAGCAGATTTGAATTCAGGAAAGGTGCGAGCTTAATTCTACATAAACAATTTTCAAATCGGGGATGAAAAAAAAATTTCAAATTTTTACAGGGGTTGCATTGGAATTCCTGACTACCTCGAAGAGCGATACAAAAATCCCATTTTCTCGAAAACTATAAGTCGCCGCTCGGCTCCAAAAGCAGATTTGAATTCAGGAAAGGTGCGAGCTTAATTCTACATAAACAATTTTCAAATCGGGGATGAAAAAAAAAATTTCAAATTTTTACAGGGGTTGCATTGGAATTCCTGACTACCTCGAAGAGCGATACAAAAATCCCATTTTCTCTAAAACTATAAGTCGCAGCTCGGCTCCAAAAGCAGATTTGAATTCAGGAAAGGTGCGAGCTTAATTCTACATAAACAATTTTCAAATCGGGGATGAAAAAAAAATTTCAAATTTTTACAGGGGTTGCATTGGAATTCCTGACTACTTCGAAGAGCGATACAAAAATCTCATTTTCTCGAAAACTATAAGTCGCCGCTCGGCTCCAAAAGCAGATTTGAATTCAGGAAAGGTGCGAGCTTAATTCTACATAAACAATTTTCAAATCGGGGATGGAAAAAAAAATTTCAAATTTTTACAGGGGTTGCATTGGAATTCCTGACTACCTCGAAGAGCGATACAAAAATCCCATTTTCTCTAAAACTATAAGTCGCAGCTCGGCTCCAAAAGCAGATTTGAATTCAGGAAAGGTGCGAGCTTAATTCTACATAAACAATTTTCAAATCGGGGATGAAAAAAAAAGGTGCGAGCTTAATTCTACATAAACAATTTTCAAATCGGGGATGAAAAAAAAAATTTAAAATTTTTACAGGGTTGCATTGGAATTCCTGACTACCTCGAAGAGCGATACCAAAATCCCATTTTCTCGTAAACTATAAGTCGCAGCTCGGCTCCAAAAGCAGATTTGAATTCAGGAAAGGTGCGAGCTTAATTCTACATAAACAATTTTCAAATCGGGGATAAAAAAAAAAATTTCAAATTTTTACAGGGGTTGCATTGGAATTCCTGACTACCTCGAAGAGCGATACAAAAATCCCATTTTCTCGAAAACTATAAGTCGCAGCTCGGCTCCGAAAGCAGATTTGAATTCAGGAAAGATGCGAGCTTAATTCTACATAAACAATTTTCAAATCGGGGATGAAAAAAAAAAATTAAAATTTTTACAGGGGTTGCATTGGAATTCCTGACTACCTCGAAGAGCGATACAAAAATCTTATTTTCTCGAAAACTATAAGTCGCAGCTCGGCTCCAAAAGCAGATTTGAATTCAGGAAAGGTGCGAGCTTAATTCTACATAAACAATTTTCAAATCGGGGATGAAAAAAAAAATTTCAAATTTTTACAGGGGTTGCATTGGAATTCCTGACTACCTCGAAGAGCGATACAAAAATCCCATTTTCTCGAAAACTATAAGTCGCAGCTCGGCTCCAAAAGCAGATTTGAATTCAGGAAAGGTGCGAGCTTAATTCTACATAAACAATTTTCAAATCGGGGATGAAAAAAAAAATTTCAAATTTTTACAGGGGTTGCATTGGAATTCCCGACTACTTCGAAGAGCGATACAAAAATCTCATTTTCCCGAAAACTATAAGTCGCCGCTCGGCTCCAAAAGCAGATTTGAATTCAGGAAAGGTGCGAGCTTAATTCTACATAAACAATTTTCAAATCGGGGATGAAAAAAAAATTTCAAATTTTTACAGGGGTTGCATTGGAATTCCCGACTACTTCGAAGAGCGATACAAAAATCTCATTTTCCCGAAAACTATAAGTCGCCGCTCGGCTCCAAAAGCAGATTTGAATTCAGGAAAGGTGCGAGCTTAATTCTACATAAACAATTTTCAAATCGGGGATGAAAAAAAAATTTCAAATTTTTACAGGGGTTGCATTGGAATTCCTGACTACCTCGAAGAGCGATACAAAAATCCCATTTTCTCGAAAAATATAAGTCGCAGCTCGGCTCCAAAAGCAGATTTGAATTCAGGAAAGGTGCGAGCTTAATTCTACATAAACAATTTTCAAATCGGGGATGAAAAAAAAAATTTCAAATTTTTACAGGGGTTGCATTGGAATTCCTGACTACCTCGAAGAGCGATACAAAAATCCCATTTTCTCGAAAACTATAAGTCGCAGCTCGGCTCCAAAAGCAGATTTGAATTCAGGAAAGGTGCGAGCTTAATTCTACATAAACAATTTTCAAATCGGGGATGAAAAAAAAAATTTCAAATTTTTACAGGGGTTGCATTGGAATTCCTGACTACCTCGAAGAGCGATACAAAAATCCCATTTTCTCTAAAACTATAAGTCGCAGCTCGGCTCCAAAAGCAGATTTGAATTCAGGAAAGGTGCGAGCTTAATTCTACATAAACAATTTTCAAATCGGGGATGAAAAAAAAAATTTCAAATTTTTACAGGGGTTGCATTGGAATTCCCGACTACTTCGAAGAGCGATACAAAAATCTCATTTTCCCGAAAACTATAAGTCGCCGCTCGGCTCCAAAAGCAGATTTGAATTCAGGAAAGGTGCGAGCTTAATTCTACATAAACAATTTTCAAATCGGGGATGAAAAAAAAATTTCAAATTTTTACAGGGGTTGCATTGGAATTCCTGACTACCTCGAAGAGCGATACAAAAATCCCATTTTCTCGAAAACTATAAGTCGCCGCTCGGCTCCAAAAGCAGATTTGAATTCAGGAAAGGTGCGAGCTTAATTCTACATAAACAATTTTCAAATCGGGGATGAAAAAAAAAATTTCAAATTTTTACAGGGGTTGCATTGGAATTCCTGACTACCTCGAAGAGCGATACAAAAATCCCATTTTCTCTAAAACTATAAGTCGCAGCTCGGCTCCAAAAGCAGATTTGAATTCAGGAAAGGTGCGAGCTTAATTCTACATAAACAATTTTCAAATCGGGGATGAAAAAAAAATTTCAAATTTTTACAGGGGTTGCATTGGAATTCCTGACTACTTCGAAGAGCGATACAAAAATCTCATTTTCTCGAAAACTATAAGTCGCCGCTCGGCTCCAAAAGCAGATTTGAATTCAGGAAAGGTGCGAGCTTAATTCTACATAAACAATTTTCAAATCGGGGATGGAAAAAAAAATTTCAAATTTTTACAGGGGTTGCATTGGAATTCCTGACTACCTCGAAGAGCGATACAAAAATCCCATTTTCTCTAAAACTATAAGTCGCAGCTCGGCTCCAAAAGCAGATTTGAATTCAGGAAAGGTGCGAGCTTAATTCTACATAAACAATTTTCAAATCGGGGATGAAAAAAAAAGGTGCGAGCTTAATTCTACATAAACAATTTTCAAATCGGGGATGAAAAAAAAAATTTAAAATTTTTACAGGGTTGCATTGGAATTCCTGACTACCTCGAAGAGCGATACCAAAATCCCATTTTCTCGTAAACTATAAGTCGCAGCTCGGCTCCAAAAGCAGATTTGAATTCAGGAAAGGTGCGAGCTTAATTCTACATAAACAATTTTCAAATCGGGGATAAAAAAAAAAATTTCAAATTTTTACAGGGGTTGCATTGGAATTCCTGACTACCTCGAAGAGCGATACAAAAATCCCATTTTCTCGAAAACTATAAGTCGCAGCTCGGCTCCGAAAGCAGATTTGAATTCAGGAAAGATGCGAGCTTAATTCTACATAAACAATTTTCAAATCGGGGATGAAAAAAAAAAATTAAAATTTTTACAGGGGTTGCATTGGAATTCCTGACTACCTCGAAGAGCGATACAAAAATCTTATTTTCTCGAAAACTATAAGTCGCAGCTCGGCTCCAAAAGCAGATTTGAATTCAGGAAAGGTGCGAGCTTAATTCTACATAAACAATTTTCAAATCGGGGATGAAAAAAAAAATTTCAAATTTTTACAGGGGTTGCATTGGAATTCCTGACTACCTCGAAGAGCGATACAAAAATCCCATTTTCTCGAAAACTATAAGTCGCAGCTCGGCTCCAAAAGCAGATTTGAATTCAGGAAAGGTGCGAGCTTAATTCTACATAAACAATTTTCAAATTGGGGATGAAAAAAAAAAATTCAAATTTTTACAGGGGTTGCATTGGAATTCCTGACTACCTCGAAGAGCGATACAAAAATCCCATTTTCTCGAAAACTATAAGTCGCAGCTCGGCTCCAAAAGCAGATTTGAATTCAGGAAAGGTGCGAGCTTAATTCTGCACAAACAATTTTCAAATCGGGGATGAAAAAAAAAAATTTCAAATTTTTACAGGGGTTGCATTGGAATTCCTGACTACCTCGAAGAGCGATACAAAAATCCCATTTTCTCGAAAACTATAAGTCGCAGCTCGGCTCCAAAAGCAGATTTGAATTCAGGAAAGGTGCGAGCTTAATTCTACATAAACAATTTTCAAATCGGGGATGAAAAAAAAAATTTCAAATTTTTACAGGGGTTGTTGTATTGGAATTCCTGACTACCTCGAAGAGCGATACAAAAATCCCATTTTCTCGAAAACTATAAGTCGCAGCTCGGCTCCAAAAGCAGATTTGAATTCAGGAAAGGTGCGAGCTTAATTCTACATAAACAATTTTCAAATTGGGGATGAAAAAAAAAATTCAAATTTTTACAGGGGTTGCATTGGAATTCCTGACTACCTCGAAGAGCGATACAAAAATCCCATTTTCTCGAAAACTATAAGTCGCAGCTCGGCTCCAAAAGCAGATTTGAATTCAGGAAAGGTGCGAGCTTAATTCTGCACAAACAATTTTCAAATCGGGGATGAAAAAAAAAAATTTCAAATTTTTACAGGGGTTGCATTGGAATTCCTGACTACCTCGAAGAGCGATACAAAAATCCCATTTTCTCGAAAACTATAAGTCGCAGCTCGGCTCCAAAAGCAGATTTGAATTCAGGAAAGGTGCGAGCTTAATTCTACATAAACAATTTTCAAATCGGGGATGAAAAAAAAAATTTCAAATTTTTACAGGGGTTGCATTGGAATTCCCGACTACTTCGAAGAGCGATACAAAAATCTCATTTTCCCGAAAACTATAAGTCGCCGCTCGGCTCCAAAAGCAGATTTGAATTCATTAAAGGTGCGAGCTTAATTCTACATAAACAATTTTCAAATCGGGGATGAAAAAAAAATTTCAAATTTTTACAGGGGTTGCATTGGAATTCCTGACTACCTCGAAGAGCGATACAAAAATCCCATTTTCTCGAAAAATATAAGTCGCAGCTCGGCTCCAAAAGCAGATTTGAATTCAGGAAAGGTGCGAGCTTAATTCTACATAAACAATTTTCAAATCGGGGATGAAAAAAAAAATTTCAAATTTTTACAGGGGTTGCATTGGAATTCCTGACTACCTCGAAGAGCGATACAAAAATCCCATTTTCTCGAAAACTATAAGTCGCAGCTCGGCTCCAAAAGCAGATTTGAATTCAGGAAAGGTGCGAGCTTAATTCTACATAAACAATTTTCAAATCGGGGATGAAAAAAAAAATTTCAAATTTTTACAGGGGTTGCATTGGAATTCCTGACTACCTCGAAGAGCGATACAAAAATCCCATTTTCTCGAAAACTATAAGTCGCAGCTCGGCTCCAAAAGCAGATTTGAATTCAGGAAAGGTGCGAGCTTAATTCTACATAAACAATTTTCAAATCGGGGATGAAAAAAAAAATTTCAAATTTTTACAGGGGTTGCATTGGAATTCCCGACTACTTCGAAGAGCGATACAAAAATCTCATTTTCCCGAAAACTATAAGTCGCAGCTCGGCTCCAAAAGCAGATTTGAATTCAGGAAAGATGCGAGCTTAATTCTACATAAACAATTTTCAAATCGGGGATGAAAAAAAAAAATTAAAATTTTTACAGGGGTTGCATTGGAATTCCTGACTACCTCGAAGAGCGATACAAAAATCTTATTTTCTCGAAAACTATAAGTCGCAGCTCGGCTCCAAAAGCAGATTTGAATTCAGGAAAGGTGCGAGCTTAATTCTACATAAACAATTTTCAAATCGGGGATGAAAAAAAAAATTTCAAATTTTTACAGGGGTTGCATTGGAATTCCTGACTACCTCGAAGAGCGATACAAAAATCCCATTTTCTCGAAAACTATAAGTCGCAGCTCGGCTCCAAAAGCAGATTTGAATTCAGGAAAGGTGCGAGCTTAATTCTACATAAACAATATTCAAATTGGGGATGAAAAAAAAAAATTCAAATTTTTACAGGGGTTGCATTGGAATTCCTGACTACCTCGAAGAGCGATACAAAAATCCCATTTTCTCGAAAACTATAAGTCGCAGCTCGGCTCCAAAAGCAGATTTGAATTCAGGAAAGGTGCGAGCTTAATTCTGCACAAACAATTTTCAAATCGGGGATGAAAAAAAAAAATTTCAAATTTTTACAGGGGTTGCATTGGAATTCCTGACTACCTCGAAGAGCGATACAAAAATCCCATTTTCTCGAAAACTATAAGTCGCAGCTCGGCTCCAAAAGCAGATTTGAATTCAGGAAAGGTGCGAGCTTAATTCTACATAAACAATTTTCAAATCGGGGATGAAAAAAAAAATTTCAAATTTTTACAGGGGTTGTTGTATTGGAATTCCTGACTACCTCGAAGAGCGATACAAAAATCCCATTTTCTCGAAAACTATAAGTCGCAGCTCGGCTCCAAAAGCAGATTTGAATTCAGGAAAGGTGCGAGCTCAATTCTACATAAACAATTTTCAAATTGGGGATGAAAAAAAAAAATTCAAATTTTTACAGGGGTTGCATTGGAATTCCTGACTACCTCGAAGAGCGATACAAAAATCCCATTTTCTCGAAAACTATAAGTCGCAGCTCGGCTCCAAAAGCAGATTTGAATTCAGGAAAGGTGCGAGCTTAATTCTGCACAAACAATTTTCAAATCGGGGATGAAAAAAAAAAATTTCAAATTTTTACAGGGGTTGCATTGGAATTCCTGACTACCTCGAAGAGCGATACAAAAATCCCATTTTCTCGAAAACTATAAGTCGCAGCTCGGCTCCAAAAGCAGATTTGAATTCAGGAAAGGTGCGAGCTTAATTCTACATAAACAATTTTCAAATCGGGGATGAAAAAAAAAATTTCAAATTTTTACAGGGGTTGCATTGGAATTCCCGACTACTTCGAAGAGCGATACAAAAATCTCATTTTCCCGAAAACTATAAGTCGCCGCTCGGCTCCAAAAGCAGATTTGAATTCAGGAAAGGTGCGAGCTTAATTCTACATAAACAATTTTCAAATCGGGGATGAAAAAAAAATTTCAAATTTTTACAGGGGTTGCATTGGAATTCCTGACTACCTCGAAGAGCGATACAAAAATCCCATTTTCTCGAAAAATATAAGTCGCAGCTCGGCTCCAAAAGCAGATTTGAATTCAGGAAAGGTGCGAGCTTAATTCTACATAAACAATTTTCAAATCGGGGATGAAAAAAAAAATTTAAAATTTTTACAGGGGTTGCATTGGAATTCCTGACTACCTCGAAGAGCGATACAAAAATCCCATTTTCTCGAAAACTATAAGTCGCAGCTCGGCTCCAAAAGCAGATTTGAATTCAGGAAAGGTGCGAGCTTAATTCTACATAAACAATTTTCAAATCGGGGATGAAAAAAAAAATTTCAAATTTTTACAGGGGTTGCATTGGAATTCCTGACTACCTCGAAGAGCGATACAAAAATCCCATTTTCTCGAAAACTATAAGTCGCAGCTCGGCTCCAAAAGCAGATTTGAATTCAGGAAAGGTGCGAGCTTAATTCTACATAAACAATTTTCAAATCGGGGATGAAAAAAAAAAATTTCAAATTTTTACAGGGGTTGCATTGGAATTCCCGACTACTTCGAAGAGCGATACAAAAATCTCATTTTCCCGAAAACTATAAGTCGCAGCTCGGCTCCAAAAGCAGATTTGAATTCAGGAAAGATGCGAGCTTAATTCTACATAAACAATTTTCAAATCGGGGATGAAAAAAAAAAATTAAAATTTTTACAGGGGTTGCATTGGAATTCCTGACTACCTCGAAGAGCGATACAAAAATCTTATTTTCTCGAAAACTATAAGTCGCAGCTCGGCTCCAAAAGCAGATTTGAATTCAGGAAAGGTGCGAGCTTAATTCTACATAAACAATTTTCAAATCGGGGATGAAAAAAAAAATTTCAAATTTTTACAGGGGTTGCATTGGAATTCCTGACTACCTCGAAGAGCGATACAAAAATCCCATTTTCTCGAAAACTATAAGTCGCAGCTCGGCTCCAAAAGCAGATTTGAATTCAGGAAAGGTGCGAGCTTAATTCTACATAAACAATTTTCAAATTGGGGATGAAAAAAAAAAATTCAAATTTTTACAGGGGTTGCATTGGAATTCCTGACTACCTCGAAGAGCGATACAAAAATCCCATTTTCTCGAAAACTATAAGTCGCAGCTCGGCTCCAAAAGCAGATTTGAATTCAGGAAAGGTGCGAGCTTAATTCTGCACAAACAATTTTCAAATCGGGGATGAAAAAAAAAAATTTCAAATTTTTACAGGGGTTGCATTGGAATTCCTGACTACCTCGAAGAGCGATACAAAAATCCCATTTTCTCGAAAACTATAAGTCGCAGCTCGGCTCCAAAAGCAGATTTGAATTCAGGAAAGGTGCGAGCTTAATTCTACATAAACAATTTTCAAATCGGGGATGAAAAAAAAAATTTCAAATTTTTACAGGGGTTGTTGTATTGGAATTCCTGACTACCTCGAAGAGCGATACAAAAATCCCATTTTCTCGAAAACTATAAGTCGCAGCTCGGCTCCAAAAGCAGATTTGAATTCAGGAAAGGTGCGAGCTTAATTCTACATAAACAATTTTCAAATTGGGGATGAAAAAAAAAAATTCAAATTTTTACAGGGGTTGCATTGGAATTCCTGACTACCTCGAAGAGCGATACAAAAATCCCATTTTCTCGAAAACTATAAGTCGCAGCTCGGCTCCAAAAGCAGATTTGAATTCAGGAAAGGTGCGAGCTTAATTCTGCACAAACAATTTTCAAATCGGGGATGAAAAAAAAAAATTTCAAATTTTTACAGGGGTTGCATTGGAATTCCTGACTACCTCGAAGAGCGATACAAAAATCCCATTTTCTCGAAAACTATAAGTCGCAGCTCGGCTCCAAAAGCAGATTTGAATTCAGGAAAGGTGCGAGCTTAATTCTACATAAACAATTTTCAAATCGGGGATGAAAAAAAAAATTTCAAATTTTTACAGGGGTTGCATTGGAATTCCCGACTACTTCGAAGAGCGATACAAAAATCTCATTTTCCCGAAAACTATAAGTCGCCGCTCGGCTCCAAAAGCAGATTTGAATTCAGGAAAGGTGCGAGCTTAATTCTACATAAACAATTTTCAAATCGGGGATGAAAAAAACATTTCAAATTTTTACAGGGGTTGCATTGGAATTCCTGACTACCTCGAAGAGCGATACAAAAATCCCATTTTCTCGAAAAATATAAGTCGCAGCTCGGCTCCAAAAGCAGATTTGAATTCAGGAAAGGTGCGAGCTTAATTCTGCATAAACAATTTTCAAATCGGGGATGAAAAAAAAAATTTCAAATTTTTACAGGGGTTGCATTGGAATTCCTGACTACCTCGAAGAGCGATACAAAAATCCCATTTTCTCGAAAACTATAAGTCGCAGCTCGGCTCCAAAAGCAGATTTGAATTCAGGAAAGGTGCGAGCTTAATTCTACATAAACAATTTTCAAATCGGGGATGAAAAAAAAAATTTCAAATTTTTACAGGGGTTGCATTGGAATTCCCGACTACTTCGAAGAGCGATACAAAAATCTCATTTTCCCGAAAACTATAAGTCGCAGCTCGGCTCCAAAAGCAGATTTGAATTCAGGAAAGATGCGAGCTTAATTCTACATAAACAATTTTCAAATCGGGGATGAAAAAAAAAAATTAAAATTTTTACAGGGGTTGCATTGGAATTCCTGACTACCTCGAAGAGCGATACAAAAATCTTATTTTCTCGAAAACTATAAGTCGCAGCTCGGCTCCAAAAGCAGATTTGAATTCAGGAAAGGTGCGAGCTTAATTCTACATAAACAATTTTCAAATCGGGGATGAAAAAAAAAATTTCAAATTTTTACAGGGGTTGCATTGGAATTCCTGACTACCTCGAAGAGCGATACAAAAATCCCATTTTCTCGAAAACTATAAGTCGCAGCTCGGCTCCAAAAGCAGATTTGAATTCAGGAAAGGTGCGAGCTTAATTCTGCACAAACAATTTTCAAATCGGGGATGAAAAAAAAAAATTTCAAATTTTTACAGGGGTTGCATTGGAATTCCTGACTACCTCGAAGAGCGATACAAAAATCCCATTTTCTCGAAAACTATAAGTCGCAGCTCGGCTCCAAAAGCAGATTTGAATTCAGGAAAGGTGCGAGCTTAATTCTACATAAACAATTTTCAAATCGGGGATGAAAAAAAAAATTTCAAATTTTTACAGGGGTTGTTGTATTGGAATTCCTGACTACCTCGAAGAGCGATACAAAAATCCCATTTTCTCGAAAACTATAAGTCGCAGCTCGGCTCCAAAAGCAGATTTGAATTCAGGAAAGGTGCGAGCTTAATTCTACATAAACAATTTTCAAATTGGGGATGAAAAAAAAAAATTCAAATTTTTACAGGGGTTGCATTGGAATTCCTGACTACCTCGAAGAGCGATACAAAAATCCCATTTTCTCGAAAACTATAAGTCGCAGCTCGGCTCCAAAAGCAGATTTGAATTCAGGAAAGGTGCGAGCTTAATTCTGCACAAACAATTTTCAAATCGGGGATGAAAAAAAAAAATTTCAAATTTTTACAGGGGTTGCATTGGAATTCCTGACTACCTCGAAGAGCGATACAAAAATCCCATTTTCTCGAAAACTATAAGTCGCAGCTCGGCTCCAAAAGCAGATTTGAATTCAGGAAAGGTGCGAGCTTAATTCTACATAAACAATTTTCAAATCGGGGATGAAAAAAAAAATTTCAAATTTTTACAGGGGTTGCATTGGAATTCCCGACTACTTCGAAGAGCGATACAAAAATCTCATTTTCCCGAAAACTATAAGTCGCCGCTCGGCTCCAAAAGCAGATTTGAATTCAGGAAAGGTGCGAGCTTAATTCTACATAAACAATTTTCAAATCGGGGATGAAAAAAAAATTTCAAATTTTTACAGGGGTTGCATTGGAATTCCTGACTACCTCGAAGACCGATACAAAAATCCCATTTTCTCGAAAAATATAAGTCGCAGCTCGGCTCCAAAAGCAGATTTGAATTCAGGAAAGGTGCGAGCTTAATTCTACATAAACAATTTTCAAATCGGGGATGAAAAAAAAAATTTCAAATTTTTACAGGGGTTGTTGTATTGGAATTCCTGACTACCTCGAAGAGCGATACAAAAATCCCATTTTCTCGAAAACTATAAGTCGCAGCTCGGCTCCAAAAGCAGATTTGAATTCAGGAAAGGTGCGAGCTTAATTCTGCACAAACAATTTTCAAATCGGGGATGAAAAAAAAAAATTTCAAATTTTTACAGGGGTTGCATTGGAATTCCTGACTACCTCGAAGAGCGATACAAAAATCCCATTTTCTCGAAAACTATAAGTCGCAGCTCGGCTCCAAAAGCAGATTTGAATTCAGGAAAGGTGCGAGCTTAATTCTGCACAAACAATTTTCAAATCGGGGATGAAAAAAAAAAATTTCAAATTTTTACAGGGGTTGCATTGGAATTCCTGACTACCTCGAAGAGCGATACAAAAATCCCATTTTCTCGAAAACTATAAGTCGCAGCTCGGCTCCAAAAGCAGATTTGAATTCAGGAAAGGTGCGAGCTTAATTCTACATAAACAATTTTCAAATCGGGGATGAAAAAAACATTTCAAATTTTTACAGGGGTTGCATTGGAATTCCTGACTACCTCGAAGAGCGATACAAAAATCCCATTTTCTCGAAAAATATAAGTCGCAGCTCGGCTCCAAAAGCAGATTTGAATTCAGGAAAGGTGCGAGCTTAATTCTGCATAAACAATTTTCAAATCGGGGATGAAAAAAAAAATTTCAAATTTTTACAGGGGTTGCATTGGAATTCCTGACTACCTCGAAGAGCGATACAAAAATCCCATTTTCTCGAAAACTATAAGTCGCAGCTCGGCTCCAAAAGCAGATTTGAATTCAGGAAAGGTGCGAGCTTAATTCTACATAAACAATTTTCAAATCGGGGATGAAAAAAAAAATTTCAAATTTTTACAGGGGTTGCATTGGAATTCCCGACTACTTCGAAGAGCGATACAAAAATCTCATTTTCCCGAAAACTATAAGTCGCAGCTCGGCTCCAAAAGCAGATTTGAATTCAGGAAAGATGCGAGCTTAATTCTACATAAACAATTTTCAAATCGGGGATGAAAAAAAAAAATTAAAATTTTTACAGGGGTTGCATTGGAATTCCTGACTACCTCGAAGAGCGATACATAAATCTTATTTTCTCGAAAACTATAAGTCGCAGCTCGGCTCCAAAAGCAGATTTGAATTCAGGAAAGGTGCGAGCTTAATTCTACATAAACAATTTTCAAATCGGGGATGAAAAAAAAAATTTCAAATTTTTACAGGGGTTGCATTGGAATTCCTGACTACCTCGAAGAGCGATACAAAAATCCCATTTTCTCGAAAACTATAAGTCGCAGCTCGGCTCCAAAAGCAGATTTGAATTCAGGAAAGGTGCGAGCTTAATTCTGCACAAACAATTTTCAAATCGGGGATGAAAAAAAAAAATTTCAAATTTTTACAGGGGTTGCATTGGAATTCCTGACTACCTCGAAGAGCGATACAAAAATCCCATTTTCTCGAAAACTATAAGTCGCAGCTCGGCTCCAAAAGCAGATTTGAATTCAGGAAAGGTGCGAGCTTAATTCTACATAAACAATTTTCAAATCGGGGATGAAAAAAAAAATTTCAAATTTTTACAGGGGTTGTTGTATTGGAATTCCTGACTACCTCGAAGAGCGATACAAAAATCCCATTTTCTCGAAAACTATAAGTCGCAGCTCGGCTCCAAAAGCAGATTTGAATTCAGGAAAGGTGCGAGCTTAATTCTACATAAACAATTTTCAAATTGGGGATGAAAAAAAAAAATTCAAATTTTTACAGGGGTTGCATTGGAATTCCTGACTACCTCGAAGAGCGATACAAAAATCCCATTTTCTCGAAAACTATAAGTCGCAGCTCGGCTCCAAAAGCAGATTTGAATTCAGGAAAGGTGCGAGCTTAATTCTGCACAAACAATTTTCAAATCGGGGATGAAAAAAAAAAATTTCAAATTTTTACAGGGGTTGCATTGGAATTCCTGACTACCTCGAAGAGCGATACAAAAATCCCATTTTCTCGAAAACTATAAGTCGCAGCTCGGCTCCAAAAGCAGATTTGAATTCAGGAAAGGTGCGAGCTTAATTCTACATAAACAATTTTCAAATCGGGGATGAAAAAAAAAATTTCAAATTTTTACAGGGGTTGCATTGGAATTCCCGACTACTTCGAAGAGCGATACAAAAATCTCATTTTCCCGAAAACTATAAGTCGCCGCTCGGCTCCAAAAGCAGATTTGAATTCAGGAAAGGTGCGAGCTTAATTCTACATAAACAATTTTCAAATCGGGGATGAAAAAAAAATTTCAAATTTTTACAGGGGTTGCATTGGAATTCCTGACTACCTCGAAGAGCGATACAAAAATCCCATTTTCTCGAAAAATATAAGTCGCAGCTCGGCTCCAAAAGCAGATTTGAATTCAGGAAAGGTGCGAGCTTAATTCTACATAAACAATTTTCAAATCGGGGATGAAAAAAAAAATTTCAAATTTTTACAGGGGTTGTTGTATTGGAATTCCTGACTACCTCGAAGAGCGATACAAAAATCCCATTTTCTCGAAAACTATAAGTCGCAGCTCGGCTCCAAAAGCAGATTTGAATTCAGGAAAGGTGCGAGCTTAATTCTGCACAAACAATTTTCAAATCGGGGATGAAAAAAAAAAATTTCAAATTTTTACAGGGGTTGCATTGGAATTCCTGACTACCTCGAAGAGCGATACAAAAATCCCATTTTCTCGAAAACTATAAGTCGCAGCTCGGCTCCAAAAGCAGATTTGAATTCAGGAAAGGTGCGAGCTTAATTCTACATAAACAATTTTCAAATCGGGGATGAAAAAAAAAATTTCAAATTTTTACAGGGGTTGCATTGGAATTCCCGACTACTTCGAAGAGCGATACAAAAATCTCATTTTCCCGAAAACTATAAGTCGCCGCTCGGCTCCAAAAGCAGATTTGAATTCAGGAAAGGTGCGAGCTTAATTCTACATAAACAATTTTCAAATCGGGGATGAAAAAAAAATTTCAAATTTTTACAGGGGTTGCATTGGAATTCCTGACTACCTCGAAGAGCGATACAAAAATCCCATTTTCTCGAAAAATATAAGTCGCAGCTCGGCTCCAAAAGCAGATTTGAATTCAGGAAAGGTGCGAGCTTAATTCTACATAAACAATTTTCAAATCGGGGATGAAAAAAAAAATTTAAAATTTTTACAGGGGTTGCATTGGAATTCCTGACTACCTCGAAGAGCGATACAAAAATCCCATTTTCTCGAAAACTATAAGTCGCAGCTCGGCTCCAAAAGCAGATTTGAATTCAGGAAAGGTGCGAGCTTAATTCTACATAAACAATTTTCAAATCGGGGATGAAAAAAAAAATTTCAAATTTTTACAGGGGTTGCATTGGAATTCCTGACTACCTCGAAGAGCGATACAAAAATCCCATTTTCTCGAAAACTATAAGTCGCAGCTCGGCTCCAAAAGCAGATTTGAATTCAGGAAAGGTGCGAGCTTAATTCTACATAAACAATTTTCAAATCGGGGATGAAAAAAAAAAATTTCAAATTTTTACAGGGGTTGCATTGGAATTCCCGACTACTTCGAAGAGCGATACAAAAATCTCATTTTCCCGAAAACTATAAGTCGCAGCTCGGCTCCAAAAGCAGATTTGAATTCAGGAAAGATGCGAGCTTAATTCTACATAAACAATTTTCAAATCGGGGATGAAAAAAAAAAATTAAAATTTTTACAGGGGTTGCATTGGAATTCCTGACTACCTCGAAGAGCGATACAAAAATCTTATTTTCTCGAAAACTATAAGTCGCAGCTCGGCTCCAAAAGCAGATTTGAATTCAGGAAAGGTGCGAGCTTAATTCTACATAAACAATTTTCAAATCGGGGATGAAAAAAAAAATTTCAAATTTTTACAGGGGTTGCATTGGAATTCCTGACTACCTCGAAGAGCGATACAAAAATCCCATTTTCTCGAAAACTATAAGTCGCAGCTCGGCTCCAAAAGCAGATTTGAATTCAGGAAAGGTGCGAGCTTAATTCTACATAAACAATTTTCAAATTGGGGATGAAAAAAAAAAATTCAAATTTTTACAGGGGTTGCATTGGAATTCCTGACTACCTCGAAGAGCGATACAAAAATCCCATTTTCTCGAAAACTATAAGTCGCAGCTCGGCTCCAAAAGCAGATTTGAATTCAGGAAAGGTGCGAGCTTAATTCTGCACAAACAATTTTCAAATCGGGGATGGAAAAAAAAAATTTCAAATTTTTACAGGGGTTGCATTGGAATTCCTGACTACCTCGAAGAGCGATACAAAAATCCCATTTTCTCGAAAACTATAAGTCGCAGCTCGGCTCCAAAAGCAGATTTGAATTCAGGAAAGGTGCGAGCTTAATTCTACATAAACAATTTTCAAATCGGGGATGAAAAAAAAAATTTCAAATTTTTACAGGGGTTGTTGTATTGGAATTCCTGACTACCTCGAAGAGCGATACAAAAATCCCATTTTCTCGAAAACTATAAGTCGCAGCTCGGCTCCAAAAGCAGATTTGAATTCAGGAAAGGTGCGAGCTTAATTCTACATAAACAATTTTCAAATTGGGGATGAAAAAAAAAAATTCAAATTTTTACAGGGGTTGCATTGGAATTCCTGACTACCTCGAAGAGCGATACAAAAATCCCATTTTCTCGAAAACTATAAGTCGCAGCTCGGCTCCAAAAGCAGATTTGAATTCAGGAAAGGTGCGAGCTTAATTCTGCACAAACAATTTTCAAATCGGGGATGAAAAAAAAAAATTTCAAATTTTTACAGGGGTTGCATTGGAATTCCTGACTACCTCGAAGAGCGATACAAAAATCCCATTTTCTCGAAAACTATAAGTCGCAGCTCGGCTCCAAAAGCAGATTTGAATTCAGGAAAGGTGCGAGCTTAATTCTACATAAACAATTTTCAAATCGGGGATGAAAAAAAAAATTTCAAATTTTTACAGGGGTTGCATTGGAATTCCCGACTACTTCGAAGAGCGATACAAAAATCTCATTTTCCCGAAAACTATAAGTCGCCGCTCGGCTCCAAAAGCAGATTTGAATTCAGGAAAGGTGCGAGCTTAATTCTACATAAACAATTTTCAAATCGGGGATGAAAAAAACATTTCAAATTTTTACAGGGGTTGCATTGGAATTCCTGACTACCTCGAAGAGCGATACAAAAATCCCATTTTCTCGAAAAATATAAGTCGCAGCTCGGCTCCAAAAGCAGATTTGAATTCAGGAAAGGTGCGAGCTTAATTCTGCATAAACAATTTTCAAATCGGGGATGAAAAAAAAAATTTCAAATTTTTACAGGGGTTGCATTGGAATTCCTGACTACCTCGAAGAGCGATACAAAAATCCCATTTTCTCGAAAACTATAAGTCGCAGCTCGGCTCCAAAAGCAGATTTGAATTCAGGAAAGGTGCGAGCTTAATTCTACATAAACAATTTTCAAATCGGGGATGAAAAAAAAAATTTCAAATTTTTACAGGGGTTGCATTGGAATTCCCGACTACTTCGAAGAGCGATACAAAAATCTCATTTTCCCGAAAACTATAAGTCGCAGCTCGGCTCCAAAAGCAGATTTGAATTCAGGAAAGATGCGAGCTTAATTCTACATAAACAATTTTCAAATCGGGGATGAAAAAAAAAAATTAAAATTTTTACAGGGGTTGCATTGGAATTCCTGACTACCTCGAAGAGCGATACAAAAATCTTATTTTCTCGAAAACTATAAGTCGCAGCTCGGCTCCAAAAGCAGATTTGAATTCAGGAAAGGTGCGAGCTTAATTCTACATAAACAATTTTCAAATCGGGGATGAAAAAAAAAATTTCAAATTTTTACAGGGGTTGCATTGGAATTCCTGACTACCTCGAAGAGCGATACAAAAATCCCATTTTCTCGAAAACTATAAGTCGCAGCTCGGCTCCAAAAGCAGATTTGAATTCAGGAAAGGTGCGAGCTTAATTCTGCACAAACAATTTTCAAATCGGGGATGAAAAAAAAAAATTTCAAATTTTTACAGGGGTTGCATTGGAATTCCTGACTACCTCGAAGGGCGATACAAAAATCCCATTTTCTCGAAAACTATAAGTCGCAGCTCGGCTCCAAAAGCAGATTTGAATTCAGGAAAGGTGCGAGCTTAATTCTACATAAACAATTTTCAAATCGGGGATGAAAAAAAAAATTTCAAATTTTTACAGGGGTTGTTGTATTGGAATTCCTGACTACCTCGAAGAGCGATACAAAAATCCCATTTTCTCGAAAACTATAAGTCGCAGCTCGGCTCCAAAAGCAGATTTGAATTCAGGAAAGGTGCGAGCTTAATTCTACATAAACAATTTTCAAATTGGGGATGAAAAAAAAAAATTCAAATTTTTACAGGGGTTGCATTGGAATTCCTGACTACCTCGAAGAGCGATACAAAAATCCCATTTTCTCGAAAACTATAAGTCGCAGCTCGGCTCCAAAAGCAGATTTGAATTCAGGAAAGGTGCGAGCTTAATTCTGCACAAACAATTTTCAAATCGGGGATGAAAAAAAAAAATTTCAAATTTTTACAGGGGTTGCATTGGAATTCCTGACTACCTCGAAGAGCGATACAAAAATCCCATTTTCTCGAAAACTATAAGTCGCAGCTCGGCTCCAAAAGCAGATTTGAATTCAGGAAAGGTGCGAGCTTAATTCTACATAAACAATTTTCAAATCGGGGATGAAAAAAAAAATTTCAAATTTTTACAGGGGTTGCATTGGAATTCCCGACTACTTCGAAGAGCGATACAAAAATCTCATTTTCCCGAAAACTATAAGTCGCCGCTCGGCTCCAAAAGCAGATTTGAATTCAGGAAAGGTGCGAGCTTAATTCTACATAAACAATTTTCAAATCGGGGATGAAAAAAAAATTTCAAATTTTTACAGGGGTTGCATTGGAATTCCTGACTACCTCGAAGAGCGATACAAAAATCCCATTTTCTCGAAAAATATAAGTCACAGCTCGGCTCCAAAAGCAGATTTGAATTCAGGAAAGGTGCGAGCTTAATTCTACATAAACAATTTTCAAATCGGGGATGAAAAAAAAAATTTCAAATTTTTACAGGGGTTGCATTGGAATTCCTGACTACCTCGAAGAGCGATACAAAAATCCCATTTTCTCGAAAACTATAAGTCGCAGCTCGGCTCCAAAAGCAGATTTGAATTCAGGAAAGGTGCGAGCTTAATTCTACATAAACAATTTTCAAATCGGGGATGAAAAAAAAAATTTCAAATTTTTACAGGGGTTGCATTGGAATTCCTGACTACCTCGAAGAGCGATACAAAAATCCCATTTTCTCGAAAACTATAAGTCGCAGCTCGGCTCCAAAAGCAGATTTGAATTCAGGAAAGGTGCGAGCTTAATTCTACATAAACAATTTTCAAATCGGGGATGAAAAAAAAAATTTCAAATTTTTACAGGGGTTGCATTGGAATTCCCGACTACTTCGAAGAGCGATACAAAAATCTCATTTTCCCGAAAACTATAAGTCGCAGCTCGGCTCCAAAAGCAGATTTGAATTCAGGAAAGGTGCGAGCTTAATTCTACATAAACAATTTTCAAATCGGGGATGAAAAAAAAAATTTCAAATTTTTACAGGGGTTGCATTGGAATTCCTGACTACCTCGAAGAGCGATACAAAAATCCCATTTTCTCGAAAACTATAAGTCGCAGCTCGGCTCCAAAAGCAGATTTGAATTCAGGAAAGGTGCGAGCTTAATTCTACATAAACAATTTTCAAATTGGGGATGAAAAAAAAAAATTCAAATTTTTACAGGGGTTGCATTGGAATTCCTGACTACCTCGAAGAGCGATACAAAAATCCCATTTTCTCGAAAACTATAAGTAGCAGCTCGGCTCCAAAAGCAGATTTGAATTCAGGAAAGGTGCGAGCTTAATTCTGCACAAACAATTTTCAAATCGGGGATGAAAAAAAAAAATTTCAAATTTTTACAGGGGTTGCATTGGAATTCCTGACTACCTCGAAGAGCGATACAAAAATCCCATTTTCTCGAAAACTATAAGTCGCAGCTCGGCTCCAAAAGCAGATTTGAATTCAGGAAAGGTGCGAGCTTAATTCTACATAAACAATTTTCAAATCGGGGATGAAAAAAAAAAATTCAAATTTTTACAGGGGTTGCATTGGAATTCCTGACTACCTCGAAGAGCGATACAAAAATCTTATTTTCTCGAAAACTATAAGTCGCAGCTCGGCTCCAAAAGCAGATTTGAATTCAGGAAAGGTGCGAGCTTAATTCTACATAAACAATTTTCAAATCGGGGATGAAAAAAAAAATTTCAAATTTTTACAGGGGTTGCATTGGAATTCCTGACTACCTCGAAGAGCGATACAAAAATCCCATTTTCTCGAAAACTATAAGTCGCAGCTCGGCTCCAAAAGCAGATTTGAATTCAGGAAAGGTGCGAGCTTAATTCTACATAAACAATTTTCAAATTGGGGATGAAAAAAAAAAATTCAAATTTTTACAGGGGTTGCATTGGAATTCCTGACTACCTCGAAGAGCGATACAAAAATCCCATTTTCTCGAAAACTATAAGTCGCAGCTCGGCTCCAAAAGCAGATTTGAATTCAGGAAAGGTGCGAGCTTAATTCTGCACAAACAATTTTCAAATCGGGGATGAAAAAAAAAAATTTCAAATTTTTACAGGGGTTGCATTGGAATTCCTGACTACCTCGAAGAGCGATACAAAAATCCCATTTTCTCGAAAACTATAAGTCGCAGCTCGGCTCCAAAAGCAGATTTGAATTCAGGAAAGGTGCGAGCTTAATTCTGCACAAACAATTTTCAAATCGGGGATGAAAAAAAAAAATTTCAAATTTTTACAAAAATCCCATTTTCTCGAAAACTATAAGTCGCAGCTCGGCTCCAAAAGCAGATTTGAATTCAGGAAAGGTGCGAGCTTAATTCTACATAAACAATTTTCAAATCGGGGATGAAAAAAAAAATTTCAAATTTTTACAGGGGTTGCATTGGAATTCCCGACTACTTCGAAGAGCGATACAAAAATCTCATTTTCCCGAAAACTATAAGTCGCCGCTCGGCTCCAAAAGCAGATTTGAATTCAGGAAAGGTGCGAGCTTAATTCTACATAAACAATTTTCAAATCGGGGATGAAAAAAAAATTTCAAATTTTTACAGGGGTTGCATTGGAATTCCTGACTACCTCGAAGAGCGATACAAAAATCCCATTTTCTCGAAAAATATAAGTCGCAGCTCGGCTCCAAAAGCAGATTTGAATTCAGGAAAGGTGCGAGCTTAATTCTACATAAACAATTTTCAAATCGGGGATGAAAAAAAAAATTTCAAATTTTTACAGGGGTTGCATTGGAATTCCTGACTACCTCGAAGAGCGATACAAAAATCCCATTTTCTCGAAAACTATAAGTCGCAGCTCGGCTCCAAAAGCAGATTTGAATTCAGGAAAGGTGCGAGCTTAATTCTACATAAACAATTTTCAAATCGGGGATGAAAAAAAAAATTTCAAATTTTTACAGGGGTTGCATTGGAATTCCTGACTACCTCGAAGAGCGATACAAAAATCCCATTTTCTCGAAAACTATAAGTCGCAGCTCGGCTCCAAAAGCAGATTTGAATTCAGGAAAGGTGCGAGCTTAATTCTACATAAACAATTTTCAAATCGGGGATGAAAAAAAAAAATTAAAATTTTTACAGGGGTTGCATTGGAATTCCTGACTACCTCGAAGAGCGATACAAAAATCTTATTTTCTCGAAAACTATAAGTCGCAGCTCGGCTCCAAAAGCAGATTTGAATTCAGGAAAGGTGCGAGCTTAATTCTACATAAACAATTTTCAAATCGGGGATGAAAAAAAAAATTTCAAATTTTTACAGGGGTTGCATTGGAATTCCCGACTACTTCGAAGAGCGATACAAAAATCTCATTTTCCCGAAAACTATAAGTCGCAGCTCGGCTCCAAAAGCAGATTTGAATTCAGGAAAGATGCGAGCTTAATTCTACATAAACAATTTTCAAATCGGGGATGAAAAAAAAAAATTAAAATTTTTACAGGGGTTGCATTGGAATTCCTGACTACCTCGAAGAGCGATACAAAAATCTTATTTTCTCGAAAACTATAAGTCGCAGCTCGGCTCCAAAAGCAGATTTGAATTCAGGAAAGGTGCGAGCTTAATTCTACATAAACAATTTTCAAATCGGGGATGAAAAAAAAAATTTCAAATTTTTACAGGGGTTGCATTGGAATTCCTGACTACCTCGAAGAGCGATACAAAAATCCCATTTTCTCGAAAACTATAAGTCGCAGCTCGGCTCCAAAAGCAGATTTGAATTCAGGAAAGGTGCGAGCTTAATTCTACATAAACAATTTTCAAATTGGGGATGAAAAAAAAAAATTCAAATTTTTACAGGGGTTGCATTGGAATTCCTGACTACCTCGAAGAGCGATACAAAAATCCCATTTTCTCGAAAACTATAAGTCGCAGCTCGGCTCCAAAAGCAGATTTGAATTCAGGAAAGGCGCGAGCTTAATTCTGCACAAACAATTTTCAAATCGGGGATGAAAAAAAAAAATTTCAAATTTTTACAGGGGTTGCATTGGAATTCCTGACTACCTCGAAGAGCGATACAAAAATCCCATTTTCTCGAAAACTATAAGTCGCAGCTCGGCTCCAAAAGCAGATTTGAATTCAGGAAAGGTGCGAGCTTAATTCTACATAAACAATTTTCAAATCGGGGATGAAAAAAAAAATTTCAAATTTTTACAGGGGTTGTTGTATTGGAATTCCTGACTACCTCGAAGAGCGATACAAAAATCCCATTTTCTCGAAAACTATAAGTCGCAGCTCGGCTCCAAAAGCAGATTTGAATTCAGGAAAGGTGCGAGCTTAATTCTACATAAACAATTTTCAAATTGGGGATGAAAAAAAAAAATTCAAATTTTTACAGGGGTTGCATTGGAATTCCTGACTACCTCGAAGAGCGATACAAAAATCCCATTTTCTCGAAAACTATAAGTCGCAGCTCGGCTCCAAAAGCAGATTTGAATTCAGGAAAGGTGCGAGCTTAATTCTGCACAAACAATTTTCAAATCGGGGATGAAAAAAAAAAATTTCAAATTTTTACAGGGGTTGCATTGGAATTCCTGACTACCTCGAAGAGCGATACAAAAATCCCATTTTCTCGAAAACTATAAGTCGCAGCTCGGCTCCAAAAGCAGATTTGAATTCAGGAAAGGTGCGAGCTTAATTCTACATAAACAATTTTCAAATCGGGGATGAAAAAAAAAATTTCAAATTTTTACAGGGGTTGCATTGGAATTCCCGACTACTTCGAGGAGCGATACAAAAATCTCATTTTCCCGAAAACTATAAGTCGCCGCTCGGCTCCAAAAGCAGATTTGAATTCAGGAAAGGTGCGAGCTTAATTCTACATAAACAATTTTCAAATCGGGGATGAAAAAAAAATTTCAAATTTTTACAGGGGTTGCATTGGAATTCCTGACTACCTCGAAGAGCGATACAAAAATCCCATTTTCTCGAAAAATATAAGTCGCAGCTCGGCTCCAAAAGCAGATTTGAATTCAGGAAAGGTGCGAGCTTAATTCTACATAAACAATTTTCAAATCGGAGATGAAAAAAAAAATTTCAAATTTTTACAGGGGTTGCATTGGAATTCCTGACTACCTCGAAGAGCGATACAAAAATCCCATTTTCTCGAAAACTATAAGTCGCAGCTCGGCTCCAAAAGCAGATTTGAATTCAGGAAAGGTGCGAGCTTAATTCTACATAAACAATTTTCAAATCGGGGATGAAAAAAAAAATTTCAAATTTTTACAGGGGTTGCATTGGAATTCCTGACTACCTCGAAGAGCGATACAAAAATCCCATTTTCTCGAAAACTATAAGTCGCAGCTCGGCTCCAAAAGCAGATTTGAATTCAGGAAAGGTGCGAGCTTAATTCTACATAAACAATTTTCAAATCGGGGATGAAAAAAAAAATTTCAAATTTTTACAGGGGTTGCATTGGAATTCCCGACTACTTCGAAGAGCGATACAAAAATCTCATTTTCCCGAAAACTATAAGTCGCAGCTCGGCTCCAAAAGCAGATTTGAATTCAGGAAAGATGCGAGCTTAATTCTACATAAACAATTTTCAAATCGGGGATGAAAAAAAAAAATTAAAATTTTTACAGGGGTTGCATTGGAATTCCTGACTACCTCGAAGAGCGATACAAAAATCTTATTTTCTCGAAAACTATAAGTCGCAGCTCGGCTCCAAAAGCAGATTTGAATTCAGGAAAGGTGCGAGCTTAATTCTACATAAACAATTTTCAAATCGGGGATGAAAAAAAAAATTTCAAATTTTTACAGGGGTTGCATTGGAATTCCTGACTACCTCGAAGAGCGATACAAAAATCCCATTTTCTCGAAAACTATAAGTCGCAGCTCGGCTCCAAAAGCAGATTTGAATTCAGGAAAGGTGCGAGCTTAATTCTACATAAACAATTTTCAAATTGGGGATGAAAAAAAAAAATTCAAATTTTTACAGGGGTTGCATTGGAATTCCTGACTACCTCGAAGAGCGATACAAAAATCCCATTTTCTCGAAAACTATAAGTCGCAGCTCGGCTCCAAAAGCAGATTTGAATTCAGGAAAGGTGCGAGCTTAATTCTGCACAAACAATTTTCAAATCGGGGATGAAAAAAAAAAATTTCAAATTTTTACAGGGGTTGCATTGGAATTCCTGACTACCTCGAAGAGCGATACAAAAATCCCATTTTCTCGAAAACTATAAGTCGCAGCTCGGCTCCAAAAGCAGATTTGAATTCAGGAAAGGTGCGAGCTTAATTCTACATAAACAATTTTCAAATCGGGGATGAAAAAAAAAATTTCAAATTTTTACAGGGGTTGTTGTATTGGAATTCCTGACTACCTCGAAGAGCGATACAAAAATCCCATTTTCTCGAAAACTATAAGTCGCAGCTCGGCTCCAAAAGCAGATTTGAATTCAGGAAAGGTGCGAGCTTAATTCTACATAAACAATTTTCAAATTGGGGATGAAAAAAAAAAATTCAAATTTTTGCAGGGGTTGCATTGGAATTCCTGACTACCTCGAAGAGCGATACAAAAATCCCATTTTCTCGAAAACTATAAGTCGCAGCTCGGCTCCAAAAGCAGATTTGAATTCAGGAAAGGTGCGAGCTTAATTCTGCACAAACAATTTTCAAATCGGGGATGAAAAAAAAAAATTTCAAATTTTTACAGGGGTTGCATTGGAATTCCTGACTACCTCGAAGAGCGATACAAAAATCCCATTTTCTCGAAAACTATAAGTCGCAGCTCGGCTCCAAAAGCAGATTTGAATTCAGGAAAGGTGCGAGCTTAATTCTACATAAACAATTTTCAAATCGGGGATGAAAAAAAAAATTTCAAATTTTTACAGGGGTTGCATTGGAATTCCCGACTACTTCGAAGAGCGATACAAAAATCTCATTTTCCCGAAAACTATAAGTCGCCGCTCGGCTCCAAAAGCAGATTTGAATTCAGGAAAGGTGCGAGCTTAATTCTACATAAACAATTTTCAAATCGGGGATGAAAAAAAAATTTCAAATTTTTACAGGGGTTGCATTGGAATTCCTGACTACCTCGAAGAGCGATACAAAAATCCCATTTTCTCGAAAAATATAAGTCGCAGCTCGGCTCCAAAAGCAGATTTGAATTCAGGAAAGGTGCGAGCTTAATTCTACATAAACAATTTTCAAATCGGGGATGAAAAAAAAAATTTCAAATTTTTACAGGGGTTGCATTGGAATTCCTGACTACCTCGAAGAGCGATACAAAAATCCCATTTTCTCGAAAACTATAAGTCGCAGCTCGGCTCCAAAAGCAGATTTGAATTCAGGAAAGGTGCGAGCTTAATTCTACATAAACAATTTTCAAATCGGGGATGAAAAAAAAAAATTCAAATTTTTACAGGGGTTGCATTGGAATTCCTGACTACCTCGAAGAGCGATACAAAAATCCCATTTTCTCGAAAACTATAAGTCGCAGCTCGGCTCCAAAAGCAGATTTGAATTCAGGAAAGGTGCGAGCTTAATTCTACATAAACAATTTTCAAATCGGGGATGAAAAAAAAAATTTCAAATTTTTACAGGGGTTGCATTGGAATTCCCGACTACTTCGAAGAGCGATACAAAAATCTCATTTTCCCGAAAACTATAAGTCGCAGCTCGGCTCCAAAAGCAGATTTGAATTCAGGAAAGATGCGAGCTTAATTCTACATAAACAATTTTCAAATCGGGGATGAAAAAAAAAAATTAAAATTTTTACAGGGGTTGCATTGGAATTCCTGACTACCTCGAAGAGCGATACAAAAATCTTATTTTCTCGAAAACTATAAGTCGCAGCTCGGCTCCAAAAGCAGATTTGAATTCAGGAAAGGTGCGAGCTTAATTCTACATAAACAATTTTCAAATCGGGGATGAAAAAAAAAATTTCAAATTTTTACAGGGGTTGCATTGGAATTCCTGACTACCTCGAAGAGCGATACAAAAATCCCATTTTCTCGAAAACTATAAGTCGCAGCTCGGCTCCAAAAGCAGATTTGAATTCAGGAAAGGTGCGAGCTTAATTCTACATAAACAATTTTCAAATTGGGGATGAAAAAAAAAAATTCAAATTTTTACAGGGGTTGCATTGGAATTCCTGACTACCTCGAAGAGCGATACAAAAATCCCATTTTCTCGAAAACTATAAGTCGCAGCTCGGCTCCAAAAGCAGATTTGAATTCAGGAAAGGTGCGAGCTTAATTCTGCACAAACAATTTTCAAATCGGGGATGAAAAAAAAAATTTCAAATTTTTACAGGGGTTGCATTGGAATTCCTGACTACCTCGAAGAGCGATACAAAAATCCCATTTTCTCGAAAACTATAAGTCGCAGCTCGGCTCCAAAAGCAGATTTGAATTCAGGAAAGGTGCGAGCTTAATTCTACATAAACAATTTTCAAATCGGGGATGAAAAAAAAAATTTCAAATTTTTACAGGGGTTGTTGTATTGGAATTCCTGACTACCTCGAAGAGCGATACAAAAATCCCATTTTCTCGAAAACTATAAGTCGCAGCTCGGCTCCAAAAGCAGATTTGAATTCAGGAAAGGTGCGAGCTTAATTCTACATAAACAATTTTCAAATTGGGGATGAAAAAAAAAAATTCAAATTTTTACAGGGGTTGCATTGGAATTCCTGACTACCTCGAAGAGCGATACAAAAATCCCATTTTCTCGAAAACTATAAGTCGCAGCTCGGCTCCAAAAGCAGATTTGAATTCAGGAAAGGTGCGAGCTTAATTCTGCACAAACAATTTTCAAATCGGGGATGAAAAAAAAAAATTTCAAATTTTTACAGGGGTTGCATTGGAATTCCTGACTACCTCGAAGAGCGATACAAAAATCCCATTTTCTCGAAAACTATAAGTCGCAGCTCGGCTCCAAAAGCAGATTTGAATTCAGGAAAGGTGCGAGCTTAATTCTACATAAACAATTTTCAAATCGGGGATGAAAAAAAAAATTTCAAATTTTTACAGGGGTTGCATTGGAATTCCCGACTACTTCGAAGAGCGATACAAAAATCTCATTTTCCCGAAAACTATAAGTCGCCGCTCGGCTCCAAAAGCAGATTTGAATTCAGGAAAGGTGCGAGCTTAATTCTACATAAACAATTTTCAAATCGGGGATGAAAAAAAAAATTTCAAATTTTTACAGGGGTTGCATTGGAATTCCCGACTACTTCGAAGAGCGATACAAAAATCTCATTTTCCCGAAAACTATAAGTCGCAGCTCGGCTCCAAAAGCAGATTTGAATTCAGGAAAGATGCGAGCTTAATTCTACATAAACAATTTTCAAATCGGGGATGAAAAAAAAAAATTAAAATTTTTACAGGGGTTGCATTGGAATTCCTGACTACCTCGAAGAGCGATACAAAAATCTTATTTTCTCGAAAACTATAAGTCGCAGCTCGGCTCCAAAAGCAGATTTGAATTCAGGAAAGGTGCGAGCTTAATTCTACATAAACAATTTTCAAATCGGGGATGAAAAAAAAAATTTCAAATTTTTACAGGGGTTGCATTGGAATTCCTGACTACCTCGAAGAGCGATACAAGAATCCCATTTTCTCGAAAACTATAAGTCGCAGCTCGGCTCCAAAAGCAGATTTGAATTCAGGAAAGGTGCGAGCTTAATTCTACATAAACAATTTTCAAATTGGGGATGAAAAAAAAAAATTCAAATTTTTACAGGGGTTGCATTGGAATTCCTGACTACCTCGAAGAGCGATACAAAAATCCCATTTTCTCGAAAACTATAAGTCGCAGCTCGGCTCCAAAAGCAGATTTGAATTCAGGAAAGGTGCGAGCTTAATTCTGCACAAACAATTTTCAAATCGGGGATGAAAAAAAAAAAAATTCAAATTTTTACAGGGGTTGCATTGGAATTCCTGACTACCTCGAAGAGCGATACAAAAATCCCATTTTCTCGAAAACTATAAGTCGCAGCTCGGCTCCAAAAGCAGATTTGAATTCAGGAAAGGTGCGAGCTTAATTCTACATAAACAATTTTCAAATCGGGGATGAAAAAAAAAATTTCAAATTTTTACAGGGGTTGTTGTATTGGAATTCCTGACTACCTCGAAGAGCGATACAAAAATCCCATTTTCTCGAAAACTATAAGTCGCAGCTCGGCTCCAAAAGCAGATTTGAATTCAGGAAAGGTGCGAGCTTAATTCTACATAAACAATTTTCAAATTGGGGATGAAAAAAAAAAATTCAAATTTTTACAGGGGTTGCATTGGAATTCCTGACTACCTCGAAGAGCGATACAAAAATCCCATTTTCTCGAAAACTATAAGTCGCAGCTCGGCTCCAAAAGCAGATTTGAATTCAGGAAAGGTGCGAGCTTAATTCTGCACAAACAATTTTCAAATCGGGGATGAAAAAAAAAAATTTCAAATTTTTACAGGGGTTGCATTGGAATTCCTGACTACCTCGAAGAGCGATACAAAAATCCCATTTTCTCGAAAACTATAAGTCGCAGCTCGGCTCCAAAAGCAGATTTGAATTCAGGAAAGGTGCGAGCTTAATTCTACATAAACAATTTTCAAATCGGGGATGAAAAAAAAAATTTCAAATTTTTACAGGGGTTGCATTGGAATTCCCGACTACTTCGAAGAGCGATACAAAAATCTCATTTTCCCGAAAACTATAAGTCGCCGCTCGGCTCCAAAAGCAGATTTGAATTCAGGAAAGGTGCGAGCTTAATTCTACATAAACAATTTTCAAATCGGGGATGAAAAAAAAATTTCAAATTTTTACAGGGGTTGCATTGGAATTCCTGACTACCTCGAAGAGCGATACAAAAATCCCATTTTCTCGAAAAATATAAGTCGCAGCTCGGCTCCAAAAGCAGATTTGAATTCAGGAAAGGTGCGAGCTTAATTCTACATAAACAATTTTCAAATCGGGGATGAAAAAAAAAATTTCAAATTTTTACAGGGGTTGCATTGGAATTCCTGACTACCTCGAAGAGCGATACAAAAATCCCATTTTCTCGAAAACTATAAGTCGCAGCTCGGCTCCAAAAGCAGATTTGAATTCAGGAAAGGTGCGAGCTTAATTCTACATAAACAATTTTCAAATCGGGGATGAAAAAAAAAATTTCAAATTTTTACAGGGGTTGCATTGGAATTCCTGACTACCTCGAAGAGCGATACAAAAATCCCATTTTCTCGAAAACTATAAGTCGCAGCTCGGCTCCAAAAGCAGATTTGAATTCAGGAAAGGTGCGAGCTTAATTCTACATAAACAATTTTCAAATCGGGGATGAAAAAAAAAATTTCAAATTTTTACAGGGGTTGTTGTATTGGAATTCCTGACTACCTCGAAGAGCGATACAAAAATCCCATTTTCTCGAAAACTATAAGTCGCAGCTCGGCTCCAAAAGCAGATTTGAATTCAGGAAAGGTGCGAGCTTAATTCTACATAAACAATTTTCAAATTGGGGATGAAAAAAAAAAATTCAAATTTTTACAGGGGTTGCATTGGAATTCCTGACTACCTCGAAGAGCGATACAAAAATCCCATTTTCTCGAAAACTATAAGTCGCAGCTCGGCTCCAAAAGCAGATTTGAATTCAGGAAAGGTGCGAGCTTAATTCTGCACAAACAATTTTCAAATCGGGGATGAAAAAAAAAAATTTCAAATTTTTACAGGGGTTGCATTGGAATTCCTGACTACCTCGAAGAGCGATACAAAAATCCCATTTTCTCGAAAACTATAAGTCGCAGCTCGGCTCCAAAAGCAGATTTGAATTCAGGAAAGGTGCGAGCTTAATTCTACATAAACAATTTTCAAATCGGGGATGAAAAAAAAATTTCAAATTTTTACAGGGGTTGCATTGGAATTCCTGACTACCTCGAAGAGCGATACAAAAATCCCATTTTCTCGAAAAATATAAGTCGCAGCTCGGCTCCAAAAGCAGATTTGAATTCAGGAAAGGTGCGAGCTTAATTCTACATAAACAATTTTCAAATCGGAGATGAAAAAAAAAATTTCAAATTTTTACAGGGGTTGCATTGGAATTCCTGACTACTTCGAGGAGCGATACAAAAATCTCATTTTCCCGAAAACTATAAGTCGCCGCTCGGCTCCAAAAGCAGATTTGAATTCAGGAAAGGTGCGAGCTTAATTCTACATAAACAATTTTCAAATCGGGGATGAAAAAAAAATTTCAAATTTTTACAGGGGTTGCATTGGAATTCCTGACTACCTCGAAGAGCGATACAAAAATCCCATTTTCTCGAAAAATATAAGTCGCAGCTCGGCTCCAAAAGCAGATTTGAATTCAGGAAAGGTGCGAGCTTAATTCTACATAAACAATTTTCAAATCGGAGATGAAAAAAAAAATTTCAAATTTTTACAGGGGTTGCATTGGAATTCCTGACTACCTCGAAGAGCGATACAAAAATCCCATTTTCTCGAAAACTATAAGTCGCAGCTCGGCTCCAAAAGCAGATTTGAATTCAGGAAAGGTGCGAGCTTAATTCTACATAAACAATTTTCAAATCGGGGATGAAAAAAAAAATTTCAAATTTTTACAGGGGTTGCATTGGAATTCCCGACTACTTCGAAGAGCGATACAAAAATCTCATTTTCCCGAAAACTATAAGTCGCAGCTCGGCTCCAAAAGCAGATTTGAATTCAGGAAAGATGCGAGCTTAATTCTACATAAACAATTTTCAAATCGGGGATGAAAAAAAAAAATTAAAATTTTTACAGGGGTTGCATTGGAATTCCTGACTACCTCGAAGAGCGATACAAAAATCTTATTTTCTCGAAAACTATAAGTCGCAGCTCGGCTCCAAAAGCAGATTTGAATTCAGGAAAGGTGCGAGCTTAATTCTACATAAACAATTTTCAAATCGGGGATGAAAAAAAAAATTTCAAATTTTTACAGGGGTTGCATTGGAATTCCTGACTACCTCGAAGAGCGATACAAAAATCCCATTTTCTCGAAAACTATAAGTCGCAGCTCGGCTCCAAAAGCAGATTTGAATTCAGGAAAGGTGCGAGCTTAATTCTACATAAACAATTTTCAAATTGGGGATGAAAAAAAAAAATTCAAATTTTTACAGGGGTTGCATTGGAATTCCTGACTACCTCGAAGAGCGATACAAAAATCCCATTTTCTCGAAAACTATAAGTCGCAGCTCGGCTCCAAAAGCAGATTTGAATTCAGGAAAGGTGCGAGCTTAATTCTGCACAAACAATTTTCAAATCGGGGATGAAAAAAAAAAATTTCAAATTTTTACAGGGGTTGCATTGGAATTCCTGACTACCTCGAAGAGCGATACAAAAATCCCATTTTCTCGAAAACTATAAGTCGCAGCTCGGCTCCAAAAGCAGATTTGAATTCAGGAAAGGTGCGAGCTTAATTCTACATAAACAATTTTCAAATCGGGGATGAAAAAAAAAATTTCAAATTTTTACAGGGGTTGTTGTATTGGAATTCCTGACTACCTCGAAGAGCGATACAAAAATCCCATTTTCTCGAAAACTATAAGTCGCAGCTCGGCTCCAAAAGCAGATTTGAATTCAGGAAAGGTGCGAGCTTAATTCTACATAAACAATTTTCAAATTGGGGATGAAAAAAAAAAATTCAAATTTTTACAGGGGTTGCATTGGAATTCCTGACTACCTCGAAGAGCGATACAAAAATCCCATTTTCTCGAAAACTATAAGTCGCAGCTCGGCTCCAAAAGCAGATTTGAATTCAGGAAAGGTGCGAGCTTAATTCTGCACAAACAATTTTCAAATCGGGGATGAAAAAAAAAAATTTCAAATTTTTACAGGGGTTGCATTGGAATTCCTGACTACCTCGAAGAGCGATACAAAAATCCCATTTTCTCGAAAACTATAAGTCGCAGCTCGGCTCCAAAAGCAGATTTGAATTCAGGAAAGGTGCGAGCTTAATTCTACATAAACAATTTTCAAATCGGGGATGAAAAAAAAAATTTCAAATTTTTACAGGGGTTGCATTGGAATTCCCGACTACTTCGAAGAGCGATACAAAAATCTCATTTTCCCGAAAACTATAAGTCGCCGCTCGGCTCCAAAAGCAGATTTGAATTCAGGAAAGGTGCGAGCTTAATTCTACATAAACAATTTTCAAATCGGGGATGAAAAAAAAATTTCAAATTTTTACAGGGGTTGCATTGGAATTCCTGACTACCTCGAAGAGCGATACAAAAATCCCATTTTCTCGAAAAATATAAGTCGCAGCTCGGCTCCAAAAGCAGATTTGAATTCAGGAAAGGTGCGAGCTTAATTCTACATAAACAATTTTCAAATCGGGGATGAAAAAAAAAATTTCAAATTTTTACAGGGGTTGCATTGGAATTCCTGACTACCTCGAAGAGCGATACAAAAATCCCATTTTCTCGAAAACTATAAGTCGCAGCTCGGCTCCAAAAGCAGATTTGAATTCAGGAAAGGTGCGAGCTTAATTCTACATAAACAATTTTCAAATCGGGGATGAAAAAAAAAAATTCAAATTTTTACAGGGGTTGCATTGGAATTCCTGACTACCTCGAAGAGCGATACAAAAATCCCATTTTCTCGAAAACTATAAGTCGCAGCTCGGCTCCAAAAGCAGATTTGAATTCAGGAAAGGTGCGAGCTTAATTCTACATAAACAATTTTCAAATCGGGGATGAAAAAAAAAATTTCAAATTTTTACAGGGGTTGCATTGGAATTCCCGACTACTTCGAAGAGCGATACAAAAATCTCATTTTCCCGAAAACTATAAGTCGCAGCTCGGCTCCAAAAGCAGATTTGAATTCAGGAAAGATGCGAGCTTAATTCTACATAAACAATTTTCAAATCGGGGATGAAAAAAAAAAATTAAAATTTTTACAGGGGTTGCATTGGAATTCCTGACTACCTCGAAGAGCGATACAAAAATCTTATTTTCTCGAAAACTATAAGTCGCAGCTCGGCTCCAAAAGCAGATTTGAATTCAGGAAAGGTGCGAGCTTAATTCTACATAAACAATTTTCAAATCGGGGATGAAAAAAAAAATTTCAAATTTTTACAGGGGTTGCATTGGAATTCCTGACTACCTCGAAGAGCGATACAAAAATCCCATTTTCTCGAAAACTATAAGTCGCAGCTCGGCTCCAAAAGCAGATTTGAATTCAGGAAAGGTGCGAGCTTAATTCTACATAAACAATTTTCAAATTGGGGATGAAAAAAAAAAATTCAAATTTTTACAGGGGTTGCAATGGAATTCCTGACTACCTCGAAGAGCGATACAAAAATCCCATTTTCTCGAAAACTATAAGTCGCAGCTCGGCTCCAAAAGCAGATTTGAATTCAGGAAAGGTGCGAGCTTAATTCTGCACAAACAATTTTCAAATCGGGGATGAAAAAAAAAAATTTCAAATTTTTACAGGGGTTGCATTGGAATTCCTGACTACCTCGAAGAGCGATACAAAAATCCCATTTTCTCGAAAACTATAAGTCGCAGCTCGGCTCCAAAAGCAGATTTGAATTCAGGAAAGGTGCGAGCTTAATTCTACATAAACAATTTTCAAATCGGGGATGAAAAAAAAAATTTCAAATTTTTACAGGGGTTGTTGTATTGGAATTCCTGACTACCTCGAAGAGCGATACAAAAATCCCATTTTCTCGAAAACTATAAGTCGCAGCTCGGCTCCAAAAGCAGATTTGAATTCAGGAAAGGTGCGAGCTTAATTCTACATAAACAATTTTCAAATTGGGGATGAAAAAAAAAAATTCAAATTTTTACAGGGGTTGCATTGGAATTCCTGACTACCTCGAAGAGCGATACAAAAATCCCATTTTCTCGAAAACTATAAGTCGCAGCTCGGCTCCAAAAGCAGATTTGAATTCAGGAAAGGTGCGAGCTTAATTCTGCACAAACAATTTTCAAATCGGGGATGAAAAAAAAAAATTTCAAATTTTTACAGGGGTTGCATTGGAATTCCTGACTACCTCGAAGAGCGATACAAAAATCCCATTTTCTCGAAAACTATAAGTCGCAGCTCGGCTCCAAAAGCAGATTTGAATTCAGGAAAGGTGCGAGCTTAATTCTACATAAACAATTTTCAAATCGGGGATGAAAAAAAAAATTTCAAATTTTTACAGGGGTTGCATTGGAATTCCCGACTACTTCGAAGAGCGATACAAAAATCTCATTTTCCCGAAAACTATAAGTCGCCGCTCGGCTCCAAAAGCAGATTTGAATTCAGGAAAGGTGCGAGCTTAATTCTACATAAACAATTTTCAAATCGGGGATGAAAAAAAAAATTTCAAATTTTTACAGGGGTTGCATTGGAATTCCCGACTACTTCGAAGAGCGATACAAAAATCTCATTTTCCCGAAAACTATAAGTCGCAGCTCGGCTCCAAAAGCAGATTTGAATTCAGGAAAGATGCGAGCTTAATTCTACATAAACAATTTTCAAATCGGGGATGAAAAAAAAAAATTAAAATTTTTACAGGGGTTGCATTGGAATTCCTGACTACCTCGAAGAGCGATACAAAAATCTTATTTTCTCGAAAACTATAAGTCGCAGCTCGGCTCCAAAAGCAGATTTGAATTCAGGAAAGGTGCGAGCTTAATTCTACATAAACAATTTTCAAATCGGGGATGAAAAAAAAAATTTCAAATTTTTACAGGGGTTGCATTGGAATTCCTGACTACCTCGAAGAGCGATACAAGAATCCCATTTTCTCGAAAACTATAAGTCGCAGCTCGGCTCCAAAAGCAGATTTGAATTCAGGAAAGGTGCGAGCTTAATTCTACATAAACAATTTTCAAATTGGGGATGAAAAAAAAAAATTCAAATTTTTACAGGGGTTGCATTGGAATTCCTGACTACCTCGAAGAGCGATACAAAAATCCCATTTTCTCGAAAACTATAAGTCGCAGCTCGGCTCCAAAAGCAGATTTGAATTCAGGAAAGGTGCGAGCTTAATTCTGCACAAACAATTTTCAAATCGGGGATGAAAAAAAAAAAAATTCAAATTTTTACAGGGGTTGCATTGGAATTCCTGACTACCTCGAAGAGCGATACAAAAATCCCATTTTCTCGAAAACTATAAGTCGCAGCTCGGCTCCAAAAGCAGATTTGAATTCAGGAAAGGTGCGAGCTTAATTCTACATAAACAATTTTCAAATCGGGGATGAAAAAAAAAAATTTCAAATTTTTACAGGGGTTGCATTGGAATTCCTGACTACCTCGAAGAGCGATACAAAAATCCCATTTTCTCGAAAAATATAAGTCGCAGCTCGGCTCCAAAAGCAGATTTGAATTCAGGAAAGGTGCGAGCTTAATTCTACATAAACAATTTTCAAATCGGGGATGAAAAAAAAAATTTCAAATTTTTACAGGGGTTGTTGTATTGGAATTCCTGACTACCTCGAAGAGCGATACAAAAATCCCATTTTCTCGAAAACTATAAGTCGCAGCTCGGCTCCAAAAGCAGATTTGAATTCAGGAAAGGTGCGAGCTTAATTCTACATAAACAATTTTCAAATTGGGGATGAAAAAAAAAAATTCAAATTTTTACAGGGGTTGCATTGGAATTCCTGACTACCTCGAAGAGCGATACAAAAATCCCATTTTCTCGAAAACTATAAGTCGCAGCTCGGCTCCAAAAGCAGATTTGAATTCAGGAAAGGTGCGAGCTTAATTCTGCACAAACAATTTTCAAATCGGGGATGAAAAAAAAAAATTTCAAATTTTTACAGGGGTTGCATTGGAATTCCTGACTACCTCGAAGAGCGATACAAAAATCCCATTTTCTCGAAAACTATAAGTCGCAGCTCGGCTCCAAAAGCAGATTTGAATTCAGGAAAGGTGCGAGCTTAATTCTACATAAACAATTTTCAAATCGGGGATGAAAAAAAAAATTTCAAATTTTTACAGGGGTTGCATTGGAATTCCCGACTACTTCGAAGAGCGATACAAAAATCTCATTTTCCCGAAAACTATAAGTCGCCGCTCGGCTCCAAAAGCAGATTTGAATTCAGGAAAGGTGCGAGCTTAATTCTACATAAACAATTTTCAAATCGGGGATGAAAAAAAAAATTTCAAATTTTTACAGGGGTTGCATTGGAATTCCCGACTACTTCGAAGAGCGATACAAAAATCTCATTTTCCCGAAAACTATAAGTCGCAGCTCGGCTCCAAAAGCAGATTTGAATTCAGGAAAGATGCGAGCTTAATTCTACATAAACAATTTTCAAATCGGGGATGAAAAAAAAAAATTAAAATTTTTACAGGGGTTGCATTGGAATTCCTGACTACCTCGAAGAGCGATACAAAAATCTTATTTTCTCGAAAACTATAAGTCGCAGCTCGGCTCCAAAAGCAGATTTGAATTCAGGAAAGGTGCGAGCTTAATTCTACATAAACAATTTTCAAATCGGGGATGAAAAAAAAAATTTCAAATTTTTACAGGGGTTGCATTGGAATTCCTGACTACCTCGAAGAGCGATACAAGAATCCCATTTTCTCGAAAACTATAAGTCGCAGCTCGGCTCCAAAAGCAGATTTGAATTCAGGAAAGGTGCGAGCTTAATTCTACATAAACAATTTTCAAATTGGGGATGAAAAAAAAAAATTCAAATTTTTACAGGGGTTGCATTGGAATTCCTGACTACCTCGAAGAGCGATACAAAAATCCCATTTTCTCGAAAACTATAAGTCGCAGCTCGGCTCCAAAAGCAGATTTGAATTCAGGAAAGGTGCGAGCTTAATTCTGCACAAACAATTTTCAAATCGGGGATGAAAAAAAAAAAAATTCAAATTTTTACAGGGGTTGCATTGGAATTCCTGACTACCTCGAAGAGCGATACAAAAATCCCATTTTCTCGAAAACTATAAGTCGCAGCTCGGCTCCAAAAGCAGATTTGAATTCAGGAAAGGTGCGAGCTTAATTCTACATAAACAATTTTCAAATCGGGGATGAAAAAAAAAAATTTCAAATTTTTACAGGGGTTGCATTGGAATTCCTGACTACCTCGAAGAGCGATACAAAAATCCCATTTTCTCGAAAAATATAAGTCGCAGCTCGGCTCCAAAAGCAGATTTGAATTCAGGAAAGGTGCGAGCTTAATTCTACATAAACAATTTTCAAATCGGGGATGAAAAAAAAAATTTCAAATTTTTACAGGGGTTGCATTGGAATTCCCGACTACTTCGAAGAGCGATACAAAAATCTCATTTTCCCGAAAACTATAAGTCGCCGCTCGGCTCCAAAAGCAGATTTGAATTCAGGAAAGGTGCGAGCTTAATTCTACATAAACAATTTTCAAATCGGGGATGAAAAAAAAAATTTCAAATTTTTACAGGGGTTGCATTGGAATTCCCGACTACTTCGAAGAGCGATACAAAAATCTCATTTTCCCGAAAACTATAAGTCGCAGCTCGGCTCCAAAAGCAGATTTGAATTCAGGAAAGATGCGAGCTTAATTCTACATAAACAATTTTCAAATCGGGGATGAAAAAAAAAAATTAAAATTTTTACAGGGGTTGCATTGGAATTCCTGACTACCTCGAAGAGCGATACAAAAATCTTATTTTCTCGAAAACTATAAGTCGCAGCTCGGCTCCAAAAGCAGATTTGAATTCAGGAAAGGTGCGAGCTTAATTCTACATAAACAATTTTCAAATCGGGGATGAAAAAAAAAATTTCAAATTTTTACAGGGGTTGCATTGGAATTCCTGACTACCTCGAAGAGCGATACAAGAATCCCATTTTCTCGAAAACTATAAGTCGCAGCTCGGCTCCAAAAGCAGATTTGAATTCAGGAAAGGTGCGAGCTTAATTCTACATAAACAATTTTCAAATTGGGGATGAAAAAAAAAAATTCAAATTTTTACAGGGGTTGCATTGGAATTCCTGACTACCTCGAAGAGCGATACAAAAATCCCATTTTCTCGAAAACTATAAGTCGCAGCTCGGCTCCAAAAGCAGATTTGAATTCAGGAAAGGTGCGAGCTTAATTCTGCACAAACAATTTTCAAATCGGGGATGAAAAAAAAAAAAATTCAAATTTTTACAGGGGTTGCATTGGAATTCCTGACTACCTCGAAGAGCGATACAAAAATCCCATTTTCTCGAAAACTATAAGTCGCAGCTCGGCTCCAAAAGCAGATTTGAATTTAGGAAAGGTGCGAGCTTAATTCTACATAAACAATTTTCAAATCGGGGATGAAAAAAAAAATTTCAAATTTTTACAGGGGTTGTTGTATTGGAATTCCTGACTACCTCGAAGAGCGATACAAAAATCCCATTTTCTCGAAAACTATAAGTCGCAGCTCGGCTCCAAAAGCAGATTTGAATTCAGGAAAGGTGCGAGCTTAATTCTACATAAACAATTTTCAAATTGGGGATGAAAAAAAAAAATTCAAATTTTTACAGGGGTTGCATTGGAATTCCTGACTACCTCGAAGAGCGATACAAAAATCCCATTTTCTCGAAAACTATAAGTCGCAGCTCGGCTCCAAAAGCAGATTTGAATTCAGGAAAGGTGCGAGCTTAATTCTGCACAAACAATTTTCAAATCGGGGATGAAAAAAAAAAATTTCAAATTTTTACAGGGGTTGCATTGGAATTCCTGACTACCTCGAAGAGCGATACAAAAATCCCATTTTCTCGAAAACTATAAGTCGCAGCTCGGCTCCAAAAGCAGATTTGAATTCAGGAAAGGTGCGAGCTTAATTCTACATAAACAATTTTCAAATCGGGGATGAAAAAAAAAATTTCAAATTTTTACAGGGGTTGCATTGGAATTCCCGACTACTTCGAAGAGCGATACAAAAATCTCATTTTCCCGAAAACTATAAGTCGCCGCTCGGCTCCAAAAGCAGATTTGAATTCAGGAAAGGTGCGAGCTTAATTCTACATAAACAATTTTCAAATCGGGGATGAAAAAAAAATTTCAAATTTTTACAGGGGTTGCATTGGAATTCCTGACTACCTCGAAGAGCGATACAAAAATCCCATTTTCTCGAAAAATATAAGTCGCAGCTCGGCTCCAAAAGCAGATTTGAATTCAGGAAAGGTGCGAGCTTAATTCTACATAAACAATTTTCAAATCGGGGATGAAAAAAAAAATTTCAAATTTTTACAGGGGTTGCATTGGAATTCCTGACTACCTCGAAGAGCGATACAAAAATCCCATTTTCTCGAAAACTATAAGTCGCAGCTCGGCTCCAAAAGCAGATTTGAATTCAGGAAAGGTGCGAGCTTAATTCTACATAAACAATTTTCAAATCGGGGATGAAAAAAAAAATTTCAAATTTTTACAGGGGTTGCATTGGAATTCCTGACTACCTCGAAGAGCGATACAAAAATCCCATTTTCTCGAAAACTATAAGTCGCAGCTCGGCTCCAAAAGCAGATTTGAATTCAGGAAAGGTGCGAGCTTAATTCTACATAAACAATTTTCAAATCGGGGATGAAAAAAAAAATTTCAAATTTTTACAGGGGTTGCATTGGAATTCCCGACTACTTCGAAGAGCGATACAAAAATTTCATTTTCCCGAAAACTATAAGTCGCAGCTCGGCTCCAAAAGCAGATTTGAATTCAGGAAAGATGCGAGCTTAATTCTACATAAACAATTTTCAAATCGGGGATGAAAAAAAAAATTTCAAATTTTTACAGGGGTTGCATTGGAATTCCTGACTACCTCGAAGAGCGATACAAAAATCCCATTTTCTCGAAAACTATAAGTCGCAGCTCGGCTCCAAAAGCAGATTTGAATTCAGGAAAGGTGCGAGCTTAATTCTACATAAACAATTTTCAAATTGGGGATGAAAAAAAAAATTCAAATTTTTACAGGGGTTGCATTGGAATTCCTGACTACCTCGAAGAGCGATACAAAAATCCCATTTTCTCGAAAACTATAAGTCGCAGCTCGGCTCCAAAAGCAGATTTGAATTCAGGAAAGGTGCGAGCTTAATTCTGCACAAACAATTTTCAAATCGGGGATGAAAAAAAAAAATTTCAAATTTTTACAGGGGTTGCATTGGAATTCCTGACTACCTCGAAGAGCGATACAAAAATCCCATTTTCTCGAAAACTATAAGTCGCAGCTCGGCTCCAAAAGCAGATTTGAATTCAGGAAAGGTGCGAGCTTAATTCTACATAAACAATTTTCAAATTGGGGATGAAAAAAAAAAATTCAAATTTTTACAGGGGTTGCATTGGAATTCCTGACTACCTCGAAGAGCGATACAAAAATCCCATTTTCTCGAAAACTATAAGTCGCAGCTCGGCTCCAAAAGCAGATTTGAATTCAGGAAAGGTGCGAGCTTAATTCTGCACAAACAATTTTCAAATCGGGGATGAAAAAAAAAAATTTCAAATTTTTACAGGGGTTGCATTGGAATTCCTGACTACCTCGAAGAGCGATACAAAAATCCCATTTTCTCGAAAACTATAAGTCGCAGCTCGGCTCCAAAAGCAGATTTGAATTCAGGAAAGGTGCGAGCTTAATTCTACATAAACAATTTTCAAATCGGGGATGAAAAAAAAAATTTCAAATTTTTACAGGGGTTGCATTGGAATTCCCGACTACTTCGAAGAGCGATACAAAAATCTCATTTTCCCGAAAACTATAAGTCGCCGCTCGGCTCCAAAAGCAGATTTGAATTCAGGAAAGGTGCGAGCTTAATTCTACATAAACAATTTTCAAATCGGGGATGAAAAAAAAATTTCAAATTTTTACAGGGGTTGCATTGGAATTCCTGACTACCTCGAAGAGCGATACAAAAATCCCATTTTCTCGAAAAATATAAGTCGCAGCTCGGCTCCAAAAGCAGATTTGAATTCAGGAAAGGTGCGAGCTTAATTCTACATAAACAATTTTCAAATCGGGGATGAAAAAAAAAATTTCAAATTTTTACAGGGGTTGCATTGGAATTCCTGACTACCTCGAAGAGCGATACAAAAATCCCATTTTCTCGAAAACTATAAGTCGCAGCTCGGCTCCAAAAGCAGATTTGAATTCAGGAAAGGTGCGAGCTTAATTCTACATAAACAATTTTCAAATCGGGGATGAAAAAAAAAATTTCAAATTTTTACAGGGGTTGCATTGGAATTCCTGACTACCTCGAAGAGCGATACAAAAATCCCATTTTCTCGAAAACTATAAGTCGCAGCTCGGCTCCAAAAGCAGATTTGAATTCAGGAAAGGTGCGAGCTTAATTCTACATAAACAATTTTCAAATCGGGGATGAAAAAAAAAATTTCAAATTTTTACAGGGGTTGCATTGGAATTCCCGACTACTTCGAAGAGCGATACAAAAATTTCATTTTCCCGAAAACTATAAGTCGCAGCTCGGCTCCAAAAGCAGATTTGAATTCAGGAAAGATGCGAGCTTAATTCTACATAAACAATTTTCAAATCGGGGATGAAAAAAAAAATTTCAAATTTTTACAGGGGTTGCATTGGAATTCCTGACTACCTCGAAGAGCGATACAAAAATCCCATTTTCTCGAAAACTATAAGTCGCAGCTCGGCTCCAAAAGCAGATTTGAATTCAGGAAAGGTGCGAGCTTAATTCTACATAAACAATTTTCAAATTGGGGATGAAAAAAAAAATTCAAATTTTTACAGGGGTTGCATTGGAATTCCTGACTACCTCGAAGAGCGATACAAAAATCCCATTTTCTCGAAAACTATAAGTCGCAGCTCGGCTCCAAAAGCAGATTTGAATTCAGGAAAGGTGCGAGCTTAATTCTGCACAAACAATTTTCAAATCGGGGATGAAAAAAAAAAATTTCAAATTTTTACAGGGGTTGCATTGGAATTCCTGACTACCTCGAAGAGCGATACAAAAATCCCATTTTCTCGAAAACTATAAGTCGCAGCTCGGCTCCAAAAGCAGATTTGAATTCAGGAAAGGTGCGAGCTTAATTCTGCACAAACAATTTTCAAATCGGGGATGAAAAAAAAAAATTTCAAATTTTTACAGGGGTTGCATTGGAATTCCTGACTACCTCGAAGAGCGATACAAAAATCCCATTTTCTCGAAAACTATAAGTCGCAGCTCGGCTCCAAAAGCAGATTTGAATTCAGGAAAGGTGCGAGCTTAATTCTACATAAACAATTTTCAAATCGGGGATGAAAAAAAAAATTTCAAATTTTTACAGGGGTTGCATTGGAATTCCCGACTACTTCGAAGAGCGATACAAAAATCTCATTTTCCCGAAAACTATAAGTCGCCGCTCGGCTCCAAAAGCAGATTTGAATTCAGGAAAGGTGCGAGCTTAATTCTACATAAACAATTTTCAAATCGGGGATGGAAAAAAAATTTCAAATTTTTACAGGGGTTGCATTGGAATTCCTGACTACCTCGAAGAGCGATACAAAAATCCCATTTTCTCGAAAAATATAAGTCGCAGCTCGGCTCCAAAAGCAGATTTGAATTCAGGAAAGGTGCGAGCTTAATTCTACATAAACAATTTTCAAATCGGGGATGAAAAAAAAAATTTCAAATTTTTACAGGGGTTGCATTGGAATTCCTGACTACCTCGAAGAGCGATACAAAAATCCCATTTTCTCGAAAACTATAAGTCGCAGCTCGGCTCCAAAAGCAGATTTGAATTCAGGAAAGGTGCGAGCTTAATTCTACATAAACAATTTTCAAATCGGGGATGAAAAAAAAAATTTCAAATTTTTACAGGGGTTGCATTGGAATTCCTGACTACCTCGAAGAGCGATACAAAAATCCCATTTTCTCGAAAATTATAAGTCGCAGCTCGGCTCCAAAAGCAGATTTGAATTCAGGAAAGGTGCGAGCTTAATTCTACATAAACAATTTTCAAATCGGGGATGAAAAAAAAATTTCAAATTTTTACAGGGGTTGCATTGGAATTCCCGACTACTTCGAAGAGCGATACAAAAATCTCATTTTCCCGAAAACTATAAGTCGCAGCTCGGCTCCAAAAGCAGATTTGAATTCAGGAAAGATGCGAGCTTAATTCTACATAAACAATTTTCAAATCGGGGATGAAAAAAAAAATTTCAAATTTTTACAGGGGTTGCATTGGAATTCCTGACTACCTCGAAGAGCGATACAAAAATCCCATTTTCTCGAAAACTATAAGTCGCAGCTCGGCTCCAAAAGCAGATTTGAATTCAGGAAAGGTGCGAGCTTAATTCTACATAAACAATTTTCAAATTGGGGATGAAAAAAAAAAATTCAAATTTTTACAGGGGTTGCATTGGAATTCCTGACTACCTCGAAGAGCGATACAAAAATCCCATTTTCTCGAAAACTATAAGTCGCAGCTCGGCTCCAAAAGCAGATTTGAATTCAGGAAAGGTGCGAGCTTAATTCTGCACAAACAATTTTCAAATCGGGGATGAAAAATAAAAATTTCAAATTTTTACAGGGGTTGCATTGGAATTCCTGACTACCTCGAAGAGCGATACAAAAATCCCATTTTCTCGAAAACTATAAGTCGCAGCTCGGCTCCAAAAGCAGATTTGAATTCAGGAAAGGTGCGAGCTTAATTCTACATAAACAATTTTCAAATCGGGGATGAAAAAAAAAATTTCAAATTTTTACAGGGGTTGTTGTATTGGAATTCCTGACTACCTCGAAGAGCGATACAAAAATCCCATTTTCTCGAAAACTATAAGTCGCAGCTCGGCTCCAAAAGCAGATTTGAATTCAGGAAAGGTGCGAGCTTAATTCTACATAAACAATTTTCAAATTGGGGATGAAAAAAAAAAATTCAAATTTTTACAGGGGTTGCATTGGAATTCCTGACTACCTCGAAGAGCGATACAAAAATCCCATTTTCTCGAAAACTATAAGTCGCAGCTCGGCTCCAAAAGCAGATTTGAATTCAGGAAAGGTGCGAGCTTAATTCTGCACAAACAATTTTCAAATCGGGGATGAAAAAAAAAATTTCAAATTTTTACAGAGCGATACAAAAATCCCATTTTCTCGAAAACTATAAGTCGCAGCTCGGCTCCAAAAGCAGATTTGGATTCAGGAAAGGTGCGAGCTTAATTCTACATAAACAATTTTCAAATCGGGGATGAAAAAAAAAATTTCAAATTTTTACAGGGGTTGCATTGGAATTCCCGACTACTTCGAAGAGCGATACAAAAATCTCATTTTCCCGAAAACTATAAGTCGCCGCTCGGCTCCAAAAGCAGATTTGAATTCAGGAAAGGTGCGAGCTTAATTCTACATAAACAATTTTCAAATCGGGGATGAAAAAAAAATTTCAAATTTTTACAGGGGTTGCATTGGAATTCCTGACTACCTCGAAGAGCGATACAAAAATCCCATTTTCTCGAAAAATATAAGTCGCAGCTCGGCTCCAAAAGCAGATTTGAATTCAGGAAAGGTGCGAGCTTAATTCTACATAAACAATTTTCAAATCGGGGATGAAAAAAAAAATTTCAAATTTTTACAGGGGTTGCATTGGAATTCCTGACTACCTCGAAGAGCGATACAAAAATCCCATTTTCTCGAAAACTATAAGTCGCAGCTCGGCTCCAAAAGCAGATTTGAATTCAGGAAAGGTGCGAGCTTAATTCTACATAAACAATTTTCAAATCGGGGATGAAAAAAAAAATTTCAAATTTTTACAGGGGTTGCATTGGAATTCCTGACTACCTCGAAGAGCGATACAAAAATCCCATTTTCTCGAAAACTATAAGTCGCAGCTCGGCTCCAAAAGCAGATTTGAATTCAGGAAAGGTGCGAGCTTAATTCTACATAAACAATTTTCAAATCGGGGATGAAAAAAAAAATTTCAAATTTTTACAGGGGTTGCATTGGAATTCCCGACTACTTCGAAGAGCGATACAAAAATCTCATTTTCCCGAAAACTATAAGTCGCAGCTCGGCTCCAAAAGCAGATTTGAATTCAGGAAAGATGCGAGCTTAATTCTACAAAAACAATTTTCAAATCGGGGATGAAAAAAAAAAATTAAAATTTTTACAGGGGTTGCATTGGAATTCCTGACTACCTCGAAGAGCGATACAAAAATCTTATTTTCTCGAAAACTATAAGTCGCAGCTCGGCTCCAAAAGCAGATTTGAATTCAGGAAAGGTGCGAGCTTAATTCTACATAAACAATTTTCAAATCGGGGATGAAAAAAAAAATTTCAAATTTTTACAGGGGTTGCATTGGAATTCCTGACTACCTCGAAGAGCGATACAAAAATCCCATTTTCTCGAAAACTATAAGTCGCAGCTCGGCTCCAAAAGCAGATTTGAATTCAGGAAAGGTGCGAGCTTAATTCTACATAAACAATTTTCAAATTGGGGATGAAAAAAAAAAAATCAAATTTTTACAGGGGTTGCATTGGAATTCCTGACTACCTCGAAGAGCGATACAAAAATCCCATTTTCTCGAAAACTATAAGTCGCAGCTCGGCTCCAAAAGCAGATTTGAATTCAGGAAAGGTGCGAGCTTAATTCTGCACAAACAATTTTCAAATCGGGGATGAAAAAAAAAAATTTCAAATTTTTACAGGGGTTGCATTGGAATTCCTGACTACCTCGAAGAGCGATACAAAAATCCCATTTTCTCGAAAACTATAAGTCGCAGCTCGGCTCCAAAAGCAGATTTAAATTCAGGAAAGGTGCGAGCTTAATTCTACATAAACAATTTTCAAATCGGGGATGAAAAAAAAAAATTCAAATTTTTACAGGGGTTGTTGTATTGGAATTCCTGACTACCTCGAAGAGCGATACAAAAATCCCATTTTCTCGAAAACTATAAGTCGCAGCTCGGCTCCAAAAGCAGATTTGAATTCAGGAAAGGTGCGAGCTTAATTCTACATAAACAATTTTCAAATTGGGGATGAAAAAAAAAAATTCAAATTTTTACAGGGGTTGCATTGGAATTCCTGACTACCTCGAAGAGCGATACAAAAATCCCATTTTCTCGAAAACTATAAGTCGCAGCTCGGCTCCAAAAGCAGATTTGAATTCAGGAAAGGTGCGAGCTTAATTCTGCACAAACAATTTTCAAATCGGGGATGAAAAAAAAAAATTTCAAATTTTTACAGGGGTTGCATTGGAATTCCTGACTACCTCGAAGAGCGATACAAAAATCCCATTTTCTCGAAAACTATAAGTCGCAGCTCGGCTCCAAAAGCAGATTTGAATTCAGGAAAGGTGCGAGCTTAATTCTACATAAACAATTTTCAAATCGGGGATGAAAAAAAAAATTTCAAATTTTTACAGGGGTTGCATTGGAATTCCTGACTACCTCGAAGAGCGATACAAAAATCCCATTTTCTCGAAAAATATAAGTCGCAGCTCGGCTCCAAAAGCAGATTTGAATTCAGGAAAGGTGCGAGCTTAATTCTACATAAACAATTTTCAAATCGGGGATGAAAAAAAAAATTTCAAATTTTTACAGGGGTTGCATTGGAATTCCTGACTACCTCGAAGAGCGATACAAAAATCCCATTTTCTCGAAAACTATAAGTCGCAGCTCGGCTCCAAAAGCAGATTTGAATTCAGGAAAGGTGCGAGCTTAATTCTACATAAACAATTTTCAAATCGGGGATGAAAAAAAAAATTTCAAATTTTTACAGGGGTTGCATTGGAATTCCTGACTACCTCGAAGAGCGATACAAAAATCCCATTTTCTCGAAAATTATAAGTCGCAGCTCGGCTCCAAAAGCAGATTTGAATTCAGGAAAGGTGCGAGCTTAATTCTACATAAACAATTTTCAAATCGGGGATGAAAAAAAATTTCAAATTTTTACAGGGGTTGCATTGGAATTCCCGACTACTTCGAAGAGCGATACAAAAATCTCATTTTCCCGAAAACTATAAGTCGCAGCTCGGCTCCAAAAGCAGATTTGAATTCAGGAAAGATGCGAGCTTAATTCTACATAAACAATTTTCAAATCGGGGATGAAAAAAAAAATTTCAAATTTTTACAGGGGTTGCATTGGAATTCCTGACTACCTCGAAGAGCGATACAAAAATCCCATTTTCTCGAAAACTATAAGTCGCAGCTCGGCTCCAAAAGCAGATTTGAATTCAGGAAAGGTGCGAGCTTAATTCTACATAAACAATTTTCAAATTGGGGATGAAAAAAAAAAATTCAAATTTTTACAGGGGTTGCATTGGAATTCCTGACTACCTCGAAGAGCGATACAAAAATCCCATTTTCTCGAAAACTATAAGTCGCAGCTCGGCTCCAAAAGCAGATTTGAATTCAGGAAAGGTGCGAGCTTAATTCTGCACAAACAATTTTCAAATCGGGGATGAAAAATAAAAATTTCAAATTTTTACAGGGGTTGCATTGGAATTCCTGACTACCTCGAAGAGCGATACAAAAATCCCATTTTCTCGAAAACTATAAGTCGCAGCTCGGCTCCAAAAGCAGATTTGAATTCAGGAAAGGTGCGAGCTTAATTCTACATAAACAATTTTCAAATCGGGGATGAAAAAAAAAATTTCAAATTTTTACAGGGGTTGTTGTATTGGAATTCCTGACTACCTCGAAGAGCGATACAAAAATCCCATTTTCTCGAAAACTATAAGTCGCAGCTCGGCTCCAAAAGCAGATTTGAATTCAGGAAAGGTGCGAGCTTAATTCTACATAAACAATTTTCAAATTGGGGATGAAAAAAAAAAATTCAAATTTTTACAGGGGTTGCATTGGAATTCCTGACTACCTCGAAGAGCGATACAAAAATCCCATTTTCTCGAAAACTATAAGTTGCAGCTCGGCTCCAAAAGCAGATTTGAATTCAGGAAAGGTGCGAGCTTAATTCTGCACAAACAATTTTCAAATCGGGGATGAAAAAAAAAATTTCAAATTTTTACAGAGCGATACAAAAATCCCATTTTCTCGAAAACTATAAGTCGCAGCTCGGCTCCAAAAGCAGATTTGGATTCAGGAAAGGTGCGAGCTTAATTCTACATAAACAATTTTCAAATCGGGGATGAAAAAAAAAATTTCAAATTTTTACAGGGGTTGCATTGGAATTCCCGACTACTTCGAAGAGCGATACAAAAATCTCATTTTCCCGAAAACTATAAGTCGCCGCTCGGCTCCAAAAGCAGATTTGAATTCAGGAAAGGTGCGAGCTTAATTCTACATAAACAATTTTCAAATCGGGGATGAAAAAAAAATTTCAAATTTTTACAGGGGTTGCATTGGAATTCCTGACTACCTCGAAGAGCGATACAAAAATCCCATTTTCTCGAAAAATATAAGTCGCAGCTCGGCTCCAAAAGCAGATTTGAATTCAGGAAAGGTGCGAGCTTAATTCTACATAAACAATTTTCAAATCGGGGATGAAAAAAAAAATTTCAAATTTTTACAGGGGTTGCATTGGAATTCCTGACTACCTCGAAGAGCGATACAAAAATCCCATTTTCTCGAAAACTATAAGTCGCAGCTCGGCTCCAAAAGCAGATTTGAATTCAGGAAAGGTGCGAGCTTAATTCTACATAAACAATTTTCAAATCGGGGATGAAAAAAAAAATTTCAAATTTTTACAGGGGTTGCATTGGAATTCCTGACTACCTCGAAGAGCGATACAAAAATCCCATTTTCTCGAAAACTATAAGTCGCAGCTCGGCTCCAAAAGCAGATTTGAATTCAGGAAAGGTGCGAGCTTAATTCTACATAAACAATTTTCAAATCGGGGATGAAAAAAAAAATTTCAAATTTTTACAGGGGTTGCATTGGAATTCCCGACTACTTCGAAGAGCGATACAAAAATCTCATTTTCCCGAAAACTATAAGTCGCAGCTCGGCTCCAAAAGCAGATTTGAATTCAGGAAAGATGCGAGCTTAATTCTACAAAAACAATTTTCAAATCGGGGATGAAAAAAAAAAATTAAAATTTTTACAGGGGTTGCATTGGAATTCCTGACTACCTCGAAGAGCGATACAAAAATCTTATTTTCTCGAAAACTATAAGTCGCAGCTCGGCTCCAAAAGCAGATTTGAATTCAGGAAAGGTGCGAGCTTAATTCTACATAAACAATTTTCAAATCGGGGATGAAAAAAAAAATTTCAAATTTTTACAGGGGTTGCATTGGAATTCCTGACTACCTCGAAGAGCGATACAAAAATCCCATTTTCTCGAAAACTATAAGTCGCAGCTCGGCTCCAAAAGCAGATTTGAATTCAGGAAAGGTGCGAGCTTAATTCTACATAAACAATTTTCAAATTGGGGATGAAAAAAAAAAAATCAAATTTTTACAGGGGTTGCATTGGAATTCCTGACTACCTCGAAGAGCGATACAAAAATCCCATTTTCTCGAAAACTATAAGTCGCAGCTCGGCTCCAAAAGCAGATTTGAATTCAGGAAAGGTGCGAGCTTAATTCTGCACAAACAATTTTCAAATCGGGGATGAAAAAAAAAAATTTCAAATTTTTACAGGGGTTGCATTGGAATTCCTGACTACCTCGAAGAGCGATACAAAAATCCCATTTTCTCGAAAACTATAAGTCGCAGCTCGGCTCCAAAAGCAGATTTAAATTCAGGAAAGGTGCGAGCTTAATTCTACATAAACAATTTTCAAATCGGGGATGAAAAAAAAAAATTCAAATTTTTACAGGGGTTGTTGTATTGGAATTCCTGACTACCTCGAAGAGCGATACAAAAATCCCATTTTCTCGAAAACTATAAGTCGCAGCTCGGCTCCAAAAGCAGATTTGAATTCAGGAAAGGTGCGAGCTTAATTCTACATAAACAATTTTCAAATTGGGGATGAAAAAAAAAAATTCAAATTTTTACAGGGGTTGCATTGGAATTCCTGACTACCTCGAAGAGCGATACAAAAATCCCATTTTCTCGAAAACTATAAGTCGCAGCTCGGCTCCAAAAGCAGATTTGAATTCAGGAAAGGTGCGAGCTTAATTCTGCACAAACAATTTTCAAATCGGGGATGAAAAAAAAAAATTTCAAATTTTTACAGGGGTTGCATTGGAATTCCTGACTACCTCGAAGAGCGATACAAAAATCCCATTTTCTCGAAAACTATAAGTCGCAGCTCGGCTCCAAAAGCAGATTTGAATTCAGGAAAGGTGCGAGCTTAATTCTACATAAACAATTTTCAAATCGGGGATGAAAAAAAAAATTTCAAATTTTTACAGGGGTTGCATTGGAATTCCCGACTACTTCGAAGAGCGATACAAAAATCTCATTTTCCCGAAAACTATAAGTCGCCGCTCGGCTCCAAAAGCAGATTTGAATTCAGGAAAGGTGCGAGCTTAATTCTACATAAACAATTTTCAAATCGGGGATGAAAAAAAAATTTCAAATTTTTACAGGGGTTGCATTGGAATTCCTGACTACCTCGAAGAGCGATACAAAAATCCCATTTTCTCGAAAAATATAAGTCGCAGCTCGGCTCCAAAAGCAGATTTGAATTCAGGAAAGGTGCGAGCTTAATTCTACATAAACAATTTTCAAATCGGGGATGAAAAAAAAAATTTCAAATTTTTACAGGGGTTGCATTGGAATTCCTGACTACCTCGAAGAGCGATACAAAAATCCCATTTTCTCGAAAACTATAAGTCGCAGCTCGGCTCCAAAAGCAGATTTGAATTCAGGAAAGGTGCGAGCTTAATTCTACATAAACAATTTTCAAATTGGGGATGAAAAAAAAAAATTCAAATTTTTACAGGGGTTGCATTGGAATTCCTGACTACCTCAAAGAGCGATACAAAAATCCCATTTTCTCGAAAACTATAAGTCGCAGCTCGGCTCCAAAAGCAGATTTGAATTCAGGAAAGGTGCGAGCTTAATTCTGCACAAACAATTTTCAAATCGGGGATGAAAAAAAAAAATTTCAAATTTTTACAGGGGTTGCATTGGAATTCCTGACTACCTCGAAGAGCGATACAAAAATCCCATTTTCTCGAAAACTATAAGTCGCAGCTCGGCTCCAAAAGCAGATTTGAATTCAGGAAAGGTGCGAGCTTAATTCTACATAAACAATTTTCAAATCGGGGATGAAAAAAAAAATTTCAAATTTTTACAGGGGTTGCATTGGAATTCCCGACTACTTCGAAGAGCGATACAAAAATCTCATTTTCCCGAAAACTATAAGTCGCCGCTCGGCTCCAAAAGCAGATTTGAATTCAGGAAAGGTGCGAGCTTAATTCTACATAAACAATTTTCAAATCGGGGATGAAAAAAAAATTTCAAATTTTTACAGGGGTTGCATTGGAATTCCTGACTACCTCGAAGAGCGATACAAAAATCCCATTTTCTCGAAAAATATAAGTCGCAGCTCGGCTCCAAAAGCAGATTTGAATTCAGGAAAGGTGCGAGCTTAATTCTACATAAACAATTTTCAAATCGGGGATGAAAAAAAAAATTTCAAATTTTTACAGGGGTTGCATTGGAATTCCTGACTACCTCGAAGAGCGATACAAAAATCCCATTTTCTCGAAAACTATAAGTCGCAGCTCGGCTCCAAAAGCAGATTTGAATTCAGGAAAGGTGCGAGCTTAATTCTACATAAACAATTTTCAAATCGGGGATGAAAAAAAAAATTTCACATTTTTACAGGGGTTGCATTGGAATTCCTGACTACCTCGAAGAGCGATACAAAAATCCCATTTTCTCGAAAACTATAAGTCGCAGCTCGGCTCCAAAAGCAGATTTGAATTCAGGAAAGGTGCGAGCTTAATTCTACATAAACAATTTTCAAATCGGGGATGAAAAAAAAAATTTCAAATTTTTACAGGGGTTGCATTGGAATTCCCTACTACTTCGAAGAGCGATACAAAAATCTCATTTTCCCGAAAACTATAAGTCGCAGCTCGGCTCCAAAAGCAGATTTGAATTCAGGAAAGATGCGAGCTTAATTCTACATAAACAATTTTCAAATCGGGGATGAAAAAAAAAAATTAAAATTTTTACAGGGGTTGCATTGGAATTCCTGACTACCTCGAAGAGCGATACAAAAATCTTATTTTCTCGAAAACTATAAGTCGCAGCTCGGCTCCAAAAGCAGATTTGAATTCAGGAAAGGTGCGAGCTTAATTCTACATAAACAATTTTCAAATCGGGGATGAAAAAAAAAATTTCAAATTTTTACAGGGGTTGCATTGGAATTCCTGACTACCTCGAAGAGCGATACAAAAATCCCATTTTCTCGAAAACTATAAGTCGCAGCTCGGCTCCAAAAGCAGATTTGAATTCAGGAAAGGTGCGAGCTTAATTCTACATAAACAATTTTCAAATTGGGGATGAAAAAAAAAAATTCAAATTTTTACAGGGGTTGCATTGGAATTCCTGACTACCTCGAAGAGCGATACAAAAATCCCATTTTCTCGAAAACTATAAGTCGCAGCTCGGCTCCAAAAGCAGATTTGAATTCAGGAAAGGTGCGAGCTTAATTCTGCACAAACAATTTTCAAATCGGGGATGAAAAAAAAAAATTTCAAATTTTTACAGGGGTTGCATTGGAATTCCTGACTACCTCGAAGAGCGATACAAAAATCCCATTTTCTCGAAAACTGTAAGTCGCAGCTCGGCTCCAAAAGCAGATTTGAATTCAGGAAAGGTGCGAGCTTAATTCTACATAAACAATTTTCAAATCGGGGATGAAAAAAAAAATTTCAAATTTTTACAGGGGTTGTTGTATTGGAATTCCTGACTACCTCGAAGAGCGATACAAAAATCCCATTTTCTCGAAAACTATAAGTCGCAGCTCGGCTCCAAAAGCAGATTTGAATTCAGGAAAGGTGCGAGCTTAATTCTACATAAACAATTTTCAAATTGGGGATGAAAAAAAAAATTCAAATTTTTACAGGGGTTGCATTGGAATTCCTGACTACCTCGAAGAGCGATACAAAAATCCCATTTTCTCGAAAACTATAAGTCGCAGCTCGGCTCCAAAAGCAGATTTGAATTCAGGAAAGGTGCGAGCTTAATTCTGCATAGACAATTTTCAAATCGGGGATGAAAAAAAAAAATTTCAAATTTTTACAGGGGTTGCATTGGAATTCCTGACTACCTCGAAGAGCGATACAAAAATCCCATTTTCTCGAAAACTATAAGTCGCAGCTCGGCTCCAAAAGCAGATTTGAATTCAGGAAAGGTGCGAGCTTAATTCTACATAAACAATTTTCAAATCGGGGATGAAAAAAAAAATTTCAAATTTTTACAGGGGTTGCATTGGAATTCCCGACTACTTCGAAGAGCGATACAAAAATCTCATTTTCCCGAAAACTATAAGTCGCCGCTCGGCTCCAAAAGCAGATTTGAATTCAGGAAAGGTGCGAGCTTAATTCTACATAAACAATTTTCAAATCGGGGATGAAAAAAAATTTCAAATTTTTACAGGGGTTGCATTGGAATTCCTGACTACCTCGAAGAGCGATACAAAAATCCCATTTTCTCGAAAAATATAAGTCGCAGCTCGGCTCCAAAAGCAGATTTGAATTCAGGAAAGGTGCGAGCTTAATTCTACATAAACAATTTTCAAATCGGGGATGAAAAAAAAAATTTCAAATTTTTACAGGGGTTGCATTGGAATTCCTGACTACCTCGAAGAGCGATACAAAAATCCCATTTTCTCGAAACTATAAGTCGCAGCTCGGCTCCAAAAGCAGATTTGAATTCAGGAAAGGTGCGAGCTTAATTCTACATAAACAATTTTCAAATTGGGGATGAAAAAAAAAAATTCAAATTTTTACAGGGGTTGCATTGGAATTCCTGACTACCTCGAAGAGCGATACAAAAATCCCATTTTCTCGAAAACTATAAGTCGCAGCTCGGCTCCAAAAGCAGATTTGAATTCAGGAAAGGTGCGAGCTTAATTCTGCACAAACAATTTTCAAATCGGGGATGAAAAAAAAAAATTTCAAATTTTTACAGGGGTTGCATTGGAATTCCTGACTACCTCGAAGAGCGATACAAAAATCCCATTTTCTCGAAAACTATAAGTCGCAGCTCGGCTCCAAAAGCAGATTTGAATTCAGGAAAGGTGCGAGCTTAATTCTACATAAACAATTTTCAAATCGGGGATGAAAAAAAAAATATCAAATTTTTACAGGGGTTGCAATGGAATTCCCGACTACTTCGAAGAGCGATACAAAAATCTCATTTTCCCGAAAACTTTAAGTCGCAGCTCGGCTCCAAAAGCAGATTTGAATTCAGGAAAGATGCGAGCTTAATTCTACATAAACAATTTTCAAATCGGGGATGAAAAAAAAAAATTAAAATTTTTACAGGGGTTGCATTGGAATTCCTGACTACCTCGAAGAGCGATACAAAAATCTTATTTTCTCGAAAACTATAAGTCGCAGCTCGGCTCCAAAAGCAGATTTGAATTCAGGAAAGGTGCGAGCTTAATTCTACATAAACAATTTTCAAATCGGGGATGAAAAAAAAAATTTCAAATTTTTACAGGGGTTGTTGTATTGGAATTCCTGACTACCTCGAAGAGCGATACAAAAATCCCATTTTCTCGAAAACTATAAGTCGCAGCTCGGCTCCAAAAGCAGATTTGAATTCAGGAAAGGTGCGAGCTTAATTCTACATAAACAATTTTCAAATTGGGGATGAAAAAAAAAATTCAAATTTTTACAGGGGTTGCATTGGAATTCCTGACTACCTCGAAGAGCGATACAAAAATCCCATTTTCTCGAAAACTATAAGTCGCAGCTCGGCTCCAAAAGCAGATTTGAATTCAGGAAAGGTGCGAGCTTAATTCTGCACAAACAATTTTCAAATCGGGGATGAAAAAAAAAAATTTCAAATTTTTACAGGGGTTGCATTGGAATTCCTGACTACCTCGAAGAGCGATACAAAAATCCCATTTTCTCGAAAACTATAAGTCGCAGCTCGGCTCCAAAAGCAGATTTGAATTCAGGAAAGGTGCGAGCTTAATTCTACATAAACAATTTTCAAATCGGGGATGAAAAAAAAAATTTCAAATTTTTACAGGGGTTGCATTGGAATTCCCGACTACTTCGAAGAGCGATACAAAAATCTCATTTTCCCGAAAACTATAAGTCGCCGCTCGGCTCCAAAAGCAGATTTGAATTCAGGAAAGGTGCGAGCTTAATTCTACATAAACAATTTTCAAATCGGGGATGAAAAAAAAATTTCAAATTTTTACAGGGGTTGCATTGGAATTCCTGACTACCTCGAAGAGCGATACAAAAATCCCATTTTCTCGAAAAATATAAGTCGCAGCTCGGCTCCAAAAGCAGATTTGAATTCAGGAAAGGTGCGAGCTTAATTCTACATAAACAATTTTCAAATCGGGGATGAAAAAAAAAATTTCAAATTTTTACAGGGGTTGCATTGGAATTCCTGACTACCTCGAAGAGCGATACAAAAATCCCATTTTCTCGAAACTATAAGTCGCAGCTCGGCTCCAAAAGCAGATTTGAATTCAGGAGAGGTGCGAGCTTAATTCTACATAAACAATTTTCAAATTGGGGATGAAAAAAAAAAATTCAAATTTTTACAGGGGTTGCATTGGAATTCCTGACTACCTCGAAGAGCGATACAAAAATCCCATTTTCTCGAAAACTATAAGTCGCAGCTCGGCTCCAAAAGCAGATTTGAATTCAGGAAAGGTGCGAGCTTAATTCTGCACAAACAATTTTCAAATCGGGGATGAAAAAAAAAAATTTCAAATTTTTACAGGGGTTGCATTGGAATTCCTGACTACCTCGAAGAGCGATACAAAAATCCCATTTTCTCGAAAACTATAAGTCGCAGCTCGGCTCCAAAAGCAGATTTGAATTCAGGAAAGGTGCGAGCTTAATTCTACATAAACAATTTTCAAATCGGGGATGAAAAAAAAAATTTCAAATTTTTACAGGGGTTGCAATGGAATTCCCGACTACTTCGAAGAGCGATACAAAAATCTCATTTTCCCGAAAACTATAAGTCGCAGCTCGGCTCCAAAAGCAGATTTGAATTCAGGAAAGATGCGAGCTTAATTCTACATAAACAATTTTCAAATCGGGGATGAAAAAAAAAAATTAAAATTTTTACAGGGGTTGCATTGGAATTCCTGACTACCTCGAAGAGCGATACAAAAATCTTATTTTCTCGAAAACTATAAGTCGCAGCTCGGCTCCAAAAGCAGATTTGAATTCAGGAAAGGTGCGAGCTTAATTCTACATAAACAATTTTCAAATCGGGGATGAAAAAAAAAATTTCAAATTTTTACAGGGGTTGCATTGGAATTCCTGACTACCTCGAAGAGCGATACAAAAATCCCATTTTCTCGAAAACTATAAGTCGCAGCTCGGCTCCAAAAGCAGATTTGAATTCAGGAAAGGTGCGAGCTTAATTCTACATAAACAATTTTCAAATTGGGGATGAAAAAAAAAAATTCAAATTTTTACAGGGGTTGCATTGGAATTCCTGACTACCTCGAAGAGCGATACAAAAATCCCATTTTCTCGAAAACTATAAGTCGCAGCTCGGCTCCAAAAGCAGATTTGAATTCAGGAAAGGTGCGAGCTTAATTCTGCACAAACAATTTTCAAATCGGGGATGAAAAAAAAAAATTTCAAATTTTTACAGGGGTTGCATTGGAATTCCTGACTACCTCGAAGAGCGATACAAAAATCCCATTTTCTCGAAAACTATAAGTCGCAGCTCGGCTCCAAAAGCAGATTTGAATTCAGGAAAGGTGCGAGCTTAATTCTACATAAACAATTTTCAAATTGGGGATGAAAAAAAAAAATTCAAATTTTTACAGGGGTTGCATTGGAATTCCTGACTACCTCGAAGAGCGATACAAAAATCCCATTTTCTCGAAAACTATAAGTCGCAGCTCGGCTCCAAAAGCAGATTTGAATTCAGGAAAGGTGCGAGCTTAATTCTGCACAAACAATTTTCAAATCGGGGATGAAAAAAAAAAATTTCAAATTTTTACAGGGGTTGCATTGGAATTCCTGACTACCTCGAAGAGCGATACAAAAATCCCATTTTCTCGAAAACTATAAGTCGCAGCTCGGCTCCAAAAGCAGATTTGAATTCAGGAAAGGTGCGAGCTTAATTCTACATAAACAATTTTCAAATCGGGGATGAAAAAAAAAATTTCAAATTTTTACAGGGGTTGCATTGGAATTCCCGACTACTTCGAAGAGCGATACAAAAATCTCATTTTCCCGAAAACTATAAGTCGCAGCTCGGCTCCAAAAGCAGATTTGAATTCAGGAAAGGTGCGAGCTTAATTCTGCAGAAACAATTTTCAAATCGGGGATGAAAAAAAAAAATTTCAAATTTTTACAGGGGTTGCATTGGAATTCCTGACTACCTCGAAGAGCGATACAAAAATCCCATTTTCTCGAAAACTATAAGTCGCAGCTCGGCTCCAAAAGCAGATTTGAATTCAGGAAAGGTGCGAGCTTAATTCTACATAAACAATTTTCAAATCGGGGATGAAAAAAAAAATTTCAAATTTTTACAGGGGTTGTTGTATTGGAATTCCTGACTACCTCGAAGAGCGATACAAAAATCCCATTTTCTCGAAAACTATAAGTCGCAGCTCGGCTCCAAAAGCAGATTTGAATTCAGGAAAGGTGCGAGCTTAATTCTACATAAACAATTTTCAAATTGGGGATGAAAAAAAAAAATTCAAATTTTTACAGGGGTTGCATTGGAATTCCTGACTACCTCGAAGAGCGATACAAAAATCCCATTTTCTCGAAAACTATAAGTCGCAGCTCGGCTCCAAAAGCAGATTTGAATTCAGGAAAGGTGCGAGCTTAATTCTACATAAACAATTTTCAAATCGGGGATGAAAAAAAAAATTTCAAATTTTTACAGGGGTTGCATTGGAATTCCCGACTACTTCGAAGAGCGATACAAAAATCTCATTTTCCCGAAAACTATAAGTCGCAGCTCGGCTCCAAAAGCAGATTTGAATTCAGGAAAGATGCGAGCTTAATTCTACATAAACAATTTTCAAATCGGGGATGAAAAAAAAAAATTAAAATTTTTACAGGGGTTGCATTGGAATTCCTGACTACCTCGAAGAGCGATACAAAAATCTTATTTTCTCGAAAACTATAAGTCGCAGCTCGGCTCCAAAAGCAGATTTGAATTCAGGAAAGGTGCGAGCTTAATTCTACATAAACAATTTTCAAATCGGGGATGAAAAAAAAAATTTCAAATTTTTACAGGGGTTGCATTGGAATTCCTGACTACCTCGAAGAGCGATACAAAAATCCCATTTTCTCGAAAACTATAAGTCGCAGCTCGGCTCCAAAAGCAGATTTGAATTCAGGAAAGGTGCGAGCTTAATTCTACATAAACAATTTTCAAATTGGGGATGAAAAAAAAAAATTCAAATTTTTACAGGGGTTGCATTGGAATTCCTGACTACCTCGAAGAGCGATACAAAAATCCCATTTTCTCGAAAACTATAAGTCGCAGCTCGGCTCCAAAAGCAGATTTGAATTCAGGAAAGGTGCGAGCTTAATTCTGCACAAACAATTTTCAAATCGGGGATGAAAAAAAAAAATTTCAAATTTTTACAGGGGTTGCATTGGAATTCCTGACTACCTCGAAGAGCGATACAAAAATCCCATTTTCTCGAAAACTATAAGTCGCAGCTCGGCTCCAAAAGCAGATTTGAATTCAGGAAAGGTGCGAGCTTAATTCTACATAAACAATTTTCAAATCGGGGATGAAAAAAAAAATTTCAAATTTTTACAGGGGTTGTTGTATTGGAATTCCTGACTACCTCGAAGAGCGATACAAAAATCCCATTTTCTCGAAAACTATAAGTCGCAGCTCGGCTCCAAAAGCAGATTTGAATTCAGGAAAGGTGCGAGCTTAATTCTACATAAACAATTTTCAAATTGGGGATGAAAAAAAAAAATTCAAATTTTTACAGGGGTTGCATTGGAATTCCTGACTACCTCGAAGAGCGATACAAAAATCCCATTTTCTCGAAAACTATAAGTCGCAGCTCGGCTCCAAAAGCAGATTTGAATTCAGGAAAGGTGCGAGCTTAATTCTGCATAAACAATTTTCAAATCGGGGATGAAAAAAAAAAATTTCAAATTTTTACAGGGGTTGCATTGGAATTCCTGACTACCTCGAAGAGCGATACAAAAATCCCATTTTCTCGAAAACTATAAGTCGCAGCTCGGCTCCAAAAGCAGATTTGAATTCAGGAAAGGTGCGAGCTTAATTCTACATAAACAATTTTCAAATCGGGGATGAAAAAAAAAATTTCAAATTTTTACAGCGGTTGCATTGGAATTCCCGACTACTTCGAAGAGCGATACAAAAATCTCATTTTCCCGAAAACTATAAGTCGCCGCTCGGCTCCAAAAGCAGATTTGAATTCAGGAAAGGTGCGAGCTTAATTCTACATAAACAATTTTCAAATCGGGGATGAAAAAAAAATTTCAAATTTTTACAGGGGTTGCATTGGAATTCCTGACTACCTCGAAGAGCGATACAAAAATCCCATTTTCTCGAAAACTATAAGTCGCAGCTCGGCTCCAAAAGCAGATTTGAATTCAGGAAAGGTGCGAGCTTAATTCTACATAAACAATTTTCAAATCGGGGATGAAAAAAAAAATTTCAAATTTTTACAGGGGTTGCATTGGAATTCCTGACTACCTCGAAGAGCGATACAAAAATCCCATTTTCTCGAAAACTATAAGTCGCAGCTCGGCTCCAAAAGCAGATTTGAATTCAGGAAAGGTGCGAGCTTAATTCTACATAAACAATTTTCAAATCGGGGATGAAAAAAAAAATTTCAAATTTTTACAGGGGTTGCATTGGAATTCCCGACTACTTCGAAGAGCGATACAAAAATCTCATTTTCCCGAAAACTATAAGTCGCAGCTCGGCTCCAAAAGCAGATTTGAATTCAGGAAAGATGCGAGCTTAATTCTACATAAACAATTTTCAAATCGGGGATGAAAACAAAAAATTAAAATTTTTACAGGGGTTGCATTGGAATTCCTGACTACCTCGAAGAGCGATACAAAAATCTTATTTTCTCGAAAACTATAAGTCGCAGCTCGGCTCCAAAAGCAGATTTGAATTCAGGAAAGGTGCGAGCTTAATTCTACATAAACAATTTTCAAATCGGGGATGAAAAAAAAAATTTCAAATTTTTACAGGGGTTGCATTGGAATTCCTGACTACCTCGAAGAGCGATACAAAAATCCCATTTTCTCGAAAACTATAAGTCGCAGCTCGGCTCCAAAAGCAGATTTGAATTCAGGAAAGGTGCGAGCTTAATTCTACATAAACAATTTTCAAATTGGGGATGAAAAAAAAAAATTCAAATTTTTACAGGGGTTGCATTGGAATTCCTGACTACCTCGAAGAGCGATACAAAAATCCCATTTTCTCGAAAACTATAAGTCGCAGCTCGGCTCCAAAAGCAGATTTGAATTCAGGAAAGGTGCGAGCTTAATTCTGCACAAACAATTTTCAAATCGGGGATGAAAAAAAAAAATTTCAAATTTTTACAGGGGTTGCATTGGAATTCCTGACTACCTCGAAGAGCGATACAAAAATCCCATTTTCTCGAAAACTATAAGTCGCAGCTCGGCTCCAAAAGCAGATTTGAATTCAGGAAAGGTGCGAGCTTAATTCTACATAAACAATTTTCAAATCGGGGATGAAAAAAAAAATTTCAAATTTTTACAGGGGTTGTTGTATTGGAATTCCTGACTACCTCGAAGAGCGATACAAAAATCCCATTTTCTCGAAAACTATAAGTCGCAGCTCGGCTCCAAAAGCAGATTTGAATTCAGGAAAGGTGCGAGCTTAATTCTACATAAACAATTTTCAAATCGGGGATGAAAAAAAAAATTTCAAATTTTTACAGGGGTTGCATTGGAATTCCTGACTACCTCGAAGAGCGATACAAAAATCCCATTTTCTCGAAAACTATAAGTCGCAGCTCGGCTCCAAAAGCAGATTTGAATTCAGGAAAGGTGCGAGCTTAATTCTACATAAACAATTTTCAAATCGGGGATGAAAAAAAAAAATTTCAAATTTTTACAGGGTTTGCATTGGAATTCCCGACTACTTCGAAGAGCGATACAAAAATCTCATTTTCCCGAAAACTATAAGTCGCAGCTCGGCTCCAAAAGCAGATTTGAATTCAGGAAAGATGCGAGCTTAATTCTACATAAACAATTTTCAAATCGGGGATGAAAAAAAAAAATTAAAATTTTTACAGGGGTTGCATTGGAATTCCTGACTACCTCGAAGAGCGATACAAAAATCCCATTTTCTCGAAAACTATAAGTCGCAGCTCGGCTCCAAAAGCAGATTTGAATTCAGGAAAGGTGCGAGCTTAATTCTACATAAACAATTTTCAAATCGGGGATGAAAAAAAAAATTTCAAATTTTTACAGGGGTTGCATTGTCATTCCTGACTACCTCGAAGAGCGATACAAAAATCCCATTTTCTCGAAAACTATAAGTCGCAGCTCGGCTCCAAAAGCAGATTTGAATTCAGGAAAGGTGCGAGCTTAATTCTGCACAAACAATTTTCAAATCGGGGATGAAAAAAAAAAATTTCAAATTTTTACAGGGGTTGCATTGGAATTCCTGACTACCTCGAAGAGCGATACAAAAATCCCATTTTCTCGAAAACTATAAGTCGCAGCTCGGCTCCAAAAGCAGATTTGAATTCAGGAAAGGTGCGAGCTTAATTCTACATAAACAATTTTCAAATTGGGGATGAAAAAAAAAAATTCAAATTTTTACAGGGGTTGCATTGGAATTCCTGACTACCTCGAAGAGCGATACAAAAATCCCATTTTCTCGAAAACTATAAGTCGCAGCTCGGCTCCAAAAGCAGATTTGAATTCAGGAAAGGTGCGAGCTTAATTCTGCACAAACAATTTTCAAATCGGGGATGAAAAAAAAAAATTTCAAATTTTTACAGGGGTTGCATTGGAATTCCTGACTACCTCGAAGAGCGATACAAAAATCCCATTTTCTCGAAAACTATAAGTCGCAGCTCGGCTCCAAAAGCAGATTTGAATTCAGGAAAGGTGCGAGCTTAATTCTACATAAACAATTTTCAAATCGGGGATGAAAAAAAAAATTTCAAATTTTTACAGGGGTTGCATTGGAATTCCCGACTACTTCGAAGAGCGATACAAAAATTTCATTTTCCCGAAAACTATAAGTCGCCGCTCGGCTCCAAAAGCATATTTGAATTCAGGAAAGGTGCGAGCTTAATTCTACATAAACAATTTTCAAATCGGGGATGAAAAAAAAATTTCAAATTTTTACAGGGGTTGCATTGGAATTCCTGACTACCTCGAAGAGCGATACAAAAATCCCATTTTCTCGAAAACTATAAGTCGCAGCTCGGCTCCAAAAGCAGATTTGAATTCAGGAAAGGTGCGAGCTTAATTCTACATAAACAATTTTCAAATCGGGGATGAAAAAAAAAATTTCAAATTTTTACAGGGGTTGCATTGGAATTCCTGACTACCTCGAAGAGCGATACAAAAATCCCATTTTCTCGAAAACTATAAGTCGCAGCTCGGCTCCAAAAGCAGATTTGAATTCAGGAAAGGTGCGAGCTTAATTCTACATAAACAATTTTCAAATCGGGGATGAAAAAAAAAAATTCAAATTTTTACAGGGGTTGCATTGGAATTCCTGACTACCTCGAAGAGCGATACAAAAATCCCATTTTCTCGAAAACTATAAGTCGCAGCTCGGCTCCAAAAGCAGATTTGAATTCAGGAAAGGTGCGAGCTTAATTCTGCACAAACAATTTTCAAATCGGGGATGAAAAAAAAAAATTTCAAATTTTTACAGGGGTTGCATTGGAATTCCTGACTACCTCGAAGAGCGATACAAAAATCCCATTTTCTCGAAAACTATAAGTCGCAGCTCGGCTCCAAAAGCAGATTTGAATTCAGGAAAGGTGCGAGCTTAATTCTACATAAACAATTTTCAAATCGGGGATGAAAAAAAAAATTTCAAATTTTTACAGGGGTTGTTGTATTGGAATTCCTGACTACCTCGAAGAGCGATACAAAAATCCCATTTTCTCGAAAACTATAAGTCGCAGCTCGGCTCCAAAAGCAGATTTGAATTCAGGAAAGGTGCGAGCTTAATTCTACATAAACAATTTTCAAATTGGGGATGAAAAAAAAAAATTCAAATTTTTACAGGGGTTGCATTGGAATTCCTGACTACCTCGAAGAGCGATACAAAAATCCCATTTTCTCGAAAACTATAAGTCGCAGCTCGGCTCCAAAAGCAGATTTGAATTCAGGAAAGGTGCGAGCTTAATTCTGCACAAACAATTTTCAAATCGGGGATGAAAAAAAAAAATTTCAAATTTTTACAGGGGTTGCATTGGAATTCCTGACTACCTCGAAGAGCGATACAAAAATCCCATTTTCTCGAAAACTATAAGTCGCAGCTCGGCTCCAAAAGCAGATTTGAATTCAGGAAAGGTGCGAGCTTAATTCTACATAAACAATTTTCAAATCGGGGATGAAAAAAAAAATTTCAAATTTTTACAGGGGTTGCATTGGAATTCCCGACTACTTCGAAGAGCGATACAAAAATCTCATTTTCCCGAAAACTATAAGTCGCCGCTCGGCTCCAAAAGCAGATTTGAATTCAGGAAAGGTGCGAGCTTAATTCTACATAAACAATTTTCAAATCGGGGATGAAAAAAAAATTTCAAATTTTTACAGGGGTTGCATTGGAATTCCTGACTACCTCGAAGAGCGATACAAAAATCCCATTTTCTCGAAAAATATAAGTCGCAGCTCGGCTCCAAAAGCAGATTTGAATTCAGGAAAGGTGCGAGCTTAATTCTACATAAACAATTTTCAAATCGGGGATGAAAAAAAAAATTTCAAATTTTTACAGGGGTTGCATTGGAATTCCTGACTACCTCGAAGAGCGATACAAAAATCCCATTTTCTCGAAAACTATAAGTCGCAGCTCGGCTCCAAAAGCAGATTTGAATTCAGGAAAGGTGCGAGCTTAATTCTACATAAACAATTTTCAAATCGGGGATGAAAAAAAAAATTTCAAATTTTTACAGGGGTTGCATTGGAATTCCTGACTACCTCGAAGAGCGATACAAAAATCTCATTTTCCCGAAAACTATAAGTCGCCGCTCGGCTCCAAAAGCAGATTTGAATTCAGGAAAGGTGCGAGCTTAATTCTACATAAACAATTTTCAAATCGGGGATGAAAAAAAAATTTCAAATTTTTACAGGGGTTGCATTGGAATTCCTGACTACCTCGAAGAGCGATACAAAAATCCCATTTTCTCGAAAAATATAAGTCGCAGCTCGGCTCCAAAAGCAGATTTGAATTCAGGAAAGGTGCGAGCTTAATTCTACATAAACAATTTTCAAATCGGGGATGAAAAAAAAAATTTCAAATTTTTACAGGGGTTGCATTGGAATTCCCGACTACTTCGAAGAGCGATACAAAAATCTCATTTTCCCGAAAACTATAAGTCGCCGCTCGGCTCCAAAAGCAGATTTGAATTCAGGAAAGGTGCGAGCTTAATTCTACATAAACAATTTTCAAATCGGGGATGAAAAAAAAATTTCAAATTTTTACAGGGGTTGCATTGGAATTCCTGACTACCTCGAAGAGCGATACAAAAATCCCATTTTCTCGAAAAATATAAGTCGCAGCTCGGCTCCAAAAGCAGATTTGAATTCAGGAAAGGTGCGAGCTTAATTCTACATAAACAATTTTCAAATCGGGGATGAAAAAAAAAATTTCAAATTTTTACAGGGGTTGCATTGGAATTCCTGACTACCTCGAAGAGCGATACAAAAATCCCATTTTCTCGAAAACTATAAGTCGCAGCTCGGCTCCAAAAGCAGATTTGAATTCAGGAAAGGTGCGAGCTTAATTCTACATAAACAATTTTCAAATCGGGGATGAAAAAAAAAATTTCAAATTTTTACAGGGGTTGCATTGGAATTCCTGACTACCTCGAAGAGCGATACAAAAATCCCATTTTCTCGAAAACTATAAGTCGCAGCTCGGCTCCAAAAGCAGATTTGAATTCAGGAAAGGTGCGAGCTTAATTCTACATAAACAATTTTCAAATCGGGGATGAAAAAAAAAATTTCAAATTTTTACAGGGGTTGCATTGGAATTCCCGACTACTTCGAAGAGCGATACAAAAATCTCATTTTCCCGAAAACTATAAGTCGCAGCTCGGCTCCAAAAGCAGATTTGAATTCAGGAAAGATGCGAGCTTAATTCTACATAAACAATTTTCAAATCGGGGATGAAAAAAAAAAATTAAAATTTTTACAGGGGTTGCATTGGAATTCCTGACTACCTCGAAGAGCGATACAAAAATCCCATTTTCTCGAAAACTATAAGTCGCAGCTCGGCTCCAAAAGCAGATTTGAATTCAGGAAAGGTGCGAGCTTAATTCTACATAAACAATTTTCAAATCGGGGATGAAAAAAAAAATTTCAAATTTTTACAGGGGTTGCATTGGAATTCCTGACTACCTCGAAGAGCGATACAAAAATCTCATTTTCCCGAAAACTATAAGTCGCCGCTCGGCTCCAAAAGCAGATTTGAATTCAGGAAAGGTGCGAGCTTAATTCTACATAAACAATTTTCAAATCGGGGATGAAAAAAAAATTTCAAATTTTTACAGGGGTTGCATTGGAATTCCTGACTACCTCGAAGAGCGATACAAAAATCCCATTTTCTCGAAAAATATAAGTCGCAGCTCGGCTCCAAAAGCAGATTTGAATTCAGGAAAGGTGCGAGCTTAATTCTACATAAACAATTTTCAAATCGGGGATGAAAAAAAAAATTTCAAATTTTTACAGGGGTTGCATTGGAATTCCCGACTACTTCGAAGAGCGATACAAAAATCTCATTTTCCCGAAAACTATAAGTCGCCGCTCGGCTCCAAAAGCAGATTTGAATTCAGGAAAGGTGCGAGCTTAATTCTACATAAACAATTTTCAAATCGGGGATGAAAAAAAAATTTCAAATTTTTACAGGGGTTGCATTGGAATTCCTGACTACCTCGAAGAGCGATACAAAAATCCCATTTTCTCGAAAAATATAAGTCGCAGCTCGGCTCCAAAAGCAGATTTGAATTCAGGAAAGGTGCGAGCTTAATTCTACATAAACAATTTTCAAATCGGGGATGAAAAAAAAAATTTCAAATTTTTACAGGGGTTGCATTGGAATTCCTGACTACCTCGAAGAGCGATACAAAAATCCCATTTTCTCGAAAACTATAAGTCGCAGCTCGGCTCCAAAAGCAGATTTGAATTCAGGAAAGGTGCGAGCTTAATTCTACATAAACAATTTTCAAATCGGGGATGAAAAAAAAAATTTCAAATTTTTACAGGGGTTGCATTGGAATTCCTGACTACCTCGAAGAGCGATACAAAAATCCCATTTTCTCGAAAACTATAAGTCGCAGCTCGGCTCCAAAAGCAGATTTGAATTCAGGAAAGGTGCGAGCTTAATTCTACATAAACAATTTTCAAATCGGGGATGAAAAAAAAAATTTCAAATTTTTACAGGGGTTGCATTGGAATTCCCGACTACTTCGAAGAGCGATACAAAAATCTCATTTTCCCGAAAACTATAAGTCGCAGCTCGGCTCCAAAAGCAGATTTGAATTCAGGAAAGATGCGAGCTTAATTCTACATAAACAATTTTCAAATCGGGGATGAAAAAAAAAAATTAAAATTTTTACAGGGGTTGCATTGGAATTCCTGACTACCTCGAAGAGCGATACAAAAATCTTATTTTCTCGAAAACTATAAGTCGCAGCTCGGCTCCAAAAGCAGATTTGAATTCAGGAAAGGTGCGAGCTTAATTCTACATAAACAATTTTCAAATCGGGGATGAAAAAAAAAATTTCAAATTTTTACAGGGGTTGCATTGGAATTCCTGACTACCTCGAAGAGTGATACAAAAATCCCATTTTCTCGAAAACTATAAGTCGCAGCTCGGCTCCAAAAGCAGATTTGAATTCAGGAAAGGTGCGAGCTTAATTCTACATAAACAATTTTCAAATCGGGGATGAAAAAAAAAATTTCAAATTTTTACAGGGGTTGCATTGGAATTCCTGACTACCTCGAAGAGCGATACAAAGATCCCATTTTCTCGAAAACTATAAGTCGCAGCTCGGCTCCAAAAGCAGATTTGAATTCAGGAAAGGTGCGAGCTTAATTCTACATAAACAGTTTTCAAATCGGGGATGAAAAAAAAAAAATTCAAATTTTTACAGGGGTTGCATTGGAATTCCTGACTACCTCGAAGAGCGATACAAAAATCCCATTTTCTCGAAAACTATAAGTCGCAGCTCGGCTCCAAAAGCAGATTTGAATTCAGGAAAGGTGCGAGCTTAATTCTACACAAACAATTTTCAAATCGGGGATGAAAAAAAAAAATTCAAATTTTTACAGGGGTTGCATTGGAATTCCTGACTACTTCGAAGAGCGATACAAAAATCTCATTTTCTTGAAAACTATAAGTCGCAGCTCGGCTCCAAAAGCAGATTTGAATTCAGGAAAGGTGCGAGCTTAATTCTACATGAACAATTTTCAAAGCGGGAATGAAAAAAAAAAATTTCAAATTTTTACAGGGGTTGCATTGGAATTCCTGACTACCTCGAAGAGCGATACAAAAATCCCATTTTCTCGAAAACTATAAGTCGCAGCTCGGCTCCAAAAGCAGATTTGAATTCAGGAAAGGTGCGAGCTTAATTCTACATAAACAATTTTCAAATCGGGGATGAAAAAAAAAATTTCAAATTTTTACAGGGGTTGCATTGGAATTCCCGACTACTTCGAAGAGCGATACAAAAATCTCATTTTCCCGAAAACTATAAGTCGCCGCTCGGCTCCAAAAGCAGATTTGAATTCAGGAAAGGTGCGAGCTTAATTCTACATAAACAATTTTCAAATCGGGGATGAAAAAAAAATTTCAAATTTTTACAGGGGTTGCATTGGAATTCCTGACTACCTCGAAGAGCGATACAAAAATCCCATTTTCTCGAAAAATATAAGTCGCAGCTCGGCTCCAAAAGCAGATTTGAATTCAGGAAAGGTGCGAGCTTAATTCTACATAAACAATTTTCAAATCGGGGATGAAAAAAAAAATTTCAAATTTTTACAGGGGTTGCATTGGAATTCCTGACTACCTCGAAGAGCGATACAAAAATCCCATTTTCTCGAAAACTATAAGTCGCAGCTCGGCTCCAAAAGCAGATTTGAATTCAGGAAAGGTGCGAGCTTAATTCTACATAAACAATTTTCAAATCGGGGATGAAAAAAAAAATTTCAAATTTTTACAGGGGTTGCATTGGAATTCCTGACTACCTCGAAGAGCGATACAAAAATCTCATTTTCCCGAAAACTATAAGTCGCCGCTCGGCTCCAAAAGCAGATTTGAATTCAGGAAAGGTGCGAGCTTAATTCTACATAAACAATTTTCAAATCGGGGATGAAAAAAAAATTTCAAATTTTTACAGGGGTTGCATTGGAATTCCTGACTACCTCGAAGAGCGATACAAAAATCCCATTTTCTCGAAAAATATAAGTCGCAGCTCGGCTCCAAAAGCAGATTTGAATTCAGGAAAGGTGCGAGCTTAATTCTACATAAACAATTTTCAAATCGGGGATGAAAAAAAAAATTTCAAATTTTTACAGGGGTTGCATTGGAATTCCCGACTACTTCGAAGAGCGATACAAAAATCTCATTTTCCCGAAAACTATAAGTCGCCGCTCGGCTCCAAAAGCAGATTTGAATTCAGGAAAGGTGCGAGCTTAATTCTACATAAACAATTTTCAAATCGGGGATGAAAAAAAAATTTCAAATTTTTACAGGGGTTGCATTGGAATTCCTGACTACCTCGAAGAGCGATACAAAAATCCCATTTTCTCGAAAAATATAAGTCGCAGCTCGGCTCCAAAAGCAGATTTGAATTCAGGAAAGGTGCGAGCTTAATTCTACATAAACAATTTTCAAATCGGGGATGAAAAAAAAAATTTCAAATTTTTACAGGGGTTGCATTGGAATTCCTGACTACCTCGAAGAGCGATACAAAAATCCCATTTTCTCGAAAACTATAAGTCGCAGCTCGGCTCCAAAAGCAGATTTGAATTCAGGAAAGGTGCGAGCTTAATTCTACATAAACAATTTTCAAATCGGGGATGAAAAAAAAAATTTCAAATTTTTACAGGGGTTGCATTGGAATTCCTGACTACCTCGAAGAGCGATACAAAAATCCCATTTTCTCGAAAACTATAAGTCGCAGCTCGGCTCCAAAAGCAGATTTGAATTCAGGAAAGGTGCGAGCTTAATTCTACATAAACAATTTTCAAATCGGGGATGAAAAAAAAAATTTCAAATTTTTACAGGGGTTGCATTGGAATTCCCGACTACTTCGAAGAGCGATACAAAAATCTCATTTTCCCGAAAACTATAAGTCGCAGCTCGGCTCCAAAAGCAGATTTGAATTCAGGAAAGATGCGAGCTTAATTCTACATAAACAATTTTCAAATCGGGGATGAAAAAAAAAAATTAAAATTTTTACAGGGGTTGCATTGGAATTCCTGACTACCTCGAAGAGCGATACAAAAATCCCATTTTCTCGAAAACTATAAGTCGCAGCTCGGCTCCAAAAGCAGATTTGAATTCAGGAAAGGTGCGAGCTTAATTCTACATAAACAATTTTCAAATCGGGGATGAAAAAAAAAATTTCAAATTTTTACAGGGGTTGCATTGGAATTCCTGACTACCTCGAAGAGCGATACAAAAATCTCATTTTCCCGAAAACTATAAGTCGCCGCTCGGCTCCAAAAGCAGATTTGAATTCAGGAAAGGTGCGAGCTTAATTCTACATAAACAATTTTCAAATCGGGGATGAAAAAAAAATTTCAAATTTTTACAGGGGTTGCATTGGAATTCCTGACTACCTCGAAGAGCGATACAAAAATCCCATTTTCTCGAAAAATATAAGTCGCAGCTCGGCTCCAAAAGCAGATTTGAATTCAGGAAAGGTGCGAGCTTAATTCTACATAAACAATTTTCAAATCGGGGATGAAAAAAAAAATTTCAAATTTTTACAGGGGTTGCATTGGAATTCCCGACTACTTCGAAGAGCGATACAAAAATCTCATTTTCCCGAAAACTATAAGTCGCCGCTCGGCTCCAAAAGCAGATTTGAATTCAGGAAAGGTGCGAGCTTAATTCTACATAAACAATTTTCAAATCGGGGATGAAAAAAAAATTTCAAATTTTTACAGGGGTTGCATTGGAATTCCTGACTACCTCGAAGAGCGATACAAAAATCCCATTTTCTCGAAAAATATAAGTCGCAGCTCGGCTCCAAAAGCAGATTTGAATTCAGGAAAGGTGCGAGCTTAATTCTACATAAACAATTTTCAAATCGGGGATGAAAAAAAAAATTTCAAATTTTTACAGGGGTTGCATTGGAATTCCTGACTACCTCGAAGAGCGATACAAAAATCCCATTTTCTCGAAAACTATAAGTCGCAGCTCGGCTCCAAAAGCAGATTTGAATTCAGGAAAGGTGCGAGCTTAATTCTACATAAACAATTTTCAAATCGGGGATGAAAAAAAAAATTTCAAATTTTTACAGGGGTTGCATTGGAATTCCTGACTACCTCGAAGAGCGATACAAAAATCCCATTTTCTCGAAAACTATAAGTCGCAGCTCGGCTCCAAAAGCAGATTTGAATTCAGGAAAGGTGCGAGCTTAATTCTACATAAACAATTTTCAAATCGGGGATGAAAAAAAAAATTTCAAATTTTTACAGGGGTTGCATTGGAATTCCCGACTACTTCGAAGAGCGATACAAAAATCTCATTTTCCCGAAAACTATAAGTCGCAGCTCGGCTCCAAAAGCAGATTTGAATTCAGGAAAGATGCGAGCTTAATTCTACATAAACAATTTTCAAATCGGGGATGAAAAAAAAAAATTAAAATTTTTACAGGGGTTGCATTGGAATTCCTGACTACCTCGAAGAGCGATACAAAAATCTTATTTTCTCGAAAACTATAAGTCGCAGCTCGGCTCCAAAAGCAGATTTGAATTCAGGAAAGGTGCGAGCTTAATTCTACATAAACAATTTTCAAATCGGGGATGAAAAAAAAAATTTCAAATTTTTACAGGGGTTGCATTGGAATTCCTGACTACCTCGAAGAGCGATACAAAAATCCCATTTTCTCGAAAACTATAAGTCGCAGCTCGGCTCCAAAAGCAGATTTGAATTCAGGAAAGGTGCGAGCTTAATTCTACATAAACAATTTTCAAATTGGGGATGAAAAAAAAAAATTCAAATTTTTACAGGGGTTGCATTGGAATTCCTGACTACCTCGAAGAGCGATACAAAAATCCCATTTTCTCGAAAACTATAAGTCGCAGCTCGGCTCCAAAAGCAGATTTGAATTCAGGAAAGGTGCGAGCTTAATTCTGCACAAACAATTTTCAAATCGGGGATGAAAAAAAAAAATTTCAAATTTTTACAGGGGTTGCATTGGAATTCCTGACTACCTCGAAGAGCGATACAAAAATCCCATTTTCTCGAAAACTATAAGTCGCAGCTCGGCTCCAAAAGCAGATTTGAATTCAGGAAAGGTGCGAGCTTAATTCTGCACAAACAATTTTCAAATCGGGGATGAAAAAAAAAAATTTCAAATTTTTACAGGGGTTGCATTGGAATTCCTGACTACCTCGAAGAGCGATACAAAAATCCCATTTTCTCGAAAACTATAAGTCGCAGCTCGGCTCCAAAAGCAGATTTGAATTCAGGAAAGGTGCGAGCTTAATTCTACATAAACAATTTTCAAATCGGGGATGAAAAAAAAAATTTCAAATTTTTACAGGGGTTGCATTGGAATTCCCGACTACTTCGAAGAGCGATACAAAAATCTCATTTTCCCGAAAACTATAAGTCGCCGCTCGGCTCCAAAAGCAGATTTGAATTCAGGAAAGGTGCGAGCTTAATTCTACATAAACAATTTTCAAATCGGGGATGAAAAAAAAATTTCAAATTTTTACAGGGGTTGCATTGGAATTCCTGACTACCTCGAAGAGCGATACAAAAATCCCATTTTCTCGAAAAATATAAGTCGCAGCTCGGCTCCAAAAGCAGATTTGAATTCAGGAAAGGTGCGAGCTTAATTCTACATAAACAATTTTCAAATCGGGGATGAAAAAAAAATTTCAAATTTTTACAGGGGTTGCATTGGAATTCCTGACTACCTCGAAGAGCGATACAAAAATCCCATTTTCTCGAAAACTATAAGTCGCAGCTCGGCTCCAAAAGCAGATTTGAATTCAGGAAAGGTGCGAGCTTAATTCTACATAAACAATTTTCAAATCGGGGATGAAAAAAAAAATTTCAAATTTTTACAGGGGTTGCATTGGAATTCCTGACTACCTCGAAGAGCGATACAAAAATCCCATTTTCTCGAAAACTATAAGTCGCAGCTCGGCTCCAAAAGCAGATTTGAATTCAGGAAAGGTGCGAGCTTAATTCTACATAAACAATTTTCAAATCGGGGATGAAAAATAAAATTTCAAATTTTTACAGGGGTTGCATTGGAATTCCCGACTACTTCGAAGAGCGATACAAAAATCTCATTTTCCCGAAAACTATAAGTCGCAGCTCGGCTCCAAAAGCAGATTTGAATTCAGGAAAGATGCGAGCTTAATTCTACATAAACAATTTTCAAATCGGGGATGAAAAAAAAAAATTAAAATTTTTACAGGGGTTGCATTGGAATTCCTGACTACCTCGAAGAGCGATACAAAAATCTTATTTTCTCGAAAACTATAAGTCGCAGCTCGGCTCCAAAAGCAGATTTGAATTCAGGAAAGGTGCGAGCTTAATTCTACATAAACAATTTTCAAATCGGGGATGAAAAAAAAAATTTCAAATTTTTACAGGGGTTGCATTGGAATTCCTGACTACCTCGAAGAGCTATACAAAAATCCCATTTTCTCGAAAACTATAAGTCGCAGCTCGGCTCCAAAAGCAGATTTGAATTCAGAAAAGGTGCGAGCTTAATTCTACATAAACAATTTTCAAATTGGGGATGAAAAAAAAAAATTCAAATTTTTACAGGGGTTGCATTGGAATTCCTGACTACCTCGAAGAGCGATACAAAAATCCCATTTTCTCGAAAACTATAAGTCGCAGCTCGGCTCCAAAAGCAGATTTAAATTCAGGAAAGGTGCGAGCTTAATTCTGCACAAACAATTTTCAAATCGGGGATGAAAAAAAAAAATTTCAAATTTTTACAGGGGTTGCATTGGAATTCCTGACTACCTCGAAGAGCGATACAAAAATCCCATTTTCTCGAAAACTATAAGTCGCAGCTCGGCTCCAAAAGCAGATTTGAATTCAGGAAAGGTGCGAGCTTAATTCTACATAAACAATTTTCAAATCGGGGATGAAAAAAAAAATTTCAAATTTTTACAGGGGTTGTTGTATTGGAATTCCTGACTACCTCGAAGAGCGATACAAAAATCCCATTTTCTCGAAAACTATAAGTCGCAGCTCGGCTCCAAAAGCAGATTTGAATTCAGGAAAGGTGCGAGCTTAATTCTACATAAACAATTTTCAAATCGGGGATGAAAAAAAAAATTTCAAATTTTTACAGGGGTTGCATTGGAATTCCTGACTACCTCGAAGAGCTATACAAAAATCCCATTTTCTCGAAAACTATAAGTCGCAGCTCGGCTCCAAAAGCAGATTTGAATTCAGAAAAGGTGCGAGCTTAATTCTACATAAACAATTTTCAAATTGGGGATGAAAAAAAAAAATTCAAATTTTTACAGGGGTTGCATTGGAATTCCTGACTACCTCGAAGAGCGATACAAAAATCCCATTTTCTCGAAAACTATAAGTCGCAGCTCGGCTCCAAAAGCAGATTTAAATTCAGGAAAGGTGCGAGCTTAATTCTGCACAAACAATTTTCAAATCGGGGATGAAAAAAAAAAATTTCAAATTTTTACAGGGGTTGCATTGGAATTCCTGACTACCTCGAAGAGCGATACAAAAATCCCATTTTCTCGAAAACTATAAGTCGCAGCTCGGCTCCAAAAGCAGATTTGAATTCAGGAAAGGTGCGAGCTTAATTCTACATAAACAATTTTCAAATCGGGGATGAAAAAAAAAATTTCAAATTTTTACAGGGGTTGTTGTATTGGAATTCCTGACTACCTCGAAGAGCGATACAAAAATCCCATTTTCTCGAAAACTATAAGTCGCAGCTCGGCTCCAAAAGCAGATTTGAATTCAGGAAAGGTGCGAGCTTAATTCTACATAAACAATTTTCAAATTGGGGATGAAAAAAAAAAATTCAAATTTTTACAGGGGTTGCATTGGAATTCCTGACTACCTCGAAGAGCGATACAAAAATCCCATTTTCTCGAAAACTATAAGTCGCAGCTCGGCTCCAAAAGCAGATTTGAATTCAGGAAAGGTGCGAGCTTAATTCTGCACAAACAATTTTCAAATCGGGGATGAAAAAAAAAAATTTCAAATTTTTACAGGGGTTGCATTGGAATTCCTGACTACCTCGAAGAGCGATACAAAAATCCCATTTTCTCGAAAACTATAAGTCGCAGCTCGGCTCCAAAAGCAGATTTGAATTCAGGAAAGGTGCGAGCTTAATTCTACATAAACAATTTTCAAATCGGGGATGAAAAAAAAATTTCAAATTTTTACAGGGGTTGCATTGGAATTCCTGACTACCTCGAAGAGCGATACAAAAATCCCATTTTCTCGAAAAATATAAGTCGCAGCTCGGCTCCAAAAGCAGATTTGAATTCAGGAAAGGTGCGAGCTTAATTCTACATAAACAATTTTCAAATCGGGGATGAAAAAAAAAATTTCAAATTTTTACAGGGGTTGCATTGGAATTCCTGACTACCTCGAAGAGCGATACAAAAATCCCATTTTCTCGAAAACTATAAGTCGCAGCTCGGCTCCAAAAGCAGATTTGAATTCAGGAAAGGTGCGAGCTTAATTCTACATAAACAATTTTCAAATCGGGGATGAAAAAAAAAATTTCAAATTTTTACAGGGGTTGCATTGGAATTCCTGACTACCTCGAAGAGCGATACAAAAATCCCATTTTCCCGAAAACTATAAGTCGCAGCTCGGCTCCAAAAGCAGATTTGAATTCAGGAAAGATGCGAGCTTAATTCTACATAAACAATTTTCAAATCGGGGATGAAAAAAAAAAATTAAAATTTTTACAGGGGTTGCATTGGAATTCCTGACTACCTCGAAGAGCGATACAAAAATCTTATTTTCTCGAAAACTATAAGTCGCAGCTCGGCTCCAAAAGCAGATTTGAATTCAGGAAAGGTGCGAGCTTAATTCTACATAAACAATTTTCAAATCGGGGATGAAAAAAAAAATTTCAAATTTTTACAGGGGTTGCATTGGAATTCCTGACTACCTCGAAGAGCTATACAAAAATCCCATTTTCTCGAAAACTATAAGTCGCAGCTCGGCTCCAAAAGCAGATTTGAATTCAGGAAAGGTGCGAGCTTAATTCTACATAAACAATTTTCAAATTGGGGATGAAAAAAAAAAATTCAAATTTTTACAGGGGTTGCATTGGAATTCCTGACTACCTCGAAGAGCGATACAAAAATCCCATTTTCTCGAAAACTATAAGTCGCAGCTCGGCTCCAAAAGCAGATTTAAATTCAGGAAAGGTGCGAGCTTAATTCTGCACAAACAATTTTCAAATCGGGGATGAAAAAAAAAAATTTCAAATTTTTACAGGGGTTGCATTGGAATTCCTGACTACCTCGAAGAGCGATACAAAAATCCCATTTTCTCGAAAACTATAAGTCGCAGCTCGGCTCCAAAAGCAGATTTGAATTCAGGAAAGGTGCGAGCTTAATTCTACATAAACAATTTTCAAATTGGGGATGAAAAAAAAAAATTCAAATTTTTACAGGGGTTGCATTGGAATTCCTGACTACCTCGAAGAGCGATACAAAAATCCCATTTTCTCGAAAACTATAAGTCGCAGCTCGGCTCCAAAAGCAGATTTGAATTCAGGAAAGGTGTGAGCTTAATTCTACATAAACAATTTTCAAATCGGGGATGAAAAAAAAAAATTTCAAATTTTTACAGTTGCATTGGAATTCCTGACTACCTCGAAGAGCGATACAAAAATCCCATTTTCTCGAAAACTATAAGTCGCAGCTCGGCTCCAAAAGCAGATTTGAATTCAGGAAAGGTGCGAGCTTAATTCTGCACAAACAATTTTCAAATCGGGGATGAAAAAAAAAAATTTCAAATTTTTACAGGGGTTGCATTGGAATTCCTGACTACCTCGAAGAGCGATACAAAAATCCCATTTTCTCGAAAACTATAAGTCGCAGCTCGGCTCCAAAAGCAGATTTGAATTCAGGAAAGGTGCGAGCTTAATTCTACATAAACAATTTTCAAATCGGGGATGAAAAAAAAAATTTCAAATTTTTACAGGGGTTGCATTGGAATTCCCGACTACTTCGAAGAGCGATACAAAAATCTCATTTTCCCGAAAACTATAAGTCGCCGCTCGGCTCCAAAAGCAGATTTGAATTCAGGAAAGGTGCGAGCTTAATTCTACATAAACAATTTTCAAATCGGGGATGAAAAAAAAATTTCAAATTTTTACAGGGGTTGCATTGGAATTCCTGACTACCTCGAAGAGCGATACAAAAATCCCATTTTCTCGAAAAATATAAGTCGCAGCTCGGCTCCAAAAGCAGATTTGAATTCAGGAAAGGTGCGAGCTTAATTCTACATAAACAATTTTCAAATCGGGGATGAAAAAAAAGATTTCAAATTTTTACAGGGGTTGCATTGGAATTCCTGACTACCTCGAAGAGCGATACAAAAATCCCATTTTCTCGAAAACTATAAGTCGCAGCTCGGCTCCAAAAGCAGATTTGAATTCAGGAAAGGTGCGAGCTTAATTCTACATAAACAATTTTCAAATCGGGGATGAAAAAAAAAATTTCAAATTTTTACAGGGGTTGCATTGGAATTCCTGACTACCTCGAAGAGCGATACAAAAATCCCATTTTCTCGAAAACTATAAGTCGCAGCTCGGCTCCAAAAGCAGATTTGAATTCAGGAAAGGTGCGAGCTTAATTCTACATAAACAATTTTCAAATCGGGGATGAAAAAAAAAATTTCAAATTTTTCCAGGGGTTGCATTGGAATTCCTGACTACCTCGAAGAGCGATACAAAAATCCCATTTTCTCGAAAACTATAAGTCGCAGCTCGGCTCCAAAAGCAGATTTGAATTCAGGAAAGGTGCGAGCTTAATTCTACATAAACAATTTTCAAATCGGGGATGAAAAAAAAATTTCAAATTTTTACAGGGGTTGCATTGGAATTCCCGACTACTTCGAAGAGCGATACAAAAATCTCATTTTCCCGAAAACTATAAGTCGCCGCTCGGCTCCAAAAGCAGATTTGAATTCAGGAAAGGTGCGAGCTTAATTCTACATAAACAATTTTCAAATTGGGGATGAAAAAAAAATTTCAAATTTTTACAGGGGTTGCATTGGAATTCCTGACTACCTCGAAGAGCGATACAAAAATCCCATTTTCTCGAAAAATATAAGTCGCAGCTCGGCTCCAAAAGCAGATTTGAATTCAGGAAAGGTGCGAGCTTAATTCTACATAAACAATTTTCAAATCGGGGATGAAAAAAAAATTTCAAATTTTTACAGGGGTTGCATTGGAATTCCTGACTACCTCGAAGAGCGATACAAAAATCCCATTTTCTCGAAAACTATAAGTCGCAGCTCGGCTCCAAAAGCAGATTTGAATTCAGGAAAGGTGCGAGCTTAATTCTACATAAACAATTTTCAAATCGGGGATGAAAAAAAAAATTTCAAATTTTTACAGGGGTTGCATTGGAATTCCTGACTACCTCGAAGAGCGATACAAAAATCCCATTTTCTCGAAAACTATAAGTCGCAGCTCGGCTCCAAAAGCAGATTTGAATTCAGGAAAGGTGCAAGCTTAATTCTACATAAGCAATTTTCAAATCGGGGATGAAAAAAAAAATTTCAAATTTTTACAGGGGTTGCATTGGAATTCCTGACTACCTCGAAGAGCGATACAAAAATCCCATTTTCTCGAAAACTATAAGTCGCAGCTCGGCTCCAAAAGCAGATTTGAATTCAGGAAAGGTGCGAGCCTAATTCTACATAAACAATTTTCAAATCGGGGATGAAAAAAAAAATTTCAAATTTTTACAGGGGTTGCATTGGAATTCCCGACTACTTCGAAGAGCGATACAAAAATCTCATTTTCCCGAAAACTATAAGTCGCAGCTCGGCTCCAAAAGCAGATTTGAATTCAGGAAAGATGCGAGCTTAATTCTACATAAACAATTTTCAAATCGGGGATGAAAAAAAAAAATTAAAATTTTTACAGGGGTTGCATTGGAATTCCTGACTACCTCGAAGAGCGATACAAAAATCTTATTTTCTCGAAAACTATAAGTCGCAGCTCGGCTCCAAAAGCAGATTTGAATTCAGGAAAGGTGCGAGCTTAATTCTACATAAACAATTTTCAAATCGGGGATGAAAAAAAAAATTTCAAATTTTTACAGGGGTTGCATTGGAATTCCTGACTACCTCGAAGAGCGATACAAAAATCCCATTTTCTCGAAAACTATAAGTCGCAGCTCGGCTCCAAAAGCAGATTTGAATTCAGGAAAGGTGCGAGCTTAATTCTACATAAACAATTTTCAAATTGGGGATGAAAAAAAAAAATTCAAATTTTTACAGGGGTTGCATTGGAATTCCTGACTACCTCGAAGAGCGATACAAAAATCCCATTTTCTCGAAAACTATAAGTCGCAGCTCGGCTCCAAAAGCAGATTTGAATTCAGGAAAGGTGCGAGCTTAATTCTGCACAAACAATTTTCAAATCGGGGATGAAAAAAAAAAATTTCAAATTTTTACAGGGGTTGCATTGGAATTCCTGACTACCTCGAAGAGCGATACAAAAATCCCATTTTCTCGAAAACTATAAGTCGCAGCTCGGCTCCAAAAGCAGATTTGAATTCAGGAAAGGTGCGAGCTTAATTCTACATAAACAATTTTCAAATCGGGGATGAAAAAAAAAATTTCAAATTTTTACAGGGGTTGTTGTATTGGAATTCCTGACTACCTCGAAGAGCGATACAAAAATCCCATTTTCTCGAAAACTATAAGTCGCAGCTCGGCTCCAAAAGCAGATTTGAATTCAGGAAAGGTGCGAGCTTAATTCTACATAAACAATTTTCAAATTGGGGATGAAAAAAAAAAATTCAAATTTTTACAGGGGTTGCATTGGAATTCCTGACTACCTCGAAGAGCGATACAAAAATCCCATTTTCTCGAAAACTATAAGTCGCAGCTCGGCTCCAAAAGCAGATTTGAATTCAGGAAAGGTGCGAGCTTAATTCTGCACAAACAATTTTCAAATCGGGGATGAAAAAAAAAAATTTCAAATTTTTACAGGGGTTGCATTGGAATTCCTGACTACCTCGAAGAGCGATACAAAAATCCCATTTTCTCGAAAACTATAAGTCGCCGCTCGGCTCCAAAAGCAGATTTGAATTCAGGAAAGGTGCGAGCTTAATTCTACATAAACAATTTTCAAATCGGGGATGAAAAAAAAATTTCAAATTTTTACAGGGGTTGCATTGGAATTCCTGACTACCTCGAAGAGCGATACAAAAATCCCATTTTCTCGAAAAATATAAGTCGCAGCTCGGCTCCAAAAGCAGATTTGAATTCAGGAAAGGTGCGAGCTTAATTCTACATAAACAATTTTCAAATCGGGGATGAAAAAAAAAATTTCAAATTTTTACAGGGGTTGCATTGGAATTCCTGACTACCTCGAAGAGCGATACAAAAATCCCATTTTCTCGAAAACTATAAGTCGCAGCTCGGCTCCAAAAGCAGATTTGAATTCAGGAAAGGTGCGAGCTTAATTCTACATAAACAATTTTCAAATCGGGGATGAAAAAAAAAATTTCAAATTTTTACAGGGGTTGCATTGGAATTCCCGACTACTTCGAAGAGCGATACAAAAATCTCATTTTCCCGAAAACTATAAGTCGCAGCTCGGCTCCAAAAGCAGATTTGAATTCAGGAAAGATGCGAGCTTAATTCTACATAAACAATTTTCAAAGCGGGGATGAAAAAAAAAAATTAAAATTTTTACAGGGGTTGCATTGGAATTCCTGACTACCTCGAAGAGCGATACAAAAATCTTATTTTCTCGAAAACTATAAGTCGCAGCTCGGCTCCAAAAGCAGATTTGAATTCAGGAAAGGTGCGAGCTTAATTCTACATAAACAATTTTCAAATCGGGGATGAAAAAAAAAATTTCAAATTTTTACAGGGGTTGCATTGGAATTCCTGACTACCTCGAAGAGCGATACAAAAATCCCATTTTCTCGAAAACTATAAGTCGCAGCTCGGCTCCAAAAGCAGATTTGAATTCAGGAAAGGTGCGAGCTTAATTCTACATAAACAATTTTCAAATTGGGGATGAAAAAAAAAAATTCAAATTTTTACAGGGGTTGCATTGGAATTCCTGACTACCTCGAAGAGCGATACAAAAATCCCATTTTCTCGAAAACTATAAGTCGCAGCTCGGCTCCAAAAGCAGATTTGAATTCAGGAAAGGTGCGAGCTTAATTCTGCACAAACAATTTTCAAATCGGGGATGAAAAAAAAAAATTTCAAATTTTTACAGGGGTTGCATTGGAATTCCTGACTACCTCGAAGAGCGATACAAAAATCCCATTTTCTCGAAAACTATAAGTCGCAGCTCGGCTCCAAAAGCAGATTTGAATTCAGGAAAGGTGCGAGCTTAATTCTACATAAACAATTTTCAAATCGGGGATGAAAAAGAAAATTTCAAATTTTTACAGGGGTTGTTGTATTGGAATTCCTGACTACCTCGAAGAGCGATACAAAAATCCCATTTTCTCGAAAACTATAAGTCGCAGCTCGGCTCCAAAAGCAGATTTGAATTCAGGAAAGGTGCGAGCTTAATTCTACATAAACAATTTTCAAATTGGGGATGAAAAAAAAAAATTCAAATTTTTACAGGGGTTGCATTGGAATTCCTGACTACCTCGAAGAGCGATACAAAAATCCCATTTTCTCGAAAACTATAAGTCGCAGCTCGGCTCCAAAAGCAGATTTGAATTCAGGAAAGGTGCGAGCTTAATTCTGCACAAACAATTTTCAAATCGGGGATGAAAAAAAAAAATTTCAAATTTTTACAGGGGTTGCATTGGAATTCCTGACTACCTCGAAGAGCGATACAAAAATCCCATTTTCTCGAAAACTATAAGTCGCCGCTCGGCTCCAAAAGCAGATTTGAATTCAGGAAAGGTGCGAGCTTAATTCTACATAAACAATTTTCAAATCGGGGATGAAAAAAAAATTTCAAATTTTTACAGGGGTTGCATTGGAATTCCTGACTACCTCGAAGAGCGATACAAAAATCCCATTTTCTCGAAAAATATAAGTCGCAGCTCGGCTCCAAAAGCAGATTTGAATTCAGGAAAGGTGCGAGCTTAATTCTACATAAACAATTTTCAAATCGGGGATGAAAAAAAAAATTTCAAATTTTTACAGGGGTTGCATTGGAATTCCCGACTACTTCGAAGAGCGATACAAAAATCTCATTTTCCCGAAAACTATAAGTCGCAGCTCGGCTCCAAAAGCAGATTTGAATTCAGGAAAGATGCGAGCTTAATTCTACATAAACAATTTTCAAAGCGGGGATGAAAAAAAAAAATTAAAATTTTTACAGGGGTTGCATTGGAATTCCTGACTACCTCGAAGAGCGATACAAAAATCTTATTTTCTCGAAAACTATAAGTCGCAGCTCGGCTCCAAAAGCAGATTTGAATTCAGGAAAGGTGCGAGCTTAATTCTACATAAACAATTTTCAAATCGGGGATGAAAAAAAAAATTTCAAATTTTTACAGGGGTTGCATTGGAATTCCTGACTACCTCGAAGAGCGATACAAAAATCCCATTTTCTCGAAAACTATAAGTCGCAGCTCGGCTCCAAAAGCAGATTTGAATTCAGGAAAGGTGCGAGCTTAATTCTACATAAACAATTTTCAAATTGGGGATGAAAAAAAAAAATTCAAATTTTTACAGGGGTTGCATTGGAATTCCTGACTACCTCGAAGAGCGATACAAAAATCCCATTTTCTCGAAAACTATAAGTCGCAGCTCGGCTCCAAAAGCAGATTTGAATTCAGGAAAGGTGCGAGCTTAATTCTGCACAAACAATTTTCAAATCGGGGATGAAAAAAAAAAATTTCAAATTTTTACAGGGGTTGCATTGGAATTCCTGACTACCTCGAAGAGCGATACAAAAATCCCATTTTCTCGAAAACTATAAGTCGCAGCTCGGCTCCAAAAGCAGATTTGAATTCAGGAAAGGTGCGAGCTTAATTCTACATAAACAATTTTCAAATCGGGGATGAAAAAAAAAATTTCAAATTTTTACAGGGGTTGTTGTATTGGAATTCCTGACTACCTCGAAGAGCGATACAAAAATCCCATTTTCTCGAAAACTATAAGTCGCAGCTCGGCTCCAAAAGCAGATTTGAATTCAGGAAAGGTGCGAGCTTAATTCTACATAAACAATTTTCAAATTGGGGATGAAAAAAAAAAATTCAAATTTTTACAGGGGTTGCATTGGAATTCCTGACTACCTCGAAGAGCGATACAAAAATCCCATTTTCTCGAAAACTATAAGTCGCAGCTCGGCTCCAAAAGCAGATTTGAATTCAGGAAAGGTGCGAGCTTAATTCTGCACAAACAATTTTCAAATCGGGGATGAAAAAAAAAAATTTCAAATTTTTACAGGGGTTGCATTGGAATTCCTGACTACCTCGAAGAGCGATACAAAAATCCCATTTTCTCGAAAACTATAAGTCGCAGCTCGGCTCCAAAAGCAGATTTGAATTCAGGAAAGGTGCGAGCTTAATTCTACATAAACAATTTTCAAATCGGGGATGAAAAAAAAAATTTCAAATTTTTACAGGGGTTGCATTGGAATTCCCGACTACTTCGAAGAGCGATACAAAAATCTCATTTTCCCGAAAACTATAAGTCGCCGCTCGGCTCCAAAAGCAGATTTGAATTCAGGGAAGGTGCGAGCTTAATTCTACATAAACAATTTTCAAATCGGGGATGAAAAAAAAAATTTCAAATTTTTACAGGGTTGCATTGGAATTCCTGACTACCTCGAAGAGCGATACCAAAATCCCATTTTCTCGAAAACTATAAGTCGCAGCTCGGCTCCAAAAGCAGATTTGAATTCAGGTAAGGTGCGAGCTTAATTCTACATAAACAATTTTCAAATCGTGGATGAAAAAAAAAATTTCAAATTTTTACAGGGGTTGCATTGGAATTCCTGACTACCTCGAAGAGCGATACAAAAATCCCATTTTCTCGAAAACTATAAGTCGCAGCTCGGCTCCAAAAGCAGATTTGAATTCAGGAAAGGTGCGAGCTTAATTCTACATAAACAATATTCAAATCGGGGATGAAAAAAAAAATTTCAAATTTTTACAGCGGTTGCATTGGAATTCCTGACTACTTCGAAGAGCGATACAAAAATCTCATTTTCTCGAAAACTATAAGTCGCCGCTCGGCTCCAAAAGCAGATTTGAATTCAGGAAAGGTGCGAGCTTAATTCTACATAAACAATTTTCAAATCGGGGATGAAAAAAAAATTTCAAATTTTTACAGGGGTGGCATTGGAATTCCTGACTACCTCGAAGAGCGATACAAAAATCCCATTTTCTCGAAAAATATAAGTCGCAGCTCGGCTCCAAAAGCAGATTTGAATTCAGGAAAGGTGCGAGCTTAATTCTACATAAACAATTTTCAAATCGGGGATGAAAAAAAAAAATTTCAAATTTTTACAGCGGTTGCATTGGAATTCCTGACTACTTCGAAGAGCGATACAAAAATCTCATTTTCTCGAAAACTATAAGTCGCCGCTCGGCTCCAAAAGCAGATTTGAATTCAGGAAAGGTGCGAGCTTAATTCTACATAAACAATTTTCAAATCGGGGATGAAAAAAAAATTTCAAATTTTTACAGGGGTTGCATTGGAATTCCTGACTGCCTCGAAGAGCGATACAAAAATCCCATTTTCTCCAAAACTATAAGTCGCAGCTCGGCTCCAAAAGCAGATTTGAATTCAGGAAAGGTGCGAGCTTAATTCTACATAAACAATTTTCAAATCGGGGATGAAAAAAAAATTTCAAATTTTTACAGGGGTTGCATTGGAATTCCTGACTGCCTCGAAGAGCGATACAAAAATCCCATTTTCTCCAAAACTATAAGTCGCAGCTCGGCTCCAAAAGCAGATTTGAATTCAGGGAAGGTGCGAGCTTAATTCTACATAAACAATTTTCAAATCGGGGATGAAAAAAAAAATTTCAAATTTTTACAGGGGTTGCATTGGAATTCCCGACTACTTCGAAGAGCGATACAAAAATCTCATTTTCCCGAAAACTATAAGTCGCCGCTCGGCTCCAAAAGCAGATTTGAATTCAGGAAAGGTGCGAGCTTAATTCTACATAAACAATTTTCAAATCGGGGATGAAAAAAAAATTTCAAATTTTTACAGGGGTTGCATTGGAATTCCTGACTACCTCGAAGAGCGATACAAAAATCCCATTTTCTCGAAAAATATAAGTCGCAGCTCGGCTCCAAAAGCAGATTTGAATTCAGGAAAGGTGCGAGCTTAATTCTACATAAACAATTTTCAAATCGGGGATGAAAAAAAAAATTTCAAATTTTTACAGGGGTTGCATTGGAATTCCTGACTACCTCGAAGAGCGATACAAAATCCCATTTTCTCGAAAACTATAAGTCGCAGCTCGGCTCCAAAAGCAGATTTGAATTCAGGAAAGGTGCGAGCTTAATTCTACATAAACAATTTTCAAATCGGGGATGAAAAAAAAAATTTCAAATTTTTACAGGGGTTGCATTGGAATTCCCGACTACTTCGAAGAGCGATACAAAAATCTCATTTTCCCGAAAACTATAAGTCGCCGCTCGGCTCCAAAAGCAGATTTGAATTCAGGAAAGGTGCGAGCTTAATTCTACATAAACAATTTTCAAATCGGGGATGAAAAAAAAATTTCAAATTTTTACAGGGGTTGCATTGGAATTCCTGACTACCTCGAAGAGCGATACAAAAATCCCATTTTCTCGAAAAATATAAGTCGCAGCTCGGCTCCAAAAGCAGATTTGAATTCAGGAAAGGTGCGAGCTTAATTCTACATAAACAATTTTCAAATCGGGGATGAAAAAAAAAATTTCAAATTTTTACAGGGGTTGCATTGGAATTCCTGACTACCTCGAAGAGCGATACAAAAATCCCATTTTCTCGAAAACTATAAGTCGCAGCTCGGCTCCAAAAGCAGATTTGAATTCAGGAAAGGTGCGAGCTTAATTCTACATAAACAATTTTCAAATCGGGGATGAAAAAAAAAATTTCAAATTTTTAAAGGGGTTGCATTGGAATTCCTGACTACCTCGAAGAGCGATACAAAAATCCCATTTTCTCCAAAACTATAAGTCGCAGCTCGGCTCCAAAAGCAGATTTGAATTCAGGAAAGGTGCGAGCTTAATTCTACATAAACAATTTTCAAATCGGGGATGAAAAAAAAATTTCAAATTTTTACAGGGGTTGCATTGGAATTCCTGACTACCTCGAAGACCGAAACAAAAATCCCATTTTCTCGAAAACTATAAGTCGCAGCTCGGCTCCAAAAGCAGATTTGAATTCAGGAAAGGTGCGAGCTTAATTCTACATAAACAATTTTCAAATCGGGGATGAAAAAAAAATTTCAAATTTTTACAGGGGTTGCATTGGAATTCCTGACTACCTCGAAGAGCGATACAAAAATCCCATTTTCTCGAAAACTTTAAGTCGCAGCTCGGCTCCAAAAGCAGATTTGAATTCAGGAAATTCTACAATTAATTCTACATAAACAATTTTCAAATCGGGGATGAAAAAAAAAATTTCAAATTTTTACAGGGGTTGCATTGGAATTCCTGACTACTTCGAAGAGCGATACAAAAATCTCATTTTCTCGAAAACTATAAGTCGCAGCTCGGCTCCAAAAGCAGATTTGAATTCAGGAAAGGTGCGAGCTTAATTCTACATAAACAATTTTCAAATCGGGGATGAAAAAAAAAATTTCAAATTTTTACAGGGGTTGCATTGGAATTCCTGACTACCTCGAAGAGCGATACAAAAATCAAATTTTCTCGAAAACCATAAGTCGCAGCTCGGCTCAAAAAGCAGATTTGAATTCAGGAAAGGTGCGAGCTTAATTCTACATAAACAATTTTCAAATCGGGGATGAAAAAAAAAAATTCAAATTTTTACAGGGGTTGCATTGGAATTCCCGACTACCTCGAAGAGCGATACAAAAATCCCATTTTCTCGAAAACTATAAGTCGCAGCTCGGCTCCAAAAGCAGATTTGAATTCAGGAAAGGTGCGAGCTTAATTCTACATAAACAATTTTCAAATCGGGGATGAAAAAAAAAATTTCAAATTTTTCAGGGGTTGCATTGGAATTCCTGACTACTTCGAAGAGCGATACAAAAATCCCATTTTCTCGAAAACTATAAGTCGCAGCTCGGCTCCAAAAGCAGATTTGAATTCAGGAAAGGTGCGAGCTTAATTCTACATAAACAATTTTCAAATCGGGGATGAAAAAAAAAATTTCAAATTTTTACAGGGGTTGCATTGGAATTCCTGACTACCTCGAAGAGCGATACAAACATCCCATTTTCTCCAAAACTATAAGTCGCAGCTCGGCTCCAAAAGCAGATTTGAATTCAGGAAAGGTGCGAGCTTAATTCTACATAAACAATTTTCAAATCGGGGATGAAAAAAAAATTTCAAATTTTTACAGGGGTTGCATTGGAATTCCTGACTACCTCGAAGAGCGATATAAAAATCCCATTTTCTCGAAAAATATAAGTCGCAGCTCGGCTCCAAAAGCAGATTTGAATTCAGGAAAGGTGCGAGCTTAATTCTACATAAACAATTTTCAAATCGGGGATGAAAAAAAAAATTTCAAATTTTTACAGGGGTTGCATTGGAATTCCTGACTACCTCGAAGAGCGATACAAAAATCCCATTTTCTCGAAAACTATAAGTCGCAGCTCGGCTCCAAAAGCAGATTTGAATTCAGGAAAGGTGCGAGCTTAATTCTACATAAACAATTTTCAAATCGGGGATGAAAAAAAAAATTTCAAATTTTTACAGGGGTTGCATTGGAATTCCTGACTACCTCGAAGAGCGATACAAAAATCCCATTTTCTCGAAAACTATAAGTCGCAGCTCGGCTCCAAAAGCAGATTTGAATTCAGGAAAGGTGCGAGCTTAATTCTACATAAACAATTTTCAAATCGGGGATGAAAAAAAAAATTTCAAATTTTTACAGGGGTTGCATTGGAATTCCCGACTACTTCGAAGAGCGATACAAAAATCTCATTTTCCCGAAAACTATAAGTCGCCGCTCGGCTCCAAAAGCAGATTTGAATTCAGGAAAGGTGCGAGCTTAATTCTACATAAACAATTTTCAAATCGGGGATGAAAAAAAAATTTCAAATTTTTACAGGGGTTGCATTGGAATTCCTGACTACTTCGAAGAGCGATACAAAAATCCCATTTTCTCGAAAACTATAAGTCGCAGCTCGGCTCCAAAAGCAGATTTGAATTCAGGAAAGGTGCGAGCTTAATTCTACATAAACAATTTTCAAATCGGGGATGAAAAAAAAAATTTCAAATTTTTAAAGGGGTTGCATTGGAATTCCTGACTGCCTCGAAGAGCGATACAAAAATCCCATTTTCTCCAAAACTATAAGTCGCAGCTCGGCTCCAAAAGCAGATTTGAATTCAGGGAAGGTGCGAGCTTAATTCTACATAAACAATTTTCAAATCGGGGATGAAAAAAAAAATTTCAAATTTTTACAGGGTTGCATTGGAATTCCTGACTACCTCGAAGAGCGATACCAAAATCCCATTTTCTCGAAAACTATAAGTCGCAGCTCGGCTCCAAAAGCAGATTTGAATTCAGGTAAGGTGCGAGCTTAATTCTACATAAACAATATTCAAATCGGGGATGAAAAAAAAAATTTCAAATTTTTACAGCGGTTGCATTGGAATTCCTGACTACTTCGAAGAGCGATACAAAAATCTCATTTTCTCGAAAACTATAAGTCGCCGCTCGGCTCCAAAAGCAGATTTGAATTCAGGAAAGGTGCGAGCTTAATTCTACATAAACAATTTTCAAATCGGGGATGAAAAAAAAATTTCAAATTTTTACAGGGGTGGCATTGGAATTCCTGACTACCTCGAAGAGCGATACAAAAATCCCATTTTCTCGAAAAATATAAGTCGCAGCTCGGCTCCAAAAGCAGATTTGAATTCAGGAAAGGTGCGAGCTTAATTCTACATAGACAATTTTCAAATCGGGGATGAAAAAAAAAGGTGCGAGCTTAATTCTACATAAACAATTTTCAAATCGGGGATGAAAAAAAAAATTTAAAATTTTTACAGGGTTGCATTGGAATTCCTGACTACCTTGAAGAGCGATACCAAAATCCCATTTTCTCGTAAACTATAAGTCGCAGCTCGGCTCCAAAAGCAGATTTGAATTCAGGAAAGGTGCGAGCTTAATTCTACATAAACAATTTTCAAATCGGGAATGAAAAAAAAAATTTCAAATTTTTACAGGGGTTGCATTGGAATTCCTGACTACCTCGAAGAGCGATACAAAAATCCCATTTTCTCGAAAACTATAAGTCGCAGCTCGGCTCCAAAAGCAGATTTGAATTCAGGAAAGATGCGAGCTTAATTCTACATAAACAATTTTCAAATCGGGGATGAAAAAAAAAAATTAAAATTTTTACAGGGGTTGCATTGGAATTCCTGACTACCTCGAAGAGCGATACAAAAATCTTATTTTCTCGAAAACTATAAGTCGCAGCTCGGCTCCAAAAGCAGATTTGAATTCAGGAAAGGTGCGAGCTTAATTCTACATAAACAATTTTCAAATCGGGGATGAAAAAAAAAATTTCAAATTTTTACAGGGGTTGCATTGGAATTCCTGACTACCTCGAAGAGCGATACAAAAATCCCATTTTCTCGAAAACTATAAGTCGCAGCTCGGCTCCAAAAGCAGATTTGAATTCAGGAAAGGTGCGAGCTTAATTCTACATAAACAATTTTCAAATCGGGGATGAAAAAAAAAATTTCAAATTTTTACAGGGGTTGCATTGGAATTCCCGACTACTTCGAAGAGCGATACAAAAATCTCATTTTCCCGAAAACTATAAGTCGCCGCTCGGCTCCAAAAGCAGATTTGAATTCAGGAACGGTGCGAGCTTAATTCTACATAAACAATTTTCAAATCGGGGATGAAAAAAAAATTTCAAATTTTTACAGGGGTTGCATTGGAATTCCTGACTACCTCGAAGAGCGATACAAAAATCCCATTTTCTCGAAAAATATAAGTCGCAGCTCGGCTCCAAAAGCAGATTTGAATTCAGGAAAGGTGCGAGCTTAATTCTACATAAACAATTTTCAAATCGGGGATGAAAAAAAAAATTTCAAATTTTTACAGGGGTTGCATTGGAATTCCTGACTACCTCGAAGAGCGATACAAAAATCCCATTTTCTCGAAAACTATAAGTCGCAGCTCGGCTCCAAAAGCAGATTTGAATTCAGGAAAGGTGCGAGCTTAATTCTACATAAACAATTTTCAAATCGGGGACGAAAAAAAAAATTTCAAATTTTTACAGGGGTTGCATTGGAATTCCTGACTACCTCGAAGAGCGATACAAAAATCCCATTTTCTCGAAAACTATAAGTCGCAGCTCGGCTCCAAAACCAGATTTGAATTCAGGAAAGGTGCGAGCTTAATTCTACATAAACAATTTTCAAATCGGGGATGAAAAAAAAAATTTCAAATTTTTACAGGGGTTGCATTGGAATTCCCGACTACTTCGAAGAGCGATACAAAAATCTCATTTTCCCGAAAACTATAAGTCGCCGCTCGGCTCCAAAAGCAGATTTGAATTCAGGAAAGGTGCGAGCTTAATTCTACATAAACAATTTTCAAATCGGGGATGAAAAAAAAAATTTCAAATTTTTACAGGGGTTGCATTGGAATTCCTGACTACCTCGAAGAGCGATACAAAAATCCCATTTTCTCGAAAACTATAAGTCGCAGCTCGGCTCCAAAAGCAGATTTGAATTCAGGAAAGATGCGAGCTTAATTCTACATAAACAATTTTCAAATCGGGGATGAAAAAAAAAAATTAAAATTTTTACAGGGGTTGCATTGGAATTCCTGACTACCTCGAAGAGCGATACAAAAATCTTATTTTCTCGAAAACTATAAGTCGCAGCTCGGCTCCAAAAGCAGATTTGAATTCAGGAAAGGTGCGAGCTTAATTCTACATAAACAATTTTCAAATCGGGGATGAAAAAAAAAATTTCAAATTTTTACAGGGGTTGCATTGGAATTCCTGACTACCTCGAAGAGCGATACAAAAATCCCATTTTCTCGAAAACTATAAGTCGCAGCTCGGCTCCAAAAGCAGATTTGAATTCAGGAAAGGTGCGAGCTTAATTCTACATAAACAATTTTCAAATCGGGGATGAAAAAAAAAATTTCAAATTTTTACAGGGGTTGCATTGGAATTCCCGACTACTTCGAAGAGCGATACAAAAATCTCATTTTCCCGAAAACTATAAGTCGCCGCTCGGCTCCAAAAGCAGATTTGAATTCAGGAAAGGTGCGAGCTTAATTCTACATAAACAATTTTCGGCTCGGCTCCAAACAGGGGTTGCATTGGAATTCCCGACTACTTCGAAGAGCGATACAAAAATCTCATTTTCCCGAAAACTATAAGTCGCCGCTCGGCTCCAAAAGCAGATTTGAATTCAGGAAAGGTGCGAGCTTAATTCTACATAAACAATTTTCAAATCGGGGATGAAAAAAAAATTTCAAATTTTTACAGGGGTTGCATTGGAATTCCTGACTACCTCGAAGAGCGATACAAAAATCTCATTTTCTCGAAAACTATAAGTCGCCGCTCGGCTCCAAAAGCAGATTTGAATTCAGGAAAGGTGCGAGCTTAATTCTACATAAACAATTTTCAAATCGGGGATGAAAAAAAAAATTTCAAATGTTTACAGGGGTTGCATTGGAATTCCTGACTACCTCGAAGAGCGATACAAAAATCCCATTTTCTCGAAAACTATAAGTCGCAGCTCGGCTGCAAAAGCAGATTTGAATTCAGGAAAGGTGCGAGCTTAATTCTACATAAACAATTTTCAAATCGGGGATGAAAAAAAAATTTCAAATTTTTACAGGGGTTGCATTGGAATTCCTGACTACTTCGAAGAGCGATACAAAAATCTCATTTTCTCGAAAACTATAAGTCGCCGCTCGGCTCCAAAAGCAGATTTGAATTCAGGAAAGGTGCGAGCTTAATTCTACATAAACAATTTTCAAATCGGGGATGAAAAAAAAAATTTCAAATTTTTACAGGGGTTGCATTGGAATTCCTGACTACCTCGAAGAGCGATACAAAAATCCCATTTTCTCTAAAACTATAAGTCGCAGCTCGGCTCCAAAAGCAGATTTGAATTCAGGAAAGGTGCGAGCTTAATTCTACATAAACAATTTTCAAATCGGGGATGAAAAAAAAATTTCAAATTTTTACAGGGGTTGCATTGGAATTCCTGACTACTTCGAAGAGCGATACAAAAATCCCATTTTCTCGAAAACTATAAGTCGCAGCTCGGCTCCAAAAGCAGATTTGAATTCAGGAAAGGTGCGAGCTTAATTCTACATACATAAACAATTTTCAAATCGGGGATGAAAAAAAAAATTTCAAATTTTTAAAGGGGTTGCATTGGAATTCCTGACTGCCTCGAAGAGCGATACAAAAATCCCATTTTCTCCAAAACTATAAGTCGCAGCTCGGCTCCAAAAGCAGATTTGAATTCAGGAAAGGTGCGAGCTTAATTCTACATAAACAATTTTCAAATCGGGGATGAAAAAAAAAATTTCAAATTTTTACAGGGGTTGCATTGGAATTCCTGACTACCTCGAAGAGCGATACAAAAATCCCATTTTCTCGAAAACTATAAGTCGCAGCTCGGCTCCAAAAGCAGATTTGAATTCAGGAAAGATGCGAGCTTAATTCTACATAAACAATTTTCAAATCGGGGATGAAAAAAAAAAATTAAAATTTTTACAGGGGTTGCATTGGAATTCCTGACTACCTCGAAGAGCGATACAAAAATCTTATTTTCTCGAAAACTATAAGTCGCAGCTCGGCTCCAAAAGCAGATTTGAATTCAGGAAAGGTGCGAGCTTAATTCTACATAAACAATTTTCAAATCGGGGATGAAAAAAAAAATTTCAAATTTTTACAGGGGTTGCATTGGAATTCCTGACTACCTCGAAGAGCGATACAAAAATCCCATTTTCTCGAAAACTATAAGTCGCAGCTCGGCTCCAAAAGCAGATTTGAATTCAGGAAAGGTGCGAGCTTAATTCTACATAAACAATTTTCAAATCGGGGATGAAAAAAAAAATTTCAAATTTTTACAGGGGTTGCATTGGAATTCCCGACTACTTCGAAGAGCGATACAAAAATCTCATTTTCCCGAAAACTATAAGTCGCCGCTCGGCTCCAAAAGCAGATTTGAATTCAGGAAAGGTGCGAGCTTAATTCTACATAAACAATTTTCAAATCGGGGATGAAAAAAAAATTTCAAATTTTTACAGGGGTTGCATTGGAATTCCTGACTACCTCGAAGAGCGATACAAAAATCCCATTTTCTCGAAAAATATAAGTCGCAGCTCGGCTCCAAAAGCAGATTTGAATTCAGGAAAGGTGCGAGCTTAATTCTACATAAACAATTTTCAAATCGGGGATGAAAAAAAAAATTTCAAATTTTTACAGGGGTTGCATTGGAATTCCTGACTACCTCGAAGAGCGATACAAAAATCCCATTTTCTCGAAAACTATAAGTCGCAGCTCGGCTCCAAAAGCAGATTTGAATTCAGGAAAGGTGCGAGCTTAATTCTACATAAACAATTTTCAAATCGGGGATGAAAAAAAAAATTTCAAATTTTTACAGGGGTTGCATTGGAATTCCTGACTACCTCGAAGAGCGATACAAAAATCCCATTTTCTCGAAAACTATAAGTCGCAGCTCGGCTCCAAAAGCAGATTTGAATTCAGGAAAGGTGCGAGCTTAATTCTACATAAACAATTTTCAAATCGGGGATGAAAAAAAAAATTTCAAATTTTTACAGGGGTTGCATTGGAATTCCCGACTACTTCGAAGAGCGATACAAAAATCTCATTTTCCCGAAAACTATAAGTCGCCGCTCGGCTCCAAAAGCAGATTTGAATTCAGGAAAGGTGCGAGCTTAATTCTACATAAACAATTTTCAAATCGGGGATGAAAAAAAAAAATTAAAATTTTTACAGGGGTTGCATTGGAATTCCTGACTACCTCGAAGAGCGATACAAAAATCTTATTTTCTCGAAAACTATAAGTCGCAGCTCGGCTCCAAAAGCAGATTTGAATTCAGGAAAGGTGCGAGCTTAATTCTACATAAACAATTTTCAAATCGGGGATGAAAAAAAAAATTTCAAATTTTTACAGGGGTTGCATTGGAATTCCTGACTACCTCGAAGAGCGATACAAAAATCCCATTTTCTCGAAAACTATAAGTCGCAGCTCGGCTCCAAAAGCAGATTTGAATTCAGGAAAGGTGCGAGCTTAATTCTACATAAACAATTTTCAAATCGGGGATGAAAAAAAAAATTTCAAATTTTTACAGGGGTTGCATTGGAATTCCCGACTACTTCGAAGAGCGATACAAAAATCTCATTTTCCCGAAAACTATAAGTCGCCGCTCGGCTCCAAAAGCAGATTTGAATTCAGGAAAGGTGTGAGCTTAATTCTACATAAACAATTTTCAAATCGGGGATGAAAAAAAAATTTCAAATTTTTACAGGGGTTGCATTGGAATTCCTGACTACCTCGAAGAGCGATACAAAAATCCCATTTTCTCGAAAAATATAAGTCGCAGCTCGGCTCCAAAAGCAGATTTGAATTCAGGAAAGGTGCGAGCTTAATTCTACATAAACAATTTTCAAATCGGGGATGAAAAAAAAAATTTCAAATTTTTACAGGGGTTGCATTGGAATTCCTGACTACCTCGAAGAGCGATACAAAAATCCCATTTTCTCGAAAACTATAAGTCGCAGCTCGGCTCCAAAAGCAGATTTGAATTCAGGAAAGGTGCGAGCTTAATTCTACATAAACAATTTTCAAATCGGGGATGAAAAAAAAAATTTCAAATTTTTACAGGGGTTGCATTGGAATTCCTGACTACCTCGAAGAGCGATACAAAAATCCCATTTTCTCGAAAACTATAAGTCGCAGCTCGGCTCCAAAAGCAGATTTGAATTCAGGAAAGGTGCGAGCTTAATTCTACATAAACAATTTTCAAATCGGGGATGAAAAAAAAAATTTCAAATTTTTACAGGGGTTGCATTGGAATTCCCGACTACTTCGAAGAGCGATACAAAAATCTCATTTTCCCGAAAACTATAAGTCGCCGCTCGGCTCCAAAAGCAGATTTGAATTCAGGAAAGGTGCGAGCTTAATTCTACATAAACAATTTTCAAATCGGGGATGAAAAAAAAATTTCAAATTTTTACAGGGGTTGCATTGGAATTCCTGACTACCTCGAAGAGCGATACAAAAATCTCATTTTCTCGAAAACTATAAGTCGCCGCTCGGCTCCAAAAGCAGATTTGAATTCAGGAAAGGTGCGAGCTTAATTCTACATAAACAATTTTCAAATCGGGGATGAAAAAAAAAATTTCAAATTTTTGAATTCCTGACTACCTCGAAGAGCGATACAAAAATCCCATTTTCTCGAAAACTATAAGTCGCAGCTCGGCTCCAAAAGCAGATTTGAATTCAGGAAAGGTGCGAGCTTAATTCTACATAAACAATTTTCAAATCGGGGATGAAAAAAAAAATTTCAAATTTTTACAGGGGTTGCATTGGAATTCCCGACTACTTCGAAGAGCGATACAAAAATCTCATTTTCCCGAAAACTATAAGTCGCCGCTCGGCTCCAAAAGCAGATTTGAATTCAGGAAAGGTGCGAGCTTAATTCTACATAAACAATTTTCAAATCGGGGATGAAAAAAAAATTTCAAATTTTTACAGGGGTTGCATTGGAATTCCTGACTACCTCGAAGAGCGATACAAAAATCTCATTTTCTCGAAAACTATAAGTCGCCGCTCGGCTCCAAAAGCAGATTTGAATTCAGGAAAGGTGCGAGCTTAATTCTACATAAACAATTTTCAAATCGGGGATGAAAAAAAAAATTTCAAATTTTTGAATTCCTGACTACCTCGAAGAGCGATACAAAAATCCCATTTTCTCGAAAACTATAAGTCGCAGCTCGGCTGCAAAAGCAGATTTGAATTCAGGAAAGGTGCGAGCTTAATTCTACATAAACAATTTTCAAATCGGGGATGAAAAAAAAATTTCAAATTTTTACAGGGGTTGCATTGGAATTCCTGACTACTTCGAAGAGCGATACAAAAATCTCATTTTCTCGAAAACTATAAGTCGCCGCTCGGCTCCAAAAGCAGATTTGAATTCAGGGAAGGTGCGAGCTTAATTCTACATAAACAATTTTCAAATCGGGGATGAAAAAAAAAATTTCAAATTTTTACAGGGTTGCATTGGAATTCCTGACTACCTCGAAGAGCGATACCAAAATCCCATTTTCTCGAAAACTATAAGTCGCAGCTCGGCTCCAAAAGCAGATTTGAATTCAGGTAAGGTGCGAGCTTAATTCTACATAAACAATTTTCAAATCGTGGATGAAAAAAAAAATTTCAAATTTTTACAGGGGTTGCATTGGAATTCCTGACTACCTCGAAGAGCGATACAAAAATCCCATTTTCTCGAAAACTATAAGTCGCAGCTCGGCTCCAAAAGCAGATTTGAATTCAGGAAAGGTGCGAGCTTAATTCTACATAAACAATTTTCAAATCGGGGATGAAAAAAAAAATTTCAAATTTTTACAGGGGTTGCATTGGAATTCCCGACTACTTCGAAGAGCGATACAAAAATCTCATTTTCCCGAAAACTATAAGTCGCCGCTCGGCTCCAAAAGCAGATTTGAATTCAGGAAAGGTGCGAGCTTAATTCTACATAAACAATATTCAAATCGGGGATGAAAAAAAAAATTTCAAATTTTTACAGCGGTTGCATTGGAATTCCTGACTACTTCGAAGAGCGATACAAAAATCTCATTTTCTCGAAAACTATAAGTCGCCGCTCGGCTCCAAAAGCAGATTTGAATTCAGGAAAGGTGCGAGCTTAATTCTACATAAACAATTTTCAAATCGTTGATGAAAAAAAAATTTCAAATTTTTACAGGGGTGGCATTGGAATTCCTGACTACCTCGAAGAGCGATACAAAAATCCCATTTTCTCGAAAAATATAAGTCGCAGCTCGGCTCCAAAAGCAGATTTGAATTCAGGAAAGGTGCGAGCTTAATTCTACATAAACAATTTTCAAATCGGGGATGAAAAAAAAAGGTGCGAGCTTAATTCTACATAAACAATTTTCAAATCGGGGATGAAAAAAAAAATTTAAAATTTTTACAGGGTTGCATTGGAATTCCTGACTACCTCGAAGAGCGATACAAAAATCTTATTTTCTCGAAAACTATAAGTCGCAGCTCGGCTCCAAAAGCAGATTTGAATTCAGGAAAGGTGCGAGCTTAATTCTACATAAACAATTTTCAAATCGGGGATGAAAAAAAAAATTTCAAATTTTTACAGGGGTTGCATTGGAATTCCTGACTACCTCGAAGAGCGATACAAAAATCCCATTTTCTCGAAAACTATAAGTCGCAGCTCGGCTCCAAAAGCAGATTTGAATTCAGGAAAGGTGCGAGCTTAATTCTACATAAACAATTTTCAAATCGGGGATGAAAAAAAAAATTTCAAATTTTTACAGGGGTTGCATTGGAATTCCCGACTACTTCGAAGAGCGATACAAAAATCTCATTTTCCCGAAAACTATAAGTCGCCGCTCGGCTCCAAAAGCAGATTTGAATTCAGGAAAGGTGCGAGCTTAATTCTACATAAACAATTTTCAAATCGGGGATGAAAAAAAAATTTCAAATTTTTACAGGGGTTGCATTGGAATTCCTGACTACTTCGAAGAGCGATACAAAAATCTCATTTTCCCGAAAACTATAAGTCGCCGCTCGGCTCCAAAAGCAGATTTGAATTCAGGAAAGGTGCGAGCTTAATTCTACATAAACAATTTTCAAATCGGGGATGAAAAAAAAATTTCAAATTTTTACAGGGGTTGCATTGGAATTCCTGACTACCTCGAAGAGCGATACAAAAATCCCATTTTCTCGAAAAATATAAGTCGCAGCTCGGCTCCAAAAGCAGATTTGAATTCAGGAAAGGTGCGAGCTTAATTCTACATAAACAATTTTCAAATCGGGGATGAAAAAAAAAATTTCAAATTTTTACAGGGGTTGCATTGGAATTCCTGACTACCTCGAAGAGCGATACAAAAATCCCATTTTCTCGAAAACTATAAGTCGCAGCTCGGCTCCAAAAGCAGATTTGAATTCAGGAAAGGTGCGAGCTTAATTCTACATAAACAATTTTCAAATCGGGGACGAAAAAAAAAAATTCAAATTTTTACAGGGGTTGCATTGGAATTCCTGACTACCTCGAAGAGCGATACAAAAATCCCATTTTCTCGAAAACTATAAGTCGCAGCTCGGCTCCAAAAGCAGATTTGAATTCAGGAAAGGTGCGAGCTTAATTCTACATAAACAATTTTCAAATCGGGGATGAAAAAAAAAATTTCAAATTTTTACAGGGGTTGCATTGGAATTCCCGACTACTTCGAAGAGCGATACAAAAATCTCATTTTCCCGAAAACTATAAGTCGCCGCTCGGCTCCAAAAGCAGATTTGAATTCAGGAAAGGTGCGAGCTTAATTCTACATAAACAATTTTCAAATCGGGGATGAAAAAAAAATTTCAAATTTTTACAGGGGTTGCATTGGAATTCCTGACTACCTCGAAGAGCGATACAAAAATCCCATTTTCTCGAAAAATATAAGTCGCAGCTCGGCTCCAAAAGCAGATTTGAATTCAGGAAAGGTGCGAGCTTAATTCTACATAAACAATTTTCAAATCGGGGATGAAAAAAAAAATTTCAAATTTTTACAGCGGTTGCATTGGAATTCCTGACTACTTCGAAGAGCGATACAAAAATCTCATTTTCTCGAAAACTATAAGTCGCCGCTCGGCTCCAAAAGCAGATTTGAATTCAGGAAAGGTGCGAGCTTAATTCTACATAAACAATTTTCAAATCGGGGATGAAAAAGAAATTTCAAATTTTTACAGGGGTTGCATTGGAATTCCTGACTGCCTCGAAGAGCGATACAAAAATCCCATTTTCTCCAAAACTATAAGTCGCAGCTCGGCTCCAAAAGCAGATTTGAATTCAGGAAAGGTGCGAGCTTAATTCTACATAAACAATTTTCAAATCGGGGATGAAAAAAAAATTTCAAATTTTTACAGGGGTTGCATTGGAATTCCTGACTGCCTCGAAGAGCGATACAAAAATCCCATTTTCTCCAAAACTATAAGTCGCAGCTCGGCTCCAAAAGCAGATTTGAATTCAGGGAAGGTGCGAGCTTAATTCTACATAAACAATTTTCAAATCGGGGATGAAAAAAAAAATTTCAAATTTTTACAGGGTTGCATTGGAATTCCTGACTACCTCGAAGAGCGATACCAAAATCCCATTTTCTCGAAAACTATAAGTCGCAGCTCGGCTCCAAAAGCAGATTTGAATTCAGGAAAGGTGCGAGCTTAATTCTACATAAACAATTTTCAAATCGGGGATGAAAAAAAAAATTTCAAATTTTTACAGGGGTTGCATTGGAATTCCCGACTACTTCGAAGAGCGATACAAAAATCTCATTTTCCCGAAAACTATAAGTCGCCGCTCGGCTCCAAAAGCAGATTTGAATTCAGGAAAGGTGCGAGCTTAATTCTACATAAACAATTTTCAAATCGGGGATGAAAAAAAAATTTCAAATTTTTACAGGGGTTGCATTGGAATTCCTGACTACCTCGAAGAGCGATACAAAAATCCCATTTTCTCGAAAAATATAAGTCGCAGCTCGGCTCCAAAAGCAGATTTGAATTCAGGAAAGGTGCGAGCTTAATTCTACATAAACAATTTTCAAATCGGGGATGAAAAAAAAAATTTCAAATTTTTACAGGGGTTGCATTGGAATTCCTGACTACCTCGAAGAGCGATACAAAAATCCCATTTTCTCGAAAACTATAAGTCGCAGCTCGGCTCCAAAAGCAGATTTGAATTCAGGAAAGGTGCGAGCTTAATTCTACATAAACAATTTTCAAATCGGGGATGAAAAAAAAAATTTCAAATTTTTACAGGGGTTGCATTGGAATTCCTGACTGCCTCGAAGAGCGATACAAAAATCCCATTTTCTCCAAAACTATAAGTCGCAGCTCGGCTCCAAAAGCAGATTTGAATTCAGGGAAGGTGCGAGCTTAATTCTACATAAACAATTTTCAAATCGGGGATGAAAAAAAAAATTTCAAATTTTTACAGGGTTGCATTGGAATTCCTGACTACCTCGAAGAGCGATACCAAAATCCCATTTTCTCGAAAACTATAAGTCGCAGCTCGGCTCCAAAAGCAGATTTGAATTCAGGAAAGGTGCGAGCTTAATTCTACATAAACAATTTTCAAATCGGGGATGAAAAAAAAAATTTCAAATTTTTACAGGGGTTGCATTGGAATTCCCGACTACTTCGAAGAGCGATACAAAAATCTCATTTTCCCGAAAACTATAAGTCGCCGCTCGGCTCCAAAAGCAGATTTGAATTCAGGAAAGGTGCGAGCTTAATTCTACATAAACAATTTTCAAATCGGGGAGGAAAAAAAAATTTCAAATTTTTACAGGGGTTGCATTGGAATTCCTGACTACCTCGAAGAGCGATACAAAAATCCCATTTTCTCGAAAAATATAAGTCGCAGCTCGGCTCCAAAAGCAGATTTGAATTCAGGAAAGGTGCGAGCTTAATTCTACATAAACAATTTTCAAATCGGGGATGAAAAAAAAAATTTCAAATTTTTACAGGGGTTGCATTGGAATTCCTGACTACCTCGAAGAGCGATACAAAAATCCCATTTTCTCGAAAACTATAAGTCGCAGCTCGGCTCCAAAAGCAGATTTGAATTCAGGAAAGGTGCGAGCTTAATTCTACATAAACAATTTTCAAATCGGGGATGAAAAAAAAAATTTCAAATTTTTACAGGGGTTGCATTGGAATTCCCGACTACTTCGAAGAGCGATACAAAAATCTCATTTTCCCGAAAACTATAAGTCGCCGCTCGGCTCCAAAAGCAGATTTGAATTCAGGAAAGGTGCGAGCTTAATTCTACATAAACAATTTTCAAATCGGGGATGAAAAAAAAATTTCAAATTTTTACAGGGGTTGCATTGGAATTCCTGACTACCTCGAAGAGCGATACAAAAATCCCATTTTCTCGAAAAATATAAGTCGCAGCTCGGCTCCAAAAGCAGATTTGAATTCAGGAAAGGTGCGAGCTTAATTCTACATAAACAATTTTCAAATCGGGGATGAAAAAAAAAATTTAAAATTTTTACAGGGGTTGCATTGGAATTCCTGACTACCTCGAAGAGCGATACAAAAATCCCATTTTCTCGAAAACTATAAGTCGCAGCTCGGCTCCAAAAGCAGATTTGAATTCAGGAAAGGTGCGAGCTTAATTCTACATAAACAATTTTCAAATCGGGGATGAAAAAAAAAATTTCAAATTTTTACAGGGGTTGCATTGGAATTCCTGACTACCTCGAAGAGCGATACAAAAATCTCATTTTCTCGAAAACTATAAGTCGCAGCTCGGCTCCAAAAGCAGATTTGAATTCAGGAAAGGTGCGAGCTTAATTCTACATAAACAATTTTCAAATCGGGGATGAAAAAAAAATTTCAAATTTTTACAGGGGTTGCATTGGAATTCCTGACTACCTCGAAGACCGAAACAAAAATCCCATTTTCTCGAAAACTATAAGTCGCAGCTCGGCTCCAAAAGCAGATTTGAATTCAGGAAAGGTGCGAGCTTAATTCTACATAAACAATTTTCAAATCGGGGATGAAAAAAAAATTTCAAATTTTTACAGGGGTTGCATTGGAATTCCTGACTACCTCGAAGAGCGATACAAAAATCCCATTTTCTCGAAAACTTTAAGTCGCAGCTCGGCTCCAAAAGCAGATTTGAATTCAGGAAATTCTACAATTAATTCTACATAAACAATTTTCAAATCGGGGATGAAAAAAAAATTTCAAATTTTTACAGGGGTATTCCTGACTACCTCGAAGAGCGATACAAAAATCAAATTTTCTCGAAAACCATAAGTCGCAGCTCGGCTCAAAAAGCAGATTTGAATTCAGGAAAGGTGCGAGCTTAATTCTACATAAACAATTTTCAAATCGGGGATGAAAAAAAAAAATTCAAATTTTTACAGGGGTTGCATTGGAATTCCCGACTACCTCGAAGAGCGATACAAAAATCCCATTTTCTCCAAAACTATAAGTCGCAGCTCGGCTCCAAAAGCAGATTTGAATTCAGGAATTCTAATTCTACATAATTCTACATAAACAATTTTCAAATCGGGGATGAAAAAAAAAATTTCAAATTTTTACAGGGGTTGCATTGGAATTCCTGACTACCTCGAAGAGCGATACAAAAATCCCATTTTCTCCAAAACTATAAGTCGCAGCTCGGCTCCAAAAGCAGATTTGAATTCAGGAAAGGTGCGAGCTTAATTCTACATAAACAATTTTCAAATCGGGGATGAAAAAAAAAATTTCAAATTTTTACAGGGGTTGCATTGGAATTCCTGACTACTTCGAAGAGCGATACAAAAATCCCATTTTCTCGAAAACTATAAGTCGCAGCTCGGCTCCAAAAGCAGATTTGAATTCAGGAAAGGTGCGAGCTTAATTCTACATAAACAATTTTCAAATCGGGGATGAAAAAAAAAATTTCAAATTTTTACAGGGGTTGCATTGGAATTCCTGACTACCTCGAAGAGCGATACAAACATCCCATTTTCTCCAAAACTATAAGTCGCAGCTCGGCTCCAAAAGCAGATTTGAATTCAGGAATTCTAATTCTACATAATTCTACATAAACAATTTTCAAATCGGGGATGAAAAAAAAAATTTCAAATTTTTACAGGGGTTGCATTGGAATTCCTGACTACCTCGAAGAGCGATACAAAAATCCCATTTTCTCGAAAACTATAAGTCGCAGCTCGGCTCCAAAAGCAGATTTGAATTCAGGAAAGGTGCGAGCTTAATTCTACATAAACAATTTTCAAATCGGGGATGAAAAAAAAATTTCAAATTTTTACAGGGGTTGCATTGGAATTCCTGACTACCTCGAAGACCGAAACAAAAATCCCATTTTCTCGAAAACTATAAGTCGCAGCTCGGCTCCAAAAGCAGATTTGAATTCAGGAAAGGTGCGAGCTTAATTCTACATAAACAATTTTCAAATCGGGGATGAAAAAAAAATTTCAAATTTTTACAGGGGTTGCATTGGAATTCCTGACTACCTCGAAGAGCGATACAAAAATCCCATTTTCTCGAAAACTTTAAGTCGCAGCTCGGCTCCAAAAGCAGATTTGAATTCAGGAAATTCTACAATTAATTCTACATAAACAATTTTCAAATCGGGGATGAAAAAAAAAATTTCAAATTTTTACAGGGGTTGCATTGGAATTCCTGACTACTTCGAAGAGCGATACAAAAATCTCATTTTCTCGAAAACTATAAGTCGCAGCTCGGCTCCAAAAGCAGATTTGAATTCAGGAAAGGTGCGAGCTTAATTCTACATAAACAATTTTCAAATCGGGGATGAAAAAAAAAATTTCAAATTTTTACAGGGGTTGCATTGGAATTCCTGACTACCTCGAAGAGCGATACAAAAATCAAATTTTCTCGAAAACCATAAGTCGCAGCTCGGCTCAAAAAGCAGATTTGAATTCAGGAAAGGTGCGAGCTTAATTCTACATAAACAATTTTCAAATCGGGGATGAAAAAAGAAAATTCAAATTTTTACAGGGGTTGCATTGGAATTCCCGACTACCTCGAAGAGCGATACAAAAATCCCATTTTCTCGAAAACTATAAGTCGCAGCTCGGCTCCAAAAGCAGATTTGAATTCAGGAAAGGTGCGAGCTTAATTCTACATAAACAATTTTCAAATCGGGGATGAAAAAAAAAATTTCAAATTTTTACAGGGGTTGCATTGGAATTCCTGACTACTTCGAAGAGCGATACAAAAATCCCATTTTCTCGAAAACTATAAGTCGCAGCTCGGCTCCAAAAGCAGATTTGAATTCAGGAAAGGTGCGAGCTTAATTCTACATAAACAATTTTCAAATCGGGGATGAAAAAAAAAATTTCAAATTTTTACAGGGGTTGCATTGGAATTCCTGACTACCTCGAAGAGCGATACAAACATCCCATTTTCTCCAAAACTATAAGTCGCAGCTCGGCTCCAAAAGCAGATTTGAATTCAGGAAAGGTGCGAGCTTAATTCTACATAAACAATTTTCAAATCGGGGATGAAAAAAAAATTTCAAATTTTTACAGGGGTTGCATTGGAATTCCTGACTACCTCGAAGACCGAAACAAAAATCCCATTTTCTCGAAAACTATAAGTCGCAGCTCGGCTCCAAAAGCAGATTTGAATTCAGGAAAGGTGCGAGCTTAATTCTACATAAACAATTTTCAAATCGGGGATGAAAAAAAAAATTTCAAATTTTTACAGGGGTTGCATTGGAATTCCTGACTACTTCGAAGAGCGATACAAAAATCCCATTTTCTCGAAAACTATAAGTCGCAGCTCGGCTCCAAAAGCAGATTTGAATTCAGGGAAGGTGCGAGCTTAATTCTACATAAACAATTTTCAAATCGGGGATGAAAAAAAAAATTTCAAATTTTTACAGGGGTTGCATTGGAATTCCCGACTACTTCGAAGAGCGATACAAAAATCTCATTTTCCCGAAAACTATAAGTCGCCGCTCGGCTCCAAAAGCAGATTTGAATTCAGGAAAGGTGCGAGCTTAATTCTACATAAACAATTTTCAAATCGGGGATGAAAAAAAAATTTCAAATTTTTACAGGGGTTGCATTGGAATTCCTGACTACCTCGAAGAGCGATACAAAAATCCCATTTTCTCGAAAAATATAAGTCGCAGCTCGGCTCCAAAAGCAGATTTGAATTCAGGAAAGGTGCGAGCTTAATTCTACATAAACAATTTTCAAATCGGGGATGAAAAAAAAAATTTCAAATTTTTACAGGGGTTGCATTGGAATTCCTGACTACCTCGAAGAGCGATACAAAAATCCCATTTTCTCGAAAACTATAAGTCGCAGCTCGGCTCCAAAAGCAGATTTGAATTCAGGAAAGGTGCGAGCTTAATTCTACATAAACAATTTTCAAATCGGGGATGAAAAAAAAATTTCAAATTTTTACAGGGGTTGCATTGGAATTCCCGACTACTTCGAAGAGCGATACAAAAATCTCATTTTCCCGAAAACTATAAGTCGCCGCTCGGCTCCAAAAGCAGATTTGAATTCAGGAAAGGTGCGAGCTTAATTCTACATAAACAATTTTCAAATCGGTAATGAAAAAAAAATTTCAAATTTTTACAGGGGTTGCATTGGAATTCCTGACTACCTCGAAGAGCGATACAAAAATCCCATTTTCTCGAAAAATATAAGTCGCAGCTCGGCTCCAAAAGCAGATTTGAATTCAGGAAAGGTGCGAGCTTAATTCTACATAAACAATTTTCAAATCGGGGATGAAAAAAAAAATTTCAAATTTTTACAGGGGTTGCATTGGAATTCCTGACTACCTCGAAGAGCGATACAAAAATCCCATTTTCTCGAAAACTATAAGTCGCAGCTCGGCTCCAAAAGCAGATTTGAATTCAGGAAAGGTGCGAGCTTAATTCTACATAAACAATTTTCAAATCGGGGATGAAAAAAAAAATTTCAAATTTTTAAAGGGGTTGCATTGGAATTCCTGACTACCTCGAAGAGCGATACAAAAATCCCATTTTCTCCAAAACTATAAGTCGCAGCTCGGCTCCAAAAGCAGATTTGAATTCAGGAAAGGTGCGAGCTTAATTCTACATAAACAATTTTCAAATCGGGGATGAAAAAAAAAATTTCAAATTTTTACAGGGGTTGCATTGGAATTCCTGACTACCTCGAAGACCGAAACAAAAATCCCATTTTCTCGAAAACTATAAGTCGCAGCTCGGCTCCAAAAGCAGATTTGAATTCAGGAAAGGTGCGAGCTTAATTCTACATAAACAATTTTCAAATCGGGGATGAAAAAAAAATTTCAAATTTTTACAGGGGTTGCATTGGAATTCCTGACTACCTCGAAGAGCGATACAAAAATCCCATTTTCTCGAAAACTTTAAGTCGCAGCTCGGCTCCAAAAGCAGATTTGAATTCAGGAAATTCTACAATTAATTCTACATAAACAATTTTCAAATCGGGGATGAAAAAAAAAATTTCAAATTTTTACAGGGGTTGCATTGGAATTCCTGACTACTTCGAAGAGCGATACAAAAATCTCATTTTCTCGAAAACTATAAGTCGCAGCTCGGCTCCAAAAGCAGATTTGAATTCAGGAAAGGTGCGAGCTTAATTCTACATAAACAATTTTCAAATCGGGGATGAAAAAAAAAATTTCAAATTTTTACAGGGGTTGCATTGGAATTCCTGACTACCTCGAAGAGCGATACAAAAATCAAATTTTCTCGAAAACCATAAGTCGCAGCTCGGCTCAAAAAGCAGATTTGAATTCAGGAAAGGTGCGAGCTTAATTCTACATAAACAATTTTCAAATCGGGGATGAAAAAAAAAAAATTCAAATTTATACAGGGGTTGCATTGGAATTCCCGACTACCTCGAAGAGCGATACAAAAATCCCATTTTCTCGAAAACTATAAGTCGCAGCTCGGCTCCAAAAGCAGATTTGAATTCAGGAAAGGTGCGAGCTTAATTCTACATAAACAATTTTCAAATCGGGGATGAAAAAAAAAATTTCAAATTTTTACAGGGGTTGCATTGGAATTCCTGACTACTTCGAAGAGCGATACAAAAATCCCATTTTCTCGAAAACTATAAGTCGCAGCTCGGCTCCAAAAGCAGATTTGAATTCAGGAAAGGTGCGAGCTTAATTCTACATAAACAATTTTCAAATCGGGGATGAAAAAAAAAATTTCAAATTTTTACAGGGGTTGCATTGGAATTCCTGACTACCTCGAAGAGCGATACAAACATCCCATTTTCTCCAAAACTATAAGTCGCAGCTCGGCTCCAAAAGCAGATTTGAATTCAGGAAAGGTGCGAGCTTAATTCTACATAAACAATTTTCAAATCGGGGATGAAAAAAAAATTTCAAATTTTTACAGGGGTTGCATTGGAATTCCTGACTACCTCGAAGACCGAAACAAAAATCCCATTTTCTCGAAAACTATAAGTCGCAGCTCCTCTCCAAAAGCAGATTTGAATTCAGGAAAGGTGCGAGCTTAATTCTACATAAACAATTTTCAAATCGGGGATGAAAAAAAAAATTTCAAATTTTTACAGGGGTTGCATTGGAATTCCTGACTACTTCGAAGAGCGATACAAAAATCCCATTTTCTCGAAAACTATAAGTCGCAGCTCGGCTCTAAAAGCAGATTTGAATTCTTAATTCTACATAAACAATTTTCAAATCGGGGATGAAAAAAAAAAATTTCAAATTTTTACAGGGGTTGCATTGGAATTCCTGACTACCTCGAAGACCGAAACAAAAATCCCATTTTCTCGAAAACTATAAGTCGCAGCTCGGCTCCAAAAGCAGATTTGAATTCAGGAAAGGTGCGAGCTTAATTCTACACAAACAATTTTCAAATTGGGGATGAAAAAAAAAATTCGAATTTTTACAGGGGTTGCATTGGAATTCCTGACTACCTCGAAGACCGAAACAAAAATCCCATTTTCTCGAAAACTATAAGTCGCAGCTCGGCTCCAAAAGCAGATTTGAATTCAGGAAAGGTGCGAGCTTAATTCTACATAAACAATTTTCAAATCGGGGATGAAAAAAAAAATTTCAAATTTTTACAGGCGTTGCATTGGAATTCCTGACTACCTAGAAGAGCGATACAAAAATCCCATTTTCTCGAAAACTATAAGTCGCAGCTCGGCTCCAAAAGCAGATTTGAATTCAGGAAAGGTGCGAGCTTAATTCTACATAAACAATTTTCAAATCGGGGATAAAAAAAATTTTCAAACTTTTACAGGGGTTGCATTGGAATTCCTGACTACTTCGAAGAGCAATACAAAAATCTCATTTTCTCGAAAACTATAAGTCGCAGCTCGGCTCCAAAAGCAGATTTGAATTCAGGAAAGGTGCGAGCGTAATTCTACATAAACAATTTTCAAATCGGGGATGAAAAAAAAAATTTCAAATTTTTACAGGGGTTGCATTGGAATTCCTGACTACCTCGAAGAGCGATACAAAAATCCCATTTTCTCGAAAACTATAAGTCGCAGCTCGGCTCCAAAAGCAGATTGGAATTCAGGAAAGGTGCGAGCTTAATTCTACATAAACAATTTTCAAATCGGGGATGAAAAAAAAATTTCAAATTTTTACAGGGGTTGCATTGGAATTCCTGACTACTTCGAAGAGCGATACAAAAATCCCATTTTCTCGAAAACTATAAGTCGCAGCTCGGCTCCAAAAGCAGATTTGAATTCAGGAAAGGTGCGAGCTTAATTCTACATAAACAATTTTCAAATCGGGGATGAAAAAAAAAATTTCAAATTTTTAAAGGGGTTGCATTGGAATTCCTGACTGCCTCGAAGAGCGATACAAAAATCCCATTTTCTCCAAAACTATAAGTCGCAGCTCGGCTCCAAAAGCAGATTTGAATTCAGGAAAGGTGCGAGCTTAATTCTACATAAACAATTTTCAAATCGGGGATGAAAAAAAAAATTTCAAATTTTTACAGGGTTGCATTGGAATTCCTGACTACCTCGAAGAGCGATACAAAAATCCCATTTTCTCGAAAACTATAAGTCGCAGCTCGGCTCCAAAAGCAGATTTGAATTCAGGAAAGATGCGAGCTTAATTCTACATAAACAATTTTCAAATCGGGGATGAAAAAAAAAAATTAAAATTTTTACAGGGGTTGCATTGGAATTCCTGACTACCTCGAAGAGCGATACAAAAATCTTATTTTCTCGAAAACTATAAGTCGCAGCTCGGCTCCAAAAGCAGATTTGAATTCAGGAAAGGTGCGAGCTTAATTCTACATAAACAATATTCAAATCGGGGATGAAAAAAAAAATTTCAAATTTTTACAGCGGTTGCATTGGAATTCCTGACTACTTCGAAGAGCGATACAAAAATCTCATTTTCTCGAAAACTATAAGTCGCAGCTCGGCTCCAAAAGCAGATTTGAATTCAGGAAAGGTGCGAGCTTAATTCTACATAAACAATTTTCAAATCGGGGATGAAAAAAAAATTTCAAATTTTTACAGGGGTTGCATTGGAATTCCTGACTACCTCGAAGAGCGATACAAAAATCCCATTTTCTCGAAAAATATAAGTCGCAGCTCGGCTCCAAAAGCAGATTTGAATTCAGGAAAGGTGCGAGCTTAATTCTACATAAACAATTTTCAAATCGGGGATGAAAAAAAAAGGTGCGAGCTTAATTCTACATAAACAATTTTCAAATCGGGGATGAAAAAAAAAATTTAAAATTTTTACAGGGTTGCATTGGAATTCCTGACTACCTCGAAGAGCGATACAAAAATCCCATTTTCTCGAAAACTATAAGTCGCAGCTCGGCTCCAAAAGCAGATTTGAATTCAGGAAAGATGCGAGCTTAATTCTACATAAACAATTTTCAAATCGGGGATGAAAAAAAAAAATTAAAATTTTTACAGGGGTTGCATTGGAATTCCTGACTACCTCGAAGAGCGATACAAAAATCTTATTTTCTCGAAAACTATAAGTCGCAGCTCGGCTCCAAAAGCAGATTTGAATTCAGGAAAGGTGCGAGCTTAATTCTACATAAACAATTTTCAAATCGGGGATGAAAAAAAAAATTTCAAATTTTTACAGGGGTTGCATTGGAATTCCTGACTACCTCGAAGAGCGATACAAAAATCCCATTTTCTCGAAAACTATAAGTCGCAGCTCGGCTCCAAAAGCAGATTTGAATTCAGGAAAGGTGCGAGCTTAATTCTACATAAACAATTTTCAAATCGGGGATGAAAAAAAAAATTTCAAATTTTTACAGGGGTTGCATTGGAATTCCTGACTACCTCGAAGAGCGATACAAAAATCCCATTTTCTCGAAAACTATAAGTCGCAGCTCGGCTCCAAAAGCAGATTTGAATTCAGGAAAGGTGCGAGCTTAATTCTACATAAACAATTTTCAAATCGGGGATGAAAAAAAAATTTCAAATTTTTACAGGGGTTGCATTGGAATTCCTGACTACCTCGAAGACCGAAACAAAAATTCCATTTTCTCGAAAACTATAAGTCGCAGCTCGGCTCCAAAAGCAGATTTGAATTCAGGAAAGGTGCGAGCTTAATTCTACATAAACAATTTTCAAATCGGGGATGAAAAAAAGAATTTGAAATTTTTACAGGGGTTGCATTGGAATTCCTGACTACTTCGAAGAGCGATACAAAAATCCCATTTTCTCGAAAACTTTAAGTCGCAGCTCGGCTCCAAAAGCAGATTTGAATTCAGGAAATTCTACAATTAATTCTACATAAACAATTTTCAAATCGGGGATGAAAAAAAAAATTTCAAATTTTTACAGGGGTTGCATTGGAATTCCTGACTACTTCGAAGAGCGATACAAAAATCTCATTTTCTCGAAAACTATAAGTCGCAGCTCGGCTCTAAAAGCAGATTTGAATTCAGGAAAGGTGCGAGCTTAATTCTACATAAACAATTTTCAAATCGGGGATGAAAAAAAAAATTTCAAATTTTTACAGGGGTTGCATTGGAATTCCTGACTACCTCGAAGAGCGATACAAAAATCAAATTTTCTCGAAAACTATAAGTCGCAGCTCGGCTCAAAAAGCAGATTTGAATTCAGGAAAGGTGCGAGCTTAATTCTACATAAACAATTTTCAAATCGGCGATGAAAAAAAAAATTTCAAATTTTTACAGGGGTTGCATTGGAATTCCCGACTACCTCGAAGAGCGATACAAAAATCCCATTTTCTCGAAAACTATAAGTCGCAGCTCGGCTCCAAAAGCAGATTTGAATTCAGGAAAGGTGCGAGCTTAATTCTACATAAACAATTTTCAAATCGGGGATGAAAAAAAAAATTTCAAATTTTTACAGGGGTTGCATTGGAATTCCTGACTACTTCGAAGAGCGATACAAAAATCCCATTTTCTCGAAAACTATAAGTCGCAGCTCGGCTCCAAAAGCAGATTTGAATTCAGGAAAGGTGCGAGCTTAATTCTACATAAACAATTTTCAAATCGGGGATGAAAAAAAAAATTTCAAATTTTTAAAGGGGTTGCATTGGAATTCCTGACTACCTCGAAGAGCGATACAAAAATCCCATTTTCTCCAAAACTATAAGTCGCAGCTCGGCTCCAAAAGCAGATTTGAATTCAGGAAAGGTGCGAGCTTAATTCTACATAAACAATTTTCAAATCGGGGATGAAAAAAAAATTTCAAATTTTTACAGGGGTTGCATTGGAATTCCTGACTACCTCGAAGACCGAAACAAAAATCCCATTTTCTCGAAAACTATAAGTCGCAGCTCGGCTCCAAAAGCAGATTTGAATTCAGGAAAGGTGCGAGCTTAATTCTACATAAACAATTTTCAAATCGGGGATGAAAAAAAAAATTTCAAATTTTTACAGGGGTTGCATTGGAATTCCTGACTACTTCGAAGAGCGATACAAAAATCCCATTTTCTCGAAAACTATAAGTCGCAGCTCGGCTCTAAAAGCAGATTTGAATTCTTAATTCTACATAAACAATTTTCAAATCGGGGATGAAAAAAAAAAATTTCAAATTTTTAAAGGGGTTGCATTGGAATTCCTGACTACCTCGAAGAGCGATACAAAAATCCCATTTTCTCGAAAACTATAAGTCGCAGCTCGGCTCCAAAAGCAGATTTGAATTCAGGAAAGGTGCGAGCTTAATTCTACATAAACAATTTTCAAATCAGGGATGAAAAAAAAAATTTCAAATTTTTACAGGGGTTGCATTGGAATTCCTGACTACTTCGGAGAGCGATACAAAAATCCCATTTTCTCGAAAACTATAAGCCGCAGCTCGGCTCCAAAAGCAGATTTGAATTCAGGAAAGGTGCGAGCTTAATTCTACATAAACAATTTTCAAATCGGGGATGAAAAAAAAAATTTCAAATTTTTACAGGGGTTGCATTGGAATTCCTGACTACCTCGAAGACCGAAACAAAAATCCCATTTTCTCGAAAACTATAAGTCGCAGCTCGGCTCCAAAAGCAGATTTGAATTCAGGAAAGGTGCGAGCTTAATTCTACATAAACAATTTTCAAATCGGGGATGAAAAAAAAAATTTAAAATTTTTACAGGGGTTGCATTGGAATTCCTGACTACTTCGAAGAGCGATACAAAAATCTCATTTTCTCGAAAACTATAAGTCGCAGCTCGGCTCTAAAAGCAGATTTGAATTCAGGAAAGGTGCGAGCTTAATTAATCGGGGATGAAAAAAAAAATTTCAAATTTTTACAGGGGTTGCATTGGAATTCCTGACTACCTCGAAGAGCGATACAAAAATCAAATTTTCTCGAAAACCATAAGTCGCAGCTCGGCTCAAAAAGCAGATTTGAATTCAGGAAAGGTGCGAGCTTAATTCTACATAAACAATTTTCAAATCGGGGATGAAAAAAAAAATTTCAAATTTTTACAGGGGTTGCATTGGAATTCCCGACTACCTCGAAGAGCGATACAAAAATCCCATTTTCTCGAAAACTATAAGTCGCAGCTCGGCTCCAAAAGCAGATTTGAATTCAGGAAAGGTGCGAGCTTAATTCTACATAAACAATTTTCAAATCGGGGATGAAAAAAAAAATTTCAAATTTTTACAGGGGTTGCATTGGAATTCCTGACTACCTCGAAGAGCGATACAAAAATCCCATTTTCTCCAAAACTATAAGTCGCAGCTCGGCTCCAAAAGCAGATTTGAATTCAGGAAAGGTGCGAGCTTAATTCTACATAAACAATTTTCAAATCGGGGATGAAAAAAAAATTTCAAATTTTTACAGGGGTTGCATTGGAATTCCTGACTACCTCGAAGACCGAAACAAAAATCCCATTTTCTCGAAAACTATAAGTCGCAGCTCGGCTCCAAAAGCAGATTTGAATTCAGGAAAGGTGCGATCTTAATTCTACATAAACAATTTTCAAATCGGGGATGAAAAAAAAAATTTCAAATTTTTACAGGGGTTGCATTGGAATTCCTGACTACTTCGAAGAGCGATACAAAAATCTCATTTTCTCGAAAACTATAAGTCGCAGCTCGGCTCTAAAAGCAGATTTGAATTCAGGAAAGGTGCGAGCTTAATTAATCGGGGATGAAAAAAAAAATTTCAAATTTTTACAGGGGTTGCATTGGAATTCCTGACTACCTCGAAGAGCGATACAAAAATCAAATTTTCTCGAAAACCATAAGTCGCAGCTCGGCTCAAAAAGCAGATTTGAATTCAGGAAAGGTGCGAGCTTAATTCTACATAAATAATTTTCAAATCGGGGATGAAAAAAAAAATTTCAAATTTTTACAGGGGTTGCATTGGAATTCCCGACTACCTCGAAGAGCGATACAAAAATCCCATTTTCTCGAAAACTATAAGTCGCAGCTCGGCTCCAAAAGCAGATTTGAATTCAGGAAAGGTGCGAGCTTAATTCTACATAAACAATTTTCAAATCGGGGATGAAAAAAAAAATTTCAAATTTTTACAGGGGTTGCATTGGAATTCCTGACTACCTCGAAGAGCGATACAAAAATCCCATTTTCTCCAAAACTATAAGTCGCAGCTCGGCTCCAAAAGCAGATTTGAATTCAGGAAAGGTGCGAGCTTAATTCTACATAAACAATTTTCAAATCGGGGATGAAAAAAAAATTTCAAATTTTTACAGGGGTTGCATTGGAATTCCTGACTACCTCGAAGACCGAAACAAAAATCCCATTTTCTCGAAAACTATAAGTCGCAGCTCGGCTCCAAAAGCAGATTTGAATTCAGGAAAGGTGCGATCTTAATTCTACATAAACAATTTTCAAATCGGGGATGAAAAAAAAAATTTCAAATTTTTACAGGGGTTGCATTGGAATTCCTGACTACTTCGAAGAGCGATACAAAAATCCCATTTTCTCGAAAACTATAAGTCGCAGCTCGGCTCTAAAAGCAGATTTGAATTCTTAATTCTACATAAACAATTTTCAAATCGGGGATGAAAAAAAAATTTCAAATTTTTACAGGGGTTGCATTGGAATTCCTGACTACCTCGAAGACCGAAACAAAAATCCCATTTTCTCGAAAACTATAAGTCGCAGCTCGGCTCCAAAAGCAGATTTGAATTCAGGAAAGGTGCGAGCTTAATTCTACATAAACAATTTTCAAATCGGGGATGAAAAAAAAAATTTCAAATTTTTACAGGGGTTGCATTGGAATTCCTGACTACTTCGAAGAGCGATACAAAAATCCCATTTTCTCGAAAACTATAAGTCGCAGCTCGGCTCTAAAAGCAGATTTGAATTCTTAATTCTACATAAACAATTTTCAAATCGGGGATGAAAAAAAAAAATTTCAAATTTTTAAAGGGGTTGCATTGGAATTCCTGACTACCTCGAAGAGCGATACAAAAATCCCATTTTCTCGAAAACTATAAGTCGCAGCTCGGCTCCAAAAGCAGATTTGAATTCAGGAAAGGTGCGAGCTTAATTCTACATAAACAATTTTCAAATCGGGGATGAAAAAAAAATTTCAAATTTTTACAGGGGTTGCATTGGAATTCCTGACTACCTCGAAGACCGAAACAAAAATCCCATTTTCTCGAAAACTATAAGTCGCAGCTCGGCTCCAAAAGCAGATTTGAATTCAGGAAAGGTGCGAGCTTAATTCTACATAAACAATTTTCAAATCAGGGATGAAAAAAAAAATTTCAAATTTTTACAGGGGTTGCATTGGAATTCCTGACTACTTCGGAGAGCGATACAAAAATCCCATTTTCTCGAAAACTATAAGCCGCAGCTCGGCTCCAAAAGCAGATTTGAATTCAGGAAAGGTGCGAGCTTAATTCTACATAAACAATTTTCAAATCGGGGATGAAAAAAAAAATTTCAAATTTTTACAGGGGTTGCATTGGAATTCCTGACTACCTCGAAGACCGAAACAAAAATCCCATTTTCTCGAAAACTATAAGTCGCAGCTCGGCTCCAAAAGCAGATTTGAATTCAGGAAAGGTGCGAGCTTAATTCTACATAAACAATTTTCAAATCGGGGATGAAAAAAAAAATTTCAAATTTTTACAGGGGTTGCATTGGAATTCCTGACTACTTCGAAGAGCGATACAAAAATCCCATTTTCTCGAAAACTATAAGTCGCAGCTCGGCTCCAAAAGCAGATTTGAATTCAGGAAAGGTGCGAGCTTAATTCTACCGAAACAATTTTCAAATCGGGGATGAAAAAAAAATTTCAAATTTTTACAGGGGTTGCATTGGAATTCCTGACTACCTCGAAGACCGAAACAAAAATCCCATTTTCTCGAAAACTATAAGTCGCAGCTCGGCTCCAAAAGCAGATTTGAATTCAGGAAAGGTGCGAGCTTAATTCTACATAAACAATTTTCAAATCAGGGATGAAAAAAAAATTTCAAATTTTTACAGGGGTTGCATTGGAATTCCTGACTACCTCGAAGACCGAAACAAAAATCCCATTTTCTCGAAAACTATAAGTCGCAGCTCGGCTCCAAAAGCAGATTTGAATTCAGGAAAGGTGCGAGCTTAATTCTACATAAACAATTTTCAAATCGGGGATGAAAAAAAAAATTTCAAATTTTTACAGGGGTTGCATTGGAATTCCTGACTACCTCGAAGAGCGATACAAAAATCTCATTTTCTCGAAAACTATAAGTCGCAGCTCGGCTCTAAAAGCAGATTTGAATTCAGGAAAGGTGCGAGCTTAATTCTACATAAACAATTTTCAAATCGGGGATGAAAAAAAAAATTTCAAATTTTTACAGGGGTTGCATTGGAATTCCCGACTACCTCGAAGAGCGATACAAAAATCCCATTTTCTCGAAAACTATAAGTCGCAGCTCGGCTCCAAAAGCAGATTTGAATTCAGGAAAGGTGCGAGCTTAATTCTACATAAACAATTTTCAAATCGGGGATGGAAAAAAAAATTTCAAATTTTTACAGGGGTTGCATTGGAATTCCTGACTACTTCGAAGAGCGATACAAAAATCCCATTTTCTCGAAAACTATAAGTCGCAGCTCGGCTCCAAAAGCAGATTTGAATTCAGGAAAGGTGCGAGCTTAATTCTACATAAACAATTTTCAAATCGGGGATGAAAAAAAAAATTTCAAATTTTTAAAGGGGTTGCATTGGAATTCCTGACTACCTCGAAGAGCGATACAAAAATCCCATTTTCTCCAAAACTATAAGTCGCAGCTCGGCTCCAAAAGCAGATTTGAATTCAGGAAAGGTGCGAGCTTAATTCTACATAAACAATTTTCAAATCGGGGATGAAAAAAAAATTTCAAATTTTTACAGGGGTTGCATTGGAATTCCTGACTACCTCGAAGACCGAAACAAAAATCCCATTTTCTCGAAAACTATAAGTCGCAGCTCGGCTCCAAAAGCAGATTTGAATTCAGGAAAGGTGCGAGCTTAATTCTACATAAACAATTTTCAAATCGGGGATGAAAAAAAAAATTTCAAATTTTTACAGGGGTTGCATTGGAATTCCTGACTACCTCGAAGAGCGATACAAAAATCAAATTTTCTCGAAAACCATAAGTCGCAGCTCGGCTCAAAAAGCAGATTTGAATTCAGGAAAGGTGCGAGCTTAATTCTACATAAACAATTTTCAAATCGGGGATGAAAAAAAAAATTTCAAATTTTTACAGGGGTTGCATTGGAATTCCCGACTACCTCGAAGAGCGATACAAAAATCCCATTTTCTCGAAAACTATAAGTCGCAGCTCGGCTCCAAAAGCAGATTTGAATTCAGGAAAGGTGCGAGCTTAATTCTACATAAACAATTTTCAAATCGGGGATGAAAAAAAAAATTTCAAATTTTTACAGGGGTTGCATTGGAATTCCTGACTACTTCGAAGAGCGATACAAAAATCCCATTTTCTCGAAAACTATAAGTCGCAGCTCGGCTCCAAAAGCAGATTTGAATTCAGGAAAGGTGCGAGCTTAATTCTACATAAACAATTTTCAAATCGGGGATGAAAAAAAAAATTTCAAATTTTTACAGGGGTTGCATTGGAATTCCTGACTACCTCGAAGAGCGATACAAAAATCCCATTTTCTCGAAAACTATAAGTCGCAGCTCGGCTCCAAAAGCAGATTTGAATTCAGGAAAGGTGCGATCTTAATTCTACATAAACAATTTTCAAATCGGGGATGAAAAAAAAAATTTCAAATTTTTACAGGGGTTGCATTGGAATTCCTGACTACTTCGAAGAGCGATACAAAAATCCCATTTTCTCGAAAACTATAAGTCGCAGCTCGGCTCTAAAAGCAGATTTGAATTCTTAATTCTACATAAACAATTTTCAAATCGGGGATGAAAAAAAAAAATTTCAAATTTTTAAAGGGGTTGCATTGGAATTCCTGACTACCTCGAAGAGCGATACAAAAATCCCATTTTCTCGAAAACTATAAGTCGCAGCTCGGCTCCAAAAGCAGATTTGAATTCAGGAAAGGTGCGAGCTTAATTCTACATAAACAATTTTCAAATCGGGGATGAAAAAAAAATTTCAAATTTTTACAGGGGTTGCATTGGAATTCCTGACTACCTCGAAGACCGAAACAAAAATCCCATTTTCTCGAAAACTATAAGTCGCAGCTCGGCTCCAAAAGCAGATTTGAATTCAGGAAAGGTGCGAGCTTAATTCTACATAAACAATTTTCAAATCAGGGATGAAAAAAAAAATTTCAAATTTTTACAGGGGTTGCATTGGAATTCCTGACTACTTCGGAGAGCGATACAAAAATCCCATTTTCTCGAAAACTATAAGCCGCAGCTCGGCTCCAAAAGCAGATTTGAATTCAGGAAAGGTGCGAGCTTAATTCTACATAAACAATTTTCAAATCGGGGATGAAAAAAAAAATTTCAAATTTTTACAGGGGTTGCATTGGAATTCCTGACTACCTCGAAGACCGAAACAAAAATCCCATTTTCTCGAAAACTATAAGTCGCAGCTCGGCTCCAAAAGCAGATTTGAATTCAGGAAAGGTGCGAGCTTAATTCTACATAAACAATTTTCAAATCGGGGATGAAAAAAAAAATTTCAAATTTTTACAGGGGTTGCATTGGAATTCCTGACTACCTCGAAGAGCGATACAAAAATCCCATTTTCTCGAAAACTATAAGTCGCAGCTCGGCTCCAAAAGCAGATTTGAATTCAGGAAAGGTGCGAGCTTAATTCTACATAAACAATTTTCAAATCGGGGATGAAAAAAAAAAATTCAAATTTTTACAGGGGTTGCATTGGAATTCCCGACTACTTCGAAGAGCGATACAAAAATCTCATTTTCCCGAAAACTATAAGTCGCCGCTCGGCTCCAAAAGCAGATTTGAATTCAGGAAAGGTGCGAGCTTAATTCTACATAAACAATTTTTAAATCGGGGATGAAAAAAAAAAATTTCAAATTTTCACAGGGGTTGCATTGGAATTCCTGACTACCTCGAAGAGCGATACAAAAATCCCATTTTCTCGAAAACTATAAGTCGCAGCTCGGCTCCAAAAGCAGATTTGAATTCAGGAAAGGTGCGAGCTTAATTCTACATAAACAATTTTCAAATCGGGGATGAAAAAAAAAAAATTCAAATTTTTACAGGGGTTGCATTGGAATTCCTGACTACCTCGAAGAGCGATACAAAAATCTTATTTTCTCGAAAACTATAAGTCGCAGCTCGGCTCCAAAAGCAGATTTGAATTCAGGAAAGGTGCGAGCTTAATTCTACATAAACAATTTTCAAATCGGGGATGAAAAAAAAAATTTCAAATTTTTACAGGGGTTGCATTGGAATTCCTGACTACTTCGAAGAGCGATACAAAAATCCCATTTTCTCGAAAACTATAAGTCGCAGCTCGGCTCCAAAAGCTGATTTGAATTCAGGAAAGGTGCGAGCTTAATTCTACATAAATAATTTTCAAATCGGGGATGAAAAAAAAAATTTCAAATTTTTAAAGGGGTTGCATTGGAATTCCTGACTACCTCGAAGAGCGATACAAAAATCCCATTTTCTCCAAAACTATAAGTCGCAGCTCGGCTCCAAAAGCAGATTTGAATTCAGGAAAGGTGCGAGCTTAATTCTACATAAACAATTTTCAAATCGGGGATGAAAAAAAATTTCAAATTTTTACAGGGGTTGCATTGGAATTCCTGACTACCTCGAAGACCGAAACAAAAATCCCATTTTCTCGAAAACTATAAGTCGCAGCTCGGCTCCAAAAGCAGATTTGAATTCAGGAAAGGTGCGAGCTTAATTCTACATAAACAATTTTCAAATCGGGGATGAAAAAAAAAATTTAAAATTTTTACATTGGTTGCATTGGAATTCCTGACTACTTCGAAGAGCGATACAAAAATCCCATTTTCTCGAAAACTATAAGTCGCAGCTCGGCTCCAAAAGCAGATTTGAATTCAGGAAAGGTGCGAGCTTAATTCTACATAAACAATTTTCAAATCGGGGATGAAAAAAAAAATTTCAAATTTTTAAAGGGGTTGCATTGGAATTCCTGACTACCTCGAAGAGCGATACAAAAATCCCATTTTCTCCAAAACTATAAGTCGCAGCTCGGCTCCAAAAGCAGATTTGAATTCAGGAAAGGTGCGAGCTTAATTCTACATAAACAATTTTCAAATCGGGGATGAAAAAAAAATTTCAAATTTTTACAGGGGTTGCATTGGAATTCCTGACTACCTCGAAGACCGAAACAAAAATCCCATTTTCTCGAAAACTATAAGTCGCAGCTCGGCTCCAAAAGCAGATTTGAATTCAGGAAAGGTGCGAGCTTAATTCTACATAAACAATTTTCAAATCGGGGATGAAAAAAAAATTTCAAATTTTTACAGGGGTTGCATTGGAATTCCTGACTACCTCGAAGAGCGATACAAAAATCAAATTTTCTCGAAAACCATAAGTCGCAGCTCGGCTCAAAAAGCAGATTTGAATTCAGGAAAGGTGCGAGCTTAATTCTACATAAACAATTTTCAAATCGGGGATGAAAAAAAAAATTTCAAATTTTTACAGGGGTTGCATTGGAATTCCCGACTACCTCGAAGAGCGATACAAAAATCCCATTTTCTCGAAAACTATAAGTCGCAGCTCGGCTCCAAAAGCAGATTTGAATTCAGGAAAGGTGCGAGCTTAATTCTACATAAACAATTTTCAAATCGGGGATGAAAAAAAAAATTTCAAATTTTTACAGGGGTTGCATTGGAATTCCTGACTACTTCGAAGAGCGATACAAAAATCCCATTTTCTCGAAAACTATAAGTCGCAGCTCGGCTCCAAAAGCAGATTTGAATTCAGGAAAGGTGCGAGCTTAATTCTACATAAACAATTTTCAAATCGGGGATGAAAAAAAAAATTTCAAATTTTTACAGGGGTTGCATTGGAATTCCTGACTACCTCGAAGAGCGATACAAAAATCCCATTTTCTCGAAAACTATAAGTCGCAGCTCGGCTCCAAAAGCAGATTTGAATTCAGGAAAGGTGCGATCTTAATTCTACATAAACAATTTTCAAATCGGGGATGAAAAAAAAAATTTCAAATTTTTACAGGGGTTGCATTGGAATTCCTGACTACTTCGAAGAGCGATACAAAAATCCCATTTTCTCGAAAACTATAAGTCGCAGCTCGGCTCTAAAAGCAGATTTGAATTCTTAATTCTACATAAACAATTTTCAAATCGGGGATGAAAAAAAAAAATTTCAAATTTTTAAAGGGGTTGCATTGGAATTCCTGACTACCTCGAAGAGCGATACAAAAATCCCATTTTCTCGAAAACTATAAGTCGCAGCTCGGCTCCAAAAGCAGATTTGAATTCAGGAAAGGTGCGAGCTTAATTCTACATAAACAATTTTCAAATCGGGGATGAAAAAAAAATTTCAAATTTTTACAGGGGTTGCATTGGAATTCCTGACTACCTCGAAGACCGAAACAAAAATCCCATTTTCTCGAAAACTATAAGTCGCAGCTCGGCTCCAAAAGCAGATTTGAATTCAGGAAAGGTGCGAGCTTAATTCTACATAAACAATTTTCAAATCAGGGATGAAAAAAAAAATTTCAAATTTTTACAGGGGTTGCATTGGAATTCCTGACTACTTCGGAGAGCGATACAAAAATCCCATTTTCTCGAAAACTATAAGCCGCAGCTCGGCTCCAAAAGCAGATTTGAATTCAGGAAAGGTGCGAGCTTAATTCTACATAAACAATTTTCAAATCGGGGATGAAAAAAAAAATTTCAAATTTTTACAGGGGTTGCATTGGAATTCCTGACTACCTCGAAGACCGAAACAAAAATCCCATTTTCTCGAAAACTATAAGTCGCAGCTCGGCTCCAAAAGCAGATTTGAATTCAGGAAAGGTGCGAGCTTAATTCTACATAAACAATTTTCAAATCGGGGATGAAAAAAAAAATTTCAAATTTTTACAGGGGTTGCATTGGAATTCCTGACTACCTCGAAGAGCGATACAAAAATCCCATTTTCTCGAAAACTATAAGTCGCAGCTCGGCTCCAAAAGCAGATTTGAATTCAGGAAAGGTGCGAGCTTAATTCTACATAAACAATTTTCAAATCGGGGATGAAAAAAAAAAATTCAAATTTTTACAGGGGTTGCATTGGAATTCCCGACTACTTCGAAGAGCGATACAAAAATCTCATTTTCCCGAAAACTATAAGTCGCCGCTCGGCTCCAAAAGCAGATTTGAATTCAGGAAAGGTGCGAGCTTAATTCTACATAAACAATTTTTAAATCGGGGATGAAAAAAAAAAATTTCAAATTTTCACAGGGGTTGCATTGGAATTCCTGACTACCTCGAAGAGCGATACAAAAATCCCATTTTCTCGAAAACTATAAGTCGCAGCTCGGCTCCAAAAGCAGATTTGAATTCAGGAAAGGTGCGAGCTTAATTCTACATAAACAATTTTCAAATCGGGGATGAAAAAAAAAAAATTCAAATTTTTACAGGGGTTGCATTGGAATTCCTGACTACCTCGAAGAGCGATACAAAAATCTTATTTTCTCGAAAACTATAAGTCGCAGCTCGGCTCCAAAAGCAGATTTGAATTCAGGAAAGGTGCGAGCTTAATTCTACATAAACAATTTTCAAATCGGGGATGAAAAAAAAAATTTCAAATTTTTACAGGGGTTGCATTGGAATTCCTGACTACTTCGAAGAGCGATACAAAAATCCCATTTTCTCGAAAACTATAAGTCGCAGCTCGGCTCCAAAAGCTGATTTGAATTCAGGAAAGGTGCGAGCTTAATTCTACATAAATAATTTTCAAATCGGGGATGAAAAAAAAAATTTCAAATTTTTAAAGGGGTTGCATTGGAATTCCTGACTACCTCGAAGAGCGATACAAAAATCCCATTTTCTCCAAAACTATAAGTCGCAGCTCGGCTCCAAAAGCAGATTTGAATTCAGGAAAGGTGCGAGCTTAATTCTACATAAACAATTTTCAAATCGGGGATGAAAAAAAATTTCAAATTTTTACAGGGGTTGCATTGGAATTCCTGACTACCTCGAAGACCGAAACAAAAATCCCATTTTCTCGAAAACTATAAGTCGCAGCTCGGCTCCAAAAGCAGATTTGAATTCAGGAAAGGTGCGAGCTTAATTCTACATAAACAATTTTCAAATCGGGGATGAAAAAAAAAATTTAAAATTTTTACATTGGTTGCATTGGAATTCCTGACTACTTCGAAGAGCGATACAAAAATCCCATTTTCTCGAAAACTTTAAGTCGCAGCTCGGCTCCAAAAGCAGATTTGAATTCAGGAAATTCTACAATTAATTCTACATAAACAATTTTCAAATCGGGGATGAAAAAAAATTTCAAATTTTTACAGGGGTTGCATTGGAATTCCTGACTACCTCGAAGACCGAAACAAAAATCCCATTTTCTCGAAAACTATAAGTCGCAGCTCGGCTCCAAAAGCAGATTTGAATTCAGGAAAGGTGCGAGCTTAATTCTACATAAACAATTTTCAAATCGGGGATGAAAAAAAAAATTTTAAATTTTTACAGGGGTTGCATTGGAATTCCTGACTACTTCGAAGAGCGATACAAAAATCCCATTTTCTCGAAAACTTTAAGTCGCAGCTCGGCTCCAAAAGCAGATTTGAATTCAGGAAATTCTACAATTAATTCTACATAAACAATTTTCAAATCGGGGATGAAAAAAAAAATTTCAAATTTTTATAGGGGTTGCATTGGAATTCCTGACTACTTCGAAGAGCGATACAAAAATCTCATTTTCTCGAAAACTATAAGTCGCAGCTCGGCTCCAAAAGCAGATTTGAATTCAGGAAAGGTGCGAGCTTAATTCTACATAAACAATTTTCAAATCGGGGATGAAAAAAAAAATTTCAAATTTTTACAGGGGTGCGAGCTTAATTCTACATAAACAATTTTCAAATCGGGGATGAAAAAAAAATTTCAAATTTTTACAGGGGTTGCATTGGAATTCCCGACTACCTCGAAGAGCGATACAAAAATCCCATTTTCTCGAAAACTATAAGTCGCAGCTCGGCTCCAAAAGCAGATTTGAATTCAGGAAAGGTGCGAGCTTAATTCTACATAAACAATTTTCAAATCGGGGATGAAAAAAAAAATTTCAAATTTTTACAGGGGTTGCATTGGAATTCCTGACTACTTCGAAGAGCGATACAAAAATCCCCTTTTCTCGAAAACTATAAGTCGCAGCTCGGCTCCAAAAGCAGATTTGAATTCAGGAAAGGTGCGAGCTTAATTCTACATAAACAATTTTCAAATCGGGGATGAAAAAAAAAATTTAAAATTTTTACAGGGGTTGTTGTATTGGAATTCCTGACTACCTCGAAGAGCGATACAAAAATCCCATTTTCTCGAAAACTATAAGTCGCAGCTCGGCTCCAAAAGCAGATTTGAATTCAGGAAAGGTGCGAGCTTAATTCTACATAAACAATTTTCAAATTGGGGATGAAAAAAAAAAATTCAAATTTTTACAGGGGTTGCATTGGAATTCCTGACTACCTCGAAGAGCGATACAAAAATCCCATTTTCTCGAAAACTATAAGTCGCAGCTCGGCTCCAAACGCAGATTTGAATTCAGGAAAGGTGCGAGCTTAATTCTACATAAACAATTTTCAAATCGGGGATGAAAAAAAATTTCAAATTTTTACAGGGGTTGCATTGGAATTCCTGACTACTTCGAAGAGCGATACAAAAATCCCATTTTCTCGAAAACTTTAAGTCGCAGCTCGGCTCCAAAAGCAGATTTGAATTCAGGAAATTCTACAATTAATTCCACATAAACAATTTTCAAATCGGGGATGAAAAAAAATTTCAAATTTTTACAGGGGTTGCATTGGAATTCCTGACTACCTCGAAGAGCGATACAAAAATCCCATTTTCTCGAAAACTTTAAGTCGCAGCTCGGCTCCAAAAGCAGATTTGAATTCAGGAAATTCTACAATTAATTCTACATAAACAATTTTCAAATCGGGGATGAAAAAAAAAATTTCAAATTTTTACAGGGGTTGCATTGGAATTCCTGACTACTTCGAAGAGCGATACAAAAATCTCATTTTCTCGAAAACTATAAGTCGCAGCTCGGCTCCAAAAGCAGATTTGAATTCAGGAAAGGTGCGAGCTTAATTCTACATAAACAATTTTCAAATCGGGGATGAAAAAAAAAGTTTCAAATTTTTACAGGGGTTGCATTGGAATTCCTGACTACTTCGAAGAGCGATACAAAAATCCCATTTTCTCGAAAACTTTAAGTCGCAGCTCGGCTCCAAAAGCAGATTTGAATTCAGGAAATTCTACAATTAATTCTACATAAACAATTTTCAAATCGGGGATGAAAAAAAAAATTTCAAATTTTTACAGGGGTTGCATTGGAATTCCTGACTACTTCGAAGAGCGATACAAAAATCTCATTTTCTCGAAAACTATAAGTCGCAGCTCGGCTCCAAAAGCAGATTTGAATTCAGGAAAGGTGCGAGCTTAGTTCTACATAAACAATTTTCAAATCGGGGATGAAAAAAAAAATTTCAAATTTTTACAGGGGTTGCATTGGAATTCCTGACTACTTCGAAGAGCGATACAAAAATCCCATTTTCTCGAAAACTATAAGTCGCAGCTCGGCTCCAAACGCAGATTTGAATTCAGGAAAGGTGCGAGCTTAATTCTACATAAACAATTTTCAAATCGGGGATGAAAAAAAAAATTTCAAATTTTTAAAGGGGTTGCATTGGAATTCCTGACTACTTCGAAGAGCGATACAAAAATCCCATTTTCTCCAAAACTATAAGTCGCAGCTCGGCTCCAAAAGCAGATTTGAATTCAGGAAAGGTGCGAGCTTAATTCTACATAAACAATTTTCAAATCGGGGATGAAAAAAAATTTCAAATTTTTACAGGGGTTGCATTGGAATTCCTGACTACCTCGAAGACCGAAACAAAAATCCCATTTTCTCGAAAACTATAAGTCGCAGCTCGGCTCCAAAAGCAGATTTGAATTCAGGAAAGGTGCGAGCTTAATTCTACATAAACAATTTTCAAATCGGGGATGAAAAAAAAAATTTCAAATTTTTACAGGGGTTGCATTGGAATTCCTGACTACTTCGAAGAGCGCTACAAAAATCCCATTTTCTCGAAAACTATAAGTCGCAGCTCGGCTCTAAAAGCAGATTTGAATTCTTAATTCTACATAAACAATTTTCAAATCGGGGATGAAAAAAAAAAATTTCAAATTTTTAAAGGGGTTGCATTGGAATTCCTGACTACCTCGAAGAGCGATACAAAAATCCCATTTTCTCGAAAACTATAAGTCGCAGCTCGGCTCCAAAAGCAGATTTGAATTCAGGAAAGGTGCGAGCTTAATTCTACATAAACAATTTTCAAATCGGGGATGAAAAAAAAATTTCAAATTTTTACAGGGGTTGCATTGGAATTCCTGACTACCTCGAAGACCGAAACAAAAATCCCATTTTCTCGAAAACTATAAGTCGCAGCTCGGCTCCAAAAGCAGATTTGAATTCAGGAAAGGTGCGAGCTTAATTCTACATAAACAATTTTCAAATCAGGGATGAAAAAAAAAATTTCAAATTTTTACAGGGGTTGCATTGGAATTCCTGACTACTTCGGAGAGCGATACAAAAATCCCATTTTCTTGAAAACTATAAGCCGCAGCTCGGCTCCAAAAGCAGATTTGAATTCAGGAAAGGTGCGAGCTTAATTCTACATAAATAATTTTCAAATCGGGGATGAAAAAAAAAATTTCAAATTTTTACAGGGGTTGCATTGGAATTCCTGACTACCTCGAAGACCGAAACAAAAATCCCATTTTCTCGAAAACTATAAGTCGCAGCTCGGCTCCAAAAGCAGATTTGAATTCAGGAAAGGTGCGAGCTTAATTCTACATAAACAATTTTCAAATCGGGGATGAAAAAAAAATTTCAAATTTTTACAGGGGTTGCATTGGAATTCCTGACTACCTCGAAGAGCGATACAAAAATCCCATTTTCTCGAAAACTATAAGTCGCAGCTCGGCTCCAAAAGCAGATTTGAATTCAGGAAAGGTGCGAGCTTAATTCTACATAAACAGTTTTCAAATCGGGGATGAAAAAAATTTTCAAACTTTTACAGGGGTTGCATTGGAATTCCTGACTACTTCGAAGAGCAATACAAAAATCTCATTTTCTCGAAAACTATAAGTCGCAGCTCGGCTCCAAAAGCAGATTTGAATTCAGGAAAGGTGCGAGCTTAATTCTACATAAACAATTTTCAAATCGGGGATGAAAAAAAAAATTTCAAATTTTTACAGGGGTTGCATTGGAATTCCTGACTACCTCGAAGAGCGATACAAAAATCCCATTTTCTCGAAAACTATAAGTCGCAGCTCGGCTCCAAAAGCAGATTTGAATTCAGGAAAGGTGCGAGCTTAATTCTACATAAACAATTTTCAAATCGGGGATGAAAAAAAAAATTTCAAATTTTTACAGGGGTTGCATTGGAATTCCTGACTACCTCGAAGAGCGATACAAAAATCCGATTTTCTCGAAAACTATAAGTCGCAGCTCGGCTCCAAAAGCAGATTTGAATTCAGGAAAGGTGCGAGCTTAATTCTACATAAACAATTTTCAAATCAGGGATGAAAAAAAAAATTTCAAATTTTTACAGGGGTTGCATTGGAATTCCTGACTACCTCGAAGAGCGATACAAAAATCCGATTTTCTCGAAAACTATAAGTCGCAGCTCGGCTCCAAAAGCAGATTTGAATTCAGGAAAGGTGCGAGCTTAATTCTACATAAACAATTTTCAAATCAGGGATGAAAAAAAAAATTTCAAATTTTTACAGGGGTTGCATTGGAATTCCTGACTACCTCGAAGAGCGATACAAAAATCCGATTTTCTCGAAAACTATAAGTCGCAGCTCGGCTCCAAAAGCAGATTTGAATTCAGGAAAGGTGCGAGCTTAATTCTACATAAACAATTTTCAAATCAGGGATGAAAAAAAAAATTTCAAATTTTTACAGGGGTTGCATTGGAATTCCTGACTACCTCGAAGAGCGATACAAAAATCCGATTTTCTCGAAAACTATAAGTCGCAGCTCGGCTCCAAAAGCAGATTTGAATTCAGGAAAGGTGCGAGCTTAATTCTACATAAACAATTTTCAAATCAGGGATGAAAAAAAAAATTTCAAATTTTTACAGGGGTTGCATTGGAATTCCTGACTACTTCGGAGAGCGATACAAAAATCCCATTTTCTCGAAAACTATAAGTCGCAGCTCGGCTCCAAAAGCAGATTTGAATTCAGGAAAGGTGCGAGCTTAATTCTACATAAACAATTTTCAAATCGGGGATGAAAAAAAAAATTTCAAATTTTTACAGGGGTTGCATTGGAATTCCTGACTACCTCGAAGAGCGATACAAAAATCCGATTTTCTCGAAAACTATAAGTCGCAGCTCGGCTCCAAAAGCAGATTTGAATTCAGGAAAGGTGCGAGCTTAATTCTACATAAACAATTTTCAAATCGGGGATGAAAAAAAAAAAATTCAAATTTTTACAGGGGTTGCATTGGAATTCCTGACTACCTCGAAGAGCGATACAAAAATCTTATTTTCTCGAAAACTATAAGTCGCAGCTCGGCTCCAAAAGCAGATTTGAATTCAGGAAAGGTGCGAGCTTAATTCTACATAAACAATTTTCAAATCGGGGATGAAAAAAAAAATTTCAAATTTTTACAGGGGTTGCATTGGAATTCCTGACTACCTCGAAGAGCGATACAAAAATCCCATTTTCTCGAAAACTATAAGTCGCAGCTCGGCTCCAAAAGCTGATTTGAATTCAGGAAAGGTGCGAGCTTAATTCTACATAAATAATTTTCAAATCGGGGATGAAAAAAAAAATTTCAAATTTTTAAAGGGGTTGCATTGGAATTCCTGACTACCTCGAAGAGCGATACAAAAATCCCATTTTCTCCAAAACTATAAGTCGCAGCTCGGCTCCAAAAGCAGATTTGAATTCAGGAAAGGTGCGAGCTTAATTCTACATAAACAATTTTCAAATCGGGGATGAAAAAAAATTTCAAATTTTTACAGGGGTTGCATTGGAATTCCTGACTACCTCGAAGACCGAAACAAAAATCCCATTTTCTCGAAAACTATAAGTCGCAGCTCGGCTCCAAAAGCAGATTTGAATTCAGGAAAGGTGCGAGCTTAATTCTACATAAACAATTTTCAAATCGGGGATGAAAAAAAAAATTTAAAATTTTTACAGGGGTTGCATTGGAATTCCTGACTACTTCGAATAGCGATACAAAAATCCCATTTTCTCGAAAACTTTAAGTCGCAGCTCGGCTCCAAAAGCAGATTTGAATTCAGGAAATTCTACAATTAATTCTACATAAACAATTTTCAAATCGGGGATGAAAAAAAATTTCAAATTTTTACAGGGGTTGCATTGGAATTCCTGACTACCTCGAAGACCGAAACAAAAATCCCATTTTCTCGAAAACTATAAGTCGCAGCTCGGCTCCAAAAGCAGATTTGAATTCAGGAAAGGTGCGAGCTTAATTCTACATAAACAATTTTCAAATCGGGGATGAAAAAAAAAATTTAAAATTTTTACAGGGGTTGCATTGGAATTCCTGACTACTTCGAAGAGCGATACAAAAATCCCATTTTCTCGAAAACTTTAAGTCGCAGCTCGGCTCCAAAAGCAGATTTGAATTCAGGAAATTCTACAATTAATTCTACATAAACAATTTTCAAATCGGGGATGAAAAAAAAAATTTCAAATTTTTATAGGGGTTGCATTGGAATTCCTGACTACTTCGAAGAGCGATACAAAAATCTCATTTTCTCGAAAACTATAAGTCGCAGCTCGGCTCCAAAAGCAGATTTGAATTCAGGAAAGGTGCGAGCTTAATTCTACATAAACAATTTTCAAATCGGGGATGAAAAAAAAAATTTCAAATTTTTACAGGGGTGCGAGCTTAATTCTACATAAACAATTTTCAAATCGGGGATGAAAAAAAAATTTCAAATTTTTACAGGGGTTGCATTGGAATTCCCGACTACCTCGAAGAGCGATACAAAAATCCCATTTTCTCGAAAACTATAAGTCGCAGCTCGGCTCCAAAAGCAGATTTGAATTCAGGAAAGGTGCGAGCTTAATTCTACATAAACAATTTTCAAATCGGGGATGAAAAAAAAAATTTCAAATTTTTACAGGGGTTGCATTGGAATTCCTGACTACTTCGAAGAGCGATACAAAAATCCCCTTTTCTCGAAAACTATAAGTCGCAGCTCGGCTCCAAAAGCAGATTTGAATTCAGGAAAGGTGCGAGCTTAATTCTACATAAACAATTTTCAAATCGGGGATGAAAAAAAAAATTTAAAATTTTTACAGGGGTTGTTGTATTGGAATTCCTGACTACCTCGAAGAGCGATACAAAAATCCCATTTTCTCGAAAACTATAAGTCGCAGCTCGGCTCCAAAAGCAGATTTGAATTCAGGAAAGGTGCGAGCTTAATTCTACATAAACAATTTTCAAATTGGGGATGAAAAAAAAAAATTCAAATTTTTACAGGGGTTGCATTGGAATTCCTGACTACCTCGAAGAGCGATACAAAAATCCCATTTTCTCGAAAACTATAAGTCGCAGCTCGGCTCCAAACGCAGATTTGAATTCAGGAAAGGTGCGAGCTTAATTCTACATAAACAATTTTCAAATCGGGGATGAAAAAAAAATTTCAAATTTTTACAGGGGTTGCATTGGAATTCCTGACTACTTCGAAGAGCGATACAAAAATCCCATTTTCTCGAAAACTTTAAGTCGCAGCTCGGCTCCAAAAGCAGATTTGAATTCAGGAAATTCTACAATTAATTCTACATAAACAATTTTCAAATCGGGGATGAAAAAAAAAATTTCAAATTTTTACAGGGGTTGCATTGGAATTCCTGACTACTTCGAAGAGCGATACAAAAATCTCATTTTCTCGAAAACTATAAGTCGCAGCTCGGCTCCAAAAGCAGATTTGAATTCAGGAAAGGTGCGAGCTTAATTCTACATAAACAATTTTCAAATCGGGGATGAAAAAAAAAGTTTCAAATTTTTACAGGGGTTGCATTGGAATTCCTGACTACTTCGAAGAGCGATACAAAAATCCCATTTTCTCGAAAACTTTAAGTCGCAGCTCGGCTCCAAAAGCAGATTTGAATTCAGGAAATTCTACAATTAATTCTACATAAACAATTTTCAAATCGGGGATGAAAAAAAAAATTTCAAATTTTTACAGGGGTTGCATTGGAATTCCTGACTACTTCGAAGAGCGATACAAAAATCTCATTTTCTCGAAAACTATAAGTCGCAGCTCGGCTCCAAAAGCAGATTTGAATTCAGGAAAGGTGCGAGCTTAGTTCTACATAAACAATTTTCAAATCGGGGATGAAAAAAAAAATTTCAAATTTTTACAGGGGTGCGAGCTTAATTCTACATAAACAATTTTCAAATCGGGGATGAAAAAAAAAATTTCAAATTTTTACAGGGGTTGCATTGGAATTCCCGACTACCTCGAAGAGCGATACAAAAATCCCATTTTCTCGAAAACTATAAGTCGCAGCTCGGCTCCAAAAGCAGATTTGAATTCAGGAAAGGTGCGAGCTTAATTCTACATAAACAATTTTCAAATCGGGGATGAAAAAAAAAATTTCAAATTTTTACAGGGGTTGCATTGGAATTCCTGACTACTTCGAAGAGCGATACAAAAATCCCATTTTCTCGAAAACTATAAGTCGCAGCTCGGCTCCAAACGCAGATTTGAATTCAGGAAAGGTGCGAGCTTAATTCTACATAAACAATTTTCAAATCGGGGATGAAAAAAAAAATTTCAAATTTTTAAAGGGGTTGCATTGGAATTCCTGACTACTTCGAAGAGCGATACAAAAATCCCATTTTCTCCAAAACTATAAGTCGCAGCTCGGCTCCAAAAGCAGATTTGAATTCAGGAAAGGTGCGAGCTTAATTCTACATAAACAATTTTCAAATCGGGGATGAAAAAAAATTTCAAATTTTTACAGGGGTTGCATTGGAATTCCTGACTACCTCGAAGACCGAAACAAAAATCCCATTTTCTCGAAAACTATAAGTCGCAGCTCGGCTCCAAAAGCAGATTTGAATTCAGGAAAGGTGCGAGCTTAATTCTACATAAACAATTTTCAAATCGGGGATGAAAAAAAAAATTTCAAATTTTTACAGGGGTTGCATTGGAATTCCTGACTACTTCGAAGAGCGCTACAAAAATCCCATTTTCTCGAAAACTATAAGTCGCAGCTCGGCTCTAAAAGCAGATTTGAATTCTTAATTCTACATAAACAATTTTCAAATCGGGGATGAAAAAAAAAAATTTCAAATTTTTAAAGGGGTTGCATTGGAATTCCTGACTACCTCGAAGAGCGATACAAAAATCCCATTTTCTCGAAAACTATAAGTCGCAGCTCGGCTCCAAAAGCAGATTTGAATTCAGGAAAGGTGCGAGCTTAATTCTACATAAACAATTTTCAAATCGGGGATGAAAAAAAAATTTCAAATTTTTACAGGGGTTGCATTGGAATTCCTGACTACCTCGAAGACCGAAACAAAAATCCCATTTTCTCGAAAACTATAAGTCGCAGCTCGGCTCCAAAAGCAGATTTGAATTCAGGAAAGGTGCGAGCTTAATTCTACATAAACAATTTTCAAATCAGGGATGAAAAAAAAAATTTCAAATTTTTACAGGGGTTGCATTGGAATTCCTGACTACTTCGGAGAGCGATACAAAAATCCCATTTTCTTGAAAACTATAAGCCGCAGCTCGGCTCCAAAAGCAGATTTGAATTCAGGAAAGGTGCGAGCTTAATTCTACATAAACAATTTTCAAATCGGGGATGAAAAAAAAAATTTCAAATTTTTACAGGGGTTGCATTGGAATTCCTGACTACCTCGAAGACCGAAACAAAAATCCCATTTTCTCGAAAACTATAAGTCGCAGCTCGGCTCCAAAAGCAGATTTGAATTCAGGAAAGGTGCGAGCTTAATTCTACATAAACAATTTTCAAATCGGGGATGAAAAAAAAATTTCAAATTTTTACAGGGGTTGCATTGGAATTCCTGACTACCTCGAAGAGCGATACAAAAATCCCATTTTCTCGAAAACTATAAGTCGCAGCTCGGCTCCAAAAGCAGATTTGAATTCAGGAAAGGTGCGAGCTTAATTCTACATAAACAGTTTTCAAATCGGGGATGAAAAAAATTTTCAAACTTTTACAGGGGTTGCATTGGAATTCCTGACTACTTCGAAGAGCAATACAAAAATCTCATTTTCTCGAAAACTATAAGTCGCAGCTCGGCTCCAAAAGCAGATTTGAATTCAGGAAAGGTGCGAGCTTAATTCTACATAAACAATTTTCAAATCGGGGATGAAAAAAAAAATTTCAAATTTTTACAGGGGTTGCATTGGAATTCCTGACTACCTCGAAGAGCGATACAAAAATCCCATTTTCTCGAAAACTATAAGTCGCAGCTCGGCTCCAAAAGCAGATTTGAATTCAGGAAAGGTGCGAGCTTAATTCTACATAAACAATTTTCAAATCGGGGATGAAAAAAAAAATTTCAAATTTTTACAGGGGTTGCATTGGAATTCCTGACTACCTCGAAGAGCGATACAAAAATCCGATTTTCTCGAAAACTATAAGTCGCAGCTCGGCTCCAAAAGCAGATTTGAATTCAGGAAAGGTGCGAGCTTAATTCTACATAAACAATTTTCAAATCAGGGATGAAAAAAAAAATTTCAAATTTTTACAGGGGTTGCATTGGAATTCCTGACTACTTCGGAGAGCGATACAAAAATCCCATTTTCTCGAAAACTTTAAGTCGCAGCTCGGCTCCAAAAGCAGATTTGAATTCAGGAAATTCTACAATTAATTCTACATAAACAATTTTCAAATCGGGGATGAAAAAAAAAATTTAAAATTTTTACAGGGGTTGCATTGGAATTCCTGACTACTTCGAAGAGCGATACAAAAATCTCATTTTCTCGAAAACTATAAGTCGCAGCTCGGCTCCAAAAGCAGATTTGAATTCAGGAAAGGTGCGAGCTTAATTCTACATAAACAATTTTCAAATCGGGGATGAAAAAAAAAATTTCAAATTTTTACAGGGGTTGCATTGGAATTCCTGACTACCTCGAAGACCGAAACAAAAATCCCATTTTCTCGAAAACTATAAGTCGCAGCTCGGCTCCAAAAGCAGATTTGAATTCAGGAAAGGTGCGAGCTTAATTCTACATAAACAATTTTCAAATCGGGGATGAAAAAAAAATTTCAAATTTTTACAGGGGTTGCATTGGAATTCCTGACTACCTCGAAGAGCGATACAAAAATCCCATTTTCTCGAAAACTATAAGTCGCAGCTCGGCTCCAAAAGCAGATTTGAATTCAGGAAAGGTGCGAGCTTAATTCTACATAAACAGTTTTCAAATCGGGGATGAAAAAAATTTTCAAACTTTTACAGGGGTTGCATTGGAATTCCTGACTACTTCGAAGAGCAATACAAAAATCTCATTTTCTCGAAAACTATAAGTCGCAGCTCGGCTCCAAAAGCAGATTTGAATTCAGGAAAGGTGCGAGCGTAATTCTACATAAACAATTTTCAAATCGGGGATGAAAAAAAAAATTTCAAATTTTTACAGGGGTTGCATTGGAATTCCTGACTACCTCGAAGAGCGATACAAAAATCCCATTTTCTCGAAAACTATAAGTCGCAGCTCGGCTCCAAAAGCAGATTTGAATTCAGGAAAGGTGCGAGCTTAATTCTACACAAACAATTTTCAAATCGGGGATGAAAAAAAAATTTCAAATTTTTACAGGGGTTGCATTGGAATTCCTGACTACCTCGAAGAGCGATACAAAAATCCCATTTTCTCGAAAACTATAAGTCGCAGCTCGGCTCCAAAAGCAGATTTGAATTCAGGAAAGGTGCGAGCTTAATTCTACATAAACAATTTTCAAATCGGGGATGAAAAAAAAAATTTCAAATTTTTACAGGGGTTGCATTGGAATTCCTGACTACCTCGAAGAGCGATACAAAAATCCGATTTTCTCGAAAACTATAAGTCGCAGCTCGGCTCCAAAAGCAGATTTGAATTCAGGAAAGGTGCGAGCTTAATTCTACATAAACAATTTTCAAATCAGGGATGAAAAAAAAAATTTCAAATTTTTACAGGGGTTGCATTGGAATTCCTGACTACTTCGGAGAGCGATACAAAAATCCCATTTTCTTGAAAACTATAAGCCGCAGCTCGGCTCCAAAAGCAGATTTGAATTCAGGAAAGGTGCGAGCTTAATTCTACATAAACAATTTTCAAATCGGGGATGAAAAAAAAAATTTCAAATTTTTACAGGGGTTGCATTGGAATTCCTGACTACCTCGAAGAGCGATACAAAAATCCGATTTTCTCGAAAACTATAAGTCGCAGCTCGGCTCCAAAAGCAGATTTGAATTCAGGAAAGGTGCGAGCTTAATTCTACATAAACAATTTTCAAATCAGGGATGAAAAAAAAAATTTCAAATTTTTACAGGGGTTGCATTGGAATTCCTGACTACTTCGGAGAGCGATACAAAAATCCCATTTTCTTGAAAACTATAAGCCGCAGCTCGGCTCTAAAAGCAGATTTGAATTCAGGAAAGGTGCGAGCTTAATTCTACATAAACAATTTTCAAATCGGGGATGAAAAAAAAAATTTCAAATTTTTACAGGGGTTGCATTGGAATTCCTGACTACCTCGAAGACCGAAACAAAAATCCCATTTTCTCGAAAACTATAAGTCGCAGCTCGGCTCCAAAAGCAGATTTGAATTCAGGAAAGGTGCGAGCTTAATTCTACATAAACAATTTTCAAATCGGAAATGAAAAAAAAATTTCAAATTTTTACAGGGGTTGCATTGGAATTCCTGACTACCTCGAAGAGCGATACAAAAATCCCATTTTCTCGAAAACTATAAGTCGCAGCTCGGCTCCAAAAGCAGATTTGAATTCAGGAAAGGTGCGAGCTTAATTCTACATAAACAGTTTTCAAATCGGGGATGAAAAAAATTTTCAAACTTTTACAGGGGTTGCATTGGAATTCCTGACTACTTCGAAGAGCAATACAAAAATCTCATTTTCTTGAAAACTATAAGTCGCAGCTCGGCTCCAAAAGCAGATTTGAATTCAGGAAAGGTGCGAGCGTAATTCTACATAAACAATTTTCAAATCGGGGATGAAAAAAAAAATTTCAAATTTTTACAGGGGTTGCATTGGAATTCCTGACTACCTCGAAGAGCGATACAAAAATCCCATTTTCTCGAAAACTATAAGTCGCAGCTCGGCTCCAAAAGCAGATTTGAATTCAGGAAAGGTGCGAGCATAATTCTACACAAACAATTTTCAAATCGGGGATGAAAAAAAAATTTCAAATTTTTACAGGGTTTGCATTGGAATTCCTGACTACCTCGAAGAGCGATACAAAAATCCCATTTTCTCGAAAACTATAAGTCGCAGCTCGGCTCCAAAAGCAGATTTGAATTCAGGAAAGGTGCGAGCTTAATTCTACATAAACAATTTTCAAATCGGGGATGAAAAAAAAAATTTCAAATTTTTACAGGGGTTGCATTGGAATTCCTGACTACCTCGAAGAGCGATACAAAAATCCCATTTTCTCGAAAACTATAAGTCGCAGCTCGGCTCCAAAAGCAGATTTGAATTCAGGAAAGGTGCGAGCTTAATTCTACATAAACAATTTTCAAATCGGGGATGAAAAAAAAAATTTCAAATTTTTACAGGGGTTGCATTGGAATTCCCGACTACTTCGAAGAGCGATACAAAAATCTCATTTTCCCGAAAACTATAAGTCGCCGCTCGGCTCCAAAAGCAGATTTGAATTCAGGAACGGTGCGAGCTTAATTCTACATAAACAATTTTCAAATCGGGGATGAAAAAAAAATTTCAAATTTTTACAGGGGTTGCATTGGAATTCCTGACTACCTCGAAGAGCGATACAAAAATCCCATTTTCTCGAAAAATATAAGTCGCAGCTCGGCTCCAAAAGCAGATTTGAATTCAGGAAAGGTGCGAGCTTAATTCTACATAAACAATTTTCAAATCGGGGATGAAAAAAAAAATTTCAAATTTTTACAGGGGTTGCATTGGAATTCCTGACTACCTCGAAGAGCGATACAAAAATCCCATTTTCTCGAAAACTATAAGTCGCAGCTCGGCTCCAAAAGCAGATTTGAATTCAGGAAAGGTGCGAGCTTAATTCTACATAAACAATTTTCAAATCGGGGATGAAAAAAAAAATTTCAAATTTTTACAGGGGTTGCATTGGAATTCCTGACTACCTCGAAGAGCGATACAAAAATCCGATTTTCTCGAAAACTATAAGTCGCAGCTCGGCTCCAAAAGCAGATTTGAATTCAGGAAAGGTGCGAGCTTAATTCTACATAAACAATTTTCAAATCGGGGATGAAAAAAAAAATTTCAAATTTTTACAGGGGTTGTATTATAATTCCTGACAACTTCGAAGAGCAATACAAAAATCTCATTTTCTCGAAAACTATAAGTCGCAGCTCGGCTCCAAAAGCAGATTTGAATTCAGGAAAGGTGCGAGCTTAATTCTACATAAACAATTTTCAAATCGGGGATGAAAAAAAAAATTTTAAATTTTTACAGGGGTTGCATTGGAATTCCTGACTACCTCGAAGAGCGATACAAAAATCTTATTTTCTCGAAAACTATAAGTCGCAGCTCGGCTCCAAAAGCAGATTTGAAATCAGGAAAGGTGCGAGCTTAATTCTACATGAACAATTTTCAAGTCGATGATGAAAAAAAAAATTTCAAATTATTACAGGGGTTGCATTGGAATTCCTGACTACCTCGAAGAGCGATACAAAAATCCCATTTTTTCGAAAACTATAAGTCGCAGCTCGGCTCCAAAAGCAGATTTGAATTCAGGAAAGGTGCGAGCTTAATTCTACACAATTTTCAATTTTTAAAATGGGGGATGAAAAAAAAATTTCAAATTTTTACAGGGGTTGCATTGGAATTCCTGACTACCTCGAAGAGCGATACAAAAATCCCATTTTCTCGAAAACTATAAGTCGCAGCTCGGCTCCAAAAGCAGATTTGAATTCAGGAAAGGTGCGAGCTTAATTCTACATAAACAATTTTCAAATCGGGGATGAAAAAAAAAATTTCAAATTTTTACAGGGGTTGTATTATAATTCCTGACAACTTCGAAGAGCAATACAAAAATCTCATTTTCTCGAAAACTATAAGTCGCAGCTCGGCTCCAAAAGCAGATTTGAATTCAGGAAAGGTGCGAGCTTAATTCTACATAAACAATTTTCAAATCGGGGATGAAAAAAAAAATTTCAAATTTTTACAGGGGTTGCATTGGAATTCCTGACTACCTCGAAGAGCGATACAAAAATCCGATTTTCTCGAAAACTATAAGTCGCAGCTCGGCTCCAAAAGCAGATTTGAATTCAGGAAAGGTGCGAGCTTAATTCTACATAAACAATTTTCAAATCGGGGATGAAAAAAAAAATTTCAAATTTTTACAGGGGTTGTATTATAATTCCTGACAACTTCGAAGAGCAATACAAAAATCTCATTTTCTCGAAAACTATAAGTCGCAGCTCGGCTCCAAAAGCAGATTTGAATTCAGGAAAGGTGCGAGCTTAATTCTACATAAACAATTTTCAAATCGGGGATGAAAAAAAAAATTTCAAATTTTTACAGGGGTTGCATTGGAATTCCTGACTACCTCGAAGAGCGATACAAAAATCCCATTTTCTCGAAAACTATAAGTCGCAGCTCGGCTCCAAAAGCAGATTTGAATTCAGGAAAGGTGCGAGCTTAATTCTACATAAACAATTTTCAAATCGGGGATGAAAAAAAAAAATTCAAATTTTTACAGGGGTTGCATTGGAATTCCTGACTACCTCGAAGAGCGATAAAAAAATCCCATTTTCTCGAAAACTATAAGTCGCAGCTCGGCTCCAAAAGCAGATTTGAATTCAGGAAAGGTGCGAGCTTAATTCTACATAAACAATTTTCAAATCGGGGATGAAAAAAAAAATTTAAAATTTTTACAGGGGTTGCATTGGAATTCCTGACTACCTCGAAGAGCGATACAAAAATCCCATTTTCTCGAAAACTATAAGTCGCAGCTCGGCTCCAAAAGCAGATTTGAATTCAGGAAAGGTGCGAGCTTAATTCTACATAAACAATTTTCAAATCGGGGATGAAAAAAAAAATTTCAAATTTTTACAGGGGTTGCATTGGAATTCCTGACTACCTCGAAGAGCGATACAAAAATCCCATTTTCTCGAAAACTATAAGTCGCAGCTCGGCTCCAAAAGCAGATTTGAATTCAGGAAAGGTGCGAGCTTAATTCTACATAAACAATTTTCAAATCGGGGATGAAAAAAAAAATTTCAAATTTTTACAGGGGTTGCATTGGAATTCCTGACTACCTAGAAGAGCGATACAAAAATCCTATTTTCTCGAAAACTATAAGTCGCAGCTCGGCTCCAAAAGCAGATTTGAATTCAGGAAAGGTGCGAGCTTAATTCTACATAAACAATTTGCAAATCGGGGATGAAAAAAAAATTTCAAATTTTTACAGGGGTTGCATTGGAATTCCTGACTACCTCGAAGACAGAAACAAAAATCCCATTTTCTCGAAAACTATAAGTCGCAGCTCGGCTCCAAAAGCAGATTTGAATTCAGGAAAGGTGCGAGCTTAATTCTACATAAACAATTTTCAAATCGGGGATGAAAAAAAAAATTTAAAATTTTTACAGGGGTTGCATTGGAATTCCTGACTACCTCGAAGAGCGATACAAAAATTCCATTTTCTCGAAAACTATAAGTCGCAGCTCGGCTCCAAAAGCAGATTTGAATTCAGGAAAGGTGCGAGCTTAATTCTACATAAACAATTTTCAAATCGGGGATGAAAAAAAAAATTTCAAATTTTTACAGGGGTTGCATTGGAATTCCTGACTACCTCGAAGAGCGATACAAAAATCCCATTTTCTCGAAAACTATAAGTCGCAGCTCGGCTCCAAAAGCAGATTTGAATTCAGGAAAGGTGCGAGCTTAATTCTACATAAACAATTTTCAAATCGGGGATGAAAAAAAAAATTTCAAATTTTTACAGGGGTTGCATTGGAATTCCTGACTACCTAGAAGAGCGATACAAAAATCCCATTTTCTCGAAAACTATAAGTCGCAGCTCGGCTCCAAAAGCAGATTTGAATTCAGGAAAGGTGCGAGCTTAATTCTACATAAACAATTTTCAAATCGGGGATGAAAAAAAAAAAATTCAAATTTTTACAGGGGTTGCATTGGAATTCCTGACTACCTCGAAGAGCGATACAAAAATCCCATTTTCTCGAAAACAGTCGCAGCTCGGCTCCAAAAGCAGATTTGAATTCAGGAAAGGTGCGAGCTTAATTCTACATAAACAATTTTCAAATCGGGGATGAAAAAAAAAAATTTCAAATTTTTACAGGGGTTGCATTGGAATTCCTGACTACCTCGAAGAGCGATACAAAAATCCCATTTTCTCGAAAACTATAAGTCGCAGCTCGGCTCCAAAAGCAGATTTGAATTCAGGAAAGGTGCGAGCTTAATTCTACATAAACAATTTTCAAATCGGGGATGAAAAAAAAATTTCAAATTTTTACAGGGGTTGCATTGGAATTCCTGACTACCTCGAAGAGCGATAAAAAAATCCCATTTTCTCGAAAACTATAAGTCGCAGCTCGGCTCCAAAAGCAGATTTGAATTCAGGAAAGGTGCGAGCTTAATTCTACATAAACAATTTTCAAATCGGGGATGAAAAAAAAAATTTCGAATTTTTACAGGGGTTGCATTGGAATTCCTGACTACCTCGAAGAGCGATACAAAAATCCCATTTTCTCGAAAACTATAAGTCGCAGCTCGGCTCCAAAAGCAGATTTGAATTCAGGAAAGGTGCGAGCTTAATTCTACATAAACAATTTTCAAATCGGGGATGAAAAAAAAAATTTCAAATTTTTACAGGGGTTGCATTGGAATTCCTGACTACCTCGAAGAGCGATACAAAAATCTCATTTTCTCGAAAACTATAAGTCGCAGCTCGGCTCCAAAAGCAGATTTGAATTCAGGAAAGGTGCGAGCTTAATTCTACATAAACAATTTTCAAATCGGGGATGAAAAAAAAAATTTCAAATTTTTACAGGGGTTGCATTGGAATTCCTGACTACCTCGAAGAGCGATACAAAAATCCCATTTTCTCGAAAACTATAAGTCGCAGCTCGGCTCCAAAAGCAGATTTGAATTCAGGAAAGGTGCGAGCTTAATTCTAAATAAACAATTTTCAAATCGGGGATGAAAAAAAAATTTCAAATTTTTACAGGGGTTGCATTGGAATTCCTGACTACCTCGAAGAGCCAGCTTAATTCTACACAAACAATTTTCAAATCGGGGATGAAAAAAAAAATTTCAAATTTTTACAGGGGTTGCATTGGAATTCCTGACTACCTCGAAGAGCGATACAAAAATCCCATTTTCTCGAAAACTATAAGTCGCAGCTCGGCTCCAAAAGCAGATTTGAATTCAGGAAAGGTGCGAGCTTAATTCTACATAAACAATTTTCAAATCGGGGATGAAAAAAAAAATTTCAATTTTTTACAGGGGTTGCATTGGAATTCCTGACTACCTCGAAGAGCGATACAAAAATCTTATTTTCTCGAAAACTATAAGTCGCAGCTCGGCTCCAAAAGCAGATTTGAATTCAGGAAAGGTGCGAGCTTAATTCTACATAAACAATTTTCAAATCGGGGATGAAAAAAAAATTTCAAATTTTTACAGGGGTTGCATTGGAATTCCTGACTACCTCGAAGAGCGATACAAAAATCCCATTTTCTCGAAAACTATAAGTCGCAGCTCGGCTCCAAAAGCAGATTTGAATTCAGGAAAGGTGCGAGCTTAATTCTACATAAACAATTTTCAAATCGGGGATGAAAAAAAAAATTTCAATTTTTTACAGGGGTTGCATTGGAATTCCTGACTACCTCGAAGAGCGATACAAAAATCTTATTTTCTCGAAAACTATAAGTCGCAGCTCGGCTCCAAAAGCAGATTTGAATTCAGGAAAGGTGCGAGCTTAATTCTACATAAACAATTTTCAAATCGGGGATGAAAAAAAAATTTCAAATTTTTACAGGGGTTGTATTATAATTCCTGACAACTTCGAAGAGCAATACAAAAATCTCATTTTCTCGAAAACTATAAGTCGCAGCTCGGCTCCAAAAGCAGATTTGAATTCAGGAAAGGTGCGAGCTTAATTCTACATAAACAATTTTCAAATCGGGGATGAAAAAAAAAAATTTCAAATTTTTACAGGGGTTGCATTGGAATTCCTGACTACCTCGAAGAGCGATACAAAAATCCCATTTTCTCGAAAACTATAAGTCGCAGCTCGGCTCCAAAAGCAGATTTGAATTCAGGAAAGGTGCGAGCTTAATTCTACATAAACAATTTTCAAATCGGGGATGAAAAAAAAATTTCAAATTTTTACAGGGGTTGCATTGGAATTCCTGACTACCTCGAAGAGCGATAAAAAAATCCCATTTTCTCGAAAACTATAAGTCGCAGCTCGGCTCCAAAAGCAGATTTGAATTCAGGAAAGGTGCGAGCTTAATTCTACATAAACAATTTTCAAATCGGGGATGAAAAAAAAAATTTTAAATTTTTACAGGGGTTGCATTGGAATTCCTGACTACCTCGAAGAGCGATACAAAAATCCCATTTTCTCGAAAACTATAAGTCGCAGCTCGGCTCCAAAAGCAGATTTGAATTCAGGAAAGGTGCGAGCTTAATTCTACATAAACAATTTTCAAATCGGGGATGAAAAAAAAAATTTCAAATTTTTACAGGGGTTGTATTATAATTCCTGACAACTTCGAAGAGCAATACAAAAATCTCATTTTCTCGAAAACTATAAGTCGCAGCTCGGCTCCAAAAGCAGATTTGAATTCAGGAAAGGTGCGAGCTTAATTCTACATAAACAATTTTCAAATCGGGGATGAAAAAAAAAATTTCAAATTTTTACAGGGGTTGCATTGGAATTCCTGACTACCTCGAAGAGCGATACAAAAATCCCATTTTCTCGAAAACTATAAGTCGCAGCTCGGCTCCAAAAGCAGATTTGAATTCAGGAAAGGTGCGAGCTTAATTCTAAATAAACAATTTTCAAATCGGGGATGAAAAAAAATTTCAAATTTTTACAGGGGTTGCATTGGAATTCCTGACTACCTCGAAGAGCCAGCTTAATTCTACACAAACAATTTTCAAATCGGGGATGAAAAAAAAAATTTCAAATTTTTACAGGGGTTGCATTGGAATTCCTGACTACCTCGAAGAGCGATACAAAAATCCCATTTTCTCGAAAACTATAAGTCGCAGCTCGGCTCCAAAAGCAGATTTGAATTCAGGAAAGGTGCGAGCTTAATTCTACATAAACAATTTTCAAATCGGGGATGAAAAAAAAATTTCTATTTTTTACAGGGGTTGCATTGGAATTCCTGACTACCTCGAAGAGCGATACAAAAATCTTATTTTCTCGAAAACTATAAGTCGCAGCTCGGCTCCAAAAGCAGATTTGAATTCAGGAAAGGTGCGAGCTTAATTCTACATAAACAATTTTCAAATCGGGGATGAAAAAAAAATTTCAAATTTTTACAGGGGTTGCATTGGAATTCCTGACTACCTCGAAGAGCGATACAAAAATCCCATTTTCTCGAAAACTATAAGTCGCAGCTCGGCTCCAAAAGCAGATTTGAATTCAGGAAAGGTGCGAGCTTAATTCTACATAAACAATTTTCAAATCGGGGATGAAAAAAAAAATTTCAATTTTTTACAGGGGTTGCATTGGAATTCCTGACTACCTCGAAGAGCGATACAAAAATCTTATTTTCTCGAAAACTATAAGTCGCAGCTCGGCTCCAAAAGCAGATTTGAATTCAGGAAAGGTGCGAGCTTAATTCTACATAAACAATTTTCAAATCGGGGATGAAAAAAAAATTTCAAATTTTTACAGGGGTTGCATTGGAATTCCTGACTACCTCGAAGAGCGATACAAAAATCCCATTTTCTCGAAAACTATAAGTCGCAGCTCGGCTCCAAAAGCAGATTTGAATTCAGGAAAGGTGCGAGCTTAATTCTACATAAACAATTTTCAAATCGGGGATGAAAAAAAAATTTCAAATTTTTACAGGGGTTGCATTGGAATTCCTGACTACCTCGAAGAGCGATACAAAAATCCCATTTTCTCGAAACTATAAGTCGCAGCTCGGCTCCAAAAGCAGATTTGAATTCAGGAAAGGTGCGAGCTTAATTCTACATAAACAATTTTCAAATCGGGGATGAAAAAAAAAATTTCAAATTTTTACAGGGGTTGCATTGGAATTCCTGACTACTTCGAAGAGCGATACAAAAATCCCATTTTCTCGAAAACTATAAGTCGCAGCTCGGCTCCAAAAGCAGATTTGAATTCAGGAAAGGTGCGAGCTCAATTCTACATAAACAATTTTTAAATCGGGGATGAAGAAAAAAATTTCAAATTTTTACAGGGGTTGCATTGGAATTCCTGACTACCTCGAAGAGCGATACAAAAATCTTATTTTCTCGAAAACTATAAGTCGCAGCTCGGCTCCAAAAGCAGATTTGAATTCAGGAAAGGTGCGAGCTTAATTCTACATAAACAATTTTCAAATCGGGGATGAAAAAAAAAAATTTCAAATTTTTACAGGGGTTGCATTGGAATTCCTGACTACCTCGAAGAGCGATACAAAAATCCCATTTTCTCGAAAACTATAAGTCGCAGCTCGGCTCCAAAAGCAGATTTGAATTCAGGAAAGGTGCGAGCTTAATTCTACATAAACAATTTTCAAATCGGGGATGAAAAAAAAATTTCAAATTTTTACAGGGGTTGCATTGGAATTCCTGACTACCTCGAAGACAGAAACAAAAATCCCATTTTCTCGAAAACTATAAGTCGCAGCTCGGCTCCAAAAGCAGATTTGAATTCAGGAAAGGTGCGAGCTTAATTCTACATAAACAATTTTCAAATCGGGGATGAAAAAAAAAAATTCAAATTTTTACAGGGGTTGCATTGGAATTCCTGACTACCTCGAAGAGCGATACAAAAATCCCATTTTCTCGAAAACTATAAGTCGCAGCTCGGCTCCAAAAGCAGATTTGAATTCAGGAAAGGTGCGAGCTTAATTCTACATAAACAATTTTCAAATCGGGGATGAAAAAAAAAATTTCAAATTTTTACAGGGGTTGCATTGGAATTCCTGACTACCTCGAAGAGCGATACAAAAATCCCATTTTCTCGAAAACTATAAGTCGCAGCTCGGCTCCAAAAGCAGATTTGAATTCAGGAAAGGTGCGAGCTTAATTCTACATAAACAATTTTCAAATCGGGGATGAAAAAAAAAAAATTCAAATTTTTACAGGGGTTGCATTGGAATTCCTGACTACCTCGAAGAGCTATACAAAAATCCCATTTTCTCGAAAACTATAAGTCGCAGCTCGGCTCCAAAAGCAGATTTGAATTCAGGAAAGGTGCGAGCTTAATTCTACATAAACAATTTTCAAATCGGGGATGAAAAAAAAAATTTCAAATTTTTACAGGGGTTGCATTGGAATTCCTGACTACCTCGAAGAGCGATACAAAAATCCCATTTTCTCGAAAACTATAAGTCGCAGCTCGGCTCCAAAAGCAGATTTGAATTCAGGAAAGGTGCGAGCTTAATTCTACATAAACAATTTTCAAATCGGGGATGAAAAAAAAATTTCAAATTTTTACAGGGGTTGCATTGGAATTCCTGACTACCTCGAAGAGCGATACAAAAATCCCATTTTCTCGAAAACTATAAGTCGCAGCTCGGCTCCAAAAGCAGATTTGAATTCAGGAAAGGTGCGAGCTTAATTCTACATAAACAATTTTCAAATCGGGGATGAAAAAAAAAAATTCAAATTTTTACAGGGGTTGCATTGGAATTCCTGACTACCTCGAAGAGCGATACAAAAATCCCATTTTCTCGAAAACTATAAGTCGCAGCTCGGCTCCAAAAGCAGATTTGAATTCAGGAAAGGTGCGAGCTTAATTCTACATAAACAATTTTCAAATCGGGGATGAAAAAAAAAATTTCAAATTTTTACAGGGGTTGCATTGGAATTCCTGACTACTTCGAAGAGCGATACAAAAATCCCATTTTCTCGAAAACTATAAGTCGCAGCTCGGCTCCAAAAGCGAATTTGAATTCAGGAAAGGTGCGAGCTTAATTCTACATAAACAATTTTCAAATCGGGGATGAAAAAAAAAAATTTAAAATTTTTACAGGGGTTGCATTGGAATTCCTGACTACCTCGAAGACAGAAACAAAAATCCCATTTTCTCGAAAACTATAAGTCGCAGCTCGGCTCCAAAAGCAGATTTGAATTCAGGAAAGGTGCGAGCTTAATTCTACATAAACAATTTTCAAATCGGGGATGAAAAAAAAAAATTCAAATTTTTACAGGGGTTGCATTGGAATTCCTGACTACCTCGAAGAGCGATACAAAAATCCCATTTTCTCGAAAACTATAAGTCGCAGCTCGGCTCCAAAAGCAGATTTGAATTCAGGAAAGGTGCGAGCTTAATTCTACATAAACAATTTTCAAATCGGGGATGAAAAAAAAAATTTTCAAATTTTTACAGGCGTTGCATTGGAATTCCTGACTACCTCGAAGAGCGATACAAAAATCCCATTTTCTCGAAAACTATAAGTCGCAGCTCGGCTCCAAAAGCAGATTTGAATTCAGGAAAGGTGCGAGCTTAATTCTACATAAACAATTTTCAAATCGGGGATGAAAAAAAAAAATTTCAAATTTTTACAGGGGTTGCATTGGAATTCCTGACTACCTCGAAGAGCGATACAAAAATCCCATTTTCTCGAAAACTATAAGTCGCAGCTCGGCTCCAAAAGCAGATTTGAATTCAGGAAAGGTGCGAGCTTAATTCTACATAAACAATTTTCAAATCGGGGATGAAAAAAAAAAATTTCAAATTTTTACAGGGGTTGCATTGGAATTCCTGACTACCTCGAAGAGCGATACAAAAATCCCATTTTCTCGAAAACTATAAGTCGCAGCTCGGCTCCAAAAGCAGATTTGAATTCAGGAAAGGTGCGAGCTTAATTCTACATAAACAATTTTCAAATCGGGGATGAAAAAAAAATTTCAAATTTTTACAGGGGTTGCATTGGAATTCCTGACTACCTCGAAGACAGAAACAAAAATCCCATTTTCTCGAAAACTATAAGTCGCAGCTCGGCTCCAAAAGCAGATTTGAATTCAGGAAAGGTGCGAGCTTAATTCTACATAAACAATTTTCAAATCGGGGATGAAAAAAAAAAATTCAAATTTTTACAGGGGTTGCATTGGAATTCCTGACTACCTCGAAGAGCGATACAAAAATCCCATTTTCTCGAAAACTATAAGTCGCAGCTCGGCTCCAAAAGCAGATTTGAATTCAGGAAAGGTGCGAGCTTAATTCTACATAAACAATTTTCAAATCGGGGATGAAAAAAAAAATTTCAAATTTTTACAGGGGTTGCATTGGAATTCCTGACTACCTCGAAGAGCGATACAAAAATCCCATTTTCTCGAAAACTATAAGTCGCAGCTCGGCTCCAAAAGCAGATTTGAATTCAGGAAAGGTGCGAGCTTAATTCTACATAAACAATTTTCAAATCGGGGATGAAAAAAAAAAAATTCAAATTTTTACAGGGGTTGCATTGGAATTCCTGACTACCTCGAAGAGCTATACAAAAATCCCATTTTCTCGAAAACTATAAGTCGCAGCTCGGCTCCAAAAGCAGATTTGAATTCAGGAAAGGTGCGAGCTTAATTCTACATAAACAATTTTCAAATCGGGGATGAAAAAAAAAATTTCAAATTTTTACAGGGGTTGCATTGGAATTCCTGACTACCTCGAAGAGCGATACAAAAATCCCATTTTCTCGAAAACTATAAGTCGCAGCTCGGCTCCAAAAGCAGATTTGAATTCAGGAAAGGTGCGAGCTTAATTCTACATAAACAATTTTCAAATCGGGGATGAAAAAAAAATTTCAAATTTTTACAGGGGTTGCATTGGAATTCCTGACTACCTCGAAGAGCGATACAAAAATCCCATTTTCTCGAAAACTATAAGTCGCAGCTCGGCTCCAAAAGCAGATTTGAATTCAGGAAAGGTGCGAGCTTAATTCTACATAAACAATTTTCAAATCGGGGATGAAAAAAAAAAATTCAAATTTTTACAGGGGTTGCATTGGAATTCCTGACTACCTCGAAGAGCGATACAAAAATCCCATTTTCTCGAAAACTATAAGTCGCAGCTCGGCTCCAAAAGCAGATTTGAATTCAGGAAAGGTGCGAGCTTAATTCTACATAAACAATTTTCAAATCGGGGATGAAAAAAAAAATTTCAAATTTTTACAGGGGTTGCATTGGAATTCCTGACTACTTCGAAGAGCGATACAAAAATCCCATTTTCTCGAAAACTATAAGTCGCAGCTCGGCTCCAAAAGCGAATTTGAATTCAGGAAAGGTGCGAGCTTAATTCTACATAAACAATTTTCAAATCGGGGATGAAAAAAAAAAATTTAAAATTTTTACAGGGGTTGCATTGGAATTCCTGACTACCTCGAAGACAGAAACAAAAATCCCATTTTCTCGAAAACTATAAGTCGCAGCTCGGCTCCAAAAGCAGATTTGAATTCAGGAAAGGTGCGAGCTTAATTCTACATAAACAATTTTCAAATCGGGGATGAAAAAAAAAAATTCAAATTTTTACAGGGGTTGCATTGGAATTCCTGACTACCTCGAAGAGCGATACAAAAATCCCATTTTCTCGAAAACTATAAGTCGCAGCTCGGCTCCAAAAGCAGATTTGAATTCAGGAAAGGTGCGAGCTTAATTCTACATAAACAATTTTCAAATCGGGGATGAAAAAAAAAATTTTCAAATTTTTACAGGCGTTGCATTGGAATTCCTGACTACCTCGAAGAGCGATACAAAAATCCCATTTTCTCGAAAACTATAAGTCGCAGCTCGGCTCCAAAAGCAGATTTGAATTCAGGAAAGGTGCGAGCTTAATTCTACATAAACAATTTTCAAATCGGGGATGAAAAAAAAAAATTTCAAATTTTTACAGGGGTTGCATTGGAATTCCTGACTACCTCGAAGAGCGATACAAAAATCCCATTTTCTCGAAAACTATAAGTCGCAGCTCGGCTCCAAAAGCAGATTTGAATTCAGGAAAGGTGCGAGCTTAATTCTACATAAACAATTTTCAAATCGGGGATGAAAAAAAAATTTCAAATTTTTACAGGGGTTGCATTGGAATTCCTGACTACCTCGAAGAGCGATAAAAAAATCCCATTTTCTCGAAAACTATAAGTCGCAGCTCGGCTCCAAAAGCAGATTTGAATTCAGGAAAGGTGCGAGCTTAATTCTACATAAACAATTTTCAAATCGGGGATGAAAAAAAAAATTTAAAATTTTTACAGGGGTTGCATTGGAATTCCTGACTACCTCGAAGAGCGATACAAAAATCCCATTTTCTCGAAAACTATAAGTCGCAGCTCGGCTCCAAAAGCAGATTTGAATTCAGGAAAGGTGCGAGCTTAATTCTACATAAACAATTTTCAAATCGGGGATGAAAAAAAAAATTTCAAATTTTTACAGGGGTTGCATTGGAATTCCTGACTACCTCGAAGAGCGATACAAAAATCCCATTTTCTCGAAAACTATAAGTCGCAGCTCGGCTCCAAAAGCAGATTTGAATTCAGGAAAGGTGCGAGCTTAATTCTACATAAACAATTTTCAAATCGGGGATGAAAAAAAAATTTCAAATTTTTACAGGGGTTGCATTGGAATTCCTGACTACCTCGAAGAGCGATACAAAATCCCATTTTCTCGAAAACTATAAGTCGCAGCTCGGCTCCAAAAGCAGATTTGAATTCAGGAAAGGTGCGAGCTTAATTCTACATAAACAATTTTCAAATCGGGGATGAAAAAAAAAATTTCAAATTTTTACAGGGGTTGCATTGGAATTCCTGACTACCTAGAAGAGCGATACAAAAATCCCATTTTCTCGAAAACTATAAGTCGCAGCTCGGCTCCAAAAGCAGATTTGAATTCAGGAAAGGTGCGAGCTTAATTCTACATAAAAAATTTTCAAATCGGGGATGAAAAAAAAAATTTCAAATTTTTACAGGGGTTGCATTGGAATTCCTGACTACCTCGAAGAGCGATACAAAAATCCCATTTTCTCGAAAACTATAAGTCGCAGCTCGGCTCCAAAAGCAGATTTGAATTCAGGAAAGGTGCGAGCTTAATTCTACATAAACAATTTTCAAATCGGGGATGAAAAAAAAAATTTCAAATTTTTACAGGGGTTGCATTGGAATTCCTGACTACCTAGAAGAGCGATACAAAAATCCCATTTTCTCGAAAACTATAAGTCGCAGCTCGGCTCCAAAAGCAGATTTGAATTCAGGAAAGGTGCGAGCTTAATTCTACATAAACAATTTTCAAATCGGGGATGAAAAAAAAATTTCAAATTTTTACAGGGGTTGCATTGGAATTCCTGACTACCTCGAAGACAGAAACAAAAATCCCATTTTCTCGAAAACTATAAGTCGCAGCTCGGCTCCAAAAGCAGATTTGAATTCAGGAAAGGTGCGAGCTTAATTCTACATAAACAATTTTCAAATCGGGGATGAAAAAAAAAAATTCAAATTTTTACAGGGGTTGCATTGGAATTCCTGACTACCTCGAAGAGCGATACAAAAATCTTATTTTCTCGAAAACTATAAGTCGCAGCTCGGCTCCAAAAGCAGATTTGAATTCAGGAAAGGTGCGAGCTTAATTCTACATAAACAATTTTCAAATCGGGGATGAAAAAAAAAAATTTCAAATTTTTACAGTTGCATTGGAATTCCTGACTACCTCGAAGAGCGATACAAAAATCCCATTTTCTCGAAAACTATAAGTCGCAGCTCGGCTCCAAAAGCAGATTTGAATTCAGGAAAGGTGCGAGCTTAATTCTACATAAACAATTTTCAAATCGGGGATGAAAAAAAAAATTTCAAATTTTTACAGGGGTTGCATTGGAATTCCTGACTACCTAGAAGAGCGATACAAAAATCCCATTTTCTCGAAAACTATAAGTCGCAGCTCGGCTCCAAAAGCAGATTTGAATTCAGGAAAGGTGCGAGCTTAATTCTACATAAACAATTTTCAAATCGGGGATGAAAAAAAAATTTCAAATTTTTACAGGGTTGCATTGGAATTCCTGACTACCTCGAAGAGCGATACAAAAATCCCATTTTCTCGAAAACTATAAGTCGCAGCTCGGCTCCAAAAGCAGATTTGAATTCAGGAAAGGTGCGAGCTTAATTCTACATAAACAATTTTCAAATCGGGGATGAAAAAAAAAATTTAAAATTTTTACAGGGGTTGTATTATAATTCCTGACAACTTCGAAGAGCAATACAAAAATCTCATTTTCTCGAAAACTATAAGTCGCAGCTCGGCTCCAAAAGCAGATTTGAATTCAGGAAAGGTGCGAGCTTAATTCTACATAAACAATTTTCAAATCGGGGATGAAAAAAAAATTTCAAATTTTTACAGGGGTTGCATTGGAATTCCTGACTACCTCGAAGACAGAAACAAAAATCCCATTTTCTCGAAAACTATAAGTCGCAGCTCGGCTCCAAAAGCAGATTTGAATTCAGGAAAGGTGCGAGCTTAATTCTACATAAACAATTTTCAAATCGGGGATGAAAAAAAAAAATTCAAATTTTTACAGGGGTTGCATTGGAATTCCTGACTACCTCGAAGAGCGATACAAAAATCCCATTTTCTCGAAAACTATAAGTCGCAGCTCGGCTCCAAAAGCAGATTTGAATTCAGGAAAGGTGCGAGCTTAATTCTACATAAACAATTTTCAAATCGGGGATGAAAAAAAAAATTTCAAATTTTTACAGGGGTTGCATTGGAATTCCTGACTACCTCGAAGAGCGATACAAAAATCCCATTTTCTCGAAAACTATAAGTCGCAGCTCGGCTCCAAAAGCAGATTTGAATTCAGGAAAGGTGCGAGCTTAATTCTACATAAACAATTTTCAAATCGGGGATGAAAAAAAAAATTTCAAATTTTTACAGGGGTTGCATTGGAATTCCTGACTACCTAGAAGAGCGATACAAAAATCCCATTTTCTCGAAAACTATAAGTCGCAGCTCGGCTCCAAAAGCAGATTTGAATTCAGGAAAGGTGCGAGCTTAATTCTACATAAACAATTTTCAAATCGGGGATGAAAAAAAAATTTCAAATTTTTACAGGGTTGCATTGGAATTCCTGACTATCTCGAAGAGCGATACAAAAATCCCATTTTCTCGAAAACTATAAGTCGCAGCTCGGCTCCAAAAGCAGATTTGAATTCAGGAAAGGTGCGAGCTTAATTCTACATAAACAATTTTCAAATCGGGGATGAAAAAAAAAATTTAAAATTTTTACAGGGGTTGTATTATAATTCCTGACAACTTCGAAGAGCAATACAAAAATCTCATTTTCTCGAAAACTATAAGTCGCAGCTCGGCTCCAAAAGCAGATTTGAATTCAGGAAAGGTGCGAGCTTAATTCTACATAAACAATATTCAAATCGGGGATGAAAAAAAAAATTTCGAATTTTTACAGGGGTTGCATTAGAATTCCTGACTACCTCGAAGAGCCAGCTTAATTCTACACAAACAATTTTCAAATCGGGGATGAAAAAAAAAATTTCAAATTTTTACAGGGGTTGCATTGGAATTCCTGACTACCTCGAAGAGCGATACAAAAATCTTATTTTCTCGAAAACTATAAGTCGCAGCTCGGCTCCAAAAGCAGATTTGAATTCAGGAAAGGTGCGAGCTTAATTCTACATAAACAATTTTCAAATCGGGGATGAAAAAAAAAATTTCAAATTTTTACAGTGGTTGCATTGGAATTCCTGACTACCTCGAAGAGCGATACAAAAATCCCATTTTCTCGAAAACTATAAGTCGCCGCTCGGCTCCAAAAGCAGATTTGAATTCAGGAAAGGTGCGAGCTTAATTCTACATAAACAATTTTCAAATCGGGGATGAAAAAAAAAATTTCAAATTTTTACAGGGGTTGCATTGGAATTCCTGACTACCTCGAAGAGCGATACAAAAATCCCATTTTCTCGAAAACAATAAGTCGCAGCTCGGCTCCAAAAGCAGATTTGAATTCAGGAAAGGTGCGAGCTTAATTCTACATAAACAATTTTTAAATCGGGGATGAAAAAAAAATTTCAAATTTTTACAGGGGTTGCATTGGAATTCCTGACTACCTCGAAGAGCGATACAAAAATCTTATTTTCTCGAAAACTATAAGTCGCAGCTCGGCTCCAAAAGCAGATTTGAATTCAGGAAAGGTGCGAGCTTAATTCTACATGAACAATTTTCAAATCGGGGATGAAAAAAAAATTTCAAATTTTTACAGGGGTTGCATTGGAATTCCTGACTACCTCGAAGAGCGATACAAAAATCCCATTTTCTCGAAAACTATAAGTCGCAGCTCGGCTCCAAAAGCAGATTTGAATTCAGGAAAGGTGCGAGCTTAATTCTACATAAACAATTTTCAAATCGGGGATGAAAAAAAAAAATTTCAAATTTTTACAGTTGCATTGGAATTCCTGACTACCTCGAAGAGCGATACAAAAATCCCATTTTCTCGAAAACTATAAGTCGCAGCTCGGCTCCAAAAGCAGATTTGAATTCAGGAAAGGTGCGAGCTTAATTCTACATAAACAATTTTCAAATCGGGGATGAAAAAAAAAATTTCAAATTTTTACAGGGGATTTCATTGGAATTCCTGACTACCTAGAAGAGCGATACAAAAATCCCATTTTCTCGAAAACTATAAGTCGCAGCTCGGCTCCAAAAGCAGATTTGAATTCAGGAAAGGTGCGAGCTTAATTCTACATAAACAATTTTCAAATCGGGGATGAAAAAAAAATTTCAAATTTTTACAGGGGTTGCATTGGAATTCCTGACTACCTCGAAGAGCGATACAAAAATCCCATTTTCTCGAAGACTATAAGTCGCAGCTCGGCTCCAAAAGCAGATTTGAATTCAGGAAAGGTGCGAGCTTAATTCTACATAAACAATTTTCAAATCGGGGATGAAAAAAAAAATTTCAAATTTTTACAGGGGTTGTATTATAATTCCTGACAACTTCGAAGAGCAATACAAAAATCTCATTTTCTCGAAAACTATAAGTCGCAGCTCGGCTCCAAAAGCAGATTTGAATTCAGGAAGGGTGCGAGCTTAATTCTACATAAACAATATTCAAATCGGGGATGAAAAAAAAAATTTCGAATTTTTACAGGGGTTGTATTATAATTCCTGACAACTTCGAAGAGCAATACAAAAATCTCATTTTCTCGAAAACTATAAGTCGCAGCTCGGCACCAAAAGCAGATTTGAATTCAGGAAAGGTGCGAGCTTAATTCTACATAAACAATATTCAAATCGGGGATGAAAAAAAAAATTTCGAATTTTTACAGGGGTTGCATTAGAATTCCTGACTACCTCGAAGAGCCAGCTTAATTCTACACAAACAATTTTCAAATCGGGGATGAAAAAAAAAATTTCAAATTTTTACAGGGGTTGCATTGGAATTCCTGACTACTTCGAAGAGCGATACAAAAATCCCATTTTCTCGAAAACTATAAGTCGCAGCTCGGCTCCAAAAGCAGATTTGAATTCAGGAAAGGTGCGAGCTTAATTCTACATAAACAATTTTCAAATCGGGGATGAAAAAAAAAATTTCAATTTTTTACAGGGGTTGCATTGGAATTCCTGACTACCTCGAAGAGCGATACAAAAATCTTATTTTCTCGAAAACTATAAGTCGCAGCTCGGCTCCAAAAGCAGATTTGAATTCAGGAAAGGTGCGAGCTTAATTCTACATAAACAATTTTCAAATCGGGGATGAAAAAAAAAATTTCAAATTTTTACAGGGGATTTCATTGGAATTCCTGACTACCTAGAAGAGCGATACAAAAATCCCATTTTCTCGAAAACTATAAGTCGCAGCTCGGCTCCAAAAGCAGATTTGAATTCAGGAAAGGTGCGAGCTTAATTCTACATGAACAATTTTCAAATCGGGGATGAAAAAAAAATTTCAAATTTTTACAGGGGTTGCATTGGAATTCCTGACTACCTCGAAGAGCGATACAAAAATCCCATTTTCTCGAAAACTATAAGTCGCAGCTCGGCTCCAAAAGCAGATTTGAATTCAGGAAAGGTGCGAGCTTAATTCTACATAAACAATTTTCAAATCGGGGATGAAAAAAAAAAATTTCAAATTTTTACAGTTGCATTGGAATTCCTGACTACCTCGAAGAGCGATACAAAAATCCCATTTTCTCGAAAACTATAAGTCGCAGCTCGGCTCCAAAAGCAGATTTGAATTCAGGAAAGGTGCGAGCTTAATTCTACATAAACAATTTTCAAATCGGGGATGAAAAAAAAAATTTCAAATTTTTACAGGGGATTTCATTGGAATTCCTGACTACCTAGAAGAGCGATACAAAAATCCCATTTTCTCGAAAACTATAAGTCGCAGCTCGGCTCCAAAAGCAGATTTGAATTCAGGAAAGGTGCGAGCTTAATTCTACATAAACAATTTTCAAATCGGGGATGAAAAAAAAATTTCAAATTTTTACAGGGGTTGCATTGGAATTCCTGACTACCTCGAAGAGCGATACAAAAATCCCATTTTCTCGAAGACTATAAGTCGCAGCTCGGCTCCAAAAGCAGATTTGAATTCAGGAAAGGTGCGAGCTTAATTCTACATAAACAATTTTCAAATCGGGGATGAAAAAAAAAATTTCAAATTTTTACAGGGGTTGTATTATAATTCCTGACAACTTCGAAGAGCAATACAAAAATCTCATTTTCTCGAAAACTATAAGTCGCAGCTCGGCTCCAAAAGCAGATTTGAATTCAGGAAGGGTGCGAGCTTAATTCTACATAAACAATATTCAAATCGGGGATGAAAAAAAAAATTTCGAATTTTTACAGGGGTTGTATTATAATTCCTGACAACTTCGAAGAGCAATACAAAAATCTCATTTTCTCGAAAACTATAAGTCGCAGCTCGGCACCAAAAGCAGATTTGAATTCAGGAAAGGTGCGAGCTTAATTCTACATAAACAATATTCAAATCGGGGATGAAAAAAAAAATTTCGAATTTTTACAGGGGTTGCATTAGAATTCCTGACTACCTCGAAGAGCCAGCTTAATTCTACACAAACAATTTTCAAATCGGGGATGAAAAAAAAAATTTCAAATTTTTACAGGGGTTGCATTGGAATTCCTGACTACTTCGAAGAGCGATACAAAAATCCCATTTTCTCGAAAACTATAAGTCGCAGCTCGGCTCCAAAAGCAGATTTGAATTCAGGAAAGGTGCGAGCTTAATTCTACATAAACAATTTTCAAATCGGGGATGAAAAAAAAAATTTCAATTTTTTACAGGGGTTGCATTGGAATTCCTGACTACCTCGAAGAGCGATACAAAAATCTTATTTTCTCGAAAACTATAAGTCGCAGCTCGGCTCCAAAAGCAGATTTGAATTCAGGAAAGGTGCGAGCTTAATTCTACATAAACAATTTTCAAATCGGGGATGAAAAAAAAAATTTCAAATTTTTACAGGGGATTTCATTGGAATTCCTGACTACCTAGAAGAGCGATACAAAAATCCCATTTTCTCGAAAACTATAAGTCGCAGCTCGGCTCCAAAAGCAGATTTGAATTCAGGAAAGGTGCGAGCTTAATTCTACATAAACAATTTTCAAATCGGGGATGAAAAAAAAATTTCAAATTTTTACAGGGGTTGCATTGGAATTCCTGACTACCTCGAAGAGCGATACAAAAATCCCATTTTCTCGAAGACTATAAGTCGCAGCTCGGCTCCAAAAGCAGATTTGAATTCAGGAAAGGTGCGAGCTTAATTCTACATAAACAATTTTCAAATCGGGGATGAAAAAAAAAATTTCAAATTTTTACAGGGGTTGTATTATAATTCCTGACAACTTCGAAGAGCAATACAAAAATCTCATTTTCTCGAAAACTATAAGTCGCAGCTCGGCTCCAAAAGCAGATTTGAATTCAGGAAGGGTGCGAGCTTAATTCTACATAAACAATATTCAAATCGGGGATGAAAAAAAAAATTTCGAATTTTTACAGGGGTTGTATTATAATTCCTGACAACTTCGAAGAGCAATACAAAAATCTCATTTTCTCGAAAACTGTAAGTCGCAGCTCGGCACCAAAAGCAGATTTGAATTCAGGAAAGGTGCGAGCTTAATTCTACATAAACAATATTCAAATCGGGGATGAAAAAAAAAATTTCGAATTTTTACAGGGGTTGCATTAGAATTCCTGACTACCTCGAAGAGCCAGCTTAATTCTACACAAACAATTTTCAAATCGGGGATGAAAAAAAAAATTTCAAATTTTTACAGGGGTTGCATTGGAATTCCTGACTACTTCGAAGAGCGATACAAAAATCCCATTTTCTCGAAAACTATAAGTCGCAGCTCGGCTCCAAAAGCAGATTTGAATTCAGGAAAGGTGCGAGCTTAATTCTACATAAACAATTTTCAAATCGGGGATGAAAAAAAAAATTTCAATTTTTTACAGGGGTTGCATTGGAATTCCTGACTACCTCGAAGAGCGATACAAAAATCTTATTTTCTCGAAAACTATAAGTCGCAGCTCGGCTCCAAAAGCAGATTTGAATTCAGGAAAGGTGCGAGCTTAATTCTACATAAACAATTTTCAAATCGGGGATGAAAAAAAAAATTTCAAATTTTTACAGGGGTTGCATTGGAATTCCTGACTACCTCGTAGAGCGATACAAAAATCTCATTTTCTCGAAAACTATAAGTCGCAGCTCGGCTCCAAAAGCAGATTTGAATTCAGGAAAGGTGCGAGCTTAATTCTACATAAACAATTTTCAAATCGGGGATGAAAAAAAAATTTCAAATTTTTACAGGGGTTGCATTGGAATTCCTGACTACCTCGAAGAGCGATACAAAAATCTTATTTTCTCGAAAACTATAAGTCGCAGCTCGGCTCCAAAAGCAGATTTGAATTCAGGAAAGGTGCGAGCTTAATTCTACATGAACAATTTTCAAATCGGGGATGAAAAAAAAATTTCAAATTTTTACAGGGGTTGCATTGGAATTCCTGACTACCTCGAAGAGCGATACAAAAATCCCATTTTCTCGAAAACTATAAGTCGCAGCTCGGCTCCAAAAGCAGATTTGAATTCAGGAAAGGTGCGAGCTTAATTCTACATAAACAATTTTCAAATCGGGGATGAAAAAAAAAATTTAAAATTTTTACAGGGGTTGCATTGGAATTCCTGACTACCTCGAAGAGCGATACAAAAATCCCATTTTCTCGAAAACTATAAGTCGCAGCTCGGCTCCAAAAGCAGATTTGAATTCAGGAAAGGTGCGAGCTTAAATCTACATAAACAATTTTCAAATCGGGGATGAAAAAAAAAAATTTCAAATTTTTACAGTTGCATTGGAATTCCTGACTACCTCGAAGACAGAAACAAAAATCCCATTTTCTCGAAAACTATAAGTCGCAGCTCGGCTCCAAAAGCAGATTTGAATTCAGGAAAGGTGCGTGCTTAATTCTACATAAACAATTTTCAAATCGGGGATGAAAAAAAAATTTCAAATTTTTACAGGGATTGCATTGGAATTCCTGACTACCTCGAAGAGCGATACAAAAATCCCATTTTCTCGAAAACTATAAGTCGCAGCTCGGCTCCAAAAGCAGATTTGAATTCAGGAAAGGTGCGAGCTTAATTCTACATAAACAATTTTCAAATCGGGGATGAAAAAAAAAATTTCAAATTTTTACAGGGGTTGCATTGGAATTCCTGACTACCTCGAAGAGCGATACAAAAATCCCATTTTCTCGAAAACTATAAGTCGCAGCTCGGCTCCAAAAGCAGATTTGAATTCAGGAAAGGTGCGAGCTTAATTCTACATAAACAATTTTCAAATCGGGGATGAAAAAAAAAATTTCAAATTTTTACAGGGGTTGCATTGGAATTCCTGACTACCTCGAAGAGCGATACAAAAATCCCATTTTCTCGAAAACTATAAGTCGCAGCTCGGCTCCAAAAGCAGATTTGAATTCAGGAAAGGTGCGAGCTTAATTCTACATAAACAATTTTCAAATCGGGGATGAAAAAAAAAAATTTCAACTTTTTACAGGGGTTGTATTATAATTCCTGACAACTTCGAAGAGCAATACAAAAATCTCATTTTCTCGAAAACTATAAGTCGCAGCTCGGCTCCAAAAGCAGATTTGAATTCAGGAAAGGTGCGAGCTTAATTCTACATAAACAATATTCAAATCGGGGATGAAAAAAAAAATTTCGAATTTTTACAGGGGCTGCATTGGAATTCCTGACTACCTCGAAGAGCGATACAAAAATCCCATTTTCTCGAAAACTATAAGTCGCAGCTCGGCTCCAAAAGCAGATTTGAATTCAGAAAAGGTGCGAGCTTAATTCTACATAAACAATTTTCAAATCGGGGATGAAAAAAAAAGTTTCAAATTTTTACAGGGGTTGCATTGGAATTCCTGACTACCTCGAAGAGCGATACAAAATCCCATTTTCTCGAAAACTATAAGTCGCAGCTCGGCTCCAAAAGCAGATTTGAATTCAGGAAAGGTGCGAGCTTAAATCTACATAAACAATTTTCAAATCGGGGATGAAAAAAAAAAATTTCAAATTTTTACAGGGGTTGCATTGGAATTCCTGACTACCTCGAAGAGCGATACAAAAATCCCATTTTCTCGAAAACTATAAGTCGCAGCTCGGCTCCAAAAGCAGATTTGAATTCAGGAAAGGTGCGAGCTTAATTCTACATAAACAATTTTCAAATCGGGGATGAAAAAAGCAGATTTGAATTCAGGAAAGGTGCGAGCTTAAATCTACATAAACAATTTTCAAATCGGGGATGAAAAAAAAAAATTTCAAATTTTTCCAGGGGTTGCATTGGAATTCCTAACTACCTCGAAGAGCGATACAAAAATCCCATTTTCTCGAAAACTATAAGTCGCAGCTCGGCTCCAAAAGCAGATTTGAATGCAGGAAAGGTGCGAGCTTAATTCTACATAAACAATTTTCAAATCGGGGATGAAAAAAAAAATTTCAAATTTTTACAGGGGTTGCATTGGAATTCCTGACTACTTCGAAGAGCGATACAAAAATCTCATTTTCTCGAAAACTATAAGTCGCAGCTCGGATCCAAAAGCAGATTTGAATTCAGGAAAGGTGCGAGCTTAATTCTACATAAACAATTTTCAAACCGGGAATGAAGAAAAAAATTTCAAATTTTTACAGGGGTTGCATTGGAATTCCTGACTACTTCGAAGAGAGATACAAAAATCCCATTTTCTCGAAAATTATAAGTCGCAGCTCGGCTCCAAAAGCAGATTTGAATTCAGGAAAGGTGCGAGCTTAATTCTACATAAACAATTTTCAAATCGGGGATGAAAAAAAAAATTTCAAATTTTTACAGGGGTTGCATTGGAATTCCTGACTACCTAGAAGAGCGATACAAAAATCCCATTTTCTCGAAAACTATAAGTCGCAGCTCGGCTCCAAAAGCAGATTTGAATTCAGGAAAGGTGCGAGCTTAATTCTACATAAACAATTTTCAAATCGGGGATGAAAAAAAAAATTTCAAATTTTTACAGGGGTTGCATTGGAATTCCTGACTACCTCGAAGAGCGATACAAAAATCCCATTTTCTCGAAAACTATAAGTCGCAGCTCGGCTCCAAAAGCAGATTTGAATTCAGGAAAGGTGCGAGCTTAATTCTACATAAACAATTTTCAAATCGGGGATGAAAAAAAAAGTTTCAAATTTTTACAGGGGTTGCATTGGAATTCCTGACTACCTCGAAGAGCGATACAAAATCCCATTTTCTCGAAAACTATAAGTCGCAGCTCGGCTCCAAAAGCAGATTTGAATTCAGGAAAGGTGCGAGCTTAAATCTACATAAACAATTTTCAAATCGGGGATGAAAAAAAAAAATTTCAAATTTTTACAGGGGTTGCATTGGAATTCCTGACTACCTCGAAGAGCGATACAAAAATCCCATTTTCTCGAAAACTATAAGTCGCAGCTCGGCTCCAAAAGCAGATTTGAGTTCAGGAAAGGTGCGAGCTTAATTCTACATAAACAATTTTCAAATCGGGGATGAAAAAAGCAGATTTGAATTCAGGAAAGGTGCGAGCTTAAATCTACATAAACAATTTTCAAATCGGGGATGAAAAAAAAAAATTTCAAATTTTTACAGGGGTTGCATTGGAATTCCTAACTACCTCGAAGAGCGATACAAAAATCCCATTTTCTCGAAAACTATAAGTCGCAGCTCGGCTCCAAAAGCAGATTTGAATGCAGGAAAGGTGCGAGCTTAATTCTACATAAACAATTTTCAAATCGGGGATGAAAAAAAAAATTTCAAATTTTTACAGGGGTTGCATTGGAATTCCTGACTACTTCGAAGAGCGATACAAAAATCTCATTTGCTCGAAAACTATAAGTCGCAGCTCGGATCCAAAAGCAGATTTGAATTCAGGAAAGGTGCGAGCTTAATTCTACATAAACAATTTTCAAACCGGGAATGAAGAAAAAAATTTCAAATTTTTACAGGGGTTGCATTGGAATTCCTGACTACTTCGAAGAGAGATACAAAAATCCCATTTTCTCGAAAATTATAAGTCGCAGCTCGGCTCCAAAAGCAGATTTGAATTCAGGAAAGGTGCGAGCTTAATTCTACATAAACAATTTTCAAATCGGGGATGAAAAAAAAAATTTCAAATTTTTACAGGGGTTGCATTGGAATTCCTGACTACCTAGAAGAGCGATACAAAAATCCCATTTTCTCGAAAACTATAAGTCGCAGCTCGGCTCCAAAAGCAGATTTGAATTCAGGAAAGGTGCGAGCTTAATTCTACATAAACAATTTTCAAATCGGGGATGAAAAAAAAAATTTCAAATTTTTACAGGGGTTGCATTGGAATTCCTGACTACCTCGAAGAGCGATACAAAAATCCCATTTTCTCGAAAACTATAAGTCGCAGCTCGGCTCCAAAAGCAGATTTGAATTCAGGAAAGGTGCGAGCTTAATTCTACATAAACAATTTTCAAATCGGGGATGAAAAAAAAATTTCAAATTTTTACAGGGGTTGCATTGGAATTCCTGACTACTTCGAAGAGCGATACAAAAATCCCATTTTCTCGAAAACTATAAGTCGCAGCTCGGCTCCAAAAGCAGATTTGAATTCAGGAAAAAATTTCAAATTTTTACAGGGGTTGTATTATAATTCCTGACAACTTCGAAGAGCAATACAAAAATCTCATTTTCTCGAAAACTATAAGTCGCAGCTCGGCTCCAAAAGCAGATTTGAATTCAGGAAAGGTGCGAGCTTAATTCTACATAAACAATTTTCAAATCGGGGATGAAAAAAAAAATTTCAAATTTTTACAGGGGTTGTATTATAATTCCTGACAACTTCGAAGAGCAATACAAAAATCTCATTTTCTCGAAAACTATAAGTCGCAGCTCGGCTCCAAAAGCAGATTTGAATTCAGGAAGGGTGCGAGCTTAATTCTACATAAACAATATTCAAATCGGGGATGAAAAAAAAAATTTCGAATTTTTACAGGGGTTGTATTATAATTCCTGACAACTTCGAAGAGCAATACAAAAATCTCATTTTCTCGAAAACTATAAGTCGCAGCTCGGCACCAAAAGCAGATTTGAATTCAGGAAAGGTGCGAGCTTAATTCTACATAAACAATATTCAAATCGGGGATGAAAAAAAAAATTTCGAATTTTTACAGGGGTTGCATTAGAATTCCTGACTACCTCGAAGAGCCAGCTTAATTCTACACAAACAATTTTCAAATCGGGGATGAAAAAAAAAATTTCAAATTTTTACAGGGGTTGCATTGGAATTCCTGACTACTTCGAAGAGCGATACAAAAATCCCATTTTCTCGAAAACTATAAGTCGCAGCTCGGCTCCAAAAGCAGATTTGAATTCAGGAAAGGTGCGAGCTTAATTCTACATAAACAATTTTCAAATCGGGGATGAAAAAAAAAATTTCAATTTTTTACAGGGGTTGCATTGGAATTCCTGACTACCTCGAAGAGCGATACAAAAATCTTATTTTCTCGAAAACTATAAGTCGCAGCTCGGCTCCAAAAGCAGATTTGAATTCAGGAAAGGTGCGAGCTTAATTCTACATAAACAATTTTCAAATCGGGGATGAAAAAAAAAATTTCAAATTTTTACAGGGGATTTCATTGGAATTCCTGACTACCTAGAAGAGCGATACAAAAATCCCATTTTCTCGAAAACTATAAGTCGCAGCTCGGCTCCAAAAGCAGATTTGAATTCAGGAAAGGTGCGAGCTTAATTCTACATAAACAATTTTCAAATCGGGGATGAAAAAAAAATTTCAAATTTTTACAGGGGTTGCATTGGAATTCCTGACTACCTCGAAGAGCGATACAAAAATCCCATTTTCTCGAAGACTATAAGTCGCAGCTCGGCTCCAAAAGCAGATTTGAATTCAGGAAAGGTGCGAGCTTAATTCTACATAAACAATTTTCAAATCGGGGATGAAAAAAAAAATTTCAAATTTTTACAGGGGTTGTATTATAATTCCTGACAACTTCGAAGAGCAATACAAAAATCTCATTTTCTCGAAAACTATAAGTCGCAGCTCGGCTCCAAAAGCAGATTTGAATTCAGGAAGGGTGCGAGCTTAATTCTACATAAACAATATTCAAATCGGGGATGAAAAAAAAAATTTCGAATTTTTACAGGGGTTGTATTATAATTCCTGACAACTTCGAAGAGCAATACAAAAATCTCATTTTCTCGAAAACTGTAAGTCGCAGCTCGGCACCAAAAGCAGATTTGAATTCAGGAAAGGTGCGAGCTTAATTCTACATAAACAATATTCAAATCGGGGATGAAAAAAAAAATTTCGAATTTTTACAGGGGTTGCATTAGAATTCCTGACTACCTCGAAGAGCCAGCTTAATTCTACACAAACAATTTTCAAATCGGGGATGAAAAAAAAAATTTCAAATTTTTACAGGGGTTGCATTGGAATTCCTGACTACTTCGAAGAGCGATACAAAAATCCCATTTTCTCGAAAACTATAAGTCGCAGCTCGGCTCCAAAAGCAGATTTGAATTCAGGAAAGGTGCGAGCTTAATTCTACATAAACAATTTTCAAATCGGGGATGAAAAAAAAAATTTCAATTTTTTACAGGGGTTGCATTGGAATTCCTGACTACCTCGAAGAGCGATACAAAAATCTTATTTTCTCGAAAACTATAAGTCGCAGCTCGGCTCCAAAAGCAGATTTGAATTCAGGAAAGGTGCGAGCTTAATTCTACATAAACAATTTTCAAATCGGGGATGAAAAAAAAAATTTCAAATTTTTACAGGGGTTGCATTGGAATTCCTGACTACCTCGTAGAGCGATACAAAAATCTCATTTTCTCGAAAACTATAAGTCGCAGCTCGGCTCCAAAAGCAGATTTGAATTCAGGAAAGGTGCGAGCTTAATTCTACATAAACAATTTTCAAATCGGGGATGAAAAAAAAATTTCAAATTTTTACAGGGGTTGCATTGGAATTCCTGACTACCTCGAAGAGCGATACAAAAATCTTATTTTCTCGAAAACTATAAGTCGCAGCTCGGCTCCAAAAGCAGATTTGAATTCAGGAAAGGTGCGAGCTTAATTCTACATGAACAATTTTCAAATCGGGGATGAAAAAAAAATTTCAAATTTTTACAGGGGTTGCATTGGAATTCCTGACTACCTCGAAGAGCGATACAAAAATCCCATTTTCTCGAAAACTATAAGTCGCAGCTCGGCTCCAAAAGCAGATTTGAATTCAGGAAAGGTGCGAGCTTAATTCTACATAAACAATTTTCAAATCGGGGATGAAAAAAAAAATTTAAAATTTTTACAGGGGTTGCATTGGAATTCCTGACTACCTCGAAGAGCGATACAAAAATCCCATTTTCTCGAAAACTATAAGTCGCAGCTCGGCTCCAAAAGCAGATTTGAATTCAGGAAAGGTGCGAGCTTAATTCTACATAAACAATTTTCAAATCGGTAATGAAAAAAAAAATTTCAAATTTTTACAGGGGTTGCATTGGAATTCCTGACTACCTCGAAGAGCGATACAAAAATCCCATTTTCTCGAAAACTATAAGTCGCAGCTCGGCTCCAAAAGCAGATTTGAATTCAGGAAAGGTGCGAGCTTAATTCTACATAAACAATTTTCAAATCGGGGATGAAAAAAAAAATTTCAAATTTTTACAGGGGTTGCATTGGAATTCCTGACTACCTCGAAGAGCGATACAAAAATCCCATTTTCTCGAAAACTATAAGTCGCAGCTCGGCTCCAAAAGCAGATTTGAATTCAGGAAAGGTGCGAGCTTAATTCTACATAAACAATTTTCAAATCGGGGATGAAAAAAAAATTTCAAATTTTTACAGGGGTTGCATTGGAATTCCTGACTACTTCGAAGAGCGATACAAAAATCCCATTTTCTCGAAAACTATAAGTCGCAGCTCGGCTCCAAAAGCAGATTTGAATTCAGGAAAAAATTTCAAATTTTTACAGGGGTTGTATTATAATTCCTGACAACTTCGAAGAGCAATACAAAAATCTCATTTTCTCGAAAACTATAAGTCGCAGCTCGGCTCCAAAAGCAGATTTGAATTCAGGAAAGGTGCGAGCTTAATTCTACATAAACAATTTTCAAATCGGGGATGAAAAAAAAAATTTCAAATTTTTACAGGGGTTGTATTATAATTCCTGACAACTTCGAAGAGCAATACAAAAATCTCATTTTCTCGAAAACTATAAGTCGCAGCTCGGCTCCAAAAGCAGATTTGAATTCAGGAAGGGTGCGAGCTTAATTCTACATAAACAATATTCAAATCGGGGATGAAAAAAAAAATTTCGAATTTTTACAGGGGTTGTATTATAATTCCTGACAACTTCGAAGAGCAATACAAAAATCTCATTTTCTCGAAAACTATAAGTCGCAGCTCGGCACCAAAAGCAGATTTGAATTCAGGAAAGGTGCGAGCTTAATTCTACATAAACAATATTCAAATCGGGGATGAAAAAAAAAATTTCGAATTTTTACAGGGGTTGCATTAGAATTCCTGACTACCTCGAAGAGCCAGCTTAATTCTACACAAACAATTTTCAAATCGGGGATGAAAAAAAAAATTTCAAATTTTTACAGGGGTTGCATTGGAATTCCTGACTACTTCGAAGAGCGATACAAAAATCCCATTTTCTCGAAAACTATAAGTCGCAGCTCGGCTCCAAAAGCAGATTTGAATTCAGGAAAGGTGCGAGCTTAATTCTACATAAACAATTTTCAAATCGGGGATGAAAAAAAAAATTTCAATTTTTTACAGGGGTTGCATTGGAATTCCTGACTACCTCGAAGAGCGATACAAAAATCTTATTTTCTCGAAAACTATAAGTCGCAGCTCGGCTCCAAAAGCAGATTTGAATTCAGGAAAGGTGCGAGCTTAATTCTACATAAACAATTTTCAAATCGGGGATGAAAAAAAAAATTTCAAATTTTTACAGGGGATTTCATTGGAATTCCTGACTACCTAGAAGAGCGATACAAAAATCCCATTTTCTCGAAAACTATAAGTCGCAGCTCGGCTCCAAAAGCAGATTTGAATTCAGGAAAGGTGCGAGCTTAATTCTACATAAACAATTTTCAAATCGGGGATGAAAAAAAAAATTTCAAATTTTTACAGGGGTTGTATTATAATTCCTGACAACTTCGAAGAGCAATACAAAAATCTCATTTTCTCGAAAACTATAAGTCGCAGCTCGGCTCCAAAAGCAGATTTGAATTCAGGAAGGGTGCGAGCTTAATTCTACATAAACAATATTCAAATCGGGGATGAAAAAAAAAATTTCGAATTTTTACAGGGGTTGTATTATAATTCCTGACAACTTCGAAGAGCAATACAAAAATCTCATTTTCTCGAAAACTGTAAGTCGCAGCTCGGCACCAAAAGCAGATTTGAATTCAGGAAAGGTGCGAGCTTAATTCTACATAAACAATATTCAAATCGGGGATGAAAAAAAAAATTTCGAATTTTTACAGGGGTTGCATTAGAATTCCTGACTACCTCGAAGAGCCAGCTTAATTCTACACAAACAATTTTCAAATCGGGGATGAAAAAAAAAATTTCAAATTTTTACAGGGGTTGCATTGGAATTCCTGACTACTTCGAAGAGCGATACAAAAATCCCATTTTCTCGAAAACTATAAGTCGCAGCTCGGCTCCAAAAGCAGATTTGAATTCAGGAAAGGTGCGAGCTTAATTCTACATAAACAATTTTCAAATCGGGGATGAAAAAAAAAATTTCAATTTTTTACAGGGGTTGCATTGGAATTCCTGACTACCTCGAAGAGCGATACAAAAATCTTATTTTCTCGAAAACTATAAGTCGCAGCTCGGCTCCAAAAGCAGATTTGAATTCAGGAAAGGTGCGAGCTTAATTCTACATAAACAATTTTCAAATCGGGGATGAAAAAAAAAATTTCAAATTTTTACAGGGGTTGCATTGGAATTCCTGACTACCTCGTAGAGCGATACAAAAATCTCATTTTCTCGAAAACTATAAGTCGCAGCTCGGCTCCAAAAGCAGATTTGAATTCAGGAAAGGTGCGAGCTTAATTCTACATAAACAATTTTCAAATCGGGGATGAAAAAAAAATTTCAAATTTTTACAGGGGTTGCATTGGAATTCCTGACTACCTCGAAGAGCGATACAAAAATCTTATTTTCTCGAAAACTATAAGTCGCAGCTCGGCTCCAAAAGCAGATTTGAATTCAGGAAAGGTGCGAGCTTAATTCTACATGAACAATTTTCAAATCGGGGATGAAAAAAAAATTTCAAATTTTTACAGGGGTTGCATTGGAATTCCTGACTACCTCGAAGAGCGATACAAAAATCCCATTTTCTCGAAAACTATAAGTCGCAGCTCGGCTCCAAAAGCAGATTTGAATTCAGGAAAGGTGCGAGCTTAATTCTACATAAACAATTTTCAAATCGGGGATGAAAAAAAAAATTTAAAATTTTTACAGGGGTTGCATTGGAATTCCTGACTACCTCGAAGAGCGATACAAAAATCCCATTTTCTCGAAAACTATAAGTCGCAGCTCGGCTCCAAAAGCAGATTTGAATTCAGGAAAGGTGCGAGCTTAAATCTACATAAACAATTTTCAAATCGGGGATGAAAAAAAAAAATTTCAAATTTTTACAGTTGCATTGGAATTCCTGACTACCTCGAAGACAGAAACAAAAATCCCATTTTCTCGAAAACTATAAGTCGCAGCTCGGCTCCAAAAGCAGATTTGAATTCAGGAAAGGTGCGTGCTTAATTCTACATAAACAATTTTCAAATCGGGGATGAAAAAAAAATTTCAAATTTTTACAGGGATTGCATTGGAATTCCTGACTACCTCGAAGAGCGATACAAAAATCCCATTTTCTCGAAAACTATAAGTCGCAGCTCGGCTCCAAAAGCAGATTTGAATTCAGGAAAGGTGCGAGCTTAATTCTACATAAACAATTTTCAAATCGGGGATGAAAAAAAAAATTTCAAATTTTTACAGGGGTTGCATTGGAATTCCTGACTACCTCGAAGAGCGATACAAAAATCCCATTTTCTCGAAAACTATAAGTCGCAGCTCGGCTCCAAAAGCAGATTTGAATTCAGGAAAGGTGCGAGCTTAATTCTACATAAACAATTTTCAAATCGGGGATGAAAAAAAAAATTTCAAATTTTTACAGGGGTTGCATTGGAATTCCTGACTACCTCGAAGAGCGATACAAAAATCCCATTTTCTCGAAAACTATAAGTCGCAGCTCGGCTCCAAAAGCAGATTTGAATTCAGGAAAGGTGCGAGCTTAATTCTACATAAACAATTTTCAAATCGGGGATGAAAAAAAAAAATTTCAAATTTTTACAGGGGTTGTATTATAATTCCTGACAACTTCGAAGAGCAATACAAAAATCTCATTTTCTCGAAAACTATAAGTCGCAGCTCGGCTCCAAAAGCAGATTTGAATTCAGGAAGGGTGCGAGCTTAATTCTACATAAACAATATTCAAATCGGGGATGAAAAAAAAAATTTCGAATTTTTACAGGGGTTGCATTAGAATTCCTGACTACCTCGAAGAGCCAGCTTAATTCTACACAAACAATTTTCAAATCGGGGATGAAAAAAAAAATTTCAAATTTTTACAGGGGTTGCATTGGAATTCCTGACTACTTCGAAGAGCGATACAAAAATCCCATTTTCTCGAAAACTATAAGTCGCAGCTCGGCTCCAAAAGCAGATTTGAATTCAGGAAAGGTGCGAGCTTAATTCTACATAAACAATTTTCAAATCGGGGATGAAAAAAAAAATTTCAATTTTTTACAGGGGTTGCATTGGAATTCCTGACTACCTCGAAGAGCGATACAAAAATCTTATTTTCTCGAAAACTATAAGTCGCAGCTCGGCTCCAAAAGCAGATTTGAATTCAGGAAAGGTGCGAGCTTAATTCTACATAAACAATTTTCAAATCGGGGATGAAAAAAAAAATTTCAAATTTTTACAGGGGATTTCATTGGAATTCCTGACTACCTAGAAGAGCGATACAAAAATCCCATTTTCTCGAAAACTATAAGTCGCAGCTCGGCTCCAAAAGCAGATTTGAATTCAGGAAAGGTGCGAGCTTAATTCTACATAAACAATTTTCAAATCGGGGATGAAAAAAAAATTTCAAATTTTTACAGGGGTTGCATTGGAATTCCTGACTACCTCGAAGAGCGATACAAAAATCCCATTTTCTCGAAGACTATAAGTCGCAGCTCGGCTCCAAAAGCAGATTTGAATTCAGGAAAGGTGCGAGCTTAATTCTACATAAACAATTTTCAAATCGGGGATGAAAAAAAAAATTTCAAATTTTTACAGGGGTTGTATTATAATTCCTGACAACTTCGAAGAGCAATACAAAAATCTCATTTTCTCGAAAACTATAAGTCGCAGCTCGGCTCCAAAAGCAGATTTGAATTCAGGAAGGGTGCGAGCTTAATTCTACATAAACAATATTCAAATCGGGGATGAAAAAAAAAATTTCGAATTTTTACAGGGGTTGTATTATAATTCCTGACAACTTCGAAGAGCAATACAAAAATCTCATTTTCTCGAAAACTGTAAGTCGCAGCTCGGCACCAAAAGCAGATTTGAATTCAGGAAAGGTGCGAGCTTAATTCTACATAAACAATATTCAAATCGGGGATGAAAAAAAAAATTTCGAATTTTTACAGGGGTTGCATTAGAATTCCTGACTACCTCGAAGAGCCAGCTTAATTCTACACAAACAATTTTCAAATCGGGGATGAAAAAAAAAATTTCAAATTTTTACAGGGGTTGCATTGGAATTCCTGACTACTTCGAAGAGCGATACAAAAATCCCATTTTCTCGAAAACTATAAGTCGCAGCTCGGCTCCAAAAGCAGATTTGAATTCAGGAAAGGTGCGAGCTTAATTCTACATAAACAATTTTCAAATCGGGGATGAAAAAAAAAATTTCAATTTTTTACAGGGGTTGCATTGGAATTCCTGACTACCTCGAAGAGCGATACAAAAATCTTATTTTCTCGAAAACTATAAGTCGCAGCTCGGCTCCAAAAGCAGATTTGAATTCAGGAAAGGTGCGAGCTTAATTCTACATAAACAATTTTCAAATCGGGGATGAAAAAAAAAATTTCAAATTTTTACAGGGGTTGCATTGGAATTCCTGACTACCTCGTAGAGCGATACAAAAATCTCATTTTCTCGAAAACTATAAGTCGCAGCTCGGCTCCAAAAGCAGATTTGAATTCAGGAAAGGTGCGAGCTTAATTCTACATAAACAATTTTCAAATCGGGGATGAAAAAAAAATTTCAAATTTTTACAGGGGTTGCATTGGAATTCCTGACTACCTCGAAGAGCGATACAAAAATCTTATTTTCTCGAAAACTATAAGTCGCAGCTCGGCTCCAAAAGCAGATTTGAATTCAGGAAAGGTGCGAGCTTAATTCTACATGAACAATTTTCAAATCGGGGATGAAAAAAAAATTTCAAATTTTTACAGGGGTTGCATTGGAATTCCTGACTACCTCGAAGAGCGATACAAAAATCCCATTTTCTCGAAAACTATAAGTCGCAGCTCGGCTCCAAAAGCAGATTTGAATTCAGGAAAGGTGCGAGCTTAATTCTACATAAACAATTTTCAAATCGGGGATGAAAAAAAAAATTTAAAATTTTTACAGGGGTTGCATTGGAATTCCTGACTACCTCGAAGAGCGATACAAAAATCCCATTTTCTCGAAAACTATAAGTCGCAGCTCGGCTCCAAAAGCAGATTTGAATTCAGGAAAGGTGCGAGCTTAAATCTACATAAACAATTTTCAAATCGGGGATGAAAAAAAAAAATTTCAAATTTTTACAGTTGCATTGGAATTCCTGACTACCTCGAAGACAGAAACAAAAATCCCATTTTCTCGAAAACTATAAGTCGCAGCTCGGCTCCAAAAGCAGATTTGAATTCAGGAAAGGTGCGTGCTTAATTCTACATAAACAATTTTCAAATCGGGGATGAAAAAAAAATTTCAAATTTTTACAGGGATTGCATTGGAATTCCTGACTACCTCGAAGAGCGATACAAAAATCCCATTTTCTCGAAAACTATAAGTCGCAGCTCGGCTCCAAAAGCAGATTTGAATTCAGGAAAGGTGCGAGCTTAATTCTACATAAACAATTTTCAAATCGGGGATGAAAAAAAAAATTTCAAATTTTTACAGGGGTTGCATTGGAATTCCTGACTACCTCGAAGAGCGATACAAAAATCCCATTTTCTCGAAAACTATAAGTCGCAGCTCGGCTCCAAAAGCAGATTTGAATTCAGGAAAGGTGCGAGCTTAATTCTACATAAACAATTTTCAAATCGGGGATGAAAAAAAAAATTTCAAATTTTTACAGGGGTTGCATTGGAATTCCTGACTACCTCGAAGAGCGATACAAAAATCCCATTTTCTCGAAAACTATAAGTCGCAGCTCGGCTCCAAAAGCAGATTTGAATTCAGGAAAGGTGCGAGCTTAATTCTACATAAACAATTTTCAAATCGGGGATGAAAAAAAAAAATTTCAACTTTTTACAGGGGTTGTATTATAATTCCTGACAACTTCGAAGAGCAATACAAAAATCTCATTTTCTCGAAAACTATAAGTCGCAGCTCGGCTCCAAAAGCAGATTTGAATTCAGGAAAGGTGCGAGCTTAATTCTACATAAACAATATTCAAATCGGGGATGAAAAAAAAAATTTCGAATTTTTACAGGGGTTGCATTGGAATTCCTGACTACCTCGAAGAGCGATACAAAAATCCCATTTTCTCGAAAACTATAAGTCGCAGCTCGGCTCCAAAAGCAGATTTGAATTCAGAAAAGGTGCGAGCTTAATTCTACATAAACAATTTTCAAATCGGGGATGAAAAAAAAAGTTTCAAATTTTTACAGGGGTTGCATTGGAATTCCTGACTACCTCGAAGAGCGATACAAAATCCCATTTTCTCGAAAACTATAAGTCGCAGCTCGGCTCCAAAAGCAGATTTGAATTCAGGAAAGGTGCGAGCTTAAATCTACATAAACAATTTTCAAATCGGGGATGAAAAAAAAAAATTTCAAATTTTTACAGGGGTTGCATTGGAATTCCTGACTACCTCGAAGAGCGATACAAAAATCCCATTTTCTCGAAAACTATAAGTCGCAGCTCGGCTCCAAAAGCAGATTTGAATTCAGGAAAGGTGCGAGCTTAATTCTACATAAACAATTTTCAAATCGGGGATGAAAAAAGCAGATTTGAATTCAGGAAAGGTGCGAGCTTAAATCTACATAAACAATTTTCAAATCGGGGATGAAAAAAAAAAATTTCAAATTTTTCCAGGGGTTGCATTGGAATTCCTAACTACCTCGAAGAGCGATACAAAAATCCCATTTTCTCGAAAACTATAAGTCGCAGCTCGGCTCCAAAAGCAGATTTGAATGCAGGAAAGGTGCGAGCTTAATTCTACATAAACAATTTTCAAATCGGGGATGAAAAAAAAAATTTCAAATTTTTACAGGGGTTGCATTGGAATTCCTGACTACTTCGAAGAGCGATACAAAAATCTCATTTTCTCGAAAACTATAAGTCGCAGCTCGGATCCAAAAGCAGATTTGAATTCAGGAAAGGTGCGAGCTTAATTCTACATAAACAATTTTCAAACCGGGAATGAAGAAAAAAATTTCAAATTTTTACAGGGGTTGCATTGGAATTCCTGACTACTTCGAAGAGAGATACAAAAATCCCATTTTCTCGAAAATTATAAGTCGCAGCTCGGCTCCAAAAGCAGATTTGAATTCAGGAAAGGTGCGAGCTTAATTCTACATAAACAATTTTCAAATCGGGGATGAAAAAAAAAATTTCAAATTTTTACAGGGGTTGCATTGGAATTCCTGACTACCTAGAAGAGCGATACAAAAATCCCATTTTCTCGAAAACTATAAGTCGCAGCTCGGCTCCAAAAGCAGATTTGAATTCAGGAAAGGTGCGAGCTTAATTCTACATAAACAATTTTCAAATCGGGGATGAAAAAAAAATTTTAAATTTTTACAGGGGTTGCATTGGAATTCCTGACTACCTCGAAGAGCGATACAAAAATCCCATTTTCTCGAAAACTATAAGTCGCAGCTCGGCTCCAAAAGCAGATTTGAATTCAGGAAAGGTGCGAGCTTAATTCTACATAAACAATTTTCAAATCGGGGATGAAAAAAAAAGTTTCAAATTTTTACAGGGGTTGCATTGGAATTCCTGACTACCTCGAAGAGCGATACAAAATCCCATTTTCTCGAAAACTATAAGTCGCAGCTCGGCTCCAAAAGCAGATTTGAATTCAGGAAAGGTGCGAGCTTAAATCTACATAAACAATTTTCAAATCGGGGATGAAAAAAAAAAATTTCAAATTTTTACAGGGGTTGCATTGGAATTCCTGACTACCTCGAAGAGCGATACAAAAATCCCATTTTCTCGAAAACTATAAGTCGCAGCTCGGCTCCAAAAGCAGATTTGAATTCAGGAAAGGTGCGAGCTTAATTCTACATAAACAATTTTCAAATCGGGGATGAAAAAAGCAGATTTGAATTCAGGAAAGGTGCGAGCTTAAATCTACATAAACAATTTTCAAATCGGGGATGAAAAAAAAAAATTTCAAATTTTTACAGGGGTTGCATTGGAATTCCTAACTACCTCGAAGAGCGATACAAAAATCCCATTTTCTCGAAAACTATAAGTCGCAGCTCGGCTCCAAAAGCAGATTTGAATGCAGGAAAGGTGCGAGCTTAATTCTACATAAACAATTTTCAAATCGGGGATGAAAAAAAAAATTTCAAATTTTTACAGGGGTTGCATTGGAATTCCTGACTACTTCGAAGAGCGATACAAAAATCTCATTTGCTCGAAAACTATAAGTCGCAGCTCGGATCCAAAAGCAGATTTGAATTCAGGAAAGGTGCGAGCTTAATTCTACATAAACAATTTTCAAACCGGGAATGAAGAAAAAAATTTCAAATTTTTACAGGGGTTGCATTGGAATTCCTGACTACTTCGAAGAGAGATACAAAAATCCCATTTTCTCGAAAATTATAAGTCGCAGCTCGGCTCCAAAAGCAGATTTGAATTCAGGAAAGGTGCGAGCTTAATTCTACATAAACAATTTTCAAATCGGGGATGAAAAAAAAAATTTCAAATTTTTACAGGGGTTGCATTGGAATTCCTGACTACCTAGAAGAGCGATACAAAAATCCCATTTTCTCGAAAACTATAAGTCGCAGCTCGGCTCCAAAAGCAGATTTGAATTCAGGAAAGGTGCGAGCTTAATTCTACATAAACAATTTTCAAATCGGGGATGAAAAAAAAAATTTCAAATTTTTACAGGGGTTGCATTGGAATTCCTGACTACCTCGAAGAGCGATACAAAAATCCCATTTTCTCGAAAACTATAAGTCGCAGCTCGGCTCCAAAAGCAGATTTGAATTCAGGAAAGGTGCGAGCTTAATTCTACATAAACAATTTTCAAATCGGGGATGAAAAAAAAATTTCAAATTTTTACAGGGGTTGCATTGGAATTCCTGACTACTTCGAAGAGCGATACAAAAATCCCATTTTCTCGAAAACTATAAGTCGCAGCTCGGCTCCAAAAGCAGATTTGAATTCAGGAAAAAATTTCAAATTTTTACAGGGGTTGTATTATAATTCCTGACAACTTCGAAGAGCAATACAAAAATCTCATTTTCTCGAAAACTATAAGTCGCAGCTCGGCTCCAAAAGCAGATTTGAATTCAGGAAAGGTGCGAGCTTAATTCTACATAAACAATATTCAAATCGGGGATGAAAAAAAAAATTTCGAATTTTTACAGGGTTGCATTAGAATTCCTGACTACCTCGAAGAGCCAGCTTAATTCTACACAAACAATTTTCAAATCGGGGATGAAAAAAAAAATTTCAAATTTTTACAGGGGTTGCATTGGAATTCCTGACTACTTCGAAGAGCGATACAAAAATCCCATTTTCTCGAAAACTATAAGTCGCAGCTCGGCTCCAAAAGCAGATTTGAATTCAGGAAAAAATTTCAAATTTTTACAGGGGTTGTATTATAATTCCTGACAACTTCGAAGAGCAATACAAAAATCTCATTTTCTCGAAAACTATAAGTCGCAGCTCGGCTCCAAAAGCAGATTTGAATTCAGGAAAGGTGCGAGCTTAATTCTACATAAACAATTTTCAAACCGGGGATGAAGAAAAAAATTTCAAATTTTTACAGGGGTTGCATTGGAATTCCTGACTACTTCGAAGAGCGATACAAAAATCCCATTTTCTCGAAAATTATAAGTCGCAGCTCGGCTCCAAAAGCAGATTTGAATGCAGGAAAGGTGCGAGCTTAATTCTACATAAACAATTTTCAAATCGGGGATGAAAAAAAAAATTTCAAATTTTTACAGGGGTTGCATTGGAATTCCTGACTACTTCGAAGAGCGATACAAAAATCTCATTTGCTCGAAAACTATAAGTCGCAGCTCGGATCCAAAAGCAGATTTGAATTCAGGAAAGGTGCGAGCTTAATTCTACATAAACAATATTCAAATCGGGGATGAAAAAAAAAATTTCGAATTTTTACAGGGTTGCATTAGAATTCCTGACTACCTCGAAGAGCCAGCTTAATTCTACACAAACAATTTTCAAATCGGGGATGAAAAAAAAAATTTCAAATTTTTACAGGGGTTGCATTGGAATTCCTGACTACTTCGAAGAGCGATACAAAAATCCCATTTTCTCGAAAACTATAAGTCGCAGCTCGGCTCCAAAAGCAGATTTGAATGCAGGAAAGGTGCGAGCTTAATTCTACATAAACAATTTTCAAATCGGGGATGAAAAAAAAAATTTCAAATTTTTACAGGGGTTGCATTGGAATTCCTGACTACTTCGAAGAGCGATACAAAAATCTCATTTGCTCGAAAACTATAAGTCGCAGCTCGGATCCAAAAGCAGATTTGAATTCAGGAAAGGTGCGAGCTTAATTCTACATAAACAATTTTCAAACCGGGAATGAAGAAAAAAATTTCAAATTTTTACAGGGGTTGCATTGGAATTCCTGACTACTTCGAAGAGAGATACAAAAATCCCATTTTCTCGAAAATTATAAGTCGCAGCTCGGCTCCAAAAGCAGATTTGAATTCAGGAAAGGTGCGAGCTTAATTCTACATAAACAATTTTCAAATCGGGGATGAAAAAAAAAATTTCAAATTTTTACAGGGGTTGCATTGGAATTCCTGACTACCTAGAAGAGCGATACAAAAATCCCATTTTCTCGAAAACTATAAGTCGCAGCTCGGCTCCAAAAGCAGATTTGAATTCAGGAAAGGTGCGAGCTTAATTCTACATAAACAATTTTCAAATCGGGGATGAAAAAAAAAATTTCAAATTTTTACAGGGGTTGCATTGGAATTCCTGACTACCTCGAAGAGCGATACAAAAATCCCATTTTCTCGAAAACTATAAGTCGCAGCTCGGCTCCAAAAGCAGATTTGAATTCAGGAAAGGTGCGAGCTTAATTCTACATAAACAATTTTCAAATCGGGGATGAAAAAAAAATTTCAAATTTTTACAGGGGTTGCATTGGAATTCCTGACTACTTCGAAGAGCGATACAAAAATCCCATTTTCTCGAAAACTATAAGTCGCAGCTCGGCTCCAAAAGCAGATTTGAATTCAGGAAAAAATTTCAAATTTTTACAGGGGTTGTATTATAATTCCTGACAACTTCGAAGAGCAATACAAAAATCTCATTTTCTCGAAAACTATAAGTCGCAGCTCGGCTCCAAAAGCAGATTTGAATTCAGGAAAGGTGCGAGCTTAATTCTACATAAACAATATTCAAATCGGGGATGAAAAAAAAAATTTCGAATTTTTACAGGGTTGCATTAGAATTCCTGACTACCTCGAAGAGCCAGCTTAATTCTACACAAACAATTTTCAAATCGGGGATGAAAAAAAAAATTTCAAATTTTTACAGGGGTTGCATTGGAATTCCTGACTACTTCGAAGAGCGATACAAAAATCCCATTTTCTCGAAAACTATAAGTCGCAGCTCGGCTCCAAAAGCAGATTTGAATTCAGGAAAGGTGCGAGCTTAATTCTACATAAACAATTTTCAAATCGGGGATGAAAAAAAAATTTCAAATTTTTACAGGGGTTGCATTGGAATTCCTGACTACTTCGAAGAGCGATACAAAAATCCCATTTTCTCGAAAACTATAAGTCGCAGCTCGGCTCCAAAAGCAGATTTGAATTCAGGAAAAAATTTCAAATTTTTACAGGGGTTGTATTATAATTCCTGACAACTTCGAAGAGCAATACAAAAATCTCATTTTCTCGAAAACTATAAGTCGCAGCTCGGCTCCAAAAGCAGATTTGAATTCAGGAAAGGTGCGAGCTTAATTCTACATAAACAATATTCAAATCGGGGATGAAAAAAAAAATTTCGAATTTTTACAGGGTTGCATTAGAATTCCTGACTACCTCGAAGAGCCAGCTTAATTCTACACAAACAATTTTCAAATCGGGGATGAAAAAAAAAATTTCAAATTTTTACAGGGGTTGCATTGGAATTCCTGACTACTTCGAAGAGCGATACAAAAATCCCATTTTCTCGAAAACTATAAGTCGCAGCTCGGCTCCAAAAGCAGATTTGAATTCAGGAAAGGTGCGAGCTTAATTCTACATAAACAATTTTCAAATCGGGGATGAAAAAAGCAGATTTGAATTCAGGAAAGGTGCGAGCTTAAATCTACATAAACAATTTTCAAATCGGGGATGAAAAAAAAAAATTTCAAATTTTTACAGGGGTTGCATTGGAATTCCTGACTACCTCGAAGAGCGATACAAAAATCCCATTTTCTCGAAAACTATAAGTCGCAGCTCGGCTCCAAAAGCAGATTTGAATGCAGGAAAGGTGCGAGCTTAATTCTACATAAACAATTTTCAAATCGGGGATGAAAAAAAAAATTTCAAATTTTTACAGGGGTTGCATTGGAATTCCTGACTACTTCGAAGAGCGATACAAAAATCTCATTTTCTCGAAAACTATAAGTCGCAGCTCGGCTCCAAAAGCAGATTTGAATTCAGGAAAAGTGCGAGCTTAATTCTACATAAACAATTTTCAAACCGGGGATGAAGAAAAAAATTTCAAATTTTTACAGGGGTTGCATTGGAATTCCTGACTACTTCGAAGAGCGATACAAAAATCCCATTTTCTCGAAAATTATAAGTCGCAGCTCGGCTCCAAAAGCAGATTTGAATTCAGGAAAGGTGCGAGCTTAATTCTACATAAACAATTTTCAAATCGGGGATGAAAAAAAAAATTTCAAATTTTTACAGGGGTTGCATTGGAATTCCTGACTACCTAGAAGAGCGATACAAAAATCCCATTTTCTCGAAAACTATAAGTCGCAGCTCGGCTCCAAAAGCAGATTTGAATTCAGGAAAGGTGCGAGCTTAATTCTACATAAACAATTTTCAAATCGGGGATGAAAAAAAAAATTTCAAATTTTTACAGGGGTTGCATTGGAATTCCTGACTACCTCGAAGAGCGATACAAAAATCCCATTTTCTCGAAAACTATAAGTCGCAGCTCGGCTCCAAAAGCAGATTTGAATTCAGGAAAGGTGCGAGCTTAATTCTACATAAACAATTTTCAAATCGGGGATGAAAAAAAAATTTCAAATTTTTACAGGGGTTGCATTGGAATTCCTGACTACCTCGAAGAGCGATACAAAAATCCCATTTTCTCGAAAACTATAAGTCGCAGCTCGGCTCCAAAAGCAGATTTGAATTCAAGAAAGGTGCGAGCTTAATTCTACATAAACAATTTTCAAATCGGGGATGAAAAAAAAAATTTCAAATTTTTACAGGGGTTGTATTATAATTCCTGACAACTTCGAAGAGCAATACAAAAATCTCATTTTCTCGAAAACTATAAGTCGCAGCTCGGCTCCAAAAGCAGATTTGAATTCAGGAAAGGTGCGAGCTTAATTCTACATAAACAATATTCAAATCGGGGATGAAAAAAAAAATTTCGAATTTTTACAGGGGTTGTATTATAATTCCTGACAACTTCGAAGAGCAATACAAAAATCTCATTTTCTCGAAAACTATAAGTCGCAGCTCGGCTCCAAAAGCAAATTTGAATTCAGGAAAGGTGCGAGCTTAATTCTACATAAACAATATTCAAATCGGGGATGAAAAAAAAAATTTCGAATTTTTACAGGGGTTGCATTAGAATTCCTGACTACCTCGAAGAGCCAGCTTAATTCTACACAAACAATTTTCAAATCGGGGATGAAAAAAAAAATTTCAAATTTTTACAGGGGTTGCATTGGAATTCCTGACTACTTCGAAGAGCGATACAAAAATCCCATTTTCTCGAAAACTATAAGTCGCAGCTCGGCTCCAAAAGCAGATTTGAATTCAGGAAAGGTGCGAGCTTAATTCTACATAAACAATTTTCAAATCGGGGATGAAAAAAAAAATTTCAATTTTTTACAGGGGTTGCATTGGAATTCCTGACTACCTCGAAGAGCGATACAAAAATCTTATTTTCTCGAAAACTATAAGTCGCAGCTCGGCTCCAAAAGCAGATTTGAATTCAGGAAAGGTGCGAGCTTAATTCTACATAAACAATTTTCAAATCGGGGATGAAAAAAAAATTTCAAATTTTTACAGGGGTTGCATTGGAATTCCTGACTACCTCGAAGAGCGATACAAAAATCCCATTTTCTCGAAAACTATAAGTCGCCGCTCGGCTCCAAAAGCAGATTTGAATTCAGGAAAGGTGCGAGCTTAATTCTACATAAACAATTTTCAAATCGGGGATGAAAAAAAAAATTTCAAATTTTTACAGGGGTTGCATTGGAATTCCTGACTACCTCGAAGACAGAAACAAAAATCCCATTTTCTCGAAAACTATAAGTCGCAGCTCGGCTCCAAAAGCAGATTTGAATTCAGGAAAGGTGCGAGCTTAATTCTACATAAACAATTTTCAAATCGGGGATGAAAAAAAAAAATTTCAAATTTTTACAGGGGTTGCATTGGAATTCCTGACTACCTCGAAGAGCGATACAAAAATCCCATTTTCTCGAAAACTATAAGTCGCAGCTCGGCTCCAAAAGCAGATTTGAATTCAGGAAAGGTGCGAGCTTAATTCTACATAAACAATTTTCAAATCGGGGATGAAAAAAAAAATTTCAAATTTTTACAGGGGTTGCATTGGAATTCCTGACTACCTCGAAGAGCGATACAAAAATCCCATTTTCTCGAAAACTATAAGTCGCAGCTCGGCTCCAAAAGCAGATTTGAATTCAGGAAAGGTGCGAGCTTAATTCTACATAAACAATTTTCAAATCGGGGATGAAAAAAAAAATTTCAAATTTTTACAGGGGTTGCATTGGAATTCCTGACTACCTCGAAGAGCGATACAAAAATCCCATTTTCTCGAAAACTATAAGTCGCAGCTCGGCTCCAAAAGCAGATTTGAATTCAGGAAAGGTGCGAGCTTAATTCTACATAAACAATTTTCAAATCGGGGATGAAAAAAAAAATTTCAAATTTTTACAGGGGTTGCATTGGAATTCCTGACTACCTCGAAGAGCGATACAAAAATCCCATTTTCTCGAAAACTATAAGTCGCAGCTCGGCTCCAAAAGCAGATTTGAATTCAGGAAAGGTGCGAGCTTAATTCTACATAAACAATTTTCAAATCGGGGATGAAAAAAAAAATTTCAAATTTTTACAGGGGTTGTATTATAATTCCTGACAACTTCGAAGAGCAATACAAAAATCTCATTTTCTCGAAAACTATAAGTCGCAGCTCGGCTCCAAAAGCAGATTTGAATTCAGGAAAGGTGCGAGCTTAATTCTACATAAACAATATTCAAATCGGGGATGAAAAAAAAAATTTCGAATTTTTACAGGGGTTGTATTATAATTCCTGACAACTTCGAAGAGCAATACAAAAATCTCATTTTCTCGAAAACTATAAGTCGCAGCTCGGCTCCAAAAGCAAATTTGAATTCAGGAAAGGTGCGAGCTTAATTCTACATAAACAATATTCAAATCGGGGATGAAAAAAAAAATTTCGAATTTTTACAGGGGTTGCATTAGAATTCCTGACTACCTCGAAGAGCCAGCTTAATTCTACACAAACAATTTTCAAATCGGGGATGAAAAAAAAAATTTCAAATTTTTACAGGGGTTGCATTGGAATTCCTGACTACTTCGAAGAGCGATACAAAAATCCCATTTTCTCGAAAACTATAAGTCGCAGCTCGGCTCCAAAAGCATATTTGAATTCAGGAAAGGTGCGAGCTTAATTCTACATAAACAATTTTCAAATCGGGGATGAAAAAAAAAATTTCAATTTTTTACAGGGGTTGCATTGGAATTCCTGACTACCTCGAAGAGCGATACAAAAATCTTATTTTCTCGAAAACTATAAGTCGCAGCTCGGCTCCAAAAGCAGATTTGAATTCAGGAAAGGTGCGAGCTTAATTCTACATAAACAATTTTCAAATCGGGGATGAAAAAAAAATTTCAAATTTTTACAGGGGTTGCATTGGAATTCCTGACTACCTCGAAGAGCGATACAAAAATCCCATTTTCTCGAAAACTATAAGTCGCCGCTCGGCTCCAAAAGCAGATTTGAATTCAGGAAAGGTGCGAGCTTAATTCTACATAAACAATTTTCAAATCGGGGATGAAAAAAAAAATTTCAAATTTTTACAGGGGTTGCATTGGAATTCCTGACTACCTCGAAGACAGAAACAAAAATCCCATTTTCTCGAAAACTATAAGTCGCAGCTCGGCTCCAAAAGCAGATTTGAATTCAGGAAAGGTGCGAGCTTAATTCTACATAAACAATTTTTAAATCGCGGATGAAAAAAAAAATTTCAAATTTTTACAGGGGTTGCATTGGAATTCCTGACTACCTCGAAGAGCGATACAAAAATCCCATTTTCTCGAAAACTATAAGTCGCAGCTCGGCTCCAAAAGCAGATTTGAATTCAGGAAAGGTGCGAGCTTAATTCTACATAAACAATTTTCAAATCGGGGATGAAAAAAAAAAATTTCAAATTTTTACAGGGGTTGCATTGGAATTCCTGACTACCTCGAAGAGCGATACAAAAATCCCATTTTCTCGAAAACTATAAGTCGCAGCTCGGCTCCAAAAGCAGATTTGAATTCAGGAAAGGTGCGAGCTTAATTCTACATAAACAATTTTCAAATCGGGGATGAAAAAAAAAATTTCAAATTTTTACAGGGGTTGCATTGGAATTCCTGACTACCTCGAAGAGCGATACAAAAATCCCATTTTCTCGAAAACTATAAGTCGCAGCTCGGCTCCAAAAGCAGATTTGAATTCAGGAAAGGTGCGAGCTTAATTCTACATAAACAATTTTCAAATCGGGGATGAAAAAAAAAATTTCAAATTTTTACAGGGGTTGCATTGGAATTCCTGACTACCTCGAAGAGCGATACAAAAATCCCATTTTCTCGAAAACTATAAGTCGCAGCTCGGCTCCAAAAGCAGATTTGAATTCAGGAAAGGTGCGAGCTTAATTCTACATAAACAATTTTCAAATCGGGGATGAAAAAAAAAGTTTCAAATTTTTACAGGGGTTGCATTGGAATTCCTGACTACCTCGAAGAGCGATACAAAAATCCCATTTTCTCGAAAACTATAAGTCGCAGCTCGGCTCCAAAAGCAGATTTGAATTCAGGAAAGGTGCGAGCTTAATTCTACATAAACAATTTTCAAATCGGGGATGAAAAAAAAAAAATTCAAATTTTTACAGGGGTTGCATTGGAATTCCTGACTACCTCGAAGAGCGATACAAAAATCCCATTTTCTCGAAAACCATAAGTCGCAGCTCGGCTCCAAAAGCAGATTTGAATTCAGGAAAGGTGCGAGCTTAATTCTACATAAACAATTTTCAAATCGGGGATAAAAAAAAAGTTTCGAATTTTTACAGGGGTTGCATTAGAATTCCTGACTACCTCGAAGAGCCAGCTTAATTCTACACAAACAATTTTCAAATCGGGGATGAAAAAAAAAATTTCAAATTTTTACAGGGGTTGCATTGGAATTCCTGACTACTTCGAAGAGCGATACAAAAATCCCATTTTCTCGAAAACTATAAGTCGCAGCTCGGCTCCAAAAGCATATTTGAATTCAGGAAAGGTGCGAGCTTAATTCTACATAAACAATTTTCAAATCGGGGATGAAAAAAAAAATTTCAATTTTTTACAGGGGTTGCATTGGAATTCCTGACTACCTCGAAGAGCGATACAAAAATCTTATTTTCTCGAAAACTATAAGTCGCAGCTCGGCTCCAAAAGCAGATTTGAATTCAGGAAAGGTGCGAGCTTAATTCTACATAAACAATTTTCAAATCGGGGATGAAAAAAAAATTTCAAATTTTTACAGGGGTTGCATTGGAATTCCTGACTACCTCGAAGAGCGATACAAAAATCCCATTTTCTCGAAAACTATAAGTCGCCGCTCGGCTCCAAAAGCAGATTTGAATTCAGGAAAGGTGCGAGCTTAATTCTACATAAACAATTTTCAAATCGGGGATGAAAAAAAAAATTTCAAATTTTTACAGGGGTTGCATTGGAATTCCTGACTACCTCGAAGACAGAAACAAAAATCCCATTTTCTCGAAAACTATAAGTCGCAGCTCGGCTCCAAAAGCAGATTTGAATTCAGGAAAGGTGCGAGCTTAATTCTACATAAACAATTTTTAAATCGCGGATGAAAAAAAAAATTTCAAATTTTTACAGGGGTTGCATTGGAATTCCTGACTACCTCGAAGAGCGATACAAAAATCCCATTTTCTCGAAAACTATAAGTCGCAGCTCGGCTCCAAAAGCAGATTTGAATTCAGGAAAGGTGCGAGCTTAATTCTACATAAACAATTTTCAAATCGGGGATGAAAAAAAAAAATTTCAAATTTTTACAGGGGTTGCATTGGAATTCCTGACTACCTCGAAGAGCGATACAAAAATCCCATTTTCTCGAAAACTATAAGTCGCAGCTCGGCTCCAAAAGCAGATTTGAATTCAGGAAAGGTGCGAGCTTAATTCTACATAAACAATTTTCAAATCGGGGATGAAAAAAAAAATTTCAAATTTTTACAGGGGTTGCATTGGAATTCCTGACTACCTCGAAGAGCGATACAAAAATCCCATTTTCTCGAAAACTATAAGTCGCAGCTCGGCTCCAAAAGCAGATTTGAATTCAGGAAAGGTGCGAGCTTAATTCTACATAAACAATTTTCAAATCGGGGATGAAAAAAAAAATTTCAAATTTTTACAGGGGTTGCATTGGAATTCCTGACTACCTCGAAGAGCGATACAAAAATCCCATTTTCTCGAAAACTATAAGTCGCAGCTCGGCTCCAAAAGCAGATTTGAATTCAGGAAAGGTGCGAGCTTAATTCTACATAAACAATTTTCAAATCGGGGATGAAAAAAAAAGTTTCAAATTTTTACAGGGGTTGCATTGGAATTCCTGACTACCTCGAAGAGCGATACAAAAATCCCATTTTCTCGAAAACTATAAGTCGCAGCTCGGCTCCAAAAGCAGATTTGAATTCAGGAAAGGTGCGAGCTTAATTCTACATAAACAATTTTCAAATCGGGGATGAAAAAAAAAAAATTCAAATTTTTACAGGGGTTGCATTGGAATTCCTGACTACCTCGAAGAGCGATACAAAAATCCCATTTTCTCGAAAACTATAAGTCGCAGCTCGGCTCCAAAAGCAGATTTGAATTCAGGAAAGGTGCGAGCTTAATTCTACATAAACAATTTTCAAATCGGGGATGAAAAAAAAAGTTTCAAATTTTTACAGGGGTTGCATTGGAATTCCTGACTACCTCGAAGAGCGATACAAAAATCCCATTTTCTCGAAAACTATAAGTCGCAGCTCGGCTCCAAAAGCAGATTTGAATTCAGGAAAGGTGCGAGCTTAATTCTACATAAACAATTTTCAAATCGGGGATGAAAAAAAAAAATTTCAAATTTTTACAGGGGTTGCATTGGAATTCCTGACTACCTCGAAGAGCGATACAAAAATCCCATTTTCTCGAAAACTATAAGTCGCAGCTCGGCTCCAAAAGCAGATTTGAATTCAGGAAAGGTGCGAGCTTAATTCTACATAAACAATTTTCAAATCGGGGATGAAAAAAGCAGATTTGAATTCAGGAAAGGTGCGAGCTTAATTCTACATAAACAATTTTCAAATCGGGGATGAAAAAAAAATTTCAAATTTTTACGGGGGTTGCATTGGAATTCCTGACTACCTAGAAGAGCGATACAAAAATCCCATTTTCTCGAAAACTATAAGTCGCAGCTCGGCTCCAAAAGCAGATTTGAATTCAGGAAAGGTGCGAGTTTAATTCTACATAAACAATTTTCAAATCGGGGATGAAAAAAAAAAATTCAAATTTTTACAGGGGTTGCATTGGAATTCCTGACTACCTCGAAGAGCGATACAAAAATCCCATTTTCTCGAAAACTATAAGTCGCAGCTCGGCTCCAAAAGCAGATTTGAATTCAGGAAAGGTGCGAGCTTAATTCTACATAAACAATTTTCAAATCGGGGATGAAAAAAAAATTTCAAATTTTTACAGGGGTTGTATTATAATTCCTGACAACTTCGAAGAGCAATACAAAAATCTCATTTTCTCGAAAACTATAAGTCGCAGCTCGGCTCCAAAAGCAGATTTGAATTCAGGAAAGGAGCGAGCTTAATTCTACATAAACAATATTCAAATCGGGGATGAAAAAAAAAATTTCGAATTTTTACAGGGGTTGCATTAGAATTCCTGACTACCTCGAAGAGCCAGCTTAATTCTACACAAACAATTTTCAAATCGGGGATGAAAAAAAAAATTTCAAATTTTTACAGGGGTTGCATTGGAATTCCTGACTACTTCGAAGAGCGATACAAAAATCCCATTTTCTCGAAAACTATAAGTCGCAGCTCGGCTCCAAAAGCAGATTTGAATTCAGGAAAGGTGCGAGCTTAATTCTACACAAACAATTTTCAAATCGGGGATGAAAAAAAAAATTTCAATTTTTTACAGGGGTTGCATTGGAATTCCTGACTACCTCGAAGAGCGATACAAAAATCTTATTTTCTCGAAAACTATAAGTCGTAGCTCGGCTCCAAAAGCAGATTTGAATTCAGGAAAGGTGCGAGCTTAATTCTACATAAACAATTTTCAAATCGGGGATGAAAAAAAAAATTTCAAATTTTTACAGGGGTTGCATTGGAATTCCTGACTACCTCGAAGAGCGATACAAAAATCCCATTTTCTCGAAAACTATAAGTCGCCGCTCGGCTCCAAAAGCAGATTTGAATTCAGGAAAGGTGCAAGCTTAATTCTACATAAACAATTTTCAAATCGGGGATGAAAAAAAAAATTTCAAATTTTTACAGGGGTTGCATTGGAATTCCTGACTACCTCGAAGAGCGATACAAAAATCTTATTTTCTCGAAAACTATAAGTCGCAGCTCGGCTCCAAAAGCAGATTTGAATTCAGGAAAGGTGCGAGCTTAATTCTACATGAACAATTTTCAAATCGGGGATGAAAAAAAAAATTTCAAATTTTTACAGGGGTTGCATTGGAATTCCTGACTACCTCGAAGAGCGATACAAAAATCCCATTTTCTCGAAAACTATAAGTCGCAGCTCGGCTCCAAAAGCAGATTTGAATTCAGGAAAGGTGCGAGCTTAATTCTACATAAACAATTTTCAAATCGGGGATGAAAAAAAAAGTTTCAAATTTTTACAGGGGTTGCATTGGAATTCCTGACTACCTCGAAGAGCGATACAAAAATCCCATTTTCTCGAAAACTATAAGTCGCAGCTCGGCTCCAAAAGCAGATTTGAATTCAGGAAAGGTGCGAGCTTAATTCTACATAAACAATTTTCAAATCGGGGATGAAAAAAAAAATTTCAAATTTTTACAGGGGTTGCATTGGAATTCCTGACTACTTCGAAGAGCGATACAAAAATCCCATTTTCTCGAAAACTATAAGTCGCAGCTCGGCTCCAAAAGCAGATTTGAATTCAGGAAAGGTGCGAGCTTAATTCTACACAAACAATTTTCAAATCGGGGATGAAAAAAAAAATTTCAAATTTTTACAGGGGTTGCATTGGAATTCCTGACTACCTCGAAGAGCGATACAAAAATCCGATTTTCTCGAAAACTATAAGTCGCAGCTCGGCTCCAAAAGCAGATTTGAATTCAGGAAAGGTGCGAGCATAATTCTACATAAACAATTTTCAAATCGGGGATGAAAAAAAAATTTCAAATTTTTACAGGGGTTGCATTGGAATTCCTGACTACCTCGAAGAGCGATACAAAAAT